>JBBBVM010000725.1:892500-3292500 GCA_037355625.1 Petunia x hybrida
GCCCTAAAAAAAATATTATTACTGCTTGCTGATGCGAGTGGTTTATTATTTTAAAGGCTCGTGATTGGTGTTCGAAAAGGTACAAAATTATTTAGAGAACTCGGAGTCGCCACTTGACGTAGTTTAAGGTGTGCCAAGTCACCAGAAGGTACCTTGGAACACCTTTGACTCGTCTAATGGTCTAAATTTAGAGATTCGGGTAAGGTTCTCAGTTGACTCTCGGGAAGGTATTAGGCACCCTCGAGTCCTATGCCGAGCACAGTTGCTTTTATTGTCGCATTTTTATTCATTAAATAGGGTTGTTATATTAAAGCCGTTAATTTGAATTTACACTTTGATTCAGAAAATTTAAAAGCGTTATTCTTATCCAACCTCACAAAGGACTGGACGAATTTACGTTTTAATTCATAGTAGATAAAATATATTACGCATTTCCAACCTCACAAAGGACTGGTCTATTTTTTTATTTTTAGAGAAAAAAAAATTTAAATAAAGACTATTAATAGAAGGTGAGTTGTTTGCCAAAATCATAAATGGATTAAGCCCGTTGGCATTAATAAACTGTCGTAACGATTATTTGCAAAAAAATTATCATTTTTTATTATTTTTTATTGATTAAAAATACAAAATGAGTTTAATAGAATTATTTTCTTTTAGCCTAATAAGTGGACCGCAAGTCATACTTATGATTAAACTCAATCGTGGAAAACCTTTCTCGCTTCTATTTAATTTGCCTAATCGATTCAATTAAAACGTAACCGTTAACTTTATTAAATGACAAATTGAGACTCCCAAATTTGCCTAAAAAAATATAGATTATGAAATGTATATACATACAATAGGCTGTTTAGTAAATTGAAACAAACTTTGGGCTGCCCTTTTAAAAAAAGAGAAAATGGCTCTACCTTTATCAAAATGTGGGCTGAATGATTTGTGAAAATAGGCCGTTTTAAGGTCTGCCTTGCAAGAATTAAATCATATTTTTACATGTGGTGGGTGTTTATAAAAATAGCGATTGTTTAATAAATGATGGTTATTGCCGCAATTCATTTTGAACCCATTGAAACTTTATTTAAATGGCTTAACTTAACAAACGAATGGCATGTTAAACAGGCCAACTTTGCAAAAGATTGGCACGTGCTTAGTTATTTATTTAAGTACAATTTCGACCTATTTTCGCAAATGCTTACAGTCTGTTCATTAGCTTCACGTTTATTAACATTTGCAATTATAACCATATTTTGACTAATTCTCTCAAAGATAACCACGACTTAATAATTTCCAAATTTGCAGGTATATACCAATATATAGAGAATAGCCCAGTTTACAGAAATAACCAGATTTTAACATTTTGCAATTTCAATGGTTAAAACCTAAATTTGCCTCATCTTTAACATGCTGTCCAGATTTTACATATTGCACCCCATGACTTGCAAGCTAAAATTATCAAGTAACGAATCTGAATTTTTGTTCAAGAACCTACTCATTTCTTTCTTATACCCTTCTCATACACATTTGGCTCCAAAATAGATATACAAACATACATATATACTTAGCAAAACTCCTTACTTTGCTATTTTTCTAACATATCAAACAGTTTTAATGATAGCTAAGACGAGCAAATACATGGAAAATTTTCACATTCTTGAGTTTAAAAGATGCTGATTTATACCAATTTTATAGTCAAAACAACTCAAAATAAATAAAAAGTTGTTCGTGCATACCTATGAGTCGAAAATTCCAAGCCAAAAGCGATTGAAACAAACCAACCAGAGACCGAAACAGTAGCTACAAAACAGCCCTTCAACACCCCTAATTAACCTCCAAGACTTGTGGATTTATACCCCGAAAGACCCTTGAAGTAATGGCTTTTGGTTCTAAATCCTAACTCTCAAACTTACTATTTTTTTTAAAGTGTTTTTGCTCTTAGTGTAAATTTCAGCAGCCGTTCTATGTGTTTTTTCAGCTGTAGTTGTGTTGAATGAGGGCAATAAATGGTCCTATTTATTGGCTGAAATTGAGACCAAAGGGTGGGGTATGGACTTGTACAAAAGTACAAGCCCACACCCCTACACTTGAGTGTTTTCTAGTCCTATTTTCAGCATAGTATAGCAGCTGAAAGATCATCATTTCAGCAGCCAAAACAGTCCTAAAAGGCTGAAAAATGTACTAAGTAGGGTCTCCTAAAGGACCCCCATTACTCATTACATTAACTAGAAGGAAACTAGGACCAAACTAGACAACTAATCAGCCCCAAACTGACTAAATGGATCAAACTAGACTTAGAATTGAACTAACAAATAACCAGACCTTAAATTGTAACTAAACTAGAACAAGTTCATTTTGGACTTCATAAAGTCCAAATACCAATCCAATTCAAACCAAAACTAAGCTACAACTCTAATCAAAAGCCCCAATTAATTAAGAGCTTTCATCAACAAACTAAGCTACAGCTAGACCAGACAAAGCATTAGCTATGTGTTACAAGTATGAACTAACATAAGATTACTTAGCATCCTCACTTGAACCAACAAGATCCAGGTTGAAATCAAAGCAAGACAAACTGCTAAACTATGTTTCAGATTATGGATATTTCAGTATCTAACTTAAACAAGCATGCTTTCAGATTTGCTTCCTCACAACAAACTCACAAATAAATTATCAAACGACCTTAATTTAGACAAAGGGAAACTACATGTTCTAAAATCAGCCAACAGGTGCATTGATCAACAGACTAAGGAAAAGAAACAAATGCATATGTAATTGGGGAAGCGACAAAGCTAAAACCAACTCCCAAAATTTCTTTTCACTTCCTTTGAGACAAACAAATACCAACTGAAATTTTTTTAAACCAAGCAATCAACCAACAAGGTAATTTATTCTAAGGCTGTGAATTCATTTGATCAACAAAGCATACAAGATATTTGATTTTATGCTAATACTAACTAAAACTAATCAATGAAACCAAAGGTAAATGGTGTTCCACATCTAAACCGTCAAAGCAAACAGCCTCACTGCCTGGATCGTATTAGCATCATCGTCATCGCTGTCTCGCTGCTTGCCTCGGCTTTACTGCCTCGCCCTCGGATCAGCTGCATCCCTTGTTGCTGCAACATGCCATCACAGCCTCCCCACACTGCCTTGCCGAGGCCAATCGATGTGTTCCCTCGGCACCTCCACAACACCAAACATAATCAATCGCAGCCCCAAGCCATCATCATTAAAATCCCCACATTCCCCAAAACTATTTCATCACTGTCCATACACCCTCATTAATCAGAACCAATCACAGCCTCCATCCATTCTCCTCACAGAAGCACGGTTTCAAACAATGCACAACCCCCATATCACACCAAAACAGTACCATATCATCCCCTCACAGTAACAGAAACAAAAGAAAATAAGAAGAAGAAAAAAAATAAAGAAAACAGAACAGAAAGGAGACACGGCAAAGGGACGGGGTTTTATTTTGGAAACGGGATACGGGGATGAGAAAGAATGAGTAAGGAGAAGAGAAGAGAAACAAAAAACTTACCGGAAAAAGCATAAAGTGGTCGAATTTTTTGTTTGACCGCAACTTTGACCGTCGATCTACGAAAATCGGCTTAGAATTTGGAGAAACTAAGTTGAGAAACGGAATGGGGGGAGGGGGGTGGGGGTCGAGATCTTTTGATGGTGTATTTTTCTAAATTTTCCGGCCACCGGAGGTGGTGGCCGGCGGCGGAGCAGTGGTGGCTCCGCCGTGGGAGGGGAATTCCGGCGGGGTTGGGAAAAATTGGCAAGAGTTCCCTCTTTTATGATTTTGTGTATAATGAGCAAAAATGTGGATTCTTGTCTTATATATTGCGAGTGTGGGCCGGGTCAGGGGGAGTGGGCTTGGGTTAAGGAGTGGGCTAATATTTTTTTTACAAATGACCATTTAAAATGGTTGATACACACACAACTAACTAAAAATTAACCATATACTTTACAATACTATCACAATTAAATTATAGAATAAAAAATTAAACACATAACAAGTAATTTTTGGCAATTTTCATAGTTTACATCCTAATTAATGATAATTTTAGTTAAAAATAAATACTAGAAATCCAGAAAAAATTGACGACACGTCCTAAGAATCTAATACGACTATTCTGAGCAATTTTGAATTTGGTGCCACAATTAGGTGATTACAATGTGATAAGTGTTGAAAAGCAGAGAGATATAAAGGCAAGTCTTGCTCCCGACCTAAAAATTTGACAGTTGTATTTCCGTCCGAAATTTTTTCATTAAACCTTAGCGATGGTATTTTTGCAAAATATTTATTAACGCGGGCAAAAAGACAAACCATTTTTTTCCGTAGCATATTTCTGCAAATCAGCCGAGTTAGTAATTCTAGCTTTTGCACGAATTGAACTGATCTGGAGTTGCTATCACATGTTTGGCTCATGTAAGAAATTTTTTATATTTTTAGGCCTCGTAAGGAAAAACTCATAGTCATCACTAGAAGTCACCAAGGAAATCTCATGTCGCCAGGTCATGCTGCTACTAAGATTTGTCGATCGCCAAGAGATTTTACTAATGGGCAAAAATATACTTCTTACGAGGGCTAAAACTGTGACGGAATACCAAAACTATTTCCTTATTCTGTAATAGAGTTAACAAGTGGACTGGTCTGTAGTTAAAAGATGGGGAAAGTGCACGAAAGGTCACTTTTGCCACTGGTCTTTGGACACAGACTACTAATACCAAATATTTAGTTTGTGACCACTTTTGCTTAAAGAGATAGAACTTCAGTCCAGAGGCCGGATTGAAGTTCAGTCCTTAAAGATTGAACTTCAATCCAGGGCCATATGGACGGAAGTTCAGTCCAGTCCTTAAGATGAAACTTTAGTCCAGGGCCATATGGACTGAAGTTCAATCCTTAAAGATGGAACTTCAGTCCATGGCCATACCATGGTATACAAGTTTATGATCTACTCACTAAAATATTTACCCACTCTACCCATGCAGACTTGTATACCATAGTTTATGTAGTATACCAAAAATGTATATACATATAAGGTATAACAAAGGTATATAGTAATAAATGGCTCTCCAGACTTTTATACCATAATTTATGCAGTATAATTTAAAGATATACACATATAAGGTATAACAAAGATATACAATAATAAATGGGTAGGTTGGGTAAATACTTTTAGTTTTATGGGTAGTGTAATTTTTATGGGTATGACTTGTATATATTTTAAATTTCATGGGTATAGAGTGTAAAAATCCCAATAAAGAATACTAGTAATTCTAAGTGAATATTGAGTCTAAACTTTCCAATTTTATTTGAAAAGATGATCCCAGGTAGCAACGTTTAGGTGTGCCTAATTGAAGAATAGGAAGCTTTTGCAAATAATTGAAAAATATTCACAATCTAAAAATGCAAAAAAAAGAAGTTGAAAAACAGCTACAATGTTTCTTTAAGTTTGAAGTGCTGCAAGTATAAAGAACAATGTCCTAGAGTTTCTTGAGTTTGAAACTCAACGACAACGTCCTTAGTTTCATCATTGAAACACAATGACCATGTCCCGGAATTCGAATTTGTTTCGAATGTCCTTGAATTTGAAGTACTACAATTGGAGTCCAAAACTTATACAAGCGAATAGCCCAACAATGTTTTAGAGTTTCGAAGAATATAAAGAGAAACTCTAGAACAGTGTTATGGAGTTTAAAACATATACAGTTTTGGAAATATGATTCTTTCTAACAGGAGGAAAGTTGTTTTGATAGGTTGTATTGCTATCATCCTGAACAGCGTAGTGTTTTCCGTATCTTATCATTTGAATCATAAGGAGAAGAAAATGGAAAATAGTTTGCAACAAATTTCTGTGAGATCAACACAAGTCCGTGCACATAAACTACATATATGTATGTCCTGAAAAGGAAGCCCCTGAAAGGTAGGAAGAAAATGAATTAAAAAAGATCAAGTGAAAAGAAGCGGAGGACGAAGAAGGTGTCTTAAGTTATGCCATTTTTGTAATGACTTTGCAAACTCTGATTATATTCTAATACTAGTTAGAAGCGATAAAAGTGATTGTTCGTCAATATTATCTTTTCATTCGAGTTTATATTTTAGGTTTGATAATAGTAGAAAATTTCACCAGAGCTCGCAAAATGTTGTGAATAATCTTCATTACAACTTTTAAGGGCCTGTTTGGAAAGCCACTGTGTAATTGGATTTGGGTGTAATTGGGTGTAATTACTCAGTTTGGCGTGTTTGGCTGACCAAGTAATTACTTGGTCAGCATGTAATTGGGTGTAATTGAGGCTATGTAATTACACTCTTCAATTCTTAGGGGGGAGCTGAGAATTGCTGGTAATTACACTGTGTAATTACAGGGTTACTTTTTAATTTCTATTATCTTTGTTTTTATTTTAAGTTTATTTTCTTTTTAATTTCTTATTCTTTTTTTATTTTAAAATTCTTAATTTTATATTAAATATATAATTTCTTTAAAATCATTTCTCTTTTATTTTTTTCTTCTTATTTTCTTATCTTTACTTTTTGCTTCTTGGTAACCTTTCTCCTTTTTTATTTCTTTACTTTGAACTTATTTTGTTTTTGACTTTATCATATATTTGTTCATTGTTTTTCTTTCGTACCTCCCTATCATTTTGATGACATTTACTTCTTGCAATTTCTTATCTTCCTTGGTAATTACAACGTTATCTTTTTTCTTTTTTATTTTTTAATTTCTTGTTTTAAGTATATTATTTATTTTACATATTTTTCTTTCAGTTCTTTTTTTTTTTTCTCACTTTCTAAGTATCTTTACTTTTTGTGGTACCATATAACTTCTCAAATTTTATTTCTTCGTTACTTTCTTTATTTTATCTTCTTTATTTCTCTTAGATGAGTTACTACTCTAGTTTTTTTGAAACTTTGTCTCTTAATCTTAGAAAGATGAATATTAATAAAAATGATAGGTAAATTTCAAAAAAATAATTGAACAATAATTTGGTATAATAGGTTTTTTTTTTAATTTAAAAAGATCTAACAGTATAATTACACTTGTGCAACCAAACGGTACGCTTGTAATTACACTGTAATTACACTATGGCAGACAAACAGGACTTCGTAATTACTTTATTGTGTAATTACTAGGCTGTGTAATTACTACCCTAGTAATTACACCAAATCCAATTACGAGGTGGTTTCCAAACAGACCCTTAATGGATGGCTAAAAGTTTAACAAGTTTTATTAGCTCGGCAACACTAGTAGGCGTTGTAAAGATTTACAAGCAAGCGTGCTCACCAAAACTTGTGAACATTGAACTATTGGGGGTCTGTCAAATAGAAAATAAAGGGGACAAATGTAAGCATTGCTGTTGAAATGCTATTTTTATTTTATTTCTAAGCTCCTGGAATTTGAAGTGCTGCAATTGGAAGTTCCTGAAACCTGAATACAAAGCTGAGGCATTTTCCCATAATGTGTTTGAAGTCTCTGTTACATGACCTTATGGCCAAGATCACAAAGTATGGTTCAAGAATTCTTTAGCTAGCATTGCCCCAGTCAATTTTGTTTCTATCAGATCAAATGTTGTCACGTTCGGGAAAGAGTTAAAAGCTCCTAACAGTTTCGTTGTTGGAAATTCTAAGGGAAATTAAAGGTTTTATATGTTCATCGACTTTAGTAAATATTTCAAACATTGAAAAGATCACTCAATTTGATACAGAAAGCACTACAACATGTCATCTTAGCTAGCTAATGTGAACTTGATCACTTCTAGAAAAATAAAGTCACATAATTACTTCACTGGTAGTAAATTAAATGGAAAAATTAAATAATTTGGGAGTAATTTGTCATTTTTTCATATCAAATCATTCTGGAGTAATCAACATGATAACACATTTGGCAATAATTATTAATAATCATAATCAATTTCTCATCAAACACAAAATTATGGTTCACATCAAGTGGGAGATGGATTTTATGATTCATTACAAATATTCTTTTTGTTATATGGCCAATTCCACTTAAGATCAATAAAATACAATGAAGAAAATTACTGTAAATAAGGCACAAGTGATTTTTGTTGTATATTTTCTTCCGTTCAAATTGCAAATGGTGATATTCTTATGAAGTATCCAACTAACCATAGACGAAAATGAGGGAAGATATTTGAAGGAATAAAAAAACAGATAGTTGTAGCAAAGCTGAAGTTATATTCTTTGGTATATATGAAATGTCAAAATAGTAATCAAGAAAATTAATTTTCACATGTGACTTAGATCTTAATACTGAGATGTGATTCAAGAAATTTAGCTATTGGAGTATCAGATAAGGCAACAAGACAGCAAAAAAGGACTGAAGGCATAAAGTTATATACTATGCAAATAGAATAATCTTATTTATTTGTCCCAGGATCCTTTTTAAACTTTTAATAACACTTTAATGTACATTGAAAGAAAACAAATGGCCACCAGCATACTAACTGCTTTAATGAGTATCCAAAGTCTCTTTTAGTGGGCAAAGTCAATGGAAGAAGCAAGCACAAACTTCACTGTTTAACACAAAGAAAATGAAATTTGGCTCATATTCTTGTAATAACCTTAGTGCCTTAATTCATATAGTAAGAACAAATCCATGAGGATCAAAAAACTTTCAGACACTGATAAACAAACTAATAAACATCAGAAAATTTAATACAGTATATATCATCAACTCATGCTGGAATCTCAAAGCCTGAACATTTGATGGATCCCATGGATATGTCAATCTCTATCAAATTATCTTCTTCATACACATCATTTATATCTGCCAAGAAATCCATTAGGCAATGTTGCTGAAAGATGGATTCTGGTACTAAATCTGCAAATACCTTTTGTTTGTGTTGAAAAGACAACTTGTCATCTTTTTCTGAGTTAACAAAGTGTCCACTTGGAAGTGCAATTTCAATTAGGCTCTCTTCATCAGATATTGAACCATCTGAGCACAGTGGACTATGATCTAGCTCACCTGAGAATGGCCAGTCAATATCAGAATCTTCACTTGAAGATGAGGGCCTACTTTCACTTTCTGAATAGGAGTCATGAATTTGAGCCACCCCATTTTCATTTCCAGGTTTTTGGACTGCTAAAACTTCCTCAACTTTGGCAAAGTTCCAATGTTGAGGCTCTTGCTCTGATACAATATGCTTAACTTGATATGTTTGTTCCTCCAACTGACTTTTGAGAGCTACTACTACTACTTCTTCTTGGACTGATTCTTTTAGTATACGTAGCTTTTGTATTGAGAATATGAAAGCAATAGTTGATGCAACCAAAGCTAACGATGTGATGGAAATGGAAAGAACCTCATATCCTGAAAAACTTGCAAATAACAAGTATGGTGGAACAAGAATAGCAATCCATGGCATTGAGTTTCTGATGAGAGACATAGAAGAAGACATATTTGATGTGGGATTCTCAAGATATTGCATACAGCAAAAGAAATGAAGGGAACAAAAGGAAAAGGAGGAAAGTTATACCCAATCAGGTGCCACTTGTAAAAGTTTATTGGATAAAAGAAAATGAAAGTAGGGAACTTTCTTCTCTCTTCTTGAATGAACTGTGATTCTGATGAATGTATTGATGGAGAGAAGAAGCATATACATTAACAAGATGATTGACTCTTTCACTATGGTTTATGAATAGTCCTCTAGACTTTCAAAAGAGCTAAAAATGGTCAAGAGGACTTATCCTGTAGGGGAAAAAAAGCACTAGCTTGACATTAAGCTAAGTGCAAAAAAAATAACTTTGTAAAATAGGCAGCAAGGGAACTCTGGTACTAACCAAAAGAAGATGAATTAGAGGAAAAGAGATGGTATTGAAGGTTTTAAATAATGAGAATTAGCAGACAAGGGATTTAAATTGCTGGGCTGTTTCCTTTTCATGAACTCACATTTCCCTAGTTCTTTTTTCACTGTACCTAGAGAAATGTATTTTTTGTTTTTCTAACACCAATCTAGTGGTCTTCCTCTGTAACTGATTCTCTTGATATCTTAAAACCCCTGCTCCCCCACTCTCCTACTATTATGTCAACACTTTGAAATTCGAAGAGCCATGTGCAGATCTCTGAGCTTACCACATGGCATTTCCCCTTCCAATTTCCATGAAAATGAGCAACAAAAAACAACCCCCTTAAGTACAAGCAGTGAAAGAAATGACTATTCTATATCTATGATTCAAAGCTTTGTCACTCCAAGAAAACTATTATCACAGGTCATACCTGAAAGTTTCACCACACTTCATATGGATTAGTCTAAATTGTATATCCACTATCTTTTTTGCCTTAAATAAATACTCCTTTACTAAAAAGCAACAACTTTTTTTGTTTCATAGGCCACAGAACCTTCCTTTCTCACTTATCTGTGCCATTGACTGAGTTTAAGTACCACAAGTGCCTTATCCACCTGGCTCATAAGCTATATAGAGAATCTACCTGACAAAAATTTGGTCAAAATTTCAGGAAGTTCTGTTGTGGTGACATCAAACTTTACAATGGCCAAGACTTGCCAGAACCAAAGTGATGCTGCATTGTGTTTTCATTGAAACAATTTAAGCAGGGAATATTTGTAGATATAGTACAAAATAGTAATCAGTAGCTATACTTGCTGCCTAGCCTTTTTTGTTAACTAATGGGAAAGAAAAGTTCTTTATGGTATTTTCTAGTTACTTGAGGAGATAGATCATAGCATGGGGAGCTAATTTTTATCTTTATTTCTTTACTATTTTTGTGGAGTTTAATTTTTATAAGTTGATGGTCTAAACTTTTTTATTCATTTAATCTTCCCAAAGATAATTATGAGTAATCGTCCGTAAAAATTGAGATCATTAATCTCAAAAATAAGATACGGTATATACTGCTCCTATACAGTTCTGCTAGTGTATACCGTATACAATACGGACTATAAGATAAAATCATTTTATCACATATATTTGCAGTATTTTCACATCTTGGATCATCCCTCTTTCAAAGAAGGGAATGATTCATTCCTAATAGTAAGAAGAAGGGTTTTCTTGATGAAACTGGCTTATGAGTTATGATAATGCAGTGAAACCAACCCCATGAATCTTGACCTCAAGAACAAAAAACTTTCTTGATATAACACTATCATATAGGAGTAGTTATAAAATGACTTCAAGTTAACCAAGAATATAATGCATCTTTTTTTTTCTTTCTAATTATGACCTCACTTTTTCTCTTATGGTTTGTGCCTTTAATGATGGCTTTTTGCATGCTTTTAACATGTGGGACAATGTGTAATTTAGTATGCCTCCACCTTCAAGCAATTTGCGTCCTAGTACCAACTTGCAATATTTTGAGAGAAAACAAATTTCTTCCTTGATAACGTGGTTATTCTTTTGTTACATAAAAGCAATTGTAGCAAAATATAACTCACTTCCAATTCAAACGATTTTTTTAATTTCATCTGCATTGGCTAAATTATTATGAAGGAGAAAAGGATTTTTGCACGTGTGCCTTTAATAATGTGTCTATGGTACCATAACAATAGAAAGTAATAACCATAACAACAATAATTATTATATTACGTCTCAATATCAAATAAGTTAGAAGTGATTAAATGAATTTTCACTATTATATCCATTAATTTGAGCTCGTCATAGTTCAATACAATAGAAATTAGTTTCAATGAAAATTATTTAGAAGTTTTACTTCTAATTGGTTCTGCTTCACCAATTCAAAGTACTTAGTAGAGTGAAAAACAATCTTTTTTTCTTCTTTTTGTAGTACTGCAAAATTATCTCCCAAAGTTGTTGCTGATACAGTAAAACTTCAGAAAAATGAAGCCACCTGTCGGCAAATTGCAAGAGCTACTTGTCGCAAATATAATGGCAGTTCACATGAAGTATGAAGTCTAGCAAGTCCTTTGCACAAGATTATGACTACAACATCCTTAAAAGAGCTTTAACAATTTCTTAAATAACATTATTTACTAGGGTGTTGTCTTGAAGAAAGGAGGGTAGAACAAAGAAAACCGACCAGCATTTGGGATTTGTAGTGTAGCTTAAGTACTGATTTTGGTTGATAAAACATGGATTAAGGAGAATAGGAGGGGACCATATCTTAATGTTGGTGAATTCTCTCATTGTAATGGTAAAAATGTGGATAAAAGCAGCCTACTAGTCTATAACTTAGAATAGAGAGCTGAATGATAGAATTTGTCCTATATCTCTTGTTTCTTATATTTCTATTTGATACTCTATTGTTTAAAAATTTGTAATCCTTTGACTATCGGGCGGTCCTAATACACAATTTTTTTTTAAAGAGTCTTTATAAGTAATTCCTGTATTAAGATCTGATTTTATATATGCACCTGTTCTACTAAGCACTTTATTTGTTCACTATGCAATCCTTTATAGTCATGAAGCTAGCAGCCCCAGCCTAGCCCTCGAAAAGAATTTTATAGTGAATGATTGACAAATCACAGTTTAGTGTTGCACCTCGGAGATTTTGTTATTTAAGTACAGATGTAAGTACTTAACTGGGCAATATTTCTTGTAATAATGTCATAAAAAAGGATCCTTATTAAAACAGGTAGATTCAATAAAACAAAAACAAATCAGTTGATTTAATGGTCCTGATACAACCATAAATTCGACGGACCAGAGAATAGATTTTCAATCCTACTCCATTTTGTGGCCCAGCTGACCATTTCCGGGGGGGGGGGGGGGGCGTGGGGTGGAGGAAGTAAACTTGATTAAAGAATGACAGAAAAGTAGAATTGAAGAAGATAGGCTTTTGAAGGTTGAAAATTAGCTTTCCTTAAACAGTATTATTCATAATCTCTTTTAGGGTTACATGCAAATTACATCAAGATACAACAAAGTCTTATTACTTACTTCAACATACCGCAAATTGACTTATGTTATTTTAGGGGAATCCTTATCTTTATAGAAATTTATACTTACTATTTTTCCAGAACAATTTGTTCAATTTAAGAACTCCAAATATTACAAACTAATTCAACATAGAATTAGTTACTTACCAAAAAAAAAAAAAGGAGAGAGAGATAGTTAGTTCAAGTAATCATGTACTGTAACTGCATAAGCCAAAGATCGACTATATAGCTTAAATATTTATCCGGCCACCACAAAATAGTGTAGCAACTAGCATACTACAAATTGTTTGCTCCTTTCTCCTTTAAATAAGAATAGAAAAATCATTCATAAGCTCATTTGAAGGATGCTATTTCCTTCAAAAGTTCAAGATGGACGAACCATCACTTCAAGTCTCCCAACTGAAATTAAGGAATAATCATCAAGAAAATATGTCTACGGGCTTGATTTTCTAAATCTTTTTAACACCATGCATACAGGGCGGAGCTACATAGAGGGTAGTGGGTGCCACAACATCCGCTATCCTCGATCGTGCCAGTGTATGTATATGTTCATATATGTATATACACTGAAGAAAAATATAAAAAACTTAAAGTGGCACCCACTACAACTAAATGTTTCATGGTGCCACAATAGTCAAAGGTTTTGATGCTAGTGTCTTAGGTTCAAATATTTCCATCAGGGGTTCCTTTCTTTACTTTTATTAGTTGCCTTGTTGTTGTAATTTTTTCTTTTTTTTTTTGTACTTAGTAAAATATAAAACATAGTTTCTTCATAGATATTATTTTAAATATTTGAATTTTTTATAACCACAATTTTAAATTTCAACTGCCTTTTTAACTTCGAATTCATTTTTTTTCAAATTTCAGCTAAATCATGTCTAAAAATAGTTTTTTTTAAAAAATCTCATGCTTCCGACCATCTCTCCGCCTTCTAGTCTGCCAAGGCTCAGCAGGTTAAAAAACTAGACTATGTATATAGAGTAACAAAGTAAATATTTGTGGTATAGTTACAATATTTAATCCCTTGACGTAAGGCAAAATTCTATTAAAGTGATAAAAATATTTCAATAATTGCTTTAGAGTATTAGTTTAAATCCAATATATGACATTCTTAGTACTTCTTTGAGTCCCTGTATAATTTTTATGCTCCACTCCTAACGCCCAACCACAGTACGCTTTTATTAATTTTGGCACCCAGTACCTCTAAATCCTGGATCCGCCCCTGCATGCATATATCTGCAAGGAATTTCATTATTAAAAACGACATGTCTTCTGATCTGACATAGACAGATCGTCTTTGAAACTAACAATTACATTACAAGTTGTGGATTACCACAGTACTAATAGAACTCTATTAAATGTTTCAATTGCCCTTAAGTAGTAGGAGAACTAGTTTAAGAAGCTTTAATTTCCTTCATCGCTTATAATCCATGCAAATAGAAATTAATGAGCATTTAACTAGTTTAAGAAGTTTTAACTTCCTTAAGTGTTATTCGGCTAGACTCTCCTCTTTTACTTCAATTAAATCCTTACGAAATAGCGAAAATATATAAAGAAAAAACCTTTAAGTTTAGTTGAAACCTCCTAAATTATATTCTTGAAAATCAATACTCTTAATTAAAAATCTCATGTTTATATATTGGACTTTAAACTCCAGAATAAAATTATGAATTAATACTCGTGTTTGTTTCCATGAAATTTAGTATAATACTATTATTTCTTTTCAAAATCTAGGTTTTGCTTTTTGAAATTCAGTATTTATCATTCCAAATCTCAGCATTTTAGATAGAAGTTCAAACTCCAGCGTAAAAATATCAACTTTAGCTCAGGACTCAACACTTTTTCTTGAAGTTTAATATTTTAAACTATAAAGTTCAACGTTTTATACTTAGTCCGAAGTGGTTATTCTTCAAAAACTCTCACTTATTAAAACTAGGGCCATTCATTTAAAACATTTCAAATGTTTGATATACATCATTTAGCGCGCTAAAAAGTGGCTATGGGGCGTAAATGAGTAGCCCATTGAAGCAAGTTGGACTTTGACATCGGGCCGAATTGCAGAAATATGACACCATAAATAATGGTTTTCCTTTTTGCCTGCGTTGATAGTGATTTTGCAAAAATACCCTGTTAAGTTTAATGAAAAATTCCAAACGGAAGCGCCCATATCCAACTCTTCGCATGGGGCCAAAACTTGTCTTTGACCTCTCTCTATTTCCAATACTTGTCCCTTCAAGTATTGGCAAAAGGCAACACTTACCAGCACTTGGTTGTAAGTGTTGGCAAAAGGCCAAGACTTGCCTTTGGCCCCTCTATATTTGCAAACACTTGCTCTTCAAGTATTGGCAAAAGGCAACACTTGCCGCACTTGGTTGTAAGTGTTGGCGAAAGGCCAAGACTTGCCCCTTCCAATCTCTTTCGGAATTGTCGCTATATAACTTGAAGTGTTGGCAAGATAATCCTTGAAGTCTTAGTCCTGTGCCAGTACTTAAAATTTTTTGTCTTGACGTTTTTGCTCCGTGCTAACACATAAGGCAGCCGGAGAACTTTTTTGTTGACATCGTTTATCACCAAATGTGCCACCAGTCGTTTTTACGGCCGCTATTCATGAATTAACTAGTGCCAATGTATTTAAAATAGACACTACTAAAAATGGGAGCTAAGTGTACTAATAACCACCACAGAACTTAACGGCACAAATGTAGTTTTGAACTGAAAACGTAACTTTTGAATTTTTGGACCAAAAAAACTTAACTTCAAAATATAGTACTATCTTGAAGTACTTCTGAACGACTTGGAATCACTAAACTCAAGGACACACTCAGTAAGCTTTGAACAGATAAAATAGATTTAGAAACCAATGACGTGAAATTTAAGCCCACTTTTTAATTTGTGACGAAATTTTAAATATACAAACGTTAGTGGTTATATCCTAAATAGAAGCCCTTCGAGTAGCTATGTGGTGTCACTTTCCACCAAGAAAATGGGCTGATTTGCGCAAATAGATAAAATTGATCATGATCTTGAATTTCTTAGCATTCTAAAGATGATCTTTTAAAATTGAGCATTTTTTGCAGTTACAAAAATTTTACCGCACCTTTTAGCTACAATGAAGTTGTAATTACAAAAATAACGATAATCTTGTTATACTTATTCATATAATGGTCAAAATACTAGGTATATTTTTCAAATAAATAAGGCCAAAATTTTCATACTTTGTTCAACCACAAAAATACAAATAAAAATATAAAATCAAGACGAATTTGTGAATGAAAATTCGAATACATTCATTTATTCAAAAAAAAAAAAAAAAAAAATAGAAAGAGAAGAAGATCAAACAGGCAGGAGCAGCCGCGCACAGCTTCACCGGAGCGGTGAGCATCAGTGTCATCGCAACAGAATTTCCCTAAATATTATTCTATGAACTTTCTCTATCGGGAATCTTTATATATTTGTGTGGGGTGGTTTAGTGTAAGCAAAGTGTTCTGAAATTATTATTTAAACAAATGCACATGCATTGGAACGCTAGATGGCCCATTTTCTTTGAATTAAATGAAAACCTTTACTACAAACCAACCTTTGATTGCGCCACAAAATTTTGTACTACTACTAATACTCCCCTGGCCCCAACAAGGCTACTTTTTTCATGTTGTAGGACTCAGATAAAGACCGTGTATTAGTACTACTTCACGTGTTTCAAAAATTATGAATCTATTTCCTTTTTAATCTGTTTGAAAAAGAATGATCTCTTTTTAAATTTGGAAAGAAATTTTTACTTTTACTCATCCCTAGATGATTTATAGCCACACAAATATCTATAACTTATTTTAGACCACAAATTTCAAAAGTCTTCCTTTTTTTATTAAACTCCGTGTAAAGTCAAATGAGATCATCTAAAATGGAACAAAGGGAATATTTATTTATTTTTTTTGGAAAGAACCATGAATTCCTGTCTTTAATCAGTAGGTCTCACACACAGAGAGTTAGGAGAGGTGTCTTTAGTATGGAGGAAAAAAATTCATATGTTTGGTTGAATCTATTTATTTATTTTCTTCAAATTTATGAGAAACAATTTTCCTAACAAGGGAAGGCAAATTATTTCCAAAATCTCTCGCGCTATCTTCCCTCACCCTATCAAAAACCCTTGCTTCACTTCACTACTTCACATTAAGTAGTAAGCTAGTAATTTTTTGATAATCATACTAATATAAAAGTGGGAATCCTCAAATCAAAATGTGAAAGACCAAAATACCCTTCTAAAATTGATGAATTATTAATCTTTAAATAAATAAATAAATGATGGCTTAGTAATGTCATATTATATACATTGTACCAGGAAGTAGGTACAACTCAAAGGTACCACTCTCTTCTCTATCAGCAATTACAGGAAGAATTCGATGAGTCGCAACTAATAGAATATGAACCAAATTCTCTTCAATATAAAAAAAGTATCCTAATGGTCCCTTTTTACTGATATAATAACAATGGGGCATGAAAAGAGATGAGTACCCCAAAACTACTAGCAATAATTGAAAATCTCACGTTCTCCTTTTTGAAGTGTATTAATAGAAGAATTGTCTTCTCTATTGTTCAACTAATTCTTTAACAAAAAATATTAGCTATATGGGAGAGAGAGTCATGGTACACTGGAAGTTCTTGACAGTTGATTCTCGGCAAAACAAAACAAAAAGGATGTCCTATATAGATTGCTTTTGGCTCATTCACTCTTCTCTGTGGTCATTCCTTTTGATTTTTAAATAAAGAGGTTTATATTTCTGGCTTCTTGGTCCATATTTTTTATTAGTGAAATGCTCCTTCAAAGATATGAAGTTGGACCGCATATGATATATTTCAGAATAATTTTAAGGATTCCTTTTCACTAACTCAAATTTTTTAGAGAGATCCTAAATATCATTTTTATTTCTTCGTTAGTTATAAGAATGTGAAACTAATTATTTTCATTCATTTATAAGGAAGAATATTCACTAATTCTTTCTCTTGTGGATGTACAGAGCAGAAGAAGGAAGAGGACAACGGTGAATGATGGTATCACGACGAGCGAAAAATAATAAGACAAAGGAGTTTTGGTGTTAAAAATTATTGAATTGGCTGGTACTATCGCTGAAAATTTGAAAAGAAGAAATTAGATCCTAGAGTTGTCAGTAGATAAGGTACTTCGATCCTTTTAAACCATCTAATGTTTATAGCTAAGATAACATTATGTTGCTGCTGGAGAATAAACATGGTTTGCTCTTTCAAAATCATTTGTCTATGACCTTTTAATTATGTTAGGAGTAAAATTTTTAAACTATAATTGTAAATTTAGTAGGGCTAATAGATTGAAGTCTAGCGCCCAACCGTCCTTGATTTTTCAGATACGGTTCTCAATATTAAAGGCAAAAATTTTCCTAATGACAAAGCAATTGACCACAAGCCAATGTATAGGAACATGGTGTATGAAGGAGTGATATGTGAGCAGTGGGAAAAAGGCCAAACAGTCAGTGACGGAACCAGAATTTTCACTAAGGGGTATCAAAATTTATATAATTAAATATATAAATAAAATCAAAGGTACTCAATATATGATATATCTACATAAAAATAATTCTTTTACCTATTTGTACCATATAATTTTCCGGCGAAGGGGGTATCAATTGATACCCATCACACTACCTAGGTCCGCCTATGCAAACAGTATTATGTGTTGAGATATTCCTACTTCAAATGAATTTCGATAATCCAGAGTTTTCTTGATTTTTGTTTTATAGCTTGAACATAAACATTAAGAGTATGTGTTGGGTTACAATTTATTTATTTTTATACAAAATTTGTATTTATCGGTATGAGACCACGTGCAAATCAAATGAAATCAAACTTTTACAAATGTTGTTGTCTAAGCTTTTAATTTAGAGGTGTATATGATTATTATTTTGCAGTTTTGCTTTAAAAATGTTCAATGTTGCAAGAAAGGAAGAATATTAATGGTAGTTCGACTTTTCACTTTTTGGCTTCCACTTTTATGTTAGTGTTGATAAAAATATTTAAGCTTGAAAGACAAAATTCATCACACTATACAATATAATGATCCTATAGCAGCTTCAGGCGATATCTAATCAGTTTACATTCAATTGTCAAATCGGTTAAATAGGTTCACCATTATATTTTGTATAAACTATAATACATTTGGTATGCCGTAAAAAATATATTACACTCAATGATAGGGGCACACGCGCAAAGCGCGTGCCCAATGACTAGTGTAATTATTAAGGGGATTTTTATACAAATATACAAATTTTCACCCTTAATTACATAAAAATAGCAATACTTTTCTAATTACAATGCATGACAATATTTTTCCTAGCAAAATAGCAATGTATAAATACTTTATTCCAACTCTATTTACAGAAACTAAAACCCTTCTTGTTTTCTCTCTCTCTAGCTCTGCCTCCACTGTGTCGCGTTACTTTTCTGTTTCTATTAAAAATCGTTACTTTTCTGTTTCTATTTATTTCTACACAACGTACTCTGTTTTCGATCAACAATTCTACAAAGCTGCTACCGTTTCTCCACTGTGTCGCGTCTGTTTCTACTCTGTTTCGCGTCTGTTTCTGCTCTGTGTTGCAGCTGTCGAGCCTCTGTTTCTGGTTGCTGTTACGAGTGTTGTATAATTTAAACATATCAAAATCGAAACTTTACAATAGATATGGCACAAATACAAATTCTACTAAAACATAGTGGAAGATGGGACAAATTCGACAATTATATTGATTTTGTAGTTGATGCAATCGCGATAAATCCAGATTCAAACTTTCAGATGCTTCGTGATACAGTTGCGAAGCAACTGAACATTGATCTGACGAGAAAAATTGTTAAAATAAAGTATAAGGTAATGAAAAAAAGTCCGGGTTTAGAAATACACAATGACATGGGTGTTCTAGTGTATACAGGATTGAAAATAGAGAAAAAAGGAATAGAAATCTATCCACTTTGTATCACACTGGAAGATATTGTTGAGGATCAAGGGTTCTGGAGTGATAGACAAAGCATAAGGAATCGTGATACAGTGGGAGACTGTGTTGATACTGACAGAAACAGTTCCAATATAAACACGAACATTGATGATACGCTTATCAGTAGTGCTGAAACGGTAGAACTACTGATTAAAGGAACTTCTGATGAGCACGAGGTAGAAGAAGTTGCAGTAATTACCAATAGCTTGCAAAACGAGATAGTAGAGGGCCAAGTGTACATTAACAAAAACACTGTAGTAATGGCCATGAAACGATTTGCAATAACAGAAAAGGTTCGGTTTAAGGTTGAGAGATCAAGCGCAACAAGGTATTATATCTCAGTATTTTTGTTTTGTATCAATTTATTTCACATTGTATCATTGTATCTGTTTCTGTGTAACTGTATCATAAGTACTCTAAGAAATATTCTTGATATCAGTATTTTTGTTTTGTATCAATTTATTTCACATTGTATCATTGTATCTGTTTCTGTGTAACTGTATCTTAAGTACTCTAAGAAATGTTCTTGATATCAGTATTTTTGTTTTGTATCAATTTATTTCAAATTGTATCATTGTATCTGTTTCTGTGTAACTGTATCATAAGTACTCTAAGAAATGTTCTTGATATCAGTATTTTTGTTTTGTATCAATTTATTTCACATTCTATCATTGTATCTGTTTCTGTGTACCTGTATCATGAGTTTGTTTCATGAACAAACAGTTTCTATATTGTATCTGAAATGTGTATTTTGTTTCAAGCAATAACAATTTATATGTAAGATAAAATGTGTGAATTATGTATCACATTGTATCTGATTTATAACTCTACCATCTCTGATTATATCATACATGGCTGTTAGAAATTAAGTAAATTGTATTTGTATAATACCGTATAATTTTGTATCTGTTACTTAATTTCTGAAGCTTTCTGTATCATGTAACACTTTCTGTATCATACTGTATCTGCAGCTACTGCCTGATATGCAAAGGTGAAAAATTGCAAATGGAAATTTAGGGCGTCAAGCTTGAATTCATCAAGTTTGTTCAAAGTTAGAGAATTCACCAATGAACACACATGTCCATACAAAGAAAGAGTTTATGGGCAAGCGCAGCTTACATCACGAATGATTGGTATGATTGTCAAGGACAGGGTTGATGACCCAAAGTCGACCTACAATCCTAAAGAGATAATGGATGAAATGCAGAGGTGTTACGGTATACACATAGATTATATGAAGGCTTGTAGAGCAAAAGAAATGGCCATTGCAATGATACGAGGAGACCCAACTGAATCTTACAAGAAGCTGCCAAGTTACCTTTATATGTTAGAGCAGAGAAACCCAGGGTCAGTTGTTGCTTTACATGCAAGTGAGGACCATTTGTTCAAGTACGCTTTTGTTGCTTTGAATGCTTCAATAAAGGGATTTCAACATTGCAAACCAATCGTAGTTGTTGATGGTAGCTTCCTAAAAGCAGCGCACAAAGGAACATTCCTAGCAGCAAGTACATTAGATGCAGCAGGTAAATTGATTTCTAACAGTACCTGTTGTATCATACTGTTTCAACTGTTTGTGTCGTAATATTTCAGCATCTCTCATTTGTTTCATACTGTTTCAGCTTTGTATCAGACTGTTTGAACTTTGTTATCAAGATTTTTAAGACCATATATTATCTGTTTCATCATCTTTTATTTGTATCAGACTGGTTCACTTTTGTATCAAACTATTTCCAGCTTTGGTATCAGGGTTTTTCAGACACATGGTTTATTTGTATCAGACTGCTTCAATTTTTGTATCACCTTTGTATCAAACCGTTTGAACTCTGCCACAGACTTTTTAAAGCCATCTATTTCTCTCTATTAAATAATGTTTTATCTGTATCACAGTGTTTCACTTTGTATCAAAAATATTAACAGATTTTTGCTATCAGTTTCTTTGAGAACTTTAAGCTTTCTATTTGAATCAGACTGTTACAATTTCTACTTGTGTGGCACTGTTTCAAATATTTATCTTACTGTTTCTGTCCATAGGTAGCATATTGCCGCTTGCGTATGCAATTGTTGATTCAGAGAACGATGCCTCATGGCAATGGTTCTTTGAAAAGTTCAAACATGCTTACGGTGAGAGAGAAAACATGTGCGTTGTGTCAGACCGTAATGAAAGCATAATTAAGGCTACTACAATCATATATCCTCAGGTCCCACACTATGCATGCATATGGCACTTGTGGAACAACCTCAAGACTAAGTTCAAGAAATGTGAAGACAAGCTCCATGAAACATTCTTCAGTATGGCAAAGGCATACACCATACATGAATTTGACACATACATGAACAATGTGGAAAAAATGGATAAACGTATCAAAGCATACTTGCTAAATGCTGGATACCAGAAATGGTCAAGGGCGCATTCAACAGTAAATAGGGGGTTTACAATGACATCAAACATTGCAGAATCTTTGAATGCAGTCAACAGGGATGCGCGTGATATGCCTGTAGTCGCATTTATGGAGTACATGCGTTCACTGATTGGAACTTGGACTGATGATAACAGAAAGAAATCACATGAGACATTCACACCTCTTGGATTCAAGTACAACAAAATATTGGATGGATACAGAAGCAAAGCTATGCAGCTAAAGGTAGAATAGAAACTGTTTCATTTCTACTGTATCTAAGTTGTTTCATCCTGTATCTTGCTTGTATTTTCTGTTTCAAAAATGTATCATCCTGTGTGTTGAAGATACATTCAACAGGAAATGAAGCAGCTATCTATGACGGTGAAAAAAAATTCATTGTTAATCTGAATGAACGGACATGCTGTTGTGGAAAATTTCAAATGGAAGAACTGCCCTGTGTGCATGCTTTGGCTATTCTAAAGTACAAAGGCCTTGAAGAAGAAGATTACAGCTGTAACTACTACTCAACAAAGTCCCTGGTAAAGACATACGAGTTCCATGTTAATCCGATACCAGATGAAAGCAGATGGGAGATTCCAGTATTTGTTTCAGAAATTAAACTACTCCCGCCAGTTGCTAGACGGCCACCAGGAAGGCCAAAAACTACTAGATACAAACCACAATGGGAAGTACATGCAAAAAGGACAAAGATTACGTGTGCAAATTGTGGTCGCGAAGGACACAACAGAAAAACTTGCACACATCCTCCGAAGCCCAAATAGAACTTTTTTTAGTTCTTTCTTTGTCATTGAATCTGAAGTGTTAGAAGTGATACAGTTTGACAATTGCTGCGTGAACTTTTAATAAATTTAGCTGTCTGTAGCAGAATGTCTCATGACTGTATGAAAACTGTTTCATGACTGTATGAAACTGTTTCACCTTTATGTTTTATTTTTTTTTTCCAAATTGGATCTGAATGGCTAAAAGTGATACAGTTTCACAAGTGGTTGCTGAGATAGTCAAGATAATTTCAACTGTTTCTGTGTTAAGTTAGCTATGTGATACAGTTAATAATTGTGTCAAACTTTTTCACAATTGTGTTTTACTGTTTCTTTGTTATTGAATCTGACTAGTTAGAAGTGATACAGTTTCACACGTGGTTGCTGAGGTAGTGAAGATAATTTCAACTGTTTTTATGTCAACTTAGCTATCTGATACAGTTAATAATTGTATGAAACTGTTTCACACTTCAAAAAGGGACAAAAATAAAAGAGAGTTGCTGTAAAATTTAAACCTTCCGAAACTGTCATTACATAGATAGTGAGTACAACAAACAACATCTAGAACAAACGACATCCAGAACAAACAACATACTAAAGTAGACACGGTTACTACTTCAAACATAAATATAGAAACATCACAAAAGAAACAGAACTAATGGTTGGGATTGGCAACTCGTAAACGACGCTTTATGGCGCATTTTCTCTTAGCAAGACGCCCAGGATTTTCACATGCGCTCACTGCATCTAAATCAATCTTCCTTTTGCCATAATCCCAAAGCAGCGTTGCAAGACGGCCACGGTAAAGATCTATATCAAAATCAGGCACACTTGTGATATCAGTCTCAGAAATAAAGTACTCCGCATACGCCATGACAAACATTCCACAATCCCTGAAACAGTGACAAAAATATGAGAAAAGATACAATTAGTAATTCTGAAACATATTTGATTCAGATACAGGGAAAAGAAAGGGAAAAGAAACATACAGGGAACCATGACTCTGTTGCGGAAGGTCTGGAACAAAGAAAAACCCAAAAGGATCATCTAGATCTGCATCAGCATATGCTTCACTTGTAAGAATATCAATGTCAGGCCTTGACTGGTAAAATTCGGTCAGTACAAGATACCGTGGCAACAACTCGGCAATCTTTTCAACAACTTCAACAACAGCTGCATTATGACGAGTACCCGCACCACTCATTGAATCGTATATCCCAATGGACCTATCCTTGAATGATACTACACCCAACACCCAATGACACAGAGACTTTATGTTAATCGGGAGCAGAACATAGTCAACCTCTACCCAAGGCACATTTCCAAGGATCTTGCAGCCTCTAATGTAGCCAGCAACAGAATCAACATCAGAAAGCGCTGAAACATCCTTGCCACTATTCACATACTTGTCATAGACAATCTCGATCATCGTTTTAAACCAACAATCAGTAGTAGTGAAGGATAATTCAGTCTTCGGTCGATACTTTCCTTGCTTACGCAAGTAGTAGAAAACAACATTAAGATGCTGTAACATTGAAAAAAATATTAATGATATAAATAGATGATACATTACAGAAACAATGAAGAAACAAACAAAATTACAGTAACAGATACACCGAGAAAGAAAAAGAAACAGTATAGGGGCATATGCACACACACAAATATAAAAGAAACAGAAACACACCCTCACACAGTAGAAGAAACAGAAAAGATACAGTAAAGATACAAAACACACAAAGACTAAAAATAAAAACAAAATAAACTTACTGAATCCTGCAACGCATGACCATTGACCACCATGCAACAGAATATAGAACCACATTCGAGTTGACACAGTTTCGACTCCGAATTGAAACTCATATGGAAGTATATTGTCAGTTTTGGAATAGGCACAAATCCTAAAAATAAAAACCAAAACAAAAATAAATTAAAAAAATATTAACATGATAAATGATACAATAAACAAGCATTGAAGGGGAACAAACCTTCCTTTTTTCCGCTTAGCAAGATCATCAACAAATGATACAAACCGATTTAATAATTCTTCATCAACATCCTCTGTGACGGGAACACAAAATGGATGCCTTTGCAACATCAAAGGTTTGGGCGAAACATAATTGGCACTAGCACCAGAAGCAAACTTACGCAGAAAAGGTGAAACATCATATTTACCAGGACGCTTCACCCTTACCAACGCCTGTGATGGTGTACTAGTATCCGCACGTGGGCTAGCATCCTTGTTCTCATGGTCACTAACCAACATAATATCAGAAACATCAGCATCGTGCTCAATGAGCTCTTCATCAGCAACAGTATCATGAGATATTTCAGCAACCCGAGCACCATGCTCTGCAGCAACAGTATCAGAAGCATCTTCAGCAACACTGGGACTGGATCTGCAGCAACAGTATCAGCAGACATTTCAGCAACCCTAGCACCGTGCTCTGCAGCAACAGTATCATAAGCATCTTCAGCAACACTGGGACTAGGATCTGCAGCAACAGTATCAGTGGCTGCTTCAGAAACAGTGGCACCAGGTTGTCCAGCAACAGGGTTGATTTCAAATTGTTTCTTCACATTCTTAATGGTGTCGGCAATGTTACGGTCCATCTCTGCAAACTGCTCGGGCGTCCAATTATCAAAGAAATCATCCGATATAAAAGAAGGTCCGGCAATATCTTTCTTAGAAAATGAAGCACCATCAACAGAATAACCTTTAATAAACTAATACAAAAAAAAAAAAAAATTAACGTCAGAAACAATGTACAAATATATAATACAGTTTACAAACAAGGGAGAAACAAAAGGCTTAAATAACATAGAGAAAAAAAAAAGGTAAATGCACGCACCTCATCAGGTTTAGGAGTCTTTAGAAAATCTTGGCTGAAATTCAAACCAAGGTCGAAGTTTGGGAATTGCAATGAAGGGGTCAAAGGAGCCTTGGTTGAAACTGTTGCAGCCATTGGAACACGTTCTCTAATAACAACTCTTTCTACATGACTGCCTCCACCATCAACAGACAACACAGTAACATCTTTTCCGCTGGCGCTTGCTACATTAGTCGCTCCACCAGTAGCACATGGCTAAAAAAATAAAACGAAAAATAATTGGTAGATGTACAAAACTATCTGTAGCTGTTTGTATCTAAAAGTATCTAGTTGTTTCAACATAAATGAAATAAGCTACATACCGTAACATTAGCCGTACCAACATTTAAACTGTCTGTATCACCAACATCGGATTGAAACTTTTCTGTAGCATCAACATCATCAGAATTGAGCTTCTCTGTATCACCACTAGCAGGTGGTGTCCGTGGTGAACCTTGACGATTATCTGCACCACTTTGAGTACCCTGTATAAAAAAAAAAAAAAAAGGTAATTGAAACGAACATTACATCGACAAGAAACAATAAACAGTTTCTTCAACAATTAATACCTGTCCTTGCGCAAGTAGCTTAATTGCATCAACAACTTTTCTAAGCTCCTCACCAAAGAATTCCTTGACATTATTAAACTGATCATCAACCTTCAAAAGAAACAAAGGAAAAACAATATGACAATAATTCTAACTGTTTAAACAAAGTAAAAACACATAAACACAAATAATCCTCACATGACCCTTTAATAACTCCAAATCATTGCTAAGCTGAAACAAAAAACAAAAACTGTATCAGAATATGCCAAAAAACAGTATCACAAATATTCAAGTGACTGAATGACTCAATATTAAAAACTAAACATACCTTCTCAACTGAGTGAGTCAATATGTCAATCTTAGCATCATTTTCAAACAGCGGCGCAGGTTTCGACTGTGCCTGCTTTGCAACAGTTTCAGGAGGAATGTCGACAAAAGCGGCAGAAGAGGAGGGACCAGACGCTACACGGTGGAGCAAAATATCATCCTCACTAGTGAAACGACCTCGGTCAGTCGTTTCGAAAGTTAGGACTCCGATTGGCGTGCCGATAATTTTAAAATATTCATAATGTCTATTAGAACCTGTCTGTAAAATTTGAGCAAAATCAGACCTCGTTTGGTAGGCATCGGAAGAAGGTTTCAATTTTTATTGGTGATTAATATTAAAAGGAGATTTTCGAGCTCGGTTTTTGCCGAATGAGCTCCGATTCGAAATCCGAAAGTGCCGTTGGGTTCGTATGATTATTTATGACCTTTGTGAACTTTCGAAAGTGAATTTCGATGTTGTTCGGCTAGTTTCCGCTAAAATGCCAAAAGTTAAATAATTTGACCTTTTTCATTTAAATTCGCATCTTGAGTTTCGGGAGTCCAATTTGAAATCCGCCTTTGCGAGTATGTTACATATATTTTGTATAACTTGTATGCAAAAGTTGAAATTATTTCGCATATCGCTGAGTATCATTTTAATTTTCGTTGCGAAAAGAAAAAAAAAAAAGAAGACAAAATGGAAAAAAAAGACAAAATACAAAAAGGAAAGCAAAAGATTAAAAAAAGTGGGCGGTGGTTGTGGGATATGTATCCCTGTGCATTTCAACGTTTTTTCAGAGAAACATAAGTACATACATACAGAAACAAGAATAGAAACGAGACAGTGACAGAGACACTGGAAAAAATGCCAGAAAATAAAAAAAGGGGCCGGAGAAAAGTAGAATTTTTACCCTGAAACATTCAGGTAATGATCTTAACGCATTATTTGAGTTTATTACGTGTCTTTGAATATGTTTTAACGGTAAAACTTGGAATATTAGACATCGTTTTAATAAGTTCAATTAATAGTTTAAAGGGTCAAATGGATCCCGATAATGGAATTGATTATATATTCGTACTCAGTGAGTTATGGGCAACATATAAATGTAATTTATTTGGGGTTTGGTTATGTGACCTTAAACCCTGTACATAGGCCTGGCCTGCGTATTGCGTATGCGGATAGGGTATCAGGTTCCTACCTGGATTGCCCTAATATGTGAGGAATGAAACCTTTAGCCTAATGTGATATATTTTTCTGCTTATTGAACACAGTAGGATCGTTTGACAATGAATTCAGAGAATAAAGCGGTTGTTGGGTAGCAGTGTTAACTTCGGAACGAGGTAAGTGTTTATATCCATTTCTTTGGAGGCACCTGGCCTCGTGGATTTTCTACCACGTATTCCTTACGTGTGTAGCTGCCGATAGGCGTACTCATTACGCCTTAGCTTTGGATTTACATTGTATATTATCTGTTATGTCCTATTGTTGGTATTGCATTGAGGATTTGAGCATTGTACCCTGGCTGTGAGTTGGCATCTACTTCCCGGCTGTCGATGAGAGTCCCGCACCGGCGAAGGGTTATTATAGCATCACATTGCATTCATATGCATTACATTGCATATCATATTGGGTGCAGGAGTATTCCGCCCCAGGAGCAGGAGGATTCCGCTCCATTGTATCATATTGAGGGTAGGAGGATTCCGCCCTAGGAGCAGGAGTATTCCGCTCTTATGTCAGATATTGAGTGCAGGAGTATTCCGCCTCAGCTTTACATTATATCGGGTGCAGGAGTATTCCGCCCCAAGAGAGTGCAGGAGTATTCCGCCTCTGGTTTATATTATATCGGGTGCAGGAGTATTCCGCCCCAGGAGCAGGAGTATTCCGCTCCAGTTGGTTATCAGATTGGATTTCCCTCGAATGCAGGAGTATTCCGCTTCGAGATGGGAGGACGGGCACATGTGACCCTTTGCATCAGATTTCATTTCATTTCATTTCATCTCATTCATTGCATTTTCATACCATTGCGTAGACTTGTGGTACATAACTACTGTTCTGCTCATACGTGCATTGCTTATTTGTTGATATGTTTCTGGCTCGTATTCCTGGCTGAGTTTAAGGTTTCATACGTGTTTCTAGTTATTATCTGGCTCTGCCTTTTTGTAATTTAAATTAAAAGAATTTGGTTTATCTGTTTCTTCTCCCTGGCTAGCTATCCTATTCTTTGAGGTGGCTAGTCTGCCCCACTTATTGAGTCCTTTTGACTCACCCTTGTTTGTTGTTTGTTTCTTGTCTATCTATTTCGTTTCGGCAGGTTCGCTCCAGGATTGAGTTCGCCACGTTGTTCAGGAGCGAAGACGACTTCAGCTGTCAGGGTGAGCCAGCTTTATTCCGGATGGGCACCAGTTTATTGTTTATTATTTCAGTTGCATTCTGCTCCCTTCAGGAGGTATCTGTCTTCTTTTGTACTCTTAGATGTCTAGTCTGGATAGCCCTAAACCTAGTATGTTGGGCAGTTAGCTGTAATTTCTTTTGTACAGCTTAGAGGTATCAGTATGTCTGTGTTTTTTTTTTTTTAGTCTTGTTCTTAGTTATGAATTGAATTATATTTATTTTACTAATTTAATTGGTAAGGGTTCGCCCGACGAGTCTAGGGGAGGATGTCGGGTGCCCGCACGGCCTAGCCGAATTTCGGGTCGTGTCAACTAGAATCTTGCATAGCATCCACAACAGGTGCGACCGTATCATCCATCAACTCAAATCTGGCCAACTCAGCAACAGTTGGCTGCATAGGCCGGAAAACAGGCTGCACCATACATAACAGTACACAAATCAATGAAAACAGATACAAAAACAGATACAAAAATATGCAAAACAGAAAAATGAAGAATGAAACAGATACAATAGAAATGAAACAGATACAATAGAAATGAAAACAGATACAAAACAATGAAAGTATACCTTGTTCACTGGGTCCTCTAAAATCTTACAAATTGTCTTATACTTTGAAAGACTACTCGTCACTTTCCAGTTCAAGATACGAGGACTTCGACTCCTAACGCGCATAGCTACTGATGACGGAATGTTTGTCCAACACTCATAAAACCATACTTGCAACGCAGAAGCCAAACCTACCACCCGAAAATATGTACTAGTAGTTTTAACCTTCTTGTGAATACTATCAAACAATTCTTTGAACGAATCAATACCCCATGGATAGTCATTGTAAAGACCAGACTCAACCAAATCGAAGTATTTCTTAGATACAGTTTGAACATCAGATACCGACATCACAAAATTCACAATAACATATAGAACTGCAATCTTAACAGCATCCTCATCATCAATCCACTTCCGTTGAATAAAAGCATTCTTAATATCTACATGAGACACCTTCTCCACAGTCGGGAAGTAACTATTCATCAACCGATTTGGACCACTCGTATCAAGAGAACTTAGAGTATCGCCAGAGCACTTTAAACCAGACACTACTGCAAACTCACGCAATCCAAATTGCAAACGTGAACCATTGACACAAACCTCAAACGTACAAGGCGTGGAGGACGCAATCTCACGCACCAGCAAAGACCGCAGCAACTGATTTTGAACGGGCAAACTTTCTAACTGTAACAAATAACCAAAACAGGTCTTTTTGAACATTCCCAACTGCACAGGGCTTAACACATCCTTCAAATTCGTTCCAATATCACCATCCGTAATTAGACGTAGATGAAACTCTTTCCAATAAAAATTCTGCGGAATATAAAACGATACAGCCTATAAAGGGAAAAACAAACTCAGTTAAAAAACAGTAAGTACAATACATAAACATTAAAAATCAATGCAGAAACAAGAAAAGACACAATAAAAAACACTACAGCACACAATAAGCAAAAGTAACATACAATGATACAATCAACAAACAAGAAAAGACAGAAACAGTAAAAAAACATACAGAACCAGTACAAAAACAACAGCAACAGTAAATAAACTACAGCAACAGGAAAATGGAAGTAAAAAACAGTAAAAGACACAGATACAGGAACAACAAAAAGCCTACCGAACCAGTAAAAAAAGCTACAGCAACAATAAATAAACTACAACAACAGTAAAATGCAATTCAGAAACAGTAAAACACACAGATACAACAATATATGCTAAAGAACAACGAAAAGCCTACCAAAGCAATACAACACAGATACAGTAAATATGCTAAAGAAACAATAAATCCACTAAACAAATACTAAATACACTAAACAAACAAGTAAAAAAACTACAGAAACAGGTAATAACATACAGAAACAATAAAACACACAGTAGAAACAGAAAATCCTTTTTGGCTATCAATCTGGGATGCTTCAGGAAAAGATTTCCCAAGATTTTTCAGGTAATTAATAAATTATTATCAGCGCTTAAATACACTAAACAAATACTAAATGCACTAAACAAACAAGTAAAAAACTACCGAAACAATAATAGTAACATACAGAAACAATAAAACACACAGCAGAAACAGAAAAAACTACAGAAACAATGAAACACACAACAGAAACAGAAAAAACTACAGAAACAATGAATACACTTTAGAAACACTAAATTACAAAAAATGCAACAACAAACAACAAATTAATAATTTGATACAAAAAACAGAAATAGAAATAAAATTACCTGTAATGCCACATCAGCCAACACAGAAATCCGACTTTTCTTCAACGGTCGAGCATCTTCTTCAAAATCATCATCAGCATCAACCAAAACTTTAGCTTTACCTTTACCCGTAGCAGGAGAGGTAGACGACCGCGTCACACGCTTCAATTGTTGCGGGGTTTCTTTCGGCTTAAACACATGAACTTTTACCTTTAAAACTGATTTCGACCCAATTTTATTTACATTTGTATCATGTTTCGTTTTACTCATAAGTTCCCTAGAACTAGAAGACGAACTAGAATTAGACATTGAAATGAAACCCTAAAATCAAACCCTAAAAAATGGAAAAAATTTGAAATTTAAACACTGCAAATCAGTTACGAAATGCTTCACAAACAGATATGATAGTGGAGAAAGTGGGGAAGAAAATGGGAGAGAAAAAGTAGGGAGAAACGGTTGAGAAACACGAATGATACAAAGGCAGGGGAGAGAAACAACGCTGAAACAGTGGAAAAAAACGGGAAAACTGAGAAAATAAGGAAATTAGCACAAATTTTGTCAAAATTACAAAAACGCCCCCAAACAGAACCAAAATAAAGAAATAAATAAAACTAGCAATATTTTTTGACATAATATGCTATATTTGTAATTAACTTGCGTTTTTCTCTATTTAGGGTTATTTTGCTAAAATGTTGTTATGTTTGGTAATTAAGTGCTAAAACTTGTACTTTTATGTAAAAATTTCATTATTAAGCTACTACTACATGTCTGAATTAAGTCCAAACCCAATTTATTATATTGAACCAAACCAAAGCAATCTAAGTCAAAATTAGCAAATTCGAATTGCTCTTGATCCAACTTTTCTGTCCTTCGTTATGCTATTAATCCAAACTCATGAACACATAATCGACCTAAGTTAACTTGATATCTACTTGAATGCTATCAAACTCCTAGTACATCAAATCTTGGTATCATTAACAGCAATAATTGTTCTAAAATGCTACTATATTTGAAAGAACTTGCATGGTTGTAAGCGTAAGAACCCTATTATTATTATTTTTTTTTTTGAAATTATTTATAGTATTACAAAAGAGTCTTATGACATGGAAGGGAAATGAAGTTGGGGATGTGTCTCAATGATTGAGGTTGATCATTGTTCACAAAAATATGTTTGCCCATTAGAAGAAAGTGACTTCCAAAGACAAAAATTACTTCAATTGTGCATGCAAAATTTTCTGAGTCTTTATTCTACCCTTTGTCTTCAACCAACGACAACTACGTACTATTTCACCTCAATTCCAACTGGGATTAACTAAATACGTTCAAAACATTAATGTGACTGCATTTAACTCGTGACCAGTTCAATGCTATGAGAAATATGAAAGGAAAAATAGAGTAATTGGAACTCGATCCAAAGGTTCTTTATTGATCTAGTTACAAGAATGGAGCAGAAGATAAAATGTGGAACCTAATAGAAACTACTTAACCGAAAAATACTTGCACAAATAGCTATATCAAATAGAAATTGTCTTTATATGGGTTTTAGAATCTAGATGGACAAAAAAAAAAGAATTTTTTCAAGCAATTGTGTGAGAGGATTAATGTCGGATCCTCAAGGACAAATGATTGATTTACTCAAAGTAATATATGCGAAGGACTTTCTTTAACAGAATACATCATTTCTTGCTATATATATGGAGACCGTAAAGGAGTTTGGATACTGTTATACGGACGTCATAGGCTGGATATCTTACTCGCAAATTTGTTGAAGTAGTTCAACACATTATTGTACGTCGAACAGATAACTTTTCTATCATTAACTTTCAATTGACATGTATAAAGACGAAAAGTTCGCATATTGTTGGTTCTAGGCCAGGTTAAAAAAGAGGTCTGGTAAATGGATAACTAGAGTGAAATTAATCAATATTTGATGAATTCTCATCTTTAACCATCAAATGAAAGTACAATCACTTTGCATTCATGTCAAATATCAAATGGAGGACCTATTATTATGTCATATATTTCCACATTGCCCACTGGAATATTTACTTGTTGCCATATATGGTGGGTCTATGAAAGCAGACTAAAAGAGATTCTCCTCCCACTGTCACATCCCTCTTCTATATGACGATGCAAACATCTAACTACCAATTTTGTTATTTTTAAAATCTTTTATTAAGCAAACAGAAGTTTTCCGGTCCTTGTTTAAAATTCATAATTCTTCTTTTTTTACTACTAGTCCTTTTTCGCTTATCAAATTTGCTCATTTATGATCACTTATGTCTTACAAGTTACAGGTCAGAATTGAATAAAAAATATTTAAAAAAAACAGATGCAAAAAGAATGTAAAGTTACAACGCAGTTCAATTATGAATTATTTCGATATGTACAAGCAAAACAAAGTTATTTTGTTGGCAAAAGGGTTCAAGCAACATTACTAAATGTCATTAATTAAGGCCAAAGGAGGATGGCAGTTTGTAGTCCCAAACTAAAAGCATTGTTCTGTTTGCACAATATAATGGTGTTTGGAAATGTCGTTTGGGACCTGTGGGTGTCAAATAATCATCCCTTGATCCCATTTAGTGTTACTCTATTTAAAATTTTACGTGCAGTAAGAAACATTAAGTACGAACTTTAATTTACTAAGTTACCTTGTCCTTGTTCATTTTCTTGGCAATTAATTATATCTTGAATTTCTAAAACAGTAATTATTTTAAGACATTATTTTAGAGCCAGAGCTACACTTAAAATAGGACGAAGTGAATAGTTGAAACTTGCTGGGAGTGGTCTACATCAATTCAATCAAAACAGCATTGAGTCACGGATTTAACTTTAAGAAGTGAATATATTGACCTTTGAGAAGTGATTTAGCTTCCACAGTTAGAAGTTCCTTATTCTTCCATATCATCACTTGAATAAGTGACTCAAGTTGGACTTCGAGGTTCTATAAGTTTTCATACTTGAGAGGTAATTCCAATCTAAAAAAACTACTTGTTCTGTTATTACGTTAGTGGAGTTATGGACTATTGAAAGGTAAGTAGTTGAGTAGGAATTATGGTTCTTATGACATGGGGTGTTAGAAAATTATGGGATATACATGTTGATGATTAATGAAACCAACTATATGGGCCGATTTAAGAGAGTTGAACCCAAAGTAATAGAACATGAAAAATATGAAAGAGCGGTTGTGCACACCATATGGAGGAATCTAAATATCTAACAAAAAAACCTTAATTAATGGGATCGTTTGTGAAACGACCTCGGTCAGTCGTTTCAGAAGTTAGGACTCTAATTGGCGTGCCGATAATTTTAAAATATTCGTAATGTCCATTAGGACCTGTCTGTAAAATTTGAGCTAAATCAGACCTCGTTTGGTAGGCATCGGAAGAAGGTTTCAGTTTTTATTGGCAATAAATATTAAAAAGAGATTTTCGAGCTCGATTTTTTCGAATGAGCTCCGATTCAAAATCTGAAAGCGCCGTTAGGTTCGTATGATTATTAGTGATTTTTGTAAACTTTCGAAAATGAATTTCGACGTTGTTCGGCTAGTTCTGCTAAAATGCCGAAAGTTAAATAATTTGACCTTTTTCCTTTAAATTTGCATCTTGAGTTTCGGGAGTCAGATTTGAGATCCGTCTTCGCAAGTATGTTACATATATTTTTTATAGCTTACTTGAAAAATATTGGGATCATTCTGACTTCTCTAGGGTTCTATTTCAATTTTAATCGTCGTAGCGAATTTATTAATAAAAAAAAAAAAAAAAAAAAAGTCAAAATTAAAAGTCGGTGCTTAGGGGATTAAATCCCCTAGCAAAATGATCGACGATGGACATCAGAAACATTACAAACAAATACAGAGAAGAGAAAAATTTAGAAAAGAGAGGGGAAAAAGGGAAAAAGGAGTGGAAAAATAAGTGGAATTTCTACCCCAAATTTTCAGGTAATGATGTTAACTCATTATCTTAGCTTATTACGTGTGTTTGAATATATTTTTACGGTAAAAATAGGGATCTTAGACATCGTTTTAACAAGTTCAATTAATAGTTTGAAGGGTCAAATAGACCCTGATAATGAAATTGATTATATATTCGTACTCAGTGAGCTATGGGCAACATATAAATGTAATTTATTTGGGGTTTGGTTGTGTGACCTTAAACCCTGTATATAGGCCTGGCCTGCGTATTGCGTATGCGAATAGGGTATCAGGTTCCTACCTGGATTGCCCTAAGATGTGAGGAATGAAGCCTTTAGCCTAATGTGATATATTTTTCTGCTTATTGATCACAGTGGGATCGTTTGGCAATGAATTCAAAGAATAACGCGGTTGTTGGTCGCAATGCTAACTTTTGAGAGAGGTAAGTGTTTGTATCCATTTCTTTGGAGGCCCTTGGCCTCTTGGATTTTCTACCACGTGTTTCCTTATGTGTGTAGCTGCCGATAGGCGTACTCATTACGCTTTAGCTTTGAATTTACATTTTATATTATATGTTATGGCCTGTTGTTGGTATTACATTGAACATATGAGTATTGCACTCTGGTTTTGAGCATTGCATATACTTCCCGGTTGGCGATGAGATTCCCGCACCGGCGAAGGGTCATTATTGCATATACTTCCCGGTTGGCGGTGAGATTCCCGCACCGGCGAAGGGTCATTATTGCATATACTTCCCGGTTGGCGATGAGAGTCCCGCACCGGCGAAGGGTCATTATTGCATATACTTCCCGGTTGGCGGTGAGAGTCCCGCACCGGCGAAGGGTCATTATTGCATATACTTCCCGGTTGGCGGTGAGAGTCCCGCACCGGTGAAGGGTCATCATTACATATACTTACCGGTAATCGATGAGAGTCCCGAGCCGGTGAAGGGTCATTATTGCATATATCTCCTGGTAGACGATGAGAGTCCCGGGCCGGAGATAGGTATCAAGAGTATGTGACTGCATTGCATCATGCCGCATTCATCCCATCTCATTGCACCGCATACTGACTATTGTGTGTATTATATTGTGTTTTATGTATGCGGTATGTACACCATGTTGTGGACATATTACAGTTTGCCTATATATTTCTGGCTCGTATTCTAAGTTGCGGGGATCGGGTTGCACGCCGAAACAGTATAAATATATGGATCGGGTTGCACGTCGCAGCGGTATGAATATATGGATCGGGTTGCACGCCGCAACAGGATGAATATATGGATCAGGTTGCACGCCGCAACAGGATGTATTTCTGATTGTTGATGTGTTCGGGATACCTATATGTTCTGGCTGTATTACGTTCCTGGTTATTGAATAGTTTGCGATTCCATACGTGTTTCTAATTATTATCTGGCTCTGCCTTTTCATAATTTAAATAAGAGAAATCTGGTTTATTTGTTTCTTTTCTCCCTGGCTAGCTATCCTATTCTTTGAGGTGGCTAGTCTGCCCCACTTATTGAGTCCTTTTGACTCACCCTTGTTTGTTGTTTGTTTCTTGTCTATCTATTTCGTTTCGGCAGGTTCGCTCCAGGATTGAGTTCGCCACGTTCTGAAGGAGCGTAGACGACTTCAGCTGTCAGGGTGAGCCAGCTTTTATTTCGGATGGCCACCAGTTTATTGGTTATCATTTCAGTTGCAGTTTGCTCCCTTCAGGAGGTATTTGTCTTCTTTTGTACTCTTAGATGTCTGGTCTGGATAGCCCTAAACCTAGCATGTTGGGTAGTCAGCTGTAGTTTCTGTTGTACAGCTTAGAGTTATCAGTATGTCTGTAAATTTTTTTAAAGTCTTGTCCTTATTTATGAATTGTTATATTTATTTTCCTAATTTAATTGGTAATGGTTCGCCCGACGGGTCTAGGGGAGGATGTCGGGTGCCCGCGCGACCTAACCGGATTTCGGGTCGTGTCAGTTTGGTTTGAAGGATTAACAAAAGTGAAATATTCCATGATTTAGGGATAAATATTGTGTTGGGATTAAAAGTGAGATAAAATTTGGGATAACTTATTCATCCTTCATATGGGATATATAAGATAATTCCATAATTGTGGAATAAATTTATCTCAATTTATCTTTCACCAAAAACCAAACAAGGGATAATTTAATCCCAATCTTTATCTCGGGATTATAATCCCCAAGCCCACCAATCAAACAACACCTAAGTCTATAAATGAAGTAGCCCATAATTATAAGTTCCTTTGGAAACCGTACATAGTTGATGTGAGGCAGTGCATTCTATAACACGTTAGAAATGACTACAGATTTCTACTGATAATTGTTTCCAAGTTTGTTATGATATATTTATACAGATTTGATCTGTTGATCATTTAAATGTGTTATATCAATCATCGTGGTAATAACATCTGTAACAATGTTTAAATATATGTTACGAATCAGCATATCATAGGTGATAAAGGTGATATATCAATTTGAACTTCGGTTGGCATTTCGAGATTATCACCAGTGGAAGGCTTTAGGATTTTAAATGTATGCTAGACCTGAATATATTATTTATATCTATTAAATAGATATTTTTACATAATTACAATGCTCAAACAATTATTGGATTCTGCTGAACTCTAATCAACTTGTAGATCCACCCATGGTCACTTACACCAACAAATAGATATTATTTTAAATCTGACATATATACTCGTTTCGTTCTGGTTTATGCATCAATATTTCTTCTTATTAGTATGTTCTAAAAGAAAACCAGCTTTCTGAAAACAATTTAACTTATAACACATAATAGTAAAATATTCAAACTATAACAGATAAAATAAAACAGACGAGCAACAATATACTACAAAGGCTTCTTACCACCCTGAGCTCAAATAAGGAAAAGAATAGACTAAATCGAGGAGTTACTCACAAATAAAAAGAAAAAACCTTTTACTTTAACAAGCTTTAGATTCTTAGCTCATATAATTAGGCTTAGGCCCCATGATAATGAGCATATGGAAATGTGTAACCTTACTCTATGTCTAGCATCTAATTTTGCTTTATGAGTTTCTTGTTATGCTATCATTGGACGAGAAAAGAGGAGACAGATGCCCTAAAATTTTTACATAAGTTGCTTTTTCATGAAAGGTGCCACGTTTACCTTTCAGTGTCAAATAGAGTATGTTAGGTTCCTTCGTGCAATTGGCATTTTAAAACCTTTCAGACATTGATTGGCCAAGCGTGGTACAATTTGAATGTGACCATTAATTAGTATGGCAAGACTATTCAATTAACTTCAGTAAAAAGAGTCACAATGAAAGAGTAAAAATTTATCCACACTCAATGATTACACCAAATTAATGGATTCACGTTATTTGTAGTATGAAAATAGAATACCATCATTTAAATATAGTCAATTAATACATATTTTTATACTATTAAATCATTTAATCATGATAGTCACCATAGTTTTAGTATAAACACCTAATGTGAGTAAATATTTGTCCGAGGGGACTATCTATATTGGTGAAATTCCACTCGGACACGTGGCAAATGAAGTGTGGAACTCGGAGAGTCGGTCACGAAGAGTTTAATCATGAGGATCACCGATGACCAATCTCGAAGCTATACCGTTCGGGTTTAACGAGGCACAGAGTGTCTAGGTCATGCACAGCGAACAATGCAACTAAATAGCATCCGACAATCTGACCATTTATTAAGGAATGATCACGGGTCACCCATGATCAGAACGTGGGACATGAACCATATGCCCACGATCAACATTACTTAGGCTGATATAAATATCTCCTTAACTCCATTGTAAAAGTTATTTACAAATACATGCCAAAATGCTGTCCAATTGTAATCTCAAGCTATTAAACCATTTTACTATTCTTACTATCATCATTATTGCTATTTTGATATTACTATTTATTTATCACAGCTTGATGCAATAAATTACTTGTAACCCTATTACAAATTCAATCGTATTCTAAATTCCGATTTAGAGACATACAATATATCTGCATTCTAAAAAACATTCAGCTAAAAGATCTTTTAATGCTTGTAATTAATTATTGGGGTTTTTCTGCTTTTGTGCACAAGAACAAACGGTAGTACATAGCTAGTCTAGGAAAAGTGGAGAGCAAATCACATGAATAGAGGGATTTTGAGTTCATGAAATCTATCTTGAGGGAAGGGACATGATAAAGTTAATGGTGATGCTAATCGAAAAATTAAAAAGATTTCATACATTTTATGTTAACACTAAATCAACGAGTATATATCTGTCATATGTCTCGTCTTTAAGTACATTTTTTTATCAGTTATCTTTCTTAGTTGATGTAAATTTCTACCTCCATATATTATATATCTAACCATAATTTTTCATTGAAAAAATATATACCACGAGCATTGATATCTAACCAGAAGTTGGTAAAAGGTTTCCTCTCCAGGACCCGACATGAATCGCTATCATATTTCACATGGAGACTTGTGATCTTCATAATATCATGGTGGCAGTACTAGCATAGCATCCCACTACTGGCTAGCAAACACCATCTTGTTATAGATTTTATAGGTAGGTAAGATTTTTTTCCTTACTATCTATACCAATGAATGCATAATTAAATAAATAAAAAAGTATTTTTCTAGATAATTTAACTTGTAGATATATGAGATAGGCCAATATTCACTAAGAAAAGTTAAACTTGAATATTTGTTCTTTCTTCTTTTCGTTAAATTTTGTTTCACTTTCATTTTCGTAGATTTGCATATTAATAAGGATTTTTTACATAAAAGTACAAGTTTTAGAGCTTAATTACTAAACATAGCAACATTTTAGTAAATTACCCTATATAGAGAAAATCAAAAGATAATTACAAACATAGCAAAAACATAGCAATATTTTCCCATAACATTCCAAACCCTTACATTCTTTCTTATTTTTCCCCCACTATCACTTTTTCTCCTCTTATTCCCCCCTATTTCACTTTTTCTCCCACCATTTCCCCCCAATTTCACTTTTACTCCTCTCATTTCCCCTAATTTTACTTTTCCTCATCCATCCTCAATGTATCTCGTTGAATCTCACTGTATCTCAATTGTTTCTGCAGCACCGTATCTAACTGTTTCTGCACCGTTTCAACTGTTTCTGCAGCACCGTATTTCAACTGTTTCTGCACCGTTTCAACTGTTTCTGCAGCACCGTATCTAACTGTTTCTGCAGCACCGTATCTAACTGTTTTTTTTTTGCACCGTTTCAGATTATTTCAGCACAGTATCTAACTGTTTCTGCACCGTTTCAGCGTTATTTCAGACTGTTTCAGCGCCATTTGAGACCGTATCTAACTATATCTCATTGAATCTTTACTGTTTTAGGACTGTTTCAGTGCCGTCTTAAGACTATTTCAGAACTATTCACTTTCTGTCTGTATACTAACTAACTAATTAAGTAGAAAGAAATGAAAAACAAAGAAAAGTAAAAGAAAGGAAAAGAAACGAAAAAGAAAAAGAAAAATAACTGAGAAAGATGAACATTGTAGCAATGACAGAAACACAGTAGCCATCCTAACAAGCTTTTAAGGTTTTTTTACTTGGAAATAGGATCCATAGCACATTACAAATTTCAAGTGAAATTAAGAAAACCATATCAATTTTTGTATTGTCTTATATATTTATTTTTTATACATTTTCTTATGTGGCATTTTACATAGCAAAGGGAAGCCTATTTTTCAAATTAAACTTGAAAAGATACTTTCACGAAAGAAAACAAAAAAATAAACTTAAAATTAACGGATGCTTTATCCCAGTTTGCTCATGCACAGTTTGACGAATGGTGGAGGTAGCAGTGATGGACAAACTAATGACGAAGATGGAGAGAATGAGGTGATTCTATTTTGTTCCCTGCCGCCGTTCTGTTCGTCGGAGTCTGGTGAGTCTCTATTCGACGATGAGTTTTACGTTTTAATTGGGTTTATGTATCACGAGTTTTATCGTTTTGATTGTGTTTCCGATGGGATCTGCACTGTAATCAAATTAGAATTGGATTTGACGGAGTTTGTGGTGGCGCGTATGCTTGATTTGATTGTGATGTTAATTGGTTTGGTTAATTGGATGGAGACACTAAGTTTGTGGTGGTGAAAGGGTAGTGTATGGCTGGGGAGGGGGGTGGAGTTGTATGTTTGGTTTGGGAGAAGGAAAGTGGGTGAATGTGTAATTGTAAAAAATAAAAATGTGCTAAAATAATATTGCTATGCATTGTAATTAGAGAAATATTGCTATTTTTTTGTAATTAATGGTGAAAATTTATATATTTATATAAAAAACCTATTAATAATTCCCTCGTTTTAGGTAGTGTTTTATTGCGCACAAAATTCGTAAAAATTTCGTCCAACGGCCACTTTTAACACCGATATTTGGTTTGAGGCCACTATTTTCTTTGGTCTTACACTAGATGCCACTTTTGGGCCTTTACTAAATAAACATTGACTTAAGTTGCGTTCATTGACTGAAGTTCAGTCTCATATGGCCCTGGACTCAAATTCCATCCTTAAGTCAGTCAAGATGAAGTTCCATCTTTAAGGATGGAACTTCAGTCAACATGGCCCTGGACTGAAGTTCTGTCTTTAAGAACTGAACTTCAATCCGGCTCCTGGACTGAAGTTTTATCTTTTAAACGAAAGTGGCTACAAACTAAATATTTTGAAATTAGTGGCATGTACCCAAAGACCAATGGCAAAAGTGGCATTTCGTGCACTTTCCCCACAAAATTCAAGAATTAGTTTTTAAAACTTGCATAATAAATCTAGATATTTGTATTGCTATAACGGCATGTCAATAAGTGTGAAAAGGAAGCTAAGTGTATAGCCTAAAATCGACTCTTAGGTTAGAATTGAATTCGTAAAAAGTCACAAGCAATCAACTATATCAAGATCACGATCAATGAAGACAAAGTTGAATAACCAATAAGAACGAGAATATTAGAACAATATTATTGCTTTGATAGTCCGTCTACAATTTGACAGAGTTTTGATATATATTTGTTGATGCCCTTTACAATGGGGTTGGAGGAGTATTTATAGTAAAATCCAGCCGAAACGGCTCCCTGCATTTAAGAGGTCACATCCGATGGTGGGGCTGCACGTTCTGTTGTTCAATTAATGCATAATCGTGGGCGGTTACGATCACAGAGGGTTCAATCTGATCTACTCGAACACTTCATGCATCTTTGCTTTCTGAACGGTTCATACAGTCGTGCATCTCCAAAGACGTTATTAATTACAAAACCCTTTGTAGGACAACTCGTATTTTCTAACACTCGATCTTCTTCTCTGATAATCTTTCGTGGCTTCATATTCGCTTATTACCTATCTGTGACTTATTCTCACCCATACATAAAGTTTACGGTAAATTGTCTTCAAAAAATCTCTTAGCAACATTGTGTTACGAGTACTAAAATATTACTAAGCTACAAGCCTATATGAACTATAGGGGGTAATCAGTGGTTGAACCTTTTGCTTTTCCTTAAATTTGGGAACCAGGAATTTGATATTTTTATAATTGCGAAGTAAACTAGTGGTGTAGATTTATTGTGCAAAGTAATCTTGTTAAGAAGGTAATTACAAGTTAAAGAAAACCATGGGAAGCAACCATAACACCGTCAAAATCAATTAATGTTAGACAATCTTGATGTGTCTTATACTATATGTGATTGTGACTTTAGTGACTCAAAACACTCATTTTAAGGAGAAAAAATATGAAGAATTACAGTGTAATAAAAAAGAGAACCACCGACACACTCTATTTCATGAAAACCAAATTTTGTTGTCGCCACTGTCTTCGGGAAATACGTAAAAGGAAGCTCACACTAGCAAGTATAGTTAATTCAGAAATGGCTTTACTAGCCCTGACGTACTAAGAATTTAATAAGAGGACTAAAAAAAATGCAAGGATGTGCCCCTTATATAAAGGGGATTTAACAAAAAAAATGTTTGTATTCTACTTGCATATTAAGCTCCCGTTTGAACATGATTTGGGATTTGAAATTTGAAATTTGGGAAATTAAAATTTTGTTTGGACATACATTTTATTTGGAACAAAATTTAAAGTTTGTGAATGAATTTTCCAAAAAATCCCAAAAATTGGGTTCAACCAATTTTTGGGATCCCAAAAAATACCCCAAAAATTATGAACAAACGCTAGCTAAATTTTTCGAACAAAGTGAATTCAATTACTAATTCTCTTTCTTACATTTAGCTCCACTGCTGTTCACCGAATCACCGCTTCTTTGCCTGCCTGTACGAAATCAAAAAGTTGTTATGCTTTTAAGTTTTTTTTTTTTTCAATAATAGAGAGGATATTATAAAGAGTGTAAATTCAAAGAAATTTCAAGGAGATTGATATGCATGGTGAAGAATAAAATAAAAGACTTTATTCACGTTTTCTCATAGCCATATCAATTTATATTTTATTATGTTAGTTTGGTACTACTTACAAGGATCTAGTGATTGAATTAAAAACAAATTACTAATATTTTTAAATTACTTATTTTCCAATACTGGATCATCGTGCTTTTTGCGATGACATAAAAAAGTAGTAGATACCTACCAATTTTGTTTGAAGTATAGCTAAAAAAATAGTTAATGAGATATTCGCTAGAGGTCTGCTGCTACATAACTAATTAATTGGAAGGGATAACAATGGTACTATAATTTTTAGGAGAATATATTATGTTAATAGTTTTATCACATGTAGTACTAATTATTACTGTCTATAAGCTATAGTTGTGTATTCTGTTATCTTAGGAAACTATTTTCTAGTAATAAGGTGTGTATTTCACCCGATGGAGAGATCTATTAAAAAGTTACTTTTTCTAGCTAATTTAATAGGCACTTGAAGTTTCTAACGCTTATAGTCAATTGACGGATTATATAGCAGGATAATATAATATACTAGTTTTAATTTGTTGATTAAATTATAGCTAGAAATCCAAAGTGGTACGGTTAGACAAAAATATATTATTGCAAAATTAAGGGTTTCACTAAAAATGTATTTAAAATTTAATACAAAGTTATAAAAGTAATATTTAACTTATGTAATTATATACATATCATATGATGAGTGTTTAACTGACTGCCTTTCACCATTGTATAACTCAACCCGGACAATAAACCAATGACAAAGCCTTCATAATGCTTGGATAGATAATAGTCCATATTAATTGAGAAAGCACATAAAAGTTCATTTTACTAATTGCTTCGTTCCACGATACATGTCCTATTTTGACTTAGATTGGAGTTTAATAAATAAGAGGAGACTTTTGAAACTTGTGGTCTAAAATAAGGCATAGGTAAATGTGTGGCTATAAACCATTTCATTAAGAGAAAAGTGGTAAGTTTAAAAGTAAATTGTTTCCAAATATGGAATTGTGTCATTCTTTTTGGAACGGACAAATAAGAAAACTAGGAAATTCATTGTGGAACAGAGGGAGTATTATATAAAAAAAATAGGAATTTTTACATAAAAGTTTAAGTTTTAAAAGTTATTTACAAAACATAGCAATATTTTAGCAAAATTAGCCAATATAAAAAAAACAAAAGTTAATTACAAAACATAGCAAAACATAACAAACCCTTACATTCTTACTCCTATTTTTTCCAATTTAACTTTTCCTCCTTCCATTCCCCAATTCATTTTTCCTCCCACCATTTTCCCCAATTTCACTTTTACTCCTCTCATTTCCCCCAATTTCACTTTTCATCATTCCATCCTCAATGTATCTCGTTGTATCTCACTGTATCTCGATGTTTCTCAATTACCAACCACCTCGTATCTCGTTGTATCGTATCTCGCTGTATCTGCATTGTTTTGCACCGTATCTAACTATTTTATAGACTATATCCACCCGTTTTTATAGTGTTTCAGCATTTGTTTCACCCCATTGGTGGTGGGGGGTTGTTGTGATGTTTGTGGACCGAAACAAAGCAAGAGGGAGGGGAGAGGGTGTCCCTCTGTTTCTGTGACTTGTCTTCCGCCGTCACCCACCGGTGGTGGCGTGTATTTGGATCTGAGAGAAGGGAATGGGGTGACATAGTTTGTTTGGGGGGAAGTGGAGAAAGTGTTTTTGATTTTTAGGAGAGTGGGAGTAAGTGTAATTATAAAAATAAAATATCTTGATTATTGTGAAAAAATATGCTAAAAAACCCTACAAAATATTACTTTATGCATGCTTAGGACCTACAAACATAAATCGTCAATCATGGAATCATAGTATAGTTCTAAACTAATTCCAATAGTTGAACTAAAAGTCTAAATTAGCAAGACTAGAAACTCTATACAATTAGCATTAGAATATGCCACATTACCAACCAACTATTTGCACATAATTAGTAAAAGAAGGTCATTTTGGAACTTTACACTCAAAGTATCAAGGAGAAAAAAGTAAATTAGTAGAAATTATAGTGTGCAGTTTGCAAGGTATGATTGGTTAGCTTGCATGAAACTGTAATAAGAAACAACCTGATATAACTTTTTCCAAAATAATGGAACATTCCTTTATTTAAACAAAACATCATTAGTCCACCAAAGTATCTTCCAAACTCATTGGAGAATAAAAACACTTTTTTCCCATTATTTCAGTTATTCTTTTTTTTTCTTTTGTAGAGAGAGAGAGAAGAGTAGCAGTTAGAATAAAGAAAGAAAGAAAGAGAAATGACAAAAAAAGCTTTACATCAATCAACACAAAGCTGCAGAAATCATGTTACCTGCCCTTTGAGTTAAATTCTTTGGTTTTGCTTTCTGGGGTTTCTCTCAACATAACCTCTAGAATATATATAGGTAAAGAATAATAAGTAATGGGTAAGTTACCAAATCTTTCAAGATTACTCTGAAAATATTTAAGGTTTACCACTTTCTTTTTTCCCTTATTACCTATAGTTCACAGGTTCTAACCTGATGTTTGTATCAGGATAGACCGCATACATGCGGCCTTTCTCGAACTCTGCATGAATACGAAATGTTTTGTGTACGGATCGGTTTTTTTTTTTTTACTGACTTGGGGTTGGCTAAACTTTTCCATTTCTTTTTAAATTTTATGCAGTAATGGGAAATGTGAGTGGGAAAAAAGAAGAAGAATCTGCAGAGACATCAGGAATCAAGAATCAAGAAGATGAAGAGGGGGAGGAATATATGGAGTACTATGCTGCTGCTCATGGCCAGTTCCAAGACTCTATGGTTTTTCAGTCCCCTCTTCATACCCCTAAAGCTTATAGGTCTCCTTTGATTTTTGCTCCACAGGTGAGGCTCAAAAAACAACAACTTACTCCGTTACACTTTGTTTAATACTATTTTCTTATTAGTCTGTTAAAAGAAAATATATTTCGTATAGTTTTTTTAGTAAAAACTTTTATAGCAACACAAATGTTGTTGCGTGTTTAAGACCATAATTTTCAAAAATTTTATAGTCGCATAAATATTATGGCATATTTAAGACCACAAGTTTCAGTTATTATTATTTTTTTTTTTTGGAATACTAGTATAATTTGTGTCAGTTGTTGGCATTATCAAGATACAATTTTTTTTCTCTTTGACCATATGTAATGGTAAATCATTGGTATTCTTTTATTTGGGGTGTATATTTTATTTAAGAAAATCAAGTCTTCTAAAGAATGTTTTGGCTGCAAATTTAGTCTAGAAATTTCCAGCCACAGCAAGCAAGAAGTAGTAATTTTTTGACAGAATACTTAAAAGGGAATGCTTAAATTGTTAAAACTCTTGTTGAACTATTATTGTGTGTGAAGAATATGTATCTGTTAGGTAGTTTTGCCTGAAATGGAGGAAGATGTACTCTTACTTTGGAATTGGGAGATTTAAGAAGTATAATATTCCTACCTGTTGTACAAATTTTGTGGGGTTTATATGTTGTCTGGTACGTTAAAGGACACACAAGAAGATCATTTGGCCTATTGTTAGTCACATAAAATTGAGGGGGACCAACTAACACATTAACTGTGACATAAATCTGTGCTTTTTATTTACAGCTCACTTATTTCAACTCCTCAGTGGAAGTTTGGTATAGTTCAGCTCACTTGTTTCATTGTTCTGCAAATTAAAAGTTCCCTCTATGTTCAGTAAAGATTCCAACTATTCATCTTTGTAGAAGTTTTTATTCTGCAGGTTCCACTTTCTCCCTTACAAAGGCCTAATGAAATGTTGATGCAAAATCAAAGTGGCAACATAGTGCAACAGACAATGGAGTATGGGAAGATGCCTTCTGAAAATGGGATACCAACAATGATCACATGGAGTCATGGGGGACATGAAGTTGCAATTGAGGGATCATGGGATGGCTGGAAGACAAGGTATGTTGATTGGTTCTTGTTTCTTCTGCGCATTTTAGTCCCTTAATCTTTATTAACAAAGTGATTAACTTCATTTTTTACACTAGAGATTTCCTACAAAGAACAGACAAGGACTTCATTGTCATGAAGGTGTTACCATCAGGCGTGTATCATTACCGGTTCATTGTTGATGGACAATGGAGATATGCTCCAGATTTTCCATGTGAACGTGATGATATGGGAAATGTGTTCAATTTATTGGACTTGCAGGTAATCTTTTGTGAGCCATTCTGATTTTGACTCTACATTGGATACTCCTCAGTGATTCATTTGATCTCGTTGTTTAAATGGCATGGTAAAACTGCCACATTGCATGTGTGAATAGGACATGTAAGATAGTTTAAAATATTAAAGGGGAAAAAGTGGTAAACAGAAATTCTCCTGTCATGCAGTAATAAACAAGATTTAAATACCGGGATAAGGTCTGAAATTAAAACCAGTAGCTAAAGATAAGGTTGCTGTGCTGATTCCTGAATCGAGATCTTTTCATCATCTGCTGCAATTCCTCATTACCTGTTAATGAGGCCTAACAAGTTCTCTTCATACTTGTGTCCACCAAGCTTTTCTATGTGTATATTGAAAATCTTTGACCTTCTAACGCGAGAATGTTGTTTATACAACACACATGTAGACCAGCAAAACAGATTAACAGGATTACTATGTAGTAGTTTGTTGCCAAAGAAGGTGAAGAAACTAAAGCAATATGAAGTGGCAAAAGTTAATTCCCAGAGGCTTAATGCACTTAATCTGTTAGAGTATAAGTTATGGTCACATATAGGATGCTATGGGATGGTAATCATCTGTGATACATACTACTTAAAATTGAATATGATGCACCTTGACATCTTTTATGAGTAAGGAACATGTTTCCTAATTGAGCTTCTGAAAAGAATCTGTCAAAAAAAGCCAAGAAAACAGGTCAAACAGCATTAGATTTGGCTTCAAATGGCAGTGTCTGTTGTTTGTTTTGTTTTCCTTGTCAGTGTCTTGTGTACCTTCACTAATTAACTCCATAGAATCTTTGTTTAGTGTGCACCTCTGACCTTTTTGTACACCTGCATGCTTCACTCCTTATACAGCAAGCTTTTATTACTGTGATTAATGAAGATTTACAATGTCACTAGCCTAAGCTTGTTTCTCTCTCCCTAGAAAAAAGGTGCTTTTTCAGCTCATTGTAAACCAGGCACACGGCACTAGAGATCGGCATGCAGAACTGTACTGTTGAGTAGATTGAAGACTGGTCATGGAGATTTAGTTCATCCGTAGTGTGCCTTAAGAACATGCAAGACATTTGGTACTTCGAATGTAGAAAGATCCCACTAGGGAAGTCCTGCCATTCTCTATGTCAAACATTTTCCGGTGTCACTGCCATTAATGTTGCCAAGCAAAGTTAGGAAGAGCTCTCTGTACATTATTACTTCTGATTGATCTGACGAAAGAACTTGTAATTGCTTTGGTTCCTTGTATAACGGATCAACAGTTCACCAGTTTAAAACCAGGTTAGCAAATTCAAATCCAACAAATCCACCTGATCTTACAAATGGCCTAGGTTCTAGTTATCACCTGGATAGCTGCCTCTTACAGTGCATATTGCTTGATAAATTGCATAATGTACTGTCGTTGAACTGTGTCGTCATTCTGTCAGTTCTTTAAAGGTTAGGCTGTCAAAGTTTGACTTTGCAACAGAAGGCCTACCATAATAACAGATGGAAAGCCTCGGAATCACAAGTTAAACATCTCAGAAAATGGACCAAATTTTGGTGGAGTAAATGAACAAAAACTAGGATACTTTCTCCATACGATGAAGTCTCAAGCAATGTCTATTAAGAGTATATTGATGGTCTCTCGCTATTGCTCTGTCTTAGAGCTTTCCTGTAATACAATCAACACAAGTATTCTACTTTCAACTAATGTTCTATGCAGGATAGTATTCCAGAGGTTCTAAATAACACCAGTTGGTCAGAAGCACCTCATTCCCCTGAATCGAGCTACAACAGTGCGCCTTTCAGTTCAGAAGATTATAATGAAAAACTACCTGATTTGCCTCCTCTGCTACAACAGACTCCCCTGGACCTACCATCTTCATCTGGAGCTAGTGTGGAGACACTGCAGAAGCCATTACCATCAGTTCTGAATCATCTTTACATCCAGAAAACGCGTAGCAGTCAATCAATGGTGGTACTAAGTTCAACACATAGATTTCGCACGAAATATGTGACAGCAGTACTTTATAAGTCCTTGAAAAACTTGAAAAAGTGAAATGCTTCCAACATTTTTCTGGAGTTGGAAAAAGGAAGGACTCTACCAAATGATTTATAGCTAATACGGAAAAAGGCCCATGTAAGGAAAAGTAGCAAAGGTCTCTACTACATTATGGAAGTGCTATGGTTCTTTTGACACTCATTTCAGAAGTAGGCATCTGAATCACACCAAAGTTCATGAAGAAAAATTTAGGTTGTGTCGATTTTTTTACTGCACATTGTATCTTCATGTAATATTACCAGTGTGATGCTTTTGGGTATCTGTATGTCAACTATGCCCGCGCAGACTGATAAAAAGTAGTTTCTTTACCAATTTTGACTGTGTACACCTGTATTGAAACTAATAGAAAAAGACATGAAGCTTTGCTCCTGTGCCTTCCATTTTACATGGGAAAATATGGCTAAAGTTCCTGTAAAGATCTTGTGTGCAATGTCTGCTAGCTATGAAATGTTTGCAGCTTGAGGTTTGACATGTTGCTAAGTTTTGGGTCCCTTGGCATACTCAAGGACTTCTTGGAGGAATACATAGGACCAAATTATATGTTGATCATCTGATGCTCTTCTCCTTTTTTCATTTTCCACTCTTTTTGACTGTGAGGTAGTCCTAACATCAAATAGCATCATAAAAATTGGTTGTTTTTATTCAGGCTTTGAGCCCTCCTTAGTTGTATCAAGGCTTCTAGCACTATTACCTGTTATTCAAATATGCAGGTCTGCTAATGATTTGCATATTGGCAAGTCAATGCCTCATCTGCTTCTGAATGCATTTCCATTTGAAGTTCACTGATTTGCATACAGGCGAGCCAATGATCAAGACTTCCGATTCCACTATCAAAGAACAACAGACTTGTACATAGCCTCAATACGATGGCATCCTCCATAATGTTGTTCTTAAGTTGCAAATTCTTGAAAATCATTGAATCAAGAACTCCTTTCTATGCTTATCCTGAGCAAAAGGATCAATGCAGAACAAATAGTATCAGACATCAAAAAGGCCCGTTACCCTTTGTTAGTATTATCATCTGACTGGAATCAATATCACAAATATCACTCACTTGGAAGGTGATTTTCTTGACCTCTCAAGGGCAAGTCAAATGTTGCATAGCGGGGCTGTCTTTTTATTTCACAATAGAACTTGAACGATTATTTCTAGCTTCGGTAGCTTACGAGTTTTTGTCTATCCCTAGTCTCAGTACAATTTTCTTTCGATGTCTCCCTGTAGCCTTTACCCCGAGAGCACGTAGTGAGATTGCTTTAGACCTGTATTAATTTTAGTGGCTATATTTTAAACAATTCCCGAAAGTAAATGTATCTTAAATAGGCTACCCATAAAATCAAGTTCTCAACTACTCAGATGCAGCTGCTTTAAGTCTGTTTTTTGGTCTGTATCCTTTTCTGTTGTAAAACCATGCGTTACTGGGATTTTAGATTTAAAATTCAAATTTAAATTTTCTCATAAATAATTACAATATGATGATCCTCACGTCAATCCTTTCTGCAATACCCAAAACTTGTTCATTTAGAGTTATTTGCATTACATGTTTGACACAAGAAAAGGAAGTAAAATTAGATGGAAAAATCTTATTCAATCCCTTCTCTTAAAGTCTTTCATTTCTATTCTTCACATTTACAAGAAATAGTGACGACACATTTTCCAATGTTCCATAAGTTAAACAAATATTACTTTAGTAGAGATCTTTGACACAAATTAAGTACATGGGACATGCATTGTGCTTATACAAGAAAAGTTACTCATATTGAAGGAGTAAGCAGTAAACAAAAAATATGCTCCCTCAATCTCAATTCATGTGAAATTTTTTGAATTTCGATAGTCAAACTTAAATATTTGATTTTTTCTTATTTAGTTTTTTTACTTCTTTTGCTAAGAACATCAAATTAGTTGAAATCCATAAACTTAAAATAATAATAACACTAAAAATAAGATAATTAATAATAATAATTCTAGTTGAAAACCACATCCTAACATAAGCTCATGCTAATGAATCTAGAGATCAGAAGGAATAGGAAAATGAGGGCTTCATATGCTCAACCAAGGATTAATTGGGGAATGTTGACTAACGATAAATTACGGGAGTTAGGTAAAAGGTTGAGAGCTATATGGACTTGGGAGATTAGTGGTGATGTAGATAGTACGTGGACTAGGACAACTAACGGTATTAGCGTAACAACTAGAGATGTACTAAGGAGTTTCGAATTAGTGCCTAGTGAAGTGACTGGTGGTGGAATGGAGACGTCCAAGGAAAATTGGAAATCAAGAATGTTGCTTTCATGAAGTTAATGGAGAGAAAAAAAGGGGAGGAAAAGAGGGCAAATAGGGAGAGGTATAAGATGATGAAGAAGTAAGCAATGCTAGCGGTTACGACAGTTAGAATAACAGCATTGGAACACCTATAGAACTAGAAGACGGAGGTGGGAACAAGAAGTTGTACAGGCTCGCCAAGGCGAGAGAGATGAGGGCAGGGCAATTGCCCTGGATCAAATGAGGTGCATTAAGGATGAGGATGAAAAAGTATTGGTGGAAGAGGCACCATAGTAGACGAAGATGGAAGGCATGCTTCCATAAGCTCTTAAATGTACAAGGGGACAAGGATATTATGCTAGGTGACTTGGAGCACTTCAAGAGCCGTATAGATTTTTTTTGGGTATTATGTGTATAAAAATTCAGGAGGTTAAGGGGGCGGTTCGTTAGAAGGGAGGGGGAAGAGTGATCGGGTCAAACGAGATTCTTATGAAATTTTGGAAGAGTGTAGGTAAAGTAACTATGGAGTGGCTAATTAGGTTGTTAAATATCGTTTTAGGACGATCAAGATGCTCGAAGAATAGAGATGGAGTACAATTATCCCTTTGCACAAGAATAAGGGTGATATTCAAAATAGCAACAATTATAAGGGTATCAAACTGCTAAGCCACACCATGAAAGTGTGGGAGATAGTGGTTGAGATGAGGATGAGGGTACTCGTGTCTATTTTTTAGAATCAATTCGAATTATATTGCGCCGATTGAGTGTAGAAGCCATTCATCTTTTAACGATATTTGTTAGGACAGTATAGATATAGGAAAATAGACCTACATATGGTGTTCACCTGGAAAGACATATAATGCTTGGAGTCTAGCTAGAGGGATTCAAGTGGCTTATATTAGAGCGATCAAAGACATGTATGGTGGAGTTAAGACCCGATTGAGAACTGTAAGAGGAGACTCGAGGAACATTCCAGTCGAGATGAGGTTACACCACAGATCAACTCTTAGCCCGTTTTTGTTTGGCTTGATGATGGATGAATTAATACGACATATCCAAAGCGAGGTACCACAATGTCTGTTATTTTTTATGACATAGTATTGAATGACGAAACACGCGACAAGGTTTACAATAGACTAGAGGTTTGGAGGCAGATGCTAGAATCTAAAAGTTTTATGTTGAATAGCACTAAAACACAATACAAAAATGACAATATACCCAGTGATATCCCACTAGTGGGGTCTGGGGAGGGTGAGATATACACAGATCTTACCCCCATAGAGAGGCTTTCCAATAGACCCTCGACTAAAGAAAAAAAATATGAAAACATATTTGAAAAAGAAATTTTTATACAAAAGTACAATTTTTAGAACTTAATTACCAAACATAGCAACATTTTAGCAAAATAACTCTATATAGAGGAAACCACAAGTTAATGACAAACATAGCAAAAATATAACAATATTTTCCCATGACATACCAAACCCTTACATTCTTCCTCCTATTTCCCCCACTATCACTTTTGTTCCTCCCATTTCCTCCTATTTTACTTTTCCTCCCACTATTTCCCCCAATTTCACTTTTACTCCTCTCATTTCCCCCAATTTCACTTTTTCTCATCCCATTCTCACTGTATCTCGTTGTATCTCAATGTTTTTAGCTATTTCTAGATTGTTTTAGCTTTAGTTTCATCCCGTTTGTGTGTTGTTTCTCATTGTTTCTAAACTATTTCACCTTTTTTGCATTATTTCACATTATAATTTATATTTTATTTCAGACTTTTTCCTAGTTGTTTTAGACTATTCCAGTGTTATATTTGCACTATTTTTACTCCGTATCCAACCGTATCTAACTATTTCTGCACTGTTTCAACTGTTTCTACAACACTGCATCTGACTGTTTCTGTACCGTTTCGGCTCATTTCAGCAATGTATCAACTATTTCTACACCGTATCAACTGTTTCTGCAGCACATTATCTGACTGTTTCTGCACCGTTTCGGTTCATTTCAGCACTGTATCAACTGTTTTTGCAGCACTGTATCAAACTGGTTCTGCACCGTTTCAGGTTGTTTTCAGCACTGTATCTAACTGTTTCTGCACCGTATCAACTATTTCTGCAGCACTATATCAAATTGTTCTGCACCATTTCAGGTTGTGTTCAGCACTGTATCAAGCTGTTTCTGCACCATTTCAAATTGTTTCAACAAACTGTTTCTGCATCGTTTCAGACTGCTTCAGCACCGTTTCAGACTGTTTTTCACTGTGTCTAACTATTTATACACTGTATCATAACCGTTTCAGGTTGTTTTGCACCGTATCTAACTATATATATATATATATTATATCAAGTTGTTTTTGGACTGTTTCAGCATTGTCCAAGCTGTTTCATAAAGGAAGCAGGCAACGATGGATAAAGAATATAAAGATTCTTGTATGTACATACAGTAACATAATACTACTAATAATTTGATACCAACAACAATGTCACAAAAATTCAAAACAAATGAAAGCAAGAAAAAGAAAGAAAATATGAAATACAAGCAACTGTTGCAAAGTCATTTCTTGTTTTTTGTTTACTGATAATGTCGATATCTTCACTATATGTATCTTCATTTTTATTTTCATCTGGTAGGTCTCAATTTAATATGTAATTGAATAGACTAGTGACAGAGCTACAGTTGAAGGCACTGAATCATGGTGACGGCACTCCGGTGGAAATCGTGGTGACCAGTTTGGTCTGTTCAAAATTACGACATGATAAATCACTGTAGCAGAGGTGCGATGCCGGTGAATTTTTCGGCTAAAACTCACTGCCACGAGTCCAGTTGTAACCGCCGCCAATTGTGGTGGCGTTTTTCGTCACTACCCTCCCTCTTATATATATATATATATAGTATCCCTCTGTTTCACCGCATCTCCACCACTACCGGTGGTGGTGTTTTAATCTGTACTTTCTCACTCTCAATAGTGTATTTATCATCGAAAATGATGACTTTTTCCGGTGCTTCTACGACAGTGAGTGGACGGCGGGATGTGAGGTGACAGCGGTGGAGGTTGGGGGAACGGGGTGGGAGTTTTAGGGTTTGGTTGGTGGAAGTGAGTGAAGGGAGGAGAGTAGGGGTTGTTGTTTGATTTTGAGTTTTCCTTTTTTTGATTTGTGTTTGATTGTTGTAAAATGTGCTAAAAAAATATTGCTATATGTTGTAATTTATAAAATATTGCTATTTTTATGTAATATAGGGTATAAAATTGTATAGATGTGTAAAAATTCCTTTGAAAAACATGATGAAAATACCATAGTAAAGAAAATACCGACACAGAACTAAAAAGAATACGCAATGTACATAGAAAACACTAATGACAATAAAGACGAAGAATAAGATAAAAACAACATATAATACATGGAATACAATTTCAACGACGTATTGCATGAGCCTGATAAGGAAGTAAGGATTGATACCAAGTCATATAAGGGAGGGGGCTTTAAGTATTTTGGGTCTATAATCCAAGGAAACAGAAAGTTCGACGATGTTGTCACACATCGTATTGGAATGGGGTGGATAAAATAGGCTCACATTTGGTGTACCATGTCACTGTAGTGTCCACCCTACCAAATTGTCAGGCCACGTGGAAAGTTGTTTACCATGTTGGAGGAACTTAACGGAGGAAGGGTATTTTTGCATAAGCGAGGGCAAATCTTCTTCTCTTATGAAATTTCTAGTTAGATGAAGATTGCTCTGCTGCATGACGGAGTGATCTTTCCCTCATATGAAAGACGCTATCTCACTTTCGAAAGAGAGTCTCGACGTGGCGGTCTAGACCTAGCTCCATAGCTGGGTTAGTCACTGGCTAGGGGTCGAGGGACCTAGCGGACCAACAGAGGGTATATATGCTCTACTTTGTATAGTATAGTGGCATTTTTCAAAGAAAAATAACATGACACGATATGAGGAGTCGCAGTTAGTCTTTCTCCAACTAAATGTTCGGTTAGAAGTCCAATTATCTTAGTGACCAATTTGTTGTTGAGCTACAACAATCACTTTAGATCCATTAGGTGATCTTTTATGCACTTAACTTCAAAAATACTTCAATTTGTCCATCATATTTTGCACCTGCAAGGCACGTGACTGACCTAAGTCACTGAATTTTTCATTATTTGTAGATTTTCCCCCAAAAGATCTAGGTCTTTTACTTTTGTCTCCTGACGACTTTTCTTGTGCACCCTTTGACTCTTCTTGTACATTTTAGCTTCTCATTGATAAATCTGAAGCTCCAAGATTCCATTTTTTCTGATTAACCAGTATTTTTCCTTAGTGGGTTTTGATTTCCACATGATTTTAATCAATCTTTGATCCCATATTATACCATTATAGAATTGGTCAATATTCAAAACCCTTGTAGCTTTTTGGTTATATTTTGAAGGGTATTGTTTATTTTTTACTAGTACATCTGAAATTAATCAAGTTCAGTACAATATTGGAGGTTCTTGATTGCCCATTTATGTCATATTAACTTAGTTATTATGGCTTCTTGTAGAAAAGGTAGAATAAAAGATGCAGGTTTTAGGCGTTTAGTATCTCTAGCACTGATCACTTTGTTTGGATTATTGTTACTAGTAGTTCTACTTAGGACTAATACAGTTTCTAATTTGATAAATAGTTATAGTTATGAAGGTACTGAAAGTTTTGAAATTGTTGAAGCAAAGGATAGTTATACACAGCAGCCTAGTAGAGTTCCGAAACTCCCGTTGCAAAATGAGTTGTCGATTAATTTGCAAAAGAGAAATCAGATCCCTCCAAGGAACTTAGATTTGTATCCAAAGTTAGCTAAAGATCATGTAGTTATTGTTTTGTATGTTCATAACCGGCCCAATTATCTTCAAGTCGTGATCGACAGCCTTTCTCGTGTGGAAGGGATCACTGAGACTTTGCTTATTGTTAGTCATGATGGTTACTTTGAGGAGATGAACAAGATTGTGGAAGGGATCAAGTTTTGCCAGGTGAAACAAATATTTGCACCTTACTCGCCTCATATCTTTTCCAATAGCTTTCCAGGTGTATCTCCTACAGATTGTAAGGATAAAGATGATTCGGTTGAGAAACATTGTGAGGGGACTCCCGATCAGTATGGGAACCACCGGTCACCGAACATTGTCTCGTTGAAGCATCATTGGTGGTGGATGATGAATACTGTGTGGGATGGGCTAGAGGAGACTCGTCGCCACTCAGGTCATATTCTCTTCATAGAAGAAGATCATTTCATTTATCCCAATGCATATCGCAATATGCAGTTACTGGCAGAGTTGAAGTCAAAAAAGTGCCCCAACTGTTATGCTGCCAATCTAGCGCCATCTGAAGTGAAGTCGAGGGGAGAGGGATGGGAATGTTTGGTAGCAGAAAGGATGGGCAATATTGGTTATGCATTTAACCGAACAGTATGGAGGAAAATTCATAAAAAAGCAACAGAATTTTGCTCTTTTGATGATTACAATTGGGATATAACTATGTGGGCGACAGTTTATCCTTCATTTGGTTCTCCAGTTTACACATTACGAGGGTCTAGGACCAGTGCCATTCATTTTGGGAAATGTGGTTTGCATCAAGGCCATAAACGTAATGTAGTTTGTATGGACAATGGTGGTGTGAATATTGTTGTTGATGAAGCTGATAAAGTTGCAAATATCAGACCAGACTGGGAAGTTCGTATATTTGAGAACCAGCCAGGATATCAGGCTGGTTTCAGGGGCTGGGGAGGCTGGGGAGATGTACGGGATCGTGAATTGTGTATGGAGTTTGCTAAAATGTATCTCTGAGGGTGGTCATCCCCTTTTTGAATAGTGGCATTTTGAGCTTCCGAATTGTACTACTTCTACGGTTTGTCTGGGTTTCCAATGGGAATCATTCTTAGGTGTAACACGTGTGTAAAAATGTTAGGAATGATGTTTTGATCACATTCACAGGCCGCTATTCTTGAATGGGCACTATAATTTTGTTTTTTAAAGTTGCGTGTTTATTTATGCAGATAGGTGAGTTTTTTTATACCTGGGCTGCATCTGTAAGTTTATGTTGTTAGAAGCTTCTTTTTCTAAGTTTGTTCTTTCACTTGGTTTGGCGAGCAGTGCTAGATATGTTTTTCTGGATAAGATACTAAATTAATGGTACAAGAACAAGATCCTTGCTACCTGTACAGTGTGAGCCAGAAACTAAATGAAATACTTTCATGTTTGGCAAAGCAATTATAGAGTTCTTTAAGGTGGTTTCCTTTCTTTGATAAGCAATAGAATCCAATAAAAATTCTGTTTCCCTGGTTAGCTGACCTTTTCTCTTCCATGTACGTTTTGTATGGTTGTTTTGTGCTGTCAGAACATCTCATTTAACTCTGAATACCTTTTTCCTCTTGCGATGTCGAAATATTTCTTTCTGTGGAAGTTCAACCATGACATCCATTATTACTGCTTTGTTTCTCTTATTGGTATTTTGTTCTGTTATTTTACTAGGTCTTTTATGGTAACATTTATAGTGTCTGTTGTTTGTGGTGAGTTCCTTGACTACAATGAATACATCCTCTCATTATTCCAAATTAATTAATTGCTCTGCTACTAGAATTAACATGATGGCAAATTGTAAGGATCTTTTATGACCTTTTAATCACCAGCTGAAGACACGAGTGCTGGTTGCAGTCATTTAATCCTTCAGATATTGCAACCAGTTCTCCAGAAGAGATTTGGCTAAATACATTATTGTTTTTCTTTTAATTCTTAAGTGAGTTAATACTCACCTTGTTTCTTGTTCGGAATTGCTTACTTGTATTCAATGTTAACAGCTATTTATTGTTGGAAGTTGAGGCTATTTCTATGTTCTGAGCGGGATTTAATGAGTGCTTAACTTGTAAGGATTGGTGCGTTTAAAAATAAACCCTTCAACATTGATTGGTTCTTTCATCTTCTTATAATAGAAGGGACTTTTAAATCAACTGATCAAGGGGATGGTCTATCGGTCGAAGAGCTGGAGTAACAACTTTGGGAACCAAGGTTTGAATCCCAGCAAGGCGTGAGGCGTCACCAGGTGATTTCTGCTCTATCTGCCTAAACGTGGGTGGGTATAGTTAAGTGTACGTGTCTTGATGGAATATAGTATGTGTCAGTGGATTTGTTGAGGTGTGCCCAAGCTGACCATGACACGACCATTATTTAATAAAATTACATTTAGAGTATGAAACAGGACATGGGGACTGTAGCAGAAGTGTATGACTTTAGGCGTGTCACAGAATTAGGAAGGATTTTTACATATAAGAAGGCGATAAGCAGAGTTATATTGTAGACTTATTTCGTGCAAGCCCCAGGAAGATGGATAGCCATACCAATTTTAGATGAGCAGTAAATCAAATAGACTGAACATGGAAATTTATGCCGGTCAAGATAAACCTCATTTCTATTTATTTCCACTTCTCGATACGAATTCATCATCCGCTGGTATTCATTTCCTTTTTAGCTGTGGCATCTTAGTAAGTTCTGCCCATTTGATGCTAGAGTGGATCAAGGTTGAATGTTCCTTTTGTGCATGCATGGTTTGTGTTCTTGATGCTTTGATTTCTGAACAATCTTGCATATTACAGTCACTAGTTTTTCAAGATAATAAGTTGATGCCCCTCGTGTCTATTGAAATGAAATAGACAGCGTGCTCACTTTGAGGTTTTCATCTTGCTTCCACTAAAGTACAATTATGATTTGTGCCAATGGTGTCTCCAGTTTGACCAGCCAATTCGGGTTGCGTAGTTACACACATCAATGGAGAAAACTGAATTGATTATGGCTTGATTGCTGCACCTGCCTATCTCTTTAAGCTTATAGTTTCTGTATTGCAGTTATCTTAGTTTTTCATGAGGTCAAAAGTTCCGTCCGTGGTGCATTTATTTCCACGCGCTGCTTCTCAAGTTTAGCACTAGAGGCTGGTTGGTTGCAAGCATTACCAGTATGCATATGGTCTCTGGGAGGCTGTGATTGGACAACCACGTTTGTTGTATTCTTGTGGTTACCCATGTAATTGCATCCCTTCATATTGATGCATGCTTAGGTTGTCTGGTAGTATTACTGTTGTTAATGGTGGTGTCTTGGCATTTTATTTTGTTTTCGTTTTGTGTGCGTGCCGCCGCCGCCTCCTCTTCCTCCTCGTCGTCCTCCTCCTCCTCGAGCTTGAAGAGGGAGACAGAAGTCAGAACTACTTATTTCCTTGTTTACAAATGTAGTAAAAAGTTTTAAGTAAACTGAGTCTGTCAAATGCCAGACAAGAAAAGGTGAAACAATGAATTTGTGTACATGACTTATGCTATCCAAACATCATCTTTTTCATTTTCAAGTGTCTGCTCCTCAACTCGTGATCTCTCATATAAATCAAACAAATAGAATGTAACACACAAGAATTGGATAGTACAACCATCTGCCAAATCAGCAAACAAAATACTAGTACCTTTTGATTTAATTAAATTAAATGAATAAATGTCTGTCTATCTAGGACCAAGAATCAGATTCCCCAATGTCTGTTCAGCAAGAGAAATTGGTGGCAGTAGCATTAGGGGTCGTTCGGTTCAATTCCGGGATTAACAATCCCGGATTGTCAATCCCACCTCCTATGTGGGATTAATAATACTACAATTTAGGCATAAAATTTGTCCTAGTATTAGCTAATACCTAATACCAAATATGGGATAAAAATAATCCTGAATTCTATTCCGGAATTATAATCCCAATTCCTTATACCGAACGACCCTTAGAATTTACTTAAGATCTCAAACAACTCCATTAGCTAGTTCTTGGTGGTACTTTGTTTATATAGTAAATCTTCTTAGTCTTTATTGTGGTTCGAAGCTGATCAACCTCTATCTTTTTGCAACTTTTTGAAACTATGTTGTACAGTATACTCTCAACTTTTTCTTCGATGTTTTTATATCTAGGTTATTGGACTCACCAATAAAACAAAAACAAATAATGTACTAGTCAACAACTCTGAGTAATGGAAGAAATTCGAGCAACAAAATACGTATAAAATCTCCATATCAATAAATCATTAATAATTCCTATATAGCAGCCTCATTTAACCATGAATTTTTCTTGTGAGTTTTCAAAATTAGAAACACTTAATTTAGCTTTGCTTGTTTAGGTTTTAAAAATATTTATGAAATATTATTAATGTGATCTGAAAATTTTTGAGTATTAAAGTTGACAATATAGTCTAAGTGTTAGTTGAAGCAAGAGATATAGTAGTTTAAATAATTGCGAGAATATAGATTATGTGTAAAATATAAGGAGGTCATTCATCTCGTATGACAGAAATACAAAAAAAAAGTTACTCAATTATGTAGACATAAAATACTAAGTATATGCAATACTTAGGTGATGTGTGCTTCAAAAAACAATTTTGTTTTTGGAGGAACCAAATATTATGCTTAAACAAAAAAGTGGAACCAAAGATTATATAATATAGTGCTAATTTTATGTGAATTAAAAAAGTAAAATTAAACATTAGTATTAAACAATAGCTAGATTTACAGCCCGGTTGTCCATAAGAATTTTCTCAGTTTTTTTTTTTAAAAAAAAATTCACACATGTTTGTCATCAATTTTTAGAGATTTTTGAAAAATATTTTTTTGAAAAATTAAAAAAATGCTTTTCACCACTTTTACAATCTTTTTTTTTTTAAAAAAATAAATCAAGTAGCCGTTTGGTCATAGATAGTAAATTTTCTTTGAAAAAGAGTGTTTGAAATTGAGTTGAATAATTATTTTTGGAAGTTGAAGTGTGTTTGAACATGAATTTTACTTGAAAAAAAATTGAAGTTTTGTGAGTGAAAAAATGATTTTTTAAAAAGTTTGAAAAAATGGTCAAATACACTTTTTGTTTTTTAAAAAAATGTTTTTGGAAAAATCTCAAAATATTAACACTTTTTCATGGGCAAACATATTTTCAGATTTTCTTTTAAGAAAAAGTTCACGCATAAATATGCTCTTAATTTTCTCTAATCATAAAACTTCAGCTTTTTTAAAGTAAAATTCATGTCCAAACACAATTTTAACTTCAAAATACAATTTTTCAATATCCTTTCACCAGTGCAAACCAAACATGACCTTTTACCTCTAAATATTTTCTGTGGGTGTTGTGGCCTCATACTTGCAACAAACTTTAGTTGGTTCCTTCTGATTGGACGACTTTTATTGCTGCTGCCACTCTTTAGTATTTTAAAGTTTTTATTTTTCTTTGGTGTATAGTTATAAGGGAAAAAAATATAGCATAAAGAGACTATTTTTAACTAACCATTTTTGTTCATTTGGCTGGTTCTGAGTGATTGAGAATCAGTTGTATTAGTCTCTTTCCTAGCTTTGGTGCTTCTTCACGTGGGGTTCTTGAATTTTTTCAAAAAAAAAAAAAAAAAAATGGAATCTTGGATTGGTATAAGGTAGTCTAAGTGGGTATATCTCCTTTTTCTTCTTTTGTTTTATTATGTTGTTTTCTTGAAATTGAAAAGGTAGCTCGATGCTCAAAGCATCTCGCGTTTTCTTGAAATACTTTCTATCTTAACTTTCGGCTGGATAAAGGAGAAATCTTTTGGAGTTTATTGTTAGATTCTTGATTCTTCTAGGCTTTTCTCATATTGTATTTGATAACTGATTCTATTGTAGTAGTAAAAATAGCTGAATTAAAGTGGATTTAGAGATGTCTTCTAAATCTACAACAAGCAAGACAAATTGCTCCAGGAGCAGTTCTGCTAGGACTAGGCATGGTGCTAGAGTTGTTGCTCAAACCCCACTTGATGCTAAGCTCCATGTGGAGTTTGAAGAGTCTGAACAACACTTTGATTACTCTAATTCAGTTAACTTGTCTAATTCCACTAGCAATGTTCCATCTTCAACTGTATCTGCTTATCTCCAGAAGATGCAAAGGGGAAGGTTAATTCAGCCATTTGGCTGTATGATTGCTATTGATGAGCAGAACTTAGCTGTCTTAGCATATAGCGAAAATGCACCTGAAATGTTGGACTTGACACCTCATGCTGTTCCAAACATCGAACAGCAAGAGGCGTTGACCTTTGGAACTGATGTTAGGACACTGTTTCGATCTTCTGGTGCTGCTGCGCTTGAAAAAGCAGCCGGCTTTGGAGAAGTTAGTTTGCTTAATCCTGTTTTACTTCATTGTAAAAGCTCAGGTAAGCCTTTCTATGCAGTTTTGCACCGCATTGATGTTGGACTAGTATTAGATTTGGAGCCTGTGAATCCAGCTGATATCCCTGTAACGGCAGCTGGGGCGTTAAAATCTTATAAGCTAGCAGCTAAAGCTATTGCAAGATTACAATCTGTGCTAAGTGGGGATATATCATTGTTATGTGATGTATTAGTTAGAGAAGTGAGTGATTTGACAGGGTATGATCGTGTTATGGTTTATAAATTCCACGAGGATGAACACGGGGAAGTTATTGCAGAATGCCATAAGCCTGAGCTAGAACCTTATCTTGGCCTGCATTACCCTGCTACAGATATACCACAAGCTTCTAGATTTCTCTTCATGAAAAATAAGGTTAGGATGATATGTGATTGCGCAGCTCCACCAATTAGGGTGATTCAAGATCCAAGATTAGCTCAACCACTGAGCCTTGGTGGATCCACATTAAGAGCTCCCCACGGCTGTCATGCCCAATACATGAGCAATATGGATTCTATTGCATCTATGGTGATGTCTGTCATGATTAGTGAGGAAGATGATGAGTTGGATAGTGTCCAGCAAATGGGAAGAAAACTGTGGGGTTTGGTAGTTTGCCATCACAGTAGCCCTAGATTTCTTTCTTTCCCTTTGAGGTACGCATGTGAGTTCTTGGTTCAGGTTTTCAGTGTTCAGATAAATAAGGAAGTGGAAGTGGCAGCTCAACTTAGGGAAAAACATATACTGCGAACTCAAACTGTTCTTTGTGACATGCTTCTAAGAGATGCTCCTATGGGGATTGTTACTCAGTCTCCTAATGTTATGGACCTTGTGAGGTGTGATGGGGCTGCACTTTACTATAGGAACAAATTTTGGTTGCTTGGAGTTACCCCAGCAGAGTCTCAACTCAGAGATATAGCTGAATGGCTTACTGAATCTCATGGTGGAAGTACAGCTTTAAGCACTGACAGCCTCATGGAAGCTGGCTACCCAGGTGCAGCAGTGCTTGGTGATGCAGTATGTGGAATGGCTGCTGTAAAAATAACTTCAAAAGATTTTCTCTTCTGGTTCCGCTCCCACACAGCCAAAGAGATCAAGTGGGGTGGTGCCAAACATGATCCTGGAGACAAGGATGATGGAAGAAAAATGCACCCACGCTCATCTTTTAATGCTTTTCTGGAGGTTGTCAAGCGGCGGAGCGTACCTTGGGAGGATGTGGAAATGGATGCAATCCATTCCTTGCAGCTGATATTGCGAGAATCATTGCAAGATGAGGTGGCTGATTGTTCGAAAATGATTGTGAATGTCCCTGCTGTAGATACCAGTATAGAGAGAGTGGATGAACTTCGTATTGTCACAAACGAAATGGTCCGTCTCATTGAGACAGCATCGATACCAATTTTGGCTGTTGATGCTTCAGGCCATATCAATGGATGGAACTCTAAGGTTTCCGAGTTAACGGGATTGCTTGCAGAGAAAGCTGTAGGTGTACCCTTGGTTGATTTGGTTATTGATGATACAGCAACCACAATTAAAGGTGTCCTCTCCCTCGCATTGCAAGGTGATACTCAAGTTATCCTTGGCTTTTACTTTGGTAGATCAATATTTGTAATACGTGTAGAAGATAGTATAGGTTGAACAAAAAATTGTTTCATTCCTTCCTATTTGTCTTTCATTTCTTTAAATTATATGCTGAGCTGCATCGGCTATGTCAAATGGTTTATTTATCAAGCCTTAGCATATTTGGTCCCATTTTGAGATTTTTTTCTCATGTATAAAGACCTCTGATGAAATGGAGCTCTAAAAAGAGCTAAAAGAAGTGTAGAAACAAAAAAATTTCATGCCTTTTTATTTGGCTTTCCTTCCTTAAATTATATTCATAGCTGCATCGGCTATGTAAATCGTTTATTCATCAAACTGTAGCATTTTTAGTCCCATTTTACTATGTATAAAGACCTCTAAGATGAAGCTCTGAAAAGAACAAAAGAGAGTTTCAGAAACTGAAGTGGATTTAGATGAACGCTTATGGATATTGCAGTTGGGCATTGCTTGCCTTCCGCATTGTTGGCCGCTTATGTTGTCTGAAACTAGTTCATTATCTCTTCCTCTACTCTAGACATTAGACATATTAGGGGTCCCAATCAGGGTAGTTCCCCTTCCCTCCTGGCTTATTTCGCTGGTATTGGCACTGCACTTCCATGCATTTAGTCATGTGCTTATTTTGTTTTTACGATATTTGTGCCTTGGTAAGTGATCCACTTTGATATTTAAATTGCAGGCAAGGAGGAGAAAAATGTTGAAATCAAACTTAAATCATATGGTCCTCAAGAAAATGTTGGACCAATTACATTAGTGGCTAATGCCTGCTGTAGTCGAGACGTAAGACAAAATATTGTTGGAGTTTGCTTTGTTGGGGAAGATGTTACAGGGCTAAAGCTGATTAAGGACAAATATAGCCGCATTCAAGGCGATTATGTTGGGATTTTGCGCAGCCCATCTCCTCTAATTCCTCCAATTTTTTTGATGAATGAACATGGCAGATGTGTTGAATGGAATGATGCTATGCACAAGTTGACTGGTTTGAAGAGGGAGGAGGTCATTGATCAAATGCTCCTTGGTGAGGTTTTCACAGTCTATAACTTTGGTTGCAGGGTGAAAGATCAAGACACATTAACCAAGCTCAGGATACTATTGAATGGAGTAATTGCTGGCGGGGAAGCCGAGAAACTATTTTTTGGGTTATTTGATAAACAGGGTAAGTATGTGGAAGCCTTAATCTCTGCAAATAAAAGGACTGATGCCGATGGTAGGGTAACTGGGGTCTTGTGCTTTCTGCAAGTTCCCAGTCCAGAACTTCAATATGCAATGCATGTGCAAATGCTGTCAGAACAAGCTGCTGCAAGTAGTCTGCAAAAGTTGGCTTATGTTCGTCTTGAACTAAAAAACCCTTTAAATGGGATAAAGTGCATCCAGCATCTGCTGAAATCTTCTGATTTAAGCAAAGATCAAAGCAGTTTGCTAAAAACAAGCACATTGTGTCAAGAACAACTAGCCAAGGTTATTGAAGACACTGATATTGAGAGTATTGAGGAATGGTATGTTAACTTGGCTTTTTTTTTTCCGTAATTTTATGTAAAGAAGAAATATCTGCTTTGCGCTCAGGCATTGCACTAGTATTTTTGCACATCAGGATTAGCAGTAGGCTCTATGAACTTCTGCAAAGAGCTACGGTGACTGCCTTTTTTGGCAAATTGTGTGCCTGACATATCACAAGATTGCTAACAAAGCTATTTTTTTGCCCTTTTTTGATAAGTGAGATTGATAAGGAAACTGATCAGTCAGTTCTGCAGAACTTTGATGTCAGAGATCTTTGATGTCCTTATCTCTTCTTGATGTTAGTATACATATCTCTGGGTGAAGGGCAGAGATGATTGAAGCAAATGAAGAAAGGAGACCTTACAAGTTCCCTTAGGTTATCTGGAAGGGAACTAGGAAAATAGGAGACCTTACTATGTAGTCACTTGGCGGATTACCGTATGGAAACTAGGAAAAGAAGGGAAGAGAAGGGGGAAGTACAAGAAGAGAAAAAAGGAAAGAAAATAGTGGGCGAGAAATGAAATTGGTCTGCTCTTTAGTTTCCAAACAGAAAATTAGAGAGATAAAAACTGTCAATTTAAAAGTTGGTGTCTGGTGTTAGGAGAACAAATTTTGTCTCTTTTTGAGGGAAGTTAACAAGAAGTTAAAGAGTTGAGAGTCGAATATATCATGTGTCAGATCCATGATTCAAATATGATGGATGATGACTATTACTGCCTTAAAATGTGACTTCTATTCTTTTAATCACGAAAGTGATCTTGAGGTTGCTGATATTAAACCATATAGTGCAATACATGCTGGAATCTGTGGTTAATATTGTATGATGATGTTTTCTTTTGTTGCTTTACGGCATCTGAAGGTCATACCATTTCCATCGAATCATTTAGCATATATTAGATGTGTAAGATATCGAGGAGAGCTATCAGATAGTTGTTATCTTTATATATTTTGGAACTGCTTCTGATCATTGCAATATCTTTTCAGCTATATGGAAATGAACTCTTGTGAGTTCAATCTTGGCGAAGTTGTTACAGTGGTCATTAATCAAGTTATGATTCTAAGTCAGGAGCGCAAGGTTCAGGTCACATGTGATTCACCTGTCGAAGTATCACAATTGTACCTGATTGGTGACAGTTTGAGGCTTCAACAAGTCCTTTCCGACTTTTTGACCACAGCTATCCTCTTTACTCTTCCTCTTGAAGGTTCCTCTGTGGTTTTCAGAACAATTCCAAGAAAGGAACGTATAGGGACGAAGATGCACGTTCTGCATCTTGAGTTTAGGTAATCATTTTCTTATCACTCAGATTTGAATTTATAGATTATATTGCATGCTAGTCATTTGTTATATGAAGCTTGTGAGCCAGTTTTAGATTGTAAGGAACTAATACTGCTAATTATCTTATCATAGTTTTGGTTAGATTGTCAAGGTAGTGATGTACTCCAAGATTGTTACTACACATCTTTTGCTATTTTACGGGAAAGTATGATTTCTGCAGCTTGAAATGTGTAAACAGTAAATTACAGAAATTTGACATCTACGACTAGAAAATGCAGATCCAAAGACTTTTACTTATGATGTGACAAAGTAAGCAAGATCCGCTCGTCATTCCCTCAAACCTACTTTCCTAATGGCATCTGAACAAAGCTCTTGGAATGACACATGGGAGATCTTTAAGCGAAACTCTCTTGAAATGGAGGTGACCAATGCATATATCCCTTCCTCAGCCTACGGGGTATTAGCCCTGCCAAAGAAGGCCAATAAAGCTTTTTGACCTGGTGAAACTGCATTAAAATACCTTATCGTGTACATGATATTTTAACTCACTTAATATAATATGGGTGTAAATTAAGAAGCTTATGCAAATTAGGGGTAATCTGCCTCAAGTTTCTCTTTTCTACTGGAAGAAGGTAAAAGTCATTAGGACAAAAGTTGTGATGAGAGCTGTATTTACAGTTCCAAAAACAGATCAATAATAACCCGTCCTTCTTACAAGTATCGTCTAAATCTGGCTTGAATTTGTTTTACTTAATCTGTTAGAATTTGTCGTGGAAATAGCCTGCGACTTTATGGATTAGGCTTTTTACCAGTTGTCTTGATTGGTTAGAGATTTGAAATCTTGGAACTGTCTGGTGTGATTCTTTTCAGTCTCCTATTAGTATCGGGTACTATCTTAATATCAGAATATTGTACATTTTCTTCTCATTAACGAAAAGGGGATTGGAAAGAGCAGAAGAGGAATATTTCCCTCCAGAAAAGTAATAAGGAAGGAAGGGAAAATGATATATCTTCTCTTAGTCTATCCAAATTTCATGGCCCTGCAATTTACTATCTAAATTCTTTCAAATTATTGCACTTTGAAATCCATATGACCATTCTAACTATTTCTTGGAGAAAATCAATCATTTTGTGAAAAGAAAACAAGTAAAGAAAACAATAATGCAACAAGACGGATAAAAACTAAAAATGAGGAGACTGGATATAATCATTTAAACCCACAGCTTCCACAACACACTAGAAGGATTTAGCTACATTATAAACTTCATTATAGGTGGTGGTGTTATGCTGTTTTATTGCAGGTACTTATTATTATTATTATTATTTTTGTTTTTGGGTTTAAGATAGATGCTTAACCACTTGAACTTGTAATCTTTTTGTTGTATATCATGTTTAAATCTCACTTCAAATGCTAAAGTATCTGATCCCTCTTTTCTAATTCTTCACTAAGGTCTCCTTTCGAAGTTTGATAGGCTAATTTGCTTGCATTGTGAGATAAATCTAACTTTATTACATCTTCATATTTCAGGATCACTCATCCAGCCCCAGGCGTACCTGATGAACTAATTCAACAGATGTTCTACTACAGCCAGAGCATGTCAAGGGAAGGTCTCGGACTACACATCAGTCAGAAACTTGTTAAAATCATGAATGGTACTGTCCAGTATCTTCGAGAGGCAGAGAGATCCTCATTCATTATCTTTGTTGAATTTCCACTGACAGAACAGAGCGACCAATAATTCCAGCCATCGGCGTTCCCGATTGTCCTGTTGCAGACAACACAGTTTTACATGAAAGTCTTGAGGCAACCTTGTCAAAATCTTAGCAAACTGAGAGTCAAAATGTACAGATTGTCTAGCCAATGCTATTCAATGGGGCACCTGGTTTATTGTTTACGGGAGTTGCATTTTATTATATCTAGTGGTTTATCACTGTTTACCAGCACTTTTGCAAATGAAGTTCACTAGAGCTTAGTGGAACATCTCTTGCTCCATTGCTGGTCTCTTTGCTCCATCAGGGGCATACGGGGTCAAGATTCTGGGAAATGGTACTTGGGAGGCCAGAGGATCAGTTAATCCGCTGCTCCATGAGCAAGCTGGGTTGTCATTTCAATGAATTGCGCGTTACATTGGAGTGTTGGTTTTAGAAGTGGAGAATTTCATATCTCCTCCTTGTTATCTACATAAAAGCTGCACTGCCAGTTTCTTCTCCATCAGGACAACCATTAGTTGTGCTTTTTGATGCCAGAGGATTGCTTCTTCTACTTGACAGGGCATCTTGGTAGTCATCTAGTCTCATTGTACAATACGGTTTTGGGTTATGCTCCGCCAAGACTATTCCATCAATTTCTGGTGGAGGAACTTCCATGAGTGTGAAGTATTCTCAGTTTTCTCCGTGGCATCTCCAGCAAAGGGTGTGATAATTCTTGTCTAAGTTCTTCATCCAGAGCATTCATTCTCTGGCAAATTAACTGGTACAGTGTACAGGATCCACATTTAATTGTTCTGTCTCTTTAATTTATACAACATTGTCCAGTGCAGATCAGTTAGGATAGAAGATACTTCATGATTGAAACCATTGTTGATGTTGAATGGTGAATCAATCTGTTTTTAGCATTATCAAGTGGAATACAAGGTCGGATGCTACTAACTTGACCTGTAAATCTCTTCGAATCTGGGAGAACTATATCGTTCTTTTTGTTTTAAAACTGTTGTATAGTGTGGCTAATGTTGGATATCCATGATTTTTATTGGATCCGAGGCATTTTTCTTTTTGGCATAATTTACCAATTTGATTCATGATGGCTTTTATAAAGCTGTTCTGATTCAAGGTCTAAACTCGCACCGCCCTGCCCCACCTGCCTCCCTACTCGTATGTTGTAGTTAGTACTCGTATGTTGTAGTTAGTTGATATCGTTTCAATTTATGTGAACTTATTTGACTTGACAAAAAATTTAATAAAGAATTGGAGACTTTTGAAACTTGTTTTCTAAACTAATTAAATTGGTACTTGTGTGACTATAAATCATCTCATCAAAATTACATTGTAAATTTAGAATTAAATTGTTTCTAAATTTAGAAATATCATTCTAAGTATGCTTTTCTTTTAACACTAAAAAGGAATTAGATCACATGAACTAAAACTGAAGAAGTAATAGGTCATTTTCAAAAAAAAGTGAGCGCTGAAATGGCGCCAGGTTTAACATAAGGCAGCAACTTTGATCAGGGGGTGACAATCTTTCACCATGTTTATGACAACAATCATACAAACAAGAAACAAACTACTCCATCAAAACCCATTTCCCACTTTTACATTTGCAGCTTCTATTCTTCATTCTTTTTCAACAAAACACACACCTTTTCAAGACAAGTGTGAATCGCTTGTGCAAAAATACTTGTTCCCTTGTTCCGAACTCGACCCCCAAAGACTCCATTTAGATATTATTAAAAATGGTGTTGATCAAGATTTGTATTTATGCAACACCCTTATTAATTTGTATATTAAAAATGGTGATTTGGGTTCTGCTCATTATGTGTTCGATGAAATGCCCAACAGAAATTTAGTTACTTGGGCATGTTTGGTTACTGGTTATGCTCAAAATGGGTTGCCTGATGAAGCGTGTCGAGTTTTTAAACAAATGGTTTCGTCGGGTTTTGTTCCGAATCATTATGCTTGTGGTAGTGCTTTGAAAGCTTGTAAGAGTTTAGGTGGCTGTGGGTTGAGGTTAGGAATGCAAATTCATGGCTTACTTTTGAAAACTGGGAATTTGTCTAACGAGGTTGTTTCGAATGTATTGATCTCGATGTATGGAAGTTTTGCGGGTTATAATGATTATGCTTGGCGTGTTTTTGAAGAGATAGAGAATAAGAATGCAGTATCTTGTAATTCTATTATTTCAGTTTACTCTCAGAAAGGCGCAGTTTTTGCATTTGAGTTGTTGTCTGATATGCAAAAAGAGGATTTGGGGTTTAGTTTTAGGCCAACTGAGTTCACTTTTGGCAGCTTAATTACGGCTGCTGCTAATCATGTTAATTGTGGTTTGTTTTTGCTGGAGCAGCTACTGGCAAAAATTGAAAAGTTGGGATTTTTAGAAGACTTGTATGTTGGCAGTGCTCTGGTTAGTGGTTTTGGAAGGTTTGGGTGTCTTGATGCTGCTATGAAGGTTTTTAAACAGATGGGTGCAAGGAATGCAGTGTCCATGAATGGGCTCATGGTCGGATTGGTGAGACTTGGTCAAGGTGAAGACGCGGCCAAGATTTTCGTGGAGATGAGAGACTTGGTTAAAATTAATTCTGATTCATTTGTAGTTCTTTTCAGTGCTTTTCCTGAATTCTCTTCGGTGGAAGAAGGGAGAAGAAGAGGTAGAGAGTTACATGCATATGTTATCCGAACTGGTTTGTGCGACTCCAAGGCTGCTATAGGAAATGCTATGATTAATATGTATTCTAAATTTAGTGAAATCAAAATTGCCCATTCTATTTTCAAGGTCATGGTTGATAAGGATTCAGTATCATGGAACTCTATGATCTCCGCTCTGGATCAAAATGATTGTTACGAAGATGCAATAGCGACTTTCCAGAGTATGAGAAGAACAGGTTTGATGGCTTCAAATTACTCGTTGATTAGTGCTTTCAGTTCTTGTGGAAGCCTGAATTGGATACGATTGGGGGAACAACTGCAAGGTGAAGGGATTAAGCTAGGACTTGATTTTGACGTTTCAGTGTCTAATGCTCTTCTTGCTTTATATGCTGATACCGGATGTGTAGCTGAATGCAAGAAATTGTTTACCTTGATGCCTGAATATGATCTAGTTTCATGGAATACCATTATCGGTGCATTGGGTGATTCTGAGACTTCTATTTCTGAAGCCATTGAGTACTTCATGCAAATGATGCATGCTGGATGGAGTCTTAACAACGTCACATTTATAAATATACTTTCAGCAATATCTTCTCTTTCCCTTCTTGGTCTTGTTCGTCAAATCCATGCCCTGGTAGTAAAATATGGTGCAATGGAGGCTAATGCTATTGAAAATGCATTTCTTGCTTGCTATGGTAAGTGCGGGGAAATGGATGACTGTGAGAACATATTCTCTCGAATGTCTGACAGGAAGGATGATGTGAGTTGGAATTTAATGATCTCTGGATATTTACACAATGAGGTGTTACCTAAAGCCATGGATTTAGTCTGGCTTATGCTGCAAAAGGGTCAGAAGTTAGACGGCTTCACGCTTGCCTCTGTTCTCAGTGCTTGTGCCTCAATCGCAACGTTGGAGCATGGCATGGAAGTTCATGCTTGTGCCATTAGAGCCTGTTTGGAATCTGACATTGTTGTTGGGAGTGCTCTTGTTGACATGTATGCCAAATGTGGAAGAATAGATTATGCGTCAAGTTTTTTTGAGTTAATGCCTGTACGAAATATATATTCATGGAACTCAATGATATCTGGTTATGCACGGCATGGACATGGACATAAAGCACTAGAACTTTTTACAAAAATGAAGATGGAAGGTCAAACACCTGACCATGTCACATTTGTTGGTGTCCTATCAGCTTGTAGCCACGTAGGATTTGTTGATCAGGGCATTGACAACTTTGAATCCATGAGCAAACAATATGGTCTGGCACCTCGGATCGAGCATTTCTCATGCATGGTTGATATCCTGGGACGAGCAGGTCAGATGGATAAAATGGAGGACTTTGTCAACAAAATGCCATTAAAACCCAATGCACTCATTTGGAGGACTGTGCTTGGAGCCTGTGGTCGAGCAGGTAGTCGTAAAACAGATCTGGGTAGGAAGGCTGCTCACATGCTCTTAGAGTTGGAACCTCACAATGCTGTGAATTATGTGCTTCTTGCAAATATGTATGCTTCAGGAGGGAAGTGGGAGGATGTGGCAGAGGCTCGGCGTGTAATGCGCGAAGCAACGGTAAGGAAGGAAGCTGGATGCAGCTGGGTCAGCATGAGAGATGGTGTTCATGTTTTTGTGGCTGGGGACCAATCACATCCAGATAAAGATGCAATTTACGGAAAACTTAAGGAATTGCACAAAAGGATTAGGGATGCAGGGTATGTGCCACAGATTAAGTACGCCTTGTATGATCTTGAACTGGAGAACAAGGAAGAACTCCTCAGCTATCATAGTGAGAGACTTGCTGTTGCTTTTGTTCTTACACGGAAATCAAATATGCCAATAAGAATAATGAAAAACCTTCGAGTTTGTGGGGATTGTCACTCTGCCTTCAAGTATATATCACATGTTGTTGGCAGGCAAATTGTATTACGAGACTCCAACAGATTTCATCATTTTGCTGATGGAAAGTGCTCATGTAATGATTACTGGTGATAGATCAAATGTTGTCTAACCTTGAAAAATGGATGTTGCCTCACAAATATTTCAAAACAGACAAAGCAATGGGAAAAGGTTTAGCATGTCATGTCAGAAGTATGGGAGGAAAGCGGTCAGTGCGTAAAGCTTGCACTGATCTCCTGGTGAGGACCTCAGCCTGAAATTACTAAAACTACAGAATACTGGAGTTGATTGAATTACTTCCCCATATTTCGTTCAATATATTATGGCATGAATTGGCTAAAACAGCAAACGACACCAGTAAATCAAAATAGCATGGAGAAGGTAAGGAGAACTAAGAATGTCAAACCCAACGTAAACAAGGTGCTCTTGCTCAATAAAGACCTTCGATTTTGCAGGAGGATTCATTATACGAACTACCCCATTAATGCAACTAAGTTCAGCTGTCTGTTTGAAATTGTTCTTCTTTTGGGTGGATGGTGCATGGAGAGACTTCTGTTGTGTGCTAACTGAGTGCTGGCCCAAGGCATTCTGTAGATTCTACAAACAAAAATTACGTCATCTACTCTAGCCCAGCCATCGGTTTGACTGGATGAACTTTTTTCGCTTCTTGTGGTCCCTATTAGATTGTGCAACAAGGGTTTGTTAGGATTGATGTCGCTACTATGAATGTTCAACATGCTAGGACAAGTTCTGACAATGACTTGCTGGGCAAAGGACAGATTTATGTGCCTGAGCAGAATTTCTTCATTATCTGACTAGTTCATCTCCAACAGATTTCATCATCATGCTGATGAAAAGAGTTATATAATAATTAGTGGTCATAAGATCAAATGCACTCCAACTTTGAGAAAGGAGTGGTGCTTAATGAGGCATGACACACTGGAGTAGGTGGCTTGAGTATGGGGAGGGAATCAGTTAGTGGGTGCCTTGCGCCAATTATTTGGTAAAGACCTCAACTTGAACTGATGAAACGTGCAAGAATCTTGGTGTTGATTTACTTGCAATATTTCTTCATCTATGGCATGAACTGGCTTGCAAATGAAGTCAAGAAATCAAAGGAGCATGGAAATGGTAAAGAGATTTGAAGATATCAAACTTAATGCAAGTCTTTGTCCAAGATGCTCTTGCTCAATAAAGGCGTTGGTTTTGCAGGGGATTCCATCACGCAGTCTCCAAGGATCATATGATTACAAATAAAGTCCAGTTGTCGCTTTATAAGGAACTCATCCTTTGGAACATGGAAATCTTTCTTATGTGCTAGCGAAGCATAGGCCCGAGGAACTCTATACGTGTAGCTGAATGAGAATAGAGCTGCCAAACCAAGGAAGTAGTTAACACCAGTATGACTGAAGATGTTCGACTAATGGAGAAGTTCTGACAACTACTGTCGAGTAAAGACAATTTTGTGTTCTTGAGCAGTGAGCAGCATGTCTTCCTTACCTGTCTTCTTCATCTAACAATGCCTGATAAAACGTTGTGATGTCGTCCAGCAGAAATGATGTATGTTCTCAACATCTGCAGGACTAATTCGTTTTACTCAGGTTGCAAGTAAGTACAACAAATGTTACATTTTAGATGGACATAATAACATGCAGGAGGATGAACTGCATCATCAATCATCTGTTTCCTTCAACATTGAGATGGATTCTCGTCCTAGCGACCTAGGAAAAAGTAATTTTTGGCAAAGACAATATGTCAGTTTGTGCTCACTATCAGAATCTGACATGGTTGAATTGGATTAAATGGGACAACACAGGTTTAATCGTAATAAGTCGTTTTACCAATTCTTCTTTAAAAAAAAAAAAAAAAAAAAAAAGATCTCGTCCTATGTCTGCTATTTTAAAGTTCTTAATAAGTTATAAGCTCAAAACAAAGTTAATCTCGCTGACCAATAATTTTAATCTATGTCTAATTTTGGCCAAACTATCTCAAGCTATCTTTTTTTCGTTTTATCATTAATGTATGTTACTTGCACCTTCTAGAGGATGTAGTCATTTTTAATTTTATCTAATCTTATATAATCAATCACACGTCCAAGTTACAACTGTTACGTAAAATTTACCTCCACTTTTTTTAACATTCTTCTATCACATAATACTGTTGTGACACTTCTCCATTTCAACCATCTGATTCTTATTCTGTGTAACATCTCTATCTATTATTCTAGTCTCCAGGAACAAGAAGCCAAGATATATATTACTATATGCTCTACTAGCACATAAACACCACAATCCTGTCTAATCGTGACTCTACTTCACCCTTCCTACACTGGCTAAACTTTCAAGTCATAAATAGTCTTATTTTTACTTATCCTAAAATCTTTACTCTATTATACTTTGCCATAGTTCAAGTTTTTAGTTGTCACTTGTCACCTTCATGATTTTGTCAATTATCATAATATCATCAACAAATAAGATACTCTATGAAACATCATCTTGTATTGTTATTTATCCATAACTAAGGTAAACAAATACGGGCGCTATGTTGATTCTTAGTATAAACATGGGATTATGGCAAACTCATTGTATCTTCCACTATTGTTCTGATGCTAGTCATAATAACTCCTTTATCAAGATTTTACTTGTATAGATTTATTGAATTCTTTTCTTCTCCAATATCCAGCATGATTTTTCCTATTGCTCTATCATATGTTTTCCAGATCAATATACGCCACATGTAAATCCTTATTCCCTTCACACAAAATTTGTATAAGATTTCATGGTATGATTCATAAGTTTAATGCCATCTGGAAAGTTTAAATATCTAATTTGTCCTTGTAAATTTACAAGACATTTTTACGCTAATTGACGCATTAAACAGTGAAATTACAAAAAATAACGACATTATTAAGAAATTACACAACATAACGACATTTGTATGAATTTTACAAAACATACCATTTTATCATTTTCCTTTCTCTCTCTAATCTAAAGCCCTAACTTCTCCCTCTCTCTTTCTCTCCTCTCCTCCACCCACCCTCTCTCCCACCCACCCACCTCCCGTCGTTCCCTACCCTCAGTTTTCCGTCGCTGCCGCTGCTACAGTACCTCCGGCGAGACTAGAGCCTCCTGTTTCTCTATCTTCTCTTCTTTTTCCTTTTTTTTGTTTCATTTTGTATGGGTATATGTGTGTATTTTATGTATATATATGTATTTTTTATATATTCTTCAGATCTGCTTCTCCTCCTTCTTTTTTGATTTTGAATATACATATTCAGATATTCAGATGCAGATGTATGTATTTGTATGTTCGTGTATATACATGTAATGTTTTTAGCACACAAGTGTATAAACGTGTATGTTACTGTATGAACATGTATATCTGAGCATCTATTGTATGTTTTGTGTTTGTTTTTGTGTGTATGTCGAGTGTATGTGTGACATACATAAATTTGTATGTGCAATTTGTAGATCCGTAGATCCTTGTATGTATGTGTGTGTCTAGTGTATGTAAAATATTTTTTTTGTGTATTTACATGTATTTTTTGTTTATATGTATGTTGCAAGTGTATTTTCAAAGAGAAATCAATGTTTATATGTGTATTTCATATTTTAGATACAAAAAAAAAAAAAAAATCCGGTGGGTGGCCGGCGGTGACTAGGCGGCGGCGCCGCCTGGGGTGGTGGCAGTTTGGGGGGGGGGGGGCAGTAGGATGAAGGAGGAACCCTAATTTGTTAATTTTTGGTTTTGTATATAATGGGTAAAGAAATGTTGGTATTTTATGTAAATTGGAATAATATTGTTATTTTTTGTAATTTTGGTGTTAGGGTTGTATATATTTGTGATTATCCCAATTTACAAAGCTTCACTTTTGGAAAATTACATAAAAGTATAAATTAAGGATATTTTTTACAAAGTATAGAGACATTTTGGTACAATTACACAATATAGAGGAAAGTGAAACTTAATTACAAAACATAGCAAAAATATATATACCCTAGACATAACAAAAACCTAGCTTTATCCTCCAATTTCTCCCATTTTAACTCACTCCTTCAGACCCAATCTGCCGCAGCCAGACCACCTCCCACCGGCCGAAAAATATCTGTTGACGCCGCTCTGCTAGGAAAACAAAAGAAATACTTTTCTGAATTCCTCTCTACACTCTCTTTCCATTTTCACTACTACTTTTCCCAAATTCTCGTGGAATCGGCGTAAATCTTGCTATAAAGGTTCGACAAACACCTAACTCCAGCCACAATGTCACTTTTATGGTAAGTGTTTACATAGCTCTCACCCTCATCCATCACCTCCCATACCCTGATTCTCCATATTTGATGTTTTTTTTCGTTCAAAATGATGATTTTTTACCAAACTTTGGTGTTTGCGGCTACATCTGGTGTATTCGGTCATCTTTTATGTTTTTCGTTCAGATTTGGTATTTTTTCGGCCAGATCTGATTTTTTTTTTATATTTTTATTTTATTGTATCTTCATTGTTTCTGCATTATATATAACCGTTTCTGCACTATATATAACTGTTTATGCAATATTTTAAGGTTTTGCATTGTTTAAACATTTTTTTTCTGTACTATTTCTGCATTCTTATATTGTTTCTGAATCTATTCTGTACAACTTCTGATTGTTTATGTACTATTTCTGCAGAAGTGCCAGAGTGGCGAAAAATGTCATATTTTTGTGAATGTCCCTTACATATTGAAGGGTAATTTTGAGAAAGCTTTTTGGAGTGCTAAAGAAGGATCAAGGAATATCTAGCATTTGTAAAGTTTTAGATGAATAACTATTTATCTTCACACTCCAGAAAATTCATGAATTTTAGTTCAAAATATCATGTCAATATACTGAAGTTTGAATTGAAAAAGTCCTGAACTTTTTTTTAAACCCCATCCCTCCTCATCTAAGCAACCCTCACCTGTCAAAAAAAATCCTAAACTTCGTTTGAGAATTCTATTTTTTATAGGATATTTCACTTCTAAATTCAATATTTTTATCAAGATTTGGAATTGAAATACTAGAAAAGAATTCATGAGTTTGAGCAACTATGGCTATACATCTAAAAACCGTATAAGTCATGGCTATTCCTTATTTACCACTTTAAAAGGTGGCCTTTTTACAAATGACAACAAATGCAATGTCCCTTCGGGGGTATCCGATAAAATTGGAACGATACAGAGAAAATCTGCATGGCCCATGCGCAAGGATGATGCACAGTAATCAAGAAACAATCCAAATTTTTTTCAGATCTCGCTTGTAAAATTATACTGGACATGTTTGACAACAACGACAACAAAGGCAATAGTTTTCCGTTTTGCTCCCCACATAAATGTAGTTTGTGAAAATACCCCATAAGTTTAATGAATAATTTTAAAACGAAAATACCCCCTATGAATATTATGGTTCAGAGCCAATATTTGTCTTTGACCCTTCTTTCTTAGGACACTTGCCCCATTAATCTCACATTCTCTCACAGAAAGTGTTGCTTGTGCAACACTTAATCGTAAGTACTGCTTAAAAGAAATTACTTGCCTTTGATCCATCTTTCTTAGACAACACTTACCCTTAAATCTCACATCTCTTAGAAAATATATATATATATATATATATATATATATATTTTTTTGGTAATAATGATAAAACTGCATTAAGTAGTTAAGGTAGCATTACAATGTCCAGAGTAGATAATAGATAGATTCCCTAAACTTGCTAGCTTATTACAGTACTTAGCAGATACATTCCTACTAGATAATACTACACCTTGCTTATCTCTGCTAAGCAGTAGATGCAGCGATAAAGGAGGAGTAACAAAAGTAGATAGAGTTTGACAAGTTATGATCCTAGTTCCTTCCTTTGCCAAAGCATTGGCTATTTTGTTCCCATCTCTGAAGCTATGCCGTACTACTGGAGTCTCCAGTTTCATCAACAATAACCTGCAATCAAGAATTAATTGTTCATATAAAGGTTTAGGATTTAATAGTAAGTGAATTACATCTGTAGAGTCGACTTCAATTTCCAATGGAGTTAATTTATGAGCATGGGCCAATTGGAGACCATTGTATAAAGCAAGAAGTTCCAGTTGAGTAGGATTCAGACCTGAGACGTGTTGCTGAAAACCCATGATCCATTTACCTGTGATGTCACGAATAACACCACCAATTCCACCCTTACACGTGGAGTACTCAAAGATCCATATGTATTTAGTTTATAATGACCAGGAGGGGGAGTATGCCATTTAATGGAAATAGGGATAACAGCATGATCATTGACGTGGGATTGGGAAAGGAATTTAAACTCTAAACTTTGCATGAGGACTTCTGAAAGAGAGGGATAAGTGTGAGTAGGATGATGAATATTATGGTTTCTGGTGCGCCATAAATGCCACAAAGCAAATGGCCAAAATTCTTCCCATGCAAGATTAGGATGAGGAGAGATATGATTTAGACCTTTTAATTGAAGTAACCAAAGTGGGTGATCATGCAGGGGCGAGGGGTTAAGCCCTATGGAATGCCAAAAAGAAATAGCTAGAGGACAGCTTAAGAAAATATGGGAAGCAGATTCGACATCATTTGGACAGTGAAAGCAAGAACAAGTAGAGGTTATATTTAAATGATGAAGATAGGAGCGACAAGCTAGACGGTTATGATAGTATTGCCAAATAAAAAACTTTATTTTATTATAGGTTGGAAGAGACCAAATCCAGTCGTAATCTAGATGAGGAAGGATGGGTTTAGGGCAGATTAAACTATAAGATGAGGCAAAGGAAAATAACCCATTAGAGGTGAGGGACCAGATAGGGGTATCCTTTGTGCTAGTATTGGAAAGCCATTGTATAGAATGAATAAGGTTTTTGATATCATCAGGGAGAGGATAAGAGATTTTAGTCAAATCCCATGAGTGATTTATTCTAATATCTTTAAGAGTGAGATTATTGTCTGATGGGGAAAGAGGTCCCATAAGGAGGTTGCATAGAGGGGGAGCAGAAGGGATCCATTTGTGGTGCCAAAGGGATATGGATGAACCAGTCCCGAAGTTCCATGAAAGACCTTGATTACAAATGGTACGACCCTTTAGGACATTGGACCAAATAAACGAGCGAGAGTGGGGACTAGACCTATGATGATACTTATTAAGAAGAAGAGTAGCCCATAATGAGGTGGGCTGAGTTTGGAGACGCCATGCTAGACTAGTGAGGTGAGCCAAATTTTTGTCGAGAGCCTTACGTAAGCCTAAACCTCCTTGAGATTTGGGGAGAGTAACAGTATCCCAACCAATATAGTGAATTTTTTTATGAAAGTTACTAGATCCCCATAAAAAATTTCTTTGAATTTGGTCTATGTGGTTTAATACTTTCTTAGGGATATAAAAGTATTGCATAGCATAGGTGGGAATAGCATTCAAAGTGGCTTTAATTAAGGTGGTACGACCTGCTATAGACAGGAAATTTGTCTTCCAACTAGCGAGACGAGAAGTCATATTATCAATGATGTAGGTAAAGTCTTGAGGACAAGGCTTATGATTTAAAATAGGAAACCCCAAATATTTCCCAAATGAAGTAGAAGGAGTAAACTTGAGAGTGTGCAGGGTAGAGTTCTTGAGGTTCAAGGAACAATTTTTAGAAAACATAATTTTCGATTTATTGTAATTGATAGTCTGTCCGGATAAGGTACAAAATAATTCCAGACAATGGCTGATAGATTTGATAGTTTTATCATTAATATTTGCCATTAAGGTTAAGTCATCAGCGAAGAAAAGGTGAGACAACTCCGGACTTCGGGGACTAATTTTGATAGGGTCCCAAAGGGTAAGATCGACATGATAAGAAATGTAGTTGGACAATATTTCCATACAAAGGATAAAAAGGTAGGGAGACATTGGATCACCTTGGCGAATACCACGAGATGGGGAGAAGAATTCAGTGCGAGTGCCATTTATTAGAATTGAAATTGAACTAGTGGAGACACAATGCATGATAAGCTTTATGAGATTTGGAGGAAATTTAAAATAGAGAAGCATGCGATAGATAAAAGACCATTCTAAACGGTCAAAAGCTTTTTCCAAATCAATTTTTAAAAGCATTTTACTTTGACGACCTTTAGTTTTATTTAAGTGATTAACCAGTTCTTGGATAATAATAGCATTATCACATGTACGGCGTCCAGCTAGGAACGCACCTTGAAAAGGACCAATTAGTTTTGGTAAAAAAGGCTTGATACGGTTAACTATAATTTTAGTGATAATTTTATAAATCGTATTACAAAGGCCAATAGGGCGAAAGTTTTGTAAATTATTGGCATTTTAAAATTTTGGAATAAGGCAGAGATAAGTTCTATTAATGGTGTCATCAATTTGCCAATTAGTGAAAACTTTGTGACAATACTGTAAAATAGATGGGCCTACAGATTGCCAATGTTTTTGAAAAAAATTTGGATGTAACCCATCTGGGCCTGGGGCCTTAAATGGTTGAAATGCAAATAGAGCAGTGATCACTTCTTGGTCCAAAAGAGGCCTTTCTAAAATAGTTAAATCGATAGAATGAAAACTTACGCAACTTTTAGTGATATCTTTCCAATCAGATACAACATGAGAAGTAGTAAACATAGACTTAAAATAATTTAGAGTATGGTTTACTAGGTCATGGTGGTTATTAACCCAATTGCCATTCGAATCTTTAAAGAAAGCGATTTTATTTTGGCGTCGACGGTTGAGAACAGACATGTGAAAAAATTTTGTATTGGCATCTCCATCAGCTAACCATTGAATACGAGATCTAATTTTCCAAAAATCTTCCTCTTGTTTAAGAATAACATTATATTCAGTAACAAGCGTGCGTTCAAGCTCTTTTAAAAACTGGCTAGTAGGATAATTAACAGAGTTTTGAAGGCCATTAATTCGAGCAAGAAGATGCTTTTTTCGACGATGAATATCTCCAAACTTTTCTTTACTCCAAGATTGGATGTTAGATTGAAAAGTAGGAATGTTATGAAGTAAATTGGGAGAAAGCCAGCATTGATTAACAATGTTGTTAAAATCAGGATGAGCATACCAGTAGTTTTCCAATCTAAAAGGCTTGTCAATATAACGAATAGTAGGTCTGGATATTGTAATAAGAAGAGGGTTATGATCAGAATGGGTCTTAGGGAGGTGAGTGATTTGAGCATTAGGATATAATTGAAGCCAGTCCTCATTAGAAAAACCCCTATCCAACCGCTCTAAAATTAGATCTTTAGAAGACTTCCTACGATTAGTCCAAGTATATCTACTTCCTTTAAACCCTAGGTCAAGCAGATTACAATAGTCTAAACAAGAAGCAAATTTACTGATTCTATTATAATTAACCCTACGACCCTCCCCCCCCCCCCCATTTTTCATTCGAGCCTAATACTTCATTAAAGTCTCCTCCAACAAACCAGGGGCCATTATGCCTATCTTTTATACTCATTAAATTTATCCAAAGATTCAACCTATTAGCAAAGGAAGTACTAGCATATATTGAACTTAAAAGCCAAGGATGGTGATTAGGACTTACCCTCACCACAACATGCAGAGCTTGGGGAGTAATCTCAGGGTCATAGACACTAACTCTTGAGCTATTCCACATAATAACAATCCCACCAGATCTACCTTGAGCAGGCTGCTCCAGAAATTCATCAAAAGGTAAACCTTCCAAGAGAACCTTATGGTCAATCATCTTAGTTTCCAGAAGAACAGCCACAAAAGGAGCATGAGAGTTTACTAACTCCTTAAAATTCCTACGAAAGTCATCATTATTCCCACCCCTAATATTCCATACCAAGAAGCTATTGGGTTTGTCCATCATGACAGTGTTGCGAGTTGGTATGATCTTCTCTAATGAGAACTGGTCGTTCCTGGAAATTGATGGGTACAGTACTACTGCCAGCTTCCCCACTGCTGCGTTTTGGGTTAGCCTTATGTCTATTGAACACTTGTAAAGAGCCAGAGGGAAAGTTAGAACATATCGCTTGTCCTCCATCTCCAGAAATAGCATGATTTTGGCTTCGCACAGCTTTGAAAGTTCTGTGAATGATCCCATTTCCTGAGGTATCTGATGGTTTTCCTCGACTGGAAGATTTATGTCTGGTACGGGAACATTGAGATTGGGTATCGTCTCTTGAGGATTCTCCATAGGGACCATTGGGGGATTCACAAAGGGTTGTTGCATGTCCTGAGTAGTCGGCAGTTCCAAGGGCATCCATGGGAAGAATAGAGGACTCTGAGTTGGATCTTGAGGAGGAAAGAAGGGAGTAGTATTGAGTTGTTCCGGCTGAATAAAGGGATTGAAGTGGTGAGGAAGGTTCCACTGGGACTGCATGTCGTGGAATAGAGAGGGGGCCATTGTCGGAGCCAATGGGTTTAGAACATTCCACATCCATACGTGATTTGAGTAGTTGTCCATGGCTAACTTCATCCCTTCTGAGATGAGTTGAGCTAAGAAGTGAGGGTCCTGAATCACCACTTTGGCTTCCCTTCCTTGTAGTTCCATCGAAAATACAACTCCCTGACCCATTAGACCCATCTCCACCCAAGATTGGGGAAGGTGGTTCTGAGGAAGGGGTTGTGTCGAAAGTACCAGAGTGGAGTTGTCGAACTGAGGTGGGACTGATGCAAGGAAGCAAGGGAATTGATCCATTGGTGTTGGAGTTAGAGGGATGAGTCTGGTGATCTTAGGATGAGGCCATTACTAGAAGTAGAAGTAATTAAGTTAGAAACAATAGCGTGAGAAGTAGGAGAAAGATCATGCAAATCTTTTGTAGAAGTGGAAGTTTGCATGCTGTTGGCTATGGCCAATACAATGGATTTAAAGGGAGGAACAACGTCTAATTCCATTGACACTTGGTGATTGTCTTTTGCCATTTGTACAGGATTTTCATTGTTGTAATCACCTAATTTTGGCACCTGAAATACAAAAATGCATAAAATATGTGTGTTAATTGTTATGTGATTTTATCATTTCTTTGACTATTTTAGTAATTAATTAGGGTGAAAAATATTAGAAAATTTCCAAAAAAAAATAGAATTTAATTATGAGCAATGTTTAATTTACTTTATGTGCTAATTATAACTTTGTGTGTGTTTGGTGTTAATTAATTAGTTATGTTTGTGCTAGTTTAGGGATTGGGCCACTTACAAATTAGAAGGAAGAAAGAAGGGCAGCCCACCTCCCTCTTGACCAAACCGGCCCAAATGACCATCGACCCGGCCCGTTACCCTTTTGTTTAAAACCAATTTCTTACTATTTTTGGTTAATTTTTTCCCTAAAATCACATAAAAAACATATGCTGCTAAATGTTTCCCCTTCGCCGGATCTCCGCCACCGGTGACGGCGAACCTGCTCTCTCCGGTCAAAATTTACGTCACCTGATGACTCTTCATCTCTTCTCTCCATTCCCACCATCAATTTCTCTAAAATAACAAGTGGATCGGTGTGAATCGGGACTTAAAAATGCGGTGGAACCCTAACTCCGACGGCTCAATTTTTCCGGTTGTACTATACATCTACGGCCTTGTCTCACTGTCCTCTACTAACTCTTGAAGGTATTTTTCCATTTTTCATTTACTCATTGGGGGTGGGGCTGTTACGGCGATGCCGTTGATGTGTGTGCGTATGTGGTGACGGGAAGGACTAGTTTAATGAGGATTGGGGTTTGATTTTGATACAATGGTGTGTGCGATGGCGAGTCTGTTTTGGTGAGATAAAATGACTTTGAGAGGCTGTGATGATTTGTTATCGGGGGTGGATACGCTGCGTTTGGGATTCGATGGTAGGGGTTGGGTTGATGGTATCGGGGCTGTTTTGATTCGACTCATGGTGGTGATGAGTTGAGAGCTGTTTTGGCTGTGGTGATGCTGAAGTAATGGTGTCGACGTGGCTGCAATGTTTTCTATGATGATGATGGTTCGGCGAGGCAGCTAGGACAGTGTCAATGGCGATGCTCTGTCGTTTCTCGTTGAGGCAGTTTCAATGGTTTGCTGCGGATCTGGATGGTTTATAATGGATGTTGGTTTGGCGACACAAGGACAGTTTGAAGCTTGGCTTGATGGCTTGACAATAGCGACGTCGATGCAGCGACGATGAAGTAAAGGCAGTGGTTAGACTTTCGGTTTGGATTTTGCCTCGTCGGGTTAGAAAACAAGTCTTTAGCATCCCTTTTTCTTCTTTGTCCTTGGTTACTTTAAATGTTTAGTTTAGCTCTTAACATGTTAGATTGTATAGGCTGAATTCATGGTATCTTGTTGTTAGTAAAGTTTGAATCGTGATATGTTGAAATGGTTAGTTCTGTTATCCTAATGAAATCCGAGTGTGTGTGTGTACACTCCTGTTTTGTGTTGAATTGGAGCTTGTTTAGTGTGTGTGCTGTGAAGTCATATGCAGATGTTACAGGTATTCCTGTTGGGTAAATAGATGAGTATGTCTTTGTGATTATGTCTTGCGAAAGTCAGTAGCATTAACTGGTTCCTTGATCATCATGCAGTAGTATATGTGTGTCTTCTTTAAGAGAGAGTCGCATATATGTATTCTAATGTTGTTCATTAGAGTTATTTGTGTAAGCTGAAACCATCAATGGTTTGTGTAGTTGGTCAGTTGCTTGGTTCCTGCAAATTTACTTGTTAGTAAGTTTCAGCATAGAGGTTTTCTTTTGTGTGATCGGAACACTTTGTTCCAATTATACATTTAGCTTAGTTTAGCTTAACCCATTAATGAGTCATTTAGTTTGAGTTGAAAATCTGATGCTTAGTTTAGAGGGTCTGTAGGTTGAGTACTTTTAGTTAAGTAAAATTGGTTGTGCTAAGAGTTGAATTAGGTAAATAGTTAAAAGTTTAAAATGGAAGTCATCACTTTGGTTGTCTTAAAAGAAAAAGAAAAAGAAAAGAGGAGAGAAGGGAAAAGTCAAATAAAGAGTTAAAAGTGGCAGCATAAAGTAGAGGATTTCTTTCCACTTTGGGGTGTCTGGTACAAGCTATGCACGCCAGATTTAGCTTTTCTGAAAGGGTCTTTACCCCTTTCAACAGAAAAAAGACTTCACAGGAACAGAGAGACCACACAGACACACACTTTCTGAAAAACAAACAGCTCTTCATTCTTTTTTGCATAACCAGATCTGAGAGAGCAAGAAACTAGAGTTTTAGTAGAGAAAAACAAACAGAAAAGTGAGATAATAGTCTCTGAAACATGAAAGCTAATTCTTGGTTTAAGCTGGAAAGAGTTTCTGGTACTGGAGTAGTGTCGTGACTGGTTGTTGCTGTCTGGTAGTTGTTGTTGAACCCCAAAAATTACCCTTTCTTTGAGAAAAGGATAGGTTTCGGGCATATTTCAACAAAATGGGACTCCAAAGGTTTTCTTTGGAGTCGCCACCTAATTTAGGATTATTAGGAACCTAAGTTAACTAAGGAGTGCAATTTAACTTTTATTTAAAAGAAATTAAATTAAATTCAGAGATTCTTAGGTAAGCGGTTCTATTAAATTCGAAAGAAGGTCCTTATTACGGGAGCACTTTCGAAAATCCGCTAAAAGCGGTTAATCCGGCGATTTTCACGAATTTTACTTGAAATTTTGGTTTGGGATAAATTTTAAATAAAATAAAAACGAATAGATAATATAAAGGAGATAAAATTGATTATGACAATACTTGAACAAAATTTAAGATTAATTAAATGAAATGATGAGATATGGGTTGATTGATTAGTTGATTAAATAAATAAGGATAAATAAATTAAATAAATAATATAAATAAAATAAAATAAAATAAAATAAAATAAAATACTCTAAGTAACTAATTAGATAAATAATTGATTAAATGATCGCTTAAGTAAATGGATAAATAAATAGATAACTTAATTAAATAAATTAATGTTTATATTAATTTAATTAAACAAAGAATAAATTGATAATAATTAATGAAATAAATGAATGAGCAAATAAATAATCATTATTAATTAAATAAATAAATAACTAATTAAATTAAATTAATAAATAAATAAATGATTAATTATATTAAATAAATAAATAAATAAATGATTAATTAAATTAAATAAATAAATAAAATTAACTAAATAAATAATTTAATAAATAAATATCGCATAATTAATCGGATTAATGAATAAATGAGTAGATGGTTTAAATAGATGTTTAATAAACGGATGAATATAAATAACAGATGGGAATGTATAATTTAATTAAATTTAATTTCTTTTGCACTCGATAATTAACCATAGATTACCATTAACCTAAACTAATTGGCGAGTCCCAAAGGAAGCGGGATAATCAATTATATAATCATTTTAAAACATGCAATAAGTTAACAATTCGATCAAGCGACTATCCTACCAAGTTTCTAACATGCAAATCCTAGTCCGGTTTCAGGGCTTCCTAAAACATGCTTTCTAAAGGGAACAGGAAGGCGGGAGTTTAGAAGGTAGAACCCGGGATAGCGAACTCGATGCGAGCCTTGTATTTCACAAGGTTTTCATTTATTCATTCCTTTTGTTTTACATTTTTCGGGGATATCAAGTCCCGAAAATGCGAAGTGATTCAAGTAACATCCAAATGCACGCCACCCCATTTGTGAGTTTTCATTCAACTCATCCCAAGTGTTCATGCCAAGGAAAAATAAGAGGATAAGAATTAGAAAATTTCCAACTGTTAAATTATCTTAATTGAAGCAACTCATAAAGGAAAACAAACAGAAAGGAACAGGTCAAGATATGCATATAAGTTGGGCTAGCTGTAGTTGAAGGTAAAATTGATAAGCTTGTATAGTTAACACAATTTAACTTCGACGCAATGAGTAAAAACTAAAAAGTAAAATGACTAAGGTCAAGCGCAAAGACACATTCTGTTCATTTTGTCTTGGATTGGCAAAATACATGTTAACAAATGATAAAATATTTTAACAGATACTTTCATGGCTCTACAAACAAACAAGTCCACAAATACTTCAAAACCAACTTATTACCAAACAAACTAGAAGGAGAATAATCCCAGCTTCGTTCATTTTTAAAAAAAAAAAAAAAAAAAAACTTAGAATATTTTTACTAAACAATATAGCTTTTAATAGAGATATCTGCCAGGAAATACATAAAGAACCTCATTGATATTCCATGATATACTAAGCAGCAAAAGGTTCAAGTTGGAACTAATTTGAGAGGGTAGCAGCTGATACCATAACCTTGGCTATGATTTATGACACAACAAGACCAAAACCAATCCATGAAATATTAATTATATTTAATTAAAATTGACTCTTTCAAAAGAATACCATAATACCTAATCAAAATGCAAACACTACCACAAATATTCCTTAGCCATTCACTGGTATGCTTTAATATGCAAGCTAAAAAAACGACACTTATGTGTAACAGAATTGAATTAATCACAGATCTTAATTTGCTACGCCCCTATGCCTAGCTTCGTTAAGCAAGTTACCAGATTTAATACCAAACTGAAAATTGGAAAATGTAATCACCAGATTAATAAGTTTACAATGCCAAGAATTAATAACATTTAACTACTAATAACAACTATATAAACCAGACAATGAACGAAGATCTAAAGCTACAAGGCTGAGCCAAGATGACCCTGAAATAACAAGAGTCAGCTGATACTACCTGGACAACTCAGGACAAAAGCAATTAACTGACACTAAGGGAGACAACCAAGCCACATGATGCATACACCAGGATATTAGAGACATGGAAAAACAAGCCCCCTGACACTTCTCACAAAAACCAACTATTCCCTAGACTGCCCTAACAAACTGCAGCATCAAAAGAACAACCTTGCACCTAACACTGGCCTAGAATACACTCCCTGAACCCACTGAATGCAGCTCCAGACCCCCTGCCTGAACACCTATACTCCCTCACTGCCTACCACTCCAAGAAACAGAGCTCACCAACCCTGAAGACACTCATCTCTACCACTAAACCTGCTGCAGCTATCTACACTCCCTCTTGAAGCTCTTACTCCCTCACAAACCTCCAGAAACCATCTAACATACCCTGAACTGCCAGAACACCTCACTATACACCTGAGGCAACTCCCTCTGCTTCCTCTCCCTCACAGACAAGCACACCTGCTTCAAGCAAGCAAAGAAAATTCCCAGGCCAAAACCAGGACTCCAAACTATACCAGCCTACACCCTACAGCACCTCTATACTCCTTCAGCATCTTTCCAACCCAAGGACAAGCTGAACAAGATCAGCCGAACCACCTACAAGCAACTAACAGACCCCCTTAAGCCTTCCTACACCTCTTTGGACAAGACCAGACCTCCACACCTCCTGCAGCCCTTTAATACATCAAAAAAAATATCCCTCAAGCTCCCTGAACCTCCTCTTTTACACCTGAACATACCTAAACATACTCCCTCACTCACTGAATCAAAACAGCCCAGAACAGACTCACTAACTCCCCTCACATGCCTGCAACCTTCAAAACAACAAAACACCAATTGAAACAACTTCTCTCAATACCAACCTACACTCTGGGACAGCTTACAAGCCTCATTTACTTTCCTAACAAACCTCCACACAACACCCTGCTCCAACTAGGACACCAGCACCTCTCTTCTTCTAACAGACCCTGCACCCTACTACAACGACCTGAACCATTTCAAAGCTCAAAACAGCTGCCTGCTACTACTCCTGGTCTACTCCTTCAGCTCACCAAACATCACCTGAACCCCCTGGACCTCACCAAAATAACCCCTGACCATCTGCAGCATCTCTTCTACCCTCACAGCCTCCAAAATACCTCTACACTATCTGCTGCACCTAGACAGACCTGAACCAAATCTCAACCTTTTGAGATGCCCTCCTGGAAACAGAACACATGAGACAGACATTCTGACTCTCTCATGCTGCCTACTAACTCAAAAGAGTTTGAACTTGCTTTAACATCAAAAATATGCATACATATTAAACTAATCAGGAAGCACCTTCATTTAACACTCAGACATTTCTTTTTTGACATATGCTTTCGAACACAGTGACTCATTAGGCACACAATGTAAAACTGAATACGACATACCCTTAACAAGTAAAATTTGATGCTTTAGCTATATCATACGCCAAACATGATTTTCATTCAACAAGATATATAAAAATCACACCTTTGCGAAGATTTATAAACATAGAAGAGTGCAGTTTTCCAGGCAAGCGACTCGTTCATACCCTTATCATCACATTAAACCAAAGATAAGAAATAAAAAAAAATGCAACAGAAGGTCGAGTGTTTACCTTTTGTGGAGCAGTGAACAAAAGCGAAAACTGAAAAATGGACGCGACTCGACCAAGCGACGATGACGACTGGTGAAGCGACGACACAACTAATGAAGCGATGACACAAAGTTGAAAGCGATGCTCGACTCGAAACCAGAAACTAAAGCACTATCTGTATTTTTTAGTTGAGAAAAATATAATGTATAAAATGCTGCCGTTTTTTCTGTGTTAGAATTCCCAACCCCTCTTAAACCCTACGAAATGCTGAATATATAGGAGAGTTTTAGGGTTTACCTAGACTTTGCAAAATCAGAAATACCCTTGCCATTTTCGATCTAATTCCTTTAGGATAAGGGTCTAAAGTGTCCATTCCTTTCGGATTGTACACTTTGGATCCTTATCTCCAAGGAAAGATCAAAGGCTGGGATTTACTTCGATTCAAAATGGGTGGCTCAGATTTTGTGCCCGTTTGTACTGGTAAGAGAAACCAGTGACACCACCTGGAATAGTGTCACTCGTCCAGCGCATTGATCGTACGGAGAAGAAGACGTTGGATCGGGTTGGATTGGTTTCGCGGGTTGAAGAGAAAACAGGTCGAATTTTGGGAGAAAAGGGTCGCGGGTGAAGAACTGATTTAGGGATTTTATCTTACGTGTTTTGTTTTTAAAAGGGGTTTGCAAGGGTGGGTCGTATATGAGGCTGTGTTTTGCGATTTTAGCCTTCTTTTATAATAAATTAAAGAAAACGGAGGGTTGCGCGGGGTAGGGTAGAATTTAGGATATGCTTTGTAATTTTAACCTTCTTTTGAAAATGATTAATTTACTTTAATTAAATTTAATTAATTAATTAACTCAATTCAAATAATTTTAATTATCTAAACCTCATTTTAATTTTATTTTCATATTTGATTCTCATTTAAATAATTTAGCTGCTAATTAAATCTTGGGACGAAATTGGGTGTCAACAGCTGCCCCTCTTTACCCGGAAAAGGATGAAAGAGTTTTTAGGGTAAAGAAGTTGACTAGAAACCAATTTTGTCCCGATAAAACCAAGACTTTTGATTTCCAAGGATCAAAAGACGAGGCTTATGGACATGGCCGAACTCCGGTTTCTGAGTTGCCTACATATCTCGGGCTGAAAGAGAATCAGGCCATATGTAGTTCGACAACACTTAGACATGAAAACTCGCACGATTGACGCACGAATAGGAAAGAATTCAAACTGACGCCTAATCTGAAATGAAAGATTAGGTAAAACTTGCTTGTTCGAGTGCGATTCTTCAGATCCTCGTTGACGAGCCTAGCTCATATCAACGATTGCCCCAGTTCACTGCTAAGAAAAAGTTCCACGTTATGCTCCAAATGCTACTGCGGTATTGCCAAAATTCTGTAAAGACTTAACAAACGGTAAGCGAGCAACTGCCAATAAACTATAATAATATTTGGAATAAGAAATAAATAAAAGTATAATATAAAATTGTAAATGCTGGTCGTGATGCTCAATAAGTTCTTCTCTCGATCAACTGACGAGATGCTCCGTCCGGAGAACCTTTAGGCTGATCATTATTCTGAAACAGTAAAGTAAGACAATAAGTAATGCGAAAATGAATTGTAAAAATGCAAGGCTTTCATAAGATAAGTTGACTAACGAGACGTGATGTCTCGAGTCGAATCATGCATTTCAAATACAATATGCCAATATTGCAAGACAACCGACATTGAAACACTCCGAGAGCGGTGCTTCAGCCGACTTGTCGTAAACTATTAATAAATATCAGATATAAAATGCCAATATTGCAAGACAACCGACATCGCGAAACACTCCGAAAGCGGTGTTCCAGCCGACTTGTCTTAGATTATCAATCTACTTTAAACATAACATGCCAATATTGCAGGACAACCGACATCGCGAAACACTCCGAAAGTGGTGTTCCAGCCGACTTGTCTTAAACTATTAATAAATATCAGATATAAAATGCCAATATTGCAAGACAACCGACATCGCGAAACACTCCGAAAGCGGTGTTCCAGCCGACTTGTCTTAACTATCAATAAATTTAAAATATAAAATGCCAATATTGCAAGACAACCGACATCGCGAAACACTCTGAAAGCGGTGTTCCAGCCGACTTGTCTTAGATTATCAATCTACTTTAAACATAACATGCCAATATTGCAGGACAACCGACATCGCGAAACACTCCGAAAGTGGTGTTCCAGCCGGCTTGTCTTAAACTATTAATAAATATCAGATATAAAATGCCAATATTGCAAGACAACCGACATCGCGAAACACTCCGAAAGCGGTGTTCCAGCCGACTTGTCTTAACTATCAATAAATTTAAAATATAAAATGCCAATATTGCAAGACAACCGACATCGCGAAACACTCCGAAAGTGGTGTTCCAGCCGACTTGTCTATCAGTATCGCGAGATAAATTCCATCGCAATGTCAAGATTCAAGAAAAGAAAAGCGCCGCCTTTTCGGCAATAATCCAATGTAATGCTTAGATGTCAAGCCAGCCAAATCATTTGCATTATCAACTTGATTGGTGTTGCTTGCACGGATAGTGGTGTAAAGTTTTGAATGATCTCTTCAGTTCATATTGAATCTGATGTTCAATTCTTTGAATGCGCGTTCAATAAATTGTTCATCCATAGTGCGAATGAACCTCCCATTGCAAGCTTTCCGGTTCCTGCTCTCAAAGAAAAATTTGTTAGTTTTGGGGAGGGGTGTTTGATTTGTGCTGATTCATCTTGAATTTGCTGCTATCGCTTCCTCTTCTTCGTGAAACTCGGGCTTTGAAAACCATCCTCGGAAACTTGGTTTATGAACTCAATAGTATAACTCATCTTAATATAGAGGCAAAATAAAAAAATTTGATAAAATAGTAAGCAAGCAATCATTGATATGCAAGTGAAAAGTTTATAATGCATGTAAAATTCCTGCTTTAACTCAAACTCATGACATATCTCGAAACAAACTGAACATCCTTTGTATTGCAACTTGTGCTAATCTTGAATACTTTCAGAACTTTGTTGTTCCATCCTTTGATAAGCAAACCAATTCTTGCAAAGATCTGCCCCAGTTACGAACTTCCAAATCTTCAACTCATTTTGCAAAATTTGCCCCAGTTGATATCTTTCAAATCTTCAAATTGTCTTTGCAAAATTGCCCCAGTTGCTTGCCTTAGGGGAGACTGAAAATTTTAATATTATAGAGTCGAGCCCGTTAAGAGCGCCTACGTATCCCTCCACGGGAATCAGACCGTGCGTAGTTCTGCTTACATAAAGATTTTTGGGAAAGTATGGCAATCTAAGTATGAAGCCGTATCCGAATTGGAAAATCCACACATCTGCCCAGATGCATAGTTCGGCATTACATCGTAAAAGATAAACAAGCCTAAAGGGTTACAATATTTTGACCGAATCCGACGAGGATTGCCTACTTATCCTGTTGCCATTCCAGGAATCAGGTCAGAAGTAGTTCAAACTTACATAAAAGAGAAAATAGGGGAAATTCTTATATCGATGCAACCAAACTCTATGTGAGTTACTACGTATCCCGCCTTGGGAGTCAGGTCACGCGTAGTTCGCATTACATCAAAGATTACATTCAAAACCATGCTAACTTGCGATCGCCTCAAACATAGTATCTTTTGACGGCATCTGCGTTGATTGCTTTTGGCCAAACTTGACCATCCATTTCTGCCAGAATCAGTGCTCCTCCGGATAAAACCCGATGAACCACATATGGACCTTGCCAATTCGGTGCAAATTTGCCCCTTGCTTCTTCTTGATTAAGAAAGATCTTCTTTAACACCAATTGCCCCGGTTTAAAGTCTCTCACTCTCACTTTCTTGCCAAAAGACTTGATCATGCGATTTTGATAAAGTTGCCCGTGGCAAATTGCATTCATTCTTTTCTCATCAATAAGCATCAACTGTTCACATCTGATCTTCACCCATTCAGCATTTTCTAATTCCGCTTCTTGAATGATTCTCAAGGAAGGAATTTCTACCTCCGTGGGTAAGACTGCTTCTGTGCCATACACCAAGAGATAGGGAGTTGCCCCAGTTGAAGTTCTAGTGGTGGTGCGGCACCCAAGAAGTGCAAATGGCAACTTTTCATGCCAATCTCTATAATTATCAATCATCTTGCGAAGAATACGCTTGATGTTCTTATTTGCCGCCTCAACAGCTCCATTCATTTGAGGGCGGTATGCAGTAGAGTTGCGATGAGTAATCTTGAAACTCTCACAAGTTGCTCTCATCAAATCACTATTTAGGTTTGCACCATTATCAGTGATGATTGATTCAGGAACTCCGAATCTACAAATGATATTGTTGCGCACGAAATCTGACACCACTTTCTTGGTTACAGACTTGTGAGAAGTTGCTTCCACCCACTTGGTGAAGTAATCAATAGCCACCAAAATAAAGCGATGTCCATTTGAAGCAGCCGGCTCAATAGGACCAATAACATCCATTCCCCAAGCAACAAAAGGCCAGGGAGAACTCATTGCATGAAGTTCAGAAGGAGGTCTTTTGATCATATCTCCGTGAATTTGACATTGATGGCATTTTCGCACAAACTGAACACAATCAGTTTCCATAGTTAGCCAAAAATAACCGGCTCTCAAGATCTTCTTTGCCAATACAAAACCATTCAGATGCGGCCCACAAACTCCCGCATGCACTTCCGTAAGCAATTTATTTGCTTCAACTGCATCAACACATCTTAAGAGTCCTAAGTCTGGGGTCCTCCTATATAGGATTTCACCGCTTAGAAAGAATTGATTTGCTAACCTCCGAATGCTCTTCCTTTGGACACTTGTTGCATTTTCAGGATAACTCCCAACCTTGAGATAATTCTTGATATCAAAATACCAAGGGTGACCATCTCGCTCTTTCTCAACTTGAAAACAATAAGCTGGCCTATCGTGCAATTCAATTTCGATAGGATCAATATAATTCTTGTCAGGATGTTGGATCATAGAAGATAAAGTTGCCAAAGCATCGGCAAACTCATTTTGAAGTCTTGGAACATGCTTGAACTCAATCTTTGCAAACCTTTTGCACAATTCCTTGACACAACGCAAATAAGGAAGAATCTTTGCGTTCTTGGTGTTCCACTCGCCCTGTACTTGGTGAATCAGCAAGTCGGAATCCCCAATCACTAAAAGTTCTTGAATATTCATATCAACTGCCAATCGAAGACCCAAAATGCATGCTTCATATTCAGCCATATTGTTAGTGCATGGAAATCTGAGCTTGGCCGAAACGGGGTAATGCTGACCCGTTTCAGAAATTAAGACAGCTCCAATACCAACACCTTTGAAATTTGCTGCTCCGTCAAAGAAAAGACGCCAGCCATCATATTCAGAAGAGATGTCTTCACCCAGAAACAAGACCTCTTCATCGGGAAAGTAAGTTCTCAATGGTTCATAACTATCATCAACAGGATTTTCAGCTAAATGATCCGCCAATGCTTGTGCTTTTACCGCCTTTTGGGTGACATAAACTATGTCAAATTCACTCAGCAAAATCTGCCATTTTGCTAGTTTTCCCGTGGGCATCGGCTTTTGGAAGATGTATTTCAAAGGATCCATCCTCGAGATAAGATAAGTTGTATATGATGAAAGATAGTGCCTTAACCTTTGTGCAGTCCAAGTCAAGGCGCAACAAGTTCGCTCCAAGAGAGTGTACCTAGCTTCATAAGGAGTGAACTTCTTGCTTAGATAATAGATGGCTTGTTCTTTCTTCCCGGTCTTGTCATGTTGCCCCAAGACACATCCAAATGCATTTTCCGAGACAGACAAATATAAGATCAATGGTCTTCCGGGTTCAGGAGGAACTAACACAGGCGGATTAGATAGATACTCCTTGATCCTATCAAAAGCCTTTTGACAATCTTCTGTCCATTCAATAACAGCATCTTTCTTCAACAGCTTGATTATTGGTTCACAAATAACCGTGGATTGCACAATGAAGAGGCTTATGTAGTTCAAGCGGCCAAGAAAGCTCATCACATCCTTCCGACTCTTTGGAGGAGGCAAGTCTTGGATAGTCTTGATTTTGGACGGATCCAATTCTATACCCCTCCGGCTTACAATAAAACCCAACATCTTACCGGCAGGAACACCAAATGCACATTTCGCAGGATTAAGCTTCAAGTTATACCGCCGAAGGCGGTTGAAGAACTTTCTCAAATCGGTCAAATGCTCTTCTTTCTTCTTTGACTTGATAACAACATCATCTACATAGACTTCAATCTCTTTGTGAATCATATCATGGAAAAGAGTTGTCATTGCTCTCATATATGTTGCCCCGGCATTCTTCAAACCGAAAGGCATAACTCTATAACAAAACACACCCCAAGGCGTGATGAAGGCGGTCTTTTCAGTATCATCTTCATCCATCAGGATCTGGTGATAACCGGCAAAACAATCGACAAAAGACTGAAGCTCATGTTTTGCACAGCTATCAATAAGGATATGAATATTTGGCAATGGAAAATCATCCTTTGGACTTGCTTTGTTGAGATCACGATAATCAACACAAACTCTAACTTTGCCGTCTTTCTTGGGCACCGGCACAATATTCGCTAACCAAGTGGGATATTTGAGAGATCGAATCACCTTGGCGGTCAATTGCTTTTGCACTTCTTCCAATATTTGTTTGCTTGTGGAAGTTTTGAAGTTTCTCTTCTTTTGCTTAATAGGCGGAAATGAAGGATCAGTTGGCAATTTGTGAGTGACAAGATCAGTACTCAAACCAGGCATATCCTCATAGGACCAAGCAAAGATGTCTCGGTACTCGTTCAATAGTTCCATATAAGCTCTTCTTTCTTCCGAGGTCAGATGAACACTGATTCTGGTTTCTCTAACATCTTCTGAAGTCCCCAAGTTGATTGACTCGGTTTCTTCCAAGTTAGGCTTTGGTTTGTTCTCAAATTGATCCACTTCTCTTGTTATTTCATCAGGAACAAAATCTTCATCAAACTCCCCAATACTCAATGCATCAGTGCCAGTTTGTTCAGTTGTTTCATTATATGTCACAAGCAAAGTTTCGACAGTTTTGTTAAGTGGAAAGCTGAAACAGAAACAAACATTAATCAAAAGCATAAAATAAAGTAAATAATTGAAGCATATCAAAATAATAGTAGGGAGAATGCAATGCATTTTATTTGTTTCAAAAATCTAGTTTAGGGAGGCATACATTAAAGTAAAACATGCAGAATGTAAACAGATTATTTTGAAAAGACATAAACGTAAACCAAAAGCGAAACACAGTTCAGGGCCTCAATCTGACTGTGACGCCAAAATAAACTGTTGAGTTCATTCACCAGGTCTCTTCCACTGGGACACAGGTCCAATTGGCCATCGGATCCTTTGCCTCAACATTTTGCACAGGTGACTCCTCCGCACAGTCTTCAATAATAACATCGCATTCCAAATCATCACTCAGAAACAAATCGCCAACTCCCTCTATCAGATCCGGTATAATGACTTCCGGTGCCTTGACAAATGACTGGTACAAGGAAGGAAAGGGTTCTGGCATGGCAATGGCTGGTTTCCTTTTGGCCTTCTCAATCTCCTTTTTGGTGGGGCAGTAACCCAAGCCAAAGGTACCCAGATTCTTGGGCAAGCAGATGGGTTCGGTTATGCCGTTCAGATTTGCTTCCAATCCCGAACCAGGTTTGAAACCATTTTTCAACATCTCCACAGCAATCATCTTGGGAACTCTGGGTAGGGTACCTTTCTTTGAATCCTCATTTGATGCTCGGGTCACATTCATCAGCTCAACCGTGTGAAAGGTAGTCCCATCAAGTTCTGTGGCGCTGTCCACCATGGGGATTGTGGTGCTAGCATGCATGGGGCTGTTTCCCTCGCCCTTGACCACTACTTCTTCATTATCCCATATAAATTTCACACTTTGATGCAAAGTGGAAGGGACGGCTCCGGCCATGTGAATCCAGGGTCTTCCTAATAGCATGTTATAGGTAGACGGGATGTCGAATACCTGAAACTCCACAGAGAAGTTCACAGGACCTATCTGCAGATCAAGATCAATCTCTCCAAAAGTGCACCTTTGAGCCCCATCAAAAGCCCTTGCTTTCACATTGCTCTGTCTAATTTTGCCAGCGTCAATTCCAAGCTCCTTCAGAGTTGCTAATGGACATATATTGAGCCCGGAACCTCCGTCGATCAGTACCCGTCCAACAAATTTGTCCCTACATTTGACAACAATATGCAAGGCTTTGTTGTGTCCGAGACCCTCGGGTAGAAGTTCTTCTTTGAAGAAGGACACCTTGTGAGGTTCTAAGATTTGGCCAACCAAGACGGCCAAGCTCTCACCCGTGGTCTCAGCGGGCACCTCTGCTTCCTTGAGCACTTTTAGCAATGCATTTCTATGCGTTTCAAAGCTCATCAGCAAAGCCATAATGGATATGCGGGAAGGAGTATTCTTTAGGTGCTCCAGAATAGAGTATTCCTTTGACTGCATTTTCCTCCAAAAGTCCTCAGCTTTGGTGTCAGTCACTCTTCTTACAACGCCTTCCTTTTCCCTAAGGCCTCGACCCAACTCCTCAGGCGTATAGAATCTACCAGATCTGGTCATGCCTTGTGCAGCAGCAACAGCAACAGTTACCTTTCCACTTCCGATAGGCACTTCAGAATAGTTCCAAGGAACCCTCTTGCTATCATATTGAAGGGGTGAGGCAAGCATGACGGTGACAGTTGGCCTCGGGATACCCGCTTGCACCAGAATGGGAGCTCTAACTTGCACAGATACTTTGGCCTCGTTAGCAACCTTCACATTGCTAACGGGAACAATGGTCCCTTTCAAATCGACTCCCTCCTCAAGGGAAATGACATTGACAGCATTGTTTCCATAGGCGGGAAGAGGATTATCTTGCACATTAGGCTGAGTTCCAGTAAGCTGGATAGTGCCTGATTTGATCAAAGCTTCCACTCTATCCTTGAAGGCATAACACCTTTCCACATCATGGCCCGCAGCCCCAGAATGATAAACACAATGCTTATTAACATCATACCACCTTGGAGGAGGATTTGGAGTATTGTCAGGAACAGGCTGCACAACTCCGGCGCTTCTTAGTCTTTCAAATAATTGACCATAAGATTCAGCTATAGGAGTATAGGTTTTGGGCGCTCTCCTCTCATAGCTTTGGTTAGGTCCTTGCATATTTGGACGGACATGAGCACGGGGTTGGTAATTTTGTGGGCGAGGAGGGTATTATTGTGGTGCTGGTGCTCGTGGTGGATAATAACTGGGTTGTGCTTGATAGACAGGATATGGAGCGGGAGGAATTTGATAGTGACTAGGATAATTTGGGGGTGGTGCATTTGGGTAAGGAGAAGGAATATTTGGGTAATGAGGAGGTGCATTTGGGTAATGAGGAGGTGCATTTGGGTATGTAGGGTAGGTTGGTGGATTATCAAAGTTCAACCTCCTAGCCGGGCGGCGGTCAATGTCTGCGGCAACAGCTGTGACTTCTTCCCTCTTCTCTCTTCTTCTAGCATTGTTTGAGCTGGCTTGAGCATTTTGAGCACTTGACTTCATTTCAGCAAAGCTCACAATCCGACCGGATTTGATGCCTTCTTCCACCATCTCCCCCATTGTGAGAAGTTCAGCATAAGGTGCACCCATCATAGGAAGCATATGCATGTAATAGGAATCGTCTTGAGCACGAATAAAGTACTTCACCATATCCCTCTCAGTCATCGGGGGTTGCACCCGTGCAGCCTGTTCACGCCACCTCAAGGCGTATTCCCTAAAAGATTCTGTTGGTTTCTTCTTCAAATTGGCCAAGGTTATGAGGTCAGGGACCATCGCCACATTGTATTCAAACTGCTTTGTGAAATCACCAGCTATATCATCGAATTCGTGCCATTTGCTTATGTCTTGTCTGGCAAACCATTCAGCGGCAATACCTTCCAGACTGTGGCTAAAGTAAGCCATCAGAAGCTCTTCTTTGCCTCCCGCCGCCCTCATTCTGTTGAGGTACTTGGTTAAATGAGCAAATAGGTCACCATGACCATCATACATGTCAAACTTCGGCACTTTAAAACCGGGAGGAGGAGTAATGTCCGGGAATAGATAAAGACTGCGGTATGAAGTGCTTTGCCGTTTCTTAGTCACCTGCAAGTCCTTAATAGATTGTTGCATGATTTTCATTGCTTGGATTATCTCATCTTGTTCGCTTGTCCTTCCCTGTTTTTCCACAGCTGTGGGCATTTCATTCTGTGGCGGATAGTCTGTGAAGTCCGCATTCTTCCCATTAGGGTCATGCTCGTAATATAACGCCTCGGGATATCCCTGCCTTGGATCATTGGCGTTTGGAGGAGCAACGGCTATAGGAATGGGCGCTTGAGATTGTGGAGGACGGGGAGTGTCTTTAGCAGGCAAATATTGGTAGTGAGGAGGAGTGGGGTCGTTAGGATATGGATAATATGAAGGATAACCAGCGGGTTGGGCATTTTGCTGACCGGGCGGGGTATTTTGACTAACTTGTGGGCGATTTTGTGGTGGTGGTGTTTGATTAAGTGGGTTGTTTTGGTATGTGGGTATATTGTGAACAGGATTGGCATTTAAAGGTATGTTTTGAGGGGCTTGCCCTTTAATGGCTGCTAGCTCATCGCTCAGCATCTGTATCTGTTTGGTCAGATTCAAAATAAGGTCATCCTGAGCAAGGAGGATGTTTCCCCTCGAAGATCCAGGAGTTTCGAGAGTCTTATCATTGAGGACGGGAGGCTGATCATCATTACCGGACATTTTGTTGAATTCTGAAGTGTATATCAATGTGCAGAGAAAAGCCTTTGGATCAGCTCAATCAGCACAAATCAAACCTCTGTTTAGGAATAAACAAAACAAAAGAAAAATTCAAAAGGTAACTGTGTTAGTTTGCATGTTGTTGGTAAAATTTGCACGTAAGCACATAGCGCGCGTCACGTAGCGCTTTTGCATTTTAAACGGGCGATAAATTAGGCATGTGGCAACCACAAATAATGTGCGTAAAATAAAATGCGGACGCGTCCTACCCTGTAGGGTGCCTCTTTGTGCTAGAGGCGAGCCTAATCGCGCAAATAAATGATAACGAAAAATAGTCACAGCCATTTTTGAGCAATTCAAATTTAGAGTAAGATATTTCATTAAAATAGATAAAGTTGATACAAAATTGTCTTTCATAACATAACATCATACTTTCATCTTCTTCTTTCTTTCTTTTTCTTTTTTTTCTTTCTTTCTTCTTTTTTCTCTTCTTTTCTTTTTCTTTTCTTTCTTTTTCTTTCTTTTCTTTCTTCATACATAACCCTTACATAGCAAATGAAAAATACAATAAATATAAAGACATAATTGAGAATACATCAAAACTAAAATAAAAGCCGTCACTCTGCCGATCAACTGCATCATGCCGGTGTAGGTGCACTGTTGTGACTGAATTCTGCTTTCTTTGCTTCATCTTCATCATCAAGTCTGCATCATTGTAATCAGCTTCTTTCATTCTTTCCTGCCTTCTTTTCCCTTTTCTCTTTTCTTTTCTCTTTTTTTTTTTTTCCATCATTACATAATAAGTGAAAATACAACAACAGAAAGTATAATAGAAAGTACATCAAAAGTAAATAAATAACTGCCATTTGTCCAAGTTATGCATCATCTTCCCGCTTGCTTCATCTTCTTGCTTGTCGGGGCGGATGTTTCATCAAAACTGGTTTCTGCCCTTGCCTGTCTCATTTTCTTCGTCATATCTGTGTCTTCATAGCCAATTCTTCCTGGAGGACTGAGACCCGAGCGCCGCTCTTCTTTGATCCAGGCGAGATATTCTGATGTGCAGCTCTTGTGCTTTGTTGCCACTTCTACTGTTTGCAGATTTCTCCAATCTTCGAGTATTTCTTTCATTCTTGGAATTGCATTCGGCAGGTTGTAGCGAGTTTCTGATTTTGACATATCGGCACGGAGGGGAATAAATTGCTCCATCCCAAACTGACGGAGGACCCTCAAAGGTGCATAAGGCTGAAGCCCAGTTAAACCAGTCAACTCAATATAGTATCGCTTAGAGGTCCTAAGCACTATCTCATCTCCAGGAGCATAAGTTAACTTCCACATTACTTTCTTATCAGTAAGGCAGGCTAAGAAATCATACCATCCCGCAAAACTTTCAGGTTTTTCACACCATCTCGTTCTTATGTTTTGGGTAGCAATAGGATTTGTTAATTTCTGGCTATCTAACCCTTTACAGATATCCATCATGGGGTTTCGATGGCACACTTGGTCTATCGCCCATACCTGAAGGAGAAGATTACAACCTTCGAAATATTTCGAACCCCTTCTGCATTCATTTAGAGCCCGGTATATTTCCGCTAGAATCATAGGAATAATTGTGGTGGACTTGTTCTTGTTAATCCCATCAAACATTGCGTGAGCCACTGAACCAATACATGTTCTAATGTGTCCTTTTTCTTCAGGGAAGACTATGGCACCCAAAAAAGCGACCACAAAAGCTCTCACACGCCTCTCCCCCCAAGTCTCTTTACTACAAGCGAACTCCGTCCCGAAATCACGGTAACCCCACCTACTTCCAAACCTCGTATACAAATAATCTAAATGAACCCAATCTCTGTCAACAAAACCCAATCTATTATCTCTGTCTAGCCCCAGCTTCTGCTGGAATTTCATTCCCCCTTGATGATTTGGGAAGATCATATCCCTGCCCTGACATTTCAAACCGGTTATTCCAACCATCTCCCCTAGAGTGGGTGTCAGCTCAAAATCCTTGAATTTAAAAACAGCTCGTGTCGGACACCAGAACGGGATCAGAGCCTGAACCAAATTGCGATTTGGGGTGACACAATAAAGCAAGTCCACCATTCTACCTAGTTTTTCCTGAACTGTTGCTTGCTCTCGATCAGTAAAGCTTTCCCACCACAACTTTAACTTCTCTGGGATCTCAGTAACCATGTAAATTTTGTCAAACTGCTGTTCCATTTTAACCTACAAGACAATGAAAACAAAGTTTCTAAATTTGATTGTGCTCAAAATTCGGCTGGGACTGGAGATTCGTTATCACAAAACACATAATATGCGGGTCACCGGGTTACAAGAGCCCGTTGACATAAGGGCGGATTCCTAACTATGGAGGCGGTACCAAGGACCGGGTCCAGACTAAGGTGTAAATGCATGCATGCTCCTAATCTCCTTCTAAGAGTGGGTTAACGGTTGAGGCTAACAGGTGAGTGGCAAGCGGTCTCGCAGTCGAATTACTCCTACGATGGCCGCCGGTGTACCAACTCGTCACAAGGGTTCTTTAGTGGAAGAAAGTGCGGGTGCGCATGGGCGCACCTCGCGGATATTTGAGTGAGAATGCAAGAGGCTCCCAGGAGTGGGGGAAATATGAACGGAATGCCAGTTTATATGTGCGCAAAGAGGGTGTAGTGACATGCTTTCGTGACACACAGCAATCAATTAAATTAACTAAGCATGCTCGCAAATAAACAGTAGATATAATCATGCTAGTTTCAACAATTATTAAATAAGCTACGCATACTAATATTGGCATACAACTCAAACAATACAAACAAACAAATTCGTGAAAGCCTTTTGGTTAGAACCATTTGTGTATCCCCAGCAGAGTCGCCACGCTGTTGAACCCCAAAAATTACCCTTTCTTTGAGAAAAGGATAGGTTTCGGGCATATTTCAACAAAATGGGACTCCAAAGGTTTTCTTTGGAGTCGCCACCTAATTTAGGATTATTAGGAACCTAAGTTAACTAAGGAGTGCAATTTAACTTTTATTTAAAAGAAATTAAATTAAATTCAGAGATTCTTAGGTAAGCGGTTCTATTAAATTCGAAAGAAGGTCCTTATTACGGGAGCACTTTCGAAAATCCGCTAAAAGCGGTTAATCCGGCGATTTTCACGAATTTTACTTGAAATTTTGGTTTGGGATAAATTTTAAATAAAAAAAAAACGAATAGATAATATAAAGGAGATAAAATTGATTATGACAATACTTGAACAAAATTTAAGATTAATTAAATGAAATGATGAGATATGGGTTGATTGATTAGTTGATTAAATAAATAAGGATAAATAAATTAAATAAATAATATAAATAAAATAAAATAAAATAAAATACTCTAAGTAACTAATTAGATAAATAATTGATTAAATGATCGCTTAAGTAAATGGATAAATAAATAGATAACTTAATTAAATAAATTAATGTTTATATTAATTTAATAAAACAAAGAATAAATTGATAATAATTAATGAAATAAATGAATGAGCAAATAAATAATCATTATTAATTAAATAAATAAATAACTAATTAAATTAAATTAATAAATAAATAAATGATTAATTATATTAAATAAATAAATAAATAAATGATTAATTAAATTAAATAAATAAATAAAATTAACTAAATAAATAATTTAATAAATAAATATCGCATAATTAATCGGATTAATGAATAAATGAGTAGATGGTTTAAATAGATGTTTAATAAACGGATGAATATAAATAACAGATGGGAATGTATAATTTAATTAAATTTAATTTCTTTTGCACTCGATAATTAACCATAGATTACCATTAACCTAAACTAATTGGCGAGTCCCAAAGGAAGCGGGATAATCAATTATATAATCATTTTAAAACATGCAATAAGTTAACAATTCGATCAAGCGACTATCCTACCAAGTTTCTAACATGCAAATCCTAGTCCGGTTTCAGGGCTTCCTAAAACATGCTTTCTAAAGGGAACAGGAAGGCGGGAGTTTAGAAGGTAGAACCCGGGATAGCGAACTCGATGCGAGCCTTGTATTTCACAAGGTTTTCATTTATTCATTCCTTTTGTTTTACATTTTTCGGGGATATCAAGTCCCGAAAATGCGGAGTGATTCAAGTAACATCAAAATGCACGCCACCCCATTTGTGAGTTTTCATTCAACTCATCCCAAGTGTTCATGCCAAGGAAAAATAAGAGGATAAGAATTAGCAAATTTCCAACTGTTAAATTATCTTAATTGAAGCAACTCATAAAGGAAAACAAACAGAAAGGAACAGGTCAAGATATGCATATAAGTTGGGCTAGCTGTAGTTGAAGGTAAAATTGATAAGCTTGTATAGTTAACACAATTTAACTTCGACGCAATGAGTAAAAACTAAAAAGTAAAATGACTAAGGTCAAGCGCAAAGACACATTCTGTTCATTTTGTCTTGGATTGGCAAAATGCATGTTAACAAATGATAAAATATTTTAACAGATACTTTCATGGCTCTACAAACAAACAAGTCCACAAATACTTCAAAACCAACTTATTACCAAACAAACTAGAAGGAGAATAATCCCAGCTTCGTTCATTTTTAAAAAAAAAAAAAAAAAAAAACTTAGAATATTTTTACTAAACAATATAGCTTTTAATAGAGATATCTGCCAGGAAATACATAAAGAACCTCATTGATATTCCATGATATACTAAGCAGCAAAAGGTTCAAGTTGGAACTAATTTGAGAGGGTAGCAGCTGATACCATAACCTTGGCTATGATTTATGACACAACAAGACCAAAACCAATCCATGAAATATTAATTATATTTAATTAAAATTGACTCTTTCAAAAGAATACCATAATACCTAATCAAAATGCAAACACTACCACAAATATTCCTTAGCCATTCACTGGTATGCTTTAATATGCAAGCTAAAAAAACGACACTTATGTGTAACAGAATTGAATTAATCACAGATCTTAATTTGCTACGCCCCTATGCCTAGCTTCGTTAAGCAAGTTACCAGATTTAATACCAAACTGAAAATTGGAAAATGTAATCACCAGATTAATAAGTTTACAATGCCAAGAATTAATAACATTTAACTACTAATAACAACTATATAAACCAGACAATGAACGAAGATCTAAAGCTACAAGGCTGAGCCAAGATGACCCTGAAATAACAAGAGTCAGCTGATACTACCTGGACAACTCAGGACAAAAGCAATTAACTGACACTAAGGGAGACAACCAAGCCACATGATGCATACACCAGGATATTAGAGACATGGAAAAACAAGCCCCCTGACACTTCTCACAAAAACCAACTATTCCCTAGACTGCCCTAACAAACTGCAGCATCAAAAGAACAACCTTGCACCTAACACTGGCCTAGAATACACTCCCTGAACCCACTGAATGCAGCTCCAGACCCCCTGCCTGAACACCTATACTCCCTCACTGCCTACCACTCCAAGAAACAGAGCTCACCAACCCTGAAGACACTCATCTCTACCACTAAACCTGCTGCAGCTATCTACACTCCCTCTTGAAGCTCTTACTCCCTCACAAACCTCCAGAAACCATCTAACATACCCTGAACTGCCAGAACACCTCACTATACACCTGAGGCAACTCCCTCTGCTTCCTCTCCCTCACAGACAAGCACACCTGCTTCAAGCAAGCAAAGAAAATTCCCAGGCCAAAACCAGGACTCCAAACTATACCAGCCTACACCCTACAGCACCTCTATACTCCTTCAGCATCTTTCCAACCCAAGGACAAGCTGAACAAGATCAGCCGAACCACCTACAAGCAACTAACAGACCCCCTTAAGCCTTCCTACACCTCTTTGGACAAGACCAGACCTCCACACCTCCTGCAGCCCTTTAATACATCAAAAAAAATATCCCTCAAGCTCCCTGAACCTCCTCTTTTACACCTGAACATACCTAAACATACTCCCTCACTCACTGAATCAAAACAGCCCAGAACAGACTCACTAACTCCCCTCACATGCCTGCAACCTTCAAAACAACAAAACACCAATTGAAACAACTTCTCTCAATACCAACCTACACTCTGGGACAGCTTACAAGCCTCATTTACTTTCCTAACAAACCTCCACACAACACCCTGCTCCAACTAGGACACCAGCACCTCTCTTCTTCTAACAGACCCTGCACCCTACTACAACGACCTGAACCATTTCAAAGCTCAAAACAGCTGCCTGCTACTACTCCTGGTCTACTCCTTCAGCTCACCAAACATCACCTGAACCCCCTGGACCTCACCAAAATAACCCCTGACCATCTGCAGCATCTCTTCTACCCTCACAGCCTCCAAAATACCTCTACACTATCTGCTGCACCTAGACAGACCTGAACCAAATCTCAACCTTTTGAGATGCCCTCCTGGAAACAGAACACATGAGACAGACATTCTGACTCTCTCATGCTGCCTACTAACTCAAAAGAGTTTGAACTTGCTTTAACATCAAAAATATGCATACATATTAAACTAATCAGGAAGCACCTTCATTTAACACTCAGACATTTCTTTTTTGACATATGCTTTCGAACACAGTGACTCATTAGGCACACAATGTAAAACTGAATACGACATACCCTTAACAAGTAAAATTTGATGCTTTAGCTATATCATACGCCAAACATGATTTTCATTCAACAAGATATATAAAAATCACACCTTTGCGAAGATTTATAAACATAGAAGAGTGCAGTTTTCCAGGCAAGCGACTCGTTCATACCCTTATCATCACATTAAACCAAAGATAAGAAATAAAAAAAAATGCAACAGAAGGTCGAGTGTTTACCTTTTGTGGAGCAGTGAACAAAAGCGAAAACTGAAAAATGGACGCGACTCGACCAAGCGACGATGACGACTGGTGAAGCGACGACACAACTAATGAAGCGATGACACAAAGTTGAAAGCGATGCTCGACTCGAAACCAGAAACTAAAGCACTATCTGTATTTTTTAGTTGAGAAAAATATAATGTATAAAATGCTGCCGTTTTTTCTGTGTTAGAATTCCCAACCCCTCTTAAACCCTACGAAATGCTGAATATATAGGAGAGTTTTAGGGTTTACCTAGACTTTGCAAAATCAGAAATACCCTTGCCATTTTCGATCTAATTCCTTTAGGATAAGGGTCTAAAGTGTCCATTCCTTTCGGATTGTACACTTTGGATCCTTATCTCCAAGGAAAGATCAAAGGCTGGGATTTACTTCGATTCAAAATGGGTGGCTCAGATTTTGTGCCCGTTTGTACTGGTAAGAGAAACCAGTGACACCACCTGGAATAGTGTCACTCGTCCAGCGCATTGATCGTACGGAGAAGAAGACGTTGGATCGGGTTGGATTGGTTTCGCGGGTTGAAGAGAAAACGGGTCGAATTTTGGGAGAAAAGGGTCGCGGGTGAAGAACTGATTTAGGGATTTTATCTTACGTGTTTTGTTTTTAAAAGGGGTTTGCAAGGGTGGGTCGTATATGAGGCTGTGTTTTGCGATTTTAGCCTTCTTTTATGATAAATTAAAGAAAACGGAGGGTTGCGCGGGGTAGGGTAGAATTTAGGATATGCTTTGTAATTTTAACCTTCTTTTGAAAATGATTAATTTACTTTAATTAAATTTAATTAATTAACTCAATTCAAATAATTTTAATTATCTAAACCTCATTTTAATTTTATTTTCATATTTGATTCTCATTTAAATAATTTAGCTGCTAATTAAATCTTGGGACGAAATTGGGTGTCAACAGTTGTCGTTTTGGTTGTTGTTAGATGCTGCTGCGTTTGAGCCTTGTGAACCTTTTGTTATGGCTGAGCTTTGGGATTTTACTCACTAGGTATTTCTTTTTAAGCTTATGCCTTTTATTTTGTATGTATCTGGTTATGTTTAAGTCTTAGAACATGAAAACGTGGTCTGTTCAAGGGTGTAAATTTGAGGAAAAGTCAGCCTAAAATACTTGCTTTACTTTGCATTCTCTTCATTGGAATAAATGTTACTGTTATGTTTATATTCATGTTACTGTTAATGACAAAAAATGAACTAAAGGGTGTAAGCTTTGAGCCACGTTATTGCATTGAAGAATGGGTAGTATATCTTAAAGAGTGGATATCTTTTTCTTCTTTTTTCATAACATGTTTCTCTAGATTAGCCATCTTTGCAAATTTAAGAGCAGCTGTGCAAATGTATGAAAGTGGTTAAATCTGGGCAACTTTTAAACTTTAGGCATATCTTAGGGATTTAAATTAAATCAAAATGCAAGTATCTAGCTTCGTTAAAACTAGATCTAAAATGGGACAGATTTGAAAACAAGAGCTATCTTAGGGCCTTTTTTACATACCATTAAAAAATTGTGCAGACGGTATACGAAAATCAAACGAACAAATGGCTAATTGGGTTAACAATTGATAAGCCCGAGTTAAGATTAGGCAAACATGGCATAGTAAAATTATATGGCTAAAAGAATGAGCTAATAGCAATTATAAAGAATGACAGTGACCACGATTAGGTAAGTTTAGGCCGAAACAAGTTTAATGTCAAGATTAGGCAATATTAATAGGTCGAGACAAGTTTAAACAAATAATAAGTCGACTGTTCACTTGAAACTCATTTAAGTCAAGAGATTTCGAACGGGTGAAGTACCTGCACGATTTAATTGATTTAAGTCGAAAGATTTCGAACGAGTGAAGTTCTCGCGCGATTATATTCGATTGGAGTTTTCAATTGTCAAACGGTAAAACAACTAATAATAAATTGAAGCGCAAAATCAAGGCACATATAATAAACAGTTTCAAAAGAGTCGAAATGCGTCAACAAAAGCAACTGTGCTTGGCACAGGACTCGAGGGTGCCTAACACCTTCCCTCGAGTCAACCGAGATCCTTACCCGGAACTCTGACGCAGACCATTTACGAGTCATAGGTGTTCAAGGTACACCACTTTGGTGACTTGGCACACCTTTAACTTGTCAAGTGGCGACTCCGAAAATCTCTTAAATATTTGTGTACCTTTGAATACCGTCACAGACCTTTTAATACTATTAAGTTTTTCTTTTTTTCGTAAAAAAGGGGTCGTGACAATTGTTACTTGGGGAGACAGTAATAGAAGCTCGAATATTGGCTGCATGAAATGAGGTGTTATCTTCTAGTGTTGACAAAATATTTTGGGAGATATCATTTTCAGTTAATGATTGAGAAACTATTTTATTAATAGGAGGAGAAGTAGGCACGTGTTCTCCAGGTGTCCTAGCGGGAGAAAGAGACAAATTACTATTGGGAGTAGGGGAAGTAGATCTTCCTTTTGTTTGCATATTGTCGTCCAGCGTGGCATTTTCACTTAGAGTAGAAAATTTATTTTTTGTAGGCATCTGAATGGCAGTAGCAGTTTTAACAGAAAAGGTACTTTTAGTGATAGAAGGACTGATAATAGCAGTTTTATCAGACTTGGAAATAGCAGCACAGTCAGTAGAATTATTAACTATAACAGATTTATTAACATAAGCTAATTTTTGAGTGTTTAAATATTTACCTGTAGAAGCATAAAAAATCTTTACATTAACACCTGGCCGGACTTCAACAGGGTTTGGAATAGTCATCACCTTCTCTAATCTTTTAGGGGCATGTTGTTTCTTCTTTGGAAAGGAGACAACAGTCCAACTATCTTCTGAACTGAGGGAACGGTCTGCTTTATGTGGTGGATCCTTAGTTGCTGGATAATCACTTGTCTTTGATGGAGAATGAACAGAATATTGACACTGCTTAAAGGAGTGCCCTAGATGACCACAAGTGGTACATAAAAAACCTTCACCTTCATAGTTGATGTGCTGTTTATGGTGACCAATGAATACATGCGTTTTAACAGGTTCCTCTAAAGGAACTTCCACACAAAGCCGGGCGTAGCGACCTCGAAGAGTAGCACTAGTACAAGCATCTATTTTAAGTAGTTTCCCAATGGAATTCCCTATTTTGCTTAGGATGCCTCCATCATAAAACTCAGTCGGAAGTTGAGGTAATCGTACCCACACTGCTGAGTAAGTTAATTTTTCAGAATTGGCAACAAAATTAGGACGCCAGCGTGTGACTGATAAATAACATCCATTAATAAACCAAGGACCTTGGGTTAAAGCTTTATTCATATTTTCTTCTTTGCTGAATTTGACTATGTAAAAGTCTGATCCAAGGTCAATCAGAGGAAACGGTTCTGTGGGTTTCCATAGATCTGAAATTGTTGACTTTAAATAGTGATGAACAATTCTTTTCCCAAGGAGTTTGATTATAACCGAGTATTTCCATGGGAGATATATGCGAGCTTTTTCCTCTGTAGTAAGTTCAATAAAAGATTCAGAAAGTGTGGTTAGAGGTGATGATGATGAAGAGGCATCGCAGGCTAGTGTAATCGGTGGTGAAATAGTTATTGAGGAGGAAGGAGTAATAAGAGATTCATAGCTCAATAGTTTCTCTTTGAATGACATTTGATTTGAGTCCATATTTTCCACAGTCAAAGGGTCCGGAGGTTTAGGTGGAATTTGAGAAGACTCCTTCTCTAAACTAGTATCAAGAAAAACGCTTTGGTTTTCACGAGTAGTCATTAAGGATGGTCGGTGAGGATTAATGAAGTTTAAGAGACAAAAGAAACCGGGGTGGGGAAGAAGAGAGAAGGGGGAGAGTTTCTTACTCTAGAACTTTTCAGCAAAACGAAATCCCTTAGAAAAAGTGTTGCCTAGACAATAGTTGCCCTTCCAATCTCTTCCTGTATTTTCTTAGAAAACTTGAAAACAACACTTGCCACTTAATCTCTATTTAAAATGTAATACTTGTAAATTAATAACTTAAAGTGTTGGCTTCAAATTATAGGAGGGTATATTGCTAAAATATTATTAAACTAGAGAAAAAACTCTCAAAATTAGTCACTATGGAAGGGACACAGTGAAATATTTACTTTGACTTTCTATCAAATATTCTTTTCCTAAATATGATTGAAAAATAAAATAAAAATAAGAAAAGCAAAATATGTAGTGAAAGAGTGAACCATGGAGAACCCAAAGCGTGATTACAAGAATGAATTGAGGTTCTTCATCATAGACTACTATTCTTATCTACAAAGATTGCAACTTTGGTAAGCAAATAACCATCTTTTTTAACTATCTTCACTTTTCAGCTCTAATATATATTTTCATCATCTTTGAATTGGTCTTGTTTAATCTTTTTTAGCTTTGTAATTTAAGGTTCATTAAACACTGATTATTTTACTCCAACAATGCTATATTTTATATCAGTTACATTCTAGAATTAATTCTCTTTTTCCTTTTTCCTAGTAGTTTATTGCATTTTCTAGGCAATTCTTGATTTTGGACCCCCAGTTGAGATTCTGGATATGTTATGCTGTTTCATCTTTCAAATGAAGTGGGTGTATCTTATTTCTTGTTATGGCTCTAGTGTTGGCCCCTCTTGCTCTATTTGTTAGAAATTTGTTGGAAAGTGTTCTTTTTTATATTGGGGAATCAAAGAATTCAACTTTGAGGATATTTGAATTGTTACTGAGATAATGGCAGCAAAGTCATTGAGTAACATATGGATTAGGAGACAGCAATGCCCTTGTGGAGATTGGAAGTGTTACATTAAAACCGATGGAGATGATCAACCCGCAAATATATCTCAAACGACTAAGTGTGAAACAACATCGTTGTCTACATCACAAAATGTTGTTTTTACTCCTTATGTTGGCCAGATATTTAAAAGTGATGATGAAGCATTTGAATATTATAGCAACTTTGCTAGGAAGAATGGGTTTTCTATTAGGAAAGCGCGCTCCACAGAGAGTCAAAATTTGGGGATTTATAGAAGGGATTTCGTGTGTTATCGGTCTGGATTCAATCAACCTAGGAAAAAGGCCAATGTGGAACACCCTAGGGACAGGAAATCTGTACGGTGTGGATGTGATGCTAAGCTGTACTTGACGAAAGAAATTGTTGATGGCGTTGCACAATGGTATGTTTCTCAGTTTAGTAATGTTCATAACCATGAGTTGTTAGAAGATGATCAAGTTCGACTACTTCCTGCATACCGAAAAATCCAAGAGGCTGACCAAGAACGGATTCTTTTGCTGTCTAAAGCTGGGTTTCCTGTGAATAGGATAGTGAAGGTGCTGGAATTAGAAAAAGGAGTTCAACCAGGTCAGTTGCCTTTCATAGAAAAAGATGTCAGAAATTTTGTTAGGACGTGTAAGAAAACTGTTCAGGAGAATGACACTTTGATCACAGAAAAAAGGGAAAATGATCTTTTAGAGCTTCTTGAGGCTTGCAAAGCATCAGAACAAAAGGAAGAGGGGTTTGTTTATAGTTTCACCACTGATGAAAATGGCAGAGTAGAGAACATCGCATGGTCATATGGACACTCTCTTCGTGCTTATTCCTTCTTTGGTGATGTTGTCACTTTTGACACCACATACCGTTCTATTACCTATAATATGCTTCTTGGCGTGTGGTTTGGAATTGACAATCACGGAAATACACTTTTTCTTGGATGTGTTCTTCTGCAAGATGAGACATCACAGTCATTCTCTTGGGCCTTACAGGTTAGGGCAACAATGCTTATGTTATTTTGCATTTGTAATCACATTCATTTGAAGTGTTGTTTTTTTCTTTTGTGCAGTCTTTTGTTCAGTTCATGAGAGGAAGACAGCCGCAGACAATCGTGACTGATATAGATTCAGGGCTAAGAGATGCTATGGCAAGCGAGATGCCTAACACTAAGCATGTTATATGTCTATGGCAAGTTCTCTCAAAATTATCTAGTTGGTTCTCCTTGCCCCTTGGATTACAGTATGCAGATTTTAAATCTGAGTTTGATATATTGTGTCGACTGGAAAATGTAGAGGACTTCGAGCATCAATGGAATCATCTGGTTGCTCGGTTTGGACTTGGTTCAGATAAACACATTGCTCTTCTTTTCTCTTATCGAACATCCTGGCCAATTTCTTACATGCGGAACTTTTTCCTGGCCCGAACAATGACTATCGAGTACTCGAAATTGGTGGAGACATTCATGAAGAATATCTTGAGCCCTCAATCAAGCATACTATTATTCTTTGAGCAAGTTAAGAGCAGTTTTACAGTTACTTGAGTTTTGTTTTCTTGACACGTCTATTACATGGTTTAATGACAAATTCTTCATCATAACCCCTTGCAGGTTTGTTTGGTATCCAACTTTGGGAATCACAAGAACGAAAGCCAACTTTATATGCCTGCAAAAACTTGCCTGCCTCTTGAAGAACATGCAAGGAGTGTTCTTACCCCTTATGCCTTCAGTGTCATTCAGCACGAGATTGTGCTATCTATGCAATATGCAATAACAGAAATGGCTAACAGCTCATATCTTGTGAGGCATTATAAGAAAATGGAAGCAGAGTGTCTCGTGATTTGGATACCTGAAGATGAGCAAGTTCACTGCTCCTGTAAGGAATTTGAGCATTCTGGCATTTTGTGCAGGCATTCAATTCGAGTTCTAGTATCAAAGAACTACTTTCAAATCCCAGAAAAATATTTTCCACTTCGATGGAGATTAGAGAGTTCGTTGGATCCCCTGGACAATTCAGTCATTCAAAGTAGTGCTAATGAGTATTCTCAAGTTTTCCATGCTCTCAGCGGAAGTCTATATTCAGAATCATTGATCTCTAAAGAGCGTTTTACTTATGTTCATAGAGAGCTCAAACAGCTCCTTGAGCATGTACAGAATATGCCTACTGTGGATGAAGTTGCGTTGCGTTCAGCACCTATCAATGTCAGTGAATTGTAGCGTCTGTGATGTATTGCGTGGTTTCTAACGTAGCAATGCTAGGGACCTAAAACTTCAGGGAAGGAACATTCAAAAGAAACTAGGCGTGAGCGCATGCAAGGAAATGAACTAGATTTACTTGTAGTTTATAGCAAATAGATACGCTATAAACGTGGAAAAACCACGTTGAGTCGGTAAAGAGCATTCTTAAATTTTTTCAGGCTGCTGTTTGATTAATTTTGTGCTGTTTGTTTACTCTGAGAATTGACTAATGGCTGAATAGAAACGCATACATGTCAAAAAGTATCAAGTCACCATGTACATTTGCTTTGAAAGTGACTTTTACTGGTAAAGTTCTGTTGTATTTTAATTTATAAACCGATTTAGCAAATTAATGCTCTTGCTTGAATAAATTTTCTCCTTTATTTAATCTGTAATCTAAGCTTCATTAGTGGAAACTATGTATGATTTCCTGGTTATTGCCCATGTCCTGGAACTTTCTGTGTACTAAACTGGGGAGATCATACTGAAAGATCTAACACGAAAAGTTCAAAGATTGGGTTATATATCTGTCAAGGTTCTCTGTGAATGAGTGGGAAACTTGCAGTGGTAAGTTATATAGAATATTTGGAGTTTGTTCTGTCATTTCTTTTGCAATGTCCTCCTGTTATTTGTTCCCATTTTAGGTGGTTAAAAGAAATATTTTCTTAAAGCATTGAAATTTCCTTGGAACTGTCAATAGATTGTTACTCATAGTACCTTTCCTATTTTTGGCAGGTTATCTAATATGTTTAAGTCTCTGTGTACTTATTAGCTTAAACTGAATCTCAGGTTGACAAACAAATGACTGCCTTTAAATCAACCTAATTAAAATGCAAAAGCTTTTTGATTTGAACAATGTCTAGATTTTATTCCTCTGCTGACGATGGAAATTTTTTATGTCTGAGAAAGTCCTGTACATTGAGGGACGCCTTAAGAATAAATTGTTTCTTTGAAGGCTGCAGAAATGTATTCCGGTTTTCATTCTTTAGATATCACTTGTATTTCTTTGTTTCTGTATGTATTGCATCTATGACTATGAGAAGTACCAACACGAGCTACGACTTGAATTGAGTGCAATTGTTCCGGGTACTTGCTGGTTTCATGTATGCTGTAGTTGGCAGGAAACGGCATTTCAATTTTTCAGTTCACTTGTTTTCTTGTGTTCTTTCTTCCTGTATAATTACCTGAATATGCTGTTAATATTATGTATTGCAAGCAGTGCTGCTTCTCATTTGGACCATACTTATTTTTGTGTCTCAGCTAAGTGACAAAGAACCTTTTTAGATGTATTCACCAAGATGCTCAAAGAAAAGAATAACTTATCGTTTAGTCTGTATCTTTCTTTCTAATTTGGTTATGGCCATACTTTCTTGATCCATTGCATTTGGAACTACATTACTCGGACTCGGAGCAAGGGAGTGGTATTTATAACATCATCATGAGTCAGATTAGCAGCGAGTTTGAATGTGTTCTATCAGCATTTGGAGTGCTACATGTGGAACTCCTCGATAATGTGGTCTCAAAGTTCTCAATGGATGAGGATGAAACTCTGAAAGTTGAGCTGCTAGCTGAATGAAGATAGTTCTTTTCTTTCTTGTGTTTACGTCGACTATGCCACGGGATATATGTTACCTCCCACTAGAACAAGTACCGGTAAATTTACCCAACAAGGATAGACAAATATGATCTAGTGTTTTTGTTTTTCCGGTTAGAATTTGAACAGTGCATCACTCTTAACTATTACGTCACAACCTCGAATGCTTGAGTGAAGATACTTAAAAGGACCAAGAACACTAGAGGGGGCGGACCATCTCCATGTCTAACATTTAGTATTATTTGGTCGCAGTGCCCTAAACTTGGAAATTTGAATGGAAATCCTACATTTAGGTAGTGGTGTCAAAACCTGTTGGATAAGAGATAAATAACCAGAAAGTTGTGCTTGCTATGACTTTTTGTGGGACTTTAAAATAGGAGGCTTGGCACCGTTTCCTTTCACCTTTACTTCTTTGAGGAGATAGTTATAATCTTAGAGCCTGTTTGGATTGCTGCCAAAAACTGCTTATTTTGAGAAGTACTTTTAGCATAAGTACTTTTTGAATAAGTAGTTTTAGATAATAAGCAGTTTGTGTTTGGACAACTCATTGAAGAAGTACTTTTGCTAAATAATTTGTGTTTGCTTTATCGTTACGAAAAGTACTTTTCAGTGTCGAATTACGAAAAGGACATCCAAGTTCATTTTACATTTGGATTGATAAAAACAAATTTTTTTTTGAATATTAATCATAAAAGATTTTAATTAAAAAATGTATTTAATTAAATGTATAATGTAAAAAATATAAATTTAAGCTATTGAACAACATAAAATATAGTTAAATCAAAGTGATAACAGAATTAGGAATTTCTAGTAATCACTTGCTTTTAAAAGATGATTTAAAGAGTAGGACATCCTATATACGGTTGATAGTAATACGTAGAAATAAAAATTAGTCCTAGAGGAAGAAGATTGGTAAAAGTACGTAGTATAAAAAAATAGGAAAAAGAAAAAGATAATTGTATTTTGAGAGAGATATGGTTAATTTATAAGGAATAATATGGTAAATATGAATTCTTGGTAAGGATATTTCTGTCTTGAAAAAATTATAAACTGCTTCTCTTTCTGCTTCTTCTAAGAAGCAACCCAACAGCAGAAAAATTGATTCTGCTTCTATTTAAAAGTACTTTTTTTCAGTTGCCAAATACCTCAAAATTCTAAAAGAAGTACTTTTGTTAAAAAAAAAAGCACTTTCGATTTTGGAGAAGCAATGCTAAACATGTTATTATTTTCCCACTTGGTGTTGAATATCCATTTTGAGGTGGGACTATTTCAGATTTATATTGGAAGTTCCAATTTGAATTCGAACTATGGTAGAAGACGGTTATAGTCAATTTATGAAAACAGTTGAGTTCTGGACCTAGACCCTCAGAGATAATTATCAAGTACGTATCAACTAAGAAGCCTTTCCAATTTCTTAGAAATACTGTCTCCGAATAGTCTTTGGTGAGTTGTTTTGTAGCAATAAAATAGGAGCAGGTGAGTAGTCTTTGTCTGTGAAAGTTGATGTTTTCTCCTAATAATAGGTGCAGTGTCATCTCTTCATGAAACGTAGTGCCACGTGAATGACCTTTTTTAGCTTTCAGACCTTAAACTAATAAACTCTGTTTCGTGGACGACGGATTACCTGGCATACAGTGGCCAAAAAAAATGTAAACTTTAGAAAATTATAAGAAACAAATCTAATAGCCGACACGATTACATTATTTGATCTAAATAAATAGAGTTGTGAATGCTGGTATAAACAATCCAAAGAGATCTATCCCCACACCCCCGAGCAATTGTGAATGTATAAGTGCGTTACAACTTGATATTGGTTCCAAAAATAATTCTCGCTGCATTTAGTGGCCCTATAAAAGTTAAATTCATGCATTAAGTTATACGTGACTCTATATATGTATTTTTGATATTGCGTACTATGTAATATGAGTACTTGTTTTAGTAAATACTATTACATGTGAAACTGTCCTTAAAGTACTTCCTACACATTATTTCAGTTTTCATGTATTATTATTCACTACAATAACAGTTCCTACATTATTAAGAACGACATAAAATTCTTCTTTTATTTGTTTATTATTAACCATATAAAGATCCATGCATTATCATTTCTGCAGATTGCCGCATCAAAACAACGTGGATTTAGATTACCTAAATAAAGACATCTAATATGCGATAAAGTTATGTATTTAAATATCCTTGTCGTTATGCTGTATGTTTGCAAAACAATCTTGATTAAATATATAGTTACAGTAAGAAAGCTACCACTACTAAAAAAAACTGAATCTGCGACTACCAAATCGGTCGCCGATCGGTCGCCAGGTCGACCGATCGGCGACCGATACGGGTAGTCAGAAAATTGATGGTAGCAAATAGCCCTGCGACCGAAAAACGGTCGATATTTCGACCACCATGCGACCGAATTTCGGTCGCACAATAGCTCACATACAGTGACCAACTATGCGACCGATTTTCGGTCGCACATCCTAGTGCGACCGAAAATCGGTCACATACTTGGTCTCATTTGTGGGAATTAATGGTGACCAAGTATGCGACCGAAATTCGGTCGCACAGAATGTGCGACCGAAAATCGGTCGCATACATGGTCTCTGTTGTGACCGCTATGCGACCGAAAATCGGTCGCCAAACCTGTAAAAACCTGCAATAAAAATCCTGCAATCAGGCACATCGCAACAGCAAAAACCAGCAAAAAACAGCACCTGGACAGCAATAAACAGCAATAAAACAGCAATTTATCAACTAAGTAAGCACGTCACAATCAGCAAATGATATTACATAAATCATATTGTGTGTTTATGTACATTACAGTAGGTAATTAATAATAAACTACAAAGTACAAATTGGTTCAATCAACTTCATCATCCGATTCATAGTGACTAGCAATTTCATCCTCGGACGGCTCGTCACTATCTATGTTTTCATCAGCCTCGCAAGCCCTTGAAGTTCCTTCTCCAAAACTAGCCGGGTTTTTTGCACGACTAAATTCAGATGCAGCCACCGGGTCAAACGTCCCATCAATATGCCGCAAATTGTCTGCAAGTTCATTATCCGCTACCAATGGAACAGATGAGACCTCATTCTGGTATGCATCATCTAACCTATCAGGTACTTCAATTAATCCCACCGGTTTTCCCTTAAGAACCGCCCACCACTTGGATTTGGCCTTTGCTTTTGATGCGTTCTTCGTCCGAGGGTAAGGAACAAACCACACTTGTTTTACATTCTGTGCAATGATGAAAGGATCATAGTTTCCATATGACCTTCTATGATTAACCTCAACTAGCTTTGAACTCGGATCAACCCGCGTACCCCTGCTACCTGGATCAAACCACTTGCACTTGAAGAGAACCAATCTTTTCTGAGGCCATCCAACTCTATACTCAACCTCTAAGATCTCCTCAATCACTCCGTAGAAGTCAGATTCGGCCCCCTGGTCACCAGTTCCAGCACTCACGGACACACCGCTGTTGTAGGTTTTTTTTACCCTCTGACCAGCTGTGTGTATGAAACTTGTACCCATTTACGAAGTATGTATTCATCTTTTTATACTCGTAATATGGGCCATGACATATATGTCGCAAAAAATCAAACTTGATGCCATTCACCGGATTGTTTACCTATATTAAAATTAAATGGATTAGAGTAAATTAACCAGAGTTCGATGACGGCAGTAATGTTTTTAAATCAAAGGAAAAATATATGAGTTTCCATAACACTTACAAATGCCGTAAACCAGTCTGTAAAATGATCAATGACTGCATGTGGACCAAATTCAGCAACAAAGTGACTGCGTTATGTAACGAACTACTTTACATTAGAAAGAATACTTATGTTAGTCACAATTTAGTGGTTACCATTAAAATAAAACATACTTGTAATAAGGAGTGACTTCGGGACAGTTCAACAACACATGTGTTGTAGCTGCTTTCCTATCCGTATCAGTGAACTGGTATTTTCTGGATGATAATGTACTTCCCCTCCCTGGTTGATTGAATATGGAGAATGCTGGGTAATTGGGATCATTATTATCTCCCACATCATGCCGATCCGGCCTAGTGCGCATACAGGGAACATCCTTGTCGAAGTAGTATGAGCAAAAATGTGAAGTTTCTCTTGACAAATATGCCTGGCATATCGATCCCTCGATTTGTCCTCTGTTCTTCACATCCCGCTTACACTTACCAATAATTCTACAAAAAGTAATCTGTTAGTACAAATATGTTGCGTAAAATAAATAGTACTTGAATAAGATATGAATAAATAGTACAAAAAGTAAGCTTACCTCTCGAAAGGGTACATCCATCTGCAGTGCACTGGGCCTCCTAGCCGAGCCTCTTCAGCGAGGTGAACCGGTAGATGCTCCATCACATTAAAGAAGCCGGGTGGAAAGATCTTTGACAGCTTAGACAATACAACAGGAAAGTTCTGTTCCAACAAGTTCAAACTCTCTTCCTTCAAAGTCTTGCTGCAAAGCTCTTTTAAAAAAAGCCCTGTCTCTGTTATTGGTTTCAAAACTTTATCTGGCAACCCATTGAATGCAATTGAGATCAAGTTTTCCATAAAAATGTGACAGTCGTGGCTCTTCATGTGATGGAGTTTTAAGCCACTCATATCAACACACCTTTCTAAGTTAGATGCATATCCATCAGGCATCCTCAAGTTACTCACCCACTCGCAGATCATTCTTCTCTCATCTTCGTCGAAGGTATAGCAAGCCTTTGGAAGTAAAATGTTGTTGCCATCCCTGACCGCATGTAGCTCGGGTCGCCTGCAGAGTTCCTGTATGTCAAACCGTGCCTTCCAGTTATCCTTTGTCTTACCCTTGACATCCATAACAGTATTAAGGACCGCCTCGAAGAAGTTCTTCTCAATATGCATTGGATCGAGATTATGGCGCAGAAGGTTATCCTTCCAATAAGGCAAGTCCCAGAAAATGCTCTTCTTGGTCCAATTATGTTCGACCCCAAAACCAGGTGTTTTAGTTTGCAAGTTTTCTGTTACCTTTGGAAGGTCCTTAACCCTGTTCCATATCTCTATCCCTGTTAACCTGCGAGGAGGCTCCTCATAATCAACCTGATTCTTCATGAATGCATTTGTATTATTCCTAAAAGGGTGCTCCATTGGCAAGAATCTACGGCAGCAGTCAAACCATGTCACTTTACCTCCATTTTTCAATGTGAAGGCCTTTGTATCTTCCATACAATATGGGCACGCTAGCTTCCCTGCAGTGGACCAGCCAGACAACATCCCATAAGCTGGAAAGTCATTTATGGTCCACATCAAAGAAGCATGCATTTGGAAGTTCTGCTTCATTGATACATCGTAGGTTTCCACTCCTTCATGCCAAAGTGTCTGCAATTCATCAATCAAAGGCTGCAAATAAACATCAATACGAGTTTTCGGGTTATGTGGACCAGGTATTATACAATTCAAAAAAAGATATGGACTGGTCATGCACATTCCGGGAGGCAGGTTGTATGGTGTGACAAATACGGGCCAACAAGAATATGGCGTGGACGAGACATCAAAAGGGGTAAAGCCATCGGAACACAGCCCCAACCTTACATTCCTCGGCTCGCTAGCAAATGACGGATACACTTGATCAAAGTGTTTCCATGCCTCACCATCTGAGGGGTGTGATAGAATACCCGCCTGCCTGGTCCGCTCATGATGCCACCTCATATGAGGAGCAGAACTCATGGAAGCATACAACCTCTTTAACCTGGGTATAAGCGGCAAGTAATGCATCCACTTAACAGGTTTCGGCTTCTTTTTTTGATTTTTCTCGGGCTTGTATCGAGGCTCCTCACAAAATCTACATTGCACGAGCTCTGCATCATCCTTGTAATATAGCATGCACCCATTAACACAGCAATGAATCTTATGAGAAGTAAGGCCTAATGAGGAAACCAACTTCTTTGTGAAGTAATAAGAAGTTGGTAAGTCCATGTTAGCCGGCTTTAGTTCATTCATGAGGCCTATGATGGAATCCATGGCAGCTTGAGAAATACTATAATCTGATTTGATACTCTGCAATCTGACAGCAACAGACAACTTGGAATGTACCGAGCCCTCATGGAATGGACGACTTGCTTCCTCCAACATTTTATAGAATTCACTTGCCTCGGCATTTGGAATGTGCTCAGTGTTAGGCTGTGATGTACCCGGCTGCATGGGATCATCATCCGGGTACATACCAAAAGCATCACGAACCATATCATCCATTCTATAATCATTACGGTCTGGTTCCAAAACCGGAGAACTAGTAGTGCCATGAATATTTTGAAGCATTTGAATGTGACCCTGCAAATCCCACGGCTCTCCATGATAACGCCAAATATAGTAATCTGGCATAAACCCCATTTCTAACAGATGCACTTGCACGGTCGTCATATCTTGGATGGTGCAACATTTGCACTTTATGCATGGGCACTTAATTGTACCAAACCTTATAAAAGGTTCGGTTGTTTTTGCTAAAGCAACAAATTCCTTAAGACCCTCTTCAAATTCAGGCCTTATCCCCCGCCGACCGGGGAAAAGTCTATTGTCCATCCACAAACGACGTGCATTATATTCCATATCTACACAAAAATTGCCAAATTGAGAACAATCCCAACATATCCCAACAATCACTATAATTAATCCCAATAATCACAACCCTATATTTCAAGTTCATCAACCCAAAACAACTTACTCGACATCACATTATATAGAATAAAGTAATTATAACTAACAACTAACATGTTAACAACATATATAGGCTCTCCATTATTTATAAATATATATATATAATTAAATTCGGATTATTAAACCAAAAAAAAAAAAAATTACCTCTACTTTGTATTGGATCCAATGGCAAGAAAGTATGAGTTACCAATGTGCTATCCACCAAAAAACTACAAAAAAAAAGTGCATTAAAAAGTCATTATATGAGTTTTTAAAAAAATAACAAAAATTACTAAAAAATGAAATTTACCTTGAATTTGTAGGTTTAGATCGTGTTAAATGTTAATATGGAGGTAATAGAGTAGTAATTTAAAGTTATATGGGGTTTATAATGGTGGAAAGTTGATTATGGGGTGGGGGGGTTCGGTTTTTAGGGATTGGGTGGGTTTTGGGAATTTTGAAATGGGGAAGAAAGGGGTTCTGCCCCGTTTTTAGTAACAGTTATGCGACCGACATGCGACCGATTGTCGGTCGCATAGCTGTGACTAATTTTTCAGAGACCGATGTGCGACCGATTTTCGGTCGCCACTTTTTTTCGTTGAGTGTGCGACCGAAAATCGGTCGCACAACTGTGGAGATCGAAATTCGGTCGCATGATGGTGGTCTCAGATTCAGCTTTTTTTAGTAGTGTACACCAGACACTTCTTTAGTATAACAACACTTGAAAAGAAGAATATAAAATAGTACCCAGATGACCCAATCACCTGAGAATCGCTCTGCAGAATCATAAGCTTATGGACAGCCAATTTTAGTGAAGCAATAAAGATCATAAGATCTATGTTTTTAGTTGGCAATGGAGTTTAATTTTAATTTCTACAGAATCAGATATTTAGGTTTGGGAATATCTTGTTTGCCTCATTTTACAGGGAGACATGGTTGGTCATTTTGTCTCTCAGTACATGGAAGTGTGACCCTTCCACTTCATATTTCTTGAATTTACTAAATTGGTTTTTCTTTTGAACCATTTTCCTTTTCTTTAGTAGAAATATAACTTCCTGTTTGGTGGAAGTTGTTTTTTCAACCAACATTTCAACATTACTAGAAATACTTATTTCTCGACATTCCTCAAAGCACATTTGATAATATCATTATATTATACAGTTTCATTCACTGAGTTTTTTTTTTTCCCACTTTTCAACTAAACATTGGAACTCAAAAAAATCATATTTCAAAAAATTGTTGTGGAAAACATTTGTTGTCATATATACCAAAAACACCATGAGGATAATTAAATATGATAAATATTTGAGCGGGGTTCTTGTGGACTACGAGGCGATGGGTTTGATTATAGACAACTGTGTAATACGTCTATTAAACTTTTTTAGTTAATCAAATGGATTAATGAGGTCAAAGATGGATACATTTAGTGCATCAAATGGATTAATGAGGTCAAAGATGGATACATTTAGTGAATCAAATGGATTAATGAGTTCAAAGATGGATACATTTAGTGAATCAAATGGATTAATGAGTTCAAAGATGGATAAATTTAGTGAATCAAATGGATTAATGAGGTCAAAGATGGATAAATTTAGTGAATCAAATGGATTAATGAGTTCAACGATGGATAAATTTAGTGCATCAAATGGATTAATGAGGTCAAATTTGGATGTAGGTAATGTGAATTCAGTCGATGAATGTGTGATGGCTCAATCTGTCTTACTAATTTTGTTGGTCAAGAGTAACATGACTAGAATTCAATTTGCCTAACTAAAAGTTCAATGCTCGCTTTAATAAAAATAAATAAAGAAAAATCGGAGAAATACTTTTTCTTTTCAAAAAAAAAAAAAAAATATTGGTGCAAAAATTTGCTGCAATACATTGAATAAGTAATCATATTTTACACCATTTGTTTGCCATCTCTTCTTCACTTATGTACTTTTCTTTTTTTACTTAACTCTCCTATGGGTTGATTTGGGTTAGAAATGTAGCTTTAGCTGGCTCGGTTTAGGTGATTGTAATACCCTATTTAAAATAAGGGCAATCTAGTCTTTTCACAATTAAAAAGAAAAAAAAAGGAAAAAAAAAATTATTAGAGCCAAAGCCCAAAAGGACTTTGGCAGAAAACAGCGTGAAACAAAAAGGGGATTAGGGGAAGGGATTAGAAGCTCAAAGCTTCTTTCTGCCGAAAACAAGTTCAAACAACAGTTAAAGTAAGCAAAAATTTGAAAGGGGTTTCCACAAAGGTTCTGGCAGCATCATTGATTTAAGGAAGAATCAAGTAAATTCATAAAAGAAATTCCAGGTATTAATGTACTCTAATCTTGTCTAACATAGTATAGTTAATTTTCAGGGTTAATGTTAAATATGACATTGGTACCTTTCGGTGTAGCAACATGTATGATACATTAATCCGTTATATGGGTGAAAACAACTAAAATATATGGGGATGTAAACTTAGTGTTTGCTACCTCTTGTAAACTCACAGTAAAATAGTAAAGAAACTTTATGAATATTGTTACAAATAGAATAGTGAAATTTCAGTAATTTTGGATTATCTTTAAGGGAAAGATATGGTTATAAGTAGCTTGATGGATTCTGCTCATAAACCACGATATGAGTAGTTGAGTATGGCTCATGCCACATAAATAGAAGAATTACACAGTTGGGAGTAAATACAATTTGATGAATTGACAGTCAAATATGATAACTTAGGGTCGAGTATTTTAGATCAATTATGAATTAGCCGTAACGCGGGAAGTAACACGAGATCGATATGATTTTATTATAGATTGACCGGACGAGGTGTTGGATTGCTCGTGGAAGATACGCTTAAGCTACACGCGTCTGTACTGTGAGTGATGACCTTACTGCAATTTGTATTTCCATAACCTGCATGGTTTCTACTTGATTTTTGAAGTAAAATGTGTTACTGAATATTTGAATTGCATGGGACAAGTCCTTTTACAAGATATGTACCGAAATAATTATTTGAATTATTTTACCGTTACAAGATTTGATTTTTACCGCTACTTGACATGTTTTACCGCTATTGGGAATATTGTACTGTTACGTGAAATGCCCTTTACTTTGTATAGAAAATATATATTTTGGGATGAGCCTTGACAGACCCCGTAGCTAACGACGGGTACGTTAGACCTGGTGCACCTTGTATACTCCGGATTACCGTTACAGTCCTTGCTAGTGGGAAGGTAGAACTAGCTTACCGTTACTGATTTCCTCAAGGAGGAATTTATACTGATTACATGGTTTGTTCTTGGAAATCTCCCTAACCTATATACTTGATATAATATAGTGATTACTGAATTTACTACTGATTTTATATTGATTACTGTTTGCAAGAAGTACTTGGAAAGACTGATTTCTGTTTGTTATTCTGAAAGTGACAATTAAATTATATGTATATTTCTGCATAAGATATACTGGCATGTTTTGACTTGTCCCCACTTAAAACGGTTGTGGATAAGCGTTATTACTCACTGAGTTGCGACTCACCCCTCGCTATATTTTTCCTTCCAGATACAGCAGGTGCCGTAGCCGAGGATCTTCATTCTTAGAGTCGCGAGTTGACAATCCTGGTGAGCCCCGCATTAATTCGCGTGGGCAAGAGCTTTATTTATTCATTATCATCTTTCTTTGAAACTCTTAGAGTCGCTCCATTTAGTCATTTGTTAGTCAGTTGTCTTATCTTTGAGTTGGTTATTCAGTTAATAAGTTGGTCTTGCCAGTATTTTAGGCCTTTATGAACTTAGTACTTCTTGTTAGATGTTCTGGTTTATTGGGAGTTAGATGGAGCACTTTGCTTTGTTAATGCTTTAAAGACGTGGATTTTGAGTAATTATATTGTTATTGGTATGTTCTGGTTTTCTGGTTGATACAGGAAATTTTTGGATAGGCCTAAAACAGGGGAAACTCTGCCCGATTTTCTGTAGGATTTTGATAAGGCTTGCTTGGAGCACTAGCTCCTAAGCGCCGGTCACGGTCTCAAACTGGGTCGTGACAAAGTTGGTATCAGAGCCAGGTTATTCCTGTGACTAATGGAGCACACGTCAGTAGTAGAATCTCTATTATGGTTATGTTGCCGGCCATTCCCATAATCGTTATTCTGCGAGGGCGTGATAGGATGTTTCGTGTCTTTCCTTCTTTCTTGTTCCTTCCGTACGTGTGAGACGACTACTGCTAAATAGATGAATCTAACGTTAGTTATTCTATTACTCAGATGGCTGGTAAGACAAGATCTAAAAAGGCGGCCCGAGCTGCTCCGCATTCCTCCACTGCTGGGCCGTCATCTACCTCGGCTAGAAAAGGAAGTAATACTCAGGGACGAGGCCAAGCTACGGCTACGAGGGCTGGTGTTACTACAAGAGCTACTAGAGAGCCTACTCCAGAAATTGAGGATATTCCACCTCCACCGTCATATGAGAATGCTACTATTGAGGCACTTAATGCTATGCAAAGGTCCATTGAACTCTTGAATGCCAGAATGGATAGACAGGAAAGGGCTAGTCAACAGAATGTTGCTCCAACGCAACCTCAGGCACCTACACAGGCTCAGACTCAGACACAGATTCAGACACAGACTCAGGCACAGGCACAGGCACAGACTCAGGCTCAGGCTCAGGCTCAGGCACAGACACAGACACAGACTCAGGCTCAGCCACAGACTCAGGCTCAGCCACAGACTCAGGCTCAGGCTCAGAGACAGACTCAGATTTTTGGTAACAGAGAAGTGTCCTTACCAGAGTTCTTGAAACTGAAACCACCAAGGTTCACGGGTTCTGACACTACAGAGGATCCTCAGAGTTTCTTGGATGGTACACTTAAGGCGTTGCGTGCTCTTGGATGTTCTAGTGAGAGATCCGTGGAACTTGCAGCATACAAGTTAGAGGATACAGCTAATACTTGGTATGAAACTGTACTTTTAGAAAGGCCCACAGAAGCAGCACGATTGACATGGGATGAGTTTACTAAGTTGTTCATGGATCGTTTTCTCCCTGAAAGTCTGAGGAAGGAATATGCTAGGCAGTTTGAGAGATTAGTTCAGACTCCAGATATGGATGTATCGACATATAATACTAAGTTTACTAAGCTGGCTAGATATGCACCTAACTTAGTGCCTAATGAAACATCTCGGGTTCAGAGGTTTGTTGATGGGTTGGTTGATCGTTTATTCAATGCAGTTGCTCCGCAGATGAAGAATCTGAATTACTCTGATGCACTTGACCTTGCTAGAAAGATTGAAAACAGGGGTCGTGAATCACGGGCAGCTAAAGATTCATATAAGAAGGCTAAGACTGGGGGATCTTTCACTGAGGGAGTTAGCACATACCGTAGAGCAGGGAATCAGATACAGCGACAGGGTTTTCAGACAGGGGCAAACTTGGTTTCCCAGCCATCCGTTAGAGCACCTCCTCACAAAGATAATGCTAAGGGGCTACCATTACCATCTGGACATCATAGCTCTGGACAGATATATGCTACTGATTCAGTATGTCAGACTTGTGGTAGATCACATTGGGGTCCATGCCGTGTTCTGACTGGAGGGTGCTTCCGGTGTGGCAAGTTGGGACATCACATACAGGATTGCCCTCATCCTCAGAGAGAGTTTAGCCAGGCTTCTGTGCAGGCAGCGGCATCTACACAGACTGCTCGTAATAATACAGGTACTGCTGGTAGAGGTAACAGAGGCAGAGGTGCCGGAGATCGTGCCATGGGTAATCGAGGGCAGGGGACTGCTGGTAGAGGCCAGTCGAGAGTTTTTGCACTTACTAGGCAAGATGCTCAGGCATCAAATGCTGTGGTTACAGGTATTCTTTCTGTTTGCTCACTTGATGCACTTGCATTGTTTGATCCAGGGTCTACCCACTCCTATGTGTCCTCATTCTTTGCTTTGAGGTTTGATAGACAACCAGAAATATTGAATGACCCTTTTCTAGTTGCTAATCCTGTGGGAGATTCTTTACTTGTTGAATATGTGTATCGTGCTTGTCAGATTCGAGTTGAGGGTAGGGATACCTTAGCTGATTTAATTGTACTGGATATGGTTGATTTTGACGTGTTGATGGGTATGGATTGGTTATCTTCTTGCCATGCTACCCTCGATTGTCATGCGAAGGTAGTTAAGTTCGAGATGCCTAATGAACCTAGTTTTATTCTGAAAGGGGATCAAATTCTAGAAATGTGTAATGTTATATCATTTGTAAAAGCTCGGCGGTTAGTGAAGAAAGGTTGTTGGGCATTCTTAGCTATGGTGAGAGACACAAGTGATGTGACTCCTAGCTTGGAAATGGTTCCAGTTGTGCAAGAGTTCACTGATGTATTTCCTGAGGATTTACCGGGACTACCTCCAGTGCGGGATATAGATTTCAGCATTGATGTAGCACCTGACACACAACCCATATCGATTCCTCCATATCGTATGGCACCAGCGGAGTTGAGGGAGCTAAAGGAGCAATTGCAGGAGTTATTGAACAAGGGATTTATCAGACCAAGTGTATCCCCCTGGGGTGCACCTGTACTATTTGTGAAGAAGAAAGATGGGTCCCTAAGAATGTGCATTGACTACAGACAGCTGAACAAGGTAACGGTACGTAATAAATACCCTTTGCCTCGTATTGATGATCTGTTTGATCAGTTGCAGGGAGCTGCCCATTTCTCAAAGATTGATCTTCGATCTGGTTATCATCAGCTCAGAGTTAGTGACAAAGATATTCCTAAGACAGCTTTCAGAACTCGATACGGGCACTATGAATTCCTTGTGATGCCTTTCGGGTTGACTAATGCTCCAGCTGCATTCATGGATTTAATGAATAGGGTGTTCAAGCCGTTTCTAGACAGATTTGTCATTGTATTTATTGACGATATCTTGATGTATTCTCGCAGTCAAGAAGAACACGAGGCTCATCTGAGAGTTGTACTGCAAACATTGCGGGAACATAAGCTTTATGCGAAGTTCTCTAAGTGTGAATTTTGGCTAGACTCTGTAGCATTCCTTGGGCATGTGGTATCCAAGGATGGAATACTGGTAGATCCTAGAAAGACGGAAGCAGTGCAGAAATGGCCCAGACCCACCACTCCTACAGAGATTCGCAGCTTTCTGGGATTAGCAGGTTACTATAGGCGTTTTGTGCAGGATTTTTCAAAGATAGCAGCACCATTGACCAAGTTAACACAGAAAAATGCAAAGTTTCAGTGGACAGATGAATGTGAGCAGAGTTTTCAAAAGCTCAAGATATGTTTGACCACCGCACCAGTTCTAGCCTTACCATCCGGTTCGGGAGGATTCACGGTATTTTGTGATGCTTCGAGAGTGGGATTAGGGTGTGTTCTCATGCAAAATGGTCGTGTGATAGCTTATGCTTCGCGACAGTTGAAAAAGAATGAACAGAATTATCCCACTCATGATCTGGAGATGGCTGCAGTGGTATTTGCACTGAAAATTTGGAGGCACTACCTGTATGGAGAAACATGTGAAATTTATACTGATCACAAGAGCCTAAAGTATATTTTTCAACAGAGAGATCTGAACATTCGGCAGCGTCGCTGGATGGAACTTCTCAAGGATTATGATTGCACTATCCTATATCATCCAGGGAAGGCCAATGTTGTGGCTGATGCATTGAGCAGAAAGTCCATGGGTAGTCTGGCACATATAGCTCCTGTAAAGAGACAGTTGGCCAGGGATATTCACAGGCTCGAAGGTACAGGTATCAGGTTCAGCGTGACAAATTCTAGTGTGTTATTGGCTTATGTTCCAGCCAAGTCTTCATTGGTAGAACGTGTTAAAGCCACTCAGTACGAGGATGAACGATTGTGCAAATATCGGGATGAAGTCCTCTCTGGTAAGAGCAAGAATATGATTATCGATGATAATGGGGTTCTCCGACTAGGTAACCGGTTATGTGTACCAGAAATTGATGGGCTAAGACGAGTTATTCTCGAGGAAGCTCACCATTCTAGATACACTATACATCCTGGATCCACTAAGATGTACCGCGACCTGAAGCAACTGTATTGGTGGGAAGGTATGAAGAAAGATATTGCTAACTTTGTTGCTAGTTGTTTGACTTGTCAACAGGTTAAGGCTGAGCACCAGCGACCCGCAGGACTACTACAACGGCTTGAGATTCCAGAGTGGAAGTGGGAAAGAGTTACCATGGATTTTGTGACTGGGCTACCTCGTACACTTAAAGGTTATGATTCAGTATGGGTGATTGTTGATCGGCTTACAAAGTCAGCACACTTTTTGCCGGTTAAAACTACTTACAGTGGTGCGAGATATGCACAGCTATACATGAATGAAATTGTCCGACTCCATGGAGTTCCACTGTCCATTATCTCTGACAGAGGATCGCAATTCACTTCTCACTTTTGGAGATCCTTTCAAAGAGAATTGGGTACTAGAGTAGACCTGAGCACCGCATTCCATCCTCAGACTGACGGTCAGTCTGAACGTACTATACAGATATTGGAGGACATGTTGAGAGCTTGCATTATTGATTTTGGTGGTAGTTGGGATACTTATTTGCCTTTAGCTGAGTTTGCTTATAACAACAGCTATCAGGCAAGCATTCAGATGGCTCCATACGAGGCTTTATATGGTAGGCGTTGTCGTTCTCCAATTGGATGGTTTGAAGCCGGTGAGGTTAAGGTTTTAGGACCAGACCTGATACAGGAAGCTATTGATAAGGTCCAGTTGATTAGGCAGAGATTGCTCACAGCTCAAAGCAGGCAAAAGTCTTATGCAGATAAAAGAAAAAGGGACTTAGAGTTTGCAGTTGGGGATCGTGTGTTCTTACGAGTTTCCCCGATGAAAGGCGTGACACGATTTGGGAAAAGAGGGAAGTTGAGCCCGCGATTCATAGGACCCTATGAGATACTTGATCGAGTTGGAGCCGTTGCTTACAGTTTGGCTCTTCCTCCAGAGTTATCTTTTATTCATCCTGTGTTTCACGTGTCTATGCTACGGAAGTATGTACCAGACGATTCTCATGTGCTTGAGGCACCGACTATACAGCTTAATGAGAAATTATCTTATGAGGAGGAACCAATAGCCATAGTTGAGAGCCAAATAAGAAAGTTACGGAGAAAAGAAATTGTGTTCGTGAAAGTTTTGTGGAAAAACCATACTGCTAGGGAAGCCACCTGGGAAATGGAAGATGATATGCGAGCCAAGTATCCTCACTTATTTCACCCTACAGGTATGCTCTTAGTTTAAATTTGGAGACCGAATTTCTTAAGAGGGAGAGAATGTAATACCCTATTTAAAATAAGGGCAATCTAGTCTTTTCACAATTAAAAAGAAAAAAAAAGGAAAAAAAAAATTATTAGAGCCAAAGCCCAAAAGGACTTTGGCAGAAAACAGCGTGAAACAAAAAGGGGATTAGGGGAAGGGATTAGAAGCTCAAAGCTTCTTTCTGCCGAAAACAAGTTCAAACAACAGTTAAAGTAAGCAAAAATTTGAAAGGGGTTTCCACAAAGGTTCTGGCAGCATCATTGATTTAAGGAAGAATCAAGCAAATTCATAAAAGAAATTCCAGGTATTAATGTACTCTAATCTTGTCTAACATAGTATAGTTAATTTTCAGGGTTAATGTTAAATATGACATTGGTACCTTTCGGTGTAGCAACATGTATGATACATTAATCCGTTATATGGGTGAAAACAACTAAAATATATGGGGATGTAAACTTAGTGTTTGCTACCTCTTGTAAACTCACAGTAAAATAGTAAAGAAACTTTATGAATATTGTTACAAATAGAATAGTGAAATTTCAGTAATTTTGGATTATCTTTAAGGGAAAGATATGGTTATAAGTAGCTTGATGGATTCTGCTCATAAACCACGATATGAGTAGTTGAGTATGGCTCATGCCACATAAATAGAAGAATTACACAGTTGGGAGTAAATACAATTTGATGAATTGACAGTCAAATATGATAACTTAGGGTCGAGTATTTTAGATCAATTATGAATTAGCCGTAACGCGGGAAGTAACACGAGATCGATATGATTTTATTATAGATTGACCGGACGAGGTGTTGGATTGCTCGTGGAAGATACGCTTAAGCTACACGCGTCTGTACTGTGAGTGATGACCTTACTGCAATTTGTATTTCCATAACCTGCATGGTTTCTACTTGATTTTTGAAGTAAAATGTGTTACTGAATATTTGAATTGCATGGGACAAGTCCTTTTACAAGATATGTACCGAAATAATTATTTGAATTATTTTACCGTTACAAGATTTGATTTTTACCGCTACTTGACATGTTTTACCGCTATTGGGAATATTGTACTGTTACGTGAAATGCCCTTTACTTTGTATAGAAAATATATATTTTGGGATGAGCCTTGACAGACCCCGTAGCTAACGACGGGTACGTTAGACCTGGTGCACCTTGTATACTCCGGATTACCGTTACAGTCCTTGCTAGTGGGAAGGTAGAACTAGCTTACCGTTACTGATTTCCTCAAGGAGGAATTTATACTGATTACATGGTTTGTTCTTGGAAATCTCCCTAACCTATATACTTGATATAATATAGTGATTACTGAATTTACTACTGATTTTATATTGATTACTGTTTGCAAGAAGTACTTGGAAAGACTGATTTCTGTTTGTTATTCTGAAAGTGACAATTAAATTATATGTATATTTCTGCATAAGATATACTGGCATGTTTTGACTTGTCCCCACTTAAAACGGTTGTGGATAAGCGTTATTACTCACTGAGTTGCGACTCACCCCTCGCTATATTTTTCCTTCCAGATACAGCAGGTGCCGTAGCCGAGGATCTTCATTCTTAGAGTCGCGAGTTGACAATCCTGGTGAGCCCCGCATTAATTCGCGTGGGCAAGAGCTTTATTTATTCATTATCATCTTTCTTTGAAACTCTTAGAGTCGCTCCATTTAGTCATTTGTTAGTCAGTTGTCTTATCTTTGAGTTGGTTATTCAGTTAATAAGTTGGTCTTGCCAGTATTTTAGGCCTTTATGAACTTAGTACTTCTTGTTAGATGTTCTGGTTTATTGGGAGTTAGATGGAGCACTTTGCTTTGTTAATGCTTTAAAGACGTGGATTTTGAGTAATTATATTGTTATTGGTATGTTCTGGTTTTCTGGTTGATACAGGAAATTTTTGGATAGGCCTAAAACAGGGGAAACTCTGCCCGATTTTCTGTAGGATTTTGATAAGGCTTGCTTGGAGCACTAGCTCCTAAGCGCCGGTCACGGTCTCAAACTGGGTCGTGACAGTGATTAATGTTATACTCATTTTAACATATAAGTAACATAGTTGAATCCATGATCTAGAATTGATGAATTTAGAATGAGTGTGATTTTTGGAACTTTAAAGTTTTTTGGCATTATTCATAATTCACAATAGTTAAGAACACGCTCAGATTCACATTTGGTGAGTACACATATCATTCATCCCATGCATAGAAATTTGATCGACATTTTTATGTGTCAAATTAAGTCGACGCCCTTAAATTCCACAAATAAAACATAAACCTCAAAGACAAGTGTTGACCATGTCCACTGTCGAAAAGTCTATTGCAGCATCTTGTGTACGCGGTGAGACTGTGCTTTTAGGGGCAACAATATCTCAAATGTCATGTAGCTGAAGACACAACCATAGTCAAGTTAGCAATTGCATTGTAACTTCCTTCTTAATAAGGACTAAAGAATTGGCAAAGGAACAAAAATATCACATCACTTGTATATATATTACACAACTATAAAGGGGAATCTGTATGTTAGTTGAGAAAAAAGATTTGTGATAATCTGAAGATCCCCAACTTGGATAATTTAAGTTGATACTCTTGTCTCATTTGGAAAATTTGTTGGAATAATTTCACATTTTTTCTTAATGAAACTTTCTGATTAAAAAAGATCCCATAAATAGAACCAAAACCTGTCTTCACGAAACTTTCTGTTTAATTACAAATTTAAGGGATACGAAAGATTGTCTAGGATTAAAAGGTTCAAGACTGTCCACGCAGACTTGGAGAATATTTACTTTAATTAATTGGCCTGGCTGATGCACATTAGAAATGACAAATATGGAATATGCTCAAGAAATTTCTAGGTTTATTTAATTACTTGTATTTTGTCTCTAGGATAACTATTAGTAGTTGTATTTCTTTTATTGTAGAAAAATGTTTGCCATCCGCACTTACACCCAACCATATTAGTACAAACTAATAAACTGAGGTGATAATATGTCTATGATATTTATGAACTAGTGTTAATCGTGCATGTAATGACATGTAGTATATATTTATTGTATTGATATATAAATACTGGATATGGTGTCAGTAAATGTATTTTTTATTACTATAATTACTATAGGAGTAGGCGAGTAGCATTTAGGAATTAGTAGGATACAACCGATTACATGTCAGTAATTACTTTCTTTTCCAGGTTACTAACTTAAGGATCGGATTTGTTAAATAGTGATATTAGTTGAATTAAAAGTGACATAATACTCTCAAAAAATTAAGTGACCCGTTTGTAAAAATTGAATTATTATTTCTACTTGTTCAGTCCAAACTTTACTCCTGTCAAATGTTCTTTTTGTTTTGATTCAGCACCTTCAAAAATTACATCCGAAGAGATTGAAGTAATATCTAAAACCTGTTACATGTACTATTCTCTGAGAGGGACTTTTTTCTGGGAATTTCTACTACAAGAATGTCATACAGTGGAAAAAGAATTACAAAAAGTGATGCACATCAAGTCAACTTGACATAAAACTAGCTAGTAAATACATGTTTAAAATTATTTGTTATAGAAGCTAATTATCCTTTAAATGTTAATAATGCAGAATCATTTCTTCATATTGATCTCTTTCTTAATTCTCTTTATAAAATCTTCACACTTCTTATGCAACTCTTCTAATGTTTCTCCTTCTTCCTCTAATTCTTCATCTTCATCTTCATCTTCAAAAATTTCAACACCATCATTGTCTTGATAAGCTTCATTTTCATTGTCATCAGCTATTTCAACAGTAACCAAATTGTCCTGTTTCATTTTTCCTTGTTCTAATTCTTTTACTTCACCTTGTTTTTCATCAACAGCTTTTTCAAGAACCTCTATTTTTGTTGTTACTGAAGCAGTGGTTGGATTTTGAAATTCTCTTGATTTTTCCTTGTGGCTTTCTTTGGAGTACTCAGAATTAATGTTCATAGCTGCTGGTTTACTAATCAACCCTGAGTTCTTGAGGATGAAAACAAGAATTCCATTACAAAGAAGGAAAATATAGTTCCTCTCAGTGCTATACCTGAAAAGTTGAATTGAACATGAAGAAGAAAATTCAAGAAAAGAGTCAAGAAGAAGAGGAAGCAATGAAGAATATTGAGAAAACACCAATGAAAATAAAGAAACTGGTAGCAAAATTTTCATTGCATTTTTCAGAAAGTAGAATTGGCTATTCAAGTTCATTTTTTCCATTTTCTTGAAGGGAAAAAAGAAACTCAACTTGAGGAATAAAAAGAGGAGAAACTTTTATAAAAAGGAGAGTTTCTTGAAAAGTGTTTGGCTTTTGAACTTTGCAATGTGGAAGAAAGAATGATGAAATACTTTAGATTATATACTAGTTTCATGTCTGAAGTATATTGAAGGGGTTGAAACTTGACTTTACAAATGCACCCTCATGTTTAGTTATGGAGAAGGAGGAGATATTGTTTTTCAGAAGTTAGGCCATGGGTAATTTAGGAAATTAGAGAGTCATGTAAGTCCAACCAAATGTTTTTAAGAATATTTATTTGAAGGACCAGTATTGGACTTAGAAAGTTTACTTGGTTAGCTGTCATCGTCTCTTTATTTAAGTCCTTTTAAAAGCATTGTTTGTGAAATTTGATGAAGCTATACATCCTGTTGCAGTCTAGCAGATAGTGAAATTTCCTCTTCTGGATGGCCATTATAGGAGTATTAAATTTGTGAGGTAGGCTTAGGTGAGTGGTTTAAAATATGTTCTTTGAGATTGTGAATCTCCATATAAGATCATTTTCTTCTTCTATTTTGTGCTTTCCCATTTGAATTGACATTATTGTCAAATGTCGATTGTAATGAAATGAAGGATTTCGGAATTTCACTTTTAGTTTTCAAATGATTAATAGTCATTGTGTAATGCTTTAGATGATACAAATTTTCTACTGGTGTTTTTAAATTCATCAACGTTGAGACTTATATTTTGAACTTGTAGCTTAAGGATTAGATATTGATATTAGAAGATGAAGATCCCTTCTATCAGTTCCTTATATATTCGTCGACTCCCCACCTCTAATGACCACCAACTTTACAACTATTCATTAGTCTGTTGACGAGTCAAGATGGAGATTTTTGAATCATGTTACATAATAAAATTATAATACAAATTATCTCATTCCTCCAAACCAAGCCAAATGTCTACCGTGGCAAAGTTTTGAAGTTAAACAAATTAACCCAAAAATAATGGACCAGAGAATATAAAACCAAGGTCTCGTCATGTAAGAATTTATTTGTGTTTAGTATTTGCATCAAATTAATAAATACCATAAAATATATATGACTTTCATTCACACAGTTGTTAATCAACCATGATTAAGTGATATGTACTCTCCTTTTTATTTTAAGCTACTGTAATAAGGTACAGGCGCTAGAGCATAGCTAGTTTAAAAGGAGGTTTGGTAGAACCCATAGCTTTAGTTCAAATTAAATATTTGCTTTAAATAATTTATACAATATGTAAAAATTAATCATTTGGAATTCTATAACTTAAAAAGATTAGAACTTTAAATTTCGAAACTTCAAATTTTTGGCTCCACCTCTATTTGCATGCAAGTATTACCGACTTTTTATTGAACAATAATAACAACAACACATCCAATATAATTTCATTAGCGGGTGATAGTAAAATGTACGCAGATCTTACCTCTATTAATGTGGAGTATTATCGACTTTTATTGTGTAGTATAATGTCTATAAAGGTTGGTTTATTAGTCGGGGATTGGATGCATTTACAAGCCTTTTTTACTTCCCGTTTTATTCCTCTTCCATGTTAATGGATCAACACACCTGCCCATATTAAAGAAAAAAAATAAAAATAAAAAAGATTAAAGTTCAAATGACATTAATTCACTTTCAAATTCACCCAACTAAAGTGATGCTACGGACCTTCTTTTCTTTTGATCACTTAATAGCATTAATTTGTCATTAATAAGTTCCAATTAAGCAACCCGCTGAAATTCAATAAATGTTTTCCTTCTTTTCTCCTGCACTTAAGTCTACTTCAACATCCAAATATTAACCGAGTCTTTATTAAATGGAAATTGTTCACTCCAAAAAAGACCAAAAGAAAAAAAAAAGAGATGAAATAGAAAAGAAAAAAAACTAAGAAAGAAAAGTACTCCATACTAGTACTAGTAGTTGTACGCTACTGTTGAGGATAAGCAAACATTCAAAAGCTCCCTCTTTTGCTCAAAACATTTCATTATATAGCAATAATAATTATTGGCAACCAGTATTTGAGATTCTTTGCGTAACTCTTTGTGCCATAATGCTTACACCATTTTGAGTTTGAACCAGTATAGATAGAATACTTGCAAAGAAAAATGTGCTAACTTAAATTTCTGGACAAGTATATATGAGGGATTTTTATGTAATATACCTTAGTTATTTTAATATATACGCAATGTTTAATTTTGGAATAGGCAAGTACTACACATGAAGCTGAGTGTAGTACTCCTTTTTCATATTCTTTTCAAATCTTTATTTTGTAGGGTATCCTAGCTATACTGAAGATGATTAAATAAAAACAAAAACATGAGATAAAAAAGTTCTAGTAAATCGAGTATCCTAGCTAACTGAAGGTGATTAAAGAGTCAATGGAATGATTACAACATTTGAAATCCTAAAGGTGTCAATTGATACAATTGGTTGGAAAAATGGGACGAAAAATCTTTTTAATTGATTTACTTTTCGGAAAACATTTTTGGAAGACATATTCTTGAACGTACAACACACGCTCTTAATATCTTTCACCAAACAATCCCTAGTAGCATGACGTTAGCTAAATTTTGTAGTAGGAAAGATAATGTAGGATTGGGTTGAACATTGATGAATGATGTCAAAATGATATGAACATCTTCTTGGACAAGCTTTGGGCCTTTTATTGGCTGATCTTAATGTAAAAATTTCGCCCAGGGGCCAATTTTAACACTGATATTTGATTTTAGGCCATTATTTTTTTGGTCTTACACTAGAGGTCATTTTTGGGCCTTTACTAAATAAGCATTGACTTAAGTTCTGATCATTGATGGAAGTTCTGTCCATATGGCCTTGGACTGAAGTTCCATCTTTAAAGACTGAACTTCAGTCCATATGGCCCTGGACTGAAGTTCTATCTTTAAGGACTGGACTGAACTTCACTAGACTGAAGTTTTATCTTTAAGAACTGAACTTCAATCCATATGGCCCTGGACTGAAGTTCTATATTTAAGGACTGAACTTCAGTCAATATGGTCTGGACTAAAGTTCTATCTTTTAAGCGAAAGTGCCACAAACTAAATATTTTGGTATTAGTGGCCTGTGCCCAAAGACTAGTGGCAAAAATAGCCTTTCGTGCACTTACCCCGATCTTAGTGGCTGAGCTTGTGAAAATGACACCAATAGCCACTGTAAGGGATGGTATTTAGGGACTAGCCAGTACTTAATGTATTTAACATATTTAGTTAAAAAAACTTAAAATAATGGCTAACTTTAAGATTTGATGTCTTGAATTTGTAAATTAAAAATTTGAACTTCAGGATAATGTATTCTGATGTTAAAGTTTTGTAGTTCAAAACATCATAACAGAGTGTCCTGAGGTTAAGTTTTCTAATTTAATATCATAACATAATGTTCTGAAGTTAAGTATTCTTATTTAAAATTTCAGGACAAGAGTTGAATTCGTTCAAAAACATTGACATTATATCTTGAAGTTAAGTTTTTCAACTAAAAACTTCAGAACATATGATCCCTTATTTTGAGTTACAGTTATTAGAATGGGTACTGGTGCACTTCACCCTTATTATGGCGCTTTTATTTCATTTGATGACTTACTAAGATGACACCTTCATTTCATTTGATCATGCTTATTCCAAATCATTATTATAACAATCTGTTCCGGCAAAGTTCTTTTTTTTAAACCAACTTTAGTCCAATTTCATATGTTATGTCCAAACTCACAAGTTTACTTTGAGAATTCTAACTTCCTATGCCACAGTTGAGCAAAGAAGATGTTAGAGACAATCAACTACCGTAATCACTAAAATTGGGCCTATTTTGTTAGCCCTTGAGGAAAGTAAGGGATCAAGAAGAAATGACATGTTTTGATTTCTCCATGTCACGTTTTAAGTAAGGTTGTAGACAATTTTAAACTATTGGTCTAAAGTTCAGTTATAATTATTTTTATGAGTAATTCAATTTCTTCAACAATCTCATACAATTGGTCTAAGATTTGGGTTGCTCCAGCCTCCAATCTTCAGACCAATGTTGCACTACCAAACTTCAAACCAAAAAGAAGAAGAATGAAGGAAGAGAAAGGAGGAGGAGGATGATGATGATGAAAAAGGACACGAAGCAAAATATTTTATTTTCAGCTTATTCTTTGTTTTTATTTACTATTGGTATTTTTTATTTATATTGAGCATGTTTTAGTTTTTTCGTCAGTAATTCATTTATTTTGGTATTGTGTTTTGCTTCTTTCAAATATATTTCCTAAATATATTTATTCAGCTGAGAACTTATCGGAAACAGTCTCTCTATTTTGGTAGGGATAAGATCTACACACATTTCACTATCTTTAAGCCCCATCTTAATGGAATATCACTGCGTTTATTGTTATTGTATTTTTTATTGATGCTTGTAATAATCTAATCGACAAAAAATAGGGTACGGGTGGGTGGGTTTGCAATTAGCTTGAGGTGAGGGTTTTAATTGCCTTGTGGCATTTTTTTAGGGATTTGTAGTCTTTTCAAAAATTTAAAATTAGAATAAATAATTTTCGTTAGAAATAATGACATTTTTTAGTCGAAAGTTATACATAATGATATTTTTGAACAAAAAGTGTAAGAACAATGGCATATTTGAACCATATTTTTAACGAATAGCATAATTAGACCTTTTTCGATAGTCTAATAGCAATTTTGTCCCTTTCGCACTAATTACTGATATTTTCTTAATAATAATGATATTTTTGAACAAAAAGTGTAAGAACAATGGCATATTTGAACCATATTTTTAACGAATAGCATAATTAGACCTTTTTCGATAGTCTAATAGCAATTTTGTCCCTTTCGCACTAATTACTGATATTTTCTTAATACTCCTAGCACCCACCATAAACTTTGCTAATTACCCTTCCCATGTAATGCCACCTTTATATCTCCTATTAACAAAAAAAATAAAAATAATAATAGTATGACCTGTCTTTTCTTTCTTACTGATATTTTTTTGGTTAATAATTCTGAATGATTTCCCATTTTTCGAAATCTTTGCTCTTTTTTCAATTAATATTCAGTTTGTTAAAAAAATAAAATACTTTTAAAGTAAAAATAAAATGATAAAACTTGTGAGGAAAAATATGGACCTCATATAAAGGATAGAGCATTTGAAAGGAAGACTTCACTTCACTAGCCTTTCATGGAACTTAAGGGACAACACTCATAATTTTCCTACACAAGATTCATCAAAAGATTTCAATAGCTAAATAATCTTTATATATCCAATAATATCCTCAACAACACATAAATACTTTGCATTGGATAAACTAATTTTCTTTGAATTTGCATTAAGGGAACTCAAAACAACTGCATGGGTGGACAGTTGCAGTTAAACACTTGTTTTTCATCCTCAGCTGCAACTATTTTCCATAATGGGACACCATATATTTGGAAAAAGATTAATATTTTACCATATAGAACTCATTCCCTTAAATGGGTACCTGGAATTTACTCAAGAATTCAACCAAGAAAGCATTTTGAGATCGTGTCATCAAATGGATTTCCTTTGAATGCAGTGTCTTTGCAGGATGGTGAGTTTGATTTTCATGTAAAAATGTAGTCTTTATCATTTGGCTTATTAGCTCAGTTAATCTTTTATTGTATTATTGAGTGAGCGGAAGTCCGGGAGCAATCGGTAAAGTTGTCACTGTTATAGATCACTAGTTCGAGTCGCATGGTTGCATCAAGGTAATATGGGTACATCACACCTCTAGAGTGCGACCCTTCCCCGGCCTTCCGCGTGCGGGATGCTTTTGTACCGGGCTGCTCTTTGCCATTTATTGAGTACACTCAGACTTTCTAGTTTTACTTACTTTTAATGCTTACCTTGCCCAGTTGCCCTGTAATGTTAGCTGAAATTCTTTTCTTGATATGCTGGTAAAGGATTTTCCTTTTCTTTGTTAAAAAGTGCAGCTTGTCTAGGAATAGAAGCCAGTTCATTGTTAATCCAAAAAATGTGTGTATTCAACCAAATTATGTGATGTATTGAAGAATCCCAATAGCTTAACTTCCTAAATAGAAATAGTGCTGTAGAATTTAGGAACATTTCCCTTCTTAGCACTTTGTAATTTTGTTCTTTTTATTGACAGACCATATAGTGAAATGTAGTGAAACATCTTGTTTAAGGTTTTTAACAACTCTTGTAGGCATTATTTTGCTTTTCGATTGTAAAATAAATGGATGATATGGAAATTTTAGTTCTTGATGATAGCTCACCTCCATCCACGAACTGCGGTTTGTGTTTGACATCATTTTCTGCTTGTATCTCCAATGATTAATTTAAATACCAATTCTCTGACATGTAAATTGATAATAGGTACTGCTTCAAAATCTATGCCAGAAAAAGTGCACTCGACAGAGTTAGGAAATGCAGAGACTACTGTCAGCATAACTGTTATCGGAGCTTCAGGTGACCTAGCCAAGAAGAAGATTTTTCCAGCTTTATTTGCTCTCTTCTATGAAGACTGTCTGCCTGAGGTTAAATATCGTATCTCCAACTTTATAATGTTATCTACTAATCACACATACACACACACCTACCTGGTAGATTAAGCAGTAGCTCATGATGTGTCTTTGCTCGTTCATTTCAGAATTTTATAGTGTTTGGTTATTCCCGAACAAAAATGAGTGATGAAGAGCTGAGAAACATGATCAGTAGGACCTTAACTTGCAGAATTGATCAGAGGTACACATTATTTCATGTCACTTTAACATGCAATATTTTCCATGTTTATGGTTTTGGAGCTGATGCAATCCATGTCAATGAGGGTTTGCAGAGAGAATTGCGATGCCAAGATGGACCACTTTCTGGAAAGATGCTTTTATCATTCGGGTCAATACAATTCTGAGGAAGATTTTGCAGAGCTGGACTCCAAATTAAAGGAAAAGGAGGTAATGCATGTGACTTTACTTATTAGTGTCCATTTCTAAGCATTGATGTATGAAACATATCTATCTTTATATATGAGCCTAGAACTGATACTTGTCATAAAACACTTCCAGAAACTTGGGCCGAGAAAGTTATTCAAGTATTTATGTCATGGAGTAACTGTATGTCTAAGCTTGTACACTGTCAGCATGCCATTTTTGCATGTCTAAAAGAAACTATGACAGTACATTGGATATCATCTTTACATCTTATCTTTATTACTCCACTAACCAACTATCTTAATTAGTTTAGTCCTTTTCTAAGACTGAGAGTTTAACTTTTGACAAGTCCCCCACATCTTTAAAGTATTCTGTGTGTAAAACGACATTGTCCACTAATTTGTGTGGCCTCTGAACATCACCAACTATGACTCCTTGAAGGCAAGTTCCTGTTGCTCCAAGAAGTAAGGTACTGATAATCCAGATAAGAAAAGGAACATAATATAGGCATGATTTGACATTAGTGGTTTCACTGATGGTCAATTATTTTTGGCAAGATATTCGGAGTGGTTATCTTGGCACCTTGAAGCTTGAGATAAGAAGTCCTTCACGTAAAGGTGGAGCCAAATATCATTGACTACAATAATGCTATTGCGTAAGCATGGAGTATAAGCTTTGTGATGACGTTGTGTATCAATGTAACATGATCATATGAAGGTTTCAAATGGTCTGAGGCTAGTCAATGAAGGAGGAGATGGAAGGTGACTGCAAATACATGGATAAACTGGAAGTATAATCAGGTGCAGTAGTTGATGCGCTCTCCATAATCATAAATTTGATTTAGGAGGAAAGTAGAATGATTTTTACTGATCCAGCTTTGGGAAAGTCTGACTTATGGAAATATTTAAAAGTCTGGACTCTGGAAATTATGCATATACATACATCTGTAGGAATTAAAATATACAACCTTAAATTCCTTGTTTACTGATCCTTATTCGATTAACCCCTAGAATAATTTTAACTTGAAAAATTTAGAATCACCAAAAACGAGACTCCTACTATTTAATTCCCTCCAAAGCAGTGACAAGAAGAGAGTAACAGGGGAACGCCTGCAACTTTTCTTAGTTCACTTTGCTAATCAGCTATAGTGAAAACCTATGTTGAATTGTTGATTTCTTTACTCATGAAATGATCCTGTCATTTGAAATCATAGTGTTCATGCATCAATATAATGAATGAAGATGATTTTGAATTTTGAGTGAGAAAGAGATGAAAGATATATACTTAACTAGCACTATTAGAATTCAGCTTCAATAAGAGCATGAAGTAATGTAACAAACTTAGTGTTGCATTCTAATTGAATAGATTCCAGAGCGAGAATCCAAGTAGGATTAATACTACTGAATTCAATTGCATCTCTTCGAATCAGATATCCCGATAAAATAAAAATGCAGAATCTTGTGCACCTATGGCTGTTAGAAACTATCATACTCACTCTCATCAGTAATGCTACATTGCAGAGATGTTTAATCAATCTGGCAGAGGAAGAGCCAGCATGTAACACATATCATTTTGATGCTCTTTTCGGATATGGAAATAAATAATGTGTCCTCTTTCTAAGAGTATACTCTAGATGAGAGATAGTGGACTTACTTTTATAGACTTCTTAATTTTTTTCTTTGTAAGTAAGATAATGAGAATCTTGTTACTTTGTTTACTGTCATGATAATGCAATAAGAGTCTTGTCACATGGTTTTGCACATTACATGTATGCATTTCTGTTTGAAGCATATATATAAGTGACAGAGCTGATACTGCGTTACACTTGATACTTTATTCTGGACTGTGCATATCTTTAAAATTTGACAGGATGAATGTTTTTAGTCTAGTTTTAATCTCTTTTATGCACATTTTTTTATCCTCTTAATCCTCCTTCAGATGAAATTGGAGACAAAAGGAAAATACTTCTGTATACATATATCCTTATTGTTCTTGTGGTTTGAGTGGCAGAAATTAGTATGGGCTTGATGCTCTGTATGTACATTTTAATGTTCTGTATTTCAGATGCTAAACTATATTAGTGATGAATGATATAGAGCTAGTTGTGAATGCTGATCACGTGATCACATTTCAGGGTTGTAGGGTTTCAAATAGGCTGTTTTACTTATCAATACCTCCAAATATATTCGTGGATGTGGTGAAATGTGCAAGTCTTAAAGCTTCTTCAGCAAGTGGGTGGACAAGGGTCATTGTTGAGAAACCATTTGGTCGTGATTTGGAATCATCTAGCGAACTTACTAGATGCCTAAAGAAGTATCTAACGGAGGAGCAGATTTTCCGGTAAGAACAACTGAAATATCTTTTTGGACAGGTTATATTTGTGGTAACATGGTTTGAAGTTTGATTATGTTAGTTTGCTTTCAGAATTGACCATTACTTGGGAAAGGAACTTGTTGAGAATCTCTCAGTTCTTCGTTTCTCAAATCTTGTCTTTGAGCCTCTCTGGTCCAGAAACTACATCCGCAATGTCCAATTTATATTTTCTGAAGATTTTGGTACCGAGGGACGAGGAGGGTGAGGTTCATACTCTGCTGCAGATACTTAAAAAGTAGTTTTCTGTTGGAGTTGGATCTGTAATTTATTGCTCTTATGGCCAGGTATTTTGACAATTATGGCATCATCCGAGATATAATGCAAAATCATCTCCTTCAAATATTAGCATTGTTTGCTATGGAAACGCCTGTCAGCATGGATGCTGAGGACATCCGAAATGAAAAGGTATTCAGTTTCTACTAAAAGATAAAAACAGATATAGATGTATTCACAAATCATACTCGTAACTCCTGTATCGCGTAGATCCTGCAAATGACTATATAAACAGGGATAATATAATTTGCAAGATCATATAACTGGCTTCATTATGCATGATCCATAATATAAGACTGTCGTGGTGGTTCAGGTTAAAGTTTTAAGGTCAATGAGGCCATTGCAGCTTGACGATGTGGTTCTTGGCCAGTATAAGGGCCATAGCAAGGGTAGTAAGTCATATCCTGCTTACACAGATGATCCAACTGTGCCAAACGGTAGTCTCACTCCAACGTTTTCGGCTGCTGCTCTCTTTATTAATAACGCACGCTGGGATGGGGTTCCTTTCCTCATGAAAGCAGGAAAAGCTCTCCATACTAGGAGGTTGGTAGATTGTCCTTTTCTCCACAATGATATTTGCAGCTTTATATCCTGATTGCCAGAAAAATGATACAAAATCTTGTGATATTGAAAATGCAGGGCAGAGATCAGGGTCCAGTTCAGACATGTTCCTGGAAATTTGTACAAAAAGAACTTCGGAACTGATCTGGATAAGGCCACGAATGAGCTAGTTCTGCGCTTACAACCTGATGAAGCCATATATCTGAAAATTAACAACAAGGTTCCTGGTCTTGGAATGAGACTTGACCGCAGTGACCTCAATCTTCTTTACAAAGCAAAGTAAGAGACTCCTATCTGACTAGAGTTACACGTTATAACTGCATAAAGTTCCTTGTATTTCACCATTTTCCTTGCTTGCTGTATGAATGTGTTGGGATGCTATGAAATGCATCTGATATAGAACCATATAAATTTGCTACAGTCTGATATGAAGCTAGGGTCTGATATAGAACCAGAAATATAATTTGGTACAACCTGATATGAAGCTAGGGATATAATTTGCGGCAGATTTCCCATGTTCTTTAACACTGGATTTGTTTGAATTTGAAGCTGAAATTTTTCCTTGCCAATTTAGAAAATGTGGACAGTCTATGTTGTTCTTTTATTGAAGAACTGTCAAGATTAAGGATTTAACTTAACTGCCTAATTATCTTTAGTTTTTATGGATAACTTATTTGGCTGATTATTTGAAGATTACGCGAGACAAACATTTCAATTGACTTCAAATTATCTTACTCCATATATTGGGCCGTTTGTGAAGGTATCATGGTGAAATACCAGATGCATATGAGCGGCTCCTCTTAGATGCAATAGAAGGAGAGCGAAGATTGTTCATCAGAAGTGATGAGCTTGATGCTGCATGGGCTCTATTTACACCATTGCTGAAGGAACTGGAAGATAAGAAGATTGCCCCCGAGCTTTATCCTTATGGTAGTAGAGGGCCAGTAGGAGCACATTATCTTGCTGCAAAGCACAATGTTCGTTGGGGAGATCTTACTAGTGAGGATTGATTGAATGTGAGATCTTCTTGGAATTTTTTGTCCACGTCTTCTTCCCAATATCGAATCTAAATGCATGAAGATTGAGGAGCAATATGGTGAGGAAATTTTTCCTCACAAAAAGGGTGACAATTGTCAGATCAGTAAGTTGATCTGCTTGCAGTTTCAACTTATCAAGCATGCTGAAACTATGGACAACTTGGAACTGCTGCCCTCAGTTATTGTATAGCTTGTGTGTTTTGTAAGAAGAGGCTCATTAATTTGTTTGTTATGTTGCATCCTGGGCTATTTTGCTAATGGCTTATAAGCATAAATTTTTGTATTTTTGTTTTGGTTGCTCTTTCTTTTAATCATTTTGTTTCTGGCAGAACAAGAATTTAATAAATGTAGCTTCTAGTGATGTGGTTTTTACAACAGAAGATGTCTCTCCTCAAGTGATAAGCCACTCTTTTCCTCCATTGTGCCTGCACACAAGTGATGTAAAACATGTACAAGCACATGTACAATGCAAAATTGCCGAAATAAAAATCTGATGTAGGATATCACTGAGTATGTTGTTATATCTTTCCCCATTGTTGCGATATCAACTTCCGGAGTTGTTTCTTGACATGGCAGGTCTTCTGAGCACTTGGAATTCCTCGTTGTGTTTGTGTAGTTCAAAAAGGAGAAATTACTGTTCTTCACCGAAAACAATGCATTGAGCAATTACTGTAGTGGGCAATAGTTTCTGGAGGTTTTGGGGCAGTCGAAGAATAGAAGTGAGATTTTAGCTGGTCTTAAGCTAGCGTTTGAACATAGATTTGGTTAAAACTTGGGAATTTGAATTTTTGAGATTGAGTTGAAAAAGAAAATTTAGAATTTGAAATTATGTTTGAACATACATTTTACTTGGGAAAAAGTATTTTGGGATCTTGGATTTGATTTGCCAAATTCTATAAACAACTAACTTTTTCCCAAAAAATTGACCCCAAAAACTATAAACAAACGGGGGCTAAACTTATGGACCACTTTCGTAAATGATAGTAATATTTTCCCATTTGGTACGTATACTATAATTCCCTGAATGAAATATAATTCACAAATCATAGTGATCGGCGTTTTATTAGGCGCTTTTGGAGCGAATCTCGAAGCGAGTTTCGGGGCGAGGTGTAGGAAAAGCGCACCAAATGATCTGACGCGTCGTAGGTTCTGAAAGGTGTAAGCTCCACAGTATTGGGGCGTATGATCAACAGTAAAGGTATTGGGGTGTAAAGTCAAACAAAAATTCCGACTAAAAAAAATATTTGTCAATAAATCCTTTATTTAAAGCCTACACTCAAATACCGACTTGCTAATTAGATTCTCAAAAGTTTTTTTATTTTTATTTTTATTTCTTATCTTTACGTAATTTTTACTCTTAGCCTTACAATTCTTCTAAATTGTTTAAAAACTCTATATAATTATACCATTTTTATGTCATTTATGTTTTTTTTAATATCTATATCAATTATTTTAATATATAAAATATTAAATATTAGAAATATGTGGTGCTTACGCCTAGTGCCTTGAGGCTTACACCCCGCCATGCATCAAGTAAAATGCCGCGCCTCGCCTCGTGCGCATGCCTATTGAAATATTGATAGTGATAGTTCATCTTAACAACGAGTATATCTTCATGTATCACAATGCACCATACCTCTTGTATGCCCAAATTATACCTTAGGATACACCGTTGAATTTGTATTTGTTGGATCCACAAACAACCCTTTGTATCAAGATTTTAAGCGTGTTTGATATGAAAAGATACAGTGTTCACAAATGTCTTAATCACTATATATCCTACGCAATGTTGACCCATTGATTTACATCATGTTGAATGTCTCCCTCCAAATAGCACAGGAGTAGCACATTAAGCTATAAGTATATATTTAGTTTATATATAACTTATAACAACATAGTATCATAGATGATGACCATTATAGGCGGGATGTAACTCTTGAGATACTGGCAACTAGCAACTAGCAACTGAAAAGCACTTTAATTTTTTGTCATAAAATTAAAAAGTTCATTTTAATAGAGGAAAATAAGAATGTGATCAAATGCTTCAATGAATCCTGAAAGGAAACTTCACAATATCTGAAGAACTTTTTAAAAGAATAAAAGTATAAAAAATAGATGTGACATGAATTAAAAATTTAAGGATCATAAATCTTCCATTTGTCAGTGTCCACATATAATTTAGGATTTTTGACACTATATACCCAAGAAATTAAAAGTATTTACAAGTCCTGCCCATTAAAAATCACACTATCCATAAAATTAAAAGTATTTACCCAACCTACCCATTTATTACTGTATACCTTTATTATACTTTATGGGCGTATACATTTATGGTATACTGCATAAATAGTATTATATAAGTCTAGATATAGATGTATACCTTTAAGGTATACTGCATAAATAATAGTATACAAGTCTAGATAGGTAAGACATGTAATTAATAGTTTATGGTAGAGCTTGTAAATATGAAACTTATGGGTAGAGATGTGTAAATATTTTGATTCTGATGGGTATTTTCGTAAACCTCCCAAGATTAAAGATCAATTTTTTTTGGGCTAGAAACTTTAGTTTAAACCGAAAAACCGGAGTATCGAACTAAATACTGAATTAAATAAATCGAACTGAACTGATGTATAAAAATTATGGTTTTTTCTACACTTTCAAAATACAGAATCAAAGTTTAAAAAAAATCGAACCGAACACCGAATGCCTACCCCTATTAAATCACGTCCTGTCACTGATGACTTGGTCATATTCATTGTAAATTCTAAGTTAGGTACAATTTTATTAGTTTTCGATTTTGTTTGGCAAATCCATGAAGAGGACAAAGCAAGTTTCCCAATATTTCTGTTCACAGAAAAACATAGGTTGCATACATAGTATATAAGGAATATAAGAGCAATAAAATTTGTTATACCAAACACTAATTTTATAAAAATGGATGCTTCTTAATTGCCAGTTTACGACGTAATACTCTTTGAGGTACCACGCATCATTTGCTTGACGATGCCAGGTCTTGGCCGTTGTAACTAATCAAAGACAAGAAAGCAATTCAGAGGATGAAGTATAACTCTAGCTTTCTAACTAACTAAAATTATAATACTTGCCCAAAAACATTAGTGAAATCTTTTAACTAAAGAGAATTGAATTCTTAGCGCATAGCTTAACTCACAACTGAAAAGTTTACAACCGTATATTATAGTAATTAAGGAAAAGTGTCCAAATATATATTCTAAAGTTTGGATTAGTTTTGCACTCTCTTTCGATCAATGAAAACTAAAATCCTAGTTTGTCCTCCTAAATATGTCCCTCACTTGTAAAGTTTTCCACCATGGAAGAATTAGTCTGATTTGGCTAATTGTGTGCGTCTGATTAATGCTCATCTTTTAGTAGTACTTTTCTCCTCTTTAGAGTATTAAGTAGTGGCTTAATCAAAAAGAAAATGATTAGTATATTGGATTAATAAAACACTAGTAGGTCAAAAAGAGGAAGTAATCGATACCATCTAGCAAAAGATACTTGCAAAGTCTGTGGGTTTGAGGAAATTATTCATCAGAATGAATTAAAATTCACTCCCTCAGTAGAAACCACTGCACCCCTTGTTTTCACTAATACTGTTAACTGTTGCTTTGCTGTCACGAGTTTAGCAATATAATATTAATAATTGCTCTTCAAGATCTATCACAATGACAAAGTTACCCCTGTTTGTTTTTAGCATTTTACTTCCAATTTACGATAAATTTTTACTGCATCTCAAAGTGCCATTACAATTTAATTGACAACCGAAAGTCTTTCAAAAAAGAAAGTAAATTGACATATTTCATCTATTCCAAATCTACCTCTCAATTGTTTTTATAGATTGGCCTTATATAAATATCTTAACTCTTTCCATTTTACTGACTAATTTGACAAAATAAAACGTTTGTGTGATACAATTAGACCAGCTTGGACTTGGAGTATAGTTTAAAGTAAATTCAATAATAAAAAGCACATACTCCAAAAGTTGAATTATGGCAATTCAGTAATATATACTCAACTTTGAGGTCGGATTAAGGAACAATGCATGAGTATAAATACCAACTCCTTATAAATATTCAGTGATGTACACATCACTATACTATAATTAAAGTCTCAATTTTATAGTACCAATCAATACAATAAAACCATGCAGTCCACAGCTCTCCTCCACTACACCACTCACTCCTTTGCATGGGGCAAGCATACAACCACCAACACCAACACCACCACCACACTCCGCCGCTTAACGCCACTCGCCGCCATGACAGCTCAACCTCGTCATCATGTCACCACCACCCACTCAATGCCACCAGAAAAGATTGAAATATTCAAGTCATTAGAAAGTTGGGCCTCAGAGTGTGTCCTACCACTCCTGAAGCCCGTTGAAAAATGCTGGCAGCCCAATGAGTTCCTTCCGGACCCATCTCAGCCATTCGATGACTTCACAGACGAAGTTCGGGCTCTCAGAGCCCGAACCTCGGAGCTTCCAGACGAGTACTTTGTGGTACTTGTGGGCGATATGATCACAGAGGAAGCTTTGCCAACTTATCAGACCATGATTAATACGTTGGATGGAGTTCGTGATGAAAGTGGGGCAAGCCCATGTCCTTGGGCCACTTGGACTCGGGCCTGGACTGCTGAAGAAAACAGGCATGGAGATTTGCTTCGGACTTATCTCTATCTTTCGGGTCGAGTTGATATGTTGATGATTGAAAAAACTGTGCAGTATTTAATAGGAGCTGGAATGGTAAGCATTTCTGATTTTAATTTCTTTAATTAATGGCTTTAATTTTGGTGGTGATATCAAATGGAATTATCAATTGTGCTTGTGCTTCACTCCTGCTCTCCTTTGGTGGGAAATTATGTGCTAAGAAATTTCAATTTTCTAGGTGATGATATGACATCACACAAATATTTAGTACTCACTCTCTCAATTTATGCGCATTTTTCAATTTTCGAGTGTCAAATAAGAAATTTTTTTACCATGAATTCTTCATATACCCTTTAATTGTTAGCTATGATGACTCATAATACTTTTTATGTAATTTTTAAATATGTAAAAAATTTTCGGAAAACTTAAAAATTGCATATTCAAATTCACTGTTAAAAGAAATCAGTTTGACTCTCAAACGTAAAGTGAGATGGAGGGAGTTTGAACTTTTTAAAATACAATCAGATATCACATAAGTACTTAGTTTAAAATTTTCATTCTCTCTATAACACTCTATAACAATTCCAATTTTACACTGTATGCTAAATTATATGTTCTGTATAACAACATTTTGTCATATCAACATAATGTTGCGACAAACAACCTCGTTATAGAGAGGTTTACGGACAATGTAAAGAATTAAAAAGAAATGGGAGTTTTGTGCTACGTTACCATTACATATATATCAATAATACTCCATTCGTTTACTTTATGTGGCAATATTTGAAATATGAGAGTCAAAGTTCTTAAACGCGGGGTTCGAAATTGTGAGGGTCGGCAGATATACGTTTAAGTATTTGAAAATAAAGTGAGTTAACGCGATCAAAGGAGGGACCTCTTTGACATCCCTAATCATAATGTTGACACATAAAATGGAGTATTAGAAATAAATACGATCATTTAATATTTTAATTTGTTGTAGGATCCTGGAACAGAAAACAACCCATACTTGGGGTTTGTATACACATCATTTCAAGAGCGAGCAACATTTGTGTCACATGGGAATACAGCACGGCTAGCTAAAGAGGGCGGAGACGCAGTACTAGCACGGATATGTGGAACCATTGCGGCAGACGAGAAGCGGCATGAGAATGCATACGCTAAAATCGTCGAAAAATTGCTAGAAGTTGATCCAAATGGTGCCATGATAGCAATTGCAGACATGATGAGGAAGAAAATCACAATGCCAGCACACCTTATGTACGATGGGCAAGACCCAAATCTATTCCAGCACTTCTCTGCTGTGGCACAGAGGCTGCAGGTATGTATTTACATATTGTGGCTTCTATTAAAACTGCCTTTACTTTGATATATATGTGAAAAATCACCGATATATATTTCTACAGATTTACACAGCTCATGACTATGCTGATATATTGGAGTTCTTGATCGGGCGATGGGGATTAGAAAAGCTGGAAGGATTGACTAGAGGAGAGGCAAGGCAGGCGCAGGACTTTGTGTGTAAACTAGCACCTAAGATACGGAGGTTGCAAGAGCTAGCTGATGAACGTGCCAACAAGTTAGAGCGGCCTGGAGTCAAGTTTAGTTGGATCTTCAACAAGGAAGTGCCTGTTTAATTAGATGAATTTGTTAATTTGTAAAATCATAAAGCCACAAAGGCTTTTTGTTGTTTTTGTTCTGTTTTTTGGGGGTTCATGAAATGTTAATGTTAAGCCAAAATTGTACTATAATTAAAGATTCTGCAACTATGTAACTGTCGCTTAGCCTTAAATAAATAAATGTTGTAGAAGTAGACTGTCTAGCTAGCTCTATACCTCAATGTCTTCTAAGTTTGTTGATAGGAACTATGAGGAGCTACATAATTGTTCATGAATTCATTCTTGTTTTAAGGAAAATAGGATTTGTGTGTTATTCCTTTGCAAAGTGGTAGGATTACGGTCCAACCCATTATTTCTCATGAGGTATTACACAACAGGAAGTTGCATACTGATATAGGTTCATAAAAGAAAAGATAGACAATTAAGAGAACTAAGAGCCAAACTAATTCAGAAAGGGAGTATACCTTTTGATTTGATATAACTAAAAAAAAAGGAGATAACTGCAAATACAGAGATTAGAAAGCAGAATTGAGATGTACTCCTATGTACAAAATCTACTAAGAAATTATTAAAAAGATAGCGAAACTAACAGTGAACCATAAATGGACAATGCTTCACAGCAACCTAAAATGTAGGGGAAGAATCTGTGCAATGAAGATAGAAAAAACTTACCAGAAGGAATGCAACAGAAGCTAGAAACTAGCAGTAAGAAATGGAGAATATGAAAATTTAGGATGTCCATGGCTCCATGGATATAGAAGATTGTGAACTTGACCTTGAGCTGAATGACTCCAGAGCTTAGGCTTCATATACTGGTACAGTGGTTGAACCAATTTCCCCTGGCAACGTGCATTAAATTTTTACAATTAGAGGTCGTTTGGTAGAAAAACAGTTATACATGGATTAACAATACATGGATTAGTAATGCAGGGATTAATAATACAGGGATTAATAATGCAGAGATTGTTTTTAGTCACGTGTTTGGTGCATTGTATTATAACTTAAACTTATCTTTGGTGTAAAACTGTATAAAGTTTTGTTTCCAATTATACCCTTGAATTCTTATCCATATATTAAAAACAAGGGTTTGATGGTGGGTATTTTTGTCATTTCATGGTTTATCCATGTATTAGTAAACATGGTATTACTAATACCATATATACCTTGGTATCAAGTTATACCATATTTGGTGTACTAAATAATACATGGATTACTAATACTTCATTGATTTTATGCTACCAAACAAGAGCTAAAACTTAATACATGGATTAAGTTAGTCAATACCTCATACCAAACGACAACTAAGTGATTTTAAATTTCCATTAGCCACATAGAGAGGATGAATAAAATGTCAATAAGACTACTATGCTACATGAGGTTTTCAACCAAGTTGAAACTATTCCAAAAGTTGGGATGTAAATACATATTTACATACACAATCTCTATTTATTTCTAGCCGTGGAATCCTAGTAAGAGGAGAGGGAAACAATAAGCTTTTGCAATACACCTTTGACATGTGTTTTTCTGATCTTGTCCATTCTTTCTTTTTGCTGTCGTGCCTCTCCCAGGGCTTCTTTAATGTCAAAAATAGATACTCCCTTTAAGGTTGTCACAATGAAATACAGCCAAACAAGTTTTAAGCTTTAGGCATCTCAAGTAGGATGCCGTAAGTTCAATAATAACAATAACATCTGTTTTGCTTTGTTTCATATCATCAAATTCAAACTACTTCCTGTCATTATCAACTTCAAAGGACATAAAAAGTCACTTCGATATTAAAATTTCACCTCCAGGTTTCTTCTCACACAAGTAGTATAACAGTAACAAGTAACAACCATAGAATAAGGAGTTTGTCATCAGATCATCCGTTGCATGCTCATGCACTGCTGCAAAGACAGAAGTGTAATTGTTTGTTATCAGTTGTAATCAGGGGCGGATATACAGTGAGCGGAGGGGGATATCTGTGTATGTATAAAAGACACAAATAGCTCGAATGGCACCAGCACGTATGAAACAGCTCCTGGTGCCACTGGGAAAGAACCTAGAATCTCGCTTAAACTTTTGGAGTTCGATTCCCTCAGGCTGCATCCAATTACAGTTTATTCTTCACTCTGTTTTTTTTCTCTATATAAATAGGAAGCTAATTCAATTTGCTTTTATCCATCAGTTTGAAGTGAAATAATATATCAACTACTTTCTATACAGTTTCTCTGTGGTAATCAGCACGAGGCTCTGCTATCTGGAGAAAATACTTGAAAAAGGTATAAGGTAAGAATTTTATTTTCTAAATATATGACAAATATTTTTAAAATTGAATTTACTACCCTTGATATATCGAGCAAAAATTATCTTTATTGGGTTTTAGATGCTGAAATTCATTTGGATGCGATGGTTATTAGAGACACCATCAAGAATAATAATCAAACATCTAATCAAAACCGTGCTAAAGCAATGATATTCCTACGTCACCATCTTGATGAAGGTTTAAAGATGGAATATCTCACAATTAAGGATCCACTTATGTTGTGGAATAGTTTGAAAGACAGGTATGACCACCTGAAATTGGTCATTCATCCACAGGCACGTTATGACTGGATCCATCTAAGACTACAAAATTTTAAAACCATCAGTGAGTATAATTCTGTTATATTTAGAATTATTTTTCAGTTAAAATTATGTAGGAAAAAATATCACTGGTAGAGACATGCTTGAGAAAACATACTCCACTTTTTATGCCTCGAATGTGCTCAAGTAGCAGCCATATCAAGAGATGAAATTTAGTAAATATTCTGAGCTAATTTCACATCTGCTTGTTGATGAACAACATAACAGATTATTAATGAAACCCCATGAAAGTCGACCCACTAGGTCTGCTTAATTCCCAGAAATGAATGAGATGAACTTCCACCAAAAACGTGGAAAATGGCGTGGCCCAGTCGTGGAGAATCTTTTCAAGCATGTCAATATCAGTTATATTTTCTCCATATAATTTCAACTAAGAAATAATTCTAAACATAGAAGAATTATACTCACTGATGGTTTTAAAATCTTGTAGCCTTAGATGGATCTAGTCATAAGGTGTTTGTTGTTGAATGACTATCTTTAAGTGGCCATACCTGTCTTTGAAACTATTCCACAACATTAGTGGATCCTTAATCGTGAGATATTCCATCTTTAAACCTTCATCAAGATGGTGATGTAGGAATATCATCGCTTTAGCACGATTTTGATTGGATGCTTGATTATTATTCTTGATGGTGTCTCCAAGACCCATTGCATCAAAATGGATTTCAGCATCTAAAACCCAAGAAAGATAACTTTTGCGCAATATATCAAGGGCTGTAAATTCAATTTTAGAGATACTTGCCATATATAGAAAGTAAAATCCTTACCTTATACATTTTCCCAGTATTTTCTCCAGCTAGCAGAGCCTCGTGCTGATATCGTTTTATGAAATAAAAGCTGCAAAGTAAATAACAGAGAGAAACTGTATAGAAAAAACTGATATAGTATTTCACTTCAAATAGATGTATAAAATAAATTGAATTAGCTTCCTATTTATAGAAGAAAAGAAGCAGCTGCAATGCTTTTCAGGAGCTGCTGGCAAGCTGTCAGTATGAGTTACTTGTAAGTTGTCTTCTTGATTGCAAGCCTCTTCAAGCTGCTGCAAGGCTTTTCATAAAGGTGCTTGTTAGCTGCCTGCATAAGCTACTTGCAAGTTATTTGCTTGTAAGCTACTTGTAGATTGCAAGCTTCTTCAAAAAGCTACGAGAGTAATGTACATCTACAATACAACGCATTCATAACACTTATATCATTCTTGCTGATTTTTCAATTCATTTTCCGTCAAGCATAATGTAATCTCAAAATTTTGTCTCCCACCAAAAAATTTCCTCGACTTGTTCTCTTCATTCTTTTTTTATTTTTTCAATTCATTTTCCTCAAGTATTGAATAATGAATGACAAAATTGCGTTCTTCCCACAAAATCTCATGACAATTTTCCTATTCTTTTTCATACTATTGGTATTTAACTAATTCATTTTTTCTTTTCATAGAAAACAATATTAAAGACTAATAGATTTTTTCTCCAATTGAATTTTCTTCTTGATTCTTTTTTAGAATAACTTGTTTTTGGTTTTTTCATTAGTTTATTTTTAAGTATAAAGTAATAAAATACTAATAATTTCTTTCTTTTTCCGTGCAAAAGCTTGAAAACTCTCTCGTATTGCCCCGCCACTTCATTCAGCCACCATGTTATCTTTGTTGCGCCTTTCGTCGCCTTGCTGCTATTGCCATCATCAACCATGTGTGCTAGCGTCCATCCTTATTGTATGTCTGCTTTATTTATTTTTTGACACTTGTAGTCTACAAATTTTAGATCCGCTCCTAGTTGCAATTCCCCTAAAGGTGCCAATTACATGTTACGTAACAAGATGATATGTATCAATAGAATAGCAAGGCAGGTGACCATCCTTCTGAATGTCAATCATCCCTGATTGTAATTTAAATGGTCATCACAAGAAAAGCTTTTACCCCAAAAATATACTAATAATATGCCTATTCCCCATCCTTCAAAGAAGCTGTCAAATATATCAGGAGTATCGAAAATAAGGATCGCGAAATCCATCTATCAGGTGCTAGTGACCACACAGAAATGAAGAGATAAAATGGATCTTAGTCCTAAACCTTTAATAAGTATAAATGCGCCTGCAATACTTAACAACTCTTGGTATGGCACATGGGTTTATGACCTGATTGAAGAGATCATGAATAAGGGGAGTACTTAAGTTAATTAGCTGCCAGAGTTCAAGAGAAGTTATATTGATATTCACGATAAGGCTTCATAAGAAAACACTACCAATAAAGTGGAGCTTAAATCAAGATATGTTTAATTTTGCGCTTGTGAATTTTATGTTTAACCTCCTGATTTCGCATAGGTTAATACTTATCCAGTAAGAAAACCACTACCATATACTCCTATATGATTGATACACAAATTTAACCCCCTAAAAAGGATGAACTCAGCACCGGGAATTATAAGCAGAAATCCAAATTTTTAACAATATGAACTTAGAATGTTTTCTCCTAGCCGACAACTTTCTTTCATACCTTCAGTTGGAGCTTAGAATGTTTTCTCCTAGCAGCTTAGGAGAAAAAAAGGTGGTCAAGCATTTCATACTCTCATCTTCTTACCAAAGTCTTGGGCAAAATCACCTAAACCATCCCAAACACAGTATACTTCAACAATAATATACACAATGTAAGGATGGTGAGATACGTAACTTTACTCCACCTGGGTAGAGAGGCAGCAAAGTGTTCAATAACTTAATATTTGACCATTCAAGAAACATGGAAAAAAACAAGGGCAACAGGCAACAACTTTATGTTGTTAAAGTTGGACTAAGAGGAAACTAAACGAAGATGGTTGCGTCCCTTATCAATAGTGTATGTGTCAACACGCGGGTTCACGTGAACAATTCTCTCTCTTTTCACTTACATCCACAGGCCACGCGTCGATGTCAACTATTTTTTCACTAGTAGTTATCTCTTTCTTTGTAACATGAATATGTTGCCAAATCAACTACTCCACTAGATAAGCACAAACAAAAATACGAAGTGCAATAACTTTATACGGAGACCTCTTCTCAGTTCCAATGAATGTGTGACTTGGCATTTTATAACTATTTTTTCATTAGAAGTCTGAAACAAAATCTAAAGTCGTAGATAAATAGGTATTACTCAAATGGTAAGCACCCTCCATCTACATTTAAAAAATTATGGATTCAGAAAGTAGAAGAACTCTCTTTGTTTCAAGAGAGGAGAAGGGTTGAGATTTAAAAAAAATATTCATAAAAAATAAAAATAAAAATAAAAAATTTAAAGTTGCCTATTTTCATCCAACTCATCAAATCTCGTCAAATTGGCAAATACCCATACGAAATCTTATATTAACACTTGCATTCCGCCTTTTCTTTCTAGTAGGTGCTGATCTTTTATCTCGTTCCGCATTCTTCCATAAAATTTGAAGTGTTACCCCACCCTCTTTTTCAACACTTGACTTTGATCCCTTCTTGCAGAGCCAACACTTACCTCCCTTTTTTTTTTCCACATTCTCATCGAATAATTTGAAGCCTCGGCAGCACTTGCCCATTTAATCTCTTCACAATCAATTTGTCCTTTAGTAATATACGGGTACACCCAATGAAATATCTTGCAAATAAAAACTCTGAAGCTCTTATTCGAAAGTAAGTGCCTTCAACTGAAATGTGATAATTTCGAATAGCTAAAAGTGAACTTGACATAATAGTAAGTTGCCAAACAAATGTGCTTAATTTCTACATAATATAGAAGTCCTTAGAACACAACAATCATTTCTTCTAAATCCCTGGCTCATCTCCTCTTTCCTCAAGAAAAACAATAATAACGCCATAGTCTCAAATAAGTTAAAAATTAGCTATATAAATCCTTAGCGATGATACTCTTCATCAAGAATACAATATCTAAAGAACCTAAACCTGTTTAATTCTTTTTCTACTTTAAAAATTAGGGAAGTAAAGATATGAACCCCTCTAATGCAATTGAGCGCCAAAGTCCCACAAATGAATAGTACCATCACTAGAACAAGCTACTATATGTCTTTCATCAACATGTATAGCATTTACGTCCCCTACTCTCTCCCTTAAACTATAAAGATATACTCCATGTTCTACCTCCCAAACCCTAATAACACCTCCCACACACATTACTGCATAGCCATTATTCATGCATCCAACAACTCCCCGTTGTGACGCTCCTCTCACGTTAAACCTGCATGCTTCTTCCAAATCTTCTACCCGGCGGACAGAGGCAATGCCACGACCATCCACCGCCAAGAGCGTCTCATTCGTGGCATCGAATGATGCCACGATGAGCCCTCTTTGGAAGGATCGTTCTTGGAGTATCAGGCCTTGATTTCGTAAGTTGATTGCAATGAGACGTAAGCTAGTGCATGCCACGGCTGTGTCTTGTGCTGTAATTCTAATTCGACCCACAAGCTCGGTTAATTCGGTAAGTAGGTGCCAGCCCATTACTGCTTCTGGATCGGTTAAGTCGCCCCCAACAAAGGCAAGCTCCTCCGTCTCACTATTCCATATGTGAAATGCACGCCCTGGAACACCTGAAATATAGTTTAAAGGAAAAGGAGACATTCTCACTACATGATGAAAAACTTGGATTACGCATTCCCTCTACAAATGAACAGCAGTACTAATTGATTTTAGGATTTACTAAAGTACTAGTAGATTAATGATGAGAAATTAACAGGAGTAGAGTACTTGTGATATTAACTGCCTCCTACTTCTACGTCAGAAATCCACCACCACATCTATTAAAAAATTAAATACTATTACTAGTTTTTAGAGCTCCATTTGTATTGATTTTTAAGTCAAATACTAAATTTAAAATTAACCGATTGATCCCACTTTGCTATTTGACATTCTCCTTGTCCATTTTTATTAGAACCTAATTTTAGTTGACCTGGTTTTGGAACGGAATGCTAATTAAAAAGATATTTTTGCTCCTTATATTTGCCCTAAAGGAAAAAACATTTCAACCAAAAGTAAATCAAGGTTTTTTCTGAAATCATCCATTCCAAAATCTCGAAAGCAAATTTTGTTGGGCAGAAAATCTCATTAACTTTTAGCACTATAATTCCCGCATCCTCCATCATATTGTTTCATAACTAGTCATGATTATACAATTTACTTGGTCAAGAAAGACAGTCTCCTCTTTATTACTAATTGTTTGATAAATTAAACTCTGCTTCAAAATTTATAGTTTATACCCACAAAATCAACAATAAGCATTAACTTGTTAACAGTAATTAATTAATTGATCGAGTAAAAACTAACACTAACAAGTGATAAACTATACTATACTCCGAATCCCTCCACTTTGGTGGGGACACTATTTTTTTCATTTTGTTTAAACAACAGTAACAATTTTCTTAAATATGGAATCGATTTTACTTATTTTACTTTTAATGACGAACTTGTAGTAACTATTTTAATTTCAGAAGTTTCAAAAATATTATTTTCCTTTTTTTCTTAAGCGTTGTGTCACTCAAACTATCAAACTAAACAAACACCCCATTAACCTGGATTCGGCTAGGGTGTGATGTATGCAGTCCAACCTAAAATGTAAGTATTAGTGGTTGTTTCAAGAGCTGGAACCAAATTCACACTAAGACAACTATACAAACTATCAAACTATAACAGAATAAATGGAAGTGGAGGGAGTAATAGCCAAATAAAGTTATGAATTCAAGCACCTGCATAGAGGCCAACCCACCACTGATCACAGCCAGTGAAATCCACCAAAGCGCCATCATTCACCACATCTCCCAAGTGTGCACGGCGGGGCGGGGCGGCACCACCAATGACCACCACATGTATATCACCATCCAAAGAAGCAAACACAAGGTTCTCATCCGACAAAATTATCCCGGACACAGCTCTAGAGTAACGTCCAAGCCGTCCATCACGGGTCTGCGGATGAAACGTAGACAAATGAACCCTCGTTGGTAAATGAAACAACTGAACCGAGCCGTCGGAGAATCCAGCGGCTAAATGGTGATCAGACAACGCAAGACGCCGGCAATAGAGGCCGTCATTGTTGTCGTTATCGTTGTCATTGTCGTTGTTTGTTGGTATAAATTGGAGAGTTCGGTATATGTATGTACATTGGCGAAAATTGTTGGAAGTTTGGTGCCAGTATATGTATTCGTCGTGCCATGTTTGTTGGAGAAGGCGGCCGCGGTTCCATACTTGGCGACACAAGTTTTGCCATAGAAGATCGGACCGTGATACTGCTCTCCACGTTGAACAAACCTGAAACAAGTACTAGTATTAACACAAGAGTTATATTTGGTATACAAACAGAAATAAAAATACCTAGTTATTTCGATAAGCATTTACTCTTAATTTTCTAAAAGATAACTATCGTGTTATAATAATTTAAATTAACTTAAATATTAATCATATAATTTAAAAGTTAGAATACATAAATATTTATATTATGGATCCCCTCTGTCCACAATCAATCAAATAATCAAATACAGATGGAGTAGTAGCAGTAACAGTTGGCACTTGCCACCTATAGCCAAACCTATAGAATATAGTCATATACTATAGGGAGCACAAGCACCAACACACTGGGAAATCTAATAAGTACTGAAGCTAATGCCAAGTCCATCTCAAATTATTAAAGGTTTGACCAAAGTGTTGTTTGTTTTCAAAGTCCAAAGAGTTCTCAAGCCGAGGCATGCAGAGAGACTGATAGAAAAGGCATGCAAAATCACTAAAGGAGAATAATGGCATGCGCGTTTTTCGTCTTTTTACTTTAGAATTTAAGTTAATATTGACATAAATTAAGTATTTTACATTATTAGTAATTCTACTCTGTGATAGGAAGTTAATAATCACTTTTACTAAATTCACCAATTAATGTTTACAAAAAAATGACCTGTGTATTAGCGTGTCGTAAAACTAATAATAAAGCAAGAACAAGACAAAAGTATATGAGAGGAGAAGGAAAAACTTATATTCTCAAAGTGTTTGAAGTGTATCTTCCATAGACAAAGTGTCTTCTATTTATAGGACTCCAATACATAGTAAGTTACAAGTCATCCCTAAATTAGGAATTAAGCAGGAAAAAGTGGGGAGGAATTAAGTAGGAGAAAGTGGGAAGGAATTAAGTAGGAAAAAGTAGGATAGTAAATCATATGTTACAAGTGAATAAATAGAAAGTAGTAGTCATCCACATTTATATTACATACATATATTTGTAACAGTAAAAAGATTTTGTTTAATTTTTCTACACCAACCATGCAAAAGAACATTTACTGCCATCACAGAGGGGTCACTTTGCACAGATATGATATTTTCTATAGGATTTTACATTTTAACCCTATTTTTGAAAATTGTTCCAAAAATAATCTAATTATCATGTTTTGAGGAATGCATTATAAGTCGCGACTCGTGAACACTCCATCACATGTTTTGTAGTCTGTAGATCGGTCAAAGTTCATTTGTTCACAATAGTTAAAACCTTGGGCAACAAGCCCACAACTAAAAATATATACATTGATGCAGTCACTAAAACTTATGGGACTTTCAACACTTTCGTCATAACTTAGAAAACGGTGGAGCTTTTTTCACGAGTTGTAAAAAATTGGATAAAAATTACTCCTTCCGGTCCACTTTATATGATTTTTTGGTATTTTTTTTTTAGGTCTAAAATATTTAATTTTTTAAAAAACCAAGATGTTATTTGTTTTGACTTTTCAAAGTTACCCTTGTTAATAAATTAAACACATAAAGCTCTCACAATTTTCTATAAGTAAATTTTGAAAGAGATGAAGGTTAATTTAATAAATAACATCTTTAATTAATGCTAAAAGATGGAATTTTTGGTTTGTATAAAAATAGTCAAAAAATTAAATAATTTGGACCGGAGGGAGTATAACAACGTCGCGTTAAAAGGGCATATGGTGAATTATCTGATAACAGAGTCATGGGCAAGCACGCCACTAACACCACACACATTTAGAGATGCTCTCCCCAGAACGATGGCTTCACGTGAAGACCATTTGGTGACCCATGGGAAAAAGTCTTTTACTAATGTTAATAGCAGCATGACACGCAACTCAAATTTCAACGCATAAATTAACTTTACAAATTCATTATACCCCCTCTTACAAACGCAGAAAAAGTAGTTGGCCATAATAATTAATAAGCGAACATAAAAGGTTAGAACAAAAAAATTTACTCATACGTATGTATGCATCAATTCAATATATATATATATATATATATATATATATATATATAAAATTGATGTTGTCCGATAAGATTGTGGGTAAATTTTTACCAATGGTTGAATGCCTTTATTTAGTGATCTAGAATCACCATCAGAATTCATCTAATCTTATTTTGTAACCTAACTTAAACTAATAAAAATTCTAATTATAATGACTTTGTATTAAACTTTCTTCTAATAAAATTAAATGTTACAAAAACTTTACTCAGTCTTTTTTTAAAGATTTATGAATTTGGAATTGTTTTTAAAACATAAAATGCAGTTTTTATATAAGCTAAGTAATTAACAGATATTCTAAGATTTGAAGTTCACAAAATAATATCACTAAGTATGTTAGAAGAGATAATTTCATTAAACTTTATATACTACAGTATAACTTAAAATATCCCAATCTATTTATGTCATATTAAATTACCCATAATAATTATGGTGACTTTGTTGTAATATTGGGTATCAGTAACATTGAAGTGATTGAGCTATATTTACAACAACGATAATTAAAGTCACTAGTCTTTATTCGTCATAATGAAAACTGACAAATTATGGTGAGTTTGTTGTAATGGTGAGCAAAATATTGCGATTTTAATGTTATAGTGGATTGCTTTAAAATATCAAAAATAATTTTCAAACACTAGTCCAGTAAAGATACATGAAATTAACTCAATCAATGTCAAATAGGAGTAACAATAACATAAAAGAATCCTTAAAAGAGAAAATTTTTGTTTTGGAACTAAAAGCAATTCAGAAAAATAGGATCAAGATTTCTCAAACTAAAATATACTACTCCCTCCGTTCCAAAATGGTTGTCATAGTTTCCTTATTAGTCCGTTCCAAAAAAATGACACAATTCTAAATTTGAAAATATTTTTGAACTGAAACCACTACTTTACCTTTAATGAAATGCTTTATAGCCACATATTTATGTATGACTTATTTTGGACCATAAGTTCGAAAAATCTTACCACATTTCTTAAACTCCGCTTTAAATCAAACTGTGACAACCATTTTGTAACGGAAGGAGTACAAGATTATATCAAACAATGTCACCTAAAATGGGATAATAAACGTCCAAACCAACGGGCTTCTCGTTATGTTTTTAACCTATTGCGTGAAAAGAGAAGAAGAAGAAGAGAAGGGTACTCAGGGATAGTCAGTAAAGAGTCAGAGGTCTAGACATAGTAGTGCTACTGTATTTGGTACAATATTTCATCATACATATCCTACTATCAGGGGAAGAAAAAAAACTGACATTTACCATCTTTTATATACAGCTAACAGCAACTAGTCAGGCATATTATCTGTCTGCCAACTTAACACTCTCTTTTTCAACGTGGTAAACTGGTCTGCATACCCAATGAAATCCTTAACTAAACACCTTCTTATTAAATTTATAATTATTCTATTTATTTTAATTTATGTGACAAAGTTTCAATAATGGTAGTATTTAAAAAGAAGTGAAATTTTTTTATCTCTGTCACCGCAAACATGCAACACCCTCCGTCCCACTTTGATTTGACATAAAGTTTAATAAAAATATAAAAATTTTGAAATTGTAGTATAAAATAGGTAATATATACTTGTATGGTCATAAATTTATAAAATTGAAAGAGAATTAAATTGTTTTCAATTTTAAAAGTGTGTCAATTCTTTTGAAACGGACTAATAAAAAAAATATGACAAATAAATTGGTACATCACAACAATTATACGGTTATATTGTAACGAAATATTTCATATTTTTTTTGTTACTATAAAGAGTTTAAGTTATACTACTAATAGCTAAATTAAGAATGCTAGTAATAATTTTTCGGAAGCAGATCAAAAAGTAAAATACTTGATTTACCACATAAATAAATTGAAGAAGTGTGTTATTCTTTTACAAAATAGTAGGTGTGATGTAAGAGGGATTTCTTAACACAAAGTATTTATATTTGGTTTAAAGTTACATTAATTCACTAAATCGTCAGAATTCTTGTCACATGCGTTTAAAGATACTGATATCTCTTCTAACTACTAAAGTTACGAACTTTTTGTCCTTTTAAGACAATCTTTCTGAAGAAAATTTTAAAAACTGCAAGTATATTCTTGTAACAAAGTATTTAGACGTAGAAGATAGATACAAGGGACAAAAATAAGGGGTCAAAGCTGACAGAATGAAAGTACTTGACTTGTACAAGAGAATTAAGAAAATCCACATGCAGATACATGCAAATTAAATAAGATACATGCAAATATAAATACCGCACATACATACAAATAGTATAAGCCACGAGCATATCCAATTCCTGGGAATGCTTTACATAAACATCGGATTATATATTAGTATTGCTTTTTAGTTTTTGGTATACAGAATAGACACATCTCCTTTTCTGTTTCTCTCTTTCATTTCCAAGAAAAGGTCGCTAAAGTCCTGTCTCGTTAAGAGCAGCGAATCTTAACACTCTTTTACAACAACTTGATGTTTCTTTGACCCTCTTCCCATCCTCACCCACAGTCCCACTCCCCAGTCCCCATCCCTTGTGTCATATCTGAAATCATCGAGCTGATATGATTAACCATATTGTTCGTGTCATATTTGTAACATATGGTGGGATGATTAAATTCTCTTACTACTAAATTCAGAAATTTTGTGTTTGAACCTTAGGGATGAAGAACGTTTTCTGTGTGGGGCAAGGAGCGCTATATATATACCCATTTAGTAGTCATTTATACTGTCCAAAGTTGAATCAGTGAAGATACAAGATATCAAATACCTAGAGTCTATAATGAAACCGAAGAAAATATCGCCCATATGCCTTACATAGTTACGCCTCTTTGCTCGTAGATATACGTATGTAACTTAAAAGGAAAAACGAAGTCCCCTATTAAAGAAAGAAAAGGGATTAAATATTAAAAGGATAACATAAGATATTCTAGCTAAGTTATTTCTATGGATAAGGTTGGAGAAAAAGTTCTTCTCTAACCGAGGGTATATCGGAACAGCCTCTCCATCTACCTCACACTCCCCCAAACTTCACTTTTGAAATAACACTGAGTATATTTTCATTGAAAGTCGCAGAAAAAAAGGAGAAAGAGGGGAAATATAGATAATTAAGGGGAGTAAAATGGAGGAAAAGACTGTCCGCCAAGAAACTGAATCTGCAAAGAGAGACTTCTTTTCGTGTGTGGGAATGCAATCTTTACTTCTTTGGCATGCTTGGTTTTGACCAAACTTTCAATAGAAATATATTTCACAGGCAATATATTGTACTGAGAAAGCAAGCAAAAAACATCAAGAAGAAGTGTGGCGGGAATGATAACTAAAACCATCCAGGAATGAAAAGGTTCGCTACTTTTAAAGCTCAACTTTAATTAATTTGAATCTTGGGATATAATAGTAGCTTTTTTCAAATGAACCACTAAAACCTCATTGGAGACATTTTACCTCATGAATTTGGATTAGTGGATTTGTCTTAACTTGGTTAAAAAAAAAAAAAAAGCCCAGCTCTACCTTCACTGTACCACAAGTTTATATAGTACTACTACTACTAAACACCTATACTTGGGTTGGCGGCACTTGGCAGCATATACATATCTTGAAGAAAAGAGCTAGCTACGCATGCAGTTTAGTTGTACGTGCATGCAAGTATATACAATTAAGAATCTGTATTAAGGTCGTCATTAAATTATACCCTAGATTTGTACATAGATCTGATTTACGTAACAGTTTTCATGAGAAACCAAACAAAGAATCCGGAGCATATAATGCTTAAATTTTAGACTGGTGCTTTCAGAAAAAGTGTGTGCGCTATTTACTGTTATTTCTTGACATAATCGTAAATTCCCACCTACCAAAGAGAGAGTAATACCCAGAAACATACCATGATTACCCAAAGGATAATCGAGGAAATGCGATCATTACTGTTCCTCTTTCAAAGCAAATAAAGCTACTATTACTATAAAAAAAAAAAAAAACTTCCTTTGGATATTTCTTTGTTCCTGTCTCCACATATGGCAGTGGAATCATATTAACCAAATACTCTACCTGTCTCATTTTATGGGAATTTCTTTCATTCTTGGTTAATTGTGAATTTTTTTTCATTCTTGGTCAAAAAGAATGATAATTTTCTATATTTACTACTTACAATTTAACTTTATGAGATAATTTACATCTACACAAATTTTTAAAATTTATTCTAAAGTATAGTCGTAAAAAGTCTTCATCTATTTCTTAAATTCATGCCCAGTCAACCACCTTCATATAAATAAGGACGGGAGAGTACGTTGGAAAATAAAGTGGAGTTTTTAATCATCTTAAAAAAGAGGAGAAATAGTTGTTTGCTTTTCTACACAAGCAATGACCTCAATAGAAAAGAGAATAACTTTGAAGATGAGGATTCAAATCTGAATCCCTACATGATTTCTTTTCATTTGTTTAAATTTTTCCGGGTAGAGAGTTAGATTCTGGTGAAATAGTTGAGATGCAATTAAGTTTGCATAAACTATTAAGTTATAGTAGCACACAAGATATTAGAGAACAAAGTCAAATAGTTGGGGGATATAGATCAAAAGCTTAAAAAGGATTATGCAATGAAAAGGAAAAGAACTCAAAGAAACTCTTTTGGCTTCAAGCTAAGGCGACCATATGCTAATAAGGGACGTCGTAGAATCCTTAGATGAAGATGTTGTTGCATCAATAAGCATGAGAAGAAAATGTGAAGTGTTATAGAAGCTGGAAATGGAAAAAATAGAAAAAAGAGAAACTAAAAATGACATTTGTTGTTGGCCCAAGACAATAAGCTAGTCTGATCCACAAGGTACACTTTCAACCTTGATCCGCAAAACACTTTTTTCTGCTGCTCAAATTCGTCATCCTAATGGCAGTAACCAGTTACTGCACCTAGCTACTTTTATATTTATCATCATCATCCCAGTACTTTCAATTTCTTTTATGCATCCTCTATTTTATAGTCAATCCAGACCTGCATTTGTTACTATTGCTTAATATTCTAGTTACCACCTACAACTTCACTAGTTAGATTTTGGCCGAAACTTTCCACTATCCTACAACCTCCTAGCAAATGATTAGTTGTCATACTTTCTGCTTATAGGAAAGATGATTACGCCTGACGAATGACCAAGATTTCCATCGCAACCAAAAAAAAAAACCATTATTATTTCCATTTAATGTACGTTTGTATATTGGACCTAGATGAACTTAAACTGAGAGACAGGATTAGTAAGAATTTGTATGGTGGATCTCATGGGATTGACTATCGGATTCCTCACACAAACTAAAATAAAGAGACACATAAAAATACAATAAATTAAAATATTGCATGAGGAAGGTGAAGAAAGTACCCGAAAAAGATTGGACAATGCTTGAGCAGCAGCAAGGCGACCAATTGAATGAGAAGCATCAAGGGCGATTTGTGAAGCTAACGACTCCAAAAATGGCTCAGGCCAAACACCATTTCCACCACGTCTCCGTGATGAAGACGGTCCTTCAAACTCACCACCAATACCTTCCCCGTTGCCGCCACCATTACCGCCGTCTCCTCCTCCTCCAACTTCCTGCAAAGCTGATGATGATGACGACGACATGTCGGTATGAGCTAGTAACTAGAACTATAATGAGGTATGTGGCTATATATAGTATAGTAAGCCGAGATAGAAATTATTACTACTACCTGTAAATATTTATTCAGTTTTGGATATTTGTACTAAATCATGTTTACTATCATGTTAAGTTATTTAATAGAGTTTACCTCATATGCAATGACTGTATTTTTTTAAAAAAGAAAATTGTCCAATTAAAAGCCTATTTCAACAAAAGTTTCAAGTATTATTGTCCACTTTATCTTCTCAAGCTTAATACTCCCTTAAAATAACTAATCTAGCTTAGAAAATTAACATTGAAGAGTTATAATGACAAAAATTAGCATATAGTTGGTATCTTAGGAAATAAAGCTGGAAAACAGACTTGATTTGATTAAATTATTAGCATAATTAATTTTTAAATATAAAAATAAATAAGAATACTTGAAAGTTTAGTTGTAATAGGCTTTAATTAATCGAAAATGTAAAAAAATATTTACGTCGTCGATGCATATTAGTTAAAAATATGAATGAATTAAAATCGAAGATGAAACTCTATTTTTAGTACACATAAAATAAATAAATCCTATATATTACACCTACTCCATTCCAGTTTGTAACCTTTTCCCTTTGGGGATATTAAATTAATCCTTGAAACTAATTTAATTTAATAATTTAAAATTAAAAAAATTAAAATACTATACAAAAAGTATATTATAAGTTACAACTTTTTTTTATATTTATGCAATTTGATTTTTGAAAATCGAGATAAATAAGATAAATTCGGAGTAGCAAGTGATGAGAATGGAGATTGGAGAGAGAGAAAGTGGGATAATCCTAACGTGCTAGATGTCATAAAAAGAGTGAATCTTTATCTAAATAATAATGTATTCGTTTGTATGTACAAAAAATACATTAACAAATGAAAATTGGGGAGGTTTCTATCTAAATTGCTGGTAAAGGCGGAGCAGGAGAACATGGTTCGGAGATGTTTCAAAATGGAACCTATATGCAATTTTCTCTTTGAAGCAAATCGATTGTGTACTTACTTTTCTTGCTCTTTTTGAGTGTTAAATGTAGTTTGATATGTTTGTAGTAATTGATAGTGGGTCAACCCTTTTTCTATAACTGCTTATATGTCCTCTTTGTGCACTAACGAGAAATCAATTTTTTTCCCTTAGCTTCCAGTCCTTCACTGGATTTATTGCTTACTAAAGGTCCATTTCTCTCAGTTAAAAAATGAAGCATGCTCCCTTACTGCTGCAATAACAATAATATGTGATAGCTATTTCATTTTTAGTATTTTATAGAATGTCATATTTCTATAATTAGGAAAAAGTTGTTTTATGAAATGATTTTTATTTCGATGACTTGTTTTAGATCACAGATTTTAAAAATTTTATTTTTTTCTTAAATTTCGTGTCAAATCAAACATCGTCATATAAATTGAGATGAATGAAGTACTTCTCTTTTAAAAAGAAAAAGTTGCATACTCGCATTTACATAAGTTCTACCGTTCTACAACAAAAATAGAATAATATTATGTGCTTGTATATTATATTTTTGGAAATTGGGTCAATCCGTAACACGAATTTCTTAAGATATGAACCACTTTTCCTCCCCGTTGGATTATTTCACTATTAACAATGGATTAGAAGTTGAAAGTAATCCTTTCCTAATTCTAATCTTACGCTTATATAAATCAAATGTTACTGTTAAGTAGAGATTAAGAAGAAAAAGAAGAATTCAGAAACTAATCCAGGATTCAAAGAAGGCACATGATAATTTCTACTGAGTGAACCTACTCAAAATATTAAAGATAATAAGAAAGGAGAGAGAGAATCTTTATTGATGATTCATATAAAAAGCGATTTATACAAGAATCAATAATGAGTAGTGGCTAACTAATTCCTAACAGATTTTTCCTCCATTTACATTGATCACAAAATATCTCAACCTAACTCTAATCGACTCTGCCAACTCAGCATCTTAACTACTTCTTATAACTGCTAGTCCTAGCTGGAGTCCTAGTCAGCTTCCACGCGAGCTCTGATTGTAACATCACAAGAATCTCATAATGTGCAAAGTCTTGACAAATTTGTATGTAATTCTACATGCATGAGTTAAGGCCGAATGTGCATTGTCGTCTCTTTAAATAATAGAGTATCTGCCAACCTCAACATCTTGAGCTAATTTTTAGATTACATTAATTAGACTAATTATGTTCATCTTTTTGACGTGATATTAGAATATTTTGGATTCGAATAGGATGGGATAATAGTTGACTAGTCCAACTTACTAACTTTTCTTGAAAATGTAAATGATCGACTTGCGACCAAATTAGCATGTTTCTTGTAAACAGTAGACAACATGTGGGAATTTTTTCCTTTTTGCTTTAGCTTCAAATCATATATTACATTCATAATTTAAAGAAAATATAATCAAAAACAAAATTTTGTTCATCATTTTAGATGTCGGACATAGGGGGAGCATTGAACCACAGCCGCCGAGAATTGGTCGAAGATGCTGCAACTCGATGATCATTTGTCATGCGCATTATATTTGAGGCAATCACTTGCAATAAAACTAAGTTTCTTGTCCTATATAACTTGTCATTCACTTTGAATTCCATTTTGTGTAACAATTTCATTGAAGATAGAGCTTGAAATTTTAAGTTTGACCCAAAATATATACTAAATATTATATGAGTGATAGTATATAGTAGAAGAAAATATTAAAACAATCATCCCTTGGTTTAATTAATCTAGCAATATTTTCACTGTTAAGTTTTTGCTTAAACTAATCTAATCTAAGCTTCAAAGATTAGTCATAAGTATTAGTAGTAATTTTCAAAACGTAAAAAGATACATGTAAGCTAGAATGGAGGAAATAGGAAATACCTTGACCTTTAGTGACGTTTTCTCTAATATCTCGAAGTTCTTAAGCTACGTGATCTATAGTTGCCTAAAGTAATGTTTTTGGTCTTTGATGTGTCATGTCAATGCCATTTTTGAGTTAGCTTAAACCAAAAGAAACTCTCTTTTTGGGAAAGAAGATTTCATTTTTATCTTTTCCGTTTAAAGGTTGTGTGTTACGAGTAACTAAGGCAAAGTGAATAGACCTCTTCTGCAATCTAATCTTATTTTTCTTTTTTCATAATCGTGTTCAGACTAATTTAGACGCAATTTGAGTTTCTTATTTAACTTTAATTTGAATTGAACGGCTGTTAATATAATTGTTCAGAGTTAATAGCTTCATTAACTCTCATGATTAACGAAAACTAGTGTGTTACTAACTTCAAGTGCACTTTCATTAACAAAAATATTAATCCTTGTGACTTTAGCTGCATAGTAGAACAAAAGAATAGTGTTGCAAAAGCAAATACGAGACCTTAACAAGATAAATCATTTAGTAGGTGATGTGCAGATGCTATATCAGTAAAAGGCTAACTAGTAACAACAATGATCAATGTATTAAACTACTATCCTTAGTGAGTTTGAGTACATTGTAGTAGTTACAAATAGTAGAATATAGGGAGAGAGAAGATATAATTGTAAATGTTAGATTGGCAAGTATTTTGTTGTGGTTTCTCACTTTTTTTTTTTTTTTTGATAAAATACGAAATGCATAGATAGAAATTACGGGAATTACATAGACAGTTCATACGGCTATTAGGTAAGTCTGCCGACTGATTACAACATGGATTTAAAATAGAAGTAGCATTCAATACATTAATATATCCTAACTTAGATAAGCAAATAAAGGAACTGTCCGACATTTTATAATAGATGATGTGCCCACACGATCTTCTAATAAAGCTTGTTGGACAAAATTTGGTGGCACGGTATAATGATAGGTGGAAGTAATCTTGGGCTGATCAGGAGCTTCTTGCGCCAGAAGGTGCGCAACCTTGATTCCTTGCCTGAAGGTATGCCTGATATGGGCATTTGCAGGAGGTTCATCATTGACCTACATTGCAAAACAATTCGAGAGACAGAAAAATTAGTGTTAGGATTTTCTAAAAGATGGATTATTTCAGTCGAATCCGTTTCTATTTCTAGTCTCATAAATTTTTTATCAATGGCTAGGGTTAGACCATGATGTAGTGCTAAAAGCTCCACATGCGTAAAGGTAAGACCACTAACTTTTCTATGGAAACCTAGCACCCAATTTCCTTCCCTGTCGCGAAAAACTCCTCTAATGCTAGCCATAAAACTCTGAGATTTATAGGCACCATCAATATTGAGTTATTATAACATCAAGCTTGGGGGGGGGGGGTGACACATAACTTTGATAGATTTATGAGACACTATCCTAGGTTCTTTTGATGTAAGGAACTTATACTCCAAAACCTTAGTGTTAACATTAACATGCGACAGTTTCTTATTCATATTGTTAATATTATTACTATTCTGGTTTGTCCAAAGTGTCCAAAGAGCAAAAGCTAGAAACTCTAACCAATTATAGTGGTTAGAACTAAACTTATACGAAAATTCTTTAATATCATATAACCAGTTGGGAGAGTCTTGAATATTAAGCTCCCGTTTGGACATAGTTTTTGGAAGGATTTTTTGGGCCAAAAAGTGCTTGTTTATGCTTTTTGAGCAAAATTTGTCCCAAAAACTGGCCTTGAGCTGTTTTTGGGCAAAAACTAACATTTACTCATCAAATTTCATTTTCATAAGAGCTCAAAAGCTCTTTTGAGCCGAAAAATTTGTTCACAAAAAGTATGTCCAAACACTTTTTCATTTTCATATCAAACTTCACCAAAAAAGTGTTTCCCAAAAAATATTTGAGAATCTATGTCCAAATGCTAGCTAAGATCAGTGGAACAAGATTGCCAAAAATGTTTAGCAATAGAGCATTTCACAAAAATATGGAATAAAGTTTCATCTTCACATTTACAAATTGCACAGGTATGGTCAATATTCATACTAATTTTAAATAAATATTATCGTGAAGGAAGACGACTATGCTGACAAAGCCAGAGAAAATGCTTGATTTTGTTAAGAGTATCAATTTTCCAAATCCAATCAAAATCCTTACCACTAGAAGTACAATCATCGATTAAAGGGTAAGTTGATTTTAGGGAAAATATTTCATTACTAGCAGCATTCTAAATATGGTAATCTAGGTCATGACTTAAGAATAGAGGAGAGCTGAGGATCAAGTTTTGCATATCTTGAGGAAACTGGAATGATAGTTTAGACAAGTCGAAAGTATTATCATGAAGAATGTCTGCCACCTTCAGATTTGATTCATCTAAGGTGAGGGGGCCATTTATAAGGCTTTTAATAGGAGTTCTATATGGTAGCCAGCTATGGTGCCAGAAGGAAGTGTATTTGCTATTACCTATGATCTAATGAGAGTTCTCATTACAAATTTTCCAACCCTTCTTAATGTTACACCAAATAAAGGAGTTTGATCTTGTAGCCATTTTATCCCTATATTTTCCACTAACAGACATGGCCCAAAGAGAATTAGGTTGTGAAAGAAATCTCTAAGTTAAACCTGAGAGAATAGCTAGGTTCTTAGTTTTAGCTTTAGTAATAGCTAGGCCCCCTAAATGCTTAGATTTGGCAACATTGTCCCAAGAAATCATATGAAGTTTCTCTTTAATCAACATACTGTTACAAGTTTGTACAAATATGCAAGTATGAGAATAATTTAAAGAGTGCATTTTCATTTTGACAATTCTTCTGTAGGCATGAAGGCCTCTCCAGCTTGATGGGAGTAAATTCTGCGTACATCTCATCCTTTCCAAACTCCACTCGTGAGATATCACTAGTATGTTGTTGTTCTGTAGGCATGCATTATCATGTCTTTAAACTCAAATTTACTTTTCTCAAATTTGCTATATCAATCTGAATTCTCAAATAGGTTATTATTAAGGATTTTTTACACAAATATACAAATTTTTACCCTTAATTACAAAAAGATAGCAATATTTCTCTAATTACAATGCATAGCATTATTTTTCTAACACATTTAACAATAATCTAACACATTTCACTTTCATTTCTCATTTTCCCCAAATTAAAAATTCTCTCACTTAATCTCTCTTTCTCACCCCATACCCACACCCACCCCCACCCCCACCCCCACCACCCCAACGCCTTAACCCCCACCCTAACGCCATCACCACCACCCCACCACTATTACCCCCACCACCCCAGCTCCATCACCCCCTCTGGTAGAATAAATGATGATTTTATACTGTCAAATTTCTTGGATAGTACACTGCTTACTAGGGCACCGACATCATCAACTATAGGAGTCGTTTCTTCTTTTTTACTTTTGATCAATCTTCCCAGATTCTGGTATTAGCTTGATCTCTGACAGAGGATCAACTCTTCCTTTCTTAAAGCATGGCTGACAGATGATTTGTGCAAACCTTGGTAATCCTTGATGCTATTGGCTCGTTTCGTTGTTCTTGGTAGCGTCCCCTCCTAATTCTCATTTAGCTTGTGGCAGGTGTTTTGTGTTCTCCAATTTGAACAGTAGTTGTATACTTTGAATAGTTGTATACTTTGTATTCATAAAATAGGTTTGCGATAGTCTTTGAAATTGTTTTCTTTACAGAAAGATATAAGGACTTCATGCATAATTGGAACAGAATAGTCGTAAGATACTGACAATCAACAAGTACAATATTTAAAAATAATTTTTTTGTCATGAATGGTGTCTTTTAAATTATTATATGTAGTGCTACTGTTAGTTTTTACTTAGGCGTAGATCTTCTCAATTGATAATTGCATATGAAGTGGACTCTAGCATTATACATTCATATCTCTTTCTTCAATATGTTTTAGAAACAGTTAGATACAGTGCTGCAGAAACAGTTGAGATACGGTGGTGCAGAAATTGTTGAAACGGTGTAGAAACAGTTAGATACGGTGCTGCAGAAACAGTTGAAACGGTGCCCAAACAGTTAGATACGGTGCTGCAGAAACAGTTGAAACGGTGCAGAAACAGTTAGATACGGTGCTGCAGAAACAGTTGAGATACGGTGCTGCAGAAACAGTTGAGATACGGTGAGATACAACAAGGATGTGATGAGAAAAAGTGAAATTAAGGGAAATAATAGGAATAAAAGTGAAATTGGAGGAAATAGTGGGAGGAAAATTGAAATAGAGAGAAATGGGATGAGTAAAAGTGATAGTGGGGGAAATATGATGAAGAATGTAAGGGTTTGGTATGTTATGGCAAAATATTGCTATATTTTTATTATATTTGTAATTAACTTGTGTTTTCCTATATATAGGGTTATTTTGCTAAAATATTGCTATGTTTGGTGATTAAGTTCTAAAACTTGTACTTTTATGTAAAAAAATCCTATTATTAAATGTAAATCATATTTTTATCTATCCCCCAATATGAATCACAAAAATTAGTTAAGTTCACAAATGATAATCGATCAAATAACATCTAACAGATATTCATAACTTGAGTTCTCTTGTTTTAGGAAAAAAAAGAAACATTACAAGAAGGAATGTTTGTCAATACTAACTTTAACTTCAGAATATTCCTAGTCTAATTTGATGTAAGCAATTAATTAGCCTCATGTATACGAGTGCCTTGCAAAAGCATACTTCTATAACACACAACGTTCTTTCAAAAATAACTTACAAAGCCATTAATACTTACAATGCTATTGGAACACTGTAAAAGTTTTGTGTTACGAACTTCACAGCTACAATTGTTTCATTATACTGGATTTCCTCTGCATGGTTTTCTTCCCGTTGCATGTACACGATACTTCGAACAGCAATACTTTCAAGCGACCTTCGTGTTCCGGCGTAAAGGTTATAGATAATTTGGAAAGAATGAAAACAAAGAGGACAGCAACTATTACATATCTTCAACTTTGATACAAAGTAGCAAAATCAGGCTTGAGCCATGCCCTTTTTAACAAGCATCTCATACACTTTATCCACCTTATTCGGATCAACATTGAACAGACCATGCGCATCAGATTTCTTGGTGATGTTGCCACTTAAGATTCCCATTGACATGGTTTGCAACATGTTCAGATAATGGGTCGGAAGAATCCTGTTCTCATCACAAAGCCGTTTATCCTGCAGTTGCAATTGCAACGAAGGAAGGTTAACATTAAAAGGAGGCAGCCATAAACTAAAAACAAAGAGTTTAAAAAACTTTCACTTTCTTTTGGGGGCAGTAATACTGTTAGAATTGCCAAGCACATCAATTCCCATCTCTGGTATATCTAGTAAGTCAAATGAAATTAATCGCATGGTTAATGCTCAAAAGAAAGATCATAGCAATAATATGTGGCAGCATAACATCATTCTTACAGCTTCCGAGAGTAACTCAGCCCCTACAAAGCCACTGACATCCCAAACATCTAAAGCACTTCCAACACCATGCTGTGCAGTGGTCGATGACAAGTCCTTACAACTCGAATCCAGCATTTCAGGGCCTCTAGCAACTCCTCTGGGGCTGCTGTCATGTTCCACTTTCAAGTGACCTGCTCTTTGCAAATACTTGCCACTTAGGCCATTCTGGGAGCTCTCCTTTAGTCCACGTGCATTTTCTTCAGATTCCCGCTTTCTCTTTTGCTCAACATATTTTTCAGCCTCAGCTGAAGTGCGGCAACCAGCAGCTCGGGCATCCTGGGTGCATGGACTGAATATTTCACTCTTAACACTAACTTGAAAACTTAATAAGCAAGGATATGTAGAGCAGAAATGTACCCTATGCAACAATCACTACCTACAGCATCCATAGGTGTCGGCTCAGTCAATGAAGCAGAATGAAAATCTTAAGAGATCAACATTCAAATCCAAGCAGAGTTTTAAACAAAAAAAAAAGGCTAGATGCTTTCTTTCTATCTGCCTAAACCTTTGGTGGACAGAGTTACCCCATACTTATTTGTCTAATTGGTGACACAGTTAACCAATACTTGTGTTGGTGAGAGGTGGCAGACGCCTAGTGAATAGTCGAGGTGCATGCAAACTGATCCGGACAACACCATTATGAAAATCAAAGAAAAAACGACCACTGCCTATGGTTCAGGAAGCTGGTCTCCATGTGTACACACATATGGTAGTCAACAGGGGGTTAAAAGAAAAGGCGAACACAAGTTATTAGTTTTTAATGATTACTAAGCACCAATGTTTCGATTATACAATCTAGCGTTAAAAAAATAATAAAACATGATTCAAAAAATTTCATATCATTGAGTTTTTGGTATCACTTTCCCAATATATTTGATTCTGAAACCTAATGCTATAATGTGTAACAAAAATGATATAAATTGATAATATTCCATCATCTATATGTGTATTATAATCATTCAGAATTGAATTCAACGAGTATGGAAAAGAGGATGATAGTTCTGCAGGTGTTCTATTAGAAAGACTTCGCATTGAACCTGAAGATCTTGTATTCGTTTTATCATTCGGTGCTCCTCAATGATGCTCCTTAGGAAATCCTCATGCTCCTCTTTTGAATTAAAACGCATGAACACCCTGTAGCAACGACATATGTCCTTCTCCTCCGGGGTGAGGTCTTTCTCGAAAGGGTCAGGATGAAGTAGATTTCTTTCCAAAATAAAGTTCTTTCTACGTTTCCTCTCATCAAGCCTGCAGAATATTAACAGATTGAAGATTTGCACAAGCTAAAATGAATGTCTCATGACACACTAGCACATCTGAGCAACTAGCGAAGACAATTGCTGACCTGTACTATACAATTGCCTTCAATTGCTACATTAACTTGTGAATACATAATCCAAAAACAATCCAATAACAACCAGAAGCACGTAAATGGATTTCCCACTCTACAATCATGGGAAGATGATCAGCGACATATTTAATTGAAGACGAGACCCAACGAGATGTCAACAGGGTATTATCTACCTTCAATCTGAAAACAGCTTAATACGGATGCAGGCAACAGAAACTTGCATTGAACAGGAACTATCATTCAGATAGAAGCTGAAAATGCATCACAAAGAGGAAAAAGTTGAAATTTGACAAATTCTGCTACGTAGCTCAAGTCAAGATGAAATCATTATGGATCCACAAGATCTCCGGAACACTACAAAATAGGCGGTTCTACCAGCACACATCAGTTGCTTCAGTTGAATGAAGCATAATAAAACCACCTGAATGAAGAGGCCAATTAACAATTTTCCAGATGTGGCAAAAATATTAACACTTCCAGAACTAGATAGCTCTCCTCTGCAATGCTTCTCAGACTTGGAAGTTGGAAGAGTGTAAAAAAGGAAATAATAATTGTGTGAGATAGCACCAAACGTTCTGTTTTTTGCATATATTGGGAAAAGGAGGAAATATAAGTACCAACGTCATAGTTCAGAGAATAACTTACCTTTTAGAGTATACACGCAACACCCGAAGTTTCAGTTCACGTTCAGCATTGCTATCTGTCTCTTTAAATTCCATATCAGCCAGCATCTGCTCGGCATCATTATCGTATTCAATTTCAAACTCCTCCCTCTTTGAATTATAGCCACTCAATTCTGTCATAGAAGGCCCCTCATCCACTGAAGTCCTGGGCTTTTTCTCTCCGACACTCCTGTCTGCAGGACAACCTATATAGTGCATTATCAAAAGCCTTAGCATCTCTCTCTCAGATCAAAAGGTTACCACACATACTCTAAAGAATGATCAATTGAAAATTCATCAGCTCTACTCTTGAGGAGTAGGTTGGAAATTCTCAGGCATTACTGTCGTCAATTCTAAGAACTACAGCAATGATTTGGTATCTCCCGCTCATTGTTTAAAGAGGCGGAGGCATGAGCATTGCGCGCATAAACCCCATGGGTTTTTAAATATAACTTTTCTTTTATAAAGTACTAATTGGTTTCATTGGTGGCATCAAGTAGATGCAAAATTTATAAAGACTGATCTGCTAGCTCAGGTACAGATAGTCAGATTAGGACTATTTTTAAATTTAACTGCCTGTCTTTGTTTTACTTTTGGTGTAAACAGGAACTCCTGCAAGAAGTAGGAGACTTGATAGATTTTGTAGACTCCTTGTAACTACTGCTTATCACTCAGGTTTTTCTTTTCTGCTTGGAACAGTTTTTTGGATAGCCTATTGTTCCAGAATTGTAACTAAGGATCTCAGCATTATCCTGATGCTGATTTTTACATTTATATATAAAATCTTGTTATCTTTTCAAAAAAATAAAAAATAATAATAATAAATAAATAAAATAAAATAAGTTAATAAAATGGTATAGCAATACCCAAAAAAGAATACATTAAATATTAATCGTTATTGGGAGGAGTAGTTTTACACGGGTTGGCTGCCTAATTTTTTTTCTAGAAAATAATAAAATAAGAAATTGTAGAAATTTAACAAAATATCTAGCATATTAATACAAATATAACCAATACAGAATACCAAAAATTGTGAAATAGTCATCTGCAATGTCTTAATCAAGCAAACAATAAAAGGACAAAGAATCATATTTCATGAGAAAATGTCAGCAAACCACATATTTTACCTCCCAAGAAGCAAATATCTAAAAATAATAGTGTTATAATTAAAAATATTCTCCTTTCATCTTCTAGTTTGGATGCTATTAAACTTCATATAAATTTAAAGAGTAAGATTTAGTCCAAAAGGAAACTCGCATATATAGTAAAACTCCATCGTTAAGAGGTTCCATAGAAGTAAAATAAACCAAGAAGCAAGAACTCTTGCTAAAATAATTAATCACTAAAACAATCATTCATTGAGGATAATTAGTTTGAGGTTGTTACTCGTTAAGGCTTGAACAATTTTATCTTCTTATTAACCAAAGAAACACAAAAACTAGAACAATGGTCTACCGTCTACATATGGGATAGAATACAAAAATTAAAAAGAAATTGAGAAGCAGAGTAATGACACTTAAAGACCGATACAAGTGTAGACATGAAGTTCGGTTATCAATTTTTAGAAGAAATGTTGAAAAAAGCTTAACTTGACGATGTTCACAGTACCGCATACGTGGTGCTAAGGCTCAAGACTTGATTTGCATCAACTTCATATGAGATCGATAAAGAGGACTTTTCAAAGAGTTAGTAACTTAAAGATTTTGACTCGATTATGCTAGTTAAGGAATTATGTACATAATTTCCCTAGAGGCTAGAAGCTGTTCAGTGAGTCCTAGGCATTAGGCGTAGGGAGTGCTTGAGGCATGTCGAGTGTAAATCTCATGAGGCAAGAGCCTTTCATGTGTGCCACAAGTTATTTTGCAAGCAACTCACCCTGGGCAAGCCCCCAGCAGCCTATAGCACTCCAAATTTTTTTGAATGGGTCTAAATATGCTTGATTATGTAGTAAATCCATGATATTACGCGCGGAAGGTATCTATGATGTTGGAAATAAATAAATTCAAATAAATACATATAGAAATGTTGATGTTGAAAATATTTGATACCTTCCACTTTGATGCTATCATGACTATCCTTACTATGGAGTATGCCAGATGTCCTCTTTCCAGCTCCTGATAATGTACCAGAAGCAGAACCTCCAACTGAAACCAAATCTGACATAATAGAGAAAACAAGTGAACAAATGCCAGCATAAAGCGAATGATACAATAATGTACCCACATTTATGATTTACCATGATATTAGACTTCAATATCGCCATCTCTCTCTCTCTCTCATTACTGCCTTTGCAGGACGTTATATGATATTTTATTTCTATTTTATTACTGTATATCATATTAATAGGAGCTGAGTGAGGAGTGATTATAAGGGTAGCAGCTTGCGCCAGAAGCTAAACTACCTGAGGAAAGTCCAGCTGAATTTTCTTCTCGTTGATCTTCCATCCTGAAAATACATATCCAAATGTATTAGAAGAGAGAAGACTGTGAAACTTGCTTTTATTTGGAACAAACCCAAGTATACTTGATTTTTGGAGACAGTGGAGACTCTTCTTTAACATTCACTCCCCCTGGAGCAGCATGCCCTAACAAGAATACAAACATTCAATTAACAAAAAAATAAAAATAAAATAAAATAATAAATAAATAAAACATTCAATTAGGCTAAGAGACAAGGTAATTCTGAGAATAGTGGATGTTTGTACTTCCTCCAACATCAACAATACTCAGTTATCAGGAAATGACGATATCCATAAACTATAAACTAAGCTATGAGGATAGGCCTACGACAGAATGCTGAAACCAGACATTTCTTAGGCGTACGACCGAATGCAGAAACCAGACATTTCTGTCTATCCCACCATTTCTGTTATTTTAAAGCCGTCTGGAAGGACTGAGGGATAAAAATGGGAACTTCAGGGGTCTCAGATGACCTGCCAAAATCAGTGTATACCCCAGTACTTAAATAAATTCTTGAGTAATGACCAAACCAGCCAATTAAGTCAACATCAGCCTGTCCTATGTGTGGTAGGGGGAAGGCATAGTTTGATCGTGTTATGCAGTTAACTCAGTAAAGACTGATGCACTGAATCAAGACTGTAGGATGCAGATAACTGAGAGGTAAAACCAAGGGAGTCAGTGGGCCATCCGTTCAAATTAGTCCCAAATCCGAGTTTAAGCTAAAGAGGAATAAAAACGAAATAAAATACTAGAAAGCAAAACTCATGAGTTTACCTTGCTCCTTTGCCATAGCAAGAAGTTCCTCTTTGTTCTTTCCCATAACGTGAGACATGTCCTAGAGAAATTTAGCAAGCATAATTAGCTTTTCATATTGAAGCCTTTATGTAATATTGCGCTGTGTTAAGAGTACGACTTACCGGAATCGGAAAACAAGAGGAATTAATATATATGGAATTATAGTGATCAATACACTGCATTTTACTTTTTGTTCCAACATGTTCCGCAACTTCAGCCCAGTTTGCCAATCCATACATTTCTATGCCCTGCATAAGAAAATCAGGATAGGTGATAAACAAGAGAACCAAGAGAAATTCAATACTCACAAAAATTATGTATACTACAGATAACTAAGGTACACTAAGCCTAAGAGACATGTAAACAAAATATAGAGTAGATAAGAATAATAATATGAATATTTATACAAAAGCAGACAGAAGATACTACCTCTAGAAGTAACATTTCCTCGTCCGCATTCCAGTCAGCACATATAAGAGGAAATGACAGGTTATCCTGTTTGGAAGAAAGCCTTGAAGACATATTGTAGACATATATTTCCTCAGAAAATAAGAGGATATAAAAAGGGTGAGAGTATAACTAAATAAAGTACAAAAAGATCCAGACCACCTCATACAAAAGTAAATGTGTGAGAAAATTTGCTCTTGTTAAGATCATTAATCAACTAGACCGGAATCCCAGAATTTCTAATAAGCATGAATATACACTGGCATCTCACTCATGATCAACAGCTTCATCAGAACCACGTCCCTTGTTTAGAACACAATGGGCATATTAGCAAAACCAAACTTCTAGGTTTGACAAAGTTCAATAAAGTAACTATCCAATCTCTATTGTTTAACATCCACATAAAAGAGGTAAACTTCAGTTCTACCTCTCGCAATATTAAAACGAATCAAGTATCAATATGAGCATCCAACTTACTTGCATCATATGAAAATCATCTCCCAGTCAGAAACATCTCACTATTGCATTCAGAACATTTTCATGAGCAGAATCATTTCTACCTATTATCTTCCATCTCATTGTTAGTCCAACTTAGCTCCACGAGCGGATGACCATGGAGATAATTAACTAGTGATTATAGACACAGCTCGAACGACACTGCCTGACCATCAAGCAGCCAGGAAGACTGCACAACCCATTCACATTAGCTGAGTGGTCAACTCTCAAATACAAAACCTTGTATAGAGTTCACCTTGGCAAACCTTAACTTGCTTTATTCCTTTTTAAATTGTCCATAAGATGTTATGTACTCAGCAGCATCAACAACTTCCATGAGGTTTTCCAGAGTTTTAAGGATATAAACAATGATGAGATTAATGAGGTAACAAGCATCTAACAAAAACTACTGATCAGCTGTAGAATTAAGATTGCAAATTAAGACTGCTTCAAGCAATTTCACTGACTTAAATTATTTCTGTTCAGTTGAATTTAGATAATACTAATAAAACAATGCAAGAAAATTACTTCACTGAAGTAGTCCAAACTAAAAATAAAACAATGCAAGAAAGTTACGTCACTGAAGTAATCCAACATTTTGATAAAAATATTCACTTAGATGAAGTCACTAACCATAACCCTATACAGATGATTGCTTTTGTGGGGATGCACTTCTGCTCCAACAGAAAAGCATTCCACACAAAGATCAAAGTCAGAGCACACAACACATTTAATTCGAATCCTCCCTGAGATGTCTTTATTGCAATAATTGCAGTGGTACAAAGCCTTCTTCCCGTCGCTCAATATTTGGCCTTCATAGACATAAAAAAAAATTATAAGGTTCAACCTAAACCAGGAATAATTTCGTGACTAGTTTTTTAGTATAGCACGCATAAAAAAAAGGTTACAGAAATTGGAGTAATTACAATGCATGGCTATGTCATAGGAACACACATAAATGAGACACATAAATCATACTTTCCTGTTTCGCAAAGAACCACATTTAAAAATGACGAAATAAGAAATAGAAGGTCAAATAGTTCCACAAACTGTGAAGAATAAGAATTATGTGCTTTCCCTCAGGTGTGAAATTTGACTCGGTACCATAAAAAGAGATGAGTTTAACTTAAATGGTTTTTTATTTATAATATATGTAGTTAATATTTAGTTCGCTTTTTCTTGGAGAAAATGTTTAGTTATGTTGAGTTTTGTGCTTTTTCGAGAGAAAGATAAAGCAAAGAATTCTATTTATAAGAGTAAAAGGGGATTCCCATGGAAGTCACACATAATGTTGCAAAACTTTCCTTGAGAAGAGAAAAAAGGGTTCATATGAAAGCTTTTGCATCATACAAAATGTTGCAGAACTTATCTCTTTACCAAAAACTAAGACTATATTTTTTGAGACACAGAGTAAATCATCCGAATGAGTCCAAGTTTACAAGTGAATCCAAGTTTATTTAAATGAAGGGAGATCTTCAGGGAAAGTAGCATTGCAGGAATCCTGCTTCTTGTAAATGCTTTTCGTTCCCAAGGATGCTAATTACCCCATGTATAATCTCAAAGACCATACCAGCAGCTGCAGTATCAAAAGTCTCCACATTTTGAGCTATCCTTTTTCTCTTTGACCTACCAAAGAGTTAAAGAGCCAAGGGAAAGGTAAGTTATCAGTAATTAATAATAGAATAAACTAAATACAGTTCCACAGGGGAAATTGATCGGTATGGAACTATGTTTACATAGACACATTTGGGTATGCATTTGTGAAAAGCAATGGTCTAGATTAGAAGGTCAGGATCTATCTCTGAACAAAGCATTAAGCATGCCATTTGGCTACTGAACCCAAGCATTGGGTAGTACCACTGCTGCTCTTTAATAAAGCCCAGGAATTGCTAATCAAAGCAGGAGAGTAGAAGTAAAAGGAATTCACCGAAAATATAGCTTGGTTAACTTCCTATACATTTAACTGTGAGATGTTCATGGGAAAAAAAACACGAACGCAAGTTGAGAATGACGTTTTTCTAACCTCTTTAAAAAACAATTTCCTATTTCTGACAACTAAGATTGCATCGGCGTACTTTCTTTTGATAACTAATCAAAAAAATTTATAAAAGCTTGCACTAAGTCCGTGCAACACGGCAAAATTACAAATTGTGAAAATCCCTTATTGTATCTGCTATAGTATCAACATCTTATACAAAGACTAGGTTGCACCAAATAGCTAGCAAAAAATACATCTTTGTTTAAGGCTATGAATATTTCTCCTATTGTCTTCAAATACTCTACTACTTCTTTCAAGCCAAATAGTCCGCCAAATCGCTTGAGGAATTGTATTCCAAATCATTTGTGATTTCTTACGCAACCCCTTTTTGTTCCAGCAGTATAGAAACTCAATAATGGATTTTGGCATGGTCAAAGACATGCCAAATATTGCCAGAAACATACCCATAGTTGGGTAGTACAACTCTACAATGCAAGAAGAGGTGGCCAACCTCGCCTTTTACACATCCTACTGCAATTGTGAAAAACTCTTTTGGAGGTTAGAATGACTCAGACAAGCTTCCCTAGCTACAATCCAACATCCAAGTGAAGCAAGAGACCATCAAAGGAGCCAACTGTGGGACTATCCTCTCAAGTCTCAAGAACACGCAGTTCCAATAGCAGCAAATACATGTTATTAGATAAAATACTACTTAAACAACAATGGAATGAAAAAAGGAAAAAAAAAAAAACTTCAAGATCACATTATCAGCCAAGGAGTTCTATACACAGCTCTGCTAGAGCTAAAGAAACTTAAACCTAATTCTTCTGCTGAGTTAGAACATGGAAACTACATCCTATGCATTGGTAAACTCCTTCTCAAATTTACATAGACTCCAGGGCTTTTGTCTTGTGGTAAGAGCGTAACTTGTAATGTGTGGGTTTAGGTGCACGTCACAGCTCTGAATCCTGACACACACAAAAGCATGAAAAATAGCGTAGAAGGGTAGGTCGAGGCCCATTATCCACAGAGTTCCGGACTGCGTGCCTTTGGGCTTCTGGGATTTCTCGAATATCTAAAAATATTCATTGTATTCCACATAGAAGAACTGAAACTCAACCTCTCTTTAACCGAGAACTCCAAAGAGCCAATGGTGTATGGTTTGAAACTCAGTGGATAGTGGACCCGTCCACCTGCCCTTCTCCACTAAAATACCACGTTTCTGTCTGCGGCGAGTTTCAAACCCATGACATGCGCCTAAACCATACATCATATATTGAACTCTAACCACTAGACTAAAGCCATGAGGGCAACTTAGGTTGCTCAATTTCACACTCTTAACATAGAGTCGCCACCTAATGATTGCGGCTTTACTCTACAAACAACTAGTACCATGCTTAAGTTTCATGTGCAAAACAGCTGAACTAGGGGTACATTTATACTTTACCCTTCAAAATTTTGAAAAATACCTACAAAAAATTTATGCTTTGTCCTAATGTAATTAAAGTTTATATACCTTCTTTGCATATAGCTTGCTCCCATACCCCCCTCTCCTTCCTAACAAATCTTGCAACCACAACTGCTGAACTTAACTAGTATTCCCTCCGTCCGAATTTATGTGGCACATTTTCCCTCTCAATATCTCCTAAAAAGGTTGACACATTTCTATATTGGCAAAACATTTTAACTTTGAATTACCTATTTTACCCTTAATGAGATAGATTTCTAGCCACTTAAATATCTATAGCTTATTTTAGATCCCACGTTTGAAAAGTGTTGGTTCTTTCTTTCTGCCCAATCAAACAGTGTCACATAAAATGAGACGGGACGGGACGGAAGGATAAAATATAAACAAGTGTTAATGAAATTATAATAAGCATATACTAATATGGATTAACTGACCTCTGGCTTGGATCATCATCAGCGGGTTGATGAACGGCCCGAGAACGACCCATTTTGTGCTAATTGGAGCTCCGAATTTTGGCAGGGCTTCAGTTCAGTAAGAGATGGAGATCTCAGTTTGTCAGTGTACTCTACTGTCTACCTTGAAGTAGATTCTTGGGCAATATTCCCGAATTTGGGGATTAAAATATGCCTCTAAGGCTCTAATATATAGTCGAGTAAAATAATTCAACTCCTTAATTATTAAAATATACTAAAGTAGTGGAGTAATAATTTATTTAATTTTACTTAATCCCTCGAATGACTTATATTTTCATGTTTGTCGAAAATGGTTGTTCTAAAATAATGGTCTATTTAATATCAAAAAAGAATTAATTATTATTTTTTTCCAATTTTTACCCTCACTATTAGTTGTATGTCTTTTAGAAAGATAAAAAATTGTAAACTTCTTGTTAAGTGGAGTACCCATTTCAAAAGATTTTTGGTCAAATTTAGATTTTTCTATCCAATAACTACATTGAGATTAGTTGAAGTTAATTATACCCACCGCTTCTTCCTCTTCCTCGGAATAAATAGAGGTTCTTTTATTTTTTGGTTGTGCGGTGACTCTTATTATTAGTAATATTTTCTTTCTAATGCATATAAAAAGTTAGCATGACAAATAAATTGTACCAGGGGTAATGTTTATGAGGTCCCTTTAAGAAAAGATCTTAATAAAATAAGAAAAGATTAAGCCATGTTAGACAACAAATGATGAAAATGTTTTACTCAAACTAAGTGATACATAATACTCCCAATGTTTTATTTAGTTGTCTTAATTTGATTAAAGACGAAGCTTTAAGTCACGCAAATAAATGGGATACATTATTTCCTTAAAGAAAATGATGAGTAACTCGGATTATAGAGGTCAAAGCATTTAATTTTTCAAATGAACTTGGATATTAGTAATTGATAAAATTGTCCTTAATTTTCCTCTCAAGATCAACGCTACTCTCAATAGTTTATTTATACGTCCAGCATCAACGTAGGCATGGTGTTTATAAGTTGGCCCAATTTAGTACAGAGTGGTTCCCAATTTAGTTAGCCCTACGTGACATGAATCTAGATTAGTCAAACCAATGAATTCCGGAGACCATAAAAAGTCACCACTCATGTTGATCTAACAGTACATAGTTCGTCCAACCAGGTGTTTCAAAGACCTGGATTCACAGGACAAACCAAAAAACTAGCCTGTACTGATTAGAGTTTGGCAGAAACTAAGACCTTAGAAATTAGAATCATGAAACAGGTCCATCATTGGCCTAATGGACTTTATTCTTCTCTTCTTCCTGGTTCCTTCTTTCTTACCAATGGTCAGGAAAGGTCACCTGCAGGACACAAGCTGCTTCTGATTGGGAACTTTCACCTGCTACTTTAGTCACTACCTCACCATTCATTGACACTTTGGAATAGAAACATAGTACCACCATTCTGCTGTCGTAACATCAGTATCACCGGAAAATGGTAAGGCAGAGCGCTTGCCATATCTCTGCAAACCAAAATGATTTCTGGCTGCCAAGATTGTTGCTTCGTAAGTTATGGAGATGATGCATTACATGCAAATGGTGATTGATCACAGGATAACTCGAGGTATAAAATCCCAAATTCTCATTCATGCTAAAACTATACTGCTAATGACAATTTATCATGTTGATTATACAGGACCTAACACGTCCACCACTAATCTTCTTCTTGACTGCGAGTTCAATTTATTCTTTGTCAAATCGGCATCGATCTAACCAAACAGCTGTATTTTCAGCACAGATAGCATATCCATGTCAGCTTTTAGTAAGAATTCACATTCAACATGAATTCATTGCCTACAAACTAAAGCAACAAAATTGGAAGTAGGTTTTCACTGTGCCCACACTCTTCTAGTACCTTTAACTTTTATTTTGTAAATGGTATACTGTTGGACTGAGATGAATTTAAATGGAGAAACATCAGTGAGGATTCATACAGTCGACCCCAACTTGTCTCAGACTGAGGTATAGTTGTTGTAATGATGTCCACATCATCTTGTGCACACCCCAACAAATCCACCGGTTAGCAGCTGCCTCCCACCAACACAGATATTGTTAACTTTGTTGCCTTGGCATAGGAATGTAGGAAGAATTTACCTAATGCCGCTTCTTTTGTGATTCAAATTGGTTCTCAAAATCATATTCCAGTTCTTCGATCGCAGGTCCACCCCAGAGATTCGATTAACTTCTTCTTTTATCCAGGTGTGTGAAGTCTCAAGTCTGAATCTGATCGGAAACGAGATGTAGAAGCCTTGACAGCACACCTGATGATAAAAGAGAATGTAAGGAAAATATCAATGTGACAATCAACGATAGAATTACACCAGAAAGATTCAGTACATTTACTGCTGAAGCTTTAATTGAATCCCATATCACAGGATTTACAGACAATAAACTCGATGCTCCAAATCACGTCAAAATTTTCACTTAGGACTAACAATGATGCAATTAAGTGAGAGTCAACAGCAATTAAGAAAAAGGAACACCTGCAGTTCTGTTATTTATGAACTCTCAGAAGTCTGGACAAGGCAAAGTTTTATTATTTTATCTTTGCTAATGACTTAATGTCCAACTTTGCTTTGAGGACAAACAACTTTTTTTCCAGTGAAGGAAAACATGAAATTTCCCATGTGTGTGTAACTGTGAATAACTTTCTCACGAAAGCAGTAGGTGAGTAAAACCATATACCAAATTAGGGTCAAATGTTGTGCCACAATAATACTACTAACAGACCACGATTATTTATTTATATAGTTTTGGATAGTGATGGTGTCCATGTCAGTTTGAGTGCACCTCGATTAACCCACTGGGTACCTGCTACTCCCACCAACACAAGTACCAGATATCTAAGCCCACCAACACTTAGGCAAATGGGAGGGACTCACCTACGCCTCTGTTCGGATTCAAGTCTTGGTTTCCAAAGATTTTGTGTCAAGAATTGACCGGTCGGCCATCCCCTTGGCGAACACTAATAGACAATAATTATGTCAAGCTCTAACTAGAACATAATCTTGTTGACCATTTTCAAGACATGTTCACCAGCCAAAGATCCAGTCAGCAACCACAGGATGGAAAATGTCAAATAATGAGGAATCGAAGAGTTATAAGGCAGGCGCAAGCTGAGGTCAGAAACCCATCTAATAGGGCCTGGATTTTAACAGCAAGATATAAAATTTAGACTGATTATTCAAAAGAAGAAGCTGCAGAAAACTGCTGTAATATTGGTCAAACAATTTCTTGAAGAATGGAAACAGGGACAAGGACATGAAACAGCTTCTTTTTTTTCTGATGAGTGAACATGAAACAGCTTCAAAATTAAGCTGACGAACTATTGATCAAACAGGTAAAAAAACACTTATTACTCGCAAATTGCTGCCCAAGCTTTCTCTGAAAGCCATGAGCCATCTACTGCAAAAGGTACTAAACTACAACATGAGATGTCAAGCCCCCAAGTGACACCAAAACAGAAAAAAAGGAAATAGCTCATACTCATTAACAGGCGGGTTCTTAAGGTAATCATGATCAAAATTTTCCAGAACTTGACAAAAGTTTGGGATGATGAAGCAGCTGTTGCATCACAGATATCCAAGTAATCTATATCACAAAACAACGGGGAAAGAAGGAGGAGGAAGAAGAAGAAGAAATAAACAAATTTTGAGGAATGGGACCACTAGAAGTTGAGGATAAGAAAAAATAGAGGCCATCCCACAAGAAAAGCAAAGGGAAGATGTGAAAATGATAGAAATACCAACTGAAATGAGGTCTATGGTTGGTGTTTTTCTGGAAATAGGAAGCGCCCAAAAGGCTAGAGCAATGCTGAATGCTGGGAGCATGAGATGTTCCCTGATTCTTGTACAGACAAAGACGGTCAAGCTCAAAATTCATCTGTTTAAGAGCTAGCAGAAGCACAACTCCAGGATGGAAAAAAAATCGGAAATAAATACTAACCAAATTTGCAGTAGGTATTACAATGCAACATTTTTCAAGAACAAAGCTTATGTGAGTGGAAACAAGACAACAATATTGAGAACTTCGAGCTTTATGTGAGCGGAAACAAGAGAACAATATTGAGAACTTCGAGCATAATAAACATTTTCTGGACATGAGCCCGAAGATAAAATGAGTTGCGAAGCTTACCACTTCGTATGTCTTTGAGAACAGCAACAAGGCACTAAAAGTTTGACTCCTAGAGGTATGCCAACTCTCTACTCAAGTAACCTAGGTGCTTTCTCTCTATAGTATCTAGTATTCAAACTCCCATAGCCAGAATAAAGGCCTCTTTAGATGGACGAAGAAAACAAAGGTTCATCTCCCTCCATCTGGTTTTATACTCTTCATAACACCCATTGCATATCTTAAGCTTGAGAAAAAGTAGTAATTTCCCCGGCCAATTGGTTTAGTTCAAGCAAATCACTGGAAAGACAACCAAATAAGAGAACCAAACCAGGTTCATACAAGAACAAAACTGAGTAAGATTTGAATCATAAATATTCTGACATTAGACGATCCTTCTCTTAACACATACAATCTTCAGTTGCAGTCTCAGAAAATTAATGTTGCAACAAGAAAACTTATTTAATTTCATCAAGAAAAATAAAAGTTTAGCCGACTCCAACTAGCTTGGAATTGTGGCAGTTTCTATTAGTCAAGAAAAAAATGCATTGACATAAGTTTTTATAATAAAAAGTTGTGTACCCTCATTGACACTATCGGATGTTCATTGTCCAGGTAACATTTCAGAATTACAGTATCTATTTAACAGTTGAGACTAACCTTTGCAAAACAAGTTTCAATTGTCTACATGGAAAACCATTTTGCTCACTAGAAAAAGTACAGTGGTACGAAAGCAATTGATATTTAATAGGAAAAAAGGGCAAGTTACAGATGATTCGGCACAATCAGAACATAAGTGTTGTACAACTTACACTCTATCTTTGGTATGCAGAACTAATCATTGTTGCCTTATCTAAACCTTCGGGCATGAGACATCTGGCTTCTATTACTTTTATGTAAAGGTTCAATTTTTCTCATCCATCCATAAAATCAGTCATTAATGCTTTATCAAAGCCTTCGGGCATGAGACGTCAAAGGTTTACATTCTATCACCCATCCGTAGAATTAATAATTGTTGCTTTATCAAAGCCTTCGGGGAGGAGGCGTCTAGCTTCTATTTCTTGAAAAAGTTTTATGATTGTTCCTTCTCTGCCGCATCCTAGAAGTGCGTTGCATATATCAGTTAAGATAGCCAAATCTGGGGTAATAGATCTTTCTAGCATCTCTTTCAAGACTTTGATTGCGCCATCATAATCCTCATTCTTGATGAAGGTGGACATTAATAGAGTCAAAGTGGACTTATTCGGGTGACAACCACCTCTGACCATGCTCTTATAGAGTTGAAAGGCACGGTCAGGATTCCTTCTTGCACACTGTCCACTAATCAGAGCAGAGAAAGTAGAGGAATTAGGAACCAAGTTTGCCTTATCAAGTTCTTTGACCAAAAATGCAGCTTTCTTTGTCTTCCCCTCCTTACACAGTCCCGAAATCAATGCATTGTAAGTCAAGATATCAGCCTTCAATCCTTTGTTCACCATCTCCTCGAAAAGACGACTTCCCATTTCGGAATTACCAATCTGGCTATATGCATTTATCATTGTATTATAAGTTACAACATTAGGAGGCACGCCGATTCTCATCATCTCACTGAAAAGTTTGTTTGCTTCATGTAGTTTTCCTTCCTTGCATAAACCATGAATAAGAGCATTATAAGTAACACTTGATGGATGTACCCCATTCTTCTCCATCGTGCTCTTAAGTTTCATTGCAACACTCGAGAGTCCCTTGTTACAATGTCCAGCAATTAAAGTATTATAAGACACAACAGTAGGTTTCAAGCTTATGTTCTCCATTTCCCTTAAGACCTCAACAGCTTTTTCTAGTTTTCCCAATTTGCAAAAACCACTCAAGACCATATTAAAGGTATAAACATTAGGCGAAATCCTTGACCGACGCATCTCCTTATAAAACCCCAACGCAACATCTATCCTACCCAAACTAAGCAACGAGCTCATAAAAGCATTGCAAGACTCAACAGTGGGAACAAAACCATACTGTTTCATACTACAAAACACATCACTAGCATTCCTACACTTCTTCAAATGAGCATGACACTTAAACAACGAATCAAAAACACGCGGCGAAGAATCACACATTCGATACGATAATAGTACAGCTTCAAATAACTTAGCAGGAAAATCAACAAAACCACCTGATTCAAGAAGCTTCCTTAAAATTAATTCAGCTGACTTAAACTTCTTATTCTTGGTAAGAACATGAAGAACAATGGAATGATTCTCAAGGGTATTCGAATTCGGGTTTTTAACCTCAACCCATTTAAAGAATTCAAAGGACAAAACATAATCTTTTTGTACTTTTAACAAAATGTGCTTTACTCTAAATGGGGTTAAACTAGAAGCCAAAGTTTCAAGCTTGGACCAATCAGAATGTATAAGGTGACTATAAGCTATATTAATAAAATCAAGATCTTGGCCTTTAGGCTCAGATATTGTTCTATGAGGCAATGGAATTGGGTCCAATCTTTTTTGCTTAGAGGTTACCAATTTCATAGGAATTTGGTGTGAATCAAGAAAGGTTGAAAATTTACGAAAATGTTTGAGAATCTTCATTACAAGAGTCTGGTGAGGGTGAGAATTATACAGACTTACCCTTACCTCGAGTGAGGTCGATAGCTTTTTGTGTTAACCACCTGAAATTTTATTAACCTTGCAAGAAATATGTAATCTTTTTGCTTCTTCCTAGTGATTAAAGGTGAAATTTTTAGTGTTTGAGCCACACTGGAAACCCATTTTTCTGAAACGAAAGGGGATGGTTTGAACTTTTGATATGTAGGAATCCTACAGTAGGATATACACATCGGCCCGCAGTTTGTTACTCAATAGAAATTGTGGTCCTGGTACTTTCAATAATTATGTTAATTACCCTCGGTCGCGGCCCACTGGTAAAGTAGTCTTCTGAAATTATGGTAATTATCCGAGGGGTGGAAGGAGAGTCTTGAGGCAACTGGTAAAATTATTTTCGTGTGACTTAAATGACACGTGTTTAAGCAGTGAAAACGGCCATTGATGCTTGCATCAGATACATCACACTCCCTTGGCTCCTTGAGGTGCGGCCCTTCCCCCAACCCTACGTGAATGTACGATGCTTTGTACATTGGGCTACCCTTACTGTAGTTGGATCTATTTTAGTAAGAGGATACTAAGTTTGCACTGATTTAAAACTATATAATAAGTTGCTTACACTTCTTAATTTATACTATCACATTGTAGTAATTTTTTTTTTTTTTTGAATAAGTAGTAATTTTTTAATCATTCATCAAATTGTACTTGGTAGATGGCAAAAGCTGCATAATGGTGAAGTCTTTTTTCCATATAATTTATAAGAGGGGAGATTACTTAGTGTAAAAAAATGTGTTTGATCGAATTTAATTTTATCCTTCATAATGTGACTACTCGACACAAATGCTGATTTATCAGCTATTTGAGCTTCAAATACCTAATGATTAAAAAAATTAGAGTTTTATTTTTATATCGAAATTTTTTACCCACAAGTTGGGAATTATGATGAATTTGTAATATTTTTGTTGGTAATGTTAAAAGAAAAAGTTCAACATCTTGATTACTTGACTAAATGTATTATTTTAGTCTCATGACTTATCAAACATTCATCATATAACAACTTTGACTCAAGAATTAGAGTGTTTGTAGTGAATGATTCAAAACTCGATGGAGAGTAAACCTGCCATTTTAGCCTTATCCACTTATATATCAGGTTTTTTGTTTGCGGTAGGCTTCGAACATGTAACATACATCAAACTCACATATCACTAGTTGAGCTCTTACTACTAGACCAAAGTCTTTGAAAAGTAGAATACTAGAGCATGCTTCCTTATAGTAACTTTTATTAAGCTTTTTACTAGGAACTTTTGAACAAGTCTAAACTATCTCTAGACACACTTCAAATACTATAAGAAAGTGATAATTATCTTCATATCTACAAGGTTTGTAATTTTCATTTCTTTATACAAATGCTTAAAGCAATAATTTTTTTAATTTTTTGTAAAACCTTCGTATACTACTCAATAATATATTCAATTGTAATTATGTTTAGATAATTGACAACAAATACTTTGATTTATTAGCTAAATTAGTTTAAAATAACTAAAATTAGTCCAATACTTGAAATACGCAGAAAAACTAAATAAAAATATCAAATTATTCGAATAACTACATCACAAAATGAATCGAAGTTTCTAGAGAGCAAAAACAATCGCCATAAAATATGTTGATTGTATAGTACTTGTAAAAATTGTTGGCTATAAGTTTGTGATGGTGACAAAAACAAAACTCAACTCATCTTTTCTCATTTGATTTACCTTTCACTCGGTTGTTCTTACCTGCATGGACCAAGAAACCTAAAAGAAAAACATGTATTGTGTTATGGAATGATGCTGGTTCCATTAGTATGCAACCCTTGGTTATGTCCTTTAAGCCTCAGGGGCTAATTTTCCAATCAGTCTGTCTCAATTTATTTGTCTAGGATTATTCTTTTGTCCAAAACTAACTATTGATGGGTTTTGGCAATACGCACCCTCAATAATTATTGCGACTTTTGTTCATATGAAGTCGTTCGAAGAATAATGAATAATTTTGAAATATATTATTATTTTATATTAATAAACTTATGTATGTGCATTCGATCTCTTCTTGATTTTGACTAGATTTTTTTTTTTTTTTTTGTTCTTTTGGTCTTGAAACTTCGATTAAATTCAAAATAATATATAGCCAACCACATTGCATAATTGCCGTCAGTATTGAGTTTGATCACATTATTTATGTCTAAATATTATCAACCTGATCAACTCAAGTATCTGAGGATAATGATTAAATAGAGAAGCCTCTGCTTCAAGTGATCACCATTCAACTGTTACACAACATCATAATCTATTAGATTCCCTCTATGATTCCTTTTCTCCCATTCCTTTTCTCCCACCAACTTTTCACAATATTTATTTACCTCAAAATTTTCCACTCTAACGATATCGTTCAATTAAATATGGCAAAGAGAAACTTCAGCACCACTAATCCCAAAAAAAAAAAATGATAAATATTTATACCATTTTGATACAAGTTTTTTTTTCAAAAAAGGTAAGTGGTACACTACTATATATACAAGCATTTAGTTTCTGTGTTTTGCACATATATCTATCCCTTTACTACCATTGTGTGATGCTAGTTTCAAGATAGGTACTTGCATCCATTGATTAATATTCTTTGCTTTCTAAGGCTTTATGGGATGAAGTTCACTGTAGCTCCATATGAAGCTGAGGCACAGATAGTCTATCTGCTCGGCCATGGGAAGGCAAATATTGTCAATTTCAGATAGTTTACAAGTTAGATAGTAAAGGAAAATTCAAACACTTTCAAGTCCACAAGTTATTCGAGGTCCCTATATTTCAATATTTCAACTTTGACATGGTTAAAGAATCATGTGTGCTTAGCGGATGTGATTAATTTTGTCTGTCAATTTTGCACTCGTCATAAATATTTGCAAATAATTTAATTTTTTCAGGGTATTCAAAGATGACCACCATTGTTTTTTCAAGAGAAGTGCCTCATATTTTTTCAGGGTATCCAAAAATGACCATCATTGTTTTTTCAAGGGAAGTGCCTCATGAACGATGCATGGGGAAAATGAAACCAAAGGAACTAATTATGAATATATCCCATTTCTTGCAGCAACACAAGAGTACTTAGAGTTATGTCAAGTTAACAAGATCTCAGCCATTTATTTCAAATCACTGCCTTTATTTTTGTAGTCATAAAACATTATTGACAGAGATAAAGACTTAAAGAAGTTTAGTTTAACTAAAAGGGTCATATTTCCCCTTTCAGTTTCATAAATTGTATATTATTATCCTTTGTCATACTATTCGATCAAAAATATCTCAATCGTTTAACTTTGAGCACATTTGCCCTTCCCTTAATGGAGGGACACGTGGAGAGTTTAAACCACAAATAATTCATTTGATTTTAATACCCGTTTACCCATTACCATGACCCTAATCCATAACCTGGTTTTAAAAATTTCCATTCTACAACTTTTACTCACCCAATACAAAAGCCAAGAAAAGACAAAACCTTTGGGGCTTTACCACATAGTACGTTGTTTGAAGCCATAGTAAATCACTCAAAAGAATTTCATAAGAGTACAAAGAAAAATACTGTAAGATTGATATTCTTCCATAAAATTAAAAAACTGGTAAATTGACCTATATTTTACCTTGTCGGAAGACCGCAAATCACCCAAATAATTTTATTTAAGCATCATGATAATCACACAACAACGTAATTGTTACAATGAAATAGATGAAAAATGTGAAAACAACTGAAGTTTCTATCTTTTTTGGTTCTAGTCTCAAAGAACAATTACTATTATTAGGGAATGAATAACGTTTGTAACATAAAAGTGCACACAAATGGATGCTTTTAAAACCTCCTACTAAGTAACAATTATAGTGGAGGATGAAATGAAAGGTTAAGAAAGGAGCAGGTTCCCAAAGATTATCTGGAGGCAACTGGGAATAAAGTATAAACACCTTGACTCAAGGCAACAATATCGAAAGCTTTGTTACCTGGTTAGCTGCTCAATGTAAATAAGGTTTAAATTTAATAATCACATCAAATGGGCTGAGATTATTCCTTTTATTCTATGGGGTATATGGATTGAGAGGAATGACAGGATGCATAAGAGAACTAAAATCATTAGTAAAGCTATGGAATTTAAGCTACTAACTGATGAAGAAACAAGGATCCAAAAACAGCAACTATTTATCAAATGGAATCCTCGGAGCTGAATAGTTTAAAACTTAACATTGATGGTACTTGCATTAATGAAACAGGAAGAGGAGGAGTAGTAGGAGGAGGTTAAGGATTGGAATGGTAAATGGATTATAGGCTACAACAAAGCAATCGCAGTTGCAACTGCTATCACTGCAGTACGTCATTAAACTAGCAATAGAAAAAAGCATAACCCCACTCATAATCGAAACAGATTGTAACGATCTTGTTAACATGATTTCAAGAGGAGAAGGGCCTCACTTAAACTTAATTCATGATTGCAGGTAACTATTGCTTAGTGCAGGAGGACCAAGGTTGCAGCACAACTATAGAGAAGCCAACAGAGCGGCAAATCAAATGGCAAAAATGGGTTGCATTCTATCTATTGAGGAACTAAGGATATATCATGATCCTCCTAGTTATGTAATATCTATTCTAGAACAAGACAATCTTAGCATGGTGGTGCCTAGATTAGTTAGTAGTTTAGTTTCCATGAACAACTATAATCCAGACAATCTGGGTACTATGTTGCCAAGGTCGGTCCGAGGATGTAACAATTAGGATTTATGTGCTTTCAATAAAAGCCTTTCATTACCCCAAAAAAAAAATAGTATCTGTTAATTTGAGCTCATTTGATTCAACCGCTTTTTGTTAGCAGAGATATTAGTAGGGAAAGTTCTCCAATGTTAACCCATAGCTTGTTTGGCTTGTGTATCCAGTTCCTTATGTACATTAAATGAAGAAGTTGGCCAGACTCCAGAGCAAGATTTGCCAATTCTTCCTGCCAGTAAGAGAAGAGGCGCTAGCTGGAACCTTGCATACCCATTTGCATTTCCTTGTTCTGGTGCATGTTGCCAACACCTTGGTGAAATATATCATCATAGCTTGTTCAATTATTAAAGGTGCCTAAGATGAGTCAAGAAGAGCATCCACTGAGCCGGCTATGCTGGAGAGTGTAAAAAACCCAAGTCCACAGGTCAAAGCACAAGCCAAACTATACCAGGTTCCCATTAATAAACATGAATTGATGAGACTGCAAGCAGACTACAAAATAGCTAATTGATCAAGAAACTTATGGTTGCCACTTTTCTGACTGATCATTACCAAGAAAATCCAGGAAAAATGTGTAATGAATGGACATGAAACACCTACAAAAGCACATATGTTTTCAGCATTTGGGCAATTGGTTGAGATCCTACTATTGGACAGACATAGAATGCTATAAACCTAGGTTCCTGCATTTTTCCAATACTTTCAAGGGGGCAAAAGTTGAAGTCCATTCAGCTCTAGGAGAAGAACGGGTCCTGGAATACAATATGAGTTGCACTGACTCGTGATATATGGCTATATAATTTCACGTTGAGCAATTGAGCTAGCGCTGTAAGTGGAATGACAGCAAAAGAACCTGACATGAATACTCACAAATTATGCTTAATTGCAATTTGCTATCTACCGAGTCTTAAAGATCAGATCTATTAAAGATCATCAGAATTTGCAACTCTTATTAACATTACTGCAGTAAAATGTATACTGCTTGTACAACATGCAACCTCAAACCTTGAGGGGTATCAATACACACTGAAAAAGTATATACAAATGCACTCCTTTGATGAGTTAAATCATATATACAAAGTCTGAAAGGGCACAAGTAGATTTGTACCTATTGGTTTTATCTCATGGTCCTCTTCCTACTGGTGTATGTTGTAAGAATTCAACTTTACAATCCTCTAAGAAAGCTCATGTCGTGGCTCGATTGTTGTCTATCCACTATGCATACAGCATTCCTCTTACACGCACGAAATATCTCAAACAACCACTTGACTCTGATCAAATCCTTCAACCAATTCCCATCATGCTTCTGCTGAAAAATTCAGTTGAAAGGCTTATGACACCAAATCAAGCCTTTCAGTATTCTCAGGCTTCAATAACCTTCGAGGTGAAACAAGAGAGCCAACATGAATAAATGCCTTGAAGGACCGTGGCATTCTAGAAATACGAAGTTCATGTAGTTTCTTTGTCAAAGGATTATAACAAAGCAAAGTGCCACCATGCAGCAGCAGCATTTCTCCATTTCTCCAGAAAAAGAGAGGCTGGACCGGTCCAATGATCAGCCCAACTTCACTACAAACTATTTTCAAACACTTTGTCCATGATTCCTTGACACCATAGTCCTTCATTACCCAAATCTCCGTATAAACTTGAAATATAAATCTTGTAGCCGAAAGACAACCCTGTAAAACTCCCAAAGTATAGTTAAGTCTTCCTGAATCAAAATCAGGATGAGGAATGATCCTAAACACTTCATTTTCCAAATCAAAGGCAACAATCTGATGAACAAGTTTAGCACCATCATAACCAGGACTAACCCAATGAAGAGCTCCATTCACAAATGCCTCGGAGCAATGCCTACCGCGAAGCGAATAAGGAGCAGAACCAATATGTTTCCATGAATTATCCCCCATAGTGTATACATGAACATTAGAACTCAAATCATCATCACCTATTGTCCTCTTGTAATAGACAATTTCTACCACCTTATACACATTGCTCTTTGGTAAAAACCCAAAGCCTACAACAACATTCACAGGATCCTCCTCTAAAGCTCTAATAGGATCAGGCAAGAAAGCAAATTCACCAATACATGGATTAAGAATATGAGTCACATACTTAACAGTTGGATCAAACAAGCAGAGTAATCCATTACAAGAACCCATAATTTCACAATTATGCAACATGGGCAATGAGAATTCAAAGTTAACACACTTATAATCATCAGTTCCATCATTGTGTACAAAAGATAACTTACTATGCCAATAGGTTCTGTGAATAGGAATTGAGCTTTTGAGGATGAGACCATTAAAGAGTTCATCATTAGAGGAAAAAGAGAGATGACTATCAATAAGATGCAAGTCATGTGTCAAATGAAGCCAACATTTACAAACACACCTGCACCTTACAAGTGACTTAATTGGTAATCTTGAGAGTATGTCTATGACAATCTCACTTGAAAGTTTATCCATTATTGTTAATTGGTTTAAATTTTTGAAGTTTCAACGATAAGTATGGAAATGAAAGTTGTGTAGAGTTGATTATTGTTAAATTTCAATCTTGTTGCATTGTTAAAGAGTCTTTGCTTAGTTAAGTGCTTCTTGTTTGTTCTAAGTTGACTTTGAGCTGGCAAAGAAAGAAACTTTGAAGAGCTCAAATGATATTATATTCATAAAACAAAGTCAAATTGTGATAAGTTAGTGGAAAATGATAAATTTGGACGTGGCAAAGCAAATTTACAAATTGAAAATATCAAAATCTGAAAAATACTTTCTTGCACATTCTTCTTTCTGTATTATTTATTTGTTATTTTCTGATTTTAACTTTTGTATTCTATTCAAATAATGGCATTGTAATAATCTCCAGATATCAGCCATCCATTTATTCACTTAAAAGTTCATTTCCTTTTCTTTGTTTTATTTGGTTCAAGTTTTCTTTCTAATATATGTCCAAGAACAAACTGAGGTATTTCAGTCCTTATCCATTTGATTGGTGGATGAGCGGGCCTAAGTTATCACCTCTCCTTATGGTAGTCAATTTAGGAATTGATGTTTGAACCAAATGCTATGCAACTTACTGGTAGTGGTTACCCCTATAAGAAGTGTGTGTGTCTGTAAGTTAGAGATTTTGAATTGGACTATTTATTTGTCTGAAAATTCATCAATTTTCGCTAATTAATGACTGATGACTTTTATTTAAAAAGGAAAAAAATTGCTTTTAGGCTAATGTAAGCATAATTCTTTCTTATCAATATTTGAGATGCTTTATTGCCTCTACACCCTTAAACCATGACACAGCAGGTAATAACTTCTACAATTAGCCTCTGAAACCTTTGGACAAATAGTAGTAATAATAATAGTTATGTTCATATGCATATTAAGGAATTTAAGATCCTTACCACAAATGAAATTAGACCTCAAATAAGAAAAAGCATCATGTGAGATGGCATTCGGCTAAAAAAGGAAAGTTCAAACTTAATACCGATGGTACTTAGATAACCCAAGACATGCAAGTATCCGAGGAGTCTTCGCAACTCAACAGGAGATTGGATCTTGGGGTTTCAAGGGACTGGCTATGGTCCAAACCATTCCCATTCTGGCTTTAGAATATGGCCTGCATTTGGCATGTAATTAACCACAATTTATGTAACAGCCCAGCCCGTTAGCGATAGCGTCCGCTACAGAATTTAAAACACGTCACTAGGGTTTAAGATCAGTTAGCTTATATACCTAACACATCTCCTGTGTTATACTGATGTGAGACACTTAATCCTTAGCTGGGTGTTATTGTAAAACAGACTCAATAGAAATTTTACATGTTTTGGAAAAACCTGTACCGACTTATGCCTTTAGGGTGGAACATTGCAGGTCATGATTGATGAATTGCTTGGGGTTGCCGGAAATCACGCATTATAACTTCAGGCGAGGAAATGAAGTAGCAAATCTTTTGGCTAGCTTCCAAGCAGTCCAAGATGAATGTGTTGGTCCACCATGTCAGTCCTCCTTAATTTGTTTGTTCATCAATCCTGTTAGCAGATAAAGTAGCAACTGGTTGTACGTAATGCTACTTAATTAGTATGAATAAATAGTACTAGTATACTTTTAACCAAAAAAAAATAGATAAATGTTTATCATATAATTAAATGTATTACTTAGTTACTTATATAATCATAGAAAAATATTTATATCTCTATGCATAAAACTTTAACGCTATTGACAATAAGTGAGAGCGTAGACTAGTGGGTTGATGGTCAAATATCCTAGTTTTCTAGTTTCTACTTGGCCCCACTCTATCTTCTTTGGAGGGATTCTACATAAAAACCTCAATCATCACTCCGAGCCCGAGCCCTTCATCTCGGCTAATCTTCAATAACTCTATAGCTTTGTTTTGTGACCTCAACAGCAAATTACCACAAGCTAAGTTTCTCAATAAACTAGCGGTTTTATGACTTTACAACAATCTTACTATTTAGGGTCTGTTTGGAAACCACCTCGTAATTGGATTTGGTGTAATTACTAGGGTAATAATTACACAGCCTAGTAATTACACAATAAAGTAATTACGAAGTCCTGTTTGTCTGCCATAGTGTAATTACAGTGTAATTACAAGCGTACCGTTTGGTTGCACAAGTGTAATTATACTGTTAGATCTTTTTAAATTAAAAAAAAAACCTATTATACCAAATTATTGTTCAATTATTTTTTTGAAATTTACCTATCATTTTTATTAATATTCGTCTTTCTAAGATCAAGAGACAAAGTTTCAAAAAAACTAGAGTAGTAACTCATCTAAGAGAAATAAAGAAGATAAAATAAAGAAAGTAACGAAGAAATAAAATTTGAGAAGTTATATGGTACCACAAAAAGTAAAGATACTTAGAAAGTGAGAAAAAAAAAGAACTGAAAGAAAAATATGTAAAATAAATAATATACTTAAAACAAGAAATTAAAAAATAAAAAAGAAAAAAAGATAACGTTGTAATTACCAAGGAAGATAAGAAATTGCAAGAAGTAAATGTCGTCAAAATGATAGGGAGGTACGAAAGAAAAACAATGAACAAATATATGATATAGTCAAAAACAAACACTACAAGAAATCGGCCTTTTAGTGGCGACCAAAGTCGCTACTAATGACCAGAAAGTCGCCACTAATTGTTTTTAGTGGCGACTATATGGTTGCTGCACTACAAGCTGATACTGAATGTTTTAGTGGCGACTTTAACTTGTTGCTAGTAAAAGTGTACAATCTGTGGCGACTCTAGTCGCTGCTAAAGATAAATATTGATGCTAAAAAAAAGGTGGTGCAAATTAAAATTTAGGTGGGTCGCCACTATAGAATAGCTTTTAGTGGCAACTTTAGTCGCCACAGAAACTAGTATACTTATAGCGGCAGCTCTCTCATTGCCACACCAGCAAGGTCCCCTCGCCAGTAAAGCCTATTTTTTCAACTACTCATACACAATTACAATAGTTCAATAGTGGCCTATTTTAAAACACATTCAATATAATTCAACAAAACACCAAAAACAATCACAAGCTCAAAAAATACTTTATTGAATAATCAATTTATACTAGACAATACTTCATTGTTCAATGTTACTGTACATATACATATGACCCAAAAACAGAAGAGTAAGTATCTTCAACTCCTCCTTTGCTTGACAACATTTTACAACACATTAAGTGCCTTTAAATTCCTCCTTGATCGATGCCATTTGCGAACTTATAAAAAATCTTGTATCTGTTATCAAGGAATAAAGCACAAGATCACTTTGGCAATCCTCATGAATGATAAAAAAGGGTGGCCACATTAACATTGGAGTAAAATGTTCAGAGCACATGCAAGAAAGCAAAGGGATAATATGACCAAGTAAATATACACAAAATAATTTGATCCAAGCGCATAAGCTCAAACATTCAAATGAACAATTCATCAAAACAATAAAACGATATTACAAATAACATATTCAGTAAGAAAGCTGTGGAGTGACTACTTTGAAATAGGAGGAAAAGGTTTTACTGCTAGAATATTAGCTTATTGAGAAAATTATCTTAGCCTCAATATAAAGAAAAAGTGCACCAGATTATAGTACCTACAATAACTTCCATGTTTCTTGATATGATTTGCCTTACTGATTTCTTTGCAAAATCTAAGCAGGCATATGATACATCCAAGAATACAAGAACTAGCTATCATAGCATACTCAGGGAGCATTACAAATCTACACACCTCTACAAATGAGGTTCCAATAGCTAGCACATTTCCTTGACCATACTTTTCTGTTTCAAAGTATTAAGGATATGGAAGAGGGGATTGGTGGAAAAATTACATGACACAATATGCAGCTAAAGAGTATAAAAGAGCTTGCATTTCATTCATATTTTAAGCTTTAACATATTGGAAAAGTAAAGACAAACAAGGAAAAGAAAAGGTCTAGTAACTCAGTATGACACCTTAGGTGTGAAGTTTAATCATTCTTAAATAGGAAATGGCACATGAATATTTGACAAGTCATTCATTCTCTGGGTATTATTGTTTATGTAAGGTCTATCAACTTAGCGTGAACTGTGTTTATATCGAATCTCTACACTTGCAGGGTGTGAAACAAGTTATACCAAATAAAAGTATCATTACATTATCGCGTAATTTATGCTCTAAGCTATTTGAATTTCAGCTTCAAATGAGAACAAATATATGAAAAATTTACAAAAAACTACAGCAACCAAAATCCATAACAAAAGGACACCTATTATAACCTTTATTATCATCTGACTACAGGTATATGAGTGAGTGAACTAAATGAATAAAAGGTAGTTAGGTATAGTTGTTGCGTGGTCTAGTATGTCAAGTAGAAATAATTATTTGCATCATATTTTCCCTGAAAGTAAAGAACTATCGATACAACCAAAAATTAATAGAGCACTTGGAACATCACCAATAAATGAAGGGTAATTATATCAATTGAAGCTGTTTGCACAAAACAATATGGCAAAGGAAGAACGTCAACTTATAAAAGTTGCACTAGAATTTGAATACAGAATTATGAATTCAAAAGTACAAAGACTTAGTATTAAAGATAATTATACAACTTCTAAAAAGAAAAGGACTACTAAAGAAGATATATATGGTGACCATTTGGCTCTCATTTCCTCGGAATTTACTTCTCACTATGAGGAGCATTTACAGAAATGATCAGTCATTGCATCTTATCACATGTAAGTCTAGCAATCTTTAATTTTCATTTACAAAACCTTATGTGATTCAAATAAATAACCAAGAACTTTGGGCTAAAAGAAATCTTTGATGAGAACATAAATAGGAAAATGTTATCTTTTCTCAAAAACTTAAGTTACTTATTTTGGAAAAATTTCAAAACTATTTTTAGATGCCTCTAACCACTGTTCATGGGAAAAAATTACATTTTTTATAGCTAAATAATAAAACATTAACTCAAAGAAATGGTATAAATGACTAATAGTTAACAAAGCACCCTGACATATACTCTTTAGAACCAATATATGATTTCACGATAACGAAAATCTACTAATATTAAAAGGCATAAGTTTGGCATCTAAAAGATACTATAAAAGTATTAAAGCTTGTGTTTAATCAAACATATGATGTGTCGTAATAATGTAAACAATATTGCTTTTAGGATGGCTTGTAGAAACCTGTAAAAAGCATCGAACAAGAAAATGTTCAGTTATTTCAAATAAATTTTCAAATACCTAGTTGCATCTTAAGTTCTTCTCTGTTTCAAATCATAAGATTTCCATAGAGTCATTTGAACAATCTATAAAATCCACCAAGCAATGATTAAAAAAAATAACATAGTTCTAATTAACAAAAAGAAATCATCGAACATGCTTTCTTGAAATTAGTAGGTGGTTACTTAGATCGACACTTTGGAGACTTGGCTAGTACACAAAGATGATTACTTTTCTTTGAAATTTTATGCCATTGATCTATCGAAACTCTGTACTATTCCTAGGGCCTTCACTATTGGTATCTAAAAATGGAACCCAAGGGCAAGAATAAAATAGGACTCTTAGGAAGAGAGTCTTTGAAACATAATAGAAAAAAGAAAAATCAAATGCAAAGAAGAATTAAACACCTAGATACGAAAGGGGAAAAAAAGCCCCAAAATAAGAAGGCTTACCACTGAGAAATAAAAAGTAGCAACCCAGCGTTGGAGAGCTTGAGAACAATTGGAAGAACTGAGAAAAGACAAAAACGTTAGTAGCAAAATCGCAACTATATATACATGGATCTGTTATTTAGGATTACAGTGCTTACCTGTAGAGTCACAATTTGTGATTTGAGCAGATAAGCTAGAGAGATTGAGCAGAGAGAAACATGGCTCTTCGTTTTGGTTTCTTTGTTGTGAAAAGATAAAGCTCTATTTTTAGGGATTCCTGTTCCCCTTTTCTTTATTTTCCCTTTCCAATTTCAATTTAATACTTACAAGACTAATGTTTTTGTAGCGACTATGCATAAGTTGCCACAGATAATTAAAGCTAACATTTAGTTCTGGGCGGGAATAGAAAATTTGGACTTTATTTTCATATTTCAGTAGCGACACAAGAAAGATCGCCACTAAAAGTTTACTTTTTGTGGCGATTTCATTAGTCGCCACAGAATACTAACTAATTGTGGCAATATGTAAAGTCGCCACTAAATGTCGCGACAAAAAATCAAATTTCTTGTAGTGAAAATAAGTTCAAAGTAAAGAAATAAAAAAGGAGAAAGGTTACCACGAAGCAAAAAGTAAAGATAAGAAAATAAGAAGAAAAAAATAAAAGAGAAATGATTTTAAAGAAATTATATATTTAATATAAAATTAAGAATTTTAAAATAAAAAAAGAATAAGAAATTAAAAAGAAAATAAACTTAAAATAAAAACAAAGATAATAGAAATTAAAAAGTAATCCTGTAATTACACAGTGTAATTACCAGCAATTCTCAACTCCCCCCTAAGAATTGAAGAGTGTAATTACATAGCCTCAATTACACCCAATTACATGCTGACCAAGTAATTACTTGGTCAGCCAAACACGCCAAACTGAGTAATTACACCCAATTACACCCAAATCCAATTACACAGTGGCTTTCCAAACAGGCCCTTATATTAAATAAAACATAATATTAAGTTACCAAAGGATCGGAATGTTCCCATTTTATTAAATTTATTTAGATGATTAAAGCAGTGCTACAAACATTTCTTTTGTATTTTCCACAAGTTTACAAACACAATAGATTGAATATAAGATAAAATGCAGGTAAAATAACGTCAAGAAAGAGCTACTTCAAGAATGTAGTACGATTCATCAATTTTTGACTGCTTGTATAAAACAGATTACTTATCTTTAAGTTAGGGAGTTCCCTTGAAGAATTGATGCATAAATCATTGACATCGATCATTGGGATTCATATAGCTAATAACTCCGATTTCTAACGAGGTAAATGCATGACCTAGAAAACACGAGATCTGATCAGAGGTCTCTGTAATCACCTATTTTTGGCACGAATTCAGCAAAAATTGCTCAAAATAGCTGTGTTAAATTCTTAGAATTTTCCCGAAATTTTCCTAAAAAATTAGTCTTTATTTTAATGGAAATTGTCATTAATCGGGAAGAAAATGTGAAAATTACTTGTTATGTGCGTAATTGTGGTCCTATGTTTAATTTTGATGTTAGTATAAAATATGTGATTTTATTTTGGTTAATGTAGTATCGTTTTAACTAATGTAGTGCCTTTGAATGGTCATTTGTGTAAAAATATTAGCCCACTCCTTAACCCAAGCCCACTCCCCCTGACCCGGCCCACGCTAGTAATATATAAGCAAAAATCCACACTTTGCTCAATATACACAAAAATCAGAAAAAGGGGAAACTCTTGCCAATTTTCCCCAAACCCGCCGGAATTCCCCTCCCACGGCGGAGCCACCGCTGCTCCGCCGCCGGCCACCACCTCCGGTGGCCGGAAAATTACAATATGTATATCATTCGAAAGCTCTCGACCCCCTCAACTCATTTCTACTACTCGTTTTCCCAAAAGCTCAACCAAATGGCGTAGATCGGACTTTGAAAGTCGTTACTCCGGCGACCCCGTTATCTTTTCGGGTAAGTTTTTTGTTCCATTCTTTCCTCCTCCACCCCCTTTACCCTCGCATCCCCTTTTTTCCCAAACCCCATCCCCGTTTTCACCCGTTTCCTTTTTCTTCCATTTTTCTGTTTCCTCGGCTTCTTCTTAATTTTTCTTTTTCTTTTCTTTTAATAATGACGTTTTGGAGGAGGCTGTGAATGATGGCGTTGATGTGTGGGTGTGCGTGTGTGATGACGGGAAGGACTGATTTAATGAGGATTGGGTTATGATTTTGATACAATGGTGTGAGGACGGGGAAGCAGTAGCTACGGTGATTATGCTGCTGTCATGGAATCGTGATGGTGTGCGTAGTGATGCAGCGAAGTGGGAACAGGTAGGCAGTGGACATGGCCTGATCTCGGCTATGGCAAAGCAATGGTGTCGAGGTGATGTTGACTCGACGAGGCAGTGTTATGGTGTTGAAACGGCGAGGCTATGTGATGATTGTGCTATGGTAATGTTTTGATCGAGTAGCAACATCCAGGCAGTGGTGATCCGTTGCTAGCGTAACAGTGAAGGCGAGCAATGGCAGCGGCAGCGGGTTAGATGAGCTTCAGTCTTTGTTTCTTTCTTTACTTGTTTTCCTTTGATCATACTAAGTAGTTAAACATATAAGGCGTTGTTAAGATATGGTTTATCATAAAAATATTTCAATTATTGGTATTGGTTTGAGGAATGAATTATCGTGTGAATATTATTGGCTTCCTCGTTTCGTTAGCTAGCTTTAATTCGTTAAAATGTGTATTATGCTAGCTCGATATAGTTTTGTTAATCTATGCGTGTGAATCATTCAGAATAATCACGTTTAGTTCAAATGATTAGGTTAGTTCTTAATGTGTTAGATGGGGTGATTTGAACTAGTTTAGTGCCTTATTGTTAATAGCTTGTCAAAGTTTTAATTTATCTTGGACTATTCAAGTTAGCTTGTTAGACTGAGAAGAGTTAATCCTAGTTATTTTAGGCATGAAATTGGTTTTGGGATGATCTGCTTGTTTTATTTTGATAGTTTGGACTCAGGTCCATTCTGTCTAATTCAGTTTGAGTCTTTAGGTTTAAAGTTTAATTATTTTGTTTGGCTTTAAGTTAGAAAATCTGAAATTTTGAAAGACAAGGGAATCTTAAAGTCAAATTTTGGGATAGAGTGTTGACACAAAAATAGTAAGGTTCAGCCTTTGCTTTTTGGGTTGTTGAAAAACATAGCATGAAAGAGGGGAAACTTTATCCACTTTTATCATGTGCTCTCTTTTACTTTTCTGGAAAAAAGCAAATTGGTCATGTGACTTTTGTCCTTTGACTTACCTATTCATTAAATGTAAGGCATGCTTCCTTTGTCTTGTAGGGGGGCATTTAATATTTTTGGGGTTTGGGAAAGGAAAAGCTAGCTGAAATTTCAGCTATAAGAAGGGAGAGACACAGAAAATTGAGGGACATGGGAAATACTCTCTCTTAGAAAAAAACAGAGAGAGAACACAGACAAGGGGATCAGATCTAAAACACTCTCTTTACAACACACATCTGATACTTCCTTTCTCTTACGAAAAATCAGAGAAAGAGAACAGACACAAGATCTGAGAGCCTTCTTCATTCTGATTTGTTAAATTTTCAGATCTGAGGGAGTAAAATGGAGTAGGAAATGGAGTAGGAAATAGAGGAAAGGCAGGGAGTCTGGCAGTGAGTTTTTAGTCACAAGAATGTTTGATTTAATGGGCTGAAGTTGCTTGGCTCTTGTTGCATTTTGGAGGTTGTGCTATTGGTTGCTGGGTCCCGTTACTTTTTGTAAGCAAATCATCTTTAGGTAAATTTTCAATTTTGTCTCCTTGTATGAAATTTCAGCTTGTTAAAGCTTTAAAGTATACATGAGGTGGACTTCTAAACCCAAAGAGTTTTTATGTTTGAATGATGTGTGTGTTCTGTTACCACTTTAAAATATTAAAGAGAGTTTAATGTTGGGCCAGTATGCCGTGCATGTTGTAAGATTTACTAGGTAAGCATATTGTCATGATACATTTAGATATTGGCCATATATATAAATAGATCTGAAATTATGAACCATATGTGTAAAATTGTCCAAGTAGAAGCGAATAGGCATAACTTGAAACATTAGTGCAACCTTCTAAATTTGGAACATCTTCTGAAATTTGGAAATTGAATAACTTGCATAGAACAAAGTGAGTGACTTATGGGTAAAAGTAAAATAATTATGCCAAATAGGGCTTTGAATGCAAATCTTTGAATTGTAAAGAAATGGACAGCTTGTCCAAATGCAATATGAGCAAATTGAAAGGGTTGGGCAACATATAAACGCGCAAGTTTGTTTGATCCAAAGGAGACAAGTTTTAAGGAGATACGATTAGGCAAATGTTAAGGAACAAGCGGGGAAAGTAAATACGGCTAGGCAAGTTCATAGTTGGTAACAAATAATAAATTGACTGTTCAGTTGAAATTCATTTAAGTCAAGAGATTTCGAACGGGTGAAGTACCTGCGCGATTTAATTGATTTAAGTCGGAAGATTTTGTTCGGGTGAAGTGCCTGCGCAATCATATCTCGATTCGAGTTTCTATTTGGACAGATAAATATCAAAATAAAAGTGTAACAAATCAAGGCAAAATATAACAAAACAATTTCAAGAGTCGAAACGCGTCAATAAAAGCAACTGTGCTTGGCACAGGACTCGAGGGTGCCTAACACCTTCCCGCGAGTCAACCGAGATCCTTACCCGGAACTCTGACGCAGACCATTTACGAGTCATAGGTGTTCTAGGTACACCACTTTGGTGACTTGGCACACCTTTAACTTGTCAAGTGGCGACTCCGAAAATCTCTTAAATATTTGTGTACCTATTTAACACATCGTCACAACCTTTTAATACATTAGTTTTTCTTTTTTTTTTCTTTTTGAGTTAAAAAAGGGTCGTGACAGCTTGGCAACTCCGCTGGGGAGGAAAGTGAAAACTGAGAGTCTCAGGCTTAAAATTTTGTCGCTTTCGGCTTTGAATATTGTTTGTATATATTGCCTTGAATGTTACTGTTTTCATATGTCTGAACTGTATATACACAACTGTCTTCTCTCGTACACCTCTGAGTCTTCTGGAACACTGCACACATGCACGCCAGTTTCGCTTCGGCGTCTGGAATTTCTGTCGTGTCTCAGGACACAAAAAGTTAACACTTCTTTAGGAGGAGGTGCGTTGGGTTAGGCCGTTACACGTTGTCGACCGGTACCCCTGAGGCACTTTCAAATTGCTAGAAACTATAGAACATGAACCATTGAGTCACCTAGAGTTGAACCTGTGCTTTTATCTAGGTCGATTTATTTGCATGTCATTAGACTTAGTGAGGTGCGGTACACCGGTATCGCATTTGTCTAGGCTGACTCCCTCGTGTCATGATGGGGCCCACGTCCCCCAAAAGACACATCATGAGTACATAATTTGTTGCATTTGTTCTAGTCTAAGGGTTGTTATGCCGACCGATCACCGAGGGGCGAGAGCCAAATTTTGAAAAAAAAAAAAAAAAAAAAAGGAAAAATGATAGAAAAATTGGGTTTAGTCCCGTGTCTTGAAATATTTTTGTTTAGTTGTCCATTTACGCCGTTATAATGGCGAAAATTTTTCAAATTGTTTTTAGTCTCATGTTACATCCCGGCTTGGTCCCAAGTAGTAGAAAATAATTTGTAATAGTTTTGCGTCGTTATAATGACAAAATTTTGGGATCCTTTTGTGTTTGAGTCTGTGTCCAAATCAAGTCCGTGTTTTTTAAAAAAAAAAGGTAATTTATCGGGATTTTACGCCGTCATAATGGCCAATTTTTATAAACCAATTTTGCGTCTAATTCGTGTATTATTTTGTGTCGGTTTGTCGTCTTAATTGCCAGATTTTGTAAATACTCTAAAGATTCTTTCTCGAATTAGATCAAAGAGTTTGTTTAAAAAAAAAACGAAAAAAAAAAAAAAAACAAAAAATAGTGTCCGTCTTTGTATTACCGTAATGTCTGATTTTGGAGTCACCTTTCGGATAAGAAAAATAGTTTGTTCCATAATCCGTTCTTAAGTTCCGTTTCGAATCTCCTGTTGAGTCTTAATTTTTCATTAAAAAAAAATAAAAATGTTGTTTTAAGGTCCCGCTTTATTTTGTTTTGTTTAAGGTCAAGTCAGGGTACATGCGATAAATTGCAATTAGCTAAGTTGTATTTTGTGTCGATCCTCGTGAAATAATCTGACTCCGCTAAAATGCCGAGTCCCATTATTTTCACTGTATGAGTGTACCCGCCCAATGTGTCAATTTGTATATATCTTTGACTCGTGCATCATGTCAAACACTTTTATTTTGAGTTTGTCTCGTGTCGTTTGTCTAAATTACGTTTGTTGAGTCAGAAAAAAAAAATGGGAAAGAAAAAAAATACATTAATCATCCAAGTTCGTCCTTGTGCTGATTATGTATCAGTTACAATTTTGTTCTGATTTTGCTCAAGGCACGTTGTAATCTTTCGGGGATACGATCGGTACACTCGGCTTACGCCGTTAACCGTTTCGGGATGACGCATAACAACCTTAGGCTTGCAATATGCGTTTCTTTGGTGCTACCCCGGTTTGTTTGTGCAAAGCTTTGGAATTTGGAGATTTGATACGGAATTCTGGCATCATTCCACACATACACAACAGGATCAAAGGAACCCATTACCATGTCGTTTGATAAGGGAAATTCCGAGATCTGCATCCATGAACTTCTGGTGCTGGAAAACAAGAGGTTGACTGAAGAGGTCAAAAATTTGAAACAATTGGTGGCTGATATGTATATCGCCATGAACACGGGACAAGCTTGTTCTACCGTGCCAGTTAGTCTTCTAGGGCATGCCTCGACTGTCTTACATCAGGCACAAGGCCCTACAGCTGAGGACCTGCAGTATTCTCCCGACTCTCCCTACTATAGCACAACAGATGTTTTGAGAACCTTCCCAGGGTGTCCTCCGGCACCACCACCTCTGCCCAAACAGAGGTGTGCTTCACCCCTGGTCTTTGTTCCACCATTCACAGGCTTAGTTAGGACGGAGAGTCTTGGGAAGAAAGATGAAAGAGAACGAGGTCCAGGAAGGAGGGATGAGGAACGGTACAAATGGCTCCACTCACGCCATCGAGCCTCACAGAAGCAGCATTCGCGACACTACCCTTTACAAAATACAAAACATTCCATTCCTCCACTCCAAAAAGCGCGACCATATGCTCCAAAATTTTCATATCCGCAATGGACCGCGCCAGCCTCACAGCCTACATACCACACTCACCAAGCTCCACATAAACAATATCGGACTTCACCAGAATTTCCATACCGATCAAGGAGACCCTCTACTTTCATCCCAAGACCCGAATACAAGAAGGCGCGAGAAGAGAAAAAGAGAAAGCTCACGCCAATCGGGGAATCTTACACTAGTGTCTTCGAGAAGTTGCAGGCTTTGGATATGTTGAGGCCGATCTATGGGAATATGTATCCAACGGGAAAGGTTGATTATTCTCGCCGATGTGCTTACCATTCAGGTGCACCGGGACATGACACTGAGGATTGCCATTTTCTCAAGAAGGATATCCAAGCTTTGATTGATAACGATCAGATTCAAGTTGAGGGTTCAGATGCACCAGATATAAACCAGAACTCGTTGCCCGTCCATGATGATGTGTATATGGTGGGAATGGTATGTTGAGAAGATTTGAAAGCTGAATCTGCAATGCCGATAGTACCTGTTGGTGATGTGTCAATTAGGGCTAACCAAACGCTTGTGACAATGAACTGTGCTCCTGAAATCGAGCTTGGGGTAGTAGGCAGAGTACGAGGTGGTGAAATGAAGAAGACGAACATGTCTCTTGAGAAGCCAATTCCATATCTTACCGGGTCATTCATCAGTCCCCAAGAGTGAAGTCTACCCCAATAAGGGTTGGAGAAAGTGAGGAAAAGCAGAAGATGTTGCCAGATTCAGGAAATTTCTTTGGTATCAGCATGGTGCATCCTTGTGAAGGGTTCAACAATGCCTAACACAGGAAAACTAGCCCTGATTTGCAATTGAGTGACTGTGAAATGTTGTAGCTTGTTTTGCTAATCTTTCTATGTACTTGGTTATTTAAGGGTTGTAATCCAAGTGCATTATTTTGCTTATTTTGATGTTCAAACCCTTCTATCTTTAATTCAATGAAATGCGGGATCCTTTTCTCGTCTCAACATTATGTCTCTTATTTTCCTTCTTGATTTTGTTTTCTTAGTATTCTGTTTTTATATTTTGTCGGCCTTAATAACATGACATGCGTGCGGAATTTACGTCTTGATCTAAACACGCGCTCTGGTATTGTGGGTTATCTGAGTAGTGAGGGATAAAAGAGGGAGTGAATTAAGTTGGGAATCAATTGTCATCTGATAAGGGAGATCGGTGAGAAGTTCAAAATCGTGCACGGTCGCATCGACCGAAGATGAAATATCAGTTCGAGAACCATCAGTGAAGCAGAAGTCGAGGACACATGTGGATCGGTCCAGTTCAATTGATTGAATCATTATTTGTGCGAGACATTCTCGGGTCGGGATGACGAACGGCTTTCGTTTCTTCTACCCAAATACTATATCCTTTGTAAGCCCCTTTTGAGCCTTGTTCTGTGTTTTCTTTGGCATGCCCTCCCTTGGAATCAATTTGATATAACCAAAGAAAAAAAAAAAAAAAAAAAAAAAAAAAAACCAGAATACGAAAACAAATCTACCTCAGTGGTAGAGCTACGTCTGACCTGATTCCTCTCAAAAGGATACGTAGGCAACCATTCGGTGCGGTCATAACAGGGGAAAGTTCATTTATCCCCTGTCTCATATTGACGCAAAATCTTGCCTCCAAGTTTGCGGCCAATGTCAAAAGAAATTCAAATCCCCAATGTATGCTAAACTGGGGCAGAAGTTTGTTTTTATTTTATTTTAAAGAGAATAAAATAAAATAAAAACAAACTTCTATGTTGTTGTACCATCTATTCATATGTTTCATGAGATATCAGTCTCGAAACTGAGGAAGAAACTCAAGGCGCCCCAGTTTATCCTAAACTGGGGCAGAAGTTTAGTTTGTTTTTTTTAAAAAAAAAAAAAAAAGAGAAGAAAGTCAATATCCTTTTCTTTCATTGTGTTTATCTCAGGGGATAGTCTCAATATCCCTTATGTTTGCATATCAGAAAATTCAAAAAAAATATAATTCCTCGATTTTTCAATAAATTGGGTCCTCAGTTGGTTTTTATTTTAAAAGAAATGATTCCAAGGGTTGTAATATTTTACCAAGTCGTTTCATGAGATGCTTTCATACCGCTCATCAAACCAAAGAAAAGAAAAAAAAGGAATCCCCAATTTGCCTAAACTGGGAAAAAGTTTGGTTTATTTTTTCAAAGCGGTGATTTCGAATCTTGTGATGCTCATTCTAGTCGTCTCATGAGATGTTTCTGAGTTTTTATGCTGAATCCTTTTCTTCATAGCCTAACCAAATCCAATGTTACAGTCCAAATAAAGACCCTTCTGACCGATCATTGAGAATGTCAAGCCGAGTAGGGTGTCAAGGGATAAGTTCCACGCTGTAAAGTCGCATTCTTATAAGCCGACAATCGCATTTGGGAGCTGGGAGCACCAAGGTCATTAAAGGATAAATTCTCCGAGGAATCAAGATAAAGGCCAAAATTGAAGGAAGAAAAGAAAGACGGGGTCGAGCATCAAGGAAAGATCGGAGGTCGATTGGGAAACGAAAAATGACAAAAATGAAAAGAAAAAAAAAAGAAAAAAAAAAGTGAAGTCTTGTCGGTGAAAACCTGAAAGGGCGCTGCAAGACAACGGTGAGTTAAAAGAACAAAGAGAGAGGCTAGTCGGTGAAAACCCGAAAGGGCACTGCTAGTCGAATGAGGGTCGTTAGATTTGCCATCAAACAAGATTGGGAAAGCTGGGTACACAGTCATGGATGGACTATGTGAGCGGATTAAGAGTTGATTCCAAAATACATGTCATGTTAATAAGATCGTCATCTCTTCAGTCCTTTACCTCTCCCGTAAGGGACGTCATCATTTTTTCATCTTTTGGTTGGAAGCTTTGTCGTTTCCATTATTTTGTCTTACTTCAGTTCGTTTCAGTTTCTCCAACATCAAACGAGCAAAGAAAGTTTTGCAAAACTTGTTATAGTTTCATAGTTGTACTAGAGCAAGTCAGGACCAACCTTGATAATTGGAGCCCAATTTTCCACATCGGCACAAAGTATGCCACACCAAGGAGTGTACCATGAAGGAGATCATCAAAGGACATGCAGATTTCAAGATGCAGTTAAGTTTCAAATCAAAGCCTGCCAAGCAGAAAGTTCAAGCTCTCAACAGTCAAAGCCCGCCCAAGCGGCAATTTCAAGTTTCAGTAATTTCATTCAAGTGAAATCCCGTAAAGGCGGCAATTTCAACTTTCAAATCAAAGCCTGCCAAGCAGCAATTTCAAGCTTTCAACAGTCAAAACCCGCCTGAGCGGCAATTTCAAGTTTCAGCAATTTCTTTCAAATCAAAGCCTGCCAAGCAGCAATTTCAACTTTCAAGTCAAAGCCCGTCAAATCGGCAATTTCAATTTTCAAGTTAAAGCCCGCCCGAGCGGCATTTCAAGTTTCAAAGATCCACTGGATTAGTTGGAGCTTCAGACCAGTTCATCAGCTTGTGGATAATGAGGGAGTAGTTTAGAGGAAGTCGAGGCACCCACCTGGAGAATGAGGGAGTAGTTTTGAGAGGCACCCACCTGGAGAATGAGGGAGTAGTTTAGAGGAAGTCGAGGCACCCACCTGGAGATATTGGGAGTAGTTTTGAGAGGCACCCACCTGGAGAATGAGGGAGTAGTTTAGGGAAATCGAGGCACCCACCTGGAGAATGAGGGAGTAGTTTAGAGAAAGTCGAGGCACCCACCTGGAGAATGAGGGAGTAATCTGGAGAATGAGGGAGTAGTTTAGAGAAAGTCGAGGCACCCACCTTGAGAATGAGGGAGTAATCTGGTGAAGGAGTAGTTTAGAGAAAGTCGAGGCACCCACCTGGAGAATGAGGGAGTAATTCGGAGAAGTCAAGGCACCCACCTGGAGAATGAGGGAGTAGTTTAGAGAAAGTAGAGGCACCCACCTGAGGAACGAGGGAATCCGTTTCTGTAAAGCAGCAAGACCCGTCAGAGTGATGGTTTTCAATTCAGCAAAAGCAAGACCCACCAGAGTGGTGATTCCATTTTTATCTTTCAAGTCAAAGCCCGTCAAAGCGGCAATTTCAGCATTCAAGTCAAAGCCCGTCAAAGCGGCAATTTCAACATTAAAGTCAAAGCCCGTCAAAGCGGCAATTTCATTCAAGTCAAAGCCCGTCAAAGCGGCAACTTCAACTATCAAGTCAAAGCCCATCAAAGCGGCAATTTCAATATTCAAGTCAAAGCCCGTCAAAGCGGCAATTCCAACTTTCAAGTCAAAGCCCGTCAAAGCGGCAATTCCAACTTTCAAGTCAAAGCCCGTCAAAGCGGCAATTCCAATATTCAAGTCAAAGCCCGCCCGAGCGGCAATTTCAACTTTCGAGTTAAAGCTCACCTGAGCAGCAGTTTCAACTTTAGAGGCAAAGCCCGCCCGAGCGGCAATTTCAAGTTTTCAAGACCCACTTGGTAGTGGGAGCTTCAGACATGTTTATCAGTTGAGGAAGCATGAAGAATTTAGCTTAGGAATTGTAATTTTACATTTCAAATGTTGTATTTTCATTTTTCCTCTGTAAAGCAATGGCCACCAGCCAGCTAGCCAGCAACCAGCGACAGTGACCAGCAGCAACAACTCTAGTGTGTCGAAGTGTCTTGTGTCAGTCCGGGTAAGTCTAGGAGCGTCGAGTCAGTCCCAGTTAGTTCTGAAAGTGTCTAGAGTTAGTCTGTGTATGTCTAAAGAATGCTTAGTGTTAGTCTGGAAGAGTCCAGTGTCTGTCTAAATGCGGTAGTCCCAGCTACCGCACGTAAGGAACTACACTGACCTGATTCCTTAGTTCGGGGATATGTAGGTAGCCTTGTTCTTGGCTAGAACCAAAATTCAAGGTACGGTCACCATTTTGCATGCTCTTGGCTAGAACCAAAAAGCCAAAATTAGTTTGTCGATTACGTCTTTGTCCGAAAACTCTTCGTGTTCCCGAACAAAGAGGGGCAGCTGTAATCACCTAATTTTGGCACGAATTCAGCAAAAATTGCTCAAAATAGCTGTGTTAAATTCTTAGAATTTTCCCGAAATTTTCCTAAAAAATTAGTCTTTATTTTAATGGAAATTGTCATTAATCGGGAAGAAAATGTGAAAATTACTTGTTATGTGCGTAATTGTGGTCCTATGTTTAATTTTGATGTTAGTATAAAATATGTGATTTTATTTTGGTTAATGTAGTATCGTTTTAACTAATGTAGTGCCTTTGAATGGTCATTTGTGTAAAAATATTAGCCCACTCCTTAACCCAAGCCCACTCCCCCTGACCCGGCCCACGCTAGTAATATATAAGCAAAAATCCACACTTTGCTCAATATACACAAAAATCAGAAAAAGGGGAAACTCTTGCCAATTTTCCCCAAACCCGCCGGAATTCCCCTCCCACGGCGGAGCCACCGCTGCTCCGCCGCCGGCCACCACCTCCGGTGGCCGGAAAATTACAATATGTATATCATTCGAAAGCTCTCGACCCCCTCAACTCATTTCTACTACTCGTTTTCCCAAAAGCTCAACCAAATGGCGTAGATCGGACTTTGAAAGTCGTTACTCCGGCGACCCCGTTATCTTTTCGGGTAAGTTTTTTGTTCCATTCTTTCCTCCTCCACCCCCTTTACCCTCGCATCCCCTTTTTTCCCAAACCCCATCCCCGTTTTCACCCGTTTCCTTTTTCTTCCATTTTTCTGTTTCCTCGGCTTCTTCTTAATTTTTCTTTTTCTTTTCTTTTAATAATGACGTTTTGGAGGAGGCTGTGAATGATGGCGTTGATGTGTGGGTGTGCGTGTGTGATGACGGGAAGGACTGATTTAATGAGGATTGGGTTATGATTTTGATACAATGGTGTGAGGACGGGGAAGCAGTAGCTACGGTGATTATGCTGCTGTCATGGAATCGTGATGGTGTGTGTAGTGATGCAGCGAAGTGGGAACAGGTAGGCAGTGGACATGGCCTGATCTCGGCTATGGCAAAGCAATGGTGTCGAGGTGATGTTGACTCGACGAGGCAGTGTTATGGTGTTGAAACGGCGAGGCTATGTGATGATTGTGCTATGGTAATGTTTTGATCGAGTAGCAACATCCAGGCAGTGGTGATCCGTTGCTAGCGTAACAGTGAAGGCGAGCAATGGCAGCGGCAGCGGGTTAGATGAGCTTCAGTCTTTGTTTCTTTCTTTACTTGTTTTCCTTTGATCATACTAAGTAGTTAAACATATAAGGCGTTGTTAAGATATGGTTTATCATAAAAATATTTCAATTATTGGTATTGGTTTGAGGAATGAATTATCGTGTGAATATTATTGGCTTCCTCGTTTCGTTAGCTAGCTTTAATTCGTTAAAATGTGTAGTATGCTAGCTCGATATAGTTTTGTTAATCTATGCGTGTGAATCATTCAGAATAATCACGTTTAGTTCAAATGATTAGGTTAGTTCTTAATGTGTTAGATGGGGTGATTTGAACTAGTTTAGTGCCTTATTGTTAATAGCTTGTCAAAGTTTTAATTTATCTTGGACTATTCAAGTTAGCTTGTTAGACTGAGAAGAGTTAATCCTAGTTATTTTAGGCATGAAATTGGTTTTGGGATGATCTGCTTGTTTTATTTTGATAGTTTGGACTCAGGTCCATTCTGTCTAATTCAGTTTGAGTCTTTAGGTTTAAAGTTTAATTATTTTGTTTGGCTTTAAGTTAGAAAATCTGAAATTTTGAAAGACAAGGGAATCTTAAAGTCAAATTTTGGGATAGAGTGTTGACACAAAAATAGTAAGGTTCAGCCTTTGCTTTTTGGGTTGTTGAAAAACATAGCATGAAAGAGGGGAAACTTTATCCACTTTTATCATGTGCTCTCTTTTACTTTTCTGGAAAAAAGCAAATTGGTCATGTGACTTTTGTCCTTTGACTTACCTATTCATTAAATGTAAGGCATGCTTCCTTTGTCTTGTAGGGGGGCATTTAATATTTTTGGGGTTTGGGAAAGGAAAAGCTAGCTGAAATTTCAGCTATAAGAAGGGAGAGACACAGAAAATTGAGGGACATGGGAAATACTCTCTCTTAGAAAAAAACAGAGAGAGAACACAGACAAGGGGATCAGATCTAAAACACTCTCTTTACAACACACATCTGATACTTCCTTTCTCTTACGAAAAATCAGAGAAAGAGAACAGACACAAGATCTGAGAGCCTTCTTCATTCTGATTTGTTAAATTTTCAGATCTGAGGGAGTAAAATGGAGTAGGAAATGGAGTAGGAAATAGAGGAAAGGCAGGGAGTCTGGCAGTGAGTTTTTAGTCACAAGAATGTTTGATTTAATGGGCTGAAGTTGCTTGGCTCTTGTTGCATTTTGGAGGTTGTGCTATTGGTTGCTGGGTCCCGTTACTTTTTGTAAGCAAATCATCTTTAGGTAAATTTTCAATTTTGTCTCCTTGTATGAAATTTCAGCTTGTTAAAGCTTTAAAGTATACATGAGGTGGACTTCTAAACCCAAAGAGTTTTTATGTTTGAATGATGTGTGTGTTCTGTTACCACTTTAAAATATTAAAGAGAGTTTAATGTTGGGCCAGTATGCCGTGCATGTTGTAAGATTTACTAGGTAAGCATATTGTCATGATACATTTAGATATTGGCCATATATATAAATAGATCTGAAATTATGAACCATATGTGTAAAATTGTCCAAGTAGAAGCGAATAGGCATAACTTGAAACATTAGTGCAACCTTCTAAATTTGGAACATCTTCTGAAATTTGGAAATTGAATAACTTGCATAGAACAAAGTGAGTGACTTATGGGTAAAAGTAAAATAATTATGCCAAATAGGGCTTTGAATGCAAATCTTTGAATTGTAAAGAAATGGACAGCTTGTCCAAATGCAATATGAGCAAATTGAAAGGGTTGGGCAACATATAAACGCGCAAGTTTGTTTGATCCAAAGGAGACAAGTTTTAAGGAGATACGATTAGGCAAATGTTAAGGAACAAGCGGGGAAAGTAAATACGGCTAGGCAAGTTCATAGTTGGTAACAAATAATAAATTGACTGTTCAGTTGAAATTCATTTAAGTCAAGAGATTTCGAACGGGTGAAGTACCTGCGCGATTTAATTGATTTAAGTCGGAAGATTTTGTTCGGGTGAAGTGCCTGCGCAATCATATCTCGATTCGAGTTTCTATTTGGACAGATAAATATCAAAATAAAAGTGTAACAAATCAAGGCAAAATATAACAAAACAATTTCAAGAGTCGAAACGCGTCAATAAAAGCAACTGTGCTTGGCACAGGACTCGAGGGTGCCTAACACCTTCCCGCGAGTCAACCGAGATCCTTACCCGGAACTCTGACGCAGACCATTTACGAGTCATAGGTGTTCTAGGTACACCACTTTGGTGACTTGGCACACCTTTAACTTGTCAAGTGGCGACTCCGAAAATCTCTTAAATATTTGTGTACCTATTTAACACATCGTCACAACCTTTTAATACATTAGTTTTTCTTTTTTTTTTCTTTTTGAGTTAAAAAAGGGTCGTGACAGCTTGGCAACTCCGCTGGGGAGGAAAGTGAAAACTGAGAGTCTCAGGCTTAAAATTTTGTCGCTTTCGGCTTTGAATATTGTTTGTATATATTGCCTTGAATGTTACTGTTTTCATATGTCTGAACTGTATATACACAACTGTCTTCTCTCGTACACCTCTGAGTCTTCTGGAACACTGCACACATGCACGCCAGTTTCGCTTCGGCGTCTGGAATTTCTGTCGTGTCTCAGGACACAAAAAGTTAACACTTCTTTAGGAGGAGGTGCGTTGGGTTAGGCCGTTACACGTTGTCGACCGGTACCCCTGAGGCACTTTCAAATTGCTAGAAACTATAGAACATGAACCATTGAGTCACCTAGAGTTGAACCTGTGCTTTTATCTAGGTCGATTTATTTGCATGTCATTAGACTTAGTGAGGTGCGGTACACCGGTATCGCATTTGTCTAGGCTGACTCCCTCGTGTCATGATGGGGCCCACGTCCCCCAAAAGACACATCATGAGTACATAATTTGTTGCATTTGTTCTAGTCTAAGGGTTGTTATGCCGACCGATCACCGAGGGGCGAGAGCCAAATTTTGAAAAAAAAAAAAAAAAAAAAAGGAAAAATGATAGAAAAATTGGGTTTAGTCCCGTGTCTTGAAATATTTTTGTTTAGTTGTCCATTTACGCCGTTATAATGGCGAAAATTTTTCAAATTGTTTTTAGTCTCATGTTACATCCCGGCTTGGTCCCAAGTAGTAGAAAATAATTTGTAATAGTTTTGCGTCGTTATAATGACAAAATTTTGGGATCCTTTTGTGTTTGAGTCTGTGTCCAAATCAAGTCCGTGTTTTTTAAAAAAAAAAGGTAATTTATCGGGATTTTACGCCGTCATAATGGCCAATTTTTATAAACCAATTTTGCGTCTAATTCGTGTATTATTTTGTGTCGGTTTGTCGTCTTAATTGCCAGATTTTGTAAATACTCTAAAGATTCTTTCTCGAATTAGATCAAAGAGTTTGTTTAAAAAAAAACGAAAAAAAAAAAAAAAAACAAAAAATAGTGTCCGTCTTTGTATTACCGTAATGTCTGATTTTGGAGTCACCTTTCGGATAAGAAAAATAGTTTGTTCCATAATCCGTTCTTAAGTTCCGTTTCGAATCTCCTGTTGAGTCTTAATTTTTCATTAAAAAAAAATAAAAATGTTGTTTTAAGGTCCCGCTTTATTTTGTTTTGTTTAAGGTCAAGTCAGGGTACATGCGATAAATTGCAATTAGCTAAGTTGTATTTTGTGTCGATCCTCGTGAAATAATCTGACTCCGCTAAAATGCCGAGTCCCATTATTTTCACTGTATGAGTGTACCCGCCCAATGTGTCAATTTGTATATCTTTGACTCGTGCATCATGTCAAACACTTTTATTTTGAGTTTGTCTCGTGTCGTTTGTCTAAATTACGTTTGTTGAGTCAGAAAAAAAAAATGGGAAAGAAAAAAAATACATTAATCATCCAAGTTCGTCCTTGTGCTGATTATGTATCAGTTACAATTTTGTTCTGATTTTGCTCAAGGCACGTTGTAATCTTTCGGGGATACGATCGGTACACTCGGCTTACGCCGTTAACCGTTTCGGGATGACGCATAACAACCTTAGGCTTGCAATATGCGTTTCTTTGGTGCTACCCCGGTTTGTTTGTGCAAAGCTTTGGAATTTGGAGATTTGATACGGAATTCTGGCATCATTCCACACATACACAACAGGATCAAAGGAACCCATTACCATGTCGTTTGATAAGGGAAATTCCGAGATCTGCATCCATGAACTTCTGGTGCTGGAAAACAAGAGGTTGACTGAAGAGGTCAAAAATTTGAAACAATTGGTGGCTGATATGTATATCGCCATGAACACGGGACAAGCTTGTTCTACCGTGCCAGTTAGTCTTCTAGGGCATGCCTCGACTGTCTTACATCAGGCACAAGGCCCTACAGCTGAGGACCTGCAGTATTCTCCCGACTCTCCCTACTATAGCACAACAGATGTTTTGAGAACCTTCCCAGGGTGTCCTCCGGCACCACCACCTCTGCCCAAACAGAGGTGTGCTTCACCCCTGGTCTTTGTTCCACCATTCACAGGCTTAGTTAGGACGGAGAGTCTTGGGAAGAAAGATGAAAGAGAACGAGGTCCAGGAAGGAGGGATGAGGAACGGTACAAATGGCTCCACTCACGCCATCGAGCCTCACAGAAGCAGCATTCGCGACACTACCCTTTACAAAATACAAAACATTCCATTCCTCCACTCCAAAAAGCGCGACCATATGCTCCAAAATTTTCATATCCGCAATGGACCGCGCCAGCCTCACAGCCTACATACCACACTCACCAAGCTCCACATAAACAATATCGGACTTCACCAGAATTTCCATACCGATCAAGGAGACCCTCTACTTTCATCCCAAGACCCGAATACAAGAAGGCGCGAGAAGAGAAAAAGAGAAAGCTCACGCCAATCGGGGAATCTTACACTAGTGTCTTCGAGAAGTTGCAGGCTTTGGATATGTTGAGGCCGATCTATGGGAATATGTATCCAACGGGAAAGGTTGATTATTCTCGCCGATGTGCTTACCATTCAGGTGCACCGGGACATGACACTGAGGATTGCCATTTTCTCAAGAAGGATATCCAAGCTTTGATTGATAACGATCAGATTCAAGTTGAGGGTTCAGATGCACCAGATATAAACCAGAACTCGTTGCCCGTCCATGATGATGTGTATATGGTGGGAATGGTATGTTGAGAAGATTTGAAAGCTGAATCTGCAATGCCGATAGTACCTGTTGGTGATGTGTCAATTAGGGCTAACCAAACGCTTGTGACAATGAACTGTGCTCCTGAAATCGAGCTTGGGGTAGTAGGCAGAGTACGAGGTGGTGAAATGAAGAAGACGAACATGTCTCTTGAGAAGCCAATTCCATATCTTACCGGGTCATTCATCAGTCCCCAAGAGTGAAGTCTACCCCAATAAGGGTTGGAGAAAGTGAGGAAAAGCAGAAGATGTTGCCAGATTCAGGAAATTTCTTTGGTATCAGCATGGTGCATCCTTGTGAAGGGTTCAACAATGCCTAACACAGGAAAACTAGCCCTGATTTGCAATTGAGTGACTGTGAAATGTTGTAGCTTGTTTTGCTAATCTTTCTATGTACTTGGTTATTTAAGGGTTGTAATCCAAGTGCATTATTTTGCTTATTTTGATGTTCAAACCCTTCTATCTTTAATTCAATGAAATGCGGGATCCTTTTCTCGTCTCAACATTATGTCTCTTATTTTCCTTCTTGATTTTGTTTTCTTAGTATTCTGTTTTTATATTTTGTCGGCCTTAATAACATGACATGCGTGCGGAATTTACGTCTTGATCTAAACACGCGCTCTGGTATTGTGGGTTATCTGAGTAGTGAGGGATAAAAGAGGGAGTGAATTAAGTTGGGAATCAATTGTCATCTGATAAGGGAGATCGGTGAGAAGTTCAAAATCGTGCACGGTCGCATCGACCGAAGATGAAATATCAGTTCGAGAACCATCAGTGAAGCAGAAGTCGAGGACACATGTGGATCGGTCCAGTTCAATTGATTGAATCATTATTTGTGCGAGACATTCTCGGGTCGGGATGACGAACGGCTTTCGTTTCTTCTACCCAAATACTATATCCTTTGTAAGCCCCTTTTGAGCCTTGTTCTGTGTTTTCTTTGGCATGCCCTCCCTTGGAATCAATTTGATATAACCAAAGAAAAAAAAAAAAAAAAAAAAAAAAAAAAAACCAGAATACGAAAACAAATCTACCTCAGTGGTAGAGCTACGTCTGACCTGATTCCTCTCAAAAGGATACGTAGGCAACCATTCGGTGCGGTCATAACAGGGGAAAGTTCATTTATCCCCTGTCTCATATTGACGCAAAATCTTGCCTCCAAGTTTGCGGCCAATGTCAAAAGAAATTCAAATCCCCAATGTATGCTAAACTGGGGCAGAAGTTTGTTTTTATTTTATTTTAAAGAGAATAAAATAAAATAAAAACAAACTTCTATGTTGTTGTACCATCTATTCATATGTTTCATGAGATATCAGTCTCGAAACTGAGGAAGAAACTCAAGGCGCCCCAGTTTATCCTAAACTGGGGCAGAAGTTTAGTTTGTTTTTTTTAAAAAAAAAAAAAAAGAGAAGAAAGTCAATATCCTTTTCTTTCATTGTGTTTATCTCAGGGGATAGTCTCAATATCCCTTATGTTTGCATATCAGAAAATTCAAAAAAAATATAATTCCTCGATTTTTCAATAAATTGGGTCCTCAGTTGGTTTTTATTTTAAAAGAAATGATTCCAAGGGTTGTAATATTTTACCAAGTCGTTTCATGAGATGCTTTCATACCGCTCATCAAACCAAAGAAAAGAAAAAAAAGGAATCCCCAATTTGCCTAAACTGGGAAAAAGTTTGGTTTATTTTTTCAAAGCGGTGATTTCGAATCTTGTGATGCTCATTCTAGTCGTCTCATGAGATGTTTCTGAGTTTTTATGCTGAATCCTTTTCTTCATAGCCTAACCAAATCCAATGTTACAGTCCAAATAAAGACCCTTCTGACCGATCATTGAGAATGTCAAGCCGAGTAGGGTGTCAAGGGATAAGTTCCACGCTGTAAAGTCGCATTCTTATAAGCCGACAATCGCATTTGGGAGCTGGGAGCACCAAGGTCATTAAAGGATAAATTCTCCGAGGAATCAAGATAAAGGCCAAAATTGAAGGAAGAAAAGAAAGACGGGGTCGAGCATCAAGGAAAGATCGGAGGTCGATTGGGAAACGAAAAATGACAAAAATGAAAAGAAAAAAAAAAGAAAAAAAAAAGTGAAGTCTTGTCGGTGAAAACCTGAAAGGGCGCTGCAAGACAACGGTGAGTTAAAAGAACAAAGAGAGAGGCTAGTCGGTGAAAACCCGAAAGGGCACTGCTAGTCGAATGAGGGTCGTTAGATTTGCCATCAAACAAGATTGGGAAAGCTGGGTACACAGTCATGGATGGACTATGTGAGCGGATTAAGAGTTGATTCCAAAATACATGTCATGTTAATAAGATCGTCATCTCTTCAGTCCTTTACCTCTCCCGTAAGGGACGTCATCATTTTTTCATCTTTTGGTTGGAAGCTTTGTCGTTTCCATTATTTTGTCTTACTTCAGTTCGTTTCAGTTTCTCCAACATCAAACGAGCAAAGAAAGTTTTGCAAAACTTGTTATAGTTTCATAGTTGTACTAGAGCAAGTCAGGACCAACCTTGATAATTGGAGCCCAATTTTCCACATCGGCACAAAGTATGCCACACCAAGGAGTGTACCATGAAGGAGATCATCAAAGGACATGCAGATTTCAAGATGCAGTTAAGTTTCAAATCAAAGCCTGCCAAGCAGAAAGTTCAAGCTCTCAACAGTCAAAGCCCGCCCAAGCGGCAATTTCAAGTTTCAGTAATTTCATTCAAGTGAAATCCCGTAAAGGCGGCAATTTCAACTTTCAAATCAAAGCCTGCCAAGCAGCAATTTCAAGCTTTCAACAGTCAAAACCCGCCTGAGCGGCAATTTCAAGTTTCAGCAATTTCTTTCAAATCAAAGCCTGCCAAGCAGCAATTTCAACTTTCAAGTCAAAGCCCGTCAAATCGGCAATTTCAATTTTCAAGTTAAAGCCCGCCCGAGCGGCATTTCAAGTTTCAAAGATCCACTGGATTAGTTGGAGCTTCAGACCAGTTCATCAGCTTGTGGATAATGAGGGAGTAGTTTAGAGGAAGTCGAGGCACCCACCTGGAGAATGAGGGAGTAGTTTTGAGAGGCACCCACCTGGAGAATGAGGGAGTAGTTTAGAGGAAGTCGAGGCACCCACCTGGAGATATTGGGAGTAGTTTTGAGAGGCACCCACCTGGAGAATGAGGGAGTAGTTTAGGGAAATCGAGGCACCCACCTGGAGAATGAGGGAGTAGTTTAGAGAAAGTCGAGGCACCCACCTGGAGAATGAGGGAGTAATCTGGAGAATGAGGGAGTAGTTTAGAGAAAGTCGAGGCACCCACCTTGAGAATGAGGGAGTAATCTGGTGAAGGAGTAGTTTAGAGAAAGTCGAGGCACCCACCTGGAGAATGAGGGAGTAATTCGGAGAAGTCAAGGCACCCACCTGGAGAATGAGGGAGTAGTTTAGAGAAAGTAGAGGCACCCACCTGAGGAACGAGGGAATCCGTTTCTGTAAAGCAGCAAGACCCGTCAGAGTGATGGTTTTCAATTCAGCAAAAGCAAGACCCACCAGAGTGGTGATTCCATTTTTATCTTTCAAGTCAAAGCCCGTCAAAGCGGCAATTTCAGCATTCAAGTCAAAGCCCGTCAAAGCGGCAATTTCAACATTAAAGTCAAAGCCCGTCAAAGCGGCAATTTCATTCAAGTCAAAGCCCGTCAAAGCGGCAACTTCAACTATCAAGTCAAAGCCCATCAAAGCGGCAATTTCAATATTCAAGTCAAAGCCCGTCAAAGCGGCAATTCCAACTTTCAAGTCAAAGCCCGTCAAAGCGGCAATTCCAACTTTCAAGTCAAAGCCCGTCAAAGCGGCAATTCCAATATTCAAGTCAAAGCCCGCCCGAGCGGCAATTTCAACTTTCGAGTTAAAGCTCACCTGAGCAGCAGTTTCAACTTTAGAGGCAAAGCCCGCCCGAGCGGCAATTTCAAGTTTTCAAGACCCACTTGGTAGTGGGAGCTTCAGACATGTTTATCAGTTGAGGAAGCATGAAGAATTTAGCTTAGGAATTGTAATTTTACATTTCAAATGTTGTATTTTCATTTTTCCTCTGTAAAGCAATGGCCACCAGCCAGCTAGCCAGCAACCAGCGACAGTGACCAGCAGCAACAACTCTAGTGTGTCGAAGTGTCTTGTGTCAGTCCGGGTAAGTCTAGGAGCGTCGAGTCAGTCCCAGTTAGTTCTGAAAGTGTCTAGAGTTAGTCTGTGTATGTCTAAAGAATGCTTAGTGTTAGTCTGGAAGAGTCCAGTGTCTGTCTAAATGCGGTAGTCCCAGCTACCGCACGTAAGGAACTACACTGACCTGATTCCTTAGTTCGGGGATATGTAGGTAGCCTTGTTCTTGGCTAGAACCAAAATTCAAGGTACGGTCACCATTTTGCATGCTCTTGGCTAGAACCAAAAAGCCAAAATTAGTTTGTCGATTACGTCTTTGTCCGAAAACTCTTCGTGTTCCCGAACAAAGAGGGGCAGCTGTAATCACCTAATTTTGGCACGAATTCAGCAAAAATTGCTCAAAATAGCTGTGTTAAATTCTTAGAATTTTCCCGAAATTTTCCTAAAAAATTAGTCTTTATTTTAATGGAAATTGTCATTAATCGGGAAGAAAATGTGAAAATTACTTGTTATGTGCGTAATTGTGGTCCTATGTTTAATTTTGATGTTAGTATAAAATATGTGATTTTATTTTGGTTAATGTAGTATCGTTTTAACTAATGTAGTGCCTTTGAATGGTCATTTGTGTAAAAATATTAGCCCACTCCTTAACCCAAGCCCACTCCCCCTGACCCGGCCCACGCTAGTAATATATAAGCAAAAATCCACACTTTGCTCAATATACACAAAAATCAGAAAAAGGGGAAACTCTTGCCAATTTTCCCCAAACCCGCCGGAATTCCCCTCCCACGGCGGAGCCACCGCTGCTCCGCCGCCGGCCACCACCTCCGGTGGCCGGAAAATTACAATATGTATATCATTCGAAAGCTCTCGACCCCCTCAACTCATTTCTACTACTCGTTTTCCCAAAAGCTCAACCAAATGGCGTAGATCGGACTTTGAAAGTCGTTACTCCGGCGACCCCGTTATCTTTTCGGGTAAGTTTTTTGTTCCATTCTTTCCTCCTCCACCCCCTTTACCCTCGCATCCCCTTTTTTCCCAAACCCCATCCCCGTTTTCACCCGTTTCCTTTTTCTTCCATTTTTCTGTTTCCTCGGCTTCTTCTTAATTTTTCTTTTTCTTTTCTTTTAATAATGACGTTTTGGAGGAGGCTGTGAATGATGGCGTTGATGTGTGGGTGTGCGTGTGTGATGACGGGAAGGACTGATTTAATGAGGATTGGGTTATGATTTTGATACAATGGTGTGAGGACGGGGAAGCAGTAGCTACGGTGATTATGCTGCTGTCATGGAATCGTGATGGTGTGTGTAGTGATGCAGCGAAGTGGGAACAGGTAGGCAGTGGACATGGCCTGATCTCGGCTATGGCAAAGCAATGGTGTCGAGGTGATGTTGACTCGACGAGGCAGTGTTATGGTGTTGAAACGGCGAGGCTATGTGATGATTGTGCTATGGTAATGTTTTGATCGAGTAGCAACATCCAGGCAGTGGTGATCCGTTGCTAGCGTAACAGTGAAGGCGAGCAATGGCAGCGGCAGCGGGTTAGATGAGCTTCAGTCTTTGTTTCTTTCTTTACTTGTTTTCCTTTGATCATACTAAGTAGTTAAACATATAAGGCGTTGTTAAGATATGGTTTATCATAAAAATATTTCAATTATTGGTATTGGTTTGAGGAATGAATTATCGTGTGAATATTATTGGCTTCCTCGTTTCGTTAGCTAGCTTTAATTCGTTAAAATGTGTAGTATGCTAGCTCGATATAGTTTTGTTAATCTATGCGTGTGAATCATTCAGAATAATCACGTTTAGTTCAAATGATTAGGTTAGTTCTTAATGTGTTAGATGGGGTGATTTGAACTAGTTTAGTGCCTTATTGTTAATAGCTTGTCAAAGTTTTAATTTATCTTGGACTATTCAAGTTAGCTTGTTAGACTGAGAAGAGTTAATCCTAGTTATTTTAGGCATGAAATTGGTTTTGGGATGATCTGCTTGTTTTATTTTGATAGTTTGGACTCAGGTCCATTCTGTCTAATTCAGTTTGAGTCTTTAGGTTTAAAGTTTAATTATTTTGTTTGGCTTTAAGTTAGAAAATCTGAAATTTTGAAAGACAAGGGAATCTTAAAGTCAAATTTTGGGATAGAGTGTTGACACAAAAATAGTAAGGTTCAGCCTTTGCTTTTTGGGTTGTTGAAAAACATAGCATGAAAGAGGGGAAACTTTATCCACTTTTATCATGTGCTCTCTTTTACTTTTCTGGAAAAAAGCAAATTGGTCATGTGACTTTTGTCCTTTGACTTACCTATTCATTAAATGTAAGGCATGCTTCCTTTGTCTTGTAGGGGGGCATTTAATATTTTTGGGGTTTGGGAAAGGAAAAGCTAGCTGAAATTTCAGCTATAAGAAGGGAGAGACACAGAAAATTGAGGGACATGGGAAATACTCTCTCTTAGAAAAAAACAGAGAGAGAACACAGACAAGGGGATCAGATCTAAAACACTCTCTTTACAACACACATCTGATACTTCCTTTCTCTTACGAAAAATCAGAGAAAGAGAACAGACACAAGATCTGAGAGCCTTCTTCATTCTGATTTGTTAAATTTTCAGATCTGAGGGAGTAAAATGGAGTAGGAAATGGAGTAGGAAATAGAGGAAAGGCAGGGAGTCTGGCAGTGAGTTTTTAGTCACAAGAATGTTTGATTTAATGGGCTGAAGTTGCTTGGCTCTTGTTGCATTTTGGAGGTTGTGCTATTGGTTGCTGGGTCCCGTTACTTTTTGTAAGCAAATCATCTTTAGGTAAATTTTCAATTTTGTCTCCTTGTATGAAATTTCAGCTTGTTAAAGCTTTAAAGTATACATGAGGTGGACTTCTAAACCCAAAGAGTTTTTATGTTTGAATGATGTGTGTGTTCTGTTACCACTTTAAAATATTAAAGAGAGTTTAATGTTGGGCCAGTATGCCGTGCATGTTGTAAGATTTACTAGGTAAGCATATTGTCATGATACATTTAGATATTGGCCATATATATAAATAGATCTGAAATTATGAACCATATGTGTAAAATTGTCCAAGTAGAAGCGAATAGGCATAACTTGAAACATTAGTGCAACCTTCTAAATTTGGAACATCTTCTGAAATTTGGAAATTGAATAACTTGCATAGAACAAAGTGAGTGACTTATGGGTAAAAGTAAAATAATTATGCCAAATAGGGCTTTGAATGCAAATCTTTGAATTGTAAAGAAATGGACAGCTTGTCCAAATGCAATATGAGCAAATTGAAAGGGTTGGGCAACATATAAACGCGCAAGTTTGTTTGATCCAAAGGAGACAAGTTTTAAGGAGATACGATTAGGCAAATGTTAAGGAACAAGCGGGGAAAGTAAATACGGCTAGGCAAGTTCATAGTTGGTAACAAATAATAAATTGACTGTTCAGTTGAAATTCATTTAAGTCAAGAGATTTCGAACGGGTGAAGTACCTGCGCGATTTAATTGATTTAAGTCGGAAGATTTTGTTCGGGTGAAGTGCCTGCGCAATCATATCTCGATTCGAGTTTCTATTTGGACAGATAAATATCAAAATAAAAGTGTAACAAATCAAGGCAAAATATAACAAAACAATTTCAAGAGTCGAAACGCGTCAATAAAAGCAACTGTGCTTGGCACAGGACTCGAGGGTGCCTAACACCTTCCCGCGAGTCAACCGAGATCCTTACCCGGAACTCTGACGCAGACCATTTACGAGTCATAGGTGTTCTAGGTACACCACTTTGGTGACTTGGCACACCTTTAACTTGTCAAGTGGCGACTCCGAAAATCTCTTAAATATTTGTGTACCTATTTAACACATCGTTACAACCTTTTAATACATTAGTTTTTTTTTTTTTTCTTTTTGAGTTAAAAAAGGGTCGTGACAGTCTCATCGAGATTAAAAGTTCAAAAATGGGATATACATGCATGACCTCCGGAGGACATATTAGTTTGATGTGTGAGTGCCATGTACACTTCCTTTGAGGCATCAGATTCCACAATGTTTGCATTGAGCTAAAAGAGCAGTTAAATTTTGGATGTCCCTTTCTAGCATGTGGCAGTTGCCATTTCATTTTAGTTTCTTTTCCAAGTCTTTTTCTGCTTACCTTTCTTGTTTGTTCATTTTCTTCCATATTAGCTGCAAGCTTTTATCACTATTGTACTTTTGCCAGAGAAACTTCAATGTTGATAGCTTCTTTACTCTGTTAAGTTGAGCAAATTTTAGTGCATTGTTTGATTCTGTTTGGTTTTTCTACTAGTTGCTTACTGTGCTTTACAATGTTAATAATGTTACTCTACTATATATTTCTTCCATCTTTTTGAAGTTGACATCATTGTCTCATCATTATCACAAGTGGTACTTGCTTGCTCCCACTTTAAGCAAATTTACTCACCCATATATAACACCTTACATGTTCACTCTATTGCTAATTGGATCCTAAGTATTAATCGCACTATAAATTAAAATTTTCAAAATATATGACATATAAAAAATAAGAAGTCATTTATTTGAAACTACTTTTTTCTCCGGATTTACTCTTATTGTTTTAATTAGTGGAGCGTCAATTATGTGAAACATCTAAGAAAAGAAAAGAGTGGTTTAGAGAAATACTCTTGTAATTAAATATATATCTTAAAAGGGGAGCAAAAACATTAAAAGAATGTTATGAGTTGGATGTAGCACGGGTTAAACTGCAGAGCACAATTTTTACACTGCAACTTTAACATGTTATAGTAAATAGTCTTATATATTAACAAACTATACTTATATGGGCAGTTGGACGATTCGATGCTTTAAGCTCATTTGCATTATGTGGTCATATATGAATGACTGCCTGCAGACAAGTAAAACTGATAATTTCTTCGTTATGTGTTCGTCTCCTTCTTCACAAGTGAGAAAAAATAATAGCGCTATTACTGTATAGTGTCCTATTAAAAAACGACAATGAGATGTCTTCAACAGTTTTAAATTATAAAATTTGGTGAGTACTTCTTAGTTTATACTACATTGTTTTAACCATGTTTGACTTGTTAGCTTAGAGCAGATATTCTACAAAAACAAAGTACATATAAGAGAGACGTTGGTGGAGTAATGAGTGAAAAATGTGATGTATTTTTGCGGACTTTGCGGGTTCCTTTGTAGGTTTGCTATTATCAAATTCCTCTCGCCAAGAATCCCTAGTTGTTCCTATCATATATGTCCAAGAGACAAGTCCAATACAATAAAAAACAATCATCCTTGTGACAAATCTCTTTCTTTCTACCCCTACTCACTATCTTTTCCTATCCCTCATCCTATCTTAGAAAACCCAAAATAGTAGGTAAGGTGGAGTTTTTTCTAATTTAATCATTGGAAGAGTAATATGGTAATCCTTAATATATATGAAAGGTCGAAGATTATGGAAGAAAAAATGAAAAAGAATAAGTGTGATTCATGTTTGAAGAGGAATATTTGGACATCCACAAACATAAGTTTTGGTTGTAAGACTAATCAGGTCGAAATGGACAATACATCAGTGTAAAGGAGTATATATGCAACTGCAACAAATTAGGTGCGAGGAGTAGCGGTGTACATTGATAAATGTATGAGCTTTTTGTATTGTGATGTTAAATATATATGTGGAAAATTCTAAATAATTAAATATGAAGTGTAATTTTATACTCATATTTTCAGTAAACTCAAAACTCTAATTTAAACCCACTATAATTTTTTAAATCTTCCATTGCCTCATGTCGTGCTAGAAAAAAACCATCAATATTTCTCTTCTACTCCGATCCTACTTACAACCTCTCCGATATCCCTCAAGATAGTAGGTGAGTTGATTTGATATCCTAGACAAATCTTATGTCAACAAAATACGAAAGAAAAGTTGAATTTATAAAAAAAATATGTCTTAGATCCTAGTGACCCGCATCAGCAAATCTCTAAGGGTTGGGACAAACCTCAATGATGTCAACGAGTCATTAAGGGGTTGTGTTTGACATCGTAAAGAAATTCTATATTAATAGAACACAATAAAGATGTTGGATATAAACTATTTTAAACTTGTAAGGTCTAGATGCAAAATGGACCACATAGATGGGCTGTTACAGTTGAGTAATAGTAGTAGTTTTTCTCATTTTCTATTGGGTGGTGGGTGGGTGCATGGCTGGCTGTGTTGGGAGTGTTGGATTGATACATTGATATACTACTACTATACAGACTTGTGTTTTTAAAAGAACTAATGTCAATTCAAGATTCTGTTTGGAAGTGATAATTTAAGTACTATCCTTTGTGTCTCATAGGAATTTGAGATTTTCCTTTCTAGACCAAAATCCAACACCAAGAGACAATCATATAGTTTCTGTCTGACCATGATCTTCAAGTTCTTCATTTTGCTTTGAATTGGACTTTCAAAAGATACATCTGTTTATTTTATCCCCTATCTTTTCATCCTTCTTTTCTTTTTTCTTTTTGGCGCAATAAAGATTAAAGCCTGCATAAGATCCTATGATATGACTTTTGTCCGTGGCAGTCGAATAGTAAATAGTTTATCGTTTTGTTTGGTGGGATCATCGGAACAGATGGATTCCTATCTCTCATCACCCTTGCTCATACTATTTAGTAGTATAGATTATTTATTAAAACATGAATATTACTTTCTATTTAACGCATAGATAAAGTAAGTATCGAATGCCTAATCAGGTTGTTTAATATAATTCTTAGAACGGCTAGAATGGCCGAAAAATTGAGATGGAGTACAATGATTCTATTGTAAAATAACAATGATGATATTTAAAATTGTAATAACAATGATGATATTTAAAATTGTAATAATTATAGGAGCATCAAACTGGTGAGCCACACCGTAGAAATATGGAAGAGGACGGTTGAGATGAGGATGGGGAAGATTGTGTATATTTTCAAAAACTGATTTATGCCAGACCGGTCAAGTACTACGGAAGTCATCCATCTTTTAAGGAGATTGTTGGAGCAGTATAGCAATAGAAAAAAAGATATGGATATTATGTTCATTGACCTAAAAAAGGTATACGAAAAAGTCCCAAGGGAGGTTTTATGAAGATGCCAATTAGAGTCCAAAAGGGTACCTACGGCGTATATTAGAGCGATCAAAGACATGCACGGTGGAGCCAAGACCTGAGTGAGGACAACAAGAGGGGATTCAAATCACTTCCCCGTAGAGATGTGGTTGCACCAGGGAGCAGCTCTTAGTCAATTTTTTTTAGCCTTGCTTATGGACGAATTGACTCGACATATTCAAGAGGAGGTATCATTGTGTATGTTATTTGTAGATAACATAGTACTGATAGATAAGATGTGCGACAGAGTTAATGATAGGCTGGAGCTTGGAGGCAGACTCTAGAGTCTGAAAGTGAGGATTAAGACACAAGTCATCCCTTAGAGAGGAAACTTCAGGTATATTGGGTCCATAATCTAAGGAAATGGAGAGACCGACGAGTATGTCACTCATCGTATTGGGGCAGCTATATTGTATGGGTCGGAGTGTTGGTCAATCAAAAACATACACATGCAAAAGATAAAGGTAGCTGAAATGAGGATGCTTAGATGGATGAATGAGTATATACTAGGATGTATAAGATTAGGAATGAGGTCATACGGGATAAAGCAGGAGTGGCCACAGTGATTGACAAGATGCGAGAGGCGGGGCTGAGATGGTTCTGTGGTGCAGATGAGGAACACATATGCTTTAGTAGGAGGTGTGAATGATTGACAATGTTAAGTGTACAAAGAGGTAGATCACACCGAGGAAGAATTGGGACGAGGTGATTAGACAAGACATACTACACCTCCAGATCACCAGGAAGGATATGACCCTAGATAGGAGAGTGTAGAAGTCGAGAATTAGGATGCTAAGTTTAGAAAATACGCGAATGAGTTCTGTCATGTTAGCATTAGTCTCACTCTTATATATCAGATTTTTTTAATTATTATAATTAATAACCTATATATAGGAGTACGTATCATCGTTGTACGTATGTCACATAATGACGGAAAGAATCTTTACAGTATTTATCAACACATACCTTAATTGAACTCTTTTGCTTAGAACTAACTGTTTCGACTCTGGTCAATGGGATGTAACTAAAGCAAGATGGTGACAAATATCTCTTAATTAAAGGGATAGCTAGGATCAAAAATTAGTTTAATCAAAGGAGCCGGTAATCCTTTCCAATCATTCAAATAATGGCAATCAACTAAATTACAGCAAATATTTGTGTGTGACATTTAAAGGGTTATATTTCAAGTCAAAGGTTGCAGAGCTTTCACATTTTGTTGTTTATCGTTTATATCTCTTTTCTCTAGAGTCCCCTACCGTTACAAATGAGAAAAGAAGACCTTTTGCAATAAATCATATGCCACTGATGATCTTCCAGATAAATTAAAGAAGTTTAATTACATAAAAGTCAATGTAGACTACTTCTTTAAGAACAAACACGAGTAGTCAAACAATGTATACTATAAATATAAATTCTATGTCTTTTAAGAGTTTTGCACACTTCTTAAAAAAGATGTACTTGATTATTTTAGTCATAAGATAATTAAGTAAGTATTTGTCTACGCCAGTACTTTTGTCATTCATTTAAATGTATTATTTTGACACTTCACAAATTAAAGTACTAAAATACATATGTACTTCTTGTTTTATAGAATATCCAATATTTTGAAACAAATTTAATCTATCAAAACGACTAAAATTAAAACTGATAAGCTGTTACACTTGTAATTAGCTAGGAAAAGCAAAAAAAGGAAAAAAACTATTATTACACTTGTAGTTAGCTACAAAAAGTAAAAAACTTGAACATAACTGCACTTGAAATAAAAGTTTCACCATATTGTACTAAGTTATATATCGTACTTACTAAACATATTTCGACCAAAATATTTATTACTATTATTTCAAAAAATTAAGAGAGTATTAATTGATTATTTTTACATTTATCCATGCTTAAGTTCAAAATAGTTTAATTTTTTTTTAAGGGTTGTGTAAATTTTCAAACATGACAAATAAAAAGGATTGGAAAACCATTGCATAGAAAATTAAACTAAGGTAAATAAAAACCATACAATGGGGGGGGGGGGGGGGGGGAACATGAAAAGAAGACTGGAAGAGGGCTCAGGTATCAACGTCCTTAAGCTATTAAGATTTCCAACTGCCAACGAAAAGAAATTCCTATTAAATTTTCGTCTTAGGAAAAAGGGTTTTTGTCGATACGTGATACAATTTCTAAGTATTGACCTCTAAATTAAATGTAAACCACGTGCCCCAAGAAGATATCAAATTCCACACCTTACTCCTCACTCTTCACAAGAAATAAAACTGAGGTCCCTCTCTAGCGCCTTGGATCCTAATTTAGTCTCACGTCCTCCATCCCTGTTTTCATATACTCCCTCCGTCCCATTTTAGTTGACACCTTTAATTTTTGTACGTCCATTAAGAAAATTATTAAATAAGATGTATATTTTACTATATTATCCATATTTAATGTTTGACTATTAACTTTTTTCTGGGAATTCTTTTAATTACTAAGGGTATAGTTGGAAAAAATTGGCAAAAATTATCTTGAAATCCTAAAGCGTCAACTAATTTAGGACAAATAAATTTTGTTAAAGCGTCAACTAATTAAGGACGGAGGGAGTAGATTCTCATGTATCAATGCAAAGGTTACAATAAGCACGTAATACTAATCTGTATCCTCGTGACAATACAAGACATAGAGGGGCCGGCACAGAAATCCCCTAACGTTCTGATTATTGGCTATTTGGAGCAAGCGTTTATTATCAAAGGATTTAATAGACTTATATATTTTGCTCCTACATATTAGTAGAATTAATTTCACCGGTGATCACTAACTATTGTTTTATTAGCACAAAGTCACTTTTATTTTATTTGTTATGCAAAAGTCACTCAACTTTGCTCCGGCCTGCAACAAAGTCACTCAAGTCGGATTTTGTTTAAAACTTGACGGAAAAATGATCTGGCATCATTAAATCAAAATAAGTTTTTAATTAATTTTTCATCTATTAATCTAATTTCTAACCCATTATTCTTATTCTACCCAACTCAAACCCATTTCACTACTTCTTTTTTGCCACATTATGCCAGGGATTCCACTACTTCTTTTTTGCCACATTATGCCAGGGAGCCACATTAGAAATATATTTCAACTAACTGAAGATTAACAGGACAATCTAGTTTAACATGACATTTCAAAGAAGTAATCTTCATTTAGTTTCCAACTGAGACCTACTGAGTTGTTGTTGTTGTTATTGTATTATAGTCAGGTACGTCATTTTTTTAAGGCTTTATATATGTATGTCAATTATTTTTTAATACGGTAAGCAAAAGCAAGGACAGACCTATAAATTAGAGTGTCATATCTTACATGAAGATATACAAATAACTATTTTATCACTGGAAATTTTGAAATTTGATAAATATTGTCTATCATATAATCGCTGGGGTACCAAGCAAAAATCGAAAGGAAAAAAAACTGAGAAAAATCAAAAACAAAAATTCGACTTTGTTTGGTATCAACTTGTTTGGATGGTTGTTATCAGTTGTACCATATCGTATTGTTACTGTACTGTTACTATAAACTAATGTTTCTATTAATTGTTACTTTAAAATTTTATTGTATCGTATCGTTAGTCTGTCGTTACATAACGATGAAGAGTCCATTTTATGTAACGACCGATTTGGAGCGATCGCGTCATTACCGTGTCTTTTTTCTCTCTTCACCCCTTAATATAGTCATATATTACCATTTATCTTATCTTTTTTATAGTAACTCTATCTCGTATCTTATTATTTTCTTGGCAATATTGTAAATTCATTCTTTATTTACTAGTATGTTATATCATGAAACGACTGCAAACAATATAATCTATCAAAACGTTGAACTCAACAAAATATAAAGTACAATACAATAGATACATTATGAAACCATATACATAACAACAGTCCAAACGAGCTGCTATTTTGGTTTTAAAATTTTAAAAAATCGACATAAGCAGTTTGACTTCATAAATGAAAAATCGAACCAAACCGATCTAAGTTCGTTCATTTTTATTCATTTCCCGTTCCTCATTTCTCCTTTTTGCATAACCAATTTGACTAACATTACTCAATTTGATTAACTAACTAATTCAATACGAAACAGATTCAAAGAGAAATGGCATCGGTATGAAATATTTATGCACGACGATGATGTAGTGAAATGTGTTTGGGTTGGGTTGGGTAGAATAAGAATAATGGGTTGACGAATTAGATTAATAGATGAAAAATTAATTAAAAAATATATTTTTAATTAATGATGCCGCATTATTTTTCCAGCAAGTTTTAAACAAAATCCGGCTTTGAGTGACTTTGTTGTAGACCGGAGCAAAATTGAGTGACTTTTGGGTGGCAAATGAAACAAAAATGACTTTGTGGTAATGAAATAATAGTTCAGTGACCACCGGCGAAATTAACCCAAACCTTTTTAGATAAACAGAAAATGACCTTTCAACCGGTGTACATCAAGAAGCCGTAGTCATTTCTGTTCAAAATTTTCAAAAAACTTCAGTGATATCATTTATATAAGGATTTTTTACATAAAAGTACAAGTTTTAGAGCTTAATTACCAAACATATCAACATTTTAGTAAAATTACCCTATATAGAGGAAAACACAAGATAGTTACAAACATAGCAAAAATATAGCAATATTTTCCCATAACATACCAAATCCTTACATTCTTCTTTCTATTTCCCCCACTATCACTTTTGCTCCTCCCATTTTCCCCTTTTTCACATTTCCTCCCATCATTTCCCTCCAATTTCACTTTTACTCCTCTCATTTTCTATAATTTCACTTTTCCTCATCCATCCTCTATGTATCTCGTTGAATCTCACTATTTCTGCAACTGTATCAATTATTTCTACACCGTATCTAACTGTTTCTGCAGCGTTTCAACTGTTTCTGCAGCACCGTATCAAACTGTTTCAGCACCGTTTTAACTGTTTCTGCAGCACCGTTTCTATCTATTTCTGCACCGTTTCAACTATTTCTGCAGCACCGTATCAAACTGTTTCTGCACCGTTTCAACTGTTTCTGCAGCACCGTTTCTATCTGTTTCTGCACCGTTTCAACTATTTCTGCAGCACCGTATCAAACTGTTTCTGCACCGTTTCAACTGTTTCTGCAGCACCGTTTCTATATGTTTCTGCACCGTTTCAACTATTTCTGCAGCACCGTATCTAACTGTTTCTGCACCGTTTCAACTGTTTCTGCAGCACCGGATTTAACTGTTTCTGCACCGTTTCAACTGTTTCTGTACTGTTTCGAATTATCTTAGCACCGTTTCAGACCGTATCGTACTGTTTCAACGCCGTTTTAGACCGTATCAGACTATCTCAACAGTTGTTTTAGATTGTTTCGTCGCCGTTTCAGACCGTATCATACTGTTTCAACATCGTTTCAGACTGTATCAAACTGTTGCAACAACTGTTTCAATGTTTCAACGATGTTTCAAACCGTATCATATTGTTTCAATGTCATTTCAAACTGTATCAGACCGTTTCATTAATAAATATAAAGTGACTAGCCTAATTAAATCTACTAATAATTTAAATTATTGAGTCGCTTAAGTGATTGAATCAAATAGTTCTAAGCTCAGGTAACTCAAGTGGCATATTAAAAAGAGTGTTATGTTTTCTGATTGACGACCCAACCTCCAGGCAAGTGTGATGTCGCATTGCAAAGAGCAGGTGACTGCTAATAATATGCGACGCAGTGGTAATCGCTAAGATATGCTCCTGTTCCACTTGCTGGTGGTGAAATAGAATCTAAAGAACAATGGCGAAGGGACTCTAAACTAGTAGAAGAAAAAGTGTGACAGAAGCAGTTTGATACCTTATTCTTTTGTTTCTCCATTATTTGTTTAAACTTCCTACTAGCAGTAAAACACCAAAAATAAGTAAACAGTAAACACTCTTTACAAGCAGTAAATGAATCTCATGGCAAAGAATGAACAATTTGCAACACATATCTCAAGCAAAGAATGAACAATTTGCAACACATCATCCACTGTATATTTCTTGAAAAAAATTTCTTGCACAATTTGTTAATTGAGTTTCAATAAACTGAAATTTTCTTGGATAATTATATGATGGAGCTTCAATTGGAACTTGCACTTTGTAGCAATATAGCAAAAGGTCACAGCTCCACCGGAACTCGACGAGCTCGCCACGACAACTCACCATAACTCTGTTATGGAGGAACTTTGAAGCACCGGATCTGGTGAACGAGCAGCGGCATCGCTGCTATTCTGACGTGGTGGTTGTGTTTTACTCATTGCTTGTTTCGTGCTATTATCTCTTTGTTTCACCGCCGGTGGTGATGGCGTTTTCCGTTATTATCTCTACAAACTTTCTCTCTATGTGTGGCGCTGTGGTGGGGTTTCGTCACCATTCTGTGATTCTCTCTTTTTTTTGTTTGGATCAGGTGGAGTTGTATGTTGGATCTGAGAGAAGATATTGGGGTGGTGGTTGATTTGTTTGGGGAGAAGTAGAGAAAATATTTTAGGATTTTTAGGAGGGTGGGATGTAAGCTAATTATTAAAAATAAAAATATGCTAAAAAAAATATTGCTATGACTTGTAATTTGAAGAGTATTGTTATTCTTTTGTAATTAAGGAGTTAAATTTGTATATTTGTGTAAAAAACTTTTTATATAATATCCTTGAAAATTCATGATTTATCCAAGAAAAATTAATAATACAAAATTAGATATTTTACTGTTTGAAGCCTCGCGCAATGCAAACGTTAAACAAAACTGAGCTTGGATTGAACTGAACAAGATTTGGCAGTTAAATACTACTCCGTGCTCTATAAGAGGAAACGGGGATTTTCATATACTAGTTTCAATATTCATGCATATTGCAGGCAGCGTCCAAACTAAAACATTAACATCAAAACAACACATCTAACACTACAAACACAGTAACGTTCACATCTGACTTGACTCACAAATAATGGACCCCAAAAAAGTCTGTCAATTGGAGATTGAACTATACAAACAACAAAAACAACAAACAACATATTTCCCCAATCTTACATCACCTTCAATCTAATAATTCAGAAGTTATAGTCTTGGATTCTTGGTTGTAGCTCCTTTGTCTTGGAACTTTTCCTTTTGGCTTCTTCTCTCCTCTCCCGATACCTACCAACCCCTATATACCATTCACCCTACCTAGAGGCCGATGCAGCTTCTTTTTATGGTATATAAAGGTTTTAAAAATTATGGCATATATTATGTTGGAGTATTAATTTACATTATCAGTTTTAATTATTTATATGCACTACCTGCATAGAAATGTTTACACCACTAATATAATTTTAATCGTATAATACCATTTCATGAATAAATACATATTAAATATAATTAACTTGTAAATACTACTTTTTAATCGATCTGGTTGTGTAAATATTATTTACAACAGCTATGCATAGAAGTTAAATTCCATTCTTGAAGGGAACTTGCAAACAAATTAGTAAATTTTATGCATGGATAGAATAAAAAATAATTTAACACCATTATATCATTTAAAATGCATTCACAAGTAAGTTTTTGTTTAAAATTATTGAATCAATCACCTTGAATAAATACTAAGCAATCTTCTATATAACATGTTAAACTAAAATACTCATGTTAAAAAAAAGTTCATTATATGACCCTACCCTTAGCAAACATCCATACCCACACTATTCAAGTCAAATCCCTTTCTTCTGTACAAATACCCCATTACTTCTTTCACTTGATGATCTAAAAAGTCTCTTGTTTTCTCTACACATTCTTGAAACAAAAGCTCTGACTAAGAAAACTAATGATGCAGCTGGCTGGGTGTGGTTAAATTTTTTATCCTCTGGCCCCTACGTACCTTTAACAAAACATACAACCCACACTCTTAAGTCAAATTCCTTTCTTCTCTTCAAATACCCCATTACTTCTTTCACTTCTTTATCTCATTTTCTACACATTCTTGAAATAAATAAAGTTCTAACAATGGTGCATTTGGAACTGGAAGACAAAGAAAAAAGAACCACCAAGTTCTTCATCAATGATAACCAAGATGTACTTATAGAAATACTGAAAAGGCTCGATGGTCGTTCACTAGGAGTAGCTGCATGTGTATGCAGGCAATGGTGTTCCATCACACGTAACGATTCAATATGGGAACAACTCTGCTTCCGCCACGTGTCACCACCGGCTGAGGGTGTGAGGACGGTGGTGTTGGCACTCGGTGGGTACCGGAGGCTTTACATGGTGTGTGTTAGGCCAGTGTTGAATCGACTAAAAAAGTGGAAACTACCAAATGGCAATAATGGGATTTCTGATGATTGGAGAGTTTGGACTAGGCATGAAGTGGAGTTGTCCTTATCTTTGTTTTGTGTTGATTATTATGAAAGAGTTTTGTTGGGTGGTGGTGGTGGCAGCGGAGGAGGAGAACGACACGGCGGCGACGCTGCGTGTACGTCGTCACTTATGTTCCTTTGCAAAGCCGTGAATGTTTGAAAATGTTGAAATTTGGAGATGAAGCATGGAGTTATTCTTTTGTCTTTATTTATTTTTTTTTATTTTTTTTGTCCTTCTTCTAATGGGTGATTTTTGGTTATTGGAATTTCTACTATTTGGTGATATTAATTAATAACTCTAGCAAATTAATTAAGTATTATGCTTTCTAGTACTGTCATTGTCACGATATGATTAGAATATGAAATATACCATGGATGTAGCATATATAAAAGAGATGACGAGAGGGATGGTTATTTCCTTTTACTCTATTTTTTGCTCATTTTGTTCATACAACTGGAGGTCGTCTCAAAGATTATGTAAAAGTTTCTTTTTTTTTCAGATGAAATTAATTTCTTTCTAAAATGCTACCTATCTTTATTTTATTATTTGCCATTTTTTCTATTTTGTGATACAAAAACTATAAATATAAAATAAAAAACAAGATTTTACTGGAAAATATTTCACTTCTCAACTTATCTTTAAAGAAAAAAATCTAATCAATACGTTCAGGTTTACACATGATAAAGTAAAAATTTTGTTGAAAGACCATTATTCCACGTTACAATCAAATTTATTTTCTTCATGTTAAATACTAATGGACTGTACTTTTGAGGTTCAGCGGAAATGTTGAAAGAATTTTAGACCATAACAATTTAATGGCTACATATACGATCAAAGGCAAATTGGTAAACTGCAGAGTTCCAAATATAATAAAAAGATACAGGGGAGTTATGTATAAGTGGTGAACCCACTTTTTAAAGTGCCAATAGTCAGCATTCACAAAGTTTTACACAAATAGTTATAGTCGCTCAAACTTCTTTAAATGTTTATAGAGTTATCACCTGAACTCCAAGAACGAAGTTACGGTGCTTATCCCTGGAGTCTTGAGCTGAATTTCGTGAGCTTTCTGAAATTTTAGAGCTATTATTTTTATAACTTTGTTAATTGGCTATTGCTCGGAAAAGTGGTTATCCATCGGAATTTCCCTAGATAATCATCGGATCATTTGCAGAAATATGATAGATAAGCAATGGTTTGCCTTTTTACCCGCACTTAATAGTGGTTTTTGCAAAAATACTCCCGTTAAGTTTAATGAATAAATTCTGGACAGAGATATCCATGTGAATCTTTTGGCACGGGGCTAACACTTGCCTTTGACGTCTCTTTATTTGTCAACACTTGCCCCTTGAAGCCCCTCAAATCTTACACTCTCTCAAAGAAAGTGTTGCCCGGGCAGCACTTGGTCGTAAGTGCTGCCAAAGTGTTGCCTAAAAAGGCAGCACTTGCCCCCTTCCAATCTCTTCCTGCGTTCTACTCAGCTAACTTGAAGTGTTGGCAAGACAACACTTGACCTTAACCTCTTGCCTAAAAAACATCACTTGTAAATTAGTAACTTGAAGTTTGGTCCCGTATCAACATAGGGGTATTTTGCTAAAATATTATTAAACGGATAAGCAATGTCTGATGCTTGACCTTTTTGTAGAAATATTACACTATAAACAATGGTTTGCCTTTTTGCCCGCGCTTAACGAGATTTTGCAAAAATACTCCCGTTAAGTTTAATGAAAAAATTCTGGACGGAAATACCCATGTCAATCTCTTTGACTCCTCTCTATTTGCCAATACTTGCCCCTTGAAGTGTTGGCAAAAGGCAACACTTGCCAACACTTGGTCATAAGTGTTTGCAAAAGGCAACACTCGCTCCTTCCAATCTCTTCCTGCATTCTCGCCATATAACTGGAAGTATTGGCAAGACAACACTTGCCATTGAATTCTTGGCCTCCGTGCCAACACTTACAAATTTGTGGCTTAGAAGTATTGCCATGTATCAATACAAGGGTATTTTGCTAAAACATTGTTAAAAAGGGGCAATCTTGCAAAACCACTCCTTATGGAGCACACCAGTAAAAAATTTTGCTAATGCTTAGTGCTTTATGGTGATCCAGCACGACTCGCAAAGAATTTGTTGAGCTAACGTGATCCATTAAAAAATGCTCCAAATTTCAGCGATGAGAGATAAAAGTTGAACGATATTTTAAGTAGGTCAAAAGTTATAGATTGATGCTGAAGTATCCTATTACTATAAATTTCTCATCCATGGTGAAGGATGATTCTGATTACTAGCCAGTTTTTACAAAAATCTTCACTGGGTGTACCTGCATATTACTGGTTATGATTTTGTGTCCCCACTTAAGAATAGTTTAGCAAAATAATCTTGGAGGCAACATTCAAGTTATAAAATGACAAATGATGCCTCTTCGAAAAATATAAAGGACGAGTGCTTCCTGTGAAGAGATTAAAGGGGCAAGTGCTGCCGAGACAACATTTCAAGTTATCTGAGAGAATGTGGGAAGACATAAAAGGGCAAGTGTTGCCTATGCAAGAGGGAGTCAAAGTCAAGTGTTGTCAAGTGCCGCCTCATAGGCAACACTTACGAGAAAGGAAGGGCGAGGCAACACTTCAAGTTATCTAGGAAAATATGGAAAGAGATAAAAAGTCAAGTGTTGTTTAAGGGGCCGTACTTACTAGAAAGGGAGTACGGGATGCGGGCGTTAATATAATATTCTGTAGGGATAATTCCGTTTGAAATTTATTTATTAAAATTAGTAGAGGTCATTGTTGCAAAACTACTTTAAACGGGCTGAATAAGGCAAATCACTGCCTATGGTGTCATAGTTTTGTAAATTGCCCGAGTTTTTAAACCATTTAAAGAGAAGCCAACAATTATAAACTTTTTAAAAACTAGCCATATTTTAAAAACATGTATTTTTTCTAATGACTAGTCATAGACCAGAATTCTGAGAATTTGAACTAAACTCCCAAAAAATTTCCTATAGTTTAATTCAAAGTTCCAGAAATTTTTTTTGGAGCTTCATATTTGCAGTCCCAAAAAATTTTCTAGGGACTTTTAAATTAAAATTTTCAAAGTCTCAGAAAAATTTCTGGAACTTCATACTTTGCATTCTTAAGGAATTCTTCTTGGAATTTGGAACAAAACTCCATGAAAATTTCTCGAGATTTTTGAACTAAATTTTCTGAGACTTCATGTTTGACATTTCCCATGAATTTTTAAAATTTCAAGAAAATTTATTGTTTCTTAAATGTGGCTACTTTTTAAAAGTTTTTAAACGATGACTAATTCTCATTTAACATGCTGCAAGGACCACGAGGTCAAAGTTTACCTTGGTGAAAGCTCAATCAATATGGTTGTTTCACCTTTAAAAGCTTGTATTCATATGAATTACTGGAATGGATGCATAATTCATTTTCTGCAAACATCGACAATTAAATCTTCACAAATTATTGGATGTGTCAAATGAAGAAGAGCATTAAAAGCATCCCAGGGATCACCGTAAACACATCTGCATCGTCTCATTATGGAATGTTGAATGAAAAGATGTAAAGCTATTTAGGTAGTTGAAAAAAGTATGTTGCTCTTATGCATCAACTAGGATGTCTTATCATAACAAGTTGGAGGTCTTATGATCATAACAAGATGCAAATTGGAAAACAAAACATTTTGATTGGTTATTTGGATGAGAAAGTTATCTATAAATAAAGACTTTTGACTTCTTTTCTAGACCACATTTGAAGAAAGATATAAGAAAATATATTCCTCTCTATCTATCTAGCTTGTTTACTTTTGTTGTATCACTCTTTTTGTGAAAAAATTAAACACATTGCTTACCGCAGTTGCATCTTTTGTCCTTGCTTTTTCTTTTTTATAACTTTATAGAAATAGTCGCCACCGGTATAAATAAATTTTACAGTAATTATACACATAATATACAATATATATGTATAAAATGTATTAAAATTTGATTTTTTAAATTTAAGTGGTTTAATCATTATTCAGACGACGTAAATATCTTTTTTATTTTTTTGCTCTCAAAACTATCAGTATTATTGTGCTCCATAGATACTTTTTAGAATGCTAAATGAGATAGTATAACAAGTGTTTGCAATATTTTAGATAAATAAATACAGTTGAAAAACAGGGAAGGTACTTTGAAGACTAACTGTTGCGCTATGGTTTCAGTATAAAATCTGATTTGTAGTTAAAAAAGTCGAGTTTCATCTCCAATTCTTCTGGACTTCTCACCCCCACCCCCTCTCGCCCCATCTTAGGCCCCGTTTGGGTGGGCTTATTCTAAGTAGCTTAAAAGTTACTTATAAGTTATTTTTTGAGAAGTTAGAAAATTCTAATTTTTTACTTTTGACTTCTTTTAAGCACAAAAGTGCTTATAAGTACTTTGTTTTTTTAGTTGCCAAACACTACTTTTTACTTAAAGGTACAAATATGCTTTTAAGTAACTTTTTAAGCTTACCCAAACGGGCTCTTAGCGTCTTTAGTTTTGGTCTAGCTTTTGTCGAGTCATTTAATAGTATATCCTTCTATTCAATCAAAGCTACTGTAAATGTTTCTTGAATTGTTGATCGTTCGATTGATTGTGTAATTAGCAATAACATATATATCCATTATCAATAGATAGAAATCAACACATACTAATTGATGATCAAACATCCATTAGTATGTGTTGATTCTTGGTCTCAATACCTCTATTCTAACATGTGAATCTTTTAAAGATCAACACTAAGATTAACCTTTTGCATTCTAAACAAAAGTGTGTTGATAACATGACTTTCAAAAAGGAACGAATGAGAATCATCAATGACTAACATACTAAAATTTCTAACTGATTGTGGTAGGGCTGAGAAAGTGTCAAGCAAGGATAAAAAACTTATCAAAATATCAAATATATTATGATTAACACTAAAATAACATGAATAAGGTCCCATACTGTCCATATTAGTACCAACAGTTGGAACCCAATATTAGTACAAGATGGTTGGTGCTTATCTTTAACTCCATTTCCCTTTTTTCTTTATCCCATAAATCATGGAAGAGAAATTGCCACATTTGACACTATGAAAATAATGGTAAACGTTAGTTGCTTATACAAATGCATTTAATTATGTTTCGTCGAAAACAGAAAAAAAAGTACAAGCCCATTAAATTGTTGCAAGCTGTACAAATTAGAAGTATAATGACTTCCACTTTGATTTAATCCCTCCGTCCCATTTTAGTTGTCGTTTTTAGCTTTTTTAGTTCATTAAGAAAATCATTAAACATAATATATACTCCTATTTTATTATATTACCCCTATTTAATATTTGAGTATTAGCGTTTTTGGAGAAATTTTTGTAATTATTAAGGGTATAGTTAGAAAGAACTAGTAATATATTTTGTCTTGAAATCCTAAAGCGTCAACTAATTTGGGACAAATAAATCTTGCTAAAACGTCAACTGGAGGGAGTACATCCCACTGGTAAGCGCTTGTTTCTTCTAATCCGCGAGTATGGTATCAAATAAATATATTTAATTTAATTTTATCTATGGCTTCTATATATAGAGTTTAATTTGACCCCGAAGCACTAGGTTCTGCCGTACCACTAATGCGTTGCTGGTTCATCAATGTTTTATACCAATTGGTGCTGTAAATATACGGTAATAACAACTAATCATGATAAAATAATTTTATAATTTTATGAAGAGAGAATCAATTTAATTAATAACGTCGAGCGAAGATAATATATTGATGGTATATAAACACTCGATGCAGATAAATCTTTTCCGTAAATGTACCTCATGATTAGTCGAGGAAGGAAAGAAGTAAAACTTGTTTGGAGAGGAGAAAAAAGAAAAGAAAAGAAAAGAAAGTGCCCATATTATCCTAAGCATTAAAAAAGAAAATAAAAACTAAGTGGGTTACTAGTTATTTGCAGTTCAGTTTTGTCTTCTCTTCTATTGCAAGCCAAATACATTGTAATTGTAATAGTAATAAAAAGGGAAAAATAAATTAAATATAGAAAGAAAAGATATTTCATGAAAGTGTTCCAAAAAAATAAAAAGAATTCAATGTTTCTTTTCCTCTTTTGGAATCTCTACTTTTACTCTACAAGTAGTACAGTATCTTTTATAGTCATGGGATTCCATAACTATAGAGAAGGTGTCAAAAATGTATTTTCTCAGATAATTGCGTGCAAGTAATTTTAATACAATACAAATAATTATATTTGAGATAAATTTTACTTAGAATATGTGAAGAAGGTGATGCCAAGTGGCTGATAAGTTGTTGAACTTTTTAAAATAAGATTTCCACTATACTAAACAAATATTTCAATTTAGGTCACCCTAAGAAAATTGTACTCTACCTTAATATTCCTATAAAAATAATAATCAGTACTTTTTATTGGATCTCACAAATCCAAACCCTATGGACAAGATTAGTACATTTTAATTTTATCAGATATTAATCTACAAAGAAAAATGACATCACAAAATTAAAATTTACAAGTACATATAATTGTAAATTTAGCTAAAAAAATTAAGTATAAGTAAGAAGTTGTTTTTGTTTTTTGTGTGTGTGAACAAATATTAATATCTTATAATAAAAAATAATACAATAATTACATAAATATTTATAGTAAAAAATAAATATAAAAGTGGAAGTATTCAATTTTCAGAAAATAACAGATGCTTAATAAATTTCACTATGTAATCATTTCATTATAAAAAAAGTACAACTAATAATACTACTTACTATTTCCATTTTTAATTTTTAACTATAACTTATCCCACATACAGTATAGTTTCAGTTTAGTTGCAATAGTTAGTAAGTAAAAAATTAAAATAAAATTAAAAAAACCTCTTTCTATTTCTACTCCCATAGGCGTTTCCGACGGTGTTCTCCGCCGTTACGCCGCCGTTAAATTCCACTCATTAAACCCACTTCTGATCTACGCCCTGTAAGTTCACTTTAATTCTTTGATATTTGTATTTTATGCTTTAACTAAGCTTGTGTATAATGGTCTGATGATTTTTTGGTTTTTAAAAAAATAATCTTTTTATGTTGTTTAGTTTAGATCTCTCTTGTATATACAAAATTATGTAAAAAGATTTTATTTTTAGTAAAATTTGAATAGGAGCTGAAAGATTTTGACTAGAATTGAATATGTTTGAAGGAGTCAATGGAGTAAGAGAATATGTTGAAAATAGATTTAGATCTGTATATTCTCATCTGACTAAGTCTCTGTGGATAGAGTTACCTGGTACTTGTGCTAGTAAGAGTTAGTGGAAAAGTCAGAGTTACGGCGCACCTGGCCTGGACACAGGACACTCCAAAAAAAAAAGTTGTTGGTTTTGTGAGTTTTTCTTTTAAAGTTGGGATAATGTTGAGTAGTGTTGGAGGTCGATGAGCGGGGGCCGATGTAGAGTGCATGTTATGAGTTTATTTGAATCTGGTAGCTTTGAATCAGACCCTTTATATGTGTTAAAAAATTCGCTAAATAAGTACCGATTAATTGATTGTGAACCCAGTAAGTCAAATGAGTTGTGGTAGAATTGCGAACTCGAACTTATAAAGTTAAAATCTTGGATCCGCCTCTGTCAACGAGCGGGTCATTGTTTAAAGCTAGAAATAATGGATTGTGCATTAAAGTACCTGTTGTTTGAATGCAGGCCTGCAAGCATGTTGTTTCCAAGTAATGGATTACGGTTATAAAAATCGGTTGAGCTTTTAAGAGTTTTGGTAGGGAAAGTGAGCTGAAATTCTTGATTTTGAGATGGAACCGAACATGGAGGAAGCACTAAAAGCTAAAGCAAATGCGGAAAGGAGATTTGTGGAGAAAGACTTTATGGGTGCAAAAAATTATGCTTTAAAAGCTCAAGTGCTGTACCCTCATTTGGAAGGGATATCACAGATGGTGGCGACATTTGGAGTGCATACTGCTGCAGAGATGAAGGTTAATGGGGAATTTGATTTCTATGCAATTCTGGGTTTAGATCCCTCTGCAGACAAGGGTAAGCTGAAGAAACAGTATAAGAAGATGGCTGTGTTACTCCATCCCGATAAGAATAAAAGTGTTGGAGCTGATGTTGCATTTAGACTTGTCTCTGAAGCATGGACGGTGTTGTCCGATGGTGCCAAAAGAAGCTCTTACGATCACCGGAGAAGTTTATTTACTCTGCATGCTTCTGGCGTTGGGAGCTATGACAGTTACTCCAATTCTTCAGTTTCTCATAACAGGCTTGATACATTTTGGACTGTTTGTACCTGTTGTCATGTTCAGTATGAATATCTTAGGAAGTACATCAATAAAAGACTGTCCTGTAAGAACTGTCGTGGGGTTTTCATAGCAGTTGAAACAGGATTGGCCCCGGTTAGTGGTGCCTATCCGTATAGCTCGTGTTCCAATGGATATGGAAGCCATGGTTATGGGGTTACATATGTCCCAACCACATCTGTTTATCCTGCAAACAATGGGGTCTCAGGACATCATTCTGGACATGGTTCTGAGCATGTCTCTAATTTGTCGTTTCAGTGGAGTTCCTGCCCTGGCAATTCTGCTACAGTTTTAGATCCTAACGGATCATCCGCAGCTGTCAGTTTTCCGAACCAAGCGAGTAGGAAAATCACCAGAAGAAGAGGCAGGGGGAAGCAAGAAATGAATAAAGTGGCGAGCAACGTGGTTCTTAATGGGTATTCCATGTGCAATGAACAACAACCCCGTAGGCTTGGTAGACCTCCTAAGAAGATAAAAATTGGTGCAGAAGGTACATCCAGTCATAGTAATGGTGAAGTGGCTCAAAAAATTACCGGAGAATTTACAATGACTGATGGGAATGGGGATGGGAATATGAAGCAAAATGCTAAGCTTCCTAGTCCTGCTGAAGCTTCAATAAGAAGATTTTCACCAGCTCCTGCATTTGATGCTAGGCGGTTACTAATTGACAAGGCAAGAACGGAAATCCGCCAGAAACTGGAAGAGATCAAGCTGGCTTCAGAAGCTGCTGCTGCAGCTGCCGAGAAGAAGAGAAAGGTGGATGCTTTGTTTGGTGAATCAGGTGAAAGACCTACAAGGGCAGTGCAGGAAAATGTTGTTCTTCAGTCAGAACTGAGGAAACCTGAGTCCATGTCAATTATAGTCCCAGATTCTGACTTCCATGATTTTGACAAGGATCGATCAGAGGATTGCTTCAAACCTAAGCAGATATGGGCTTTATATGACGAGGAAGATGGTATGCCTCGCTTGTATTGTTTGATCCGTCAAGTCATCTCTGTGAAACCATTCAAAATTCATATCAGCTACTTAAGTTCAAAATCAGACAGCGAATTTGGGCTGGTAAATTGGTTGGATTCTGGTTTTACCAAGTCATGTGGAAATTTTAGGGCCTTTAACTCTGAAGTTGTTGAGCATGTGAACATATTTTCTCACCTGCTTAGTAGGGAGAAAGCTGGAAGGGGAGGTTGTGTTAGAATCTATCCAAAAGGTGGAGACATTTGGGCTGTATATCGAAATTGGTCACCAGATTGGAGCAGAACAACCCCGGCTAAAGTAAGACACCAGTATGAAATGGTTGAGGTTCTTGATGATTATTCCGAGGAGATTGGTGTCTGTGTTGTTCCTTTGATTAAATTAGATGGGTTCAAGACAGTATACCGTAGAAATACAAACAAGGATGCCATTCGATTGATTCGAAGAAGAGAGATGTTACGGTTTTCACATCAGGTGCCATCTTGCTTACTGAAAGGTGAAGGAATGAACTTGCCTGAGGGATGCTGGGATCTTGATCCTGCTGCAACTCCAGAGGATTTACTTCAGGGAGTAAATGAGACCCAGGTAGAAAGACTTAGTGAAGCTGTAAGCTCAGCAGGATTTGATCTAAATGAGAAATCTGAGGCCGAAACCAAAATGTTGATTGAAGAAAATTTTAGACAACCAGAGTACTCTGAAGAGCTCCGCAGCACTAGATGTGGTGTGCAGATTCAAGATAGCGCAAATGAACCAGAAAACCTGTTCAGACTTTCCACTGAACTTCCTCAATCTGTCAAGGAAGTTCATACTTATGAAGACCCCAGCAGAATGGAAAAATTCTCTGCTACACCAGGTGAGCATCTTCGGGCTGTAACGGAAGTATAGGTGGAGGAAAGGCCAAGGGAAATAGGAAATTAAGATCGGATGTCCTTTTTTCATAATCATTCTAACATTATCGAGATTCAAATTGTATAGTTTTAAACACAGAGCGAAGAATGATTCTCACGATATTAGATAGCTAAGCAGGATCCGAGCGATCCTTAACACCGTGCCTCCATTGTTTTAGGTGGCTGTAGGTCTGATTAGCAACTTGTTATGGTAATTCTGATTCTTCTTCTTCAACTGTAACTGTTATATGTCTCAGTTAGTGACTGAGGGACATATTATTTGGTGAATTTGCAGTATTATAGGCATCAATCATTTCAAGGAAATACCCAACTGCTACAGTATATTTTCAGTTTTATCCTTCCTTATATGGTCTTTCTTTAGTGGCAATGAGAATTTTACTCCCAAGTACCCACCCCTCCAAAAAAAAAAAAAAAAAAGACAGAAAGAAACAAGTCTTGTTATATATGAATTGGATGTTTTCTTTGCAGCTTGGGCTCTTATCTAACCAAAATTAACTGACATTAGAGTCTTGATATTTTTTCTCTTCTATATCATATTTTCTTAACCAACTCCTTAGACTGGAGATGAGACCCACAAAGAGATGAAAAAGATATTTGAAGTTAGAACATCATTACTAAGGTCCTATTTTCATATGTACAATTTAATAAATGGAGTGGTTTTAAAAATTGAGCCAAACAAGTTTATGGAAAACAAGACTTGTACACCATAAACAAAGTCTCCTCTTTAACAAATATCCTTTGCTCTGCAATCAAGTTAACCGAGTAAGGCAAAGAGTTCAATAGCTCTTTAATAGTAAAATATTAGCACCAATATTTGCACAAAACCATATTAACTGTTTTCATGGTCCATTTTTTATTCTCTATTTCAACAAAAAAGAAATTGAGAAATTAATTTTCCCTATGAACCCGACTTGAAAAATAATGGTAATGAAAATTTAATTCTTAAACATACAAAAACAGTAAAAAAAGATTTTATAATTTCTATAACTTCTCCATTCAGCTGTTTCATTTATTCTTTATAGGCACACAAATATTATTATATATTTAAGACTACAAGTAATCAAAAGTTTTCATTTCGTCATTAAATTTCATGTCAAGTTAAAATATAATAAACAAAGTAAAACAGATGAAAGTAGTACTCCATCCATCCCAATTTATGCGATACAATTCAAAATTTAACAGTCAAACTTTTTATTTTTCAGACGTTGAGTTCAGATAAACAATTTTAAAAAAATTAACATATCTATTTATTAGAAACTACATAAATATATAATAATATGACGATCAAAATTATTTTTATTTGATTCTCGAAAAGCTAATAGTGTCCCAAAAGTGGGACATTGTAGAAGTTACAGTTACACCTTGATAAAATGGGGTTGTGATATGTGAATTAAGGAATTAGTTGAGTCAAGGATCCTATGCAGCGACGACCAAACTTGAACAAAGTAGAGAAGATCAAAGGCACTTCATTATTTAGGAAACATATCTCAAAAATGAATCCTCTAATCTGGCACAAGGTTGCTGCTCTTTCTGGTAAAACTAACTAACTACTTCTCTTATTCATACATCTTTTTATGCGTTTTAAGTATCTTTTACTTAGAAAAATTGTAAAAAAAAAAACAGGTGTAGCTGCTCTTGGTCTAGGAACTTATGGTGCTCATGTTTTTAAGCCCCAAAATCCCACTTACAAAGAGGTATTCTTGTTTTCTTTATTTCTTGCCATGTTTTCTATTATTGTTCTTAAGGGTCTATCGGAAACAGCTTTTCCACCTTGGTGGGGTAAGGTCTGTGGACATTTCAGCCTCACGAGACCCCACTTGTAGGATTATACTGGATATGTTGTTGTTGTAATGTTAGTAATCAGAAAAATAACCAAGTTTGCATTTTTATTGGAATTGGTAATTATTAGGTGTGGAATACTGCATCACTGTATCATTTGGTTCATACTGCTGCCCTTGTTGCTGCTCCTGTCACTAAATACCCTAACATTGTGAGTTCCCTCACTGTATATTTGTTTTCTTTTTGACCCAATTTATTGTATCTGTCTTTGCTGGATGATTTGTGTGATTCTTGATTGTAGTTTGGAGGACTGCTAACTGGTGGAATTGTTGCTTTCTCCGGAACGTAAGTACCTCTATTTATGTGCATATGGTCATGTTTGAATGGATTAATTATTAGCGCTTTGACACCATTCTATTTTGGTTGTAAAATGACTACTCGCTTAAACTCAAAGATAGTGTTTTTATCCTTGAGTGAGATTATACATTGACTGATCCAAAAGGTTGTCTTTTTTAATCCTAAAATGTTAGTATCAGATAATAATAATAGGATATTGCAGCTGAAATTCTTTGTCTACTTTATCTGGCTAGAAGTTATGGATGTTTATTAGAAATACTCTTGGCAAACTTACATCAATTTTAAGAAGATCGTAAGTACCAATACAAACAGGTGTAAAGTGTGTGTGTAGACCTAGGACAAGGTTAAAGTGTGAACTTGGCTGGATTTATCTTACTATGATTTTTTTGGTTTGATCATTGACTACTCAACACAGTTTGGGAGTTTCCTCCTTTTCTTGTAGATTGTTGAGATGAATCTCTCTCTCCTTGTGTCTGTGTAAAATAAACCATGTCCAAATCTTTTTAGTTGAAATTTCCAAATAACAAAGAAAAAAAAAAAAGAACCCGATTACTCTGGCTAAGCTTTGGATCCAGCATAAGAGCCTGCAGCAGTTCAACTGTAGACTTTGGGAGACAGCCTGAAGCTCAATGCTAAAGATAAATTGCACATTCGTGATGCTAAAAGCTGCTCTGGACATCAATCTTTGTAATTCCTTTTTGGTTGCCAAAGAAAATATGGTTTCTCTTGTGGTTGTTAACTTAGATTTTCACACGTGAAGATTCAGGACCTTTCTTTCACCTAGTGATGAAAAAACTGGGAGCATTTGTCCTAGATATACTAATCCAAATTAGGGTATCTTTATCTGGAGTAGAGAGCATTACTACAAATTGTCAGTCTCAAAGAGCAAGATATGTTTATCACTACCTCCTCTCTGTAGATATTCTTACAAGGTCCTATGTTTTATGCTGGTAAAAAAGTTCCTCTACCCCCTGATTTAGAAACAGAGAACTGTAAGGGTTTAAAAGTCAAGAATCAGAAAAGAATGTGATTGTCATTCTTAGTCTTTAGCAATTAAGAAGTTTGATGTCTGTCTTGAAACATGATTGTAACCAAAATTTCCTTGGTGTTGGGTCAAGCTTTTGCCTTTTTAGCTTGACTGTTTTATATCTATATTTCTGCTAGCTATTGCAGCTTAAACTTCTTGATAGTAAACTATGTGTGACATAACTTTTAAGAGTCACATTGAAGTTAACTCCTTATCCATTTTAACTTTTTTGTGAACCATGAAATTCATGTAGCACTTCATATAGAGCCCGTTTGGGTAAGCTTAAAAGTAGCTTAAAAGCACATATGTGCTTATAAGCTCATTGTTTAGTAACTCAAAAAGTAAAGAGCTTATAAGCACTTTTGTGCTTAAAATAAGCCAAAAGTGAGAAGTTAGGAAATCCTAACTTCTCAAAAGTAGCTTATAAGCAACTTTTGTCTTATAAGCTACTGATAATAAGCTCACCCAAACAGGCTCATAGTGCTTATTAACAGAGTTATCAATGAAGCACATTGCTTGGGCACTTGAATGTTTTCTCTCTTTCCATGGATCCGCTTTGTGATTCTTGCATTTCATTCCTTTTCTTTTGGGGTGGTGGCGCGGTGGGGGGAGGGGGATGGAATCCTCTTTTATGACATTACATATCCTAAAAATCATAATAATTTTTATAAGCAGTTCTTGCAGTTATTTATTAGTCTAGGTTCTAAAAACCCTTTTTTTCAAAGAAATTCATGTTTGAGATATCAGAGTCGTGAAATATATGAGATAATGATCATAGTTTGCTCATAGGTAGAAACATTATCTTCTAAGGGAAGTGAGAATTCATGTTTATTGTGATGGTTGGATTTAGAACTTGGATTCAAAAATAAAATAAACAATAAGCAACGGTGATGTTGGACTAAAAAACTTATATATGTATTTGGAATACCGAGTGATTGTTGAGAATCGTATTGCCTGAGAGTTTATTGGTTAGATGCTTTGGCATTTATTCAGATTGACATGGTGGGATGGCCAAGTTGTTAAATGTTCCTTTGGAGACAGGTTGTAATGTTTAATCCACATATGATGAGTTAGAGATGCATATTTAGTAGCTTTATTTGGTTAGACTTGTATAACTTATATAATATGAATGCCAATAAGAGCTTCTTCTAGGTTTTGTCTGGATGAGAGTTTTTTTTGATAAATCTTAGTATTATTTCTTTGATGGCTGACACTAAACTGAACGGAGGCCTAGTTGAGTGTATTCACCATGATATTTGCAGCTGGATCATCAAATTGCAGTACTCCCTCCTACCCAAAATGATGGGTGATATGGCATATGAGAGTCACAAATTTTAAAACTATATAATAAAATACTATAAGCCACAAATTTCAAAGTTTACGAACAGTTTTGACATATTTAAGAAATCTTTGTCAGAAGACAACTGTTATGATACTCTAAATGGTCATAATAGTGGCATAAGAAATGGAGTAGCGGAGTACAATATAGCTACATTGCTCGTAAGTGACACTTGTGTTTTCTCAAGAATTCTCTTATTCTAGCAAGTAGACTTATATGCCCGTATAGAGACTAGTGTGAGATTGAGATACTTCATAGTTTAAAGAGCTCTTAATTTGCATTAGAAAACAAATATATTAATATTAGAATTAATTCGATCTGAATAGAGTAGAATGATATAGAGTATTGTATAGCTGGGAGATTGGGATTGAAGTGTAGCTGATTGAGTGATTGATTGTTTCTAGAACATTAAGTTACCTTAAGAAAACCTATGTTGTATATAACTGGGTCTGAATAAAGCAGTTGGATACAGAGTATTCATATAGCAGACTTCAAGCGTAGTTGATTGATTGCCCATTAGTAGCATTCATTGTGGTGTTTCCTGTTGATTGTCAATACTTGGTTTGTGGAAATTTACATGAGCAACATAATAAGATTGCTCTATTGGTAGGTAAGTAGTGATCAACTTTACCTTCTGTATTCATGAGTTCCTCTTTTGGTACTTGGAAGTGGATAAAAAAATTGTGGTATGTGGTTACTTGTGAGTGTGGTGTCACAGTAGTCTGGAAGTAAATGATCTACTATTGGTCCTGATGTTGTAATCGCTTTATCTTTTTAAGTGAGCATTTAGCAGGCTATACATCTTTACATAGTAATGAGTTCTTTGAGAAAATCAAATGCTTGTTGGTCTGCAGGTGCTATACAGTTGCACTTCTGGAAGACAGGAAATACTCAACTTTAGCTCCCTTTGGTGGCTTTGCATTTATTGCTGCTTGGGCAAGTTTATTATTTTAGGAAGTTTGTTATGCAGAGTTGGCAAGTTACATTTTCTACACTATACTGATGAGAACTTGCTGATCTAAACTTGTTCTTGGAACGAACTTGTTTCAGTTTCTGTAAATAAGAATGAAATCGGTGGACATGTCATGTAAGCATTATTTGACAGTTCTTGAATCTACAAAAGAGATGTTGAAGTTCAATAGACTCCTATGCTTCATGTCCCGAATGGGCTGTCATTAAGTGTATTAATCACCAAAATTGCATTGAAGTTTCCTCATACGAAGTTAATGAAATTTGAGCTTTCGTAGTGTTTCATCATGGTGCATGAGCCTGAGTTTTCATCTGTAGCATCTGAAGTCAATTTATCTAAAATATGTCAATTGAGTTCATATGGTATTCGTCATTTTCATTATTCTTTTTGTTAAAGTAGTAGCCGGAATCATGTTGTATGAGCAATGAAGCACCAAATAGAGATAAATTACTGCAGTTACAATTTGCATGATGTGCAGCCGCATTGTCTCAAAATCATAGAAGGAAAAATGGTTACATAATACTGAATGTAATTACTCAGTTCCAGAATATAGTCACTTGGACATGGCATTAGGGGATCGAAAAGCACTAAAGCATTAGGGCATGTATTCATAGTGGCAAGAATTATGACCTGTAAGCAAACAAAATGTGGAGCAAAAGTTAGCTGATGTGGTTATATTCCAAGTATAGAATTGGTGAAAAAACAAAATAGAAAGTAAGTACTAAGAAAATTAAAGCTACAAATGAGACATGAAAGTATGTAAATAAGATGTTCCAGATCCATGCTGAGCTTAGACAGAGGGTGTCACATGGGTTGATGGTCTCCTTTTCTCCTTGTACTTTCACATGGTGGATGTCTTCTTTACTGCTTTTGAATATGCCTTCATGTGATAACATGATCTAGACATTCCTTTGGACTCGATAGCGTTTTTCTTTTACTTTTGCTTTCACTTTATTCTAGATTTCATTGTTGCATTTGGCTACTGAAACAAGAATACCTCTTAAGATGTCACACTATTCTAAATTTATAGAGAGGTAAGAAAAGAAATGAAAATAACGAAAAAAGGTTGCAGTGGGGTTTTCTAAGTTATATATCCTGCGGATTCAATTTACTAAGTGGAACTTAATAGGCGGTCAGATAATTTGGAATTAAGTTACCAGAAATTTTGTTCTGCCATAACTTGCACCTGGGGCAACTCTATGAGCACCTTTGGAAGGAAAGGCTCCTGCTCTACAATATCTATATTTGTTATCTGCATTGAAGTTATCTGTTCTAAAGTAGAGCAAGAATCTATCCTGGCCATTTTAAAGAATCTATCCTGGCCATTTTTCTAACAGTCTAAGTTGTCACTTCTTGGTATAGCATTTCATTAACAACAGTGCATCTTTGAAATGTAAGATAACCAACCTAATATTTCATGTCATTAACAACGTTTACTCTCTATTTACTAGAGTGACAAATTACTGATAAAGGCATTAAGTGGACAAAAATAACAGAATAACGACTAAGATATAATATACTTACTAGGATCAAGCTGAGTAATCATGGCAGCACTGTTGAAGAAACAACTTCCACCTTTGTTCTTGTACTTCTGAAAATAGTTATTGAAGGCATAAGAAGCATGGTCTCTCACAGTGTTTGGGTAATAACAACCTTTGCCCATCTGAATCTTGCTACAATCTGCACCGCCTTTTCCACAAGCCCAATCTAAAGCCACTTGCAACTCACTGTCTGGTGTTTGCTCATCTGCTATGCACCATTCTTCTAGCTGCCCATTCACTGTTTTCAATGGGAAAATAAAATGAAACTATCAAATGATATGAAGTGTAATATACTTTTCAACATGCAAGTGAGTTGGGGTTTTACCTGATTTTTTTGTAATAAACATCAAAAGCAGTAGAGCAAGAAAGACTCTTGGTATAGTAATTGACATACTTCTTCTCTGTGACAAGGTAAGAGAGGCTTGCTTGGGGTTTTGGAGTGGGTGGTGAAGCTAGTGGTGGTCACAGACAGTTATCTAGATTTATAATGTAAAATATGCACTATTTTCTGTTGGTATTTGATGAAGTGGGATGCTATCCAGGTCTCACATGCAGGGCTTAAACCAATAAAATTTGGGCTCTACTAAAGTTGCTTTCATATTTTATTACTCCTAAAAGAGATTCTGTTTTTGGAATTAAAATAAAGGTCATGAGTATCCTGTTGATAGCTAGTGTTTCCAACTTCAACAGGGTAGCATAGTATACAAAGATATGCTACTGACCATACTGTCAATAGAATCTAATATAACAAGTGTTTTATATGTAGGCTATATATTGTATGTCATAGAAAGACTAATTACTGCATAAAAGACATGTTCACTTATGCTGTTTTGGTTACAAGAACCACAAGTCGAAAGAATGTGTAGAAATGGTTCTCCCAAAAAATTAGCTAGCTTTTGGACTTAGATTTGGTTGAAATGTGAAAAAAAAGAGTTTTTGAAGTTGTTTTGAAAAATAGCTTTCGAAAATTGAATAGTCTTCCGGTCTCAGCAATTCATTGTATTGTATTACTTCAACGGATAGACTAGGAATTAAGGATTAAATTCAAGAATGAAGAATGAAGAGAAGTATACAGGTTTGATATTCTCGTAACTAAAACTTAAATATTTGGCTACGCTAAGAGTTATCATCGTGTGACTAGAAGATAACAGGTTCAAGCTGTTAGAAATAGCAAATTTGTATAAATGCACATTAAGTTTGCATACGATAGAACCAATATGGTCTAGCTCTCTTCCGGACCCTGAGCATAGCATGAGCATCGAGTACCGGACTGCCCGTTAAGGGGGAGTGTTTGTCCAATTAGGACTTCCAACACTATTGATAGTTTACAAAATTCTTGTGGGATCATAAAAGACCGTAGGTTCTCCTTGGTACTTTTACTAGGTTTCTCCATAGTTCAGACTTCAGATGGCTCAAAATCTAACTAATACTCTAACTATAAGATTCCAAGTTATAGATGGAAAGGGTACTAAAATTTGTTGATTTAGACAAAGGAGTTTGGCTCCACAATTAAACTATAGGCTATGACAGTCAAGTTTGATTTTATGGACTAAAGTCACCAAACTATCTTTTCAAATTTCCAAAGAATCACATGAGGTTGCTAAATTACTTTACGTAATTTCAAACAATTTGATGTTAACTATATATAAATCATTAAGTCACGTGAAGTTATTAATCAGAATTATACCCAAGGTTGTTAATAAAAATAGTTCGATGGCGTTTTCTCATCTTAAGAAAAGTTGAGTGAATATTGTGTTGAAAAAAATAATTTAGTGACATTGGTACGATGAAGTCAAAGTTGAATAATATCGATGTGTTAATAACTACAAATAAAGACATAACGATAGGTTTTTGTTAATTTTGTATTTGTATCTTATATTTGAGTGTTCTAGTAATGTTGTTTTATGTGATATTTACAAAAATACCCACAAAACCTAAAATAATTACAACCACTACCCACTACTTTCAAATAATATCGGACCTACCCACTAAATTATTTACCCACTCTACCCACCCAGACTTGTATACCATAGTTTATTCAGTATACCATAAAGGTATATACCTATAAGGCATAACAAAGGTATATAGTAATAAATGTCCCTCCAGACTTGTATACCATAATTTATGCAGTATACTTTAAATGTATACACCTATAAGGCATAACAAATGTATACAATAATAAATGGGTAGGTTCGGTAAATACTTTTAGTTTTATGGGTAGTATAATTTGTAATGGGTATGGTTTGTAAATACTTTAAATTTTATGGGTATAGAGTGTAAAAATCCCTTGTTTTATTTCAAAAAATCACCACGTGCCCTCCATATTTCATAAGAAGTGGTTTTGCAAAAAAGCTTGTGTTAAGAAATATTTTAGCAAATTATCCTTTAAACCCGGAACCAAGACTTTAAGGCAAAAAGCTTGTAAGTTACTGTTTTACCAATACTTTAAATTATATGGCGAGAATGCAGAGAAAGATTAGAAGGGACTTACGACCAAGTGCGGCAAGTGTTGCCTTTTGCCAATACTTTAAAGGTAAGTGTTGGCAAATAGAGAAGGATCAAAGGTTTGCCAAGACTTATTACCAAGTGTGACAAGTATTGTCTTTTGCCAACACTTGAAGGGATAAGCGTTGAAAAATAGAAAGGTATAGTTAAAGTCAAGTCTTGGCCTCGACCTAAAAACTTGACAGGAGTGTTTCGTCCGATTTTTTTCATTAAACCTTAACGGGGGCATTATTACAAAACTCCTATTAGCGCGGGAAAAAAGGCAAACCATTATTTATGGTGTCATATTTTTTCAAATAGGCCGTTTTATTTATCTTTGGTAGATTACTAAAGAGTAATTTTGATGACTAGCCAGTCTTGGCATCACTTAAACAGAATCAGTCAACAATTACAAACTTTAAGAAAAATAGCAAAGTTTAAAACACACATTTTTAAGACTAGCCACAGTATAAAAATATGAGAATATGAACAAAACTCCAGTATAATTTTCTAGAGTTTAGTTCAAAGTTTCAGAAAATTATCCCAAAGCTTCATATTTGAAGTCCCACTAATTTTTAATGGAACTTTTGAATTAATGTTCAAAGTCCCAGTCCATTGTATTGATATTTCAAATTAGCAAGATTTTGAAACTTTTTTGTGTAAAAATCTCAATATAAAATACTGGATTTTTCCGTATTTTTTAAATCTGGCTAGTCTTATAAAATTTTTGAAATGATGATTAGTTTTCATTAAGAGCGCTGCAAACATGCTACAGGATCATATTTTTACGTTTTTTCAAGACATCGCTTTTCCTTGTGGTGGTATTTTATTTTGCATTATATTCATGTACTTGTTTTCTTTTTTTCAATCTATTTTAAAAATTATTTTTTTCGAGTCGAGGGTTTATCAGAAACAACCCTCTTACTTCACCCGAATTGGAGGTAAGGTCTGCATACATCTCACCCTTCTCATACCATCCACTTATGAGATTATACTGAATATAATGTTGTTGTTGTATCTTTTTCTTTGCTAAATTCCTGTGAATATAAGACTACATCTAAGTTCTAACCTTCAATTTTTTTTAAGACTACATCTAAGTTCTAACCTTCAATTTTTTTTTTTGCACAAATCGTATATATACTTTTTACATCATCAAGTATATATACTTATTATAGTGAGTAAACTATCTTATCCCAAATTTTACTTGAAACATCATCGGTAAATATTCACATCGTATCAAAAATTACTATTTACGTTAATAGTGCACAAAACCTGAAAGTTTAAATTCAAGTACGTGTTTTTTGGTTTATTTTTGTAAAAGAATATGCTACATTTAGACTAGCCAGTTTGGGCAAGCTTAAAAGTGACTTAAAATCACGTATATACTTATCTATCTATACTAGTATATATATATATATATATATAAGTGGGAATCCCTAAAGTAAAAAGTGAAAGACAAAAATACCCCTAAAATTAAAGTTGAATAACTAAAATACTCTTCAAAAAAATAATAAACTATTCCTAATCAATTAGGGGTCGTTCGGTTACTTAGTTTAGGATTTAATACCCGCATAAAACTCCGCGCTAATTTAGTGCAGCGTTCGGTTGATTTTTTGTGAAATTTTAATACCTGCATAAAATTAGTACAACGTTTGGTTGCATTTTTGTATATTCCGCATTATTAATACCCGCATTATTAATGCGGGAATCTATGTATTATTTTATGCGGGGTAGAAGATGGTATTAATAATGTGGGTATTAATAATGCAGGTATTAAATTTTAAAATGACAAAATTAACCCTCATAATAATGATGATATTTTAAAATTTTATTTAAGGAGTAAATAAATATTTTAAATAATAATATTATTTGTTAATTTGTAATATATCAGTGATTCAACAAATAATCCCTACGTTATAATATATGCATGACTAATACCCACATTATTAAATCCCACATAATTAATACCCGCATTATCAATACCCACATTATTAATACACACATTATTAATACATACATTAATAGTTAATACCCGCGTAAAATACTCCTACAACCGAACGACCCCTTAGTGTATTAAACAAGACTCATAGTAGGTAAACAAGAACGTTTAATTACACATTCTTAATTGATAGAACTCGATTAAGCACTAATTCCAATATAAATGGAACAAGCAGTCTTTTGGGAATGTGATAAGTATTTGTTTATGAATTTAATGCACACTAGGGGATACTTAGCTGGAAGGGAAGTCATCGGCTGCTATAACATCCCACTTTAGTGTATCAATTTTCTTAAGTCAGGCCTTTCAGATTCTGAGTTCTTCAAATAGTATCGTCAGCTTTTTAATTAGTATGATTTTGATCCCATCTTTTCTTTTCTTTTCATTTTCTAAAGCAGCAGAAGAAAATATTTTTACAACTAGGTTCTAATGCAATCTTCTTCTTCTTTTGGTAGGCAACTTCTTGGATATGTAATTTTATTGTTCTTTCTTTTCCCAAGAGAAAGGTAACTACTAACTACTAACTTACCCATTTGACATCAATCAATTGCTATATACTCCATTGAATTGCTACTCTTCTCTTAATCTATGTATGTTAGTCTTGTTGTTCTTGCATGCCTTCCATGTGCAATAAAAACCAACTACTACGTCAATGATGAGAAAGCTAATAATAAATAATTTATAAATAAAATACTGTTTGGACTTTGGAGTCAAACTTGCAATGCCAAATAGCATTATAATTACTTAAACTTAGCACAATAATAGTGAAAATAAATTAATCTTCTCACTGTTGTTTTTTAACATAGGGTGATGATGAAAATTCTCATTATTTTATGGATTTTTATGAATACACGCACAGGATAACACAACAACAACATACTTTTATTTATTGCTCTACTTTTCATTTTTATACTTTTGAAGGGTGATTAAGGATAAGTGGGACTTAGTGGGAGTGTGATTAATCATACTATTCTAAAAGAGCCAATTCTTATAACAAAAATTAAACGACCTTTTTTCCTCTATAGTAAAGCTTTTTTAATATTCCTTTGTACAAGGAAGTCAATACACAATTAAATTTCTACTCCTATATTTTATACAAATTATAAAAAATGCTTAATATAGATAATAAAAATGCTATCTTTTAACTAGGATTGTGATGCCTTTCACATTTTCATGTTCACTTCGTACATGTATTTGGTTCTGGAGAGATATAATGGATGACTATGTCACTCATTACTAAACATTTATTACTATCCAAGGATCAAGGATGACTTTTTATATCTCCAACTTAAAGAGGCGAATGAATATTCATCCATTGGAGAAAGTGAACAAACACTCAATATATTTGTTACTAAATTGCCTAATTACGGTAGGAACTCACCAAATAGCTAATCAAATTTTGTGTTTAAGCATTACAAGTTATTTTCTTTCAGTTTCACTTTATCTCTATCAGTAGCCGAGAGACAGTACTAAAATTGTATTTGACAAGTAAGTTTATTTTCTTCTTTATTAATTTCTATGATTATTCACCACACTTTGTTTCACGCATTGTTTATGCAAGTTCGGTTAAGAACCACTGCCTTTTTTTTTAGAAGCTAAAATATTTATCTTTGATGGTATTTGATCTTTCATAAAATACAACATCAGACTATCAACATCTCACCCCCAGTTATCCTGTTTCATTTTATAATCGACTTAGAATTTGCACAAATGCAAATGAGGTAAGCGGTAAGAGAATTTTGTTTGACAATAATTTTGCTATTGTGAATTTTGAAACTTCTTTTTGTGTTTTTTTGGTCTACTTTATATATATGTACTTGTGTTTTAGAGTAAGTTCATTAATATTTAGGAATAATGCAAGTGGAATAGTTGCAATATTTAACACGGATCTTAATACATTTATCATTATATATATATTTTTTAAATAATATACAACTTTGATGAAACTCTTATTCTGGGTCTATTTTAGCCGTTCAAAAATCACTGTGACACCATTATTTTCATTTCCCCAAAGAACGAAATGTAAGATTGTTATTAAGATGAAATATTATTGTGACCTCCTCATGTTTCTTTGACAATTTCATGAAATTTAAAATATCAATTCTGCAACTCCAGTACAATTTTTTTTAAACAACAATTATATAATTCTTTTAATATATTACATTCATTATTAAGGACACACGCGCAACGCGCGTTTCCAAAAACTAGTATTATATAAGCACAAAGGCATTAGTGAAAATCATTCTCCTTTTTTACCCTTCGTAAGTAGTTTTAAATTGGATAAAATTGTAAATTTAGTTTAATTATTATTCCTGCATGATTTAATGCAATTATTATTATATTCCACCCTAAATACATAATGTACTCTTTTGGCTTAAATATAGTTCCATAAATAAATTAGAACTAGACTTCTCCTAATTTGTTTCCTATATATTATGTGTCCCTTAAAAAACGCAGTCAAAACAATTCCAATTGCTCCTACTTGCCGCCCCATTCCAACTTCGAATTTCTTTCCAAGGCTGAAGAAAGAGATCTTCATTGACTTCTGCCAAGGTAATTCTATTTAATTTTCTTTTTGGAGATATTTCAATGAAGCTTCATACTACTTTATAAACTACCAACTCTTTTATTCTATATATGAGCATATAGAGAAACAGATAGGAAATTTTATTATAGAACTGAGTTAATTTAATTACCTTGCTGATCTTCTTGACAATCTTGAAATATAATTAGATATAGAATATGATCTAAGCTTTTGAATAGTTGGTTTAGGCTGTTTAAATCACAAGTATTTATATACGTATTTTGTGATTATTGTTGTGTAGGTTCTGTCGTCTCCTCCACCTAGAGACTTTTTAAGCATCTTCATATAATGTTCCTTGATATAATCTTTTATTCAAATTGTTGCTACGGTTTATTTTAAGTGGAGAGGGGAACAATTCTTCCGTGATGAACCTTTTGCACAACTCTTTTGATCATTTGTCTTCTATATGTCATGTATTACGTTCTTTGTTATTGTTAATAAACACGATGCTGGACTTACTAAGGAAGTTTTAGAGACAGTAATTTTGTTAGATGGTATAAGAAATAGTCCCACATCGGTGAGAGAGGGGGCAAGATGTCCATATAAGTTTTGGATAATCCTCCACTCTTTGAGTTAGCTTTTGGGATGTGAGTTATGTCCAATCTTATGTAGGCACCCGTATGTGTGTGAGCGCTTGAGTGTGTTGTGCCCATATAAGACGATTTAGTTCTTTTTAATGACACAAACATATTCTTTTACTACTTACATAAGTTTTAAAGAGCTTTTTCACATTGGTATGGGCGCACGTGCAATGCACATACTCGGATACTAGTAAGCTCAAATATGGGTGTTTGTTAACTAAAAAATTATTGACTTATAAATACTTATTTACTTGAAATAAGGTAAAATTGAGAAGTTACTGACTTCTCTTAAGCTACTTAAAAGAAGCTCACCCAAACGGGCTGCCGAAGCAATTTAAAATTATTGAAAGTTAAATTTGTAGACCGATACATCATCGAACATTCGAGTAGGGTGCAGAGAGGTACCCACCTAAAATATAATGTAAGCAGTGTAATCTAATGTGAACGTTAATGAATATTTTTACATTTAACCCCAAATTATTACTTATAAAATTAAAATTTTGGCGTAATTAAAGGTAGTAATATCTCTTTCCATAAGTTGTCAAATTTTCACTAACCAAAGCAAGGAGCATAACCCAAAGTGGAAGCACGCGTTGAACCATGGCAATGGCGGTTGGGGTGGGAGAAGGGAATTCCAACGCCGGTGCGGGCGGCGGAACCCTATCGGAATTATACCAAAGCTCGAGAAGACTGTTAATAAAATCAAGAGATGGTTTAGAGAAGCTCGAACGTTTCGAATACACTTCTTCTTCATCATCATCATCAATAAGCACCGATCCATCGGAACAATCGTATGAAGGCGTAAGAAAAGATATAACGCAGATCCAATCCCTTTGTACCGAAATGGATCTTCTCTGGCGATCTATACCTGGTAGACCCCAACGTGATCTCTGGAAAAGGTAATTTTCGTTCTCGAATGTTCCAATTGTGATATATAGATGATTTTCGTGTGACCGGTAGGTCACGGGTTCAAGCCGTGGAAACAGAACGCGGGATGCTTTGTGCACCGGGCTGCCCTATTAAAGGATTTTTATAGAGCGGATCTATTTAGTTTTTGATGAAATCGGGTAGTTTATTGAAATTAATTTCCATGTTTATGCAATTATTAATTCTATAAGGTTGAAGAAAAGTTCAATTTGATCATTTGATATAATTGCTATGCTTAGTGTATGACACATTGGCTTTTTAGGGTTGGGGACACGTCACGAGTTCGAATTATGGTGCGTACAAAAGTATGGTATTTAAGTGGAGAAGGGTAGAGAAGCATGTCCATTATCTACTGAATTTTGAACTGTGTGCCACTGGTCCTCGAGGACCCAAGGATTTCTCTGTTATTAGCAAAAATTAAAAAGAATTTAGAGATGTTATTACTAAATCAGAAATGGAGAAGTGAATGTCGAATGGTTGAATTTGGATAGATAGAGGATTTTTATAAAGCGGATCTAACTAGTTTTTGATGAAATCATAGTTCGTTGATTTTCCATGTTTATGCCTTTTGTGTTCTATTGCTTTCTTTGATTTAGGGCTCATTGTGTGCAATTCTACCTTGTTCGGCTTTATTTTGCATAGGTAGAATTGGGAGATCTTATTGCCCCAAGGGCTTTGGTCTCTTATACTCATCGATGAATGGAACATTCCTAACTCTTAATTCCAGAAGTTTGAATAACAATCCGATCAATCATTTGGTATAATTGCTATGCTTACTCTGGGAATCGTTGGGTTTTTTAGGGTTAGGCGCACATCATGAGTTTGAATTATGCTGCTGACTTAAGCCTGGTATTTAAGAGGTAAGACCACAGCTTGTGATGTGTGGGTTAAGCGTGGATCACGACGTATTTAAGTGGAGAAGGGTAGAGCTAAGGCCCATGCATTTGTCGAGTTTAGAACTTTGCACCACTAGCCCTCGAGGATTTCTCGGTTATCAAAAGAAAAAAAAGGAATATGAGAGGTCTTATTACTAGATCAGAAATGGAGAATTGAACTGTTTCTTCCAGCGCATTGTCCAATGTCTTGTGTTGAAGCTTTAGTGTCCAAAGACTAAGATTTTTATTGTTAAACTAAAGTATTTTGATTGAGGTCTCAAAGTAAAAGATTCTGTAGGATTAGTGATACATACGATGGATAGGTAAATTGTAGAAAGTGGCAGTTTTAATTGTCTAAGTAGTGTGAGATGAAAACTTGACTATCGTTAGAACTACAAAGAGAGCAGCAGAGAAAACAAGGAGAAAAATAATTATCTACACTTTCTAATAAAATAGTCCAGCGCAGTCTGTTGTAGGCATAGAAAGGTCACAAGGTCTTTGATACTTGTGGCAACTTCTTTTACCTTTGGCTTCTAACAGGATCAAAGCTCAGAGCCAAAATGTTATTCCCGGAAATAATTCAGCTAACAAAATTATGACTAAAAGTAACTGAATAATCTAAGAACAAAATTGTAAGTAGATGAATTATAAAAATTTAGACATTCGGTTACTATTTGATCTAAAGCTCGTCCTTTCAGGTTAATCTTTCATCTTGGGAAAGAATATGAATTAAACATTCCACTCGTTGGAATCCCTTATTAAAAACAAAAAGTTAACGTTCCACTCATTGTAATGTGCTGCTCCAAGTTCTCTTTTTTTTTTTTTTTTTTGGGAAAAAAATCCTTCTGATCTTTTCCTCCTTTGTTCTCCCTTTATTTATTAGCTTACCATCTATAGCATAAGAATATCATTGCCTAAAAGGAGAGATTGATCTGACTTTTTTTTTTGTTTCATAAGAGACGCTATATGTGTGTATAGGGAACCAACTCACAGTAACTGATGTTTTGCTGAATTAAGTATGGCTAATTAAATGTTAACTGTCACAGTCTGGAAGTAAAACAAAAGGTTATGCTATTTTTGAGCTTGTTCAGTGTACGTTCAATGGTAATCCGTCATGTGCTGCAATTTAATGGTGATATTGCATGGCTGAGTTTATGTCTTCCTTGTGCAGAAAGGTGGAACTAGTGGCTGAAGAGGCTGACTCTTTGAAAGCTAGTCTAGATAGATATAACTTGAGACATCAGCGACGTATGCAAGAAGCACGGGAGAGAGCAGAATTGATTGGGAGAGCTGTATGGAGTTGTTTCCTTAGAGATGTTCTAATTTTTTGGTTGATTTTTTGATGTTCCCTTCTGATGGTTTACTTAATGTTCTAGAATGGTGAATCATCCCATGTCCTGAGGATTTTTGATGACGAAGCACAGGCGATGCAGTCTGCTCGTAGATCATCCAGAATGATGGAAGAAACTTTAGCGACAGGTGTGGCCATTCTATCTAAATATAGTGAGCAAAGGGATCGTTTGAAGGTACTTTCTAACTGATGCCTGTTCACTCCTTTACATATTGTACTCATATAAGCTTGTTTTATTTGGTACTGCCTGGTACGAGATTTATAAACTGGAAACATGCTGGGGATTTCTCTTTGCGTAGAAATTGGAAAAGGGTTCCCTGTTTGGTGATAGCGTTTTGCCATCTTATTGTTCCAAGTTGGATAACGTATAACTGGTTATTTGGCTCCTCAAAGAGGGGAGGGTGAATTAGTTGATATATGTTAGCTGATGGAAGTAGAATTCTTTCCTCAAGTATGATTCTTTCTTCCATTTTGGTTAGTGGAATGCAGTTCTGGTGGTCTAGAGATTTTGATCCTTTGAACTTTGAAAACAGTTATGAGGGATGGTTAATCAAGTTTAGTTCCTAGTACTGGCTCTTCTATAAAAAAAAGAAGATAAGTGACAGCAAAGTGGAAGTGTAAAGTGAGGACAGCTCACATTCCCAATCTGTTTTAGGTTTCTGTTGTTCGGGCTCTGGTTGCAGGAGTAAGTTTTTCCTAAACTTTATCGAGTCTGGATATACCTAGCTGGAAGGAGAAACTTGTTAATCTGACTTTGGGGGTCCATGGAGGTCTGGGTTTCAAATCTATAGGGGTGTTGAGTTGAACCCCTTTGTTAAATGTGGTAATCTTTTACATTGCAACAGGAATCTATAATGATCTAATATGCTCAACGTCAGTTATTATTACCCCTTTTGAAAACAAATTTTGCATGATTAGTGCTTTTAGTTTCTTACGTTTGTATTAGTTCTGAGCACTGTGGTTAATCTGTTGGTAGTCTCATTTGTTAAACCTTGCTGCAGAGAGCTCAACGTAAAGCATTGGACGTGCTTAACACTTTGGGACTATCAAATTCTGTAATGAGACTCATTGAGAAGAGGAATCGTGTTGATAGATGGATCAAGTATGCAGGGATGGTCTTAACAATCGTAATCCTGTTTTTCATTTGGAGGTGGACAAGATGATAGATGCTATGTCATCAAGTAACCATTAAAACAACAGTTCTTTCTCGTGGTAGTGTTGACGACGGTGAAACTAAGTCGTGAAAAAAGGAATTCGACTTGTTTAGCCATATTGGACTTGTGCACAGATCTTGATAAGCATTGCAATATAAAATGTCAAGTGAAACTTTCTTTTTTTGAAATCATTTCTTCTGCACCAACGAAGTTATCGAGTTCATTGTTGTATGATTGTATATCTTGCGAAAAGCCAAGCCAGTGTTACGGGCTCTCCTCCTCGTCGTGTTCTTCCAGTTCTTATATCTGCATCATTAAATATCTTCTGAAATTTGAAAATATGCATCACTAATATATCTTTTGAAAGAACTTTGATACGAGCAGATTCGTCTCAAGAATAAACTGTATTAACTGTCTCGTTTCACAGCTAATTGCCTATTATTATTATTTTAGTTCCATTTTTTCTTGGTTATTTTATTATTTAAGTTTGTTTTTGTCTTTTCTTAGGCAAATGAAGCCACTAGTTACATCTGGATATTGCTTCTGGAGTCCATGAACATAGTAAACTCAGAACTCATTAGGCAGGAAAACTAGTTAGATGGCTTAGCAAGACCACCGAATTGAAGAGATTTTTTATGGATGAAGTAAGTGGCTCTGAGATGAAGAGCCATTTTCCAGGTATATATACAAGGGGCAAAGGCTTGCATACAACCATCGATAATTATTAAACAGAAAAGGCAACTGCAAGCAATGAGGTTGATCATGTTTGTTAAATAACAGCTTGCTTCAGGATATTCCTCTATTAATACATGAGCTTAAGGTGTGAGAATCTATCAAGATGTGTCTACACCTCTTTGATCTTTTCTTTAGCCTCTTTGGTAGCTTTTCTTACATGGAGAACAAAAGAAGAGAAATATATTACATGGTCTTGTTTCTTTTCATTAAATTGTTTTTTGCATGGTGATGGTCGGCTGGTCTCATTTGCATTATTTCAAATTAGTGAAAAATACTCGTTAAGGTATACACCAATATGTAAATACTTTTAATTTCATGCGTAGTGTAATTTTTAATGGGTAGGACTTGTAAATACTTTAAATTTCATGGCATATAGTATAAAAAACCCTAAAAATAAGCCAATAATTAAGATGAAGGAAAATTGGTTTTTTTGGTTCCTCTATTACTGCAAGAGGTTGCAGGACAGGCACTCTTACCGGACATGTGTCTGCACAAAATATGTAAGGAAAGGAATGATCTTCCTAATGATTCATTTTTTGAAGGGTAGAATAATCAAAGCAGAGACTTTTATTTATTTATGTAAAATATCTTAGGCATAAAGTATACAGGGTGAAGGAAAATGATAGGTGACCTACTTTTGGGAATTAGTACTCAATCATTTACTCCCTCTGTTCCAGTGTCATAGTTTTATTCGGCACAAAATTTAATAAATAAAGAAAGACTTTTGAAATTTGTGGTCTAAAATAAGAGAAAGATGTTTGTGTGGTTGTAAATCATTTCAGTAATAGCAAAACTGTAATTTTAAAATTAAATTGTTACCAAATTTAGAATGTTGTCATTCTTTTTGGAACAGACGAATAAGAAAATACTGCCACATAAATTGGAACGGAGGGAGTACCTTTTAACAGTAGCCTAAAGCATTTGAAAAATACTACTCAATCCGTTTAAAAAATATGAAACTAATTCCTTTTAGTCCGTTTAAAAAATAATGATCTCTTTCTAAATTTGAAAATAAACTTTCACTTTTACCTTTAATGAGATAATTTGTAGCCACACAAATATCTAGTATGACTTATTTTAGGCAACAAGTTTTAATATCTTCCATTTTCTATTAAACTCTATGCAAAATCAAATGAGTTCATTCTTTTTGAAACGGATAAAGTACATCATAGTCAAAGAAATGACTCCCTTTGGAAATTAGTACCCAATCATTCACCTTTTAACAGTAGCCTAACGAATTTGAAAAGAACAGCATCATAGTCGAGGAAATGACTCCCTTTTCATTTCTCTTTACCTTCTAATGGTTTCTCAAATTGGACCAGAGAAAGGCATGCAACAAAGTTATCACTTGAAAAGTTCCATTTAATGTGATACAATTTCCTTATTAGTTCATTCTAGAAAGAATAAACACATATTTGAAAATAATTTCACTTTAAACTTTTAATTTTACCACTAACAAGAAGCTTTATAATCACACGAATACTATGACATGAGTTTCATAAGAATCTTCATATTTTTCTTAAACTTCGAATTATGTCCCGTAACTTGGAGTAAGGCAGTAATTCTCTTCTCACTTGTCATAGTCGATGAAGTTGGGATGTATTTACAACCTATCATAGCCAACTACCTTAATATAATAACAACGCACATCTCTATTAAGTAAGCATTGAGACCAACTCTCTAAAGTTTGCAAATATTCTGAATTCTGAAAATCCAACGTCAATAGTTCAAAAAAGAAGATGAGCAAGTATCTGTCCACTAACTTCCAATTAAAAATACTCTATCACATGTGATAATCAGCAATTGATATAATAAATATACTTGGACTTGGCACTCAGGGGCTTGGGCATTTGAAAGCAAGAAATTCCAAGAAAAATCGGTGGCAGGAACTAAGCTCCTGCCATACCGGGGTCTAAGAAAGGACGAAAACACATTAGATATATTATACGCAATTTTATTTATATTTCTGCTAGAGGCTGTTTTCACGATTTGACCGGTGACTTTTTGGTCACATGATTGCAACTTTATTTTTGTAAAAGACTACTATTTATTTTGTAAATTTTATGAGGAACAAGTAAAAATAAGGCATACTTTTTAATTGTAGGACCTTTCAAGATTAACTACTTTGTGTTCTTTAAATAAGAACGTTGTACTATCAGAGTAGTTGTTTTCAAGCCAACTAGTAAGATGCTTGTCTATTTTCAAAGCCAAGCAATCAATTCAGTTGGTAAACACCAGCTCTTCTCGTCTTCTTTCACTGTGGCATGCTTTCATTAATAGTATATGCTAAGTACTATAACTCGGCACACTGCAGAATCAGAATTCCTGTTTGACATCTTTCTTTCTGTCTCTTTCTTTTTGGCTTGGCAAACTTAAAAATAAAATGGTAGTGCTAATTTATGAAACCTCGGTGAAGCAAGAGTCAATGGATCATTTCACATTTCAGTTCTATTTGGTTGGTCATTTCTTGGTGGAATGCCAACTGAGTGACTGTTTTTTTCCGTTCATGGGAACTTAATATATAGAAGTTCTAGACTTTACAAAATCTACTTTTTCTAGTCTAACTTGGTTCAACCATTACAAGAGCTCCACTACTCGTTATTTCCCTCAAAAGATCGGTACAGTAATACCACTTTGCTGGTAACAAAATGGAAGTGAGAAAGTCTGGCCTAGTCGTTACAGTCGACTGATTTAGCATTAACTTCAAGAACCAGCTAACACTTTCAACTGGTATCTGATTTCTCATACTTAAGGCCAATAGTATGAAATCCCAGGAAAAGTGCCTTTAGGAAATGGATAACATTAAAAATAGACACACTTTTCCACCTCAACCTAAGAGGGGGTTAGTTATCCAATTTAGGCTTCCAACATGAGAAATTGCTTGACAGGAATTGGGAATACCACGAAAGCGGATAAACTTCAACGTTTTCTTATCTGTGCTATAAGAAACTAAAATTCCACCTTGACAATCTAGCAAGATGTCACCATTCTTGAGGAGGCACATCACTTTCACAGACCCTTTCTGCAGCCTAGTCCTCCATGTATCATATGACTCTGCCAAATCCTTACCCACAATTGAAGAATTAGCTCTAATATTGAACCGTTTCACCCAAGACTCTTTCTTGTTATAGTCTTCCATTATCCAAATTTCCAAGTTGTCACCATTAGAGGTTAATAAACATGCAGATAGGCACCCTCTTAGGGCAGCTAGATGATAGCTACAATGAGATAAATCGACATTGAACTCAGGCCTTGGAACCTCTTGAAATGTGTCGTCAGACAGGTCAAAGGCAACGATAAGGCGATCATGGTGCCAGTTAAATCTAGTCACCCAGTGGAGTTTTCCACTGACCAAAACACCAGGTGAATGGTGAAGCTGGTAAGGTAGTTCCCCTAAATTTCTCCAAGTATTGCTTCTCAGGCTGAACATTTGAACTTCTGAACGTGGACCATCATCCTTTATATATCCGGGAAACCAATTTGCATAATAGACATGAGGATAGTAGCCTACTTTGATCACTTTGTAATCGTTCGTAGCAGGATGAAATCCAAAACCATAGACCACCTCATCCAATTCAAGCTCATGAATACAATATGGCAACCTTTTGTGTTCTCTGGTGAAAGGATTGTATATGTACACTGCTTCATTGTCATAGAAACAAGATATACATAGCAGGCCATTACATGATCCTACTACTCGACATCTTGCCATGGATGTTGAAAAGGGAACCTGAATTTCTCTCAATGTCTTTTCATCATCATCATGATCAGACAGTTCAGCAAAGAAAAGCTGCTCTTTTTTAGGGTGGTTAGTCTTGAAAATGATGCATGGATTGATTTTCGATGCACGAGATAGGTGCAGATCAACGAGGCTCGAATCATGGGTGAACGTGTTCCAGGTTTGGCATACAAACTTGAACTGAATGAGGGATGTAATAGGAAGCCTGGAGACTATGTCGAGTGCTATTTCATTTGGCAGACGAGCTACCAGATTTCTTGTCTCATCTTCCAGCTTCCTCTCTCTTTCATGATACGAGTCCATGAACATTGTAAAATCAGAACTCACTATAGGCACAAACAACTAGTTTGATGGCTTAGCAAGACTCACAATTGAAGGGACTTTTTTATGGATGAAGTAATTATTGGCTATCCTTGATATTTATACAAGGAAGGGGGGCAAGAGTTTCATACAACCTCCAATCATTATAAAAACAGATAAGGTGATTGCGAACAGTAACGTTGAAAATATGTGGCCTAAAGCATATATATATTCAATAGTTTTGAAGGGTGGGCGTCCCTACCTTTTTGGCCACATTTTGCTAGTGTAGCCCGCCCCACGTTCATTACATTTTTCATATATTATAATTCTTAGATGAAAATATCAAGCACTGTATTGATTAATAAATAACGAAAAGCTCTAACTTTTCGAATACACTTCATCATCATCAATAAGCACCGATCCATCGGAACCTGTAATTTTGTTATCGAATGTTCGAATTGTGATATATACAGGATTTTTATAGAGTGGATCTAACTAGTTTTGATGAAATCATAGTTTGTTGATTTTTTAAATACTGATTTACCATGTTTATGCAATTCTAACTTTTAAGGTTGAAGAAAAGTTCGATTGTTCATTTGATATAATTGCTTATTTGCTTTGCTTAGTGTATGATTTGTTCGCTTTTAAGGGTTGGGGACTCGAGTTTGCATTATGATGCATAAAAAAGATTGGTATTTAAGTGGAGAAGAGCAGATCTATTGTGTAATGAGTTTTGAATTGTGCACTACTGATCCTCGAGGATAGGATTTCTCTTTTATTAAAAAAAAGTAAAAAATTTAGAGGTTTTATTTCTAGATTAGAAATGGAGAAGTGAATCTCGAATGTTCAAATTTTGATATATTAGAGGATTATTGTAGAGCGGATTTGACTAGTTTTCGACGAAATCATAATTTGTTGATTTTTCAATATTGATTTTTCCATATTTATGCCTTTTGTGTTCTATTGCTTTCTTGATTAAGGGCTCATTGTGTGCAATTTTACCTTGTTCGAATAATTTTGCATAGGTAGAATTGAGAGATCTTATTTCCCCCGGGGCTTTGGTCTGTTATACACATGGATGAATGGAACATTGCTAACTCTTAATTCTATAAAAGGTTGAATAACAATCCAATTGATCATTTGATATAATTGCTATGCTTTGTCTGTGAATCATTGGGTTTTTTAGGATTAGCTGCACATCATGAGTTGGAATTTTGCCGCAGACTAAAGCCTGATATTTAAGGATAAGAGTGCAGGTTATGATGTGTGGGTTAGGTGCACATTACGAGTTCGAATTATGTCGCAGACAAAAGCTTGGTATTTAAGTGGAGAAGGATAGAGCCAAAGCCCAAAGGACAGTCCCATTATTTGTCAAGTTTAGAATTGTGTGCCACTGACTCTTGGGAATTTCTCCATTATAAAAGAAGAAAAAAAGGGAATTGAGAGGTCTTATTACTAGATCAGAAATGGAGAAGTGAATTCTTTCTTCCAGTGCATTGTCCAACTTCTTATGTAGAAACTTTAGTGTCCAGAAAAGAGAGCAGCAGAGAAAATCAGGATAAAATTTATATCTACAAATTTCTAATAAAATAATCTACCATACTATGTAGGCGTAGAAATGTTACAAGATCTTTGATACTTGTGGCGACTTCTTTTAATTAATGGCTCCAAACTCTAGTTAAGATCCTAGGGAGTAACAAGATCTACTATGCTTTTTCTTTTTCTGTTACCTATGATTTTCCAGCCATACATTTTGCAGATAGCAGGTAGAATTCCCCCAAACTATGGCACCAGGTGTAACCAACCAATCTTCCTTACGTAATCTACCATATTGTCCCAAACAAAAATTATTTATTGGATCCAGAGGCATATACCCTTCTTCAACCCAGACAGAAGCATTATGAACAAAAAGAACTGTAACAAAAGTTAACAAAACAAGATAGGATTCGAAAGTTCCCACTCATAGACTCCCAAAGAATCATTTCCGATTTCAATTTGAGAAGCACGTGCAAACAAAGATTGCCAACTCGCTACATCATATTTTGGAACTTGAGTAGCAGAAAATAGAGATATATAGCACCACAAAACAGTAGGACAAGCATGTTCACCACAAGAAATAGGGCAATTAGCGACAGTTTTTTAACGGCGGCTTTTAAAAAATTATTTTGCGGCAGTTGACGCAGAGTTTTTGGTTACTGCTACCAATTGGAGATAATTAACGGCGGTTTCCTATTATATAGCGGCGGTTTGACAAATTCCACTACAACTTATATGAATTTACCCGGCGGTTTTGATGCATTTAGCGGCGCTTGGTGTAGCCGCCTTACACAACCAGGTTCTTGCTATGGTTGACTTTTTAGATTGCGGCGATTTTAGGCATATTGCAGTGGTTTTGATAAAATTTTCAATATTTTTAAATATATATAAAATATTAGTAAAAAATATATCAACTTTTTCTATATTTTTAAATTAGTAATAATACTAGTTAGAAAAATTGGTCAATGACAAATTTATCAATACATATAAACTAATTATAAGTTAGTTTCTACACTACTAGAAATTAATGTTTTAGCGAGGGAGAATGGAGAGGGACTTCCCTCTCCAAACGCGTGATGGAGAGGGAAGTCCCTAGCAAGTGGTCCCTCGGAATACGGCTCGTAGCAGAGCATTTTTGGCGAGGGACTTCCTTCTCCAGCTGTTGTGGCAGTCCAATTTTTGTATTGTGTCAGATAATGTATAGCTAAGGAATTTCCTCTCCAAATGCAGGAGAGAGAAAAATATTTTCTTCAACTTGGCGAGGGAATTCCTTCTCCAAATGTGAAATATATTTGTTTATTCAGTTTTTGGCTAGGTAATTGGAGAGGGAATTCCCTCTCCAAGTGTAAAAATTAAATATTTTTATTTCACTTGGAGAGGGAATTCCCTAGCAAAGTGAAATATATTTGTTTATTCAGTTTTGGCTAGGGAATTGGAGAGGGAATTCCCTCTCCAAGTGTAACAATTAAATATTTTTATTTCACTTGGCGAGGGAATTCCTTCTCCAAGTGTAAAATATATTCGTTTATTTAGTTTTGGCTAGGAAATTGGATCCAAGTGTAAAAATTAAATATTTTTATTTCACTTGGAGAGGGAATTCCCTCTCCAATTTCATTAAAAATATTTTTAAAAAGGCAATTGGAGAGGGAATTCCCTCTCCAAATATAGTGTCCCTGCAACACAAATATCAGTAACCATACAAAAGTAGCACAGAAGCAGCACAGCAACAATAGCAAAAACAACATAAGCAACACAGCAACAATAGCAAAAACAACATTTATGCAGCAGCACAATTCCAGCACAGCAACACAGAAGCAACACAGAAGCAGCACAGCAACAATAGCAAATACAACATATATGCAGCAGCACAGCAACACAGAAGCAGCAGCAAAAACAACATATATATGCATATATACCTGCGCATTCAAATCACCAAAGCACTCAAAACATTCTAAATACCACAATCAATCTAATCCGACCAATTAAACAAGTGTACGCACATGTTTTATACCAACTAACACAAACAAATAAAACGCTAAAGTACTTAACAATTCTAAACACGTCCAACTTTCAAGTTTAATTCGATATGAAAAACAACAAACTACCGAGGATCATTTTCATTTCCCCTTCCCATAATATAGTTCGCCATCAAGGACTCCAATTTTGCCATCTTTTCACGGTCAGCTTGGCGTTCAAGATCTTGTTCGGCTAGCCTTTTCTCTATCTCTTCACGTTCCTTTTCTTGTTCGGCTAGCCTTTTCTCTATCTCTTCACGTTCCTTATCTTGTTCCGCTAGCCTTTTCTCCATGTCATCGAATTTAGCTTGCAAAACTGGATCCACATTTTGTGTAGCACCAGAAGAAGAGGAAGAAGATGCGTAAGCATTAATAATATCTATTCTTGACGGCTTCTTGTAACGCGAAGGACCAAGACCGTAGGCTCTGTTTTTTTTGTTGTAGCCACCAGCGGCCTCCGCGAAAATTGCAGCCTCTTCTTCCGGGGTGGGTTTAGATATATGTCAGCCTATAATTACTTGCTCTTTAATTTCTCGTTGCTTTATATATCAGTAGTACTAGAAGTGGCAGGTACATGAGTTTTCTTCATGTTTGAGAATGTATTCTATGTTCCTTAAGTAACAAAGAGACTGTGTATAGTTTTATTGGAGACTATTAAATTGAGGAAGTTTTATATTGTACTGAAAACAACTAATTCCAAATTATTTTACAACTACAATAACTTCCTAATTATATTTCTTTCTCAAATCACAATAATGCTAACAATTCCCAAGCATTCATCCACAATATTATTTCACGAATTTATGTGATAAACTAATTCATTATAGGATTTCATAATAATAACAATCATAGAAGCATAAAAAAGTGTAATAAAAATATTTACCTTAATGGGGATGGGCTTGCAATGGGTTGAACGACAAAAAAATTAAAATCGCCGGAGAGAGGGGAGAGGGTCGAGTTGGAGACAGGACAACAATGGGGAAAGGGATTTTGTTTGGGGGAGAAGAGAGTGCGTATGTTTGGGGGAGAAATAAGAGAGTTGTGTGTGCTGTGTGTTTTGGCAAGGAAAGAAGGAGATTTTATTTATCGCATGGAGAGGCGAGTCCCTCGCCAATTACTTGGCAGATCTGACTATTTTTATTGGAAAGGGAATTCCCTCTCCAATCAGGAAAGAGAAAATTGTAATTTTCTCTCCTGATTGGAGAGGGAATTGAATTCCCTCTCCAATAAAATAGTGAAAATTATAATTTTCAGGAGAGGGAATTCAGGAAAGAGAAAATTTTTATTTTCTTGATTGGAGAGGGAATTCCCTCTCCAATAAAAATAGTGAAAATTGTCCCTCGGAATATCAACAAATTCTAGTAGTGCTAGACATGTTTACAAGTAGAAACTTGTCATTTCTTGTAGTCTATAAAAAAAAGTATCTTAAATAAATATAGAAATAGGAGAAGAAAACGTGTCTTCAAATAAAAATATATAAACAGGAGATCAAGGAAAACGTGTCTTTAATAAAGAAATAAAAAAAATAGTAGAAAGTTGTAACATCAATGAAGACATAAATCCTTTTTCTACTTGAACTAAGTAATATTTAGTCTTTATTTAAAAGACATGGATGATCTACAGTGCCTTCCACCGACTCATCAACCTCGTGTCACTGACCATATCGACCAGATTAAGGAAATGATAGCTAAGATAATTACTAATGGCTATGCATATGCACTTGAGGGAAGTGTTTATTTCGACGTTGGTACATAGTTTTCCAGAGTATGGTCGATTATCTGGACGGAGACTAGCTAGAACATCAACTACTTGGAAAAACCATTGCAGTTGATGAAAAAAAAGGACATCCTGCTGACTTTGCCTTGTGGAAGAAGGCAAAGCCTGGTGAACCAAGTTGGGTGAGCCCCTGGGGTCCTGAAAGACGGACCAGGTTGGCATATAGAATGCAGTGAAATGAGTGCGTACTATCTGACACACTCCTTTGATATACATGGTGGTGGAATGGACTTGATTTTTCCTCACCATGAAAATGTGATTGTCCAGAGTTGCGCTGCTTGCTAGGAGAGTGAGGTTAGTTACTGGATGCATAGTGGTTATGTTCCGTAGATGGCGTGAAGATGTCAAAATCACTTGGCAGCTTCACTACTATACGTGAGGTCACTCGATTGTACCATCCTCTTGCATTGAGATACTTCTTGCTGGGGATGCACTACCGGTCTCCTGCTGATTACTCGACAAGACAGATAGAAATTGCTTCAGAATCTGTGTTCTACACTTATCAGACCTTTACATGATTGCCAAGAAGCCTTGTCAGTTTTCCAGCAAGGAGCTGAAACAGACACAAAAGTAAAAGGGGTGCGTATTAGCCCTCAGCACCAAGAATGCATCAACAAGCTGCGTAACGAGTTGGAGACAAAACTTTCTGATGATTTACATACACCTTCTATTGTAAATGATGCTCTTCAAGAAGCCCTTAGATTTATTAATAGTTCCTTGGACATGCTGAAGAAAAAGCACCAAAAGCAACAGCAGTTGTCTATAGTTCTGTTCCTAATTGAGCTCCAGAATAAAGTGATCAAGGTAGTGTTGGATGTCCTTGGATTGCTCGTTGGTTCAACTTGTGCTGAGGTTTTGCAGCAGTTTAAAGAGAGAAATATTTTTCTTGCAATAGAGGAAAGAGCACAAGCCAGGAAAAATAAGGAGTTCACTAGAAGCGATCAGATTAGACATGATTTATTGGCCAAGGTAATCACCTTAATGGATATAGGGACGGAAACAGTTTGGAGGCCTTGTGCGAGACCTGAACAAGAACAGCCCGCCCCGCCACTAAAGAAATTTCAGCTGCAGAAGTGCCACAACAGCAGCCAGTTGGACTCTTCGCAAGGGAAGATGTCTTGAGGCTCGTGCTCAGTTTCTGTTACATCTCATTGTGTAGTGAACCCTTTGCTCGAAATCCTGCAGCTAAGGAAGGTTAAGAGGTCCGGTTGACATGTAAACTTTATCATTATTGTACTGTGGCACCAAAACTATGAATATGCCTGATAGCACTAGCATTTGGCAAAATTGATGAAATGGGAGTTACTTAGAGTGTGTGTTATGTGCACGATTTGTAATAGATGTGGTTATAAGTTAAAGTGTAATGGGAGTAGTGGCTAACTGAGTCATAGGACAAATCAGTTAGATAGTTAGTTAGGTGTGAACTAATATAAATAGGTTGTTAGGGGATAGTTAGTTAGTTAAGTTTTCAAATGTTAGTTAGTAAAAGGATCAATTCCTCTGCTTTCTCTTTCTAAATTCTTCTCTCTAAAACTCCCATTCCCCTGCGATCTGAGTTCCCCAGTCAATGGAGATTGCGAGCAGTCAACTACTAAAGACTGCATAAAATCACATGGTATCAGAGCTCACAGGCCATTAGTGTGGTCTAGAACCAGTTAGTTTGAAGAATTTCTGAACAGTTTGAAGAAATCCTAGAATCTCACTTTGAAGCTTGATCAATGGCGAATCAGTGGAAAAATGGGGGAAATCAGGGAAATGTGACAATTCAGGAGCTGGATCATAATCATCCACTACATCTACATGCATCAGACACTTCAGGAACATGGTTGATTGCACTACAACTGACTGGATCGGAGAATTACTCCATTTGGAGTCGTGCGATGACAACAGCGATTGTTGGAAGAAACAAGCTAGGGTTCATCGACGACACTTGCAAGAAGGAGAATTTTGGACCGAATCTGGAGAATCTGTGGGAAAGATGCAACGCAATTGTCCTGTCGTGGATTTTGAACTGCGTGTCTAAGGAGTTGTTTAGTGGGATTGTGTACTCTTCGAATGCAAACAGTGTGTCGATCGACTTGAAGGAAAGGTTCGATAAGGTTAACGGATCTAGAATCTTCCAGCTGCACAAGGAGATTGCCACAGCAAATCAAGGTACCAATTCAATATCTGGATACTTTTCAAAGCTGCGATTACTTTGGGATGAGTATGAGTGTATTACTCCTGCACCTGGATGTGAGTGTGATAAGTCTCAGGACTATGTAAAACACATGCGTAGACAGAAATTATCGTAATTTCTAATGGGACTTAATGAGTCGTATGAACAAGCAAGAGAACAAATCTTAATGATGAACCCCTTACCCACAGTGAATGAAGCATATTCTATGTTAGTTGATAGAATAACAGAGTCAGAGAAAAATAACCAACAGCCATGCAGTGAATGAAAGTGAGGTGACTGCTTTAATGACAATGAAGAAAGGAAGTAACTCAAAGCCAAGAAAGAATTACAATGTCAAATGTGACTATTGCAACATAAAAGGACACACAGAAGATGATTGCTGGAAACTGAATGGCTATCCAGAAGACTATAGACCAAAGAAAGGACCTGGGAATGGAAACTCTGGAAGGAATGGGAACAATGCCAGGAATTATAGTGGAAATTATGAACACAGAGGAGGATCTCATTATGGACATGAAGGGAGAAACACTGGGAACCAATCTGGACAATATGGAAAAAACTATGTAGGGAACTATAATGGAAAGAACAACATGGCACATAATGCTATTGATGAAGACCTCAGGAGAGTGAGCCTGGGTGAGAACAGCATGGGAGGTGATCCAGGAAAAATGAATGCCTCAGAAGGAAGCAGAACACCTCATTTCACAGCAGAACAACTGAATCAAATCCTGAACATGATCAATAAGGAGAACTACCCTGAGAACTGTGCAAATATGGCAGGTACCTCTAAAGCCTTCTTTGTAGATTCAGATAAAAGGAACTGGATTGTGGACACTGGTGCCACAAATCATATGACACACGATGTGAATCTCCTGATGAATAAGAAGAAGGTAAATGAAGGAAAACAGGTCCATATGCCAAATGGTAAAATGACACAGGTGACACATGTAGGATCTTGTAAGCTAATGGGAGAACATCCAATAGGAAATGTACTATTACTACCAGAATTCATATACAATTTACTATCTGTATCTAGGATCACAAGGGACCTTAATCGCTCGGTCACTTTCTTCCCAAAATACTGTGTATTTCAGGACCTTTGTACTGGGAAGGTGAAGGAGATTGGTAGAGAGAGAGATGGGCTCTACTTAATAACTCAGACTCCAGCCAAAGATAATAGTGATGTCAGAGAAGTGGGACTTAATGCAAGGAGGGAACAACTGGATGCAGAAGTCTGGCACAGGAGACTTGGACACACCTCTGTAGGAACAATAAAGCAAGTTGTTAATATACCTATAGATGATTGTAATAAAACATGTGGTAGATGCACTGTGTGCCCTCTAGCTAAGCACACAAGGTTGCCATTTAGTAGAAGTGTAACTAGAGCTAAGGGTGTGTTTGATTTGATACATATTGATGTCTGGGGACCATACAATGTACCTACTGTTGATGGAAATAAAATCTTCTTAACCATTGTGGATGATCACTCCAGAATGACTTGGTTGTTTTTATTGAAACTTAAGAGTGATGTAATAGTAGTGTTGAGAAGATTTATCATACTTGTACAGAATCAGTTCAAAAGGACCATCAAAGTGGTCAGGTCAGACAATGGAAGGGAGTTTGTGAATTCAGAATGTGCTGAGATGTTCAGTTCCTATGGCATAATTCACCAAAGAAGTTGTGTGTATACCCCACAGCAGAATGGCATTGCAGAAAGAAAACACAGACATATACTTGAACTGGCAAGAGCAATGAGGTTTCAAAGTAATTTGCCCCTAAAATTCTGGGGTCATTTAGTATTGGCAGCCACTTACATTATGAACAGATTACCTACTCCTATCTTGAAAGGGAAGAGCCCTTATGAAGTATTTCACAAACAGAAGCCAAACTTGCAGCACCTCAGGACTATAGGATGCCTGTGTTTTGCCAAAAGAATGCCCATTCATGACAAGTTTGAGTCAAGGGCCATCCCAGCAGTGCTATTGGGCTATTCTGAAGTGACAAAAGGCTACATACTCTGTGATCTAACTAAGGGTGGCACATTTGTCAACAGGGATGTGACCTTCAGGGAAGGAACATTCCCATTCTTCAACCAGACAACAGAACCCAGGCACATGGTTCATGACAAGGAATCTGACTATCACTACACCACCTATTCAGAAGGACATCAGCACACAGTAGAAGCCCTGGGCAATGATCCAGACAATGCAGCACATTAGGATGCAGATGCAGCAGTCCATGATGATGCAGATGATATTTACAATGGAGAAGAACTTCCAGCAGACTATGTAGATGCTGGTACCCCACACAATGATACAACTGATGCTGGTGAATGAGCTCTGAGAAGATCAGAGAGACCAAGGAAACAACCTTCCTGGATGACTGACTTTATCACAGCACAGGCTGCAGAAGAACCACAGAAGCCATTCTCTATGTGCAACTATGTGGATTACAGTGGTTTGAAACCACATTATCAGCACTACCTGGCAGCTTTTACATCCACAGTAGAGCCCAAGACCTTTAAGGAAGCATCCCAGGATCCCCAATGGGTTGAGGCCATGCAGGCAGAGATCAAGGAATTGGAGGACAACAAGACTTGGAGGCTGGTTCCCTTACCTAAAGGCAAGAAGGCTATAGGATGTAAGTGGGTGTTCAAGGTGAAGTATCATGCAGATGGTAGTGTAGAGAGGTTCAAGGCAAGGTTAGTGGCCAAGGGGTATAATCAAAAAGAAGGGTTTGACTATCATGAGATCTTCTCTCCTGTGGTTAAAATAGCAACTGTTAGAACTGTGCTCTCTATAGCAGCTGCACAGGGTTGGGTCCTTCAACAAATGGATGTCTATAATGCCTTCCTTCAGGGGGACTTACATGATGAAGTGTACATGCAGCTCCCAGAAGGCTTTGCAAGTCAGGGGGAGCATAACAGACTGGTATGCAGACTTGACAAATCCTTATATGGCCTCAAGCAGGCAAGCAGACAATGGAACATCAAGTTGACAGAGGCACTAATCACTCAAGGATTTCATCAATGTTGTCTTGACTACTCACTATTCACCAAGAGAGGACAAAGCATAGTCATCATCCTTGTGTATGTAGATGATATGCTGATAACTGGAAATGACACCTGCATGATTGAATCTACAAAGCAAGGACTGCAGAAGGCTTTTAAGATCAAAGACTTAGGAGAATTAAAATTCTTTCTAGGAATTGAGTTCAGCAGGTCACAAAGAGGGATCTTGATGAACCAAAGGAAGTATGCCCTAGAGTTGATTTCAGACCTGGGGTTGAGTGGGGCAAAACCTGCCTGGACACCACTGGAAAGCAATCAAAAGTTTACAACAAGAGAACTAGACAAATTAATGGGAAAGACTGATGATGACCTGCTTAAAGACAAGGGAAAATACCAAAGGCTGATTGGGAAACTGCTGTATTTAACTCTGACTAGACTTGACATAGCATTTGCAGTGCAAACACTCAGTCAATTCATGCAAGAGCCAAAGAAATCACACTGGGAAGCAGCCCTAAGGGTGGTCAGATACATAAAAAGGGAACCTGGACTAGGCATTCTAATGAGCAGTGAGAAAAGTGACAAGCTGATGGCATACTGTGATGCAGATTGGGCATCTTGCTTGAACACAAGGAGATCAGTGACATGGTTTATAATCAAGCATGGAAACTCATTGATATCATGGAAGTCGAAGAAGCAAAGCATTGTATCAAGAAGCTCAGCAGAAGCTGAGTATAGGAGCATGGCTTCAACAGTGTCAGAACTTGTGTGGCTAGCAAGATTGTTCAGATAGTAGGGATCAAGAGTACAGTTACCAGTTGATTTGTTCTGTGACAACAAGGCTGCTATCCAGATTGCAGCAAACCCAGTATACCATGAAAGGACAAAACATATCGAGATAGATTGTCACTTCATAAGGGAGAAAATTCAGCAAGGCTTAGTGCAGACCAATCACATAGGAACAAAGGAGCAAGAAGCAGATATACTGACAAAAGCTTTGTTTAGAAATCAGCATGAGCACTTGATGTCCAAGCTGGGAGTGCTAAATGTGTTTGCACCCACCAGCTTGAGGGGGAGTGATGAAATGGGAGTTACTTAGAGTGTGTGTTATGTGCACGATTTGTAATAGATGTGGTTATAAGTTAAAGTGTAATGGGAGTAGTGGCTAACTGAGTCATAGGACAAATCAGTTAGATAGTTAGTTAGGTGTGAACTAATATAAATAGGTTGTTAGGGGTTAGTTAGTTAGTTAAGTTTTCAAATGTTAGTTAGTAAAAGGATCAGTTCCTCTGCTTTCTCTTTCTAAATTCTTCTCTCTAAAACTCCCATTCCCCTGCGATCTGAGTTCCCCAATCAATGGAGATTGCGAGCAGTCAACTGCTAAAGACTGCATAAAATCACAGATATTCTTATATTTCGCTTGCTATACTGATGGAATGAAACTGGTGCCAATATGTATCGCAGTTATTGTAAAGACATATTTATTTAGTTTGTGCTAATTAGTGTGAAAAATGCCCATTATATTATGTAGTACAAAAGAGGGGTCATGCTTCCACTTGGTATAAGTATCAAGCACCACGTGAATAAAAAGAACCAATATCTTCTTCAGTCTCCACTTCAAGTGGAGGAACTGAACTGAGTGCCAAATTTTCACGTAATAAAGAAGGCTGAATGTTATATAACCAAGGTTTAGCAATGGATACCACATCCTTGACTGCATCAATGGAGATAAGAATCACCAATCTATCCTCATGTTCAAATATTTTTGTGTTGCTTAATAGGTCATTTTTGCTTCTTTTTTCCAAACAACTAATTAATGAAGAGACAAGTAAACCCTTAGCTCCATTTCACTCGTAACAAATTGCGTTAGGTAATAGATAAAAAGACACTTTTCCACCTCAACCTATATGGGGTTATCTATCCAATTTAGGCTTCCAACATGAGAAATTGCTTGACAGGAATTGGGCATACCACGAATCTTGATGATCTTTAACATTTTCTTCTCTGTGCTATAAGCAACTAAAACCCCACCTTGACAATCTAGCAAGATGTCACCATTCTTGAGGAGGCACATCACTTTCACAGACCCTTTCTGCAGCCTAGTCCTCCATGTATCATATGACTCTGCCAAATCCTGACCCACAATTGAAAAATTAGCTCTAATATTGAACCGTTTCACCCAAGACTCTTTCTTGTTATATTCTTCCATTATCCAAATTTCCAAGTTGTCGCCATTGGAGGTTAATAAACATGCACATAGGCACCCTCTTAGGGCAGCCAGATGATAGCTACAATGAGATAAGTCGACATTGAAGTCAGGCCTTGGAACCTCTTGAAATGTGTCGTCAGACAGGTCAAAGCTAACGATAAGGCGATCAAGGTGCCAGTTAAATCTAGTCACCCAGTGGAGTTTTCCACTGACCAAAACACCAGGTGAATGGTGAAGCTGGTAAGGTAGTTCCCCTAAATTTCTCCAAATATTGCTTCTCAGGCTGAACAATTGAGCTTCTGAACGTGGACGATCGTCTTTTATATTTCTGGGAGACCAATTTGCATAATAGACATGAGGATAGTAGCCTACTTTGATCACTTTGTAATCGTTTGTAGCAGGATGAAATCCAAAACCATAGACCACCTCATCCAATTCAAGCTCATGATTACAATATGGCAACCTTTTGTGTTCTCTGGTGAAAGGATTGTATATGTACACTGCTTCATGGTCATAGACACAAGATAGACATAGCAGGCCTTTACATGATCCTACTACTCGAAATCTTGCCATGGATGTTGAAAAGGGAACCTGAATCTCTCTCAATGTCTTTTCATCATCATGATGATCAGACAGTTCAACAAAGAGAAGCTGCTCTTTTTGAGGGTGGTGAGTCTTAAAGATGAGGCATGGATTCATCTTCAATGCGCGAGACAGGTGCAGATCAACGAGGTGTGAATCATGGGTGAACATGTTCCAGGTTTGGCATACAAACTTGAACTGAATGAGGGATGTGATAGGAAGCCTCGAGACTATGTCAAGTGCTATTTCATTTGGCAGACGAGCTACCAGATTTCTCGCCTCATCTTCCAGCTTTCTTTCTCTTCCATGATTGGAGTCCATGAACATAGAAAACTCAGAACTCATTAGGCACAGAAAACTAGTTAGATGGCTTAGCAATACCTCAGAATTGAAGAGACTTTTTTGTGGATGAAGTGGCTGGCTCTGCGATGAAGAACCATTTTCCAGGTATATATACAAGGGGGCAGGGCTAGCATACAACCATCGATAATTATAAAACAGAAAAGGCAACTGCAGGCAATGAAGTTTATCATGTTTGTTAAATAATAACTTGCATCAGGATATTCCTCTATTAGTACATGAGCTTAAGGTGTAGGAATCTATCAAGACGTGTTTACACCTCTTTGATCTTTTCTTTAGCCTCTTTGGTAGCTTTTCTTACATGGTTGGAGAACAAAGAAGAGAAATATATTACATGGTCTTGTTTCTTTTCATTATATTGTTTTTTTGCATGGTGATGGTCGGCAGCTCTCATTTGCATTATTTCAAATTAGTGACAGACAAAAGTCTTTGTGAAAACAAGACCATCATAGCCAACTACCTTAATATAATAACAACGCACATCTCTATTAAGTAAGCATTGAGACTAACTCTCTAAAGTTAGCAAATATTCTGAATTCTGAAAATCCAACGTCAAAAGTGCAAAAAGAAGATGAGCAAGTATCTGTCCACTAACTTCCAATTAAAAATACTCTATCACATGTGATAATTAACAATTGATCTATTGATATAATAAATATACTTGGACTTGGCACTCAGGGGCTTGGGCTTGTGAAAGCAAGAAAACAATGCAATCTCAAATAAATAAAACAATGCAACTCCATATTCAGTTTTAGCATTGTGGAGGTTTAATTTGGCATTAAGGGGAACTATTTTACTAAACGAAATTTCTAAAACCAAGATTACAGGCGGAACTCATGAAACTCAGTTTAACAATTCATGGTACGAATATGTAATGATAATAAGTATTTATAAAACGTGATATCATTTGACAAGTATCAATGATCTATAATCATACCAATAGCACTCACTGAACACTCTTTCATAATGCTCATTCAGCCTTCTAAATTGAAAGTTCCACGAACTTCTCTAATAACATTTTCTATATCATGAAGAGAATCGTCAACAAAGTAAAACTGGTTATTTAAAGAATGAATAGTCTTAAAGATAAGGCATATGGAATTTTTGTTCAGGGCACAAGATAAGTGAAGGTTGACCAAGGTGTGATTCATATCTCAACCTGTGGCAATCTTTGCATGACTTGCAAGAAAACTAGACTTAGTGAAAGATAAAGAAATTCCTTACAAAACACAAACTAAAATGTGGAAAGAAATAGGATGCGGCCCTTTGCTTGTATTCTAAAAATGTTATGCAGCAGGACATGACAAAAGACTATACCACTCGATTTTCTGTTGTCAAGTGTTGAAGATGAAATTGAGTAATAAAAAGTGTGCTCGCTCTAGCAGATTGAACTTTTAGATGAGGTGGTCATACAAGTCAACATTAACTAGCACTGCTCCTGATTGTGTCAATGACACTCATTATTCGTTAAACACCGGATCTTCTGTTATGTTCATTGTGGCATGCCATCTTTCTGTTATATAACTCACTTGTAACCAGATGGAAGTGAGAAAGTTTGAGTCATTTCAAATTGACTGGTCTAGAATTCACTTCAAGCATAGGCATTCAACTAAAACTTGCAACTGGTATCTGATATTTCTTATGGTCATAAAACTCATACTTTCAACTGATAGAGATAAATGCCAGAAAATAAAAACATAAAAGAACAAGTTTCTTTGGAAAATGGATAAATAGGAACCTTTTTACCACCTCAAACTAAGTGGGGTTAGCTATCCAATTAAGGCTTCCAACATGAGAAATTACTTGACAGGAGTTGGGCATACCACGAAGTCTCATGCTCTTCAACGATTTCTCATCTGTGCAATAAGCAATTAAAATCCCACCTTGACAGTCTAGCAAGATGTCACCATTCTTGAGTAGGGATCTCACTTTAACAGATCCATTCTGCAAACTAGTCCTCCAAATGTCATGTGGTTGGGGAAAATCTTGACCTACAACTGACGAATTAGCTCTAATATTGAATTGTTTCACCCAAGATTCTTTTCTGTTATATTCTTCCATGATCCAAATTTCCAAGTTTTCACCGTTAGAAGTTAATAAACATGCACATAGGCACCCTCTTAGGGCAGCCAGATGATAACTACAATGAAATAAGTTGACATTGAAATCAGGCCTTGGAACTTCTTGAAATGTGTCATTGGATAGGTCAAAGGCAACAATAAGGCGATCAAGGTGCCAGTTAACTTTAGTCACCCAGTGGAGTCTTCCATTGACCAAAACTACAGGTGAATGATGAAGCTGGTAAGGTAATTCCCCTAAATTTCTCCAAGTATTACTTCCCAGGCTGAACACATGAACTTCTGAACGTGGCAGATCATGATTATTTGAACTTCCGGGAGACCAAGTTGCATAATAGACATGATGATAGTATCCTATTTTTATCACCTTGTATTGATTAGTAGCAGGATGAAATCCAAAACCATAAACCACCTCATCCAATTCAAGCTCATGATTATTATTTGGCAACTTTTTGTGTTCTCTGGTGAAAGGATTGTATATGTATACAACTTCTTGGTCATAGACACCAGATAGACATAGCAAGCCTTTACATGAGCCTACTATTTGAAATATTGCCATGGATATTGTAAAGGGAATTTCAATCTCTCTCAACGTTTGTTCATCATCATAATCATCAGATGGTTCAACAAAGAAAAGTTGTTCTTTTTGATGGTGGAAAGTCTTAAAGATGAGGTATGGGTTGCTGTTCAATGCACGAGACAGATGTAGATCAACAAGGCGTGATTCATGGGTCAACATGTTCCAGGTTTGGCATACAAACCTGAACTGAATGAGAGATGTAATAGGGAGCCTCGAAACTATGTCAAGTGCTATTTCATTTGGCAGACTAGCTATCCGATCTTTGGTCTCATCTTCAAGCTTTCTTTCTTTTTCACGACTTGAATCCATGAATGGAGGTACAATTGGTAGCTCTCAAGACCTCACAACTGAAGATGTTTCTGTACTAACAAAGTAAAAATCTTAGAGGTGAAGAACAGTTTCGCAGGTAGAAGGGGAAAAAGACTTGCATACAATCATCACAAACAGGCAAGGTGATTGCGACCAACAATGTTAGTTGTCCGCCTGGAACTTAGTATTCTAACTTTATGTCCCCATCAAAGGTTAGCTGGACAACGTGTACATACATAGCAACTTGCATCAAAATATTCGTTATTTAAGACTGTTTCAAGTGTGAGAAAGAGTCCTGATATAGCCTGTGCTTTATTTATTTTTCTCCCCTTTGGCCTCTACGTTTGTTTACATTGGAGAAACAAAAAAGAGAACTGCTTCTTGTCTTTTTTCTTTGACTTGTTTTTCTCAAAGGTGACAATTTGCAACTTCCCTTTGCATTATTTCAAAGTGTTTTTATAGGAATGTCACCTAACTTCTGCTCTGGTTTCAATTTCAAATGTATAACCATCAAACTCCCTACTCTTCCAGTTCAGGAGTTTAACTTTATGGATGTTTATTTAGGAATTTAGGAGAATTTTGTTACAACATGAAATTGCTAAATCCAAGATTACAAGGGAACTCATGGAATACAACTTAATAATTCTTGGTACAAAATATGTACTGATAACACTTGGTAATTACTGTATAAAACTTGATACCATTTAGCAAGTAGCAATGATCTATAATTATACCAACAGCATTCACAGAACACTCCATAATGCTCATTAAGCCTTCTCAATTGATCTAGTGCTTCTCCATTTTCTGTTTATTAAGATTAAACTATAATATTTGAACATCAGTTGCCTAAGCATATATTCTCTTAAGATTTTGTAGCTTTGGGATCATTAGACGATCGAACATTAGAGAATCTTGATCACCCTGTACCCCATATCGTGATAGGGTTAAGTCTTCATCCAAATACCACTTATTATTCAAATTCAATGAACTTGTGGAGCTCTTTTTAGTTCACAGCAAAAGAATTGAAAATTAGTGTTTAATAGGGGTAGAGTTAAATAAGCAAAATAAGCAATTGCATGAGCCTATAACATAAAATTCTTGCATAGATGTGGATAAAATTAAACTAAGCGTTAGAGGAAATTTGAATCCTAGATATTTTATACTTACAAGCTCAAGTGAAACTAAATTTCCACCTTATTTCCCTTGAATGTTTCGACCATTCAGGGAGGTGTAACTGACTGCAGAGGATCAAAGAGAACAAGTACACTTCAAGCATAAATCCGCTATTCATACATTCAAACTGGTATATGAAATTTCTTATGGTCATAATTTCAATAAATAAAGGGAAACTCCCAGACAATATAAAATGACAAGATGCTCTTTTAAAATGGATATAAAGGCATTGTTTGCGACTATAATCTAAGTAGGGTTTGGAATCCAATTGAGGCTTCCAACATGAGAAATTGTTTGACAGGAATTTGGCATACCACGAAGGGGGATGATCTTCAACATTTTCTTATCTGTGCTATAGGCAATTAAAATCCCACCTTGACAGTCTAGCAAGAGGTCACCATTCTTGAGGAGGCATCTCACTGTAACATTTCCCTTCTGCAGCTTTGTTCTCCAAATGTCATACAACTCCGGCAAATCCTGACTCACAATTGAGGAATTAGCTCTAATATTGAACTGTTTCACCCAAGATTCTTTCTTGTTGTATTCTTCCATTATCCAAATTTCCAAGTTCTCACTATTAGAGGTTAATAAACACGCGGAAAGGCACCCTCTAAGGGTCGCCAGATGATACGTGCAATGAAATAAGTCGACACTGAAATCAGGCCTTGGAACCTCTTGAAATGTATCATTAGACAGGTCGAAGGCAACAATAAGGCGATCAAGGTGCCAGTTAAATCTAGTCACCCAGTGAAGCCTGCCATTGACCAAAACCCCAGGTGAATAATGAAGCTTGTAAGGTAACTCCCCTAAACTTCTCCAAGTATTGCTTTCCAGGCTGAACAAGTGAACCTCTGAAAGTGGATGATCATATTTTACAGACTTGTGGAAACACCAAGGTACATAATAGACATGAGGATAGTAGCCTATTTTGATCACCTTGTACTCATTTGTATCAGGATGAATTCCAAAACCATAAACCACCTCATTCACTTCAAGCTCATTACAATTTGGCAACTTTTTGTGTTCTCTGGTGAAAGGATTGTATATGTACACTGCTTCGTGGTCATAGACACCAGATAGACATAGCAGGCCGTCACAGGAGTCTACTACTCGAAATATCGCCATGGACGTTGAAAAGGGAATCTGAATCTCTCTCAATATGTATTCATCATCATGACCATCAGAAAGTTCAACAAAGAAGAGCTTCTCTTTTTGAGGGTGGTAAGTCTTAAAGATGAGGCATGGATTGATCTTCGAGTGACGAGACAGGTGTAGATTAACAAGGCGTGAATCATGGGTCAACATGTTCCAGGATTGGCATACAAACCTGAACTGAATGAGAGATGTGATGGGAAGCCTTGAAACTATGTCAAGAGTTATTTCCTTTGGCAAACGAGCCATAAGATTTGTTGTCTCATCTTCCAGCTTCCTTTCGTTTTCATTACCAGGGTCCATCAACTCAGAAGGCACAGAAAACTTTGTTAACTAGCCTCTCAAGACCTCAGAACTGAAGGTATATTTGTACTAATCGAAGAAGTAAAAGAGAAACAGCATGAAGAGCATATTTGCAGGGAGAAAGAGGAAACCATCAATCATCACAAACAGACAAGGTAATTGCAAGCACAGAATGCAATGTGACGTGCAAGATTAGGAACAAACCATTGGGATTGCTTAAACTGCATCATCCAAGTGAAATGTTATTTTAATTTCATGTCCCATCATTGTTTACTGGAAAAATGAGTACAGAAGCAACTTGCATAAGAATATTCCTGAACTAATACAGCTTAAGCCGTGAGAGATGAGAATCTGTCGTATGATGCAGCCTGCTCTTTTGTCATTTTTTCACTTAAACATCTATGATTAATTTTGAGAAACAGAGATGAGAAATGCTCTGTGTTTGTTTTCTTTTGTTTGTTTCACCTAGGTGATTGTGACATACAAATTTTATTGTGCAAATGAAGACCATAAATGGTTCCTTCCCTTATTGGTATTTAATAGTATAAATTCTCTATCAGCTGCAAATTACAATTGTGGATAATCAAGGGAAAACGCAATTCTCTTTTTCTGGCACTTCGGCATTCAGACAAGAAGCAGGTACAAAAAGAATCGTAATAAACGTAGAATTTTTTCTTATTAATTTCAAATTTAGCCCTTTTACAGCAATTTAATTGTGGTGGAATAACAGATAATTAATTGTGGTATCTGAGAAATGCTAGATTCTTGCATACACCTTGAAGTTGAAGACTGCTGTGCGTGTATCTTCAATCTGTGCCTGTCCCTTTGTTTCTCTTTCCAGCTAGAACATCAAAGTGTGAAGGGGTATTCAATCTTCAGTTTCAAGTGAGACGCTTCACTTGTACGACTAGTTAATACCATACTCCCTCCGGTCCTATTGTAACACTTCCTATAAATACTTGGACCAAAATATTTGTCACTTTACAAATATTTTTTCCATTACACCCCTAATATTAATTGCTTTTGAAAAGCACAAACACCTCAATTATGAGTTTCTTAAAATACCAAGAAGGATAAATTAGTAAAAACGCTCTAATTATTTATGATTTCTTAAGGAACGTGCAAATGATAAACATTGCAACTAAAAAGGCCCGGAGGGAATATATACTAGGAGTACTTAGTAAGAAAATTTGACTCACTATAATCATGTGTGTGATTGTGTCCCTACCTTACAGTTTGGAAGCATCAAATAATTGCCACAAAATACTGTAATACAGATGACTGCTGGTACCGCATTCACAAATCCGCAGACGATCGCGGTTAACTGTTTCATCGAATTTCTTGTGAAGCATGTAATAAACAAGGCAGCATATAGGCCACACACAGAAAAGCGATCCATTCTTCTTTTTTTCCCAAATAAATAGCATAACAAACTGTCATGACCCAACATTAGAGAGAGAGATTTATGTCAGTGAGACAGAACAAGACATTTACATAATTACACATGAACAAAAGACTGCAAGTGGAAAAGGATATTAGTTGGCTAGCAACGATACTGATTAGACAGAAGAACTACTAGTCTTGACTTTCTTTACATCTTATGAAATCCAGAGGATCCAAGCTGAGATTCGCACTAGGGCTCCTCCAATTTAATGGGGACACGGCCCATGACAGCAAAGGCAAAGGATGAGTTACCTCGGGAGGAACCAGGGGATCTCAGGATATAAGTTTATGACACTGGTGTGCAAAACAACCTGCATGTGTGAACCTCAACTATTTCACCGGGTACCAGTCCACATGCCTCCATAGATTTAAGAACCGAGTCTCCTTTATGTGACTGCTACAATTGTTTGAAGCCATGAGAACCACCATAAGTTCCTTGATGTGAAGCCACCAAAAGTACGGTATATAAATCGACTTTCAAGTGTTTAAAAGGCTTTTCCCAGCATGCGTGCACCTTCTCCTTATACAAAGTGGATTCGTAGAACCTAAAATATAAGTCCCTTTCAGTCGTGAAAGATGCATTACAAACTAATAAATAAAATAAATAAAAAAATATACGAGATAATATCATAATCATTTGTAGAACAACGAAAGAAGCAAATATGCCAACATTTGACAGATGTAGAATGACAGAATACTGTTGGATCATCCCATCTTACTAGAAAATATTTCCTCTGACCTTCCTTTGTTTTTTTTTTTTTTTTTTTTTTTGACAATGATGGTGTCCGGCCAGCATGCTCATACCTCAATTATTCCACCAATACCTGCACTTCCCACTAGCATAAATGTCGGGTAATTCTGACCACCAAGGCTCAGGCAAATAGGAAAATCAGCTAGAGTTTTTTTGTCTTTACCGAATTACCCTTGATCAGTAAAACTTGCACCACTTCATTGATCACTAGGCCACACCCTTGGATGCGAAATGTTGTTTGCCCATTTCTAGACAATCTTCCTCTTAGCTCACATTGTTTGAGATGGCATTGACTATCCCTAAACACCAAGACAAATTCTAGAAACTGTTTCAGTAAAGAACAGTCTGACCCTTATTAAAAGCTATATCATCTACAGGAGTACATGAGTATTTTCATATAAACTTCCTCTTAAAGGTAGTCACCCATTGTATGAGAAGGCACGAAAACCTCTAGAAGCCATCAAAAAATCTAGAAAAAAAGGTTCATTAAAGGTCACAGTGCTCTATAATGTCACTATGAACATTGTTTACCTTGATCAACTAATGTGTATGTTCCTCAGTTCCATCTCCACCATTAACTAGTACAGATCCAACCTCTTGAACAACATCAGTAGTACTTGAATTTGCCTGATCTATAAATCTATCTTCTTTCCCAACTAAAGCCAAGCTCTCAAAAAAAGGCTCACCATGAAACGACCGATTGGTGCCATGGATTCCAAGATAGTGTATGTTTCTCTTCTTGGGATTGTATGAAACCATTCCCACCAGTCTAGCAGATATCAGTATCTCACCATGAGTCCTAAATCCCACTATATTCCTGAACCCTCCTCTCAAATCAATATTATGCAGTCTAGTCCAAGAATTCACCACACCATACTCTTTCATCGCCCATATCCAACAATAATCGCTCTGCCAAAACTTTTCATACTCAACTAGCGCAAGCGACGTGCCCATGACCATCACATCCAATTTCATTACATTTCTCTCCGCAACACTATCCGGCAATCGTAATTCACTAAAGTTTTCAGTTCCCACATCAAACGCCACAATAAAACTACCATCTTTACTACCACAACCACCACCACCACCACTACTACTACTAGCGCTACTATCACCATCACCATCGTCATCGCTCGAGTTAGATGCAATCCAATGAAGAGCGCCATTAAGATAAGTCGAAACAGAATGATTCTGATGCAAAATAAACGAGGGAACCACACCAGAAATGCTTCTCCAAACCCCACTACTCAAAGAATAAATCTCGATCCTAGGTGGAACCAAGAATTTAATAGCTCTCAATTTATCAAGAAACTCAATAGTAGGTGGAAACTGCAATTTATAATCTTCTGTAGCAGTACTATTATAAACAACCCTAACAACCTTATAATCATTCTTAACAACATCAAATCCAAACCCATAAGTACACGAACCGCGTCCATTATATCCTAAATTCGGCGTAGGCAATGTCAAATGTTTACGAATTATAGGGTTCCATAAAACCAACATATCAGTATACTTATCGTAATCATCAGACAAACAAATGAGGCCATTACAACACCCAACAATTCTTAAATACTCATTAATACTTTTCTCAGGACATTTAAGCTCAACATATTCCTCCAACAAGGAATTTTCTTCTGATTCCTTGGACTCGTCGAAATGTAACGCGTAACGTTCGACCCTGTTGAACATGTTATAGTGACGGACAAATAGTAAAGGACGGTTAGTTGAATTGAGAATTTGGGTATTGTAATGAACAGAAATGAAATTGGGGTTTGTTATTGTGGAATAAAATGATTTGCATACAGTGGTACATTGAATTAGAGTTTTTAATGGAAGTTTTGATAATATTTCTACTAGTACATCTTTTGGTAGATAATCCGACATATCTTTTTTGGGGTTAGGGAATTTGAGTGAATTATTATTGTTACAAGTAAAAGGAAGATGACGATGGGGTTAACTGGTAACGTGGATAGCCCGTTGCTAACAATATTGTTAGAAGGGAAAAGGGCCAAAGTTGTCCTGTGGTTTGCGAAATTGGACACGGATACCCTCCGTTAAACTTGAGTCTATGTGTGCCCTCGCAGTTTATGCTTTGGCTTAATATTACCCTCCAGTGGTCATATTGCCCTTCATCACAGACGGAAGAAGGATTGTGCTTAATTAAGCTCAATTAAGTGTAATTAAGGGCATTTATGTCCCTTACGTATAGCACAGGGACATATTTAAACCTCTTTCACCGGTGTAAAACTGATACACATATGAAACTGCAACAATCGAGTTAGCTAAGATTATCGTTTGTTTTGTTAGGTATTATGATTGGCAACATTTTACGCTGGCTTGGTGGTATCGCGACCCTTCTCCTTTACCCAGGCTTGGGACCGGCAATGTGAGCAAGATTTCACAGGCAGTATCATGATAACATGAATTGAGCTTAAATTGAGTAACATGGTCTATGGGGATTCATATTAGTTGAACCTAACTTCGATTTAAGTAAATTCATGGATAAAAGAGATGGTGCGATTAAGAGAAACTCAACGGTGTAAAATACATTTCAAGTGAAGTGAAACAATTGGTAGATCAAGCTGCTGCTATAATGAAAGCTGCGAGAGCTGAGATTTCCGCTGCATTGAATAAAATGAAGAAGGAAACTCAACTTGAAGTGGAGCAAAAGATTGCTAAAAGAAGGAAGAAAATGGAAGCCGAGTTGCAAGAAGCTTTGGCTAGCTTGGACAAACAAAAGGAAATTCTCAGATTGTTGCTCTTAGTGATAAGACTGTCACGAAGGTTCTTCCTGTTAGCAACTGAGTAATTAAATCATTTGCATTTTTTGTTCTTGTTTGATGAAAGTAGCATATAAATGTGAAATACTTTTGCTTTCCTACTTATATTGTGAATCTGTACTATTGTATACATCTTGTTTGAGCTCTTCACTTATTGTACCTGATTACTATACACATATAGCAGCCAGAGTTACTGTTTACAGCCCTTACTGATATACATAGATTATACGCTGATTGTGCACATCTATAAACATATTATACATGGATCATACATATATTCTATATCTGCCGACTATTTGTTAAGTGGTTAGCTTTATTTCTCTTAATTTTGATTGTAATTTACATAGAGTGATTAGTTTTTGAAAAGTTATGTGAAGTTTTTCAGTGTCAAATCTGTGGTTGATTTTCTAGTTTGTATGTGTACATTTTGAGGAGTGCTAATACTAGGGAAATAAATTGGAGTTACAAGTATACCGTAATTAGTAACATTGGTATTAGTAATACAGAGATTAGTGATATAGTAATACTGAGATTAGTAATATGCACATTAGTGATATATGAATTATTCTCTGTGTTTGGTATATTGTTATAAAATTTGAGATATTAAGATGAATAATACTAGTCAAAAAAATATTTTAATTTATTTTTTAACCACAAATTTTAAAAATTGTATTTATTTCTTAAACTCCAATACAAGTCTAACTATGATACTCTTTATGAAATGAACTACTCAATATTTTTTAGCAAACTCACGTTTTAATTCATTTTTCTTGAGTTATGATCAAAAGAAGCAAAGAAAAAATATTTGCTTTGTCTCCTTTCTCGGCCAAATGGCGAATTGCACTCGCGTTAAAAAAATAGAAATAAGTGAAAATAGAAATAAGTGATTATTTTATTAGTTTTATGGTTATTAACTACTCCCTTTATTTGTTTTTTCTTTTTGGTTTTGTCCCAAAATGAGTGACTTTTTCTATATTTGGTAAGTTGACAATTCAAACACCATACATAGCAAATTTACAACCACAAATTCAAATGACATTTTAGTATATTACATACATTTTAGTTTAGAACTACAAGATTGAAAAGTCTCCTTATATTTCTTAAACTATGTGACCAGTCAAAGTAAGACACTTAAATTGAGACGGAGGGAGTATATGGTGAAACTTTAAATTTAATTGTGATTTGAAAAGTTGTCAATAAGAAGGGTAAAATTGAAAGAAAATCGCTAAACAAATTACGCTAAAAGACATACTAAACCACTTAATTACAGAAAATACTGATACTTTTAAATAATTACCCTACATAACAATACTTTTCACATTTTATAAAATATACCCTTTTTCATTTCTCCCTCTCCTTTCTCTCCTCTACTCCACCCACCCACTCACCCTCCCACCATCACCCCTCCCCCTGTGCCTCTGTTGCTGCTGTTTGCTTTCAAAACAACCAGACGACGTCGTCGTCGCTGCTGCTACAGTGCAGCGGTGCTGCTCCACGCAGCGATAATGCTGCACTACATTTGCGGCGGCTCCGATCTCTATTTCCGGCGTGTTTCAGATCTGATCCTCGTGTGAGTGTGTGTGTGTGGGCGCGCGCGCGTGCGTGTACGTTTCAGATCTGCTTCTACTCCTTTCTTTTTTGTTTTATTTTGTTTTGTTTTTATGTGTATATTCCCGTGTATGTGTATGTCTTTGGTGGTTGTTGGTAGTTGTTGGAAGGTGGAACATACTGTATGTCTAGTTTTTATACTGGTGTATGAATCTGTATTTTTGTATATGTACATAAAGTGCATAAGTGTATATATGTGTATATCATTGTATGAACATGTATGTCAGCGTATATATTGTATATTTTTGTATGTGTTTTTGTGTGTATGGAAAGTAATAAGTGTCACGCATAAATTTATATGTTTAATTTGTAGATCTGTAGATCTGTGTATGTATAACACATTGTTTTGTGTATTTACATGTATTTTTGTTTATATGTATTTTCCAACTTTAATTTCAAAGAAAAATCAATGTTTATATGTGTATTTATGTGTATTTCATTTTTTAGATTAAAAAAAAAAATCTGACAGGTGGCCAGCGGCGGTAGCCAGCGATGACTAGGCGGCAGCGCCTCCTGTGGTGGTAGCAGTGGGAGGAGACAATAGGAAGAAGAGGAAAAAACCCTAATTTGTTAGTTTTGTATATAATGTGTAAAATTAATATTGGTATTTTCTATAAAGTGGAATAATGTTGTTAATTTTTTATAATTTTAGTGTTAGAATGTAAATATATATTTATAATTAGCCCATTATGATTTGCTAAGGTGTTCAAATAAAAGGGGATTTGGATCAACTCCAGTACAAAATCCACTAGTTTTCCGAGATACCCTCTTTAATTCATGCCATCTTCCTATTAAAATATAAAGGCATCGCATCTCCCTCTACAAATCTCCGCCCTACTCTAAAAAGTAAAAAGACTACTTCCTCCGTATCAAAATGAGTGCCTACCTTTCCTTTTTAATTTGCCCCAAAAAAAGAGGAAAAGTGCACGAAATGCCACTTTTGCCACTGATCTTTGGGCACAGGCCACTAATACCAAAACATTTATTTTATGGCCACTTTTACTTAAAGTGATAGAACTTCAGTCCAGAGGCCGGATTGAAGTACAGTCCTTAAAGATTGAACTTCAATCCAGGGCCATATGGACTGAAATTCAGTCCAGTCCTTAAGATGGAACTTCAGTTCATGGCCATATGGACTGAAGTTCTGAAGTTCAGTCCATGGCCATATTGACTGAAGTTCAGTCCTTAGAGACGGAACTTCAGTCCAGGGCCGTATGGACTGAAGTTCAGTCAATTATCAGAACTTAAGTCAATATTTATTTAGTAAAGGCCCAAAAGTGGTCTCTAGTGTAAGACCAATAAAAATAGTGGTCTCAAACTAAATACCAGTGTTAAAAGTGGCTGCTGGGCGAAATTTTTACCAAAAAAAGTGTCTCTTTTCATATTTGGTAACTCTCTAATTTCGAGATTTATTTTGGACCATAAAATTTAGGGATTTTCACATAAATAGCCCACAATATTTCATATTAACAAGTTATTTAGCACTAACATAATATAGCCACAATATTTATATTTAAAATTTAATTTATAATTAAAATATCAAATATAATAGATTGATATTTTGTATATATACCTTCTATACACATTTATATTTGTCCCATATTTTTTAAATATTTATATTATCAAATTATATTTAATAAATATGCTAGGAAAAGAAAGAAAGGACAAAATATGGTTACAAAAAGTGGATAAGGGTTTGTAATGGTTATGTGGGATAAAAATAGGGTAAATTTCATTTCTAACCAAATATATACCATGGCCCTACATTCAAATAGCCATTGAACATCTTCACATATGCTAGCCAAAATTTACCCAAAATAAATATGTCTAAGATCTATTTCTAAAAAGTAGTTAAGAAAATGAGAAAATTAAGGAGCTCAACTCCCACCCAATAAGGAGAAAATTATGGAGCCCTATTCCATCCAAATCATCTTCTTTGCTCGATTTTCCTATTTTTTTTTTTAATTTTAGACGGTTATATATATTTAGATCCACCAAAACTATTTGTAATCATTAAATATTTTTTTTGCGTGAAAGGATTGGATAACAAAGATATTACCACATATGATTATTAACCTTGCAAATAACCATGAATATATCTTGAATACCTACACTGTTAGTTTTCAGATGTGGTTGTATATTCCATTTATACCATGAATATCTCTTGAATATACCATGGATATATCTCGAATATACCACATCTGAAATATTCAAAGAGATAAAGAATGGGACGTTTTGTTATTTCTGGCCTAACATTGTTCTTCAAGTTAAACCAAGTAACATCAGCAACATAAATATGAGTGATGCCCTTAGCTTGCTTAGGCTTTATTGATGGTTCTTTGGCAACATAAATATGGTTCTTTGCTTAGCTTGCAAATATACCATGAATATATCTTGAATACCTACACTGTTAGTTTTCAGATGTGGTTGCATATTTCATTTATACCATGAATATCTCTTGAATATACCATAGATATATCTCGAATATACCACATCTGAAATATTCAAAGAGATCAAGAACGAGACGTTTTGTTATTTCTGGCCTAATATTGTTCTTCAAGTTAAACCAAGTGGATATTGATGGTTCTTTGGTTGCTGCAAAAGCTACTGGGGCGGAGGAAATTATGATGCTTAACAATGGGTGTCTTTGTTGCACTGTGAGGGGTGATTTAGTTAGAATGATCGCAGAGTTGGTCAGTAGGAAGAAAGGGAAGTTTGACCATATTGTCATAGAGACTACAGGTAACAAACTCATTGTGCTAGTACAATTTTTGGGGTTGGGATCCAGGATTGTTCGGCTGTCTAACTCAGGCATTTTGTTATCTGTTTGCTTCGGTCTTCTTGAGCCTTTGCATATCTAAAGCAAAACTTTTCTCTTTTCTTGTACGCTAGATCCAACATCGGCTCTCTTGTGTCATTTTTGCAGGATTGGCAAATCCTGCCCCAATTATTCAAACTTTTTATGCGGAGGATCAGGTTTTCAACGATGTTAAGTTGGATGGTGTTGTTACATTGGTTGACTCTAAACATGCTGGTTTTCGCTTGGATGAGATTAAGCCAAAAGTGTGTATGGATGTTGGGGTGTGTATGTGGAAGCACGTTAATGAGGGAGATAATTTTAGAAGTTACTATTATCTCATTAATGCTAATTTAACTTAAAAAGAGGAGATAATTGATTGTGAGAATTAATTAGATTTAAACCTTTAAGTGGATATGCAGAATATTAACTGCCATTACCCATAAAATCCCACAAATATAGGCTTTAAACTAGGTAAGTCTGATATGAGAAGTAATGGCCATAATAAGTGGAATGCCTATGGTTAAATGTCTAGACAACATAAATAATGAATAATGTATCCATTTTATGTTAGGAAGACTAAAAAAGGTCTACTCATTGTAAAATTCACATAAAAGTACCTAAAATTTAAAGGCACTAGCCCACATTACACACAACTTTAATTTTATGGTATATAGTGTTATTTTTTCTTTAAATAATACTATGTTTTGAAATAGTATACTTCAATTTTTGTTATCATTGTATATCCTTGGAATATATTGTATACTTTTGGAGTGTACTGTATACTTTTATAGTATACAATATTATTTATATCTTTGAAAAATGATGTGATTTGAAACAGTATTGTATACCCTTGGAATATGTTGTATACTTTTACAGTATACAATATTATTTATATCTTTGAAAAATGATGTGATTTGAAACAGTATTGTATACCCTTGGAGTATGTTGTATACTTTTAAAGTATACAATGTTATTTATACCTTTGAAAAATGATGTGATTTGAAATAGTATATTGCAAAAAAAAAAAAATCATTGTATACCATTAAAGTATATCGTATACTTTTACAGTATACAAGGTTATTTTTCCTTTGAAGAATTCTATGTTTTGAAATAGTATACTTCAATTTTTTGTTATCGTTGTGTACCTTTTAGGTATACTATATACTCTTTTGATATACCTTGTTATGTTCAGATCAAAGTGCGAAATATCGCAGAACACATAGATATTTCAATTTTTATTATTATTGATGAATTAGACATTTTTGGTATATTATATACTCTTTTGGTATACTCTATCAAAGTGTGTGATGCTATCGAACATATAAATGTTTAATTTTTGTTGTTTGTACATTGTATACCCTTTTGGTATACTCTACACTCTTCCGGTATACCCTTTTGTATTTGGATCAAAGTGTGCGATGCTACCGAGCGAATAAATAATTAAGTTTTTGTTGTTTTGAACAAAGTATACTCTTTTGGTATACTGTATACTCTTCCGGTATACCTTTTTGTGTTCGGATCAAAGTGTGCGATGCTACCGAGCGAATAAACATTTCAGTTTTTATTATTTTGAACAAAGTATACCCTTTTAGTATATTGTATACTCTTCCGGTATACCCTTTTGTGTTTGGATCAAAGTGTGCAATGCTATTAAGCGAATAAATAATTTAGTTTTTGTTTTGCATAAAATATACTATTTTGGTATACTGTATACTCTTTCGGTATATCCTTTTGTGTTCGGATCAAAGTTTGCGATGCTACCGAGCGAATAAATATTTCAATTTTTATTATTTTGAACAAAGTATACCCTTTTTGGTATACTGTATACTGTTCCGGTATACCTTTTTGTGTTTGGACCAGAGTGTGCGATGCTACCGAGCGAATAAAAATTTCAATTTTTGTTGTTTTAAACAAAGTATACCCTTTTGGTATACTGTATACTCTTCCGGTATACCCTTTTGTGTTTGGATTAAAGTGGATGCTGCCGAGCGAATAAATATTTCAGTTTTTGTTGTTTTGAACAAAGTATACCTTTTTGGTATATTGTATACTCTTCCGGTATACTATATAGTCTTTTGGTATAGCTTGTTTGCCTTGTTATGGTTGGATCAAAGTGCGAGACATTTTTGAATACAATATATTTTAATTTTTTATTATTTTTAAATAAGTACATCTTTTTTGATATGTTATATACTCTTTTGGTATATTATTTTATGTTTGCACTAACATGTGCGATGCTATCAAGTAAATAAATATTTAATTTTTTGTGTTTTTGAACAAAGTATATATTTTTTGAGAAAGAAGAAAAAACAAAAAAATTGAGTGTAATAAGATTATGCAGAAAGAAAATAAATAAATAAATAAAAAAATGGGAAGACATGAATAGTGCTATAAAAGGAGAAAGAAAAAAGAAAGAAAGAAAGACAGAAAGAAGAAGAATTAAAACGTAAAAGGAGAAAAATAACAATTAAAGAATGACAAAAGGAAAAGAGAATAAATAATAAAAGATATTAGGAGTGAGAGAGACTTGAATTTCTTATTTTATGCTTCAAAATAAGGAAGTAATTAGCTAATGGGTATAGAATGTAAATAAGTTATGGGTATTAATGTAATGGGTAGAGCCTTGTAAATAAGATGATATGTATGGACATTTTTGAAAATTGCCCAAATTAATATACCAAACCAAGTAAACTAAAATCATCCGAACCTTCGAATACATTTTGAGCTTTATGACCATTGATAAGAAATTGAGTGATAACAAGAAGATAGCTGAAAGAAATTCAGCACATACTGGGATTTTTTTTTTCAATAACCTAGCAATTTTTGTTTCCATCTTTGAAGCTCGATGGATAATGGACTCATCTCCCCGTCTTTCTTCACTTAAATACCAAACATGATTTACACATGATTCAAAGTACCTGGAACGCACAAATCATTCCAACCGCGAGTTGTAATAATACATAATACCTCAAGCAAACCCTTGAATACCGCAGTCTAACTTCACTCATAGCACGCATCCCGCTTTATACTGCTTTTGCCATTGTATAAAAGCCCAGGGCAAGTTGTGTATTTGAGATATAACAATGCAAAGAATTCATATTCACACCAAAAGATATGTTACATTTTAGTATTCAACAACAGCCTAAACTATATCACTTACATCACCAAGCTCAGCCTATCTGCAGCACCTTTATTTACAGAATATTACAGAATTGAAAGCTGTAAATATACTTGACTCACTAGATGAACACTTGCACAAGAAGAAAAACCTAATAATCCACAAAGAATTTTCGGCACAGAGCCTAACCTAGCCTGATTTCATAATAGCACTAGTTACTTCCTAAACTCAACCCCTACACGGGCGAGAGAGAAAAAAATGGTTCAGATTGAAAAGCAACTATACTGCACTCTCATGGATTGCATACAAGAAGCTGCCCTTAACTGAAGTTCTCTATGCTATTTACTTCTTTTCTATGAGATATCCTGAAATATAGGATACATCTCGGGAACTACTAAGAACATGAACATTTTGACACAAACCTGCCTCAACGGAGTTAGCGAACTGGCTTCAATTGACAGGACTTCATAGACAAACAGTGTAATATACATATATGCAGAATGTGACTCGTGGAAGTTGCCACATGATAGAATAGTCTTCGTCAGTGATTGGTTGCAGTCCGGGAATATCCATCCATAAGTTCAAATATAGTGGTTGTTAGCCATCAATCCTGCAAATTGCCACATGATAGAATAGTCTTTGTCAGTGATTTGTTGCAGTCCGGGAATATCCATCCATAAGTTCAAATATAGTGGTTGTTAGCCATCAATCCTGCAAATGAATGGATATCAGTGAGCATTGCTCGAGTAAGTTCATCCAAATATATATACAAGCACGTCATCAAATTCCACAGGAAGAACCCAGAAACAGCATTTTTACAACTCAATGTAATAGGAGTTCAAAATTTGATGTTTGCTTCATCAATCTTTTCTTTCTTTCTCTCATGCAGGTTTGCTTCCCTTTATAGGTAGCCTGTCTTTTCTTTCACGCATTTCCGGAGGAGTTGAAAGCTATTGCATAACAAATATTAAAAGGAATGGGGTCCCAAACGGATGTTTAACATGATATAAACTAAGTTGCTCGGACACGGCACTTTTGGTGCCACACCCGTGTCGACACGACACTAGTATGGGTGTGGGTGTGGGATCCGTGTCGGATATGGTCAACGTTTTTGGGTACTTTGACCACGGGCGGCGGAAAAGTTCTAGACAAGATACAATTTGATTCCCGAAAGTGGAATCAAGCTAGGGTAATTTTGTAGTAATTACCTCTCTAATGATGTCTTCCTACCGTACCTACAGAAAATCAAAAGAGAAAATATTTCTTAAGGCCAACAAAAAGTGTAGGATTGGATTAAAACTCTATTTTTAATTTTTTGAATTATTTTTAGCCGAATCCCCGCACCCGTATCCGTAATAGGATCCGTATCCCCGAATCTTAGAATTTAGATCTTGAAGGATCCGACCTCTAGATCCGCACCCGTGTCGGACACCCGCACCGGTGTCCGAGCAACTTAGGATATAAAGGCCTACAAATCAATCTTCATGATGTAGAAGCTTCCGTAAGGAAGAAGAAATTTCATTGGATGCAAGTAATGTATAAGATGCATAAGAAAATAACTGTCTATCTTTTAAGGAGGCAGATAGTTACCACAAACGGAAAATAGACGCATTTTGGATGAGTTGTTAAAATCATCCAGCCACAACAGTGGGAGTCAGCTGACAGACATCTGACTGGCCACGGTCCTTCCTCCACTACCAACAGAGGAATCTGTTAGACAGCCAACTAGCTTAGGCCCTTTATCCGGAAACAAGTTAACGAGACCTTCAGACTGGACCTCAAAAGACACCACTGTATAGTTAACAATGTCCTAATCAACTTGACTCAAAGAAGCGTGACACTGCTGAATACAGCTGCCCTTCTTCAAATGGTTTTGATACATAATCATCCATCCCACACTTCATGCACTCTTCATTTGTTGCTTGAATTACATCTGCTGTCATTGCTAATATTGGGGTGTGCCAATGAACCACTTTGCTAGACATGCTGAGTAGTGACTCACCAGAATCAACTTTTTCATTATATTTGTTTTCTAAATTGCGTATTTGCCGTGTCGCTTCAAACCTGCATATGGAGATAGAAAACATCACAGACCCAAAAATACTAGAGATAAATGGAATCATAGTTATAAGTTAAAACGTAATCAGACCATTAAACTCATTGCCCAAGGAAACTAGAGCTTAGTCCAGTCAACTACCAACTTATCAATCTCAACCATGCAAGGACACGGTAAACCCTAGCACACTTCACACACTAATATTGGTGTCATTCAAGTAGCCTAATCATAAACATTTTTAGTAGCTGGCACAAGGGGCACCCCCCCCCCCCCCCTTCTATTCTTCACCTACACAGTCGGCATCTGCATAAGGACCCAAGAAGGAACAATTAGAGACAGATTAAGTCTTACCCATCCATTTCAGGCATTTGGAGGTCCATAAAGCAAGCATCGAACTTGTGTGGTGGCTTAAGATGTGCCAAAGCAGCCTTTCCGCTGTCTACACAGGTCACTATTGCCCCATACTTCTTTAGAGCACCTTCTGCCACTCTTCGGTTCACGGCATTATCATCTACCACCAATATATGCTTGCCCGTCAGCAGACTTCCAAGAGTTGGTTTACCTCTTGACACTTGCTTCGTACTTCGGTAGCCAATGGCTTCTTGAAAGCATGTTATCAACCCACTCAACCGCAGAGGCTTTGTTAACACGTGATTCACCATTCCAGCTGATTTGAGCTCATCTCTCTCCACAGAGCTCATACATAACAGACAGATTTTTGGAGGCGCCCCCAAACCAGTACTTGAGCCATTTGGTCTGAGCTCTTTCAATATATTACACAGTGTAAGAGAAATTTCTTCATCCCAACTGTCTTTGTCAACAAACACCACAGCTAAACGATCCAACGTGCTGCAAAAGAAGCAAAAGTTCAACAAACTAAATCAATAATGCCAACATATATAACCACTACAGCACTTTGCAGATCCACATTCCACACCACCCATCTAGTCAGTTCTCTTACAGACCAAGAATAATAAATAAAAATCCTCTCTATCAATAAATTAAACTTTTAGATGCATGCAGTTCACACAATTCAGATGGTATCCAGCATGCAGATATCCTAAGTTCGAGTCTAACCTTCATCCATCAACAAAATGTTATTAACCCTTGACCCAAGAAAAAGAATCAAACCAGCACGGGAAGGGGTATACTGCAGATTTGAAATAACTAAATAAACGTATCTCTAATAGCTTCAACTTTTCGTCTAAGAGATTCACATAAATGAACATGTTTCAAGTGGGAAATCTTGCACTTTAAGGTTACTCGCCCTGAATCATGCCACACGTACTTTAGAATACTTGAAAAAAAATTTAAAAAATAAAATAAAAAAATCAGGGGCAAATATGTTTATCAGAGGGCAGAGCAAACAAAAAATTGTATTCAACATGACATCTTTAACTGGACAGCGAGGTCCTTCCCTCCCATAAACTGTTCCTACTCGTACGTTCTCAAACTCTCAGCAAAAGCTACTCACTCCTATCTTTTGCCCAATCTCCCAGATGATATGCCAATTCCTTGATGCACAACTTTCCAGAATATGTACTCAGATGTAAGGAACTCAAGCTTGTTTAAGGAAGTGAAGATGCTCAAATACAGTAAAGACTATTTACAAGTGTTTTTTAACCTGAAATTAGAGAGTTTTTTTTAATAACGGTGGTGTTTGGGCCAGCTTACGCGCACCTCGACTAATTCCACCGGATACCTGCCACCTCCCACCAACAGATACCAGGTAACTCTATCCACCAAGGCTTGGATAGATGAAAAGAAAGACCTAGTGTTTTTTGCCTCCACTGGGATTTGAACCTGAGACCTCAGGGTTCTATCCCACTTCATTGACCATTAGACCACACCCTTGGGTGCATTAGAGAGTTTCCAACACAGTATTAGCAGAAATGCATTTACTCAATTTCGAAAGACATGTTAAACAGAAGTTTTATTTTCTATTTAGTATCAACATTTGCACCTGATACTTCAAACACTATTCCTCTAGAAAAAGAATTATTAGCATGACAATACCTAGTATTAGAGTAACTAGAGAGATATGAGCATGCTGCATGCATCGTGGAAGTTATGTCGACACATATACCGAGTCTCTGGAGATGGTATCTTGTGACCTCTGCTCGAATGGTTTTATCATCAATCACCAATGCTCTTAACCCACGAAATTCTGAAACTGCTGGATCATATTGATGCCATTTACGCTCTAAAGAACCTTCTTCTCCTCTTGCAAAGGCTGCAGTGAACGAAAATGTAGTCCCTGTGCCAGGTTCACTGAAAAACCCAATTTCTCCCCCCATCAGATCCACCAAACGCTTGCTAATGCTCAATCCTATCCCTGTTCCACCATATGTTCGAGATGTTGAACTGTCGGCCTGCATAAAAGGTGTGAAAATGCGGCCTTGCGCTTCAACAGGAATTCCCACACCAGTGTCTTCTATGGTCACTAGCAACTTGATCCTCCCTGTTTCTTCCTCTGTGCTGCTTGGCCTTTCAAACTTTAGCCAACTTTGCCATCTATCAACTACAGGAAACCCACTTAAGGTATTCCACCTTTCCTTTTCCGAGGTTAAGCTTTGTTTCAAGACTTCGTCCATTACATCATGAGGGTTCCCCACTTCATCAGCTAAATGTACTGTGACAAATATGTGCCCTTTATCATTTGTGAACTGCAATATAAGCAAGACCTTAGTACATTAATTAAAAGAAAATCTATCTTTTATCAAGAACAAAATAACTATGATGAATCCTCAATCTAAGATTTTTCTAACCCTCCTAACTTCATTTTCCTTCACATTTTGTATGTCATACACGCAATATTCTTGTTGTTTCATAAATAGGTAAGAACAAGACGCAGAAAGGGGCTATTCGATAAAGCAGAAATCAGAAAACTGATGTGAGTTTATATAATTGTCCAAAAATGTTAATAACCAAATATTTCAACATGTTGGCTTTTGCATTCGAGTTTTTAAGTTTATTTGAGAAATGCTAACTGTTATGTGATGAGTTGGTCATTCTCTAATTCAGCGTTAAGTAGAAGTTGATTTCACTTAGAATTTGTAAAGCATTTTAAGTGGTACTGAATGAATAAAGTGATCTTCTGCTTCCTGTTAATGGAAAGTATGATGTCTGATCATTCAAAGCATTCATTGTAAGGTACTGAACTGGTGGATATCAAACAGACCCTACTCTTTCTTGTAGAGCCATCAGGGTGAAAGGTTAACAAACCTTAATTGAGTTTCCAACAAGATTAGTAATTATCTGCCGGAACCGTCCCGGATCTCCGATAACAACTTCTGGGACTAGATCAGAAACATAAACAGCCAACTGTTTCCACGAAAATAACACAAAATTACAAGGCATCAAGAACTTGTTAGAGTAAGAAGAGAGAGAAAACTAAGATAAGGGAGGGAAAATCATGTAACATATTCACCAAAAAGGAAAAAAAACTCCCTCCGTCCCAATATATGTGGCGGTGTTTGACTTCGCCCGGAGTTTAAGAAATAAAGTTTTGACCTTGAGAAGTTTCAATTTTACCTTTGTTAAATGTAAAGAAAAAGAAAGTGAGAGAAGATTGGAGTAATTTAAAAGTTGTTGGTAGCTTTTAAAGTATGTAGAGCCCAACAAAAGTAAAATAGAGATAGTGCTATTAAACAATTGTCAAATAATAAATTGTGACATTCTTTTTGGGATAAACTTAAAAAGAAAGTGTGCCACATAAATTGGGACAGAGGGAGTATGTAGTTATGATAGTGTACCTCAATCCCTTTTTTATGAGATCTTCCTGAGAAGAGCGATGAAACATTATCGAGTACAGCACGGAGATCAAAAGGTACAGCCTCCAGCTCAAGCCTTCCCGATTCAATCTTAGCCTGATCCAACACCTCATTAATCAATGATATCAGGTCCTTCCCACTAGCATGAGCAGTATGTGCATAGTCAAGTTGTGTAGGATCAAGGTTTGTGTCCATGAGCATTTGAAGCATGCCTGTACGAATCGAATTATTAATATTTGAGCATATGTGTCACTCCTTTTCTATTAAACAAAAAACAAAGTGCATATGTGTCACTAGAATCTTCCTTTTCCAGCCTCCCTTCCCCTCTCAGCTTTTGCTTACTGTAAATTAGCAAGAGTTGTAAATCTAAAGCTTGTTAATTACCTAAAACACCGTTCATCGGAGTCCTGATTTCATGAGAAACCGTGGCAAGAAACTGTAAAACGAAGCAAGAAGGTGAGTAGAAAAGCAAGGGCGTACAGAAGATGAAAAAAACAAGAAATGAATCTATTTAAGAGGATTGAAAGTTACTGCAGAACTACATCATTCATGAAATAAGTGAAATTAATAAAATGACGCCTTGAGGGTAAATCATTATCTGATTTGAAGTGGATCAAACCTGAGATTTTGCTATATCTGCAGCCTCAGCACGATGCTTAAGCTCCATCATTTCCTGATACTGACCCTCAACTTCAGCAATACGGTTGATGGCAGCATGGAAGATATGACCTAGAAGCAGAGTGATAACAAGGACTCCACCAGATAAAGTTATTGCTGTCCAGGGTGGAGAAGGTTTGTGCTTGAATCTGTGATTAAGATAAAGATCATTTTAAACTGGAAAAAAAGTTTACATGAAAGTAAACACACTACAACTATTTGACCTGCAGTGCATCTCGTGCTTCCTCGCTGGATCCCCAAAATCAAGGTTGCTAACATGCAGTAATCCTGTGTCATTCTCATCCATGCCATACATTTTAATTGGAACAAACTTGTTGGTTGTATCGTAAACATTTACCACAATAGTTTGCTTGCTCGCAAGCTGATGCAGAAGCTTTTCAACTAATGATGGGACATCATAGGAAGCACCTATATACCTTTTCAAAGAAAAATAAAAGTGTAAACAAAACAAGAATTTACGGATAAAATATTTGGAACACCGTAAGGCCAACATTTAGTGCTGTACTAGTAAATCAGACTTTTCTAGCACGGAACTTACCCAACAGTAGCATTGATGCGTTCCACTGCAGTAGCATCAGGAGGAAGATGAATGTTATAGACCGCAAAAGTAAGAACAACACCCAGGTGATTGGACTTCAATAGCTTAAAAGGTGACGTCAAAACCCCCTTGCCAGAAGCCCTCGCCCGCAAAATGTTCTCACGGTCTTCCTAAGAAGAACAATAACAACAATAATAGCTATTTATCCGAGTGTTGAATAGAACCTCCTGAAAACTAAAGCACATAAGGAATTTGCCCTCAAGTTGCTGATTAAGAAAATAGGCTGTCACGCACAACTATATAACATAAGACACGGTAATTTTGATACTAAACATATCCGTAAGAAGACAACGGCAACATGTTCCAATGGAGACATTGATTTAGGCCAAATCTCAAACAAGACATCATAGATGCTAAACACTTCCACCCTTGATAAAGGCAATGGGCTAGACTAGGGGGATAAAAGCCATAGCTGGTGGGAAGGATAGCAGGGCAGGGATGAAATTTTTTTAACTTCATTGTTTTTCCACTGCATGAGTTCAACTAAGTGTCAGTCCTACATTGATTGAGGAATGGGCTATCTGTCTCCTTATATTGTCTTCGACAGCCCTCATCTCATGAGCTAGCTTTGAAGGTTGAATTAGACCCCAAGGTCTATTTTCTTCAGATCGTATCACAACCAGACTAATCCCAACTCTTGGTTTACCCTATGTTCGACCCCCATGTTATGTTGTCCACGCTACAGTTGGAAGGCCTGGGTGTGCCAGGTGTTAGAGACCAACATTGGTTAACGAATATTGTTTGCCTCCTTATATGATCTTGGGCAATCTCCATGCCATCCATGTTTATCACCCCATGCAGCGGGATAGTCTGTCTTAGCCAGTTTTAGTAGTAGAGTGTGATAACCAGTAAATTAGCACAGAGGAAAAGAACTTATAACGAAGAATGTGCACCTTTCCAGACATCATATCAATTGAGACAATATGGGATACAGTTTGCTGTGAAAATATGACAGGTGCATATTCATCTTGATCAGGAGCAGGATCCAAGTTTGCAGGGATATAATCCTGCGCTAAGGTTTGATCCTCTGATTCCATTTTCTTGATAGTCCACCCATGCAGCTTCTCAAACTCTTCTCTCTCTGAGTGACGAACCCTTAAAGCATAGGCAACACCACTTGTAAGTGGCCTCTCAAAAGATGTTCTCTCGGTATATTCTTCAAAAGTTTTCTGCAGAATGCGAAAAATATTAAATAGTTACATTCAAAGACAAAATGCAAGAAAATATTAAATAGTTACATTCAAAGACAAAATTGTATACTCTTCCAATTCCAGTTATAATGTTTTTTACCCTTTTTTGAGAAAGTCATGTTTTGACCTCTTTTTCTTTTTTGGCATGGGGGAGGAGGTAGGATAGAAACTTAGTCAAAATGATAGTTTATGTTGACTTTCTTTATTGTTGAAAACTGAATGGACTGTTCCTAGTATAACGAATCAAGCTCAATCATTTAGCAAGAGCTCTCGAATCGCATAAATAGCATACCGTATTGCTAAAAGAAAGCCTATGCCCTGCTGCTCCCACAAAAAAAGGGGAAACAAGTATCGAATAAAGGGAAAGAAAGAAAATGATATATCATTTATGAAGTAGTAACAATGATAGAAGTTAAAGAGAAGTCCATGCACTATGTTACATCAGGGCCGGCCCAATGGTAAGGCCAGTATGGCTTTAGGCCCCATAATTATGGGGCCCCTTTATTCCAAACCAGCAGAATTCTTATTGGATTTAATATGGGATTTTTACACTCTATACCTATGAAATTTAAAGTAATTACAAGTCATACCCATTAAAAATTACGCTACCCATAAAATTAAAAGTATTTACCCAGCATGGCCATTTATTATTGTATAACTTTGTTATGCCTTATAGGTGTATATCTTTAAGGTATACTGCATAAATTATAAATTATGATATAAAAGTCTGGAGGGCCATTTATTACTGTATACCTTTGTTATACCTTATATGTGTATACCTTTATGGTATACCGCATAAACTATGATATACAGGTCTGGATGGGTAGAGTGGGTAAATAGTTTAGTGAGTAGGTTAGGTAATATTTGAAAGTAGTGGATAGTGGCGGTAATTATTTTTGGTTTTGTGGGTATTTTTGTACGTGTCCCATTTAATATCAATTATACTTCCAGGCCCCATTAGTAATACAACCCAAATGAGAGCAAATGAAAAATCATAACAAATCAGCATGACAGTTGGCGATATCAAACTCTTACAACTTAACAATCAAACCAAATAAAATATTTGCTCTCCGTAACTTACCTTTCAAGCTTCTAGTGCATGGATGGTTAGCTCCATAAATTACGACATTAGTATATTGTGCGATAGCCCTTTTTAAATAGTAAAATCATGTTACTTTTTTTAATGCATGAACAACTTAATATTTGTGAAGATACAACTTTATTTTCTAAGGGAAAAATTATTTTTAAAAGTATAAATTTTGCCGATAGACCGACCGATTAGGCAACATAACCAAGGCCCCTGTTGAAGTTTGGCTTTAGGCCCCAAGTTTCATTGGGCCGCCCCTGAGTTACATACAACCAAAATATGAAGAACATACTTAATAAGAGTCAAAGTCAATGCAAGGAAGAATTGTACCTGGTCTATTGCAGAAGGTTCCTTTCCATGGTGAAATGTGGAAACAAGAATAGCCAATGCATGAACATGGTTCATGCTTACGTTAAACTGATCCTGCAACATCCGCGCTCGTTCCTCACACATGCTTGCCAGTGTTTCTTTCCTCCTCAATGCAATGTCTTCATAGAGGTACCAATACAACCAAATTGCTATCATCACCCCACCTAAGACAAAGATAACAAGAGCCTTTTTCCTCCACTTTCCGCCCGTTTGAGAGGAAGTACGAGCTTGCTGCTGCTGCAACTGTTGTAGCGGATGAAGGTGCTGAGATAGTGGTTGCTGCTGAACGAAGCTGCTCTGTTGATGTTCCCCACATTTTGTACATAACCGAAGTATCTTCCAGCTGACCACAAGCACGAGAAGGACGGACCACCATAATTTTGTGAAACAGAAGGCAATACTATCACATAGATCTGGGGCACAAGACCCAAGTTCTCTTATTTGTGATCCTTCCTGATTAAAATGAACCATACAAAAAAAAGGTGTGACCAATCTAGAAAACCACAGGGATTCTGTTACATGTCTTGTTATTCCAGACCACATGTTGAATATGCAACTCTTTAATTGGATAAGATATATAATTGATGCATCAGAACAGATGTAATTGGAACTTCTTGCCTATAGATAGATCAGTTGTACTTAGAGTGCAAGTGCACATGCACATGGGCGGAAAAGACACTATCCAGATCATTACTATCAGCTCAAAGGAAAGTCGCCCTCTAATGTTACAATTACTTCCTGGCCATAAAGTTCAATGTACAGAGAATTGAGAACATAGAGAGCCCACAATAGAAAACTATTAGTTTGTACAACAATTTCATGAACATGACCAACTAAAATCGTGGACTTGTTTACTAGGTAGCCAGGAAAATGTAGTGAAGATCAGTTTCTAACCATTTGTAAAGGCTTACCTTTTCAGAGAAGTGAGGCTCTGTTGACATTAGTGAAGATAAACGATGCAAAACAAATGGTAACGACTTGTCATCCAGTGAAATGTCAGGATTTCTGAATGCACCTTCCTCTGGAACTGGGCACTGGCCATTTGCTTCAAAATTCTCTACAACAATCTCATGTGGCTGCTCATATTTCAGTTTCTTTGAACCTAGCACCTCGAGAAGGCAAGTAATGGTAGTACTCAGAGGCATTTCCTGTCCAGGACCTTTTGAGCATTTCAAGGATGAAATCTACACAGTTGAGATTACAGAGGTCAATTGCTATAAACGGAGAGATCCAATCCTTAATAGTAAGAAAATGTATGAAAACATGACCACATTTTTCTTTTCCCTTCCAGAACATTTTCATTTAGATACTTCAGAAATCAAATATTAGCACAGCCTCAATCATAGTACCAACGAAAGCAAGCGGTAAAAGTGTCATTCAAGGCCTCCAACACGTCAAGCCACACATAACACGCCATTCCAGAACTTCAGGTTACATTCCCAAAACTGCCAGCTAGAGTGGAAAGCAACAGTTATGTTTCCTTTGGCAAAGCTCCATTCATTAATTATTCGCCCATCTTTTTTTCAATCCCCAATCTCTTCTCCCTTTCCCGCAACCAAGCCTTGAAACGTTCCTTTTGTCCATGCTATTGTTAAAAGTACAGGAGCTAGGAGTTTGCTTACGCAGTTCAAAATCTAATTAATCGACTAGCTAACTTTAATGTATCAAGAAGAAGCTGTCAATGGTATTACCTTCTCAATGTATTCGAAATTTTCAGGTTTCTACATAACATTAATGCAGTGTTGGGATACCAGTTGCTAAGTGGGGGATGCTTATTTTGATTCTTAATTTTTGGAGCATTATTTAGTCACATGTTCGAATAAGCAAACTATAGGTGGCTCCAGAAGGCAATGCAATACTTAAAACAAATTTGGGAGTTCATTATAGATATGGTATTACCTGTGGCATCATTTTGGTTTTCCTTTATTTTAGGTAAAGGCAATTCCAAACTGCTGTCCCATTTGCAAAAATATGAATACAATAGTAAGAGCCAAACCATTACACATTAGCACTGTAGGAAGAGCAAACTCCAGCTGCTTACTGTTTTACAGAAGAAACTACATATAAGGCAGCTTTCTTCTATGATTGAAAGGTCTACTCCTTAAGCACGCAATATGATGGCAATTATTCATAAGGGAGGTTTAACTCTAGTTCCCTTTCAATCAAACACACAGTCAGCAACTTAACCCCATAAACCTAATTCTTTTATATAGTGAATTAGCTGTAACTACCCTCACTACATCTGCAACCTCCTAAATGTTACTTGTAGTTGTATACAAATTAATTTTTCTTATAACCGTGGTGTCCTGGCCAGCTTGCAGGCACCTCGACTAATTCCACGTGGTACCTGCTACCTGCCACTAGTACAATACGGGTAACTCTGTCCACCAAAGCTTGGACAGATGGGAAGAAATCACCTAGTAATTTTATCTCACATGGATTGTGCACAATTTAACTATTTGTGACCGAAGAGAATAAACTTAGCAGCAACTAAATTAAACACTATAAGAAAAATGACACTAAAAGCATTCAAAGTAACTGGACAATCAAGTGTGAGCACCAAAACAAGATACCTGATCTTTTTCAAAGAATAAGGTAGCCAAAGTTTGAACTTGTTCCTTGCTGACATTGAAACGTTCTAGCAGAAAATAAGATTTATCTTCATTCGGTTCCGAACCCTCTTGTTTCCAACTATAAACAACACCATTTAAGCTTACAACCAACCAAACAAATCCAATTCCAAAGAAAAAGAGCCACAAAAACAAATGCTTTCTTTGCCATCTCCACCCACAATTTGGTCCTTGCAAAGACTCTCTGGCCTTCTTCATCCTAAAACTCAACGAGACGCTTCCATTCATGCCCAACAACTTGCAATTTAAGGACATCTTTAATAGAATCCACCTACATATCTTCAGAAAATGCCTTGATAGCTTAAGAGCAAACCCACTCAGAGCAGTAAAGCTCATTAAAAGTCAATAAACCCCCTTCAAGAACAACACTTTCTTCAATAATTAACCTGAATTTCAGTCAATTCTCGAACAACCACATCTCATAACCTCAAAATAAAGCTGAAATTGCTTCTTTTCAAGGCTATTCTTTAAAAACCCACCTCTATAAAGTCCTAACTAGTAAAAACCACAAGAGGGGTTGCACCAAAAAGATGAGTTACAAAGTACCAAGTATGGAAAGCAGATTCTTGGAAAATAAAGACTCCAATTTTTTGTAATCTTGTGGTTCTTGATGGCTAAAAGATTGAATTTTTGGCCACTCTTAGAAGCAATAAAATCCCATCAAAAGCTTACCTGTTATAGAGCAACACAAAGGCAGGACAATTATACCAAAAGACAAGACAACAAGTGGTTAAAAAACCAAGATTGTTACTTTAGCAAGCTGTAAAAATGGAATCATTTGCTTTCTTTTTCCAATATATCCAAATTTACTTTCTATATCAAGCTCTTAAACTTGAGTACACACAACAGTAAAACAGAAACAAGAAACAAAGAAAGAAGCATCAAGATCAAAACTTTTTAACACAAAATCTGATAATGGATAAAAATGAAGTGAATCCCAGTGCAAAAACAACTGGAATGAATGATCAGAATAATAATGGGATAAAAAGAAGTAGCCTTTTCTTTTTCTGTTTTTCTCTCTCTTACCCCATTAGTTTTTGTTGTGTTAAGCATATGCTGCTACATCATTATCTCATCATCCAAGTGGGGAAGCTTGTGAAAGGAAAAAAAAAAAATTATCATCTTATATTTACCATCATTGCATTACATTTTAATCATAGCATTAAGCTTTGTTCATATGTTAGTTGCACTTTATATTATCCAAATTTGTTTCAGCATTTTCTTGTTTCATTTCTTTGCTTCTTAAAAGATTGAAAAAGACATTAACTATTTACAGTGTTATGCTTATTTTATTCACTGTCACTTTACAGCTACAACAATGTAAATGAATAACCAATTTAAGTCAATGAACTCTAACTTGTACTAGTAGAGTAATAAATTTTACATTATGGGTTAATTTCCCATCAGTTATTAAAAATAAGACTGTTAAATGGATTTATAGGTTAAATACGCTCCGCTCACCTATTAATTTGTCTATAGCATTTCGTGTTCCCGTTGAGAGAAGGCCGCTCGATGCTTGGGGCGATGATTCGAAGTTAGATTTGCCTGAAGTGGTTCCCAAGAGAGTGTTAGCAGTGACTAATTGGACAACCATAGTCAACTAGGTCGTTGGTCTTCAAGTAGGGCCGATTTGGATATACTAATTGTCCCTCATTGATTAAATGAAAATTGTTAATGTGTTTATAGTAACTGTTCAACCTATAAGACTGGTCTTTTGAGTTGTGCTCCCATATTTAAAGCTTGTTTAGCCAAGCTGTCAAAATCAGCATATTCTAAAAAGTATTTTTTTATCAAAGGTATTTTTTAAATAAGTGCTTTGTGAGATAAGTAATTTGTGTTTGGCCAAATTTTAGAGAAGTGCTTTTGTTATTAATTTGTGTTTGACCAATATTTAAAAAATTATCAAATTACAAAAATAGATATATAATAATATTAATTTGATTAAATATGAAAGTTTTAAATAGGTATTCTTGTCCCAAATAATCAAAAGCACTCATTTTTTTCAAGAAGCTATTTTTTCAGCTTCTTCCTCACAGCAAAAGAATAGCTTCTGCTGCCACTCAAAAGCACTTATTTTCCCTAAAAGTTTGGCATAAGTACTTTTTGAGAAAAATAAGCACTTCTAACCCCTCAGAAGCTTGGCCAAACACACTCTTAATTTATAACAATTTATCATACAAATTAATTTTTATGAAAAAAGTTACTAGTAAATGTAAATACATTTTGTAATTTATAGGGAGGGAGAGTGGAAAAAAGAAAAGAAAAAAAAATGAGAGAGAGGTGGTTGTGGAAAGAGCCAGTTGTTATAGTTCAGTTCACATGGAAAAGAGTGATGAAAAAAACAAGTAAACTAAAAAATAGAAAAAAAAAGAAGGCATATATGCTTTTGATAATACGGCTACGGCCCTATTATTATGAGCTAAAGGGAGAAACTTGAAAGATGGGCGATTAATCGGCGTAAAAAAGTATGGGGCTTGGTGCTAAAATGCGCCACCTACTTGAGATGCTTATCCTACACTTTATTCTTGGCAAGATAATTGATGATGTGGGCATCCCATTATTAGTTGTGTAAAGTCGGCCATGCACCTCAAATAATAGCGTTGCGTTTAATTTTTTTTAAATGAATTGATAGTGTAGATAAACTAATCACTAATATTAAATTGAAAGGCATGATTAGTTTGACCATCATTATATGATTCCTTGTGAGTTTAAACAAGTTATTTGGCTGCTTAGATAATACACAAATATTATGCATGGTTTGTCTTAGCATAAGTGAGTTTTCTTCATCATATAAGTAAATCCTTGAATGAGCCAAATGTAGTAGAAATTATTCTGAATTATTTTCTAAAACTTGGTAGACCAATTCATAAATAAACTCTAACCATCAATTCAATTAAAGACTTACTATGAGGAAGATAATCTATTCTTTTGTTTATAATGACAAACTAACATGCTTGAAATGAGGATGAGAAATTAATATTAACTCTCATTTAAAAATGGAAAACATTAGAGTGATGATGTAAGAAAAAATATTAGACAATTACAAGTTGAAAGTGACCAGCAAACTATATAACAATCAATAGAAAGTCTCAAGGGAAACTGCTATTTATGTTCAATAAAAAAGTTAGGAGTACGGGACATAATTAGAAAATAATAAATTTATTAGTATTGACAGATTTTTTAATACCTTTTATGTAATTCGCAAACAAAAAATATAATGAAAGATTGAAGCTATCAATATTTCAGATAAAAATGTGTGAGTATATTACTACGCTAAACTTATAATTAATGGGCCACTTTCTTTCTTTCTTTATAAAGAATTGGAAAAAAATGAGATACTCCGTCGGGTCCCATTTAAATATCACAATTAATTACGATAACTACTTGAATCAAAATAATTGTTATTTTAACAATTAAGATGAAATTTACTTTCTTTTTTCTGCTATAGTCTTAATATTAATTGATCTTGAAAAGTGCACACAACTCAATTATGACCTTAATCATGTTCAAACTCAAACTACCAAGAAGATAAGGTTAAACTTGTAAAAATGAGTTATTTATGATTCTTAATAGACGTGTAAGTAATAAAATATGACAACTAAAAAGGAATGGATGGAGTAACTAGAGATGGACTATTATAATATCGTGGTATACAATTTGGATGATTTTTGGTGGGCTATCCGCTATAAGGGATAGTGTGATAAGCAGCCACAACTAGAAATCTTGAATCGACTCAATATGATAAAAATATTTTTCTTGTCAATTATAATAATAGTATTTTGTGCCCGTAAATTATCTTTATTGTTCTTCCATGTTAGCGACGTTGTCATCCAATGATGATCATAAAAAATATGAGAATTTTCCCAAGCAACAAGGGTAAATATTGTCGGTAATATTATGAAATTATAAGTTTACAAAACTGTGACAACAACACATGCAATTTTAAAATATTTTTGAAGCTTAATTACAATTTACTAACGATTTTGCATAGATCAAACTTAATTAGCAACACCATTTACTATAATCGACTCAACATGAGAAAATCGACTTTTCATTTTCAAACTTTGGATGGAGCATTTGTAACGAGACTTTTAAGTTCTCCTTAAAGAAATGTTGAACCATTTTCAATTTTGCGGGGAATTTAATCAAAAAATATATACAACAGATGACGGGCTCCAAGCATACCTTCACCATCAAATATATGATTCCCTGCTTTTTTCCAATTAAATTTGAATCCTCTCATACTATGATTGCACACCACATGTAGGACAATATTTATGTGTACTCAATATATCCTCACTAAGTATACAAAGATTATACAAGATATATTCTAAAAATTCAGAGAATACATCAAGTATACATCAAAACTATCAAACAAAAGAAAAAGAAGAAAACAAGAAAAATGGAAGGAACTCCATGGCAGATCTGAAAATGGTGCAGATTTTGGAAGGAAGAGAGATAAAAGAAAAAGGAAAAAAAGAAAGGAAAAGGTGTCACGCCGCCGTAGAAGAAAAGTAAGGTGACTAATGATGGGAATTTTTTAAAAAAAATTACCGTTGGAGAACGATAATAATGGTGGCCGGTAGCTGACATCACCCGTTAAGGGGAAATGGGTAGCGGCTACAAAAAGATATGTAGGTGAGCCAAGTGTTCACTTCGGATAATCAAAATATAGGTTTCAAAAAATATGTAAAGGTTACCGATTGGTTATTTCCTAATATTTTTCCAATTATATCTCTCACTTAAACATGTAAGTTAGTGTTATGTTTCAGGTGTCAAATCAAAATAGACCAACCAACTAAATCCCTCAAGTGAACCTTAATTTTGAAGGTGCCAACTGAAAAGATTGACAATTAACCAAAGTTACGATGCATGTAATTTCTCAATTGAACATTTAAACATAGAATTAACCTTATCCAATTGCCAATATTAGCGAAACAACAGAGCATGTTTGTTGATAGTTGCTCACCGAAGACTTCTGGTATGGGTCCACCAGCCGTTTCTAACCATTTCATTGATAGAATACTTCATTGTTACTTTAGTATAAAGTGGTGAAGTAGTGCTAATACATTTGTTTATCCTTTGATTGCTTTGTCAATCAATAATATAGTACTCCTCTATGTTTTCATTAACGGGACATGTAGGGCTAATATTCCCTTAGGCTCAAATTTACAAGATGTTGATATGCTTAGACCCACCATTATAGTTGATCTTCCAAGAAAGATTGACACCTTAATTTACAATGAAAAATAATGATGTACTAGTAAATAAACCTAGTAATACTTCAACTTAGCGACCGGGAAAAACAAAACTAATTCTTCTAAACTATAATATATGTGTATTTCTAAAAAACGAATTTCAAGTATTACAATTAAATTTGTATTTAGTTGAGTCTTACGCGACCGTTTATATCTTAATTTGACCGGTTGATAAATGATTTACGTTGATAAGTGATCGGTCTACCGAGTATTGAATTGAATACGATATGAGCAATGAATTCGACAGCACAGACAACAACAAGTTTCGATGGTACAATGCAGCAAGTTTAATTCGAAGACAAACTTGATCGAATAAATAAAGATGAGCCGTAGATTCACAGATTATGACGATATGATCAAACAACTACAAGCGATCGATTCTATGTGATTATGAGTAAACAAGTTATGAACGAAATAGGCAACTATTGTTTTATCGAACACGATTTAAATACTCAATTTACCCAATATTAGATGAACGATTGAATAAAATTCGATGAATGATGCTGAATAGTATTGTGATGACAACGCTAAATATGCAAGATGATACGAATCAACCGATGACAGATTTGATAAAAGCGATAGAGCTACTATTAACTGATTAACAATAATCCTATTGAGTTGATGCTACGATCAAGATAACAATAATTAATCAACGTGATCGACGATAATGAACGGATATGCCAAACAATGAATTAACAATATGACCAGGATAACGACAATAAATTAATGTCATCGATAACGATGAGCAAGTATATCAAACAATTGAGATAGCGTGTGAACAACTGAACAAACAAATAGTAATAAATCAATAAATGAAAGCAGTAAAGCTTATTGTATTTTTCGGTCGAAGGCTGGTGATATGTTGAAAGAGACGAACCTTTAGACTTGAACTAATCGGTGATTTGTGTTTTATACAGCAATTGTGACAATAATGGGCGGATTTGCAATAACAATGATGAAGATATGATAACAGAATGAAAGGGGGCTTTTTGTTCAGAAGAACGTAAATCTACAAATGGGTAAATGTGGGCTTATTTATAGGTTAGTGAGATGTGGAGTCCCCAATCCTAGAAGGACTCCACTCCCCCACGTTTCTCCATCAATCATGCAACAACAATTATACACGTTCAACAAACTCTGCTGAATCCGTTCCGACAAAATGAGATTTATCTGGCAAAACGATTGTCTTCGGGATCTTCCGATCATGATCCAGCTCATTCGATCACGTCGCCGATCGAAGCTACCCTTATCCGATCCCGTTTCATAACGTCTCCGAAAATTGCTCTCATCTGGACACGTAGCTGACCACGTGTCAAGAGCGTGATCGGACAAATTTCGATCAAGACAATATGTACCCCTTTAATCATGTTTTAATATTAGTTTGTCCTTTATGCTTTGCTAAAATTGGTGATTTTAAATTTCTTAGCGACGGTTCATTTGAAGAAGCTATTTGTTTCTAATCTTCTTTTTTTTTTTTTTTTTTCACATTTCTTTAAGTTCATAGAGAATGACATTTTTAGCATGTCGAACTGGTGAGCGCGGACTTAATTTAATATTATGAATTTCTAGTGACCTGTTTTATGTAAAATTATTTGATTAGTTTAAAGAGTGATCAATGACAGTTTATTTACTGACCCTACCATGTTAAGAATTTTTTTTTTGGGTATAGATTCCATCCAATCATAAATCCCACTTGCTGTAATGAGAAATGTTACTTATAAAGCTTGTATTCTTATCAACATTGATTATTAGTTGTCTATTATTATATTATACTACTGGATTATCTTTCAAGTGAAGTTGCACACAACAAAAGTTACTATATGAGAAATCTTTTTCGTTTATTTTTTCACTTTGTAATCTTTACATGGAGGATGCTTTGTTGAATCCCTTATCCAACTGCTGTTATTTTCCAATTTAAATTGATAACAAGTCATTCTAAGAAGATGCAGTAATATACAAAAGAGAAAAGCAACTAGGCAACTAACATGTCAATAGGTAGTTTCAGCTGAAAAGGAAATTAATATTACAGCTATTCCTTTCAATTTTCCTGACAAAACTATCTCCAGTATAGCTAGCACTTACATCCAAAAACATGGTAATACTCGAGATACAAACAATTGGGATATTATAAAATATGGCCACTTCACAACTAGCTCAGCCTACAGAATTATAGCTGAACAACATGAAAAACAATCCTCTACCGATAAGGACTTCTCTTGGCTATGGAAGTGGAATACCTTAAATAAGATCAAATTCTTTATATGGCAAATAGCTTTGAATTCAATCCCCACTGCAAGTATGTTATATTCCAGGAATATCATAAACTCGGGTATATGCTCCTTATGTGGCAACAGAAGTGAGGATCAGTTTCACATATTTTTTGAATGCGACTATGCAAGATTTATTTGGAATAGTTTCAACCGTAGTGCAGCAATGCCTCATAGAAATAATGATCCATATGCTTTCTATGAATGGCTGAAGAAGGAAAAAACATCAAAAATCTCAATTAACAGATATCTCCAATGGTCTGATATCCTACCTTTTATCCTATGGCATATATGGCTTCACAGAAATGCCAGAATTCACAACAACAATGTTAAGATTCTCTACAAGGCAGACATTATAGAAAGAGCCATGGAATTTATAATGTTAACTGACAAAAGATCATCCACACAGATTCATACTATCCAAATCAAATGGATCCCTTCCCTGGGGAATTGCTACAAGCTAAACATTGACGGAGCATGCCTAGGGAATCCGGGTAAAGGAGGTATTGGAGGAGTAATCAGAAATAGCTTAGGCAACTGGATCATGGGATACAGTAAATGTATACCATATTGTACAAACATATTCGCAGAAATCAGGGCTCTAGTCCAAGGCCTTTCCTTAGTCTTGGAAAACAACTTGTTGCCAATTGTAATTGAAACTGACTGTTCAGAGCTACTAAACCTCATTGCTAACAAGCCTGGACAATTTTCAAATTTACTTAATGATTGCAGGTTGTTATTACTTAGAGCAGGGAAGCCAAGACTGCAGCACATCTACAGGGAAGCTAATGGAGTAGCGGACTCGCTGGCTAAGCATGGTTGCAGTCTACCATCTTTTGAAAGCTTAAAGACTTATCATAATCCACCGCCTTTTATTTTATCTGCTTATGTAAACGACCGTGTAGGGACATTGTACTCTAGACGAGTCAAGACTGTTAATGCTCCTCTATATTTGAACTATGATACTTCAGTAGCCATGCTCTCTGAAGATATCAATTTCTGTAATAGGACCTAGCTATGTTTGTGATGAATAAAAGTCTTTGTTTACCAAAAAAAAAAAAAACAGGTAGTTACACAATAATATAACGTAGCAAAAACAACTACATGATAAATTATGCATCGAAGTGTATGTATTCTTGGCGTTACACTTGTAGAGTACTAAATACTCCACTAATCAATGAAATGAACCACTAGTTAAAAGGGAAAAACAAGGTACATATTAATATCCGAAATTACCTCTCTAGTATCCGAAATTGATTCAACTTTTTCATCCATTGAATTTTTAGTTCAAACATAAAATTACATTAATATATTATTTCATATTTTCACTTGTCATTAACAAAACTCCAATGTGATTTGGATATTGTGATGGCATGTGGAAGTACTTAATCCCTTAATCTTTGATTATGGTTTAAAGTTACTTTCATATTGGAGCTCCGGGAGGGATCAATCAAAACCATAATTTTCCTAACAATATACTTACTTTGCTCCCGTTTATATGTTAATATTTTTTTTAATTTATTTTAAGAAGAATGATAACTTTTAAATTTAAAAATAAATTATCTTAAGCTTTTCATTGTATCTATTGTTGTTGTTAGGATGAAGAAGAGAGTTGGGATGAAGGAGAGATGAGAGGGAGAGAAGAGAAAGAATCAGAAAATGTATTACACAATTGAATGAAAGAAGAGTACAACAATGAGACTTAAGTAGTTGGCTTAACCAACTTTTAAACTCTAACTAACTAACTAATTTCTGAAACTGGTGAAATGACCAAACTACCCCTGACTAACTAACTACTCGTTTAACAGTTTTAATCCAATCTTCTTAACTACTAATTCAGCTCACTCAACACTCCCCCTCAAGCTAGGTGGGGTAAAGATGTTAAGAACTCCTAGCTTGGACAATAAGTGAGTATGATGAACCCTATTAAGACCCTTAGTTAAGATATCTGCAGGTTGTTCCTTTGTAGAGATGTACTCAGTTTGAATCAGCCCCTTCTGTAACTTCTCCCTTATAAAATGGCAATCAATCTCTATGTGCTTTGTTCTTTCGTGAAAAACTGGATTAGCTGCAATCTGAAGTGCAGCTTTGCTATCACTGAAGACTTGAACTGGACTCTCAATCTTCACTCCAACTTCCTGTATGAGTGATGGTAACCAAGTCAGTTCAGCTGTGACAGATGCTAGGCTCCTGTATTCTGCTTCAGCTGAGCTTCTAGATATGGTAGTCTGCTTCTTTGACTTCCAGGACACAAGAGGCTCTCCTAGTTTTACTAAGAACCCAGTGACAGACTTTCTAGAGAAAGAGCATGCTGCCCAGTCTGCATCACAAAAAGCAGTGACTGTCAGCTTAGAGTTACTAGACATCAGCACTCATTGACCTGGTTGATTTTTGATGTACTTGACTATTCTTAATGCAGAGTCCATATGAGATTGCTTTGGCTCTTGGAGAAATTGACTTAGTGTTTGAACACTATATGCAATGTCAGGTCTAGTCACAGTTAGATAGAGAAGTTTCCCTATCAATCTTTGATAGACTGCTGGATTGCTGAGTAACTTATCAGTAGTGCTTATGACTCCCTTCTGTCTTACAAACTCATCATATTCTCTAGTAGTGAGCTTAGTGTTGGGATCAATAGGTGTAACTGCAGGCTTTGATCCACTTAGCCCAGCTTCAGATATCAGCTCCAATGCATACTTTCTTTGGTGCATTAGAATCCCTTGATCTGACCTAGCAAACTCAATGCCAAGAAAATAATTTAGTTCTCCTAGATCCTTCATCTTAAACTCCTTCTGTAGAGCACATTTTGTTTCTTCAATTAGTTTCAGATTGTCGCCAGTGACTAGCATGTCATCCACATATACCAGAACTACTGCAGTTCCACTGGTGGTTTTTCTGGTGAATAGAGAGTGATCTAGTTGACTCTGAATGAACCCAAACTTCAGTAATGCTTCAGTTAGCTTTGCATTCCACTGCCTTGGTGCTTGTTTAAGCCCATACAAGGATTTGATGAGCCTGCACACCTTGTTCTCCCCCTGGCTCTTGAATCCTTGTGGCAATTGCATGTAGATCTCATCATATAAGTCTCCTTGGAGAAATGCATTATAGACATCCATTTGGTGAATGTGCCAGTGCTGAGCTACTGCAATTGATAGCACTGTTCTTAATGTTACCATTTTGACAACAGGAGAGAAAGTCTCTTGATAATCAACACCTTCCTTTTGACTGTACCCCTTTGCAACTAGCCTTGCCTTGTATCTTTCTATTTCCCCAGATGCCTTATACTTGATTTTGTATATCCATTTGCATCCTATTGGTTTCTTACCTTTGGGTAATGTCACTATGTCCCATGTGTAATTGTTTTCCAATGCTTCTATCTCTGATTTCATTGCTTCTATCCAGTTATAATCTTTAGCAGCTTCTGAATAAGAGGATGGTTCAGTTGTGGATGAAAAAGCTGAGAGGTAAGCTTGGTATTTAGGAGATATGTTGTCATAGGACAGATATTTGTTTAAAGCATAGGGCTGTTCATGGTGTACATTGAGTGACACAAAGTCCTTCATCCACACTGGAGGATTTGTATGTCTGCCTGACCTGGTTTTGTTGTCTTGTGAAATAGATGAGGCAGGTACATTTGTTGTCTGATTGGGTATATGCTCATTATGAGCTTCAGCTTGTGCTTCATTATGGGCTTCAGCTTGTGCTTCTAGCTGGTGGCCTTCCAGTGGAAGTTCAAGATCCTGATCTAACTCCACTTCTTGACCAGCTTGTAAGAGATCATCATGTAGTTCTGTGTCAATTATATTCTCCATATGCTCAGTCTCAGTAAGGATACTGAACTGATTTTGCAGGAACAGAGGTGATGATGTCTTATTGACTTTGAAAGGGAATACATCTTCCCTGAATAGTACATCTCTGTGCACAAAAAATTTGTTACTTTCCATGTCATATAGTAGGTATCCCTTCTGTGTATCTGAGTAGCCCATGAGCACAGCTGACTTGCTTCTAGGCTTCAGTTTATCAGTCTCCTGAACTATCTTAGCATGACACAAGCACCCTAATATTCTGAGATGATGCAGGGCTGGTTTCTTGGTGTATAATTTTTCTTAGGGAGATAGGTTATGTAGAACAGGTATAGGCATTCTATTTATTAAGTACACTGCAGCTAAGACACAGTGACCCCAGAATTTGACAGGAATGTTTCCCTGAAACCTCACTGCTCTTGTTACTTCTAATATGTGCCTGTGTTTTCTCTCAGCAACTCCATTTTGCTGAGGAGTGTAGGCACATGACCTCTGATGAACCATGCCCAATTTCATGAACATATCATGGCATAGGGAGTTCAGAAACTCTGCCCCATTGTCAGTTCTAATAACTTTGACAGTACTGTCAAACTGTGTCTTCACATAGCTGAAAAACTGTTGCAGAGCTACATACACATCACATTTTGTTTTCAACAGATAAACCCAAGTCATCCTAGTCATGTCATCTACTAAAGTTAGAAAGTACTTGTGACCATCTATAGTTGGCACCTTGTAAGGTCCCCAAACATCAGCATGGAGAAGTTCAAAACATTTACTACTTTTGATATTACTGGAAGGAAAAGATTGTCTTGCCTGTTTTGCACAAGGACATATTGTACACTTGGCTACAGTATCAGTTACAATTTCAGAATTAACAGAGAACAATTTCTTAAGAACACCAGAGGACACATGTCCTAGTCTCTTATGCCACAGACTAACATCTACGTTGTCTACAGACTTCACAGTAAGACTAACTCCTTTGTTCTGACTATCTTCATCCTTTACCAGCAGATATAGTCCATTCTTTTCTTTACCAATCTCCTTCACCTTCCCACTGTAGAGATCCTGAAAGACACAAAAATAAGGGTAGAAGGTGACTGAGCAACCTAGTTCTTTTGTGATCTTGGAGACTGATAATAGATTATACTTGAACTGAGGTATGTGAAACACATTATCAAGAGTGCTTCTGTCATTGAACTAGCTCCAGTGTGAGTGACATGTGAGACATCACCATTGGGTAGAAACACCCTCTTGGGATTGACATTTTTAGTTATTGTGGACTGATCTAAGAGATCAATATCAGACACCATGTGATTTGTGGCTCCAGTGTCTATGATCCACTCCTGCAGTTTATTATTGACTAATAGGGCACTGCTGGTACCTGCTATATTTGCTGAGGAGGTTGATTGGCCATTGTTCAGCATCTGTAAGATCTGTGCATACTGTTCCTGTGAAAAAGTACATGACTGTAGCTGATTCATATTGTGAGATTCCTGAGCAGGATGCTGCATTGTCCAGGAAGTGGACTGCTGAATCTGATTATTTCCTTGAGCATTATAGCCTCCAAGATTTCCTGTGTTATCCACCACTGCATTGTAGGCAGTGTTTCCAGCATTTTCTCTCTTCATTTTTCCTCTAAAATCAAGAGGATAACCAATTACCTTCCAGCACCCCTCCCTGTTGTGTCCTTTGATCTTGCAGATGTCACAGTACTGATTGTTGCCAGTCTTTTTGTATCTTGGATTAACACCACCTCTATGGTTATTTGTGTACATGGCTATAGGATCCATGTTCCCCATAACTGGAGCAGCTCCCAGAACTCCTGAGTTATGCACAATCCCTCTTTGACTCTCATCACTCACAATCAGGTTATAGGCCTGATTCACAGTAGGTAAGGGACTTATCATTAAAATCTGACTCCTGGCTTGAATGTATGAGTCATTCAAACCCATCAAGAACTGATAAAGCTTTTGTCTCCGCAGATATAACACAAACTCCTTGGACTTCTCACAATCACAGCCTGGAGCAGGGACCAGTGCTTCAAATTCATCCCACAGATCTTTCAATTTTGAATAATAGACAGACACAGAACTGGTTCCTTGTGTTAAGCAGACAATATCCTTATGCAAGTTGAAAGTTATTGAGTCATTTATCTTATCAAATCTCTCACACAAGTCTTCCCACAAAGCCCTTGCACTTGTTGCATACACAATTCCCCCAAGCAAACTACTGGACACAGAATTCATAAGCCAAGAGAGGACTATAGCATTACACCTCTCCCACTGGGTCCACAGATGGGGTTCATACATTTCTTTCTTACAGGTTCCATCAACTAAACCTAGCTTGTTTCTTCCTAACAATGCAATTCTCATAGACCTACTCCACACATAATAGTTTTCAGACCCAAGAAGTTGTACAAAGATTAAGGAGATTCCACTTACATCAGAAGAGTGGAGATACAGTGGATGGTTGTGGTCCATAACCTGAGTATTCTGAGGATGAATCCCAGCTACATTGCCTTGATCAGCCATTTTTCCAAGAACTCACGAGTATAGCAATTTCTTGATCTCAAGCAGTTTCTTGATCTCACAAAACAGAATTTCTTGAACCTAAATTTTATCAGAAGATTACCGGCGGAAAATGTATTATGAATTTTAGTACCAGATCAATGAATCTGGCCAGGCTCTGATACCATGTTGTTGTTAGGATGAAGAAGAGAGTTGGGATGAAGGAGAGATGAGAGGGAGAGAAGAGAAAGAATCAGAAAATGTATTACACAATTGAATGAAAGAAGAGTACAACAATGAGACTTAAGTAGTTGGTTTAACCAACTTTTAAACTCTAACTAACTAACTAATTTCTGGAACTGGTGAAATGACCAAACTACCCCTGACTAACTAACTACTCGTTTAACAGTTTTAATCCAATCTTCTTAACTACTAATTCAGCTCACTCAACATCTTTAATATAGCATTGTTTGTGACCAAAAGTTTTAAATTTTTTTTTTAAAAAAAAAAATTTGTGCCTATTCAAATATAATTTATCACGTAGAAGAGGTAATATTAGATCAGAAGTTTAACTATAAGGCATGGGTGTCTCAATTTCAAAGAATACGAGAACAAACTTGACATAGCTTTCTCACAACTGGAAGTGGAAGGTACCTTTGGCTAATGATTAGAATCTTCCCAATGATAGAACTGATAATCGATTTCAGAGATTTTTTTATTTGTAAATAAAAGCTTCGTATAGGTTGATTAAATTGAGGTTCCTCGAGCTTCTATGTGTATATTTTATGTCCTCGTTATGCTCTATTGACATCACCATATATGCTCTTGTCGTGCATATAGAAAAATTAAGTCTAATTTCCCACTGTGTTCAAAATTTATAGATGTTAAAGTATTCAATTCTACCAAGTTATTCATTATATTTTAAGTAATTTTTACAGTAGTCATATAACTTATGATTATTTGTAAAAATCAATAGATTATTTTTTGTAACCCTAATATGTGGACTGCCTAATATAAGATCTATCTTTTAATTGTGAAAAAGGACAGTAGTACCACCCAAGGGGCGGGAACTTACATTCTAACTCTTCTCCGAGGATTCCATCCATAAACACAATTATCTATCATTGTATGTTTTATGTTTTAGTTTTTACAAAGATAATAAAAATCTCAATGTGTGCCTCCATGAGGTAAATATGGCTCTACTTGCTGGTGATAAGTTGTCTTGGCATTTTAGCTATGTTCGCATGCCTACTTGGAGCCCGTTTGAGTGAGCTTAAAAGTGGTTTATAAGCTTATAAGCTCATTAGTAAATATTTAATAACTTAAGAATTCATGGACTTATATATAATTTCTAATGTGCTTAAAAAGTCAAAAGTGATAAGTTAGGATTTCCTAACTTCTCAAAAAGTAGCTTATAAGCCACTTTTGACTTATAAACCCACCCAAACATGCTCTTGGCTTTCCGATGAGAAATGACAGGGTTTATGACTATATTATGATTCTGAGTAACCAGTCAAAAATTTTGGTAGTTTTAAAGTGACGAAAATCACTTTATTGTCTTTGTAGAAGAATTTTTGTGTAAAAGTTGAATTATCACTTTTCAATATTTTAAAAAATATGGGTGTGAAGCGAGTCGTTTATCTAACATGAGATAACGCATAAGCTCGCATGAATCTTTAATATTTAATCATTTATAAGTAATATTATTAAAATAATAAAATATAAACATAAAAAAAGGTAAACTTACGTAGAGATTATTAAAAATTCAAATACATATAACGCTAACCCTGATAATATGCAAGGCTAAGAATTTGACAATTTGATAATTTTTTTTTTGTGAATTTATTTAAGAAGTTGACATTTAAGTGTAGGCATTAGATAGACGATTTATTGAAAAAAACTCTTTTTAATTTAGAAATATTTTGGGGCTTTTGCCTCATGTCCTACTCAATGTCTAAACATATGCTCCATTATGCCTCAAATTACGGTGCTTACGCCTTTCAGTACTTACACTCCATGTCGTTCTGGTGCGGTTTTGCTATGCCTATATCAAGAATTAATTCATTCGTTTCTAAACTAATCTCTTAGTTACAACTGTGATTGTTTTAAGTTTTATGTTGCAATGTTAGTGCCAAAATAGTAAACCCATTCACAAATAACCAACTCGTTAGAGTTTCCACCCAAGATTTTTTCACTCAACTCATCCATCCTTTGGACTTGAAAAAAGAGATATTCACATTAAAAAATAACAAGAAATATAGGAAGCTAGAACATAAAATAATGAGAAATAAACAATATCCACTCAATGTTGACATATTGGATTTTTGGTTTGCTTTCCCACAAACCCTACCAAAAAATAATTCAAAGGATAAAAAGACACCCTACCCTTAGCCCCAACTAAATTTCAAATTACAAATAGCACCTTCCTCCGCCCACAAAATCCAAATCGTAATGCGTAAAATTAAATTCTCTCCCTCCGATTTTTTTGATTTCCTCGATTTTCGTGTAACCAAATATCGTAGGTCCCACGACAGCTATGTCTGACAAGTAATCTTGTTTTCATTATATGTTGAAACTATGCGTCCATCCTTGTATGTGTACTGTTTATTACTATTCCTTCTCTAAATAAAAAAAAATTGTCATATTTTTAAATTTGAAAATAATTCAACTCTAAACTTATGTTTTGGCTCATTTATAGCCACACAAATATCTATACCTCATTTTAGACCACAAATTTCAAAAGTCTTCATTTATTTATTAAATTTTGTGTCAAATCAAACTACGACAAACAAAATGGGACGGAGAGAGTATATTTGAAGTATAATTAAAATTAATGAATATATTATAGCCATAAGATTTGGGTCAAAATTCTTTTAACATTTACTAAATTTTGTACTGCTTCAAATTAATAAGCCTCTGTTTGGACATAAAACTTGGAGTAATTATTTTCTAAATAATTTGAAAAACTTTGTTTTAACATTTTTTTTGTGAGTTTTTGTAAATGTGTTTTCAAAAATCAAACCCATTTTTTGGGGTTTTTTTTTTCAAATAATCAACTCTTCTTACTAACAAAATTCAATGTTTCGAAGTAAAATATATATTTAAACACAACTTTAATTTCCAAAAAACTACTCCTTCTGTTTCAATTTATGTAGCAATATTTTCTTTTTAGACTGTTCCAAAAAAATGAAAACATTCTAAATTTGATAATTAATTTCAAAATTACAGTTTTGACATTAATGAAATGATTTATAAGTACGCAAATATCTATGTCTTATATCAAACCAAAAATTTCAAAAAAAATTCTTTATTAATTTTAATTTTTATTTATTTTTACTCCATGCCTAGTTAAAATATGCCTAACACATAAAGTGAAATCGATGTCAAACGCCAGCTAAATTTAAACCAGTCTAGATCGTAGGAACAAAGAAAATGAAAAAAACTGCGGGAAGCATTGAGAGGACGACACGTCAACATCATCATGAAGCGGGTCCCAAAGTTGAGTAACACGCTTTTTTTTTTTGCAACAGTAGTTGTAACAAAATTTAACCGTACAGCGCGTGAAGAAGCAAGCGCCAGAAGAAGACAGAAAAACATCAAACAGAAAACAGAGAAACAGACTAATATTGTTAAGAGCTATAGGCTGTAGGTGTGTGAGCAATATTTTGTCTTCGTAGGTTTCGATTTACGATAACGCCCTTGTTTTTGTGTCTTAATGGTTGACTTTCCTCCAAAATTTTGTGTAAATGCTTCAATATAATACTTTTATTGTGGGGAGTCTCTCATCAACTCCTCAAATTATCTTCGTGTAATTTATACTCCTATATCACCGATTCTAACCATGAAAATAGTCACTGATATTTATATTGAGGTAGACTGTGTATATCATACCTATTTGGGTGTGGCTCTTCCTTGAATCCTAAGTGAATGAAAAATATTTTATGCACCGGGGTCAATATAATTCTTTACCATTTGAACAAAACTGCTCATACAACAATATTTTGTGCTTTATTTTCAGATCTTTTAGGTGCCAAAAAAGTACCTTTTGAGAATTTAAACATAAAACTACAAACAAGATTGTAATATATCACAATAGCGAATTGATCTTTTTACGATATTTTCTCTAAAATCAAGTCAAGTTACATGCATAATAATAGTAGGATTAAAAATCTCGATTTTTCCTCTCGAAGTGATTCTTAAAAAGGAAAACAAAGACCTCTCGGTCTACTTTTTTCTATGAATTGTGGCGAGAGTTGCGCCTTAACAAGTTGAGACTAAGTAGTCATTCCAAATATAACAGTTTGAGATTGGAGTCGAATCCCACACAAAAAGTGCAAACCTAGAACAACAATAATTTACTAGCCAAATATCAGGATTGAATCAATTACGCGAATTAATCGAATTTATTAAAAATTACTAATAATTAACTAAAAGCTAAAGTAATAAGAATTAATGAATAATGAGAAAGCAAAAACCAATACGAGAGAGCCTAGGATTATGACTTTCATAATTATCAGGGTGACATTAAGACAAGTTTCAGTTGTCATGACGTCTTCCCCTTTATTGACGATAAACATTAGAGTTACCACAATTCTCTCCCGAACAATTATGATTTTAATCTAGATATATTATTTCGAAGTATGTCTAGGTTAGAGGAGGAGCCTTGCTTTGAATGTGGGTCCAAAATTCTAATTATTTTCGATTATCGGGTTTTAAATTAATAATTTGTACGTAGGTGAATTTCTTAAAACAAACAAAGTTATTGAGTTCGAATTAAAGTTACTAAGCACGACCGAACCCAGTTATAACACTCTAGCTCTACCCTTGATCTAGGTGATCAGATAGTGATTACTCTACCACAATTAGATTCGTTATTTCTAACTCCTCATTACGCACGTCTCTCTAATTATATTCCAATCAATTAACAAGAGTATTGTTGTTTAACTCACCTAACCCTATGTTCTTCGCCGAGCAATATAAGATGTAAGTAACTAACTGTTGGCCTTGGAATCAACCACAAGTAGAAGAGATAAACAAGCACATTTATAGAAAAAGCATCTTAAATCATAAGAACTCGTTTATAAGATTCACTTAATAAAAAGACACAATTATAATTCTAGATAAGAATTTAGCTACTCATGTTCAAAAGTAAAGACGTAATTAAAATAAAATTTACAATATAGGATAGAATGAAAGCTCTTCAGATCATTCGTCTTCTGACCTGAGAACTCATATTTTTGTTCTCTCTTGCCTTTAAACCTTGTTCAACCAAATTTTGATCACGTTTTTTGATGTATTTATACGATTCTAGAATGATCTTAGACGATCCGAACTTGAAAAATCCAACTAAAAAGTAATTTCCAGTCGAAAGCCAAATTTTGCATATTTTAATCAACTTTTGCCAAGGCCACCAAGTTTCCTTGCCGTGTCGCATGGCGCGAGGCATAGTATTAACCCGACATGCTATTCTAACCGCTTCTCTTAAAATGTCCATTGATTTGTTTTTTTTCGAATTTCAAATTTTTACTCAGACTTTAATGCTCTATTTTTTCTCCATTTTAGCCCCAAAATTTCTTTGCTCATTTCATTTCTCCACATGAAAACACATCTATAACACACAAAACACTTGGAGCATGACTCAAACGAAAAGTAACAAAATATGAGGTAAAATTAAGACTAAAAACATGTACTTTCAGCTGAATTTGAGAGTTACAATAAAGATGGATAATTGATTTCATCATTAGAAAAGTTTCTCGTCACTTTCTTCTAAAGAGCATGAAATTTGAACTTGTGGATAATGCTTTGCTTTCGCATATGACAAGGAAAAAGATTTTGTGTATACTCAACCCACTCGGTTATAAGTTGACATGTTAGGAAACATTGCGATTTTGTGTAACAACAAATACAGCATTATATATATATATATTTAGTCTTTAATCCGATTATTAATTAAATCGAGTCTTTACAAGGTAAATTAACACCCCCACCCTCCTCGCCAAACCCCCAATACGCTTTAACTATACATGTGAAAAGGTCTTCCATTACTGTTTATCCGGAACAACAAAGATTACCATCATATCTGTTAGTGGTTGGAACTTCGACCAACTATATAAATATAGTAGTATATGTCTATTTTAGCACTAATGAATTGCATTGGAAAACACTACTATGAGCATGCACAAAATGACAAGCTCAATGATAAGTAAGAAGTAAATTATGTATATTCATCCCATGACCATGTTACAAGGAATGTTTATTAATTAGTTGTGACTTTTTTAGTTCCTAGTAGGTAGACCAAAAACAATTACATGGCTATTCCATCCATCCTTTGAATACAAAAATCATTTTAACAAAAAGTTATTAAACTTACATAGTAATGGTTTATGCCGAACTTACTTCCACACGTACATACACCAAAACGAAAAATTCATAATCTCTCGCTTTAAGAACTAAACTCGATGGCTCTATCAAATATATATGCAGGAGCAATGTGCCAATCTGGTCATAGTGACGATGCATATTATTTTAGAGTATAACAGATATTATCTGTACATATCCATCATGGTTAACTTATCTTACATTACGAGTTACGACATACTTGTGTAATGTATCTGCAAGTGCATATATACAAGCTCATCGATCAACATTCTGAAGATAGTAATTGTTACAACATCTTCGTTTTTTGCTAGTTGTGTCTGCAGGCATTTTCCTCCCCCCATCAGCTCGTGGCCTTTTGCATCAAAATGGGCAAGGGTCCAAAAAACAATCTTGCAACCCCTACACTCTAGGAAAAGAAGGAAATAATTAAAAACAGAAATCTAGTAGCGTAATCAGATTAATAACAAATTAAATTAAACAATCATATTAATTTTGTCCGCGCATTTTTTTGAATAACGTTGTTCAAGTACAATCAAACTTCTCTATAATAACGTTGTTTGTCCGTGCATTTTTTTGGATGCTATAGTGAAATATTGTTATAGCTAGAGATCATATACTATGAAAATCAATTTTAAATTTAAACTTGAATCTTATGTCGTGAAATGTTGTTATAAAGAATTATTGCAATAAAGAGATGCACCAAAAGAGGGAGAGGAAAAAAAGAAGTTACAAGAGACTTTGGGTTATTGTCAGCATATTGGGCAATGTATCGCATGCCAAAGCTTGCCGTTTATTTTAGAACCCTTGAGTGATAGAAAGCCTTTTCAATACTCCCTCCGTTTCAATTTATGTGGCAGCATTTCCTTATTCTTCTATTTAAAAAAGAATGACAGCATTTTAAATTTGGTAATAATTTAAATTTCAAAATTACAGTTTTGCCATTACTAAAATGATTTACAACCTCACGAACATCCTTGCTTTATTTTACACCACAAATTTCAAAAGTCTTCATTTATTTCTTAAACTTTGTGTCGAGTCAAACTATGACACATAAAATGGAACGGAGGGAGTACTAAACTAGCTTGCCGGTTGTGATTATTGATATACATAGTTGAGTCAATATCCTATTTCAATATGCCTTTTGTGTAAACACTATATACTTAATTTGTTTGAGTAACTCAAATAATTGAAATGATTTGAGTTTCTCACTACCCCATCACTTAATGTTTGAATTCTAATAAAAATGATTACAGTCACTAGAAGGCTTACAATATTCTCAGACTTGTAGTTACAGGGTTCAACGAGATCAACTCAGATTAGTGCAGTTAGATAGTTCAATAGTGAATAGACAAGTTAGTTAGTGCATCAATTCTTTAAGTCAACTTAAATATTTTTGCTTTTGTTAAAGCTATACACAACAAAAATACATCAACTTTGGCTACTTATTGTTGCTCTCCACCCCCCCCCCCCCACCCCCACAACGTACTCCCTACGGTCCACTTTATTTAATTTTTTAGCATTTTTTGTTGGTTCAAAATAATTGATTTGTTCAAAGTTCAAGAAGTTTTTAAATGATTCTTCCCAAATATACTCTTGTCAATAAATGATCTAAATACATTTTTTAAAAGTCCTCACAAATTTTTATAAGTAAATTTGAAAGAGACAAAGGTTAATATTGTAAATGACCTTCTTAATTAATGCTAAAAGGTGTATTTCTTAATCTATGTGAAAACAACCAAAAAATCAAATAATATGGACCGGAAGGAGTAGCACCATTTGAAAAAGAACAAAACAAGAATTGAAAAAAATACTACCTAATTAGTGAAAGAGGAAATGATTACCAGCTAATTATAGAGCTAGTGTACCCTATATAAGAACTAGAATTAGGAACAACTACTTAATAACGGAGTAGTAAATGAAAAGACAAATCAAAGTTCCCATAGACGTAGTTTTTCAAGGACCAAATGATTATTTATGGTTAAAAACATCATCGATAATGTTGGTTATCACATAATTAATTAGGGTAATGACTAATGACATAAGTCATGCGGATTAGGTTATTAACTGGGGCCTTCTTTAGGTAGATAATTAACCAAACAGCTAAAGATCATTAGTGCTTATATTAAAAGGTGACAACCTGTTAATTGGAAATTAATTATTTGATTAGAAAGACAAGAAACTATCAAGCTTTACTATGTTTATTTGGTTGTTGTGAGATGAGAATATTCTTAGCTTATGACATGCATGTGATTTTCAGTGACATTTTGTAGCCTTATTTTGACCTTCGATTATAGGAGAGATTATACACTAAGGGGTCGTTCGGTTGCAGGACTATTTTATGCGGGTATTAATTATTAATGCGGGTGTAAATAATATAGGTATTAATAATGTGTGTAATAATAATATATGTATTAATAATACAAATATTAGTTATGTGGGGTTTAATAATGTGGGTATTAGTCATACATATATTATAACGTAGGAATTATTTGTTGAATCACTGATATAGTACAAATTAACGAACAATATTATTATTTAAAATATTTATTTAGTCCTTAAATAAAATTTTAAAATATCCTTATTATTATGAGGGTTAATTTTGTCATTTTAAATTTTAATACCTGCATTATTAATACCCACATTATTAATACCACCTTCTATCCCGCATAAAATAATACATAGATTCCCGCATTAATAATGCGGGTATTAATAATGCGGTATATACAAAAACGCAACCAAACGTTGCACTAATTTTATACGGGTATTAAAATTTCACAGAAAACCAACCGAATGCTGCGCTAAATTAGCGCGGAGTTTTGCGCGGGTATTAAATCTTTAACTAAGTAACCGAACGACCCCTAAGTTATGAATGCACAATTTGACATTTTAATCTTTTTTATTTATACTATTTAAATGTTATTACGACTAGCACGCATCTTTTAAGAAAAATATGCTACCATAGGAACTAGGATATATTGAGCTATTTAACTTTAACTGACAACACTACCTTTGTGCATTAATAAAGATAATAGGTTCTATTTATACAGAAAAAGGTATTTCAATTGTTCTTATTATACATAATTGCACCACACAAAAAAGTTCTGTTTATATGCATATATGTGTTTTTTATTGGTAGAAATTTTGTTAGTAGATTCAACATATTTAACACTAGTATTCATCTAATCTGGTCTCCATCTTCGAACTTCTCGTTCGATGAGACCCCAGGTCTCGCTGTTTCCGTTTTCTAGATCACGTTTTAACCTCGGGTCCGCAGTCTTAACTAAAATTATTTGTTTCTGCGGCTGAAACTGCTAGATACTGACTTGAGTTTAAAACTTTAGATATAGGAGGAATGACAATCTAAAACCTACGCACGTATGCACAACTAATGTGATAGGAGTGTCATGCTCAATCCTAGTTTCTCTTCATCACAGGCGGATTTAGGACAGGTCATATAGGCTCATCAAAATTTAATTAATGGAAAGATACATTACGCAAACAATACTTATATGTATGCATGCATATATATAAATGCAATCACACCTATATATATGATCTAAACTCATGACTGTCTAGATTATATTTTTGATTCACCTGTGCTTTTGAAGGTTTATAATTATCACTTCGATTAACTTAATCCTGATAATAATTAGTTGCGAAAAGTTTCACGGATACTTAAATTTATTCGGCGAATTTATTCCTTCGAATTAATGAAATTAAATGATTCAGGGTGGTATCTGGAAGGAGACAAAGAGCCATTCTACATGGTAGATTGCCTGCTTCTTGTATTGCTTCATGTGATTATGCTATATATATATATTTAATAAAGCAGATCATAAACAAAAATTTATGTTATCACACGTAGCACTTTGTTTCATCTGGTCAGCAACAAAAAGCTTTGGTAAATTACCCCACTTTGGAGGAAATTTGTTTTTATTGCAAGAAAGTTTGGTTCCTATTTTTAACAGGCACCTAACGGTCCTCACCAGTCCACCAAAACTGCAGCTAAAATGATTCTTTTATTTTTATTAATAAGTGTTGAATTTGATATATTAAGATACCAGTTCGAGTACTTTATGAAGTAGGTATAAAAGAGTATTCAACCTACACTTTAGTCTACAAATGGTGTAAAAGAAACTTAATGCACTTTATAAGGATAGATTTTCAGCATTAAAAGCAAAATCATGTTGAAATAAAATATAGGAAAACCGAAACATGAAATGAAGAATTTTTAAGCAATTGCTAGGAGAAAGAGACAAAATGTCAAATCAAAACTATAATAGTGGAGAGATAAAAGGATGGAAACATTTTAAATTTGTTTTTGTGTTCACCTAACGATTTCTTTTCTGCACCCTCCCCTCTTTGCATTTCCTTTTCACAAGCTGTCTTTTGTCTTAAATCTTCTTTGACTTGACCTTAACTAAAACAAATTTAATGACACTTTATATTTCTCTACTTTAAAACATTACTTAACTTTTGTTTTTGGTCCATGTAAAACAATAATTTGGCTTCTGAAGTAGGACTTTTTCTGCCAAAGGCATCTTTTGACCCAAGTTTATTGTTGCTGCATCTACTTCATTCGTGCAGTTGTAAATGTTTATTAGGGTACTGTTAAACCAAACAAAGGCATTACATATACGGTATGGCCATGACAAAGAAACAAGATATAAAAAGTCTGAATTGTGTAACTACTATGTCTACCACCGTTTAAATGAAATAATCACACACATCAATATTCTATCTGAGTAGATAGAAGTTCGAGTTTCACTGTCACTTATTATTATTAAAAGATATTTCGCTCCTACTCAACAAAAGACTCTATGTTTAAGACGAAGAAGAGTTTCAATCGAAAGGACAAATTAAAGTAGCATTATTGTTTAAGGTCGGTTTGTTTGTGGGCGGTTGTTAATGCCTCCCCCATCAAACTAAAGGAATTAATCAAGGTGATAACGAAATAAAACAACGGCTAGCATGCTAAGCTAAAATCAACCGTAGGTCAAACGCGAAGTCTTTCTTTTCTGTTTATATGTTTTAAAGTATTTGAGCCAGAACTAATGGGCTCGGACGAATCCATAGCTAATGAGTAAGGTCCGCGTTACTAGCTAACACTTCCCTTTTTTTACCACTGATCTATGTCTCATTGGACATTTGTGCTTCAAACACAAACCATCTATTGAGCAGATGGATGAGGCCCCCCAAAATGAATGGGTCAAATAAAGTAGCTAACGCACAAGTACCTTCAGATACTTTACAGTGAGAATGTCCCACTTTCCACTTGGAATCAGGTGACCCCAAAAGTCCTAAACTGGTCTTGGTTTGTACAAATAATACAGTATCAACTGGGCTTCAGGTCTGTGTTCTATCATCTGTCGCTCCAAAATAAGGGAAAAAGGGCCTAGCAGATGCCTTTTATTTTAAGAGGATCCCAATAGATACCCCTAGAGAGAAACAAGAGAAAAGTGGGAGCGATGGATATAGTTACATGCAGGGTTATTTTGGAGTGGAAAGTTTACTGCACATAAAGACACAAGAATTCCCCCATCACTATAGTACTTTTTAGTCAATTTCACAAATTCATTCCGTCAGTAAAAGAAAATCAATCAAATACACAAGTTTTGGGACATCATCTTGCCAATGTCTACATAAAAATATGTTAAAATGACACAAGAATTTGACTTACAGTTTGCTCTGTAACAATTTATTGAGTCACTGCAACAACAGAAAACACAAACCATAAATAAAGATCAGGCCATTTACAAAGGTGTTCATTGAGCTGGCTGTCTGGCTTTATTGAAAGCTACACATTCTTTAAAATCTCTTGTATTTTAGTGTAAAGTGCTTGTGGAGGGTCACCCATGCCATTGCTTTGTGAATGAGAAGAACGAATACCCTGATCCTGAAGTTTAATCTTCTCAAAAAGGAACTGCCTCTCAGCTTCAGCCTCACTAAGACGTTGTTTAAGGTAACTGCTGGCATAGTCTTCTGATTTCGCTGCTTTTGCAAGAGCAATTCTCTGCAACCTGTCAGCTTCTCGTCTTGCCTCATCCGCCTTAAGCTGGAACATATCTGCTTCTGCTTCCTTAAGCCTAACAACGCTCTCCAATTCATCTATCTGCAGCCTTTTCTGCTGCCTCTCCAGCTTCAGTTCTGCAATTTCCTTAGCTTTTTCCTCCAGTTCATGATCACAAGTCTCGAGAGCTTGGCGAGCTCTCTTTAGCATCCTCAACTTTTCTTCAGCTACTATTTCCATCTTCTGCACTGCTTCTTGTACGACTTCAGCAATTCGGTTGCATGCCTCCTGCGGTGCCATCATCCTTCCATTACTTCCAGCCTCAAAGCTCTTTGGTGAGTCGATCTCAAGCTCTTCATCAAAATGAGTACATAAATCAGTGATAGTCAGAATAGTTCTTGAAAAAATCAGACCAAAAGGGTGACAGCATGATGAGTAACTGGAAAGGGAGATAGAGCAAGAGCTGTTCATCCTGAGGGCGATCAATTAGAAGGAGAAACTGAGAGGCATCCCATATAAACCTTCTATCCATGCACTTGAGAGCGCATTGTTCACTTGTGAATTCTCAACATGCTTGGCTGGACTTCTTAGATCCACACCAGCTTTAAGGGATATAAATCCAGTTTAGTCTCTGTATTTTTTGCAGTACTGTCTTGGTACTGTTTCCTCATGAAATAAAATTATCTATACCTATCAAAAAAACCTCTTTCTATTTCTCCGGGAACTTCTTAAGAACTGTTTTTGGATCTACAACAATCATCATCTGGGTTAATTATATTTCTCGAGCTGTCAGGCACCAAAACCAACCCCCTTGCCCATCAATTTTGTTGCTCTCATAAATTGCACCAAAACTAGAGCTCACTGAAAGGATGGTTGATACTTTATCATAGCTAATGGAGTACTAAATACATATTCAAGAACTGATTCAAATTAAGAATACTGAGCTGATGAAAATAAGAGCAGATATGAGAGGAGAGAAAAACAGACAAAAGGATCCTTGAAGAGGAGTTGAGCACAAATCTAAGGATCAGGATGTTGTAAACTGTGAAAGAACGTAGCTTGAGAGAGAAGGCAAACTTAGACACTTCGTTTGAGGTACAGCCACTTTAATACACAAGTGTGGTAATCTACTAGATGTTGTCTTATGTTGAGCTTGGAGTTTGAATCTTTCATAGTTGTATGGGACGTAACATCATGACATCCTAATCTCAGACAATTATTACCAATCATAAGTGAGGAAGACCTGGTCTCTCCACGTTCGTACTTTTTATTTTCCCTTGTGATAAAAATTTTAATTTTCTATAAAGCAAAAAATTAATAAGATGCATTGCAAAATAGATGATTCGAGAAACAAAGGATGAGCATGAGAGGAAGCTTTTGTACGATCTCTCAGCTAACCCTCTTAATGCAAGAGTTTGTCTAATTGCAGGATTTTAGAGCAGAATGGTAGGCTCAAAAACTTGTCATGAGTTATCGTTACATGTTGCACCCCATGTTACCTAAACGAAAGTTTGAAGAATTTGATAGAGCTTGAGCTCCAAAAGGTATCAATCAATCAATCCGCCAACTAACCCTCAGCATTCAGATATATAGCATTTAGCTGTTTTACACGATTTTGGTCTAATTCTTTTCTAAAAGAGAGAAAAATAAAAAATCAACGTTGATGTTATGCTGGACTTCTTAGATTCCCTCCAGTTTTAAGGGATCTAAATCCAGTTTAGTTTCTGTATTTTTGCAGTACCATCTGTATTGTTTCCACATGAAATAAAATTATCTTTACCTGTCAAAAAACCTCTTTGTATTTCTCCAGGAACTTCTTAAGGAACGTTTTTGGATCTACAACAATCATCATCTGGGTTAATTATATTTCTCGGCACCAAAACCAACCCCCCGCCCCCTCAATTGCACCATCAATTTTGTTGCCCTCAAGGAGGACAACTATCAATATTAGCCGACAGGTGACGAGGATCATTAGCTGAGAGCTGGATCGAGTTTGAAAGCGTGGTCATGGCAGAATGGAATGTGCCCCAGCCTCTCACGTGTCGGGGACCAATCAGATCTACCAGCGACCGGTTTACTGAAAAAGGAGTTAAGCAAGGACCTCATCTCGTCGATTGGCATTCCGATCCTGGTCATTCATAAATAGTCGGTGCTTCTAGTCATAGGCTATCGCCCATTCCTGATAGCCGCGATAGCCTATTCCTGATAGCCGCTGCTCTGCCCGTTCCCTATTCCATTAAAGAATGGATGGGAATTGATCTGACAACAGCTGCTGATTCTACTGTTGGAGTAACTCAACATAATGCTTCCAGAAAAGGCTTTTAACTGGAAATAAAATAAAAGAATAGAAACTGTCCAAATCATTTGACGCTTCTTCTTACTGAGCTGCCCCTCGACTTCCACACCTTTTGATTTTGTCTCTGATATTTGTTATTCGGCCATATAAAAAAAGACTTAGAACAAGAAGAAAAAGGGGGGATTCTTGAATGCGGAAAAGGATCCAATGAATTCGAAAGAATTGAACGAGAAGCTGTATGAGGTGAAAATCTCATGTACGGTTTTGTAGAGTGGCAGTAAGGGTGACTTATTTGTCAACTTTTCCACTCAATTGCACCAAAACTAGAGCTCACCTAAGAAATGGTCGATGGTTGATACTTAAGCAGAGACAATTAAGTACTAAATACATATTCAAGGACTGATTCAAATTTAGAATATTGAGCTGATGAAAATAGAGCAGATATGAGAGGATAGGAAAACAGACAAAAGGATCCTTGAAGAGGAGTTAAGCATAAATCTAAGGATAAGGATGTATAAACTGTGAAAAAAATTTAGCTTAACAGAGAAGGCAAACTTAGTCATTTCGTTTGAGGTGTAGGCACTTTTATACACAAGTGTGGTAATCTACTAGGTTTTGTCTTATGTTGGGCTTGGAGTTTGAATCTTTGAGAGTTGTATAGGACTGAACCTTATGACATCCTAATCTCAGACAATTTACCAATCATAAGTGAGGAGGACCTGGTCCCTCCACGTGTGTACTTTTTCTTTTCCCTACTGATAAATTTTTTAATTTTCTACAAAGCCAAAAATAAATAAGATGCACTGAAAAATAGATGACCTGAGAAACAAAGGATGAGCATGAGTGGAATCTTTATGTACCAAGCTTTTCTTCGATCTCTCTGCTAACCCTCTTAATAAGAGCAAGAGCTTATCTAGTTACAGGATTCTAGAGCAGAAAGGTAGGCTCAAAATCTTGTCACGAGTTATTGTTACACGTTTCACCCCATGTTGCCTAGACGAAAGTTGCAAGTATTTGATAAAGCTTGAGCACCAAAAGGTATCAATCCATCAATCAACCAACTAAGCCTCAGCATTTAGATATAAAGCATTTAGCTGGTTTACATGCTTTTGAAGGATACTTATGTGAGTAAAGATGTCACCAAGGAGATGCAGAGGCAAAATGAAGACTTCCACAGCACAAGTTTCAATAAATGCTTGAGACAGCATTCAATATGCGTAAACTATCATCTAACGCTACTTCTATGAATTCAGGGTCTCACAATCCCCTAATGATGAAAAGTGAATCTTTTAAGGGCAAGTTTCTCCATGATTCAGATATTTCTAATTGTTTCTAACTTCTCATAGGAGAAGCAAAAAAGCTTTTTAGGTTCAAGTCATCAACCACATGATTGGTTGTACCTTTTTATGCATACATTTTTACAAAGCGCAGTAGCAATAGAGTGCAAAATATGAGACCTACCTTGGAGAAAAGTTAATATAGTCCTGCAAGCTGTTGTCTCAGCCACTCCACCTTTTAGTTTTTCTATGAGCTCCTCAGACTTCCAAAACAGCTGCCTCCCTCTTGAGTTCTCACTCAGTCGAAAGATCTTACTTACAACATTTAGTTCTTTTAGCAAAGATTCCCTGTCCCAAGTTGGTGCACATTGTTGGAATACATCTTTCACCCAGCCTAAAAGCTCAGAAGTGCGATTGCATGCCCTACACCTAAACTGCATTTCAGCAGACCCCAACGCATTCACAGCAGAAGGACCTGTTCCTATTTGTTGATCACGAATGGCACAATCCGTGTGAGTCCAATGAGCACAGGAGTCGCAACCAATCCACCGACAAGTGTTCACTTCAAAATCAAACTTGTTACAGATTACACACATGCAAAGGCTGCAGAAGCCCTTTCTATTGGTGCATATCTCACAGTGGCAATCATCAGCAGGCAACTGGCTTTGGCATGCTATATTCCGACATTTCTTGTATAGAAAAACCTCAATCAGTGCAGTCTGAGAAAGATTCATACTATGATGCAGGAAAAATTGAATTCCACTGTTGATAGCGACAAGGATTTCCAGCTGAACTCGATGAGCTTTAATCAACGTCTCCGCAGTCAAATCAGACCTACTCTGGACAAGCCTCTGTAATACCAAAAGTTCATCTCTTTGCTGAGAACCCCCATTCCCCTCAAGCATCCCTCTAAGCCTGCCCTTTAGCTCTTCTAGAAACTCTTTAGGGAGCAAAGACATTTTCTCAGATATTATATCCACTCGTTCTCTTGCTATATCAAGAAGAGAGATCTTATTTGCACTAGAAGGCCGGTGAACCACAGACTGCTCATAATAACCATCCTCAGCTTTCTGTTGCTCAAGCTTCATTTGGGTAGCAACATCAATAGCGGGCCATGTATCTCTTGAACTAGCACTCTCAGCAGGCGATTCACGAATGTGATCAGAGCTCATTCTCGGGTCACGATTATCCGATGATGCTCTGGCATCTGAAGATGCAAGAAATAAGGACGGATGTAACCCACTGGGACGTGGAGGCAGCATACTTGATGAAGTCTGCTCTGAAGCATGTCAAATAAACATCAAAGTTATGGCTATGGAAATTGTGAGAAAATGATAAAGCTATTCCAAACGCAACATCTCATGCTAAGCCTCGAAAAAACACAAAAAAAAAACAAACAAACCAATCACATTGCAAATATTTATTTAACTCAAAATGCTTCTGTTTCATCATAAACAAGTAGCAGGACACGTTTAACCCATGGAAACATACTTAATACATTTTCAGATGGATTTAACGTAAAACGAATAGTTTTTCCTATTTGCACTAATAAAGATGATAACTTTCAGAAGATTCGATAAGTTTCTCACGCCAAAATTGTGAGAAATCCATCAATAATTTTCACAAACTCTATACAACAATACAGTACAAAACATTGGTAACAACTATCCAAACAAGCTGTAAGCATTACACACAACTAACTTTAATTTATTTTGTCACTAACATGAAAATCAAGAAAGAAAGCTACGGGACACCCTCAAATAAAGAACAAAAAAACAAGTAAATATGAAAATAAGGTGAAACCAAGTTGAATGAATAATCCAAACAAATTAGTACAACAACAACATAGGAGGATATAATATCCTACAAGTGGGGTCTCAGAAGGATGAAATGTACAGAACTTACCCCCACGAACCTGGAGAGGCTGTTCCCGATAGACCTCGGTAAAAGAAAATACTATGAAATACAAACAAATTAAAAGTAACATAAATTTCAAATAAACTTACTTATTCTGTAGAGAATTTGAGCCTTCAATTTCTGAAACAAAAGATTCTTTAGCTTACACTTTCTGCCAGAAGAATATCAAAAAGTCAACTACACACACGATGACCAAGACCCGGAAGCGGCAAGTGGACTCTTCTTTCCTTTTTACCTTAATGTTTTTCTTTTCAGTTAAAAAAGTTTAACATATTTTTAAATTTATTAAGGTTCGTTTGGATTGGCTTAAAAAATACGTTTTAAGTGCTGGAGTTGGTATTATTGAATAAACAGTTACATATTTGTATAGAAGTGTTGAAACTGATAAAAAATTATTGATTTGTTTGGTTAGGAATTTCTTTTTTATGTTATAATGATTAAAATATCCTTGAAATGAACAAAATGAAAAGGGAGCATAATTTCGGGTATTTATTAGTGGAATTGAAAAAAAATAAGGGATAAAAAGATAAAATAATTGATCAAACTATAACAACTTTTAAGATTAAAACAAAAGGTTAGGATTACCCAATTTATTATTTTTAATTTTTCTTTTTTTAGCTTTTGCTTTAGCTTTTTTCTGGCTTATATTACACAAATGTTATGATATGCTTTAGACTATAAATTTAGAAAGTTAACAGTTTTTAACGATGAAAATACATGTTAATGACTTTAATTACAATATGTTTATAGAAACATATTTTGACATTTACAAAAACATAACGACATCTATACAGATGCTATCACCTATCTCCAGGCCCTCTGCCACTTAGATAACAGTGAGAAGTGGCGTTCCAGAACCCCCAAAGTCTTTTTTGGCAGAAAAGGTCCTCACATTTTCTTTTCTATTTTCTTTTTATTCTAAGTACAATTAGGACTAATCATGGACCAAATTAGCATTACTAAAACTTTGTGGGCTGTAATTAAATGTAACAAAACTTTTAAACTTCTTGGGATCAAAATTAAATACCACAAAATTTTAAAACAAATGAATAAAAATTCTCTCTTTTCTCTTCTTGTTCATCATATCTACTTCATCTTCCTTCTCTTCTATTTTCTTTTCTTCACATTCTTCTCATTTTCTTCATCTTTCTTGTCATACTCTTCAACTACTTTTTGTTGTTTACATAGTCATTTTCTTCTTCTTCTTGCTCTCATTCTTCTTTGTCTTCTTCTTCTTCTTATGCAAAAAGAAAATTTAAAATTTGAAGTGGGTTTAAAAATCCAAACATGATTTTTATGTAATTTTGGAGTGGGTATTGTTTGAAATGCTTGAGAATGGTATTTGGATCTTAAGTATAAAATTTGAGATAATTTGGTGTTGATTTGAGTTGCTTTGGATGAATTTTGAATAAAAATTCGCGGTTGAATTTTTTTTTTAGGTGTTCGGAACATCTTCTGTCAGAATGTATGGAACATTTGTTACGGTAATTGGAATATCTTCTATCAGAAAATTCAGAACAACTGTCAGGGTGTTCGGAACATCTTCTATCATGATGTTCGGAATATCTCTGTCTGGATGTTGGAAGCATATTTTATCTAGACGTTGAGATAAGATTTGAAATAAAAATATCATTTGATTTTTCGATCCTCAAAAACAAAAATAAGTAAGACTCAATCGGTGAGTGACAAATGGAAAACATATGGAAAGCGACAATCATTAGACAGAATTAATGTACCTATAAAATTTTTCAACATTCTTCTTTTTTTAAAAAAAAAAAAATATGGTAGAGTTAACTTCAGAAACCTCTCTCCTTATTTAGGATTATTTATCTTTAAGCGATGAACTAAAAAAAAACAGTACCAACATATTAAAGATGAAATGTCTTGATGGATGTTCCTACCATTACTCAAGATGTTCGAAACATCCTTTGTGATGTTCCAACCATTAACTAAATTTAGAGAACTAAACTTAGAAAACTAATAAGTTTTTTCACACTTTTTCACACTCGAGCTATCCAACTCGTCTATCTACACTCATCTTATTCTCAAGATACCTTTTTGTATACACAACCCCTTAACAAATGCACCAGATTTTATAAATTTCATTTGTATACACAACCTCCACAATCAACAACAACAACAACAGATCAAATATTATCACACAATATACATAACTATCCTTGTATATTTATTTATCATTTTCTGAAGAAAAAAAAGATACTCAAGATGTTTCAAACATATTGAAAGTTTTGAACGACTACAAGTATGTTCTGAACTTCCTACATGATGTTTGAAACTTCTTGTGAGATATTTCACTTTCCACCAATGTTTAAATATCTATCAGAGTGATTGTAGATGTTAAAATCTTATGTACTATCATATGAATTAGATACTTATTTATGAGACATCAACTTGTGTATTTATATATATATATATATATGTTTAGAATTCTCGTAGATGAAGTTCGAACGAGAGCTTTGATGCAATTCAAATTTATCAGCAGTAGTGACAGCATAATAAATGTCCGGAGGACAGGCGTTTTCTTCGCTGGGTTAGATTCCCGATCCACTCATCTTCAAACGCGGCTTTTTTACTCCGAAAGAGAATGAAAAAGAAGTAGAGGATAATTAATTAATCTTTCTTGTAGGTATGTACTATATGAATAATCTTTCATAGTATATGGCTAAATGTTAGCAGTTATAACTTTTCTACATTTGAAACAACTCATAGATATTCCCGACGTCTGCACAATATATGATCAACTGATAATGTTCAAGTGATAATTGTAAAAGATTATCACTTAAAATAATCAATTATACAAGTTAGAGAGATAAATATAGATGATTATAATTTAATACAAGTTGGATCAAGTGTTTGTTCATACTTTAGGTTCTATTTATTTCCAATTGTTATGTTTTGTGTACTAATGATCAAGAAATTTCATTTGAAATTGTTATTTTGTCCTGTAAATTACCATTGTACCCTAAGTCGTTCCGCACGACTCACTTCATGTTTCAATCATATCGCTATATGTTCTGAATATTTTCAAAAACAATACGATGAAGATAGCAACATCGAAAAATGGCGCTCCGAACATGATGTTCATGTGACACACATCAACAGCATGTTCGAAACAACAAAGATAGATGGATAATCATTTGTCACTCTAACAAGTATACTTGGTAATTTAGAGTGATAATGATCATTGCCCTTTAATTATAATGTGACAATAGAAATAATAGAACATTTCGCGCGGAACATCACATATAATGTGACAAACATCTATTGGATGTTCGAAACAAGACTATATGTATGGATCATCATTTCTCCCTATAACAAGTATAATTGGTCATTTATAGTGATAATGATCATCATTTGTCGCTCCTACAAGTATAGTGGGTCATTTCTTATCATATTGATCATCATTTGTCACTCTAACAAGTATAGTTGGTCATTTATAGTGATAGTGATCATTATTTCTCCCTATAACAAGTATAATTGGTCATTTATAGTGATAGTGATCATCATTGGTCGCTCTTACAAGTATAGTGGGTCATTTCTTATCATATTGATCATCATTTGTCACTCTAACAAGTATAGTTGGTCATTTATAGTGATAGTGATCATCATTTGTCACTCTTACAAGTATAGTTGGTCATTTGTACGTATAATGATCATCATTTCTCCCTATAAGAAGTATAGTTGGTCATTTATAGTGATAGTGATCATCATTGGTCACTCTTACAAGCATAGTGGGTCATTTGTGTCACAGCCCAACTTAGGGCCGCGACGGATGACCAACACTAAGTGTCGATCATCACTAATCCTACTGATAATATGCTAACCATTATAACTGATAAACAGAATAAGCATAAACCTAGTTGATAAGGAGTATGCAATGCAAATAGCTGACAAGGCTAACATAAGCTGACATACATAACATACTGACTGCACCGCACAGGGACATATCTACAGGCCTCTAAGAGTGCTGAACTGAATATACAAAGGACGGGACAAGACCCCGCCATACCCAAACTGGCTGACTGTATACATACCAAAAGATAAGTAACTCCGGGATTAAGCGGAGTGACTCCAATAGCTGATCGATGGCCTACTAACGTGGTCCAAGCATTGATCTATCTGCACCTGCGCGGCATGAAACGCAGCGCCCCAGAAAAGGGCGTGAGTACGATATGTACCAAGTATGTAAGGCATGAGCATACAATATGTCATAGCTGAATGAAACTGTAGGCTGGAATATAAATATGTAAACATGAGCTGGAGCATAGCAATATAGCTGGAAATCTGAAGAACGTGCTAAACATGATATGAATATAAGCTGAAGTCTAGCTGAATCTGAACCTGAAGACTGAGCTGAACTATACTGATAAATAACTGTAATATGACTGATAGCTGGTTACTAGAAACTGGAACTGATAACTGTCAACTAATACTGACGCTAAGAACTGGTGGCTGATAATTGAGAACTGATAACTGTCAACTGATACTGAGCTAAAGCTGAACTGTTATCTGAACTGGTACCTGTCTGGTGTTATGGGCTATATCCCCCCAAATCAGGTAACTGAACATCTGAACTAGTACCTGTCTGGCGTTATGGGCTGTATCCCCCCAAATCAGGTAACTGAAAACTGGAACTAGCCTCATGTATAATCATGCAGTGCATAATGTGGCTATATACGCGTATATAACAAACCTGGTGGGTGTTATGGGCTATATCCCCCCCAGCCAGTAACATCTAGTCTCTCTGGTCAGAGTGTGTGAATGACACCCGGTCACACTAGGTGTTTCAACTCCCGCCTGAACCAGAGGGGCTGTATCCCCCAGACGGGTAGTATCACACGCGACCGGACTGTGTGTCCAATGTCCAGCCTCTATGGGGGACTCCAAATCACACATAACATGATCACAATATAAGCATAAGCATGTATGAGGCATAACACATGTGGCAACAATATATATGGACTCAAAGGAATGATAAGAAAACTCTGGATGGAATTGTAGACACAACCTGAAACTTAGAATTTGTCTAACTCTTTGATTTTTATAAAAATTTCGGCAGAGTTTCCACTGAAACTGGATGATCCGCAAAACAGAACCAGCACTATACTATACACGGGAATGGATACCCGGATAAACTGATAACATAAACAAATTAACTGGATAACAAGATGAGAGTGGCGTAACAATTCCACGGATGTACAGAATTTCTAGACAGTACCAGCGTCCTGTATTGCATCATAGTTTTGAGGGTGCAGATAAAAGTTATAGACCTCATGGTCTTCATAAAAGTTGTAGATATATGTATTAGGATTCTGTAGATTCTTAAATCATCTTAATATCAATTTTGTATAAGGAGTTATGATCAATATACTAACAACTGTCCAAAGTTCAAAACAATTTTCCAGATTTTGAAACGTTTTGCCTTTCTGATTTGGACGTCTTTCACCTTGGATTTTTGTACCAAATTAAGTATATACAAGGTTTCCTTGGTACCATACAAGTTTCTCAGAAGAAATACTAAGTTTGAAACTAATAAAAGCTTCAAAATCTAAAAGATACATGCCTTGCCAAAAGAAAGGTTTAGCCTTACATACCTTTGATGTTTCTAGCTTCTAAACTTCGTTCCTTTGAATTCCACACCTTCTAAAGCTTAAACAAGCTATAATATAGAATTTAGATACTTTACTTAGCTATGAAGTAATTCTAAAACTCAAACTATAGACGAAATTGAAGGTAGCATAATGTTACCCTAATCGCGTAGAGCGTTTTGACGCAATCCGTCTTCCGTTTCGTGTCAAAATCGATGTTCTTTCTTCAAAATCAAAAAAAATGGATTCAAACTGAGGAAACCACTGTTTATATCGTGGGTTTACTGGAAATGTCGAGAGAGAGAGAGAAATTTCTCTTTTATAATAAAAACATTTCATTTCTAGCCCTCTTTTGCGCTTATGTCCCTTTTTCTGGTCTGACTTCTGACGCTCATATCTTTTTATCTATAAGTTATATGAGCAAACCGTTAAAAGTGTTGGAAACTACACTCCAAGACCTTCAATTTGGTATATGATATGTCCCCAAAAGACTTCATATAACACATGAAATTAATTGCTGAAAAAGCTCCGTTACAAGGCAATTCCTTAATCGGTTTTTCCGTAACTTAAATCTGATTTTTCCCAAACTTTATATTCAACATATAAACTTCATATATGGTCATATTATTATTTTAAACTCACTTAAATCATTCTTAACATGATATTATAATGATATACGACAATTTAGACGTACGGGGTGTAACAATTTGTAGTCATAATAATCATCATTTGTCACTCTTACACGTATAGTGGGTCATTTATAGTGATAGTGATCATCATTTCTCACTCTAACAAGTATAGTGGGTCATTTCTTATCATATTGATCATCATTTGTCACACTCTAACAAGTATAGTTGGTCATTTATAATGATAGTGATCATTATTTCTCACTCTAACAAGTATAGTGGGTCTTTTGTAGGTATAATGATCATCATTTGTAACTCTTACAAGTATAGTAGGTCATTTCTACTCATAATGATCATCATTTGTAACTCTTACAAGTATAGTAGGTCATTTCTACTCATAATGATCATTATTTATCACTCTAACAAGTATAGTGGGTCATTTCTTATAATATTGATCATCATTTGTCACTCTAACCACTCTAGTTGGCCATTTCTACTCATAATGATCATCATTTGTCACACAAATTACTCTAAGTGGTCTTTGTGATGAAAGTGGATGAGTTTATCACTCTTACAAGTATAATTGGTCACTTATAGCCATTCAATCATCATAATTTGTCGCGCTAACTACTTTAATTGTGAAAAAGTATGATGAACCTAGAAAAAATTGAACATAGCGCTCGAAACGACAGATAACATGTGACAAACGTCTAGTGGATGTTCGAAATAGAGTATATGTATGGATAATTATTTCTCCTTATAACAAGTATAGTTGGTTATTTATAGTGATAGTGATCATCATTTGTCACTCTTACAAGTATAGTTGGTTATTTGTACGTATAATGATCATCATTTCTCCCTATAAGAAGTATAGTTGGTCATTTATAGTGATAGTGATCACCATTTGTCACTCTTACAAGCATAGTGGGTCATTTGTAGTTATAATAATCTCATTTGTCACTCTTACACGTATAGTGGGTCTTTTGAAGGTATAATGATCATCATTTCTCTCTATAACAAGTATAGTGGGTCATTTATAGTGATAATGATCATCATTTCTATATAAGAAGTATAGTGGGTCATTTATAGTGATAATGATCATCATTTGTCACTCTTACAAGTATAGTAGGTCATTTATAGTGATAGTGATCATTATTTATCACTCTTACAAGTATAGTTGGTCATTTGTAGGTATAATAATCATCATTTGTCACTCTGACAACTCTAGTTGTCCATTTCTACTCATAATGATCATCATTTGTCACACCAACTACTCTAAGTGGTCTTTGTGATGAAAGTGGATGAGTCTATCACTCTTACAAGTATAATTGGTCACTTATAGCTATACAATCATCATAATTTATCGCGCTAACTACTCTAATTGGGAAAAAGTATGATGAACATAGAAAAAATTGAACATGGCGCTCGGAACGACACATAACATGTGACAAACATCTATTTGATGTTCGAAACCAGTATGTATAGATCATCATACGATGAAGATAGCAACATTAAAAATTGTGCGATCCGAACGACCGTTTAATGCGACGAACATCAATAGGTTGTTTAAAACAACCCTACGATAGATGATCATCACTTGTCAGTCAATTGGTCATCACTACTGATAATTGTCAACATTTATCACTCTAACAAGTATAATTGGTCATTACTATTAATAATTGTCATCATTTCTACAATAGTTCGACGGGTAAAATATAGATTTGCTAAACATCATGAGAGATAATCAAAACATCTGACGGGATATTAATAGTAACATATCTCTCGATGTTCACGACGTCTCTCTAGATATTCGAAGCATCTTGCCTATCAAGATGTTCAGAACATTTGTATTGATGTTCAAGATGTTTGGAACATCCGTCAGGATGTATCAAGCATCTCCCCGTCAGGATGTTCCGAACATCCTAATAGACGTTCATCGCGCTGAGAAAAAATTTCAACATCGCTTTTAGTCTAAAATTAACCAAATCCAGTCCAAATTAACTCCAAATGATTTCAAATTTTATATTCAACCTCTCACTATTATTCCCAACAATTCTAAACAACACCCACTTGAAAACAGTACAAAAATTTGGTTGATTTTTTAAAACCCATTTCAAAAACTTCAATATTTGAAAATGATGAATATTCACAAATCTTCTTAACGTAGAATAAGAAATGGATATGTGTTATATTTCGTTTAGGATTGCTTAGATTGAAGAAACAATCATAAAATAAAGTGTAGGTTGAAGAAACAAGAAGAATGATACGAATAAGAATTTGAGAGGGGAAAATGGAGGAGAGGAGAGGGAAGGGCTGTTGTAGATCTAGGTTTATGGCCAAATTTGGCAAAAAGTGGCCTTTTATACTTGGACCATTGTGTAACATAAAAAACTTTGGGGTGAGAAGGTTAGATAATTAAAAGTTTTTAATGCCATTAATAATTAGAGGACCCTATACTTCATGATTAAAACTTGAGCCTTTTTCCATTCAAAAATAACTTGAGAGGGCCTGCCATGCCAAAGCCCCACTTTAACATGTGTACAAAGCATTTCGTGCTATGGCTCTGTTACATCTCTGTTGTAAATTGTAATAGAACCTAATTAATGCTATCACTTAGACAGACTTCAATAGTGGTAACTCATTCCAAACCCAAATACAGCTCGACTAGAATAGAGAATCTTTCACATATTACTTAGAAACTACTAATTGACTAGTAGTAACTATTACTAATACACATTTAAACCCAGTGTACAGTGTGATTAACGTATCAATCCAATTTTTTTTTTTTAATCCAATGTGATCATATGCTATACCGTTAAAAGGATTTTTATATTGATTATAACCGAAAGAAGACACAGCTTGCTGCTCTTACACATCAGATATATAAAGAATACCTTCAGAAAATCACTACAGAATTGAGCTTTTGTTAGACCTCTAGACACAGTACCTCTGTGCCCTGACGCCTAAAATGATACGTATCGACTAAAGAGTTTAATTGATAGAACAAGTGCTAGAAACAAGTGGAACTAGTTATAAATAAAGATCAATGTTTTATTTCAAAGTTCAATTCAGTTTAACTGCACAAAACCGATTAACGGAGTCCCTTCTCTTCCAATTTGATCTGGTAGCCAGTAGGGCACCAATATTATCTCTAAGTAGGCCACAGCTATTATGGTACAAACTAATGGAAAATAACTCATTTTATTTCTGTCCACCAGCTTCAGCAGGCTCAACCACCTCAGCTTCGACTGTTTCTGGGGGTATGTATGACTGCTGGTTTACTTGCTGCTGATACCCGTCTGGGGGTATGTATGACTGCTGGTTTACTTGTTGCTGATACCCGCCGACGGTCCCCCACTTGCCAGCAAGTGCCATGTTCATCATCTCATATATCTTCCCTCCCAGCTGTGCTGGATTATCAGGCTGCAACAATTGATGCAAAGTGATAAGAATCAAGGTCACTGCCATAGGCTGCCAATATTTGTGATATAGTTCAAATGATGAATACAAAATCTTTGTTCTTATTATCGTTGCCAATTCATTTAGCTTTATTCCTCCCTCAAAAGAAATTCAACTGATGAACTCGATGTATGATATCAGGAACTCATCATCCCCACCAGTTTAAACCCCAAACGGAAAAATAAAAAATACAAACGAGATCTGTGTATCTTCTCATGAGATATGCACCCTTTGTGGCATATGCTGTTTAAAATTGCCCCACCACCTATTGACTCTTCCCAAACACACTTTTTCTTTCTAAATCTTTACGTGAGGTAAAAGTTCACAAGAATTACATTTTTGGACACCCTCCTATAGCTGTCTAAGCAAATGTTAAAGCACTACTGACCAAATTAAGAAGAATCAACTTAGCCCAAAATAATCCTAAAAATGAAACTAAGTGCAAATAGCATGTGCTAGCTTCGTTGAGCTTAATTGTCTCGGACAAAATTCAGTTACCCAAGTAAACAAGAATAAAGATATGAAGACTCACAGTGAAACCACTAGAAACCAATGCAGCATCATACAGAAGATCAACAGCCCTCAAGGCTTCTTCATCATTTGGAGTACTCCTGCAGGCTTCCTGCAATATTTGACAAACAAAATGTTGGTCAAAACACAAACTTGAATTACAAAAAGAGCTACTATCACGGTACAATATCAACTTACAGTTAAGGTTCTAATGATCGGGTGTTCAGGATTTATCTCAAAGACTCTTCTGCTCCTCATAAACTCCAGGCTTGAGGAATCGCCAAGTGTTTGGGCCTTCATCAGCCTGCAAGAATCCAAGTATTACATAAATGGATAAAGAATGAATCTCAAAATTGAACCATCTGCACTTGGGAAAAAATCACTTTACCTCTCCATATTAGCTGACCAACCAAACTTTCCTGATACAAGAACACAAGGAGAACTGCTCAAACGATTTGAGATCTGCACACTAGCAACTTTGTCCCCTAGCCGATTCTTTATCCAATCACAAGTTTGCCCAAACTCCTGCTTCATCTCCTTTTCTTTATCTTCATTCTTATCACCTACAAGAATGGATAACCGACATATTAGTATTGCAAGTAGGCAGGTCCACAAAAAAGGAGCTGATATCAAATGAATGACAAGCATCTCAAATCACTAACCCAAATCTAGATCCTCTTTGCTGATGTCAATGAAGTTTTTCTCCTTATATGATTTGAGATTTTGGATAGCAACCTCATCAATGGGGTCAACTAAGAACAGGACCTGCAACAGGAATTAGCAAAAAATTAAGGGAAGCAAGCAAGAAGACTGCAGACAAGAATCCAACTAAAGTCGGTTCAACTGACTCATACCTCGAGATCTTTTTCAAGAAGTTTTTCCAAGAAAGGAGTATTTTTTGCACTCGTCACACTATCAGAAGCAATATAATAAATGTCCTTCTGCTCTGGTTTCATATTCTCCACATATTCATCCAAGCTGATCATCCATTCGTCACTTTGAGAAGAGAAAAATCGTAAAAGTGGAGCAAGACGCTTGTGGTTTTCACGATCTTCGATGCAACCCAACTTTAGGTGCTTCCCAAAGTTCTCCCAGAACTTCTCATAGTCCTGCATTTAAAGGATCGCAGAGGTGCAATGAGAGTCAGAAGAACCAGCCAGCTAATGCATCAAATTGAAAATTACAAAAACTTCCAGGAAAAGATCAATATCTTCTCTAGAAAAAACTGTTTCCAACAAATGTACAAGACCAATGTCAGGCACATAGACTTGAAAACTGGGTATACATACATCTTTGTTTTCACTAAGGGCAATGCCCTGAATCATCTCAAATGCTTTCCGCACCAATCGCTTCCTCATGATACGAACCTTACAGACAGAGAAACAGTTCGTCAAAACAAAGAGCCTAACAGCATGTCAAAGAAATACACCATTACGTGAAAGCAAAGAATATGCTAGAAGCACTTACAATGCGACTTTCTTGAAGAATCTCTCGTGATACATTAAGTGGAAGATCATTTGAGTCTACTACACCTTTGATAAAACTCAGGTAGCGTGGGAACTATACAAGAGAAAAGGCATACCAGTCAGCTTCTATTTAGAACATTGAACTTCTCTTATGGTAACAATAAAGCTTTTTCTTACCAGTTCTCCATCAAAGTCATCAGATATAAACACTCGCTTCACATAAAGCCTTATGTTCTTCGTCTTGGGATTGATCATGTCATCCTTACCCGTTGCAGATACAGATGGCACAAAAAGTAGAGATCGGAACTCCACTTCTCCCTGTCATGGCAAAAGTGAGGCAAAATGAGTTAACAAACAGAAAACAAAAAATAAACGAACAAAACCAGCAAAGTTGTCAACATATTTAAAGCTTAACCTCCACTACAGTACCAAAAAAGAGGATATAATACTTGTAAAATAGAAGGTTGAAGAGGTAGAATACGTTATCTAAAGGCATTCTGCATCAAAGAAGCTTTTAGTACCTCTGTTGTAAAATGTGAAGAAGCAAGAGGCTCCAAATATTCATTAAAAGTCTTCTTGTAGAACTCATTATATTCCTCTTTAGTCACTTCCTTCGAACTTCGAAGCTGGAAAAAAGAAACAGTAACCCAATAATTCAGTAAGAACAAACACTGAGTGCATAGGAGCAGGAGATGGTAAGCTGAAGGCTAACCCATATTGGCTGAGTCTCATTTGTAAGCTCCCAGTCCCAATATTTCTCCACAACTTTTTTGGTCTTCTTCTTTTTCTGTTGCAGAGAGTCAGAAATTTCATAAGAAATGGAATGACAACAACAAAACCAACAAGGATACCCCATAGGTACTGGTCAGTGGTCACAGATACCTCAGCTGTCTCATCTTCTCCTTCCTTCTTGGCTTCTGCTGGATCCTCATCAACTTCAACCTGTAAAAAAGCCAACATCATGGAACCACAAGGCATTAAGGAGTCACATCCAGCTTACATAAGGCGGAAGTTGAAAATGTAGAATCCAAAGCATGATTTATGGCATCAGGGTAGCACACACCTCTTTTGTATATCCTTTCTCTTGCCATGTGTAAATAGGGAACGAAACAAACTGTGAGTAGTTTTTCACAAGCTTTTCTATTCTTTCCGGATGTGCAAATCCTTTGTCGTCCCTCTGCAAACATACAGAACATGGACAAAAGAACAGTAAGGTCCTCCTCAGAAACTAAAATAACCAGGATGAGAAACTTTCATTTGAAAACAAATTGATTTATCTACCTTAAGATATAGAGTGAGACGGGTTCCCCTAGGAAGGAGTTTTGCAGGATCAGTCTCCTCTCTAATGGTATATGTGCTAGAATTGGCTTCTCCAACCCAGACATATTGCTTGTCAGATTTTGGGCTTTTTGTTGAGACTTCAACCTTCCATTAGAAAATTATAAGAGTCATAAAAATGTAAAAGCATTATTTTTTATTAAGGAAAGTCTAATGTAGACACAAACATACTCGTTCAGAAACAAGGAAAGCTGAGTAGAACCCCACACCGAATTGACCAATTAAATTGCTGTCAGCACCGGCATCCTTGCTGTCCTGTTATGTAGCAAAAAAAACACATGTAATAAAAAAATGGTTATAGTATGAAGCAAACACTTAAAATAGAATCAAAATGTCACGGAAACTCACCTTCAGCGCTTTTAGGAACTTGGCAGTTCCACTTTGTGCAATAGTACCTAGGCAGTCAACAAGTTCTTGGCGAGTCATACCAATTCCTGAGTCCCTGCACACATCATATACCACCAACAGCCTCAACTTTCATGATAGAAAAACAAAACAAGAAATACAAAGACAATTAGATAGGTTTTGAAGCTCACGTTATGGTAATAACTCCATTATCTTTATCGGTCTGAATGCGAATATCAAGATCAGCAGCATCTTTCAAAAGCTCAGGCTCCGTAACACCAAGAAACCTCAGCTTATCCAAGGCATCACTAGCATTGCTGCGTTATCAGATCAAAAAACTGTGAGTAGCAAATATAATATGGTTTAATTCCTTTGTATGTTCCTTTTTAGTTAGGTGACTTCAGTCTAACACAATCTGCAGAGTTTACACAATATCAACTAATGGAGAGTGTTGGCAGATTATTGGTAGCATTTAGATGTGTTAAGCCAGGTATAACTCAATGACCAAGTATCATGAGGCAAGCAATAAATTAGCCTTAAGCAGAAATATCCATGGAAGTCATCACAATCAAATGAAGTCGTCCCTCAGTTACTGCTACAAAGTAGCTGAATCTCAAATCATCTCAATAGAATCTAATCTTCATATTGTTTCCGAACACTTTTCACAACACAAAAACGATGTTATAAGAATTGCAGGGCATGAAAAAATACATTATAAACCCTGGTTTTTGCAAAGGTCAGTGATGCACTATAAAAACTTCAGGGTGAACAAACATGAAAGATAAAATTAACTAAATACTTGCCTGATAAGCTCCCTAAGAAAAACCTCCTTGTTGCTGTACAAACTGTTAACAATGAGGTCCATGAGGCGACTGACCTGCAATGCAAACAATTAAAAACTATCAGATTTCCAACAATTAAGTATAATTTTCAACTTCTATCTACCGTCCTAACTCTTTGACAGTGGCATTTACCTCAGCTTGGTACTCAAACTTCTCCGATGGCGAGTCAGATGCATCAGACGCAGCAGCTGTTGACTCGTATCTGCAACCCAACAATGGCTCATTTCTTGATTCAAACGGCTTAGTGGATCCAACAACATTGCATCTTCCTGAAGTTAACGCTGAGTACCATCTACGCTTACTATCAGCATCGGTCTGTCCTCCATCCGTACATTACCGGAACAAAATTAATCAGTAAATTACAGTAAATAGAATAAACTGCATCCTAAATGAGTCTTTTCTTATGTCGAGGGGGATTCAATAGTTTATATATACGAATAATAAATTATTTAAACAGACCAATTTAATAAGCAAAAAAAAATACAATAAATAGAAATACGATATAATTGAAGCAATAAAAGGGATAAATATTGATACCTGGGATTGGTAAAAGAAAGGGGAAGAAGAAATAGGAGCAGCAACATCGCGATAACGTGCGCCACTTGTGGTGGTGCGCACGATAGCGGTGACTGAGCGCTTTGAAAGCCTGTGCATTTTTTGTGCTGCAATAAAATGTAACAGAGAGAAGAGGGAGAGGGTTTAAGGGATTGCAGGAGTAGAGTAGGGTTTTAGAGATGGTTAAAGAAGCTTCTGGAAATTAGTTGCCACGAAAATTTATTAGTTTTGGTAATTTCGTCATTTTACTCTTCCTTTTGTTGATGTCGGCGGGCCATAACTAGTTCATTTGGGGCGCTTGGGTGTCTGCAGTTTTAGAGCCCGTATGGGTGAGCTTAAAAGTGACTTATAAGTCATAAGTTGTTTAAAAGCCATTTTTTGAGAAGTTAGGATTATTTTGAGAAGTTGGGAAATCCTAACTTCTCAAAAAGTGGCTTTTAAGTCACTTTTTGACTTATAAGCCACTCAAAATAAGCTGCTTTTAAGCCCACCCAAACAGGCTCTTAGTCCTCTAAGAAATTTTTTATATTTTCAAGGGACTTTTTTCTTAACTTAAATAAAGGAAGACATGATTTGGAGAAGAATTCTTTCCTCTCCGAGCAGTGAAGTACAATATCCTGGAGTGAGAATTTTACCGTTCGTTAAAACACAAATATACAACCCTAATAGCAAATTTACAAAAAATAACAATACTATTTCATTTTTCAAAACATAGTAATAATTTTTTTTACATAACATATACAACCTCCATTAAAAACCTACAAATGAAGATCTCCCATACCAACTAAGCAGTAATAGCATCGTCGCCGGCAGGTCACCGGAAAAACTTTTTTTAAAAAAAATCTGAAAAAAAGCTTCTAACATATAATAAAACACAAAATAAAAACGCATACACATACATAATCTAGAAAATACAAAATATACAATTATTTGAACCACAAAATACAAGACATACACTATATACAAAATATACAAAAATACATGATCAAAATATTGCCAAAACATACAGTTGAAACTCCAAATAATACACAAACATACGACAATATACATAAACACAATTAGATATTCAAAAAAAAATTAATATATTTATACACCAAAACATGCACATACACATAAATACAAAAATCGTATACATATATATACAAATAAATACACATACAAAATCAAAAAATAAAAAGAAAAAAGAAGAAAATGAAGTAGATCTGAAAATTTATATACAAAATACAAATATATACATAAACATATGTATATATACACATACAAAAAGAAAAGAAAAGAGAGAGAGAGAGAGAGAGAGAGCAGATCGGAAAAAGCTCACTGGAAAATCACCAAAAACACACGTATCGGGGCTGCCTGCCGCCACAGTGCAACAGCGCCGCAACAAAGACAGGGGAGAGCAGAGCCCGACGAGGAACAGCGAGAGAGAGGGGAAGGTGGAGGGGCGGCGATGGGTGGGGGATGGTGGAGGAGGGAGAGAAGGAGAGAGAAGAGAAGAAATTAGGGTTTAATGTTTGGGAGGGGAAAAATAATAAAATTGCTAGGTGGGGTAACTAGGGAAAAATATCGTTATGTATTATAAATATTCAAAAAGTATCGCTATGTTTTGTAATTAAGCTATTAGGGTAGTCATGTGTTGTAAATTTTCTTATTTTCAACCCCTCAGGAAAAGCTCTTCGTGATTGTCAGATTTTAACCGTCAATCAAAAGAAGCTTTCCTGACGAGTGGTGAAAGTTGTAAGACTTTTCTTATAAGAACTAAAATGTTATAACAACATTAAATTTGTTCATTTCACGCAACAACTTGAATTTCACTCGGTGTTATTTTACATAAGTTGTTCAAGTTTTACTCCAGGAAAGCAAAAGGCCACTTGTTCAATTTTTTTTTGGCTATTTGAGCAACACCATTCCAGGTGCGGCTACTTTAGTTGCCACTTTGCAAGGTCCAACCACTTATTCTAAAGGGAGGTTTACGAAAATACCCATCAAATTTAAAATATTTACTCACCTCTACCCATAAGTTTCATATTTACAAGTCATACCCATAAACTATTTACATGTCCTACACATCTAAACTTGTATACTATTATTTATGCAGTATACCTTAAAGGTATACACTCATATCTAGACTTGTATACTACTACTATTATTTATGCTATATACTTTAAAGGTATACACCCATAAGGTATAACAAATGTATAGTAATAAGTGAGTAAGTTGGGTAGATACTTTTAGTTTAATGGGTATTGTAATTTTTAATGGGTATGGCTTGTAAATACTTTGAATTTCACGGATATATAGTGTAAAAACCCTATTCAAAATCCGTTTCAAGGCCTCAACTTTTGGTTTGAAGCTATGCGAATTTTAATCCTGAAATCGAAGTTTGGATGGGGTTCGTGTTAATTGAAGTTTGAAAGGTTATTTGGTTAGAGAATAGCGTGATGTCGGGAGAAGAAGGGATGACTGATGAGTAACAATGAGATAATGAAAATGGTGATGGAGGAGATGGTAGTGGTGGAATGAGAGGTGGGGGAAGGGGTACAATGGGTTATGGCAATGAGGTGGCATATCATATGGCATCTATTTTACCAAAATATCGATATCATGTGGAATTGGGTGTCCACCTTGGAAAATTCTAACAGAGAAGGGATATATTTGGACCAATTGGGTAACGTTAGGGGTGTTTTGTATCAAAAGTATAACAAATGGCAAAATTGATCAGTTTTTAATTTGATCTTTTTTATCTTACATAAAATCCATGCACTTGTATATCTAAAAGTTATCAATAACACCAAGCATGCACATGTTAACTCTAAAATATTTAAAATTATTTTCTAACAAAAGTTGAGATAATGAATCCATCATCTATTTTTTCCACTAAAATTTCATAATTTAAACTCATGTTGTTTCAATATATATAATAAGTAATATTTAAAATCATATTGCCAAAAATATTTAAAATCATAAGATATATCTAACTCACATATTCCCCTGTGTTACCTATGGCAAGAAGAATTATTAACCCCTTGAAGTAAATCGTATAAAACAAAGACAATGTTAGAGAATGTGTCGGTTAGTGTAACATGTTAAAGCATAAGTGAAAGGATTTTTTACATAAAAGTACAAGTTTTAGAGCTTAATTACCAAACATAGCAATATTTTAGTAAAATTACCCTATATAGAGGAAAACACAAGATAATTACAAATATAGCAAAAATATAGCAATATTTTCCCATAACATACCAAACCCTTACATTCTTCCTTCTATTTCCCTCACTATCACTTTTGCTCCTCCTATTTTCCCCTATTTTACTTTTCCTCCCACCATTTCCCCCCCAATTTCACTTTTACTCCTCTCATTTTCCCCAATTTCACTTTTGCTCATCCATCCTCAATGTATCTCGTTGAATCTCACTATTTCTGCACAGTTTCTGCACCGTATCAACTGTTTCTGCACCGTTTCTGCATCGTATCAACTGTTTCTGCACCGTATCAACTGTTTCTGCAGCACTGTATCTAACTGTTTCTGTACCGTTTCGGTTCATTTCAGCATTGTATCTAACTGTTTAAACTGTATCAACTCCCATTTTAGATTGTATCAGACTATTTTAAACTGTATCAACTCCCGTTTCAGACCGTATCAGACTATTTCAGACCGTATCATAGTGTTTCAATGTTGTTTCAGACTGTATCACACTGTTTTAAACTGTATCAAGTCTCGTTTCAGATTGTATCAACTCCGTATTAGACTGTATCAGACTGTTTTAAACTGTATCAAGTCCCGTTTCAGACTGTATCATATTGTTTTAAACTGTATCAACTCCCGTTTTAGACCGTATCAGACTATTTCAACAGTTATTTCAGATTGTTTCAATGTCGTTTCAGACCGTATCATACTGTTTCAACATCGTTTCAGACTGTATCAAACTGTTGCAACAACTGTTTCAACGATGTTTCAAACCGTATCATATTGTTTCAACGCCATTTCAAACTGTATCAGACCATTCCAATAAGCTGTGTAATCAGTCGTGAGTAATAGAAAACAAGAGTTCAAATTTATTAAACCGGTATAACAAATCTGTAGAAACAGAAACAGAAACAGAAATGAAACAAATATGAAGAAACATGAATAGAAACGGAACAACAACTAAATTTGAACAATTCTGAAAAAACAGAAACAGAACAAAAATAAAACAAATCTAAAGAAACAGAAGCAGTTGAAATTTCTTTCGATGTCGCTAATTTGGTAAACCAACAGTCTGCTGCACCAGCTACACATCCATGGCAATGTTCATACTACACCACCACTAATTCATAACTCCATAGCTACCAAACCACCGCAGACCGGAGGTTGAGTATTTTAGTGAAATACCTTGAACTGTGTTCCTCCTCCGCCATCGAATGTGGCATCTCCGCAACACCAACGTCGGGATACGTAGAGGATGTTGAAACAGAGAGGAGATGTTCTGATGTCGGAGTGAAACAGGTGATCGAACGAAGGCAATGCTAGCGGCGACGTTGCCGTCGCGACGCCGTTATAGATCTGATAAGGAAATGGCGGCGATTAGGAAATGACGGCGATGATCTACTCGCTGGATCTGGGGGTTATCGCGCTGGGATGTGTAGGGGTGGGGGGTTGGGTGGATGGGCGGCGACGCCAGTGGATTTTGGGGTATAGGTGGTAGGGGAGGTGGAAGGATTTTGGGAGTAGGAGTTGAAATTAGGGTTTGTTTGGAAAATTGTTATTTATCTTGTTTATTGTAAAATGTGCTAAAATAAATATTGCTATGCCTTGTAATTTGAAAAATATTGCTATTTTTTTGTAATTAAGGTTGAAAATTTGTATATTTGTGTAAAAATCCCTAAGTGAAAAGTGTTATAGAAATGGGCTTTTCACGAAAATATACCACCTTAGCTACAAATATTTCAAAAAATATTAATATTATACACTTACAAAATATACCTAACATTTTTTTTACATACTATATACAAATACCAACAAAACAAATAAATTAGGGTTTGTTCCTCCTTTTTCCTGCTGCCCCCCTCCCACTGCTGCCACCGCATTGGCGCCACCACCCAGTCACCGTCGGCCACCCATCGAATTTTTTTTATCTAAAAAATAAAATACCTACAGATACACATATACATATTGATTTTCTTCTGAAACTACAGTTGCAAAATACATATAAACAAAAAAATACATGTATATACACAAAAAATATGTTATATATACACTAGAGATACACATACATACAAGGATCTACAGATCTACGAATTAAACATACAAAATTTATGTGTGTGACACTTATGCCTGACACACACACAAAAAAATATACAAAAAAATGGAATATATACTCAGCCATACATATTCATACACTTGTGCACTTGAAAAAGTATTAAGCTAAATACACAAATATACATATTCATACACTCATATAAAACTAGACATACACTTTGTTCCACCTTCAAACAACCACCAACAACCACAAACACATATCCATACACAAAAATACAATTGTATACACGTATACATACTAAAACAAAAAACAAAAAAGAAGAAGAGATGAGCAGATCGGAGCTCCGGAAACTGTCGCCGGAGCAGTCACGCAGCAACAGCCACCACTGCACAGCAGCAGCCACCACCACACATCAACAAATCGGAGCAAATGGTAGCAGATCAGAGCAAATCGGAGCAGCACAGTAGTAGATCGGAGCAGCTGCTTGGTGGCGGAGCAACTACTCGACAGTGGAGCAGGTCCAGCGACGAGTGGGTGGAGAAATAGGAGAGAAAGGGAGAAAAAAGTCAGGGTCAGGTGTTAGAAAGAGCGGAAAATGTATAAATGGTTTGTTTAGTAATAAAAATCAAAATATTATTATGTTTTGTAATTTATCAATAATTTCGGTATATTTTGTAATTTAGATGCCTAGTGCGTTAATTAGCGTAAAAATTTCTATAGAAATGGAGGAACTTTTGAAGTACAGAAATAGCCACTTTTGGTTTGTCTTTATACTTGGGGAAAGTGGATGAAAGACCACTTTTGCCACTAATCTTTGGGCACATGCCACTAATACCAAAATATTTAGTTGGTGACCACTTTTGCTTAAAGAGATAGAACTTCAGTCCAGAGGCCGGATTGAAGTTCAGTCCTTAAAGATTGAACTTCAATTCAGGGCCATATGGACTGAAGTTCAGTCCAGTCCTTAAGATGGAACTTCAGTCCAGGTCCATATGGATTGAAGTTCAATCCTTAAAGATGGAATTTCAGTCCATGGTCATACCATGGACTGAAGTTCAGTCCATGACCGCATGACTGAAGTTCAGTCCTTAGAGATGGAACTTTAGTCCAGGGGCCGTATGGACTGAAGTTCAGTAAATTATCAGAACTTAAGTCAATATTTATTTAGTAAAGGCCCAAAAGTGGCATCTAGTGTAAGACCAATAAAAATAGTGGCCTCAAACTAAATACCAGTGTTAAAAGTGGCTGCTGGGCCAAATTTTTCCTATAGTTGGAGCTATTTTTAAAAAATTATTTACTCCCTCCGTCCCAATTTTTGTGGCGGTGTTTGACTTGGCACGGAGTTTAAGAAATAGAAGTTGACTTTGTAAATGTTCAAATTTACCCTTGAAAAAGTAAGAGTGAGAAGATTGTAGTAATCAAAAAGTTGTTTGTGGCTTTTAAAAGAAGCAGGGCCCCAATAGGGGTAAAATAGAGATAGTACATTAAATAGTTGACAAATAAGGAAATGTGACATTCTTTTTGGGACAGACCAAAAAGGAAAGTGTGACACATAAATTGGGACAAAGGGAGTAGTTTTTAACTATTTTTTGGAACTTCAATCCTTGTGTTTTGAACTTCGGACCTTGTGGGCTAAAATTTGAACGTCATACCTTAAGATACCCACAAATATTGAAGTTCCAAAAAATAGTTAAAAACTAAATAAATTTTAAAAAATAATAAAACTAAATGGCAGGGGGGAAAGGGGCTCCATAATTTCTAGTATTTAGTCCTATTGTTAACGACTTCTATTAATAGAGTTTTGCAAAAGTAATCTTGATGCCAAAAATTTTAAGGTATTTAATTGGTGTATTTCATGGCAGATAGTCAAGATTTTACGTTTTAAAGAAAGAATCCTAATAGATAGCCAAGAATGCCATTTTTGCACAAGTTCTTCAGTTGTGGCTAATTATTTAAGGGGCCCTTTTTTTTCCTTTCAAATTAGGCCAATTTGCATAACTATGATAGCATAGATAAAGGTTTGCCTTTTTGTCCCAACATAACAATGGTTTAACAAAAATGTCATTAGCTTGATTTAATGAACAAACTCCGGAATGGAAGTACCAATGTGAATCTTCTAGTGATGCTCGTATCCCCGTCCTCCCTTGCTCCATAAAACTGTCTAAGAGGCCTCAGTCAATTTTGGGACTAACAGGTGAATTTTTATCATTATTTTTTTTTTCAAATTATCCCCTAAAAAACAAGACGAAAAAGAAAGACATTGTTCCATCCATCATCACTTAGCTCCGTTTAAGGTAACTATACGGAGTAATACAAATCAAATTTAAATTAAAATAAAATTAAAAGAATCATTTGTGTGTCCTTAATTAGATGGATGGAGCTGGAGAAATTGATCACCTAGAGACGGGTCTGTTAGCTGAAGAAGAAGAAGCAGTTGTTTACACGGCGTCGTTTAAGGAAGCTGAAGATAATTACGTCAAATATCAAACAGCACGATGGGTATTGTATTCACTAGTTTTAATATTAGCATGGGGAATAGGGCTCATCATGTTGCTTTATTTGCCCCTGAGGAGGTACATTTTACGTAAAGACATTCGTTCCAGGAAACTTTATCTCACTCCCAATGCCATTGTTTACAAAGTAAGTATCCCCTTCCGTCCCACTTTAAGTGTCTTAGTTTGACTGCACACGGAATCTTGTGGCTCATGTGTATAATGTAGTAAAATGTACTTTGAATTTTGTGATTTTAAACTTGTTATGTATGATGTTTGTGAAAAAGACATTCTTTTTGGATTGGATAAAAAGGAAAGTAAGACACTTCAATTGGGACGAGAGAGTAATTTTCTTTTTAATCAATTCTTGTTGATAGTTTGCATGTTGCTGTATTGAAATGATGTTATTTTTAGTTATAGTGATGATGTGAGTTGCTAAATGTTAGTGATGCCCTTGATATGAATGACACAATTTTCTTATTGATTATGTTCTAGAAATGTTGGCACATTTTAAAATTTGGAAACAATATAACTTGAACATTCCTTTTTACCCTTATGGTGTGTTTGGTATGAAGGAACATGTTTTCACAGAAATATTTTCTAGGAAAAGAATAAGTAGTTTTCTTACTTACTTTTTGGTGTTGTGTAAGTAGAAAATATTATCCAAAAGCATTTACAGGTTGAGTGTTGGTGGGGTGGTCATGGGGGCATAGGCGTTGGGGGGCAGGTGGTGGTGGTCGTGGTAGGGGGGTTGGGGTGGGAGTTTTGGGGTAGTGATACCAATTTGGTATCGACTAACAGTAATGAGCTAATGAAACGAGAAATAGAAGAGAAGAAGGGCAGAAGAAGAGAAGAAGGGCAGCAGAAGAGAGAAAGTTGGGGGAAAGAGTGAAGTCACATTCCAATATCATCAAAAGCGTGTGATCCAATTACGTATGTCCTATTTATATCCTCACTCGATTCCCTTTTTCAGAACTGCAGTTACAAAATTCAAATACTAAAATGCTAAAAACATGAATAACTACTTTTCCCGCCAACTAACTAACATTTGAAATATCCTAGTCAGTTATCTGAGTTGGAATTGGTCTGACTTGGCAGTTTAGTCATCCTTTAGCCATATTTTGTGTATCATTACCCCCTCTATGAACAATATCGTTGTCCTCAAAAGGGTGAAATGAGGAAATCTGGCTCTTAGTTCAGTAGCATTCACCCAAGTAGCACAAGCAGCTGCTAAACCAGTCCATTGAACTAAGCATTGAGCTACAGCTCTGTTGCCACGCTTGATAAGCCTTCTAGCTAAGATAGCTTCAGTTGAGAGTAAAAAGGGCTGTTAAGATCAGTAACAGGAGGATGGGTGATCTCAGAAGAAGGAGAGGGACAGTACTTCAACTGTGAGACATGAAAGGTTGAGTGGATATCGACTTCAGAAGGTAACAACATCCTGTAAGCAACAGCTCCAATCCTTTCAACAATAGGTTAAGGACCAAACTATTTGGAAGTTAACTTGTGGAAATGGGAGTGAGAAAGAGTAATCTGCCTGTAAGGTTGCAATTTGATATAGATCCAGTCACCCACTGAAAAAGATCTATCACTTCTGTGAGTATTAGCCAAGGACTGCATTCTTTGTTGTGCTCTAACCAAATGATACTTAGCAAGTTGAAACTTGAATTCCCTTTCCAGTAAGACATTTTCAACATCAACATCAGTAGAAACCAGGCAGATAAGGCAAATGAGTAGGAGGAGGATACCCATAAAGCAGTTCAAAAGGGGTTTTCCTGGTAGCAGAATGGAAGGTGGAATTATACCACCATTCAGCTAATGGATGAAACTGGAACCAATCATGAGGAGAGTTGGCACAGAAACATCTCAAATAGGTTTCCAAACATCTATTAAGAACTTCAGATTGACCATCAGTTTGAGGATGGTAAGCTGTGTGGCTGCACACCTTGAAGAGATAAGATCTCCTGCCAGAAAGAACCGATAAAAATGGGATCCCTGTCACTTGTGATGGAAGTAGGACGATCATGTAACTTAAAAATGTGATCCATGATAGAGGGGCTAGAGTTTGGGCTGAATAAGGATGAGAAAGACCAATGAAATGGCCATACTTAGTGAACCTGTCCACAATCACGCATATAACAGTCTTACCTTTAGAAGAGGGCAATCCTTCTTTGAAGTACATGTCAATGTCAGTCCAGGGTAGTGTAGGAATAGGAAGAGGTTGTAAGTACCCTGGTGAAGAAGCAGTATCATACTTATTCTTTGACAGATAACACATGAATAATGAAAAATATCTTGTCTGATTACCTTTCCAATAAAAGTAGGACATCAATCTTCTGGTAGTGGCATCAATACCAGATGAGAAATGTTTTCCAAAACTTTTGACCAGTCAAACATGGAAAAATTGGAAAATATTTTCAAGTTCCTTCATATCAAACACACCCTCAGTGAGAAACTTTTGTAGCCATACAAATGATATGACATGTTTCATCCCAAATGTTTTAAAAGTTTTACCGTGCTTCCTTTCTTAAACTTCATCCCTGTCAAACAATGCCATATAAAGTAAGAGTACTAATTTTCTCATTTAATTCATTTTTGCCTACTTGCAACCTTCAAATTTTATGATTATGGTTAGTTTAATTAGCTGGATATAATGCTATTATGTACCATGAATGCAAATGTGACCTTTACTTGAAGTTGTGTATAAGATTTTCTGTAGTGTCAAGCCTTTGCTTAGTGCTTGATTTTCTGATCTAGGTAACAAAACCAGTTCCATTTCCGTGTTTTGGGGATTTAAAGAAGGAGAAATATGTTCTATTGCCGTCAGTTGATGATATTGTAGTTGAGCAAGGTAAAAGTGATTTTCTATTCTTTCTGCTATTGCGTTATGTGGTCAGTTGCCAAGTCGGCATCTTTTTTGAATTTCTAGTTGAGTTGACATGAGTGGGTATCTCATGTCTATTACCTTTCATTGATGGCTGACGTTTTTAGCTCAAAAGTTTTTTGTTACTCGTGCATGGATAAGAAGACATTTCAGTGTCTCCTGTTGTGGGTTCGTCGAAGTTCCTAGTCTTTTCTTATTACGTGAATTAACCCAAATGCACCTGGACTTTCTCCTAGAAAATCATAGAAGTTAGTACGAGCCGGACCTTGCAGATGCATGAATTTGGTGCTCCTGGATGTGAATCTCGTGATAAGCTCTAAACTTGACTGGAGGATAGATGGGAATTTTAATCCCGCCTGTGCTTTTCTTGACTGGCTGGAGTTTATGAGCCCACCTGCATGTGGTACTTAAAAGAAGTGGTAAAATAATCCTTACCAGAATTTATAGTTGTGACACTCAATAATATTTAGTATTGAATTCGGATGTTTTGCTTAATCTCTTATGGAGATTAAAGATTAAGGATCAAAAGTACAAATAACTGACCAACTGTAATGCTTAAGGGCGGATAGGTCTTCTTTTGGTTAAAGCTTCACCATAGTCATTTTCGATAATTTGGTCAACCAGTACTTCACCAAGTGCATTGAAAATTCTAATGCTTGGGGGCATTTCTTTCTGGACAACTTCTTATGGATTATTATATCATAAGGTAGCAAATCCAGAGAATGAACACTTGCAGAAGCAAATTATTTCTCTTTGTTTTCAGGCTTAGTACAAACTTGATGCTTATAAAATATAAACTGATGTATTTGTCAGGTTACTTGCAGTCCCTGTGCGGAGTCTATTCAGTAAGAATTGAGAATGTTGGTGTGAGAAGGTCCCCAAGTGATGATCTCCAAATCCAAGGAGTTGTAGATCCTCTTGATTTCAGGAAGGTACACCTTACTCTCTTGTTATTGTAAAGATTCTTTCTCTTAGAGAGACTAATAATTCCTCCTTAAGTGTACTTTCTATAGGTTTGAAAATGCAGTTAATTTAAGATATGCTGACTTGAGTATGGTTATACATTTTCTAGGCTGTTCTAGCGCAACTATCAAATCTTAGAAGTGAAGCATTCTCTAGACAAGCTTCGGCTGTTGATGATATTTCTAGTTCAAGAATTGGTTATTTCTCTGATGCTCTGGTATGTTGTTACTAAATCAATCTTATGTGTTCCTGATACTTCATGGTCTCCTATATGCATTTGCAATTAGCAAATGTCATCCTTGTTTGCAGAGACTTTCTCTTCCTCAAGTCTCAGCTTTAATCTACTAAATTTTATGATTCGCAGATCTCCCCGTTGAGATCCATTAGGCGTGATCCTTTATCTCATTCTGGAGATCTCGCAGTGTTACAAAAGCTGGAAGAAGTTGGAAGTTCTGTGAAGGTGAACTTCTTGAACTTTCCTAAATCAAACTTGAGTAGGTCTTTTGCTGTTTCGTAATGAAAATGTATGGGATGTTGTTCAGAGGGTTCAAAATTTGATTGAAGAACACCACCTTCAAGCAGAACATGTGGCTTAAGGTAAGCACGAGTGTGCACAGGAAGTCTTATTATTTCAGTAGCCAACTCTGTTTATTACTTGTAATGGTTGTCTTGCTTTGGATAAGCTGCAGAGGATATTGGTTCAGTTCAGATGCTTGGCAAATAGTTAGGATGTTTCTCTAGAAAAATGCTGCAATTTCAATGCTTCTCATTAAATGGGTTTTGCTTCCTCAGTCCATATCAAGTTTTCTTTGCCCAGAGTGGCTTTGTGAAACAAGAACTAGGCTGCCCTATTTAACAGTTACTAATTAGCATAGGTAGTGGCATTCCTTCGTTGAGTGTCTCATGTATTGTTTAGAAAAATCTTTAGCAGTTGTTATTGTGGAATTATCTTCTGCAATAAGATTTGTTTATCCCTATTTGAAAGCTTGTTCTTTATCTTGTTAATACTGCAACAATTTTGGGTGTATACCAGGTGGTTACAGGAAACTCTTCGGTATCTCCTCGTTGTTCTCACAGTTGTGGCAATTCCGTCATACACATCTTTAATGATATTTGTTTATTTATTTCATATATTTGAGAAGGATTCATTCTTTTTCGATACCCACCCGAGGATTTCTCCTCTTGCTCCTCCTCCTTCTCCACCACCACCACCACCATCATCATCTTTTCAATTTCTTGAAACTCATCTTTATCGCCCTAGCTTCATTCAACATTCAGGACCACCGTTCTATGTTGGGTGGTTAAACTTAAAGCTTCCCCTGATATAACCTTGCTATCTTTACATGTGGGCATGTCACTTCATCAGGTAATGATGAAGTTTGTTTGGCTATGATTAACTCCAGTATTAAATGTTATAAGTGTGATTTTCTCTATACTTGTGTGTCAGCTAAAACTAAATCATAAGCTAAGATGCCTATGGAATAGTCTTTCCCTTGATTCCTAGTATCATAACCATATTCTCCAAGTGCTCAGTTAAAATTATTGCTATATATATCCGCATATTCATTCAAGTCTCTTCCAAATATTGATCTATTCGTCATTTGGAACACCTTGGACCACAGTATGTGTCTTCTCAGAATTGAGTTTTAGTCTCCTTATTTAATGACATTTTGCGATAATATATTTATTATTTCCTTTCCCACAATAATCTTAGCGAGATAATTCTGTGACCAACTCTTTTTACATTATAGTTTTATTTTAAATTTTGGTTCTACAAGATTTTTTGCGCCCTTCCTTTTTAAAAACAAAATCTGTCCTTTTCCCCTTCTATCCCTCACTGCAAGAATTTATAACCTATGTTGTCAATATCTCAAGCCTTCTCCTGGGCCACTTTGTCTCTTATGCGCAGTATCAATTTTCTTCACTTTGATGGTCCATTACTTGTATTGATATTTTGTTCACCAGACTGCAACTTATTTGAATCAGGATCTCTTGGAGTAACTTATTTACTGTCAACCGTCCATAAAGATAAGGGACCTTCTTGTTATCTTGCACTACATCCGAACCCTAATGTGGTGGGACTAATTTCGTTACCATGCCCGCCCAAGGTGTGGAAACCCTTGCACCTACTCCCACCCATGCAACAATGTGATTAAAGCCCTTGCTCATTTCCCAACATTCTCGGGTTAGTCTTGTGGCTGTTGTTAAGAATAAAGTTTTGAAGTTAAAACTTTTACTAGACCTACTTCTTGCACTAAAATATACGACAATCTATTGCACCTGCTGAGTTTTACAGAGGCCAAACTGTCAATTTCACTCCAAATCACTTCGGAAACTTCCCGTAATATCTCTTTTGAAGACTGTTCCAAGGTAAGATTGTTAACTTGAAATTCCACCCTCCAATGCCATCTTCCTAGAAGATGAGAGAGTCCAAAGAGGAGGTTTAACTTCGGAGTTTCTGAAGTTGCTTTCTGATACAAAGTAACGACAGCAAGAGATGTTGGCAATACCTATGGAGCTTTTTGCTTCTGCATATTTCAAATTCTCTATAGCTTCCATGATGTTGATTTTTGGTGCTAAAGCTGCTAAACTGTCATGTTATCTCAGTAGAGATGGGAGGAAGCACAGATTCTTTTCCTTAGGTTCTCCAGGAAATTACAAATCAGGAATGGGAAAGGATAAGTTAAACACCCTTTGCTCATTGCTGGTCTTTTTGCCTTCCACTTAATCTATACTACTTATACTAGGTGATAGTGCTAAGTACCTCAGCGGACGCTGTACCTTTTGATGGCACATGCACACTGTATTCCCAAATTAAATTAGTTTTTTTTTCTGAAATTCTCTTGGCCAGTCTGCAGGGGCTTATTACTCATTTCTGTTCGACATGACTTGCAAGCTGCCATGTATACTGCTCTTCGGATGTATGTATTTTCTTCGTTGAAAATGTTTTGTTGTTTCCTTCTTTTGAGGTTGATGTATTTCATTATCGTGTGATTGTAAAGGCACAATTCTTGCTATAGCAACTATAGCTCAGAGAAATGAAGTTCAAGTCCAAACGATTTCCCATGTATAAGCCCTCTCTTGGCCCTGACGAGTAGATCTGTGGCATAATCTGTCTTATAGATGTTCTTATTGCCATCATAGCGTGTTGCTGCTAATTAACAAACTTGACTTGGAGAAGGTTAGCTCAACTTTTTTCAACAATACTAGTTGAGTTTGAGGCAAAACAAGCTGAAATAAACTTTGTTCTTGATTGAAGGACCCATCTAAGTTCAACCTCAACTTTGTTCTCGACCCATCTAAGTTCAAAACTTGAAGGATGTACAATGAAACGAGCTTTGAGTACTTGGTCAATAATCAACGTCATGTTAAGGAACCCAGCTTACTTACATATACTTTGTGTTTATACCAAGATGTTAATTATCATGGTTAAGTAATTTCATAGGACGAGAATATGCATTCATCACTTGTTAAGCGATAGAACTATGTGCAAATGCATGTCATTCAGCCACTGGAAAGTAATTAACAATTCTAAACTCAAGTTGCGAATAAGTTTTTGCGGTTCGAAAATAAGTTTAAACAATGAAAAAGAAACATTATTTTTTTCTAGTTTGTTTTACTTTTAGTACTTAAGTAATGAAGACTTCATTTGGTAATTGTAGACTCGTTAGAAATGAATTACTCTTTGATCGTACTTTATTAACTACTACTTGGAGAGAAATTACATATGGCTAGAGAGCAACTTTAGGTTACGTACGTTCTGAAAAGTTGCGTTTATAGACTCAATTGTCAGTTTTTATACAAAGTGTTTGTCCATTGCTCCAAAAAAGTTCTTTTTTTTTTGTCCAAAAAAGTTCTGACCTTTTGAAAATTAGCAAGCTCAAATTTTCAGATCTTTTAAAAGCCAGAACACTCCTTAATAGTTTTTCAACTTCTCACGCCACCTTATAGATAACTCGAATGTAAGACCAATCTTAACCAGTTAACACGAAGGTTTTAGTTCTTGCATTTATGCATTTTGTAGTATACATGGAGTAACAATGCATAACAAAGACCATTTAGAACACGCATTACAAATTTACAAACTGATGTAGATCGAGAAACTCAGCACCACCGGTCCACCATTCTTGAATAACTTGGAGATTGGCCTTTTTTAGCCTGTGTAAGCAAAGTCCATTATTATCGACGCACCTATAGTTTTAGGCTCGAGCGACCAACTTGGCAAATAATTCCTGAAGAATTGTAAATAGTATAAATGTAAATCAAAATGCATAGCTAGTAAGAATAAACAATATTGTCATCTGTCTTTATTAATCAAACAGCAGGGAGTACTGCATTACTTAAGAGGAATTGTACCTTATCAGACTTACATTTAAAAGGGCTTGAACCAACTTTTGTGCTTTCACACAACACCACAATGTCCAATTGGACTATATATAATGTATATAAGTTAAATCATTATACAATTACATGTTTAGAAACTTCACATGTATGAGCGCATTCGCGGCCTTACTAGAGACTGGGCACCATCAACAAAGATGGAGGTCCCAGTCATGTATCTTGAATCATCACTGATTAAATAGATGACAGTGGATGCCAGATCCTTTTTAACATCAAGCCATCGATTTAGAGGCGCTGCTTCCTTGGTCATCTTCTCTGCTCTCTCCAATCCCACCGCCTTAGGATACTCATCCTGGAGGTGCAAGCCACGAGATATGCCATTCACCCTAATTTGGTGCTTCCCCAGCTCTATTGCAGCTAGCTGAGCAGGTATACAGATATTATTATTTTTAAAATAAAAAAAACACAACTAGATGGAAAAATGGTAATATAACGGAGGCACCAAGTTCCAGAAGTTCTTTTGAAAAGATTGATTGCATCAGGGAGAAGGGGGAAGGGATGCTACGCTACTAATGGGATTTGAACCCTACACCAACAATGTGGAAAGGCATGGTGGTTACCAACTGAGCTAGACCTCAACCCCTGTTCCAGAATAAAACTGCTTTGATGGTAGTACTTAAGTCAATTATTTCATGAGTCTAAGGCTATCGTTAAAACAATTCAGGAAGAAAAAAAGAAAACAAGAGTACTAACACGGAACATCTCTATCAAAGAATAAACAAAATATACTATGGAAATTGAATTCTCATCCAACATTCACATACCTCTATACCTAGGGACTACAAAATTAAATGAATTTTCCTCAGATATGTGTGTGTATAATATGTATATACATATCTTTCTCTCAGCCTCCCTGTCAAAAACATTGGTTCTAAATTTTAAACAAGCCGTAATAAATTAGAGATATAAAACCAGAATAAAATAAAATTTGAAAATTGTACTCTAGTTTCAGCTTTGCACTTACATTTATCAATAAAATATACCTTATAAAAAAATTGAAAATTTAAGTTACCCATAGTTGAAATATATCCAAAATGGCAATTGGACTTCCCAAGCACCCAAAGAGTGAGAGTCATAAGAACATACTACTGACATGTTCTACTTCAAGTGCTCGAGCAAAACAGAGTAAACTGACAGAAACTAATACTGTATTAGACAATATGTTTCGTCTCATATTTGACTGTTTCTTCCACATAATTGGTTAATAGCTCAAACAACCTCAAAGACATGGTGCGATAAAGATGATATGTCAATAATTCTGAATTCCGGACCACATAAATGGAGAGTCTAACTTTTCCTGATCAAACATATTGTCCTGACAACGTACCACAGCTAGCAGAATAACTTAGTTATTAGACAGAAAGACTGGTGATCGGGAGGGGAGACAAAAAATTTAAAAATGCTTATGAAGAGTAGTATACTCCTGACCTATACAGATTTATAGAACACGGTCTTAATGAACAGAATTATTCAACTTATCATGCATCCGTAATAATAGGAGAATCGCAAAAAATACTTACCCTGACCAGCTGCTGTATTCCACCCAGACATGAACCATAAGCAGCAGCTCCTTGATATATTCCTCTCTCCGCACCAATAATTGAGGTCAAGAATACAATGGATCCCCCTGATTTATCATCTCGCATTTTTTTGCTGATACATTTCATCAGGTACCATCCAGCCATAAAATTTATTTTGACAATCTTTTTGAACTCTTCTTCAATTAGCTGCAGTGGATCTTGCATTTTTCCTATTTCATACCATGAAAAGTATTAAGAAGCTTACTATGAAACATGATCCACCTCTCAACAAAAGGAATGCGGCATCTATAAACTAACAAGTCCTTGTGAAAAAAGCAGCAAGCACCAAAAACAATCTATAACATATTATGGAAAAGAATCTTGTTACTAGAAGAAACAAAGAGTTCCGGTTCTGGGTAAAATTGATGAACAAAATCAGTTGATAAGCTTTGTACCACCTTCATTTAACATATCCAAGATAAGAAATATACAGCGGCAGTAAGAAATAATTCCCCTGTTCACCATAATAGCAGCTATGACTTTGAATACTGAAACCCAGTCTCTTCAATAGTTTCACTACTTTCAGAGTCCAAAACCAAGTTACATCTTCACTTTCTAACAACTAATTAATCTTAAAACATGAATCAGCAACATCATTTCTTATTTACAGACATTCAACGTATATTAATCTCAAATCCCATGAGAGTAGAAATTTCAGGAATCAGAGATCCGAAATTACTTCAATACAATAGATTTCATTATATTTAGGATATTAGTTAACGGCAAGTATGCGTTCAGAATATCACAACATGGACACTCCAAGATAGCATTTCTTTGGAGGACAATGATATGAAAGGAGGGTCTTTACCAAATGCAAAGAGAATAACTATTAAACCTAACAAATACAAAGTTTTCAAACTATGTGGTTTAACAAATGGAATTCTCTGTAGCAAATCAACAATGGTATATAACACCAAAAGGATCAGTTAAACAGTGAATGCAGGATAACGTCATGATATCTTTTAGGTGTTTCTCTTAAATACTACCCATCCTATATTTTTTATATTCAATTAGTTCAAACTAGAGCATACATGTTGAATCTACTATTTTAATCTTTCTTTACATCCTTTCCTATGCAAACTAATTTTCAGTATACCTCCTGGCTTATTTATCATCTCACATTTCGGTATGACCTGTACAGATATATCCACTTCATGTCAAAACAAATTCTGCATTTGTATAATAGCTTCTCCCCTGTGATAATTTTTTTTTTTTTTATAAGTAAAAAGGTCTTTATTATACTGGTACCAAGATGGTACAGAAAAAAGTACACGTCATAAACTCTTACATCTAGCAAAACTACATATTTCCTCCTAGCAAATATAAGAAGTCCAGATACTGATCCATAGCCTATGGCTATTAGAAGTAGAAGCTGCTCTAACGGGGTCTTCACGACCAAAACTATATTGTAGTCTGTTTGATAACGACCCAGTTACATAGATTCTTTAACCAAGATTCCGGGTCAACTATTCACTGTAAAAGGTCACCTTTTATCAATAGAATCACCGATCTAATCAAATTCTGCTATGATAATCAATAAAATCGCTGCTCTGCTATGATTTTCCAAACGCATTATTGTGCATCAAGTTGACAATGCTTGTTAGCCATCCACACATGACAATATTCAGTTCACATTTACTGGATGGAATAAGACAAATACTGATTTCATTGTCATTTCACATTCTTCTGTAAAGATATTTGTTTGAAATAGAGGTTAGTTATACCTTCATATGAATAGCAGTTTACCAAAGCATCCAGCTTTCCAAATATCTTCCATGCCTTGTCCACAGCTTCCTCAAAAGCAGCTTCTCTATCCTCCTCCATATCCAAACCCACAACTTCCACTGCAGCGCTACCACCTAGAGATTGCTTTATCATCTCAGCTACACTCTTCAATTGGCTCTCATTTCCCATCAAAACCAACCTAAGTGACAGAATAAACAAATTAATTAAGTAAAGTTCATCCTTTGCCATTTATGCAGCAAATGTGCATATGTTATGCGAGTATCAGAGTGCCCATATTATATTCCAACTGACAGATAGAGTAATATATAACAGGCTCAGTCAGTGTGGCATCTTTTTTTTCTTTTTTGGCTACTCTATGTTAGCGTGTGTGTGTGTGTGTGAAGGAGAGCATGACTTCTATGCATGTTTAAGACTGGGAAATAGAGAGTACATACTGGCAACCCCTCTGAGCTAAATGGTAAGCAATGTTATTGCAAATGTCATCGCCATTTGAAGTAAGCAACACCTTCTTTCCAGAATTTTCCATTCGCAAGCCAAATTAGGAAGAATGCACCAACTCCAGGAGAAGTAGTGACTCTCTCACCCACAGAACAAGTTACACTTCCAAGCTAACAGATATTCCTGTAGAGCAAATTGCATACACCCAGTAAAACGTTATGGAAGATCACTTAATGTTAAATCTATAAACATGATCAAACAGAAACACTTTAGACACATTCAAGAAAAGCAATTTTCATCATGTGTCATGACAAAGTAATGTTGAAAGAGTGTGATTGGTCTGAAGGATGTTGGGTGAAATTAGTCTTCAAATCGATATAAATCCTTTAATTCGTCGTATGGGAATAGGGGCTTCATTTTTTATTTACTACTACCCCTATTAGACCCTTGGTTAATGTGGCGTGAATACACAGAAGTACTATCATCATCAAAAAAGAAACTGCAAAGAAGTTCCAAATTAAATGTTCAGAAACCAAAGAAAACAACCTTCAACACACATTGTTGAAGAGATGAAATTCAACAAAACTTAAACAGGCATCGGAGTTAACCACTAAAATCATCTATTCAATCATGAGGTGTTGGAGTTAAATCAATAGCTCAATTATGCTTAACAATAATAAACTAAACAAATATAGTTTTCCAATAAAACATAGTAATAAACAGGTACTGCAGATATAAATCTTCTTTTCCACTTAATGCAATACCTCCTCGAAAGCTCGTTAAAAATTAAGGAACAGATAAAATTTGCAGAAACAACCTTGAATTGATAAATTGGTCGGATCTACAACAGGCCCTGAAATGAAATGAAAAAATAGTAGTAGGAAGTTAGTTAGAATAGCGGAATAACCAAGAAGCTAGTACTACAGAAGCTAAGGCCTAAGGGAGTAATTAGCTTTACCAGAATTTGGAGTTGGAAGTGTAGGAGGCAGTAAATTTATATAGGAGACCAAATGACGTTTTAAACGTGTTTGGTGGGCTCCATGTTTCAATTTTGATTTTTTTTCAATACAAGCGGCCTAATGTGCGCATGTCTTCGTTGGCATTAAGGCTGTCTAATAGCCCGGTTTGGGCCGGGCCGAACCGGACCGGACCGGAAACCGGTCCGGACCGGCTCAAAACGGGCCAAATATAAAAAAAAAAAAATCGACCCGGTTTCGATCCGGCACGTCCAAAATGGACCGGACGAACCGGACCAAAATGGACCGGAACCGGATCGGACCGGACCGGAACCGGACCGGACCGGATGACTGATGGGCTTAGCCAAAACTAGCCGTTGGGCAACGGCTATTTCACTTTTGGCCGTTGCCCCAACGGCCAAAAACGGCTATTTTGGCCCCCCCACCCCCCTAGGGCGCCCCCATACCCCCCCTATCTATTTTTTCTATAAATACCATCATTTTTCATCAATTTATTCACAATTTCTCTAATATTCTCTCTAAATCTCTATCAATCTCTCTTATTTCTACAAAAGGCTATTTGCTAAATTGCATACTAAAAAAATATTTGGAGTAAAGTGGAAATATTGTTCGGTGCGGTTCCGGTCAAGTTTCAATTTTCACTTCCTAAGTTCTACATTCTAAGTTCACGATATCAAGTAAACTCGTTCTTACTTTTTGTTATCTATTTTATTTTTGTGCAATATTATTGTTTGTAGCATATTTTAGTAATTTGTTTGAAGCATATTTTAGTAATTATAAAAAATGTCTGGAATTTGGAGATCAATTACTAGGCGTACGGGTAGCGGTCGTAGATCAAGTGCTTCTAACCGGGGGGGGGGGGGGGGGGGGGATGATAGACGTAGTCGTGCTTTAGGTAAAAGACCAGTTGGTACTTCTAGCGCTCCTTCTCTTCTAGATGATTTTACTTAGGAAGATGACTCGCAATTTTTGCATGATATAAATGTTGGTGCACCACTAGATAATGATATGTTAGAGACACAATATGAAGAGTTTACCGAAGGGGCTAATTTAGATGAAACACCCACTAGTCAATTTCAAGGCGAACAACATGAAGAAACTGAATTACCACCTATGCCTCCTAGTAGAGAACGATATGCACGACCCGAAAGATCGGATGTGTGGCTATTTATGACTAAAGATATTCCGGCTCAGAAAGCTAAATGTAATATTTGTAAAAAAGTTTGGGAATTTAAAACCGGCAGCCATAATAGTGGGACGGGAAAGTTGAGAACACACTTAGAAAACCATCATAAGGAAAAATGGGAAGCAAGGGCGGGTGGCCCTCGTTCAGGGAATAGAATGGCTCCATCGCAAGGTAGTGGAATCCAACAGGAAATTAACCCAGTGACGGGGGGGCTTTTGCATTATGATAAAAAGAAAGATAGGGAACAAATGGCAAAAATGATTGCGGTAGAGTGCTTACCTTTTACATTTGCTTCTTGTCAAGGTTTTATTCGTTATATTCAAACCGTATATAATCCATCTTTTCAAGGTTTTCCAAAAACTACGGTTAGAACTGATATTATAAAATTTAAAAATGAATATAGACAATATTTACGATATATATTTTATCACTTTGATTGTAGAGTTTGTCTTACTTCTGATTTGGGTCGTGGTGTAAATGGGTATGAGTATTTAACAGTTACTTGTCATTGGATAGATCTTAATTGGGTAATGCAAAAAAGAATTTTAGCATATTCTGCTGTCGATGAACCACACACGGGAAATTTTATTAAGGGAGAAGTTTCGGATATTTGTAAGGCGTATTATCTTAGTGATAAAGTTTTAAGTATAACTCTTGATAATGCAAGTAACAATGATTATGCTATTAGTAAGTTAATACCCGCATTGCATCCCCCTTTTGAAGAATTGTTTCATGTTAGATGTGCATGTCATATATATAATTTAGTTGTAAAAGATGGACTTAAGTTATTTGATCCTACTATTATGAAGGTTAGACTCGCAATTAGTTATATTTTTAAATCTAAAAAACCGGATAGATGGAGGGACTTTCAAGTAGATTGTCTGAAAGAAGGTATAGCTCCTAGAAAAGTTCCAAAGGAAGTTTCAACTAGGTGGAACACTGTATATGACTCTTTGAATGTTGCTTACATTTTACGAGTGCCTATTACTAATTATTTTAATCGCAAAGTAGCTGATGTGTATCACCTAGAAGAAACAGATTGGCAAGATGTTGAGCGTCTTCTTCAATTTTTAGCAAAGTTTTTTTATGCTACTAAAGAATTTTCCGGTCAATATTATCCTACAATCACTACCATGTTGTATTTTATAGCTGGAATAGCAGAATTACTTAACGATTATAGAGTAGTGCCTGGTTATGAAGTTGCGGTAGAAGCAATGCTTGAAAAATTTAAAAAATATTTTTTTCCGATTCCACCACTTTATTACATTGCATCTGTATTACATCCATGTTTTAAACGTTTTAATACGGAAATGCTCATTAGAGAAATTTATCGGAATTTGAAAATTACTGATGAAGAAACACCAAGTGTAGAAACAGTTTGTGCGCAGGTAATTGTAGATTGCCAACGGATTTATGAAAGGTATAGGAGTGCAGCTGATAATGTTGTTCCAAGTGTTCCAAGTGGAGCTGGATCAAGTTCAACGCAGGCTCCCAAAAGACCTGCAACCGGATTGGGAAGTTTTTCCAGCCTTAATCAAAGGCTTTCTAGCAGGCAGTCGAGTAGCAGCGGAGGGTTCAACGAGCTGGATGTTTATTTACTTCATGGTTGCAAGGAAATTGAGTATTTTGGAAGCGATCAACTACTGCCATTTTGGAAGGATCAACAAGCACAGTTTCCAGTTTTAGCAAAAATGGCGCGGGATATTCTAACTATTCAAGCATCATCTGTTGCTTCAGAAAGCGCGTTTAGCCAAGGAAGATTACAAATTGGAGATCATAGACATTCATTGAAGGAAGAAGCAATGGAGACGGCCGTATTATTCAGAGATTGGATTAGATCGGAGCGAAGAAATTTTGGATTTGCAGAAGATAAAGTAGCCGATTCAGAAGCATCATCAGAAATTTTATCAGGCGATGGAAGTTTGGACAATGAAACTGAATATGAACAAGATGACTCTTTGCCACCGATTCCTCCAGAGGTGCCAGACGAAATTATTCAGAAAATGAGAAGTTTTTTTATTAATATGTAGTTTTTGCAATTTAATATCTATGTACTTTGCAAAAAATCAACCATTATCCATTATTCAATAAAATGCGTTACGCCTTGCTATTAAGTAAATCCTTTGTTATATTCTCAAGTGTCCTTTGCTATTAAGTTTCCTCTTTGCAATTCAATACTAAAATACTAAATACTAAAATACTAAATACTAAAATACTAAAAACTAAAAACTAAATACTAAATACTAAAAACTAAAATACTAAAATACTAAATACTATTATACTACTAACTTAGTATTAAGTTTGAAAAATAACAAGTTATTAAGTTATACTAGATTACTAAGTTTTATAAAAAAACTACTCAATTATACTTTTATAATACTAAAATACTACATTACATAAATATTTTAATACTAGATTACTAGTATTATATAAAAGTTATTAAATAAAACTCAAATTTAAACAAAACAAATAACCAAAAAACAAAAAACAAAAAAAAAATAAAGAAACCGACAAAACCGGGCCGGACCGGACCGGACTGGAACCGGACCGGACCGGCCCACTTCAAATTTATGTCCAAATCCGCTCCATTTTGAAAAATAGCCGTTGGCAACGGCCATAAACGGCTATTTTTCCCACCCCCACACCCATAAACGCCCCTACAACCCTCCCCTACCTATTTTGCCTATAAATACTCCCATATTTCATCAAATTAATAACAATTCAATATTTTCTATTCATTTCTCTTAAAAAAAAGCTATTTTATTAAATTTTCTATCAACATGGCTGCAAATGCAAATAATGCAAATCAAGTTCAAGGTGCTACTAACGTAGGTCCGTCTGCTGCTCCAAAAAGAACTAAACGATCCGAAGTTTGGGAATTTATCACAAAAAATAATGATACCGGCAAAGCTCAATGTACTCTTTGTCAGAAAGTTTGGAATTGGGAAGATGGAACAAATACTGGAGGGACAATGAGGTTTAAGACCCACTTGGAAAACCATCATGACCCCGAATGGGCAGCTCGTGCTGGTGGCAAATATCTGCAACCACGTGATGACTGATGACTGATGACTGATGATTGAGTTGAGTGACTTGAGTCAGTGTTGAGTCGATGAACTTGAAAATTTATGTATTTTTCTAATTTCTAGTCTATTTTCATGTTTTTATTTTCTAATTATGCATTTTCATTTTCCAACATAATGTAATGTGTGTATTGTTGAATAATATATGTGTTTTGTGTTGTTTATTTATATTTTAGTATTTTAAAAAATAAAAAATTTAATTTAAAACAAAAAAAAAAATTAACGAACCGAACCGAACCGGATCAAACCGGACCGCGACCGGTACAATATCCGGCTGCCGGTTCCGGTTCCGATCCGGCATTGGTGCAATTGCACCGGTGCACCGGACCGGAACCGGGCCGGTGTCGGATTTTTTTTCACAACAAAACACCGGACCGGACCGGACCGGACAAGCCGAACCGGGACCGGACCGGACCGGGTCAATAGACACCCTTAGTTGGCATGTCTGCCTGGCATAAGGTATTCTCGTAAGTTCAACAAGTTAAGCTTAGTCCTTTTCAGTAACATGACCTCTCCTCTAAACGTGGGTCCTACTTAAATCAATTCCACACTCAACTGGCTCATCGTGAAACACCAACACTTCTCAACAAATGGTGCAAGTAAGGCTGTGTAATAGTTCGGTTTGGGCCGAACCGGATGGCTGATGGGCTTAGCGAAAAATAGCCGTTGGGCAACGGCTATTTCACGCACAGCCGTTGGCCCAACGGCCAAAAACGGCTATTTTAACCCCCCATCCCCTTAGGGCGCCCCCATACCCCCTACCTATTTTTTCTATAAATACCATCATTTTTCATCAATTTATCCACAATTTCTCTAATATTCTCTCTAAATCTCTATCAATATCTCTTATTTCTACAAAAGGCTATTTGCTAAATTGCATACTAAAAAATATTTGGAGTAAAGTGGAAATATTGTTCGGTGCGGTTCCGGTCAAGTTTCAACTTTCACTTCCTAAGTTCTACATTCTAAGTTCACGATATCAAGTAAACTCGTTCTTACTTTTTATTATCTATTTTATTTTTGTGCAATATTATTGTTTGTAGCATATTTTAGTAATTTGTTTGAAGCATATTTTAGTAATTATAAAAATGTCTGGAGTGTGGAGAGAACTTACTGGGCGTACGGGTAGCGGTCGTAGATCACGTGCTTCTAACCGAGGGGGGATGATAGACGTAGTCGTGCTTTAGGTAAAAGACCAGTTGGTACTTCTAGCGCTCCTTCTCTTCTAGATGATTTTACTCAGGAAGATGACTCGCAATTTTTGCATAATATAAATCTTGATGCACCACTAGATAATGATATGTTAGAGACACAATATGAAGAGTTTACCGAATGGGCTAATTTAGATGAAACACCCACTAGTCAATTTCAAGGTGAACATGAAGAAACTGAATTACCACCTATGCCTCCTAGTAGAGAACGATATGCACGACCCGAAAGATCGAATGTGTGGAAATTTATGACTAAAGATATTGCGGCTCAGAAAGCTAAATGTAATATTTGTGCAAAAGTTTGGGAATTTAAAACCGGCAGCCATAATAGTGGGACGGGAAAGTTGAGAACACACTTAGAAAACCATCATAAGGATGAATGGGAAAGGAGGGCGGGTGGCCCTCGTTCAGGGAATAGAATGGCTCCATCGCAAGGTAGTGGAATCCAACAGGAAATTAACCCAGTGACGGGGGGGCTTATGCATTATGATAAAAAGAAAGATAGGGAACAAATGGCAAAAATGATTGCGGTAGAGTGCTTACCTTTTACATTTGCTTCTTGTAAAGGTTTTATTCGTTATATTCAAACCGTATATAATCCATCTTTTCAAGGTTTTCCAAAAACTACGGTTAGAACTGATATTATAAAATTTTAAAATGAATATAGACAATATTTACGATATATATTTTATCACTTTGATTGTAGAGTTTGTCTTACTTCTGATTTGGGTCGTGGTGTTAATGGGTATGAGTATTTAACAGTTACTTGTCATTGGATAGATCTTAACTGGGTAATGCAAAAAAGAATTTTAGCATATTCTGCTGTCGATGAACCACACACGGGAAATTTTATTAAGGGAGAAGTTTCGGATATTTGTAAGGCGTATTTTCTTAGTGATAAAATTTTAAGTATAACTTTTGATAATGCAACTAACAATGATTATGCTATTGGTAAGTTAATACCCGCATTGCATCCCCCTTTTGAAGAATTGTTTCATGTTAGATGTGCATGTCATATATATAATTTAGTTGTAAAAGATGGCCTTAAGTTATTTGATCCTACTATTATGAAGGTTAAACTCGCAATTAGTTATATTTTTAAATCTAAAAAACCGGATAGATGGATGGACTTTCAAGTAGAGTGTGTGAAAGAAGGTATAGCTCCTAGAAAAGTTCCCAAGGAAGTTTCAACTAGGTGGAACACTGTATATGACTCTCTGACTGTTGCTTACGCTTTACGAGTGCCTATTACTAATTATTTTAATCGCAAAGTAGCTGAAGTGTATCACCTAAAAGAAACAGATTGGCAAGATGTTGAGCGTCTTCTTCAATTTTTAGCAAAGTTTTTTTATGCTACTAAAGAATTTTCCGGTCAATATTATCCTACAATCACTACCATGTTGTATTTTATAGCTGGAATAGCAGAATTACTTAACGATTATAGATTAGTGCCTGGTTATGACGTTGCGGTAGAAGCAATGATTGAAAAATTTAAAAAATATTTTTTTCCGATTCCACCACTTTATTACATTGCATCTGTATTACATCCATGTTTTAAACGTTTTAATACGGAAATGCTCATTAGAGAAATTTATCGGAATTTGAGAATTACTGATGAAGAAACACCAAGTGTAGAAACAGTTTGTGCGCAGGTAATTGTAGATTGCCAACGGATTTATGAAAGGTATAGGCGTGCAGCTGATAATGTTGTTCCAAGTGTTCCAAGTGGAGCTGGATCAAGTTCAACGCAGGCTCCCAAAAGACCTGCAACCGGATTGGGAAGTTTTTCCAGCCTTAATCAAAGGCTTTCTAGCAGGCAGTCGAATAGCAGCGGAGGGTTCAACGAGCTTGATGTTTATTTACTTCATGCTTGCAAGGATGTTGATTATTTTAGAAGCGATGAACTACTGCCATTTTGGCGGGATCAACAAGCACAGTTTCCAATTTTAGGAAAAATGGCGCGGAATATTCTAACTATTCAAGCATCATTTGTTGCTTCAGAAAGCGCGTTTAGCCAAGGAAGATTACGAATTGGAGATCATAGACATTCATTGAAGGAAGAAGCAATGGAGACGGCCGTATTATTCAGAGATTGGATTAGATCGGAGCGAAGAAATTTTGGATTTACAGAAGATCAAGTAGCCGATGCAGAAGCATCATCAGAAATTTTATCAGGCGATGGAAGTTTGGACAATGAAACTGAATATGAACGAGATGACTCTTTGCCACCGGTTCCTCCAGAGGTGCCAGACGAAATTATTCAGAAAATGAGAAGTTTTTTTATTAATATGTAGTTTTTGCAATTTAATATCTATGTACTTTGCAAAAAATCAACCATTACCCATTATTCAATAAAATGCGTTACGCCTTGCTATTAAGTAAATCCTTTGTTATATTCTCAAGTATCCTTTGCTATTAAGTTACCTCTTTGCAATTCAATACTAAAATACTAAATACTAAAATACTAAATACTAAAATACTAAAATACTAAAAACTAAATACTAAATACTAAAAACTAAAATACTAAAATACTAAATAGTAAATACTATTATACTACTAACTTAGTATTAAGTTTGAAAAAATAACAATTTACTTACATTATACTAGATTACTAAGTTTAAAAAAAATACTCAATTATACTTTTATAATACTAAAATACTACATTACATAATAGTTAATATTTTAATACTAGATTACTAGTATTATATATAAGTTATTACATAAAACTAAAATTTAAACAAAACAAATAACCAAAAAAAAAAAAACAAAAAAAAAATAGCTAAAACGACAAAACCGGGCCGGACCGGACCGGACCGGAACCGGACCGGACCGGCCCACTTCAAATTTATGTCCAAATCCGCTCCATTTTGAAAAATAGCCGTTGGCAACGGCCATAAACGGCTATTTTTCCCACCCCACACCATAAACGCCCCTACAGCCCTCCCCTACCTATTTTGCCTATAAATACTCCCATATTTCATCAAATTAATCACAATTCAATATTTTCTATTCATTTCTCTTAAAAAAAATGCTATTTTATTAAATTTTCTATCAACATGGCTGCAAATGCAAATAATGCTAATCAAGTTCAAGGTGGTACTACAGCAGGTCCGTCTGGTGCTCCAAAAAGAACTAAACGATCCGAAGTTTGGGAATTTATCACAAAAAATAATGATACCGGCAAAGCTCAATGTACTCTTTGTCAGAGAGTTTGGAATTGGGAAGATGGAACAAATACTGGAGGGACAATGAGGTTTAAGACCCACTTGGAAAACCATCATGACCCCGAATGGGCAGCTCGTGCTGGTGGCAAATATCTGCAACCACGTGATGATTGAGTCAGTGTTGAGTCGCTGAAGTTGAAAATTTATGTATTTTTCTAATTTCTAGTCTATTTTCATGTTTTTATTTTCTAATTATGCATTTTCATTTTCCAACATAATGTACTGTGTGTATTGTTGAATAATATATGTGTTTTGTGTTGTTTATTTAGATTTTTAGTATTTTAAACAATAAAAAATTTAATTTAAAACAAAAAAAAAAAATTAACGAACCGAACCGAACCGGATCAAACCGGACCGGGACCGGCACAATATCCGGCTGCCGGTTCCGGTTCCGATCCGGCATTGGTGCAATTGCACCGGTGCACCGGACCGGAACCGGGCCGGTGACAGATTTTTTTTATCAACCAAGTACCGGACCGGACCGGACCGGACCGGGCTATTAGACAGCCTTAAGTGTAAGCCTCATTATAGTACAAAAGTCTTCCATACATGATACAACTGGAGCCAACGAGCAAATAAAATAAATCAGAATGCACTAATAACTCTATCAAATAAGTTAGTTAAGGAAATTTAGGTCATTATAATATTTACAATACCAGCGAGTCCATTACCTAAATGGTCACTCAACTATTGGAAATAAACCAAGAAAGTCACTTTTCTTTGTAATGTTCCTAAATTGTCACCCAACTTTGGATAATTAACTCAAATGGTCATTCTCACCTGAAAAATTGATATCTCCGATGATACATGCTGACGTGGAATTTTTTTATTTAAAATATAAAGAAATTTAAATCCCACTGTCCCCACCCATTTAACATAATTATTTGACCCATATCCGACCCAAATAACTTAATACGTCAACTATTAAAAAAGTCAATTCAACTTTAATCCTAAGATACTATACGATGTTTCGCTCCTCCTCTTCTTTTATGGGTTCTATAGAGAGAACCAAAATTTTATTTTCAATCGATTTCTTTCCCAATAAAACCATTGCAATTAAATTAAAATTCTCATAAAATAGCATAAATCAATAACACAATACATGAGAATGGTACTGGATATGACTAAAGCAACGATTACTCATCTTTTACTTATCATGAATGGTACTGACATGAACTAAATATTTGGTGTAAGTAGCATGCATTAATAACTGGTGAGAATAATTTTTGTGTACAAGATACACCTTTTTAAATTTTTGTGTGTCAAAATAAGTACGTGAAGAACAGGTGTGTCACAGGAATTTGGCCTAAAGTTCAGTGGGTAAATTATGTATTAAGCCTTTGATTTATTATGGATACCGAATCTCTCGTATCTGCTTCCCATGTTATTTGGTGGTTGGCTCCATTTTGGACCCATACACTTAGCTAGTGATTGGACATAGATTTGGTTGAAACTTACAACATACTCCCATCCATCCCATATTAGTTTTTTTTTTAAAAAAAAAATTTGACGCTCGTTAAAAAAATAATTAAATAGAGAGTATATTTTATTATGTTATTTCAGTTCATTGTTTGATTATTAAATTTTTTTGAGAATTTTTTAAATTACTAGGGGTATAATCGAAAAGAATTACTAAAATTAGTTTTGAAATTCTAAAGAGAACTAATTTGGAACACACTTTTTGGCTAAATGGACAACTAATATGGGATGAAAGGAGTATGAGTTTTGAAGTTGAATTAGAAAAGTAGATTTTAGAACTTGAAACTGTATTTAAACTGCATTTTACTTGAAAAAAGTTTAAATTTCGTGAGTGAAAGAAGTTACAAAACTTTCAAAAATTAGTATCAACCACTTTTTAGGAATTTGGAGATTTAGTTTTTTAAATTTGCACAAATTTTATAAAAAGAAAATGATTTGAAATATTATTTAAAAAAAACTCCACATTTTTCGTCCAAACGGGAGCTTACTAGTAATTGTTGACTTGCTGAGGAAAACAGTAGAAATGCCTTATAGTTTATTGGCACAAAATGTAATAGTCTAGATGTGTCTGGTTGTTAGAGCATCTGCTAGCAGAGTAAATCAAATTAAATGATACTTAGCTGGGGTTTGTACATAAATTCCCAAATAATTTTTGGGTGAAGTTTGATATAAAAATGAAAAAGTGTTTGGATATAATTTTTGGGAACAAAATTTTTGGCTCAAAAAAAACCTTTGAGCTCTTATGAAAATGAAATTTGTATGTAAATGTTAGTTTTTTGCCCAAAAAGAGCCTTTGAACACTTTTTGAGTTTTTGGGAGAAATTTTGCTCAAATAGCATAAACAAACAGTTTTTCTCCCAAAAACTTCCAAAAGATGTGCTAAAAAACTATAAACAAACAGGGGCTTAGTAAGTATATACTAGTACTGTCTAGTCATTAGGGGTATATATTTGTAGGAGTTTAGGACGGCTTCAATTTATAGCACTCTTTTGATTGGCGCAATTATTAACTGGCCTTAAAGTTTAAAGTCAATCCTACGGCCCCAAATGCTAACATTGTTGATCACTACTTGACATCATTGCATGCTCCTCGCCCTAAGCATATTCTCGAAATAAATTATATATTTTTACTCTAAGTATCACTTAGATACCGGCACCTAATATTATTCCACATGATTAACATGGTATTTGATCACTTCCGGCCGACTAGGGTATCCCAGCACAAAATCACGTGTGAAGGAAGAACAAATTTTTGCTAATGTCACAATCCGACTTTGCAAGCCATGTGATATCTACAGAGTGAACCCCTTAGAAGCAACATCTCTGTTTTTCCTATGCTAACACTCAATTAACAATAAAAATAATAATTAACAATTGAGGACTTTAAAATAAAACCACAACACTATTATCGGATCAAATGTAACAACCGGAAACAATAGGGAAATTTTGATCAGTAGCCATTTTTGGACGCCCTCACTGGGGACTATCTAGTGTTTCAAAATTCATTGAAGAATAGCCAAAAATTCGCGTGCGCACTTAAGCTCCATTAGCGTTGGAAAAACACCTCATACTACTCCCATAACAAAATAATCTCATAACAAAACATAACAAAATAATAGAATTTATTCCCATAATAAAGGTCCCATCAAAGGGATAAATCCCATTATTTTGTTATGGGACTTTATATATAAAGCTTCAGTCCCATAACAAAATGTTGGGGCTGTGAACAAGTTTTGTTCATAGCACCAGTATTTTGTTATGGGACTGAAGCTTTATACAAAGTCCCATAACTAAATGTTGGGGCCTTGAACAAAACTTGTTCAAAGCCCCAGTATTTTATACTGGGGTTAGTTTACTGAAGCTTCCCAGTATAAATACTGGGTTTTGTCCGGAGATGGCTATTTCTCAGCGAATTTGTTTTTGATGGCTACAAATCCATTAGCGCGCGCCAAACAGGCCTCTACACGAAATTTTTACTAAACAATATCACTTCTAGGGGTAAGTGCATGAAATACCACTTTTGCCAATGGTCTTTGGGCACATGCCACTAATACCAAAATATTTAGTTTGTGGCCACTTTCGTTTAAAAGATAGAACTTCAGTCTAGGGCCCTGGATTGAAGTTCAGTCCTTAAAGATGGAACTTCAGTCCAGGGCCATATGGACTGAAGTTCAGTCCTTGAAGATAGAACTTCAGTCCATGGCTATATGGATTGAAGTTCAGTCTTTAAAGATAGAACTTCAGTCTAGGGCCATATGGACTGAAGTTCAGTCTGTAAAGATGGAACTTCAGTCCAGGGGCCGTATGGACTGAACTTCAGTCAATGAACAGAACTTAAGTCAATGTTTATTTAGTAGAGGCCCAAAAATGGCTTCTAGTGTAAGACCAATAAAAATAGTGGCCTCAAACTAAATATCGCTATTAAAAATGACCTCTGGGCAAAATTTTTAGGGATTTTTACACAAATATACAAATTTAATCCCTTAATTACAAAAAAATAGCAATACTTTTCAAATTACAAGACATAGCAATATTTTTTTAGCACATTTTCATTTTTCATTATTTTTCTTCAATTAACATTTCATTTACATAAATCAAATCAGCGTGAGGAAGAGAAACCATCAGTCCAGAGACGAGACGGTGGAGTAGAAAGGCAGCGACACCGCCATCTAAAGAGAGAAACACCCACCACCGCCGCCAATGGTGGCGAACACTCGAAAAAGCTAGTTGTTTGTCGTTCTTCTTTGTTTCATCCCCTGATCTAACGAATCGCTACAGAAATTAAAAGAAACATGAAAAGGAGGAGAGGAGTGGAAGCTCATGGCCAGACAACGTCATCTTCGTTAAGCTTATCATCGGCGCGGGCAGTGGAACTGTCAATCTACGATGGACAGAATACACCGAGAAATCGATCGAACGGTGATGGACGATGGCGAAAATTGATGACGCCGTTTTGGTCCATCAAAGTGACGTCACTCGCTCCACTTCCTTGGTTGAATCTAGGTTTTATATAATCGTAAGTTGAGATATTAAACAGGAAGGTCATAGGAGAAAGATTGATTAGTTTTTGTTGTACAAAAAAAGCTAGATTAGGATCATTCTAGTATTGAAGCTTCACTGGTAAAAAATGCAACATAATGTTTTAAAATGTTGAGATGAAGGATACTCTTAGCCGTAGCCCATAAGTTTTACAGTGAAGTCCTTTTGGTTATTTATTCCTTTTATTTTCGGGTCTACATATTACTTAGTGGATTTCCCAAAAAAGTAAAAAAAATAATGTGAGAAAGCTTTGGTGGCGGTGTACATAACAGTGGCAGTGTCTTTTCCTCATTGAAACACCTTTGAAACGGTTTGAAACAACTTGAAATGGTGGCAGAAATAGTTAGATACGGTGTCGAAACTACCTGAAACGGTGTAGAAATAATTAGATACGGTGCATAACGATTAGATAAGGTGCTGAAATAACTTGAAACGGTGGTGGAAATAGTTAGATACAGTACTAAAACTACCTGAAACGGTGAAGAAACAGTTAGATACGGTGCTGAAATGACGCTGAAACGGTACAGAAACAGTTGAAACGATGCAGAAACAGTTAGATACAGTGCATCACAAACAGTTGATACGATGCAGAAATAGTTAGATACGGTGCTGCAGAAACAGTTGAAACGGTGCAGAAACAGTTGAAACGGTGCAGAAACAGTTAGATACGGTGCTGCAGAAACAGTTGAAACGGTGCAGAAACAGTTTGATACGGTGCAGAAACAGTTGAAACAGTGCTGCAGAAACAGTTTGATACGCTGCAGAAACAGTTGATACAGTGCTGCAGAAACAGTTTGATACGCTGCAGAAACAGTTGATACGGTGCAGAAACAGTTAGATACGGTGCTGCAGAAACAGTTGAAACGGTGCAGAAACGGTTTGATACGGTGCAGAAACAGTTGATACAGTGCTGCAGAAACAGTTTGATACGGTGCTGAAACGATTACATACAACGAGATACGGTGAGATACAACGAGATACATTGAGGATGGGATGGGGAAAAGTGAAATTGGGGTAAATGGGAGGAGTATAAGTGAAATTGGGGAAATAATGGGAGTAAAAGTGAAATAGGAGAAAATGGAAGGAGCAAAAGTGATAGTGGGGAAAATAGGAGGAAGAATGTAAGGGTTTGGTATGTTATGAGAAAATATTGCTATGTTTTTGCTATATTTGTAATTATCTTGTGTTTTCCTCTATATAAGGTAATTTGACTAAAATGTTGCTATGTTTGGTAATTAAGCTCTAAAACTTGTACTTTTATGTAAAAAATCCAAATTTTTACCGCTTCTAAGTCGGAGAGTTTTTACAACACTTTAGTACACTTGACCATAGCCCAAAATAAACATTAAATACCACCATGGAATAAGCGATGACTTCCCTCAGCTAGGACAGGTCTTAGGCTCTAAATGAGTATTTACACAATTTACAAAACTAATGTAAAAACAAGACAAAAATGCCCGCCGAAGTGAATGGGTGAGGCTGTCCTTTGTTATGAGGCCTCTCTTTTGCATTTTTCTTTCTTCTTTGTTTGGCGGAACAACTTTGGTGGCTTCTCCTTTTATATCGGTGGCTTGTCTTTATTTATGTGAATATATTTTGCTTACATCTCTGGGTTTGCTTGAAATCTGGAGGTCCTGCCTCATTAGGCGAGACCCCTGAATAAAGGGCAGTCCATTCTTTTGTTATCTATTCTCTCATTTCATTTAGAAATGATGGTCCACCGAACATCTTTTTACCTTTTTCTATTGCTCATATCCCACTTCTTGAAATTGGGTATGGAGTTTCCTATTTGCTTCCTTATTTTCTTTTTTATATTTTTGTTTGATTCTCCCTCTTATTGATTATAAGTTCCAAGAGTTAAAAAGTTACGTTAGATTTGGCCTTAATTTTTACTCAAAAGGCATAGAAATTCTTGTAAATAAGATAGATAGTTGGTAAAATGCCAACATAATACTCATAACAGCAAACTGTCAGAACCAACATGATGGTATTATCATTTCATAAGCACAATATTTCAACAAGAAATAAATAGATATCACATCAAAAATAAAATTAGATAAAAGATGGTACGTGTAAGTACGAGTTCAGAATAATTGCAAATCTAGTATATTCATATTCAATTTTTACCAAAATAAGTATAAAAATCATATAAGGATATCTCAATTTGGCCTTTTAAAGCATTTAAAATAACACTTCCATAGAAAATATGTCAAATATGCTAGTTGCATAATTATGTATAATATGCTCGTTTTATCAAATCAATATCATATTTGAACATCTCATTTATCTCAAAATCATACTATAGAAAGCATTAAAATCGATTTTATGAACGAGATTAGTACAAGAATGCAGTAAAAGCTCAAATTATTGAAAACATGCCCTAGTACATCCTTGCCCTTCAACGTACTAGGCCTTTTAAAAAAAAAAAAAGATATATGATAGTTCCAAGTATGCTTTTACGAAAAGCAAGTTAGTAAAGTATTTAAGTCTTCCTTGCCTTGCATCCGGCAAATAACTACATCTGGACATCCGAACATCGCCAAAAGCCTATCCAAATAACCTCCGGATCATCTAAAACTTAGAGGTAGCTAGGTGAAGAAAGCAGTCCAAAATATGATCACCCTCCACCTTAGCTCGGTCAATAATGAAAGAAAAATGAAGAACTTTGTGAAAATCTGATATTTATAATGTTCAATGACCTTGAACGCTAATGCATGCACAGTCGCATGTTGTTACTCACAGTTGAGTCTGCACCAGCAATCAACAAAATCATCAATTTTCTAAATCACTCAATATAGCGCTAAACACCTCAAATTAAATCAACTTATATGAGTCATAAATGTCAGGACCAATATGTGAGAACCTTCAAAATATAGTTTTAACCAAAAATGCTTAAATCAGAGGCGGTAGTTCCTTAATTCTTAAAATGAGCTTTAAAGCTAAAACTAATTGAACGAAATCGAAATTTATTTTCGTCTGCACCTATAGATCGACAATCACTTCATGAGTCTCGGAAATAGATGGCTTGCAAAGTGAAACTTGATTACCAATACGACACTTTAAGTTCATATTTAATTGATAACTATCATTAAAATAAAATCGCATTCTAATACCTATCTAGTGATGTCTGATTTATCTCACATTTTTACAGACAAGTATTTGACATAACGCAGTTACAAGAATTTCTTATTCACAAATCAAAACTGAAATTGTCAAAACAACCTATAAAAGGATATAGTAAACTAATCTAAAATGTTCTATTTATACTAATTATAAATTCTATAAAAAAAAGCATCCTTCGGCTATTGGGCAGCCACAGGATCTGGTTTGGTGGCCTCTTAATTAAATTCTTGAGATAACTTATTTTAATTGTAGGTTTAGTGATATATAAAGCAAACTAGGTGACCATAAATATCTTGGTCGAAAGAGAAAGTCGGATGCACCATCAGAAGTACGACTGTATTGGGAATTCTCTAGGCTTCATCTCAAACTCTTGTGCAGCATGCACAAAAAATTAGGTGTTTGCATAGTTGTAAGTCGCAAGAGTAAGGCGGCCACACTATCAGGAGAGCAGCCACATATTTGAATAAGTTGATATTTGCAACTATCTATTTCTATTGATGATCACCCTTTTTTGGTGCGACTTTATCGAGTGACCATTCAACAAGACACCTTCTGAATTTTGTGGTCGCATAACTAGTGTCACGCCCTAAAAATTAACTGCGAGTGCGAGTTTATTATTTAAAGGTTGTGGCTGGTGTTCAAAAGGTACAAAATTATTTAGAGAAATTCGGAGTCGCCATTTGACATAGTTTAAGGTGTGCCAAGTCACCAAAAGGTACCTTGGAACACCTCTGACTCGTCTAATGGTCTGCGTTAAAAATTCGGGTAAGGTTCTCAGTTGACTCTTGGGAAGGTATTAGGCACCCTCAAGTCCTGTGCTAAGCACAGTTGCTTTATTGTCGCAATTTTAATTTATTAAATATGGTTGTTATATTAATGTCGTTGATTTAAATTTGAACTTTGATTCAGAAAAAATTTAAAAGTGTTAATTCTTTTCCAACCTCATAGAGGACTGAAAGAATTTACACTTTGATTCAAAAATAAAATAATATGTATTGCGTATTTCCAACCTTACAAAGGACTGGTCTATTTTTAAGAGAATTTAATTAACTTCAAAAATAATAATTAATTTAGAATTAATTTAAATCAATTTAGTTTTTCTTTTAGCCTAATAAGTAGATCACAAATCATACTTATAATATTGCCTAATTATGTAAGTTTTCTTAGTCCTATTAATTTGCCTAATCGCATATTCATCAATAAGTAAGTATTGGTTTAAAAGCTTAATGAACCAGAACTAATTTGCCTAATCGCATTTCATTAAAACATAACCGCTAACTTTATTATGTGACAAAGTGGGACTCCCAAATTTGCCTTAAAAATATGGATTATGAAATGTATATACTTACAATAGGCTGTTTATGATAAAATGACTATTTCATTGACAAATGAGTTGCTCATCACATGAATGGGCTGGCTGTTTTATTAAATAAAAGCTGCTTTGTTGGCTATTTGTTCAAAAAGGGAAAAACTTGTAAAAACTGGCGCAAGCCTGAACAATTTGCGAAAATAGGCTGCTTTAAGTCCGTTTTACATAATTAACCATGTTTTTATTTCTTGTTCCAAATGGTGGCTATATAGATTAAAATATGGCCAGATTTTAAGAGACGTCCTAATAAAGAGCCTATTCGTTCCATATTACCGACCCATATTACAGATTTTTCATTTTTTGCACATATAACCTTTTTTTTATCCTTTGTCCAGATCTCCTTTCTTACTATTTTTTTAAGAAAACTGACTATTGCACCACATAGACAACTTTGCAAAAATATAATCCAGATTTAAGCACACTTTAAATTTAAGTCTGAATTTACATGCTGCTGGTTTTCAAAACATCCATACTAACAACAAAATATAAGTATTCAAAAGTAATGGACAAGAGCTAAAAAGACAAAACTTTAGACAAAGTCCCAACAAAGACAAATAATTAAAATCTGGACCAAGACAAATTGATGTTCATAGGCCTTTGAATAGCAGATTACAACACTAGGAAAATCATCAAGCATAACAGGGATGATTGTGTTTACCTATAACCGAAGTTCCTTTAGCTTAGAAAGAGATTCGTACACAGCAAATACAACACCCCGAACAGCCCGTAAAATAGCCTCTTAACACTCCTATTTAAACCTTAAGCTTCAAGATTTATACCCCAAAAGGCCCTTGATGCAATCGCTTTTGGTTCTAAATCCTACTCTCAAACTTAACCTTTTTTCAAAGTGTTTTTTAGCTCTCTTTTTCTCTAAATTTCAGCTTGTTGTTCTGTGTATTTCAGCTAGTAGTTGTTATTTTCAGCAGCTGGTAGTGTCTTAAATGAGGGCATTCAATGCCCTATTTGTAGCTAAAAGTGAAGGCAAAGGGTGGGGTGTGGACTTGTACAAAAGTACAAGCCCACACCCCTACACTTGAGTGCTTTTAGTCTCATTTTTCAGCAAGTACAACAGCTACAAAAGGACACTATTTCAGCAACTCTTGGCTGTCCAAAAGCTGAAATATACCAAAAAAATGTCCTTTAAAAGGACACCAAACACTCATTATACTTCTAAATGACTAAAACCAACTAAAATCAGCCCAAACTAACTAAAAACTAAGCCAAATGCAACTAGATTCTAACTAAGCTAGAACAAATTCGTTTGGACTTCATAAAGTCCAACCATCCATCCCATTCAAACCAACAAACCAACTAAAGTACAAATCTAAACAAAAGTCCCAGATGGTAAGAGCCTCTAGCAACAAACCAAGCTACAACTAGGATAACTAAACATGTTAAACATGCTTTCAGATTCAGCCCCCTGCCTTGCAAAAACATATAAACACACTGCCACATTAACAAACGATCTTAATTCAGACCCAACAGAACCAAATTGCGCTTAAGATCAGCCACTAGATGCATTGATCAGCATACTAAGAAATAGGAACAAATGCATTCATAATTGGGGACGACAAAGCCGAAACAACTCCAAAAATTTCCTTTTTTCAATTCGTTAAGACAAAACAAACATGTATACATTGTTTTCTAATTAACGAATCTAAACAACTCACAAAGAAGCGTAATCGTCTTGATCAATTAACATGGATATTTCTAAGATGAGAAAAACTAAATATTTTATTTGCTAAACAATCTAAACACATTTTCATAACTAAACCATCTCTTTTTGTTACTAAACATAACCTAAATATATAAAAATAGAGGAAAATGGATTAAGATTTTATCTAACCGAGTCATTAAGTCTCATTCATCAAAGCTCCGCCACTGGTTCGTGACCTCGCTCGCTACATTATTAATCAAACTGTTACGCTGCCTCGTCTCAACAGAATCATCACCATAGTATCACCATAACCATCCAAAACAGCCTCGCCCCTAGTCCTCACTGCCTCGACGCTAAACAGCCCCCTAACATCACCAAAACAGCCCCCTTTAATCAACGAGAAAAAATGTAGCAGCCTCACTGCTACAACCTCTCCCAAAAAATCATCATCACAACCACCATCCTATGCTCGCCGCTACGCCAAGCAAACTATCACCACTGCCTTCTTGCATCAATACACACATCACAACCCCAAAACGAACCAAGCAGCCCCTCTAAAAGCACCAAAACACCGAACAAACCCACCTCAACAGAAAAAACAGAAACGAAGAAGAAAATAAGAAGAAGAAGAAAGAAACAGAAAACGGGACGAAGAGACGGGTTACTTTTTGGTAAAAACGGGAAGGATATGTACTAGAGAAACATATAATGGATGAGAAGAAAAAGAAAACTTACCGAAAAATGGAAAAATGGCCGGAGTTGAAGTTCAACCGGAACTTTGAAGCCCGATCTACGAGAAACGGCTAAGAATATGGAGAATCCGAGTTGAGAAATGGAATGGGGGTCTCGAGATCTTTCCAATGATATATATTTTGTATTTTTCCGGCCACCGGAGGTGGTGGCCGGCGGTGGCCGATCGGCAGAGTATGGTGGAGCAGCGGTGGGACTAGGTTTTCCGGTAGGCTCGTGAAGTTTGGCCAAGGCTTGGCCAAGCCAAGAGGCTTTAGTGGAGTGAGAGAAAAATGGGGGGTTTTGTGAGCTTATAAGGGAAAAAAGGGGAGGAATGGGAACCATTAGATCATAAGGGAAAATGGGGGGTTTTGTGAGCTTATAAGGGAAAAAAGGGGAGGAATGGGAACCATTAGATCAAATTTGATCCAATGGTTGAGATCAAAAGAACGTTGGACGGGCCATAGAACAAATGGGCTAACGGGCCAAATCATTGGGCTACATATTTTTTACATATAGCCATAAAAATAATTTATACACACACAACTGACTAAAATTAAACCACATATTTTACAACACTATCACAATTAAACTATAGAATCAAAAAATTAAGCACGTAACAAGTGATTTTTTGTTAATTTTCAAATTTTAACGTCCTAATTAGAAACAAATTTAGTTAAGAACAAATACTAGAAGTCCAGAAAAATTGACGACACGTCCTAAAAATCTAATACGACTATTTTGAGCATTTTATGAATTTTGGTGCCAAAATTAGGTGATTACAACTAGACCTATTGCAGCTTCTCCAATGTAACACATTTGGCTTGTATTATTGCTCCTTTGGCTTCTTCTCCATCATTCACAACTCCAAGACGCTAAAGCATATAAATTTTTTTCACTCTCAAGTAGTCATTTTTGGATACAAAAACCCAAGTACTATGTAGTTTTAAATTGGTGAAATACCAATTTTTATTAGGGAGGAAAACATAGATAGATGCAAGTACAAGTGTCTATTCGACCTTTTAAATTCATGGACTAAACATCATGCTCAACTTTTAGCAAAATAAGTATAAAAACATATAAGGATATCTGAATTCGGCCTTTTAAAGCATTTAAAATAACACTTTCATAGAAAATATGTCAAAGACGCTAATTGCATAATTATATATAATATGTTCGTTTTGTCAAATCAATATCATATTTGAACATCTCATTTATCTCAAAATCATACTATAGAAAGTGTCAAAATCAATTTCATGAAAGAAATTAATACAAGAATGCAGTATAAGCTCGAATTGTTTAAAACATCCCCGAGCACATGGTTGCCCTTCATCGTACCAGGCCTTTATTAAAAAAAATAAATTATAAATATGATATATGCAAGTTCTAAAGTATGCTTTTACGAAAAGCAAGTTAGTAGTATTTAAGTCTTCCTTACCTTGCGTCCGGCGAATAACTACATCCAGACATCCGAACATTACCAAAAGCCTATCCAAATAACCTCCGAATCATCTAAAACTCAGAGGTAGCTAGGTGAAGAAAGCAGTCCAAAATATCATCACCATCCACCTCAGCTTGGCAAAAAATGAAAGAAAAATGAAGAACTTTGCAAAATCTGATATTTATACTCTTCAATGACCTTGAACGCTAATTCATGGCATGTTGTTACTCGCAGCTGAGCATGCACCAACAATCAACAAAACCATCAATTTTCTAAATAACTTAATATAGCGCTAAATACCACAAAATACATCAAAATTCAATGAATTGAACTTATATGAGTTATAAATGTCAAGACCCATCTGTGGGAACCTTCAAAATATAGTTTCAACCAAAAATACTTAAATCATAGGGGTAGTTCCTTAATTCCTCAAATGAGCTTTAAAGTCAAACTAATTGAATGAAATCGAAATTCATTTTTTTCTGCACCCATAGATCGAGAATCACTTCATGTGCCTCAGAATCGATGGCTTACAAAGCGAAACTCGATTACCAATACGATACTATAAGTCCACATTTAATTGACAACGATCATTAAAATAAAATTGTGTTCTAAAACTTATCAAACTATGTTTGATTGATCTCACATTTTTACAAAGTGTTTGACATAACGCATTTACAAGAATTTCTATTCACAAATCAAAACTCTAATTGTCAAAACAACCTATAAAGAAGATAGTAAAATAATCTAAAATATTCTATTTATACTAATTATAAATTCTATATATAAAAAAACTTTCAGCAATTGGGCAGCCACACCATCTGGTTTGGTGACCTCTTAATTAAATTCTTGAAATGACTTATTTTAATTGTAGGTTTGGTGGTATACAAAGCAAACTAGGTGACCACTAATATCTTAGTCGCAAGAGAAAGGCGGTTGCAGCATTAAGAGTGCGGCCACATGTATTGGAATTCTCTAGGCTTCATCTCAAACTCTATGATTGTGCGACATGCACAAAGAATTAGACAGCTGCATAGTTGTAAGTCGCAAGAGAATGACGGCCACACAATCAGGAGAGCGACTACATATTTGAATAAGTTGATATTTGCAACTATCTGTTCCTATTGGTGGTCGCCTTTTTTTAGTGCACCTGCACCGAGTGACTATTTAACGCACATTCTGAGTTATATGGTCGCATAACTAGACCTATTGCAGCTTCTCCAATATGACAACTTTGGCTTGTATTATTGCTTCTTTGGCTTCTTCTCCATCATTCCTTACTCCTAAGTCCCATACATGAAAATAAGCAAATTCTAATAATTTCACTCACAAGTGGTCACTTTTGGATAAAAAATCTAAGAATATGTAGCTTTAAATTAGTAAAATATCAACTTACTAGGGAAAAAAATCTAAATAGATGTAAGTAGAGGTGTCTATTCGATTTTTTATCCATTTAAATTCATGAAGTAAACACTATTTTTTCCTTTTGCCAATTGTTCAAATTTTATCACTATCTTCCCCAAATATTTTTAGTAATCCAAGAATTACCCTAAACTCGATTTTTCACATTTCACCCTCCCAATAACGGAAAAGGGTAAAAAATACTCTTTAACTATTGAAAATAGAGCAATTATACCTTATGTTGGTTTTGATATCAAAAATACCCCTACCGTTAATATATTGGTTCACTTTTACCCTTAAAAACCAACAAGACTCAATATTACATTAGAACACCCATAAAATAATTTTCTTTTGCTGACTTGGAAAAGAAAAGAATCAAGTTGGAGTTTTAATGTAACATGGAGTGTTGTTGGTTTTTATAGGTAAAAGTAAACCAATATATTAACGATAAAAGTATTTTTAATACCAAAACTAAATGGAAAGTATAATTACTTTATAGTTGAAGGGTATTTTTGACCCTTTTCCGTCCCAACAAAGCAATTGGGGGCGTTTTGGCAACTTTTGCTAAGCAGGCTTATGCCAACGCAGCCTCCTTATTGAGTTGTATTCTCCTTCCCTTTCACCATTGTGGTCTCCCCATGACCACGTTCACCCATGTCTCCCCCCATAACCAACATTCCTCCGTTTTCTAACACGATCTTCATGAACACTGCTCCCTATTTTCATCATTATCATCACCGTCACCGCTCGAAATGGTAAATCCTCTTAAACCCACTTCTCTAAGGCGTTTTCCTCATTTGGGTCGTTTTCAATTTTCATCCATACCCAATATTTATGAACCTTTTAATGACTCTTTACATACACAAGAAAAAAAGCATTTTTCGGTCATTGTTTCAAAGGTTCTCGAAATTTTGTCTAATCCTAGGATGCAATGGAAGACAAGTAATGAACTTAAATCTTTGAGCTCCAAGTTAAAACCCCACCACGTGGCAAAACTTATTGAGATCCATGATAATACGGAGGTAGCATTACAGTTTTTTTATTGGGTTTCTAAGACGCATTTTTACAAACATGATATGTGCTGTTATGTATCGATGTTAAATAGGCTTGTTTTCGATAAGAAATTTTCTCATGCTGATCATGTTAGGATTTTGATGATTAAAGCTTGTCGAAATGAGGATGAGATGAAATGGGTTGTTGGGTATTTAAGCGAATTAGCAAAAAAAGGTCTTGGCTTTAGTTTGTATAGCTTTAATACTTTGTTGATTCAGTTGGGTAAGTTTGATATGGTTGAGGCAGCTAAGAGTGTTTATCAAGAAATCATGAGTAGTGGGATCGAGCCGAGTTTCTTAACCTTTAACACTATGATTAACATATTGTGCAAGAAAGGGAGAGTTCAAGAGGCCATGTTGATAATGAGTCATATTTATCAGCGCGAGTTGAGTCCCGATGTATTTACGTATACGTCTTTGATATTAGGGCATTGTAGGAACAGGGATTTGGATGGAGGATTTATGGTATTTGATAGGATGGTTCAGGATGGAATTGATCCGAATGCAGCAACTTATACGACTCTTATAAATGGACTGTGCACGGTGGGGAGAGTAGACGAGGCATTGAATATGCTTGAGGAGATGATTGAGAAAGGCATTGATCCCACTGTGTATACGTATACGGTTCCGATTAGTTCGTTATGTGCGATTGGACGTGAGAAGGAGGCGGTTGATCTTGTGGCAAGCATGAGAAAGAGGGGATGTCAACCGAATGTGCAGACATATACACCTTTAATTAGTGGGCTGTCTCAATCTGGCTGCCTTGAAGTGGCGATTGGATTGTACCACTACATGTTGAGAAGAGGTTTGCTCCCAACTCTGGTTACTTTTAATGTATTGATAGATGAATTATGTGGAGCAAGAAAACTTGATACAGCTTTTAGAATTTTCCGTTGGATGGAAGCGCATGGATACGCGCCCAACACAATAACTTACAATTCACTTATCCATGGATTATGCTTGGTTGGGAATATTGAAAGGGCAATGGTTCTACTCTCTGAAATGCTAAAGGTGGGTCCGGCTCCAACAGTGGTTACTTATAATACTCTCATTAATGGCTACCTTAAACGGGGCTTTCTGGACAATGCTGTGAGACTGCTGGATTTGATGAAGAAAAATGGATGTAAACCTGATGAATGGACGTATGCAGAACTTGTTTCTGGTTTCTGCAAGCAGGGCAAGCTTGACTCTGCTTCAGCACTCTTCCAGGAAATGATAAAGAATGGTTTAAGTCCAAACCAGATCAACTATACAGCTCTAATTCATGGTCTCTCCAAGGAAGGGAAAGTGGATGACGCACTTGCATTACTTAAAAGGATGGAAGAGAGTGGTTGCATTCCAGGCATTGAAACTTTCAATGCTATCATAAATGGACTCTGCAAACAAAATAGGCTTTTGGAAGCAGAGAGACTATGTAATAAGATAGCAGAAAGTGGTCTGCTCCCAAATCTCATCACCTACTCAACTTTGATTGATGGGCTTTGCAGGAATGGTCAGACTCATCTTGCATTCGACATCTTCCATGATTTGGAGAGAAGAAATTGCATACCAAACCTGTATACTTACAGTTCACTAATCTACGGCTTATGTCTGGAAGGCCAGGCTGATAAAGCAGAGAACTTACTCAGAGAAATGGAGGAAAAAGGGTTAGCTCCTGATTATGTGACGTATACTTCACTAATTGATGGTTTTGTAACATTAGGTAGACTAGATCATGCGTTTTTACTTCTTTGCCAAATGGTTGATAAGGGCGCCGAACCAAATTATCGAACCTATGGTGTATTGTTGAAAGGATTACAACGAGAACGTCAGTTGATTTCCGAGAAGGTTGCGGTCCAGCATGAAACTGTGTACACTAGCCCAGCAAGCAAGGAGGATGTTAGTTTTGAACTGTTACTTACCCTCTTAGATAGAATGTCCCAAATTGGTTGTGAGCCAAATACAGACACATACTCCACTTTAGTTCTTGGCCTATCTAGAGAAGGTAAAACTTATGAGGCAGACCAGTTGATAGAACATATGAGAGAGAAAGGCTTTAGTCCTACTAGTGCAGTAAATTGCTCTCTTATATTTTCTTATTGCAACAATTTGAAAGTGGATGCTGCTTTGGAAATATTTGATTCATTGGTTCTACAAGGTTTTAGACCTCCTTTGTCAATTTATCAGTCTCTCATTTGTGCTCTCTGTAGAAGACGCCGACTAAACGAGGTTGAAGTGTTATTTGAAAAAATGCTTGGGAAACAGTGGAACAGTGATGAGATTGTTTGGACCATCCTGATCGATGGTTTACTCAAGGAGAGAGAGTCAGAATTGTGCATGAAGCTTCTTCATCTCATGGAATCCAAGAGCTGCACTATTAGTTTCCAGACATATGTTATCTTGGCTAGAGAAGTGTCCAAACTGGATGGTTAAATGATGCACAAGCCAAATGAATTTTTGAGATGCTATTTATCAGCTGCGCATAGCAGAAATAAGTGAGTTTATTTTTTAAGCCTCATTTATGGTTTCTTCAACTACTTTCTCTGAAGCTTGTTGAGTCAAGAGGAAGCTAAGCAGAAAAATATCTGTTGTTTCAGAAGCTGCACTGCAAATGTTGGCAAGCTGAGCTCTGGCTGAGCTTCATGTTGAAGGAGCTGAGCTTTTGCAGGTCAAATGCTAAGTACTGGCTGAGCTTCATTTTGAAGGAGCTGACCTTTTGTAGGTCAAATGCTAAGTACTGGCTGAGCTTCATGTTGAAGGAGCTGACCTTTTGGAGGTCAAATGCACAAGGTGCGTAAGATTGACTTTGATTTTTTTTTTCCTCTTGCCTAAGTTTGCTTGTAAAGTATACTTGAAAAAAGTGACTTTTGGGGAAATAATTGAAGCAGTTAAATAGTTATGTTTTTTCTTCTTCTGAAGTCATTAATCTATTTGTTGACATTTCTAAGTGTCTAGATTAGGATGCACCTCTTGCTGCCTTTTATCTGGATATACAGTGCTTCAGTTCCAGCTTAACAAAGTTATAATAGGACTATTAAGGTCCAGGGAGTTTTTTCTGGAAGTTTCTATTCCGGGCACTTCTAGTGTCGTTTTGATGCAGACCCAATTTATACAGACCTTATGAATAATCGATGCATGTTTATCAAGAATAATTAACTTAAAGACCTCCTTTTAGAATATTTTGTAATATTTTGTACTTTTTGCATCTTCTTGATGCCGTTTAATGATAATATCCTTACTTCATCAAAAAAAGACCTCCTTCTAAAATAGGACGAAAGATTAAATACGTAGTACAGTTTATCTAAAATGAGAAGATTAAACAATATGCCGTGAACGAGTTTCGATATAGAAAATTGTGAAGAATTTTCACTTAGCAAAATGGAAAGAGCATGTCTGAATTGACCTACATGTAGTAACAAAAAATTATGTTTTTTGTCCTGTCAGAGTATCTCAGATTGGTCTTCAAGCAGTCTGCCATCTGAGAAGATAGTTCATTTAGAATTGATAGCTTTAAATATTATCAAAGTTCCCCTGATAATGAGAATAGACAGTTGTCTTTTGCACTCTTTGCATCGCGTTTCACCGTCCATGGATGGTTGATCACCTAGATAGTGTCGATAGGAAAAGTACGAGAATGTGCTCTACAACCACCCACAACATTCTTTGGCACCATCTTGGACATTGCTAAATTGCTTTATAGCATCACACTTCATACTCCCAACAACTAAGAAGACTTCTAACATTTGCAATAGAGGGGTAGAAACAAGTGGGGAAGCCAAATAGGGTGGATCAGAACTTCTCTCAACCTAAAATCAAAGTCAGGAATTAAGGTGACCTGAACCACATGTCTTCAATTTGTACCACAAAAGAAAGATGTATATCTCTACATTCTTTTAAAAAATGAAAGAAAATTGGGAAGTTTGAGTTGAGTCTCTATGTAATTGATCACAAATCTAGCAATGGAACCACAATCGAGGAACACCAAGATCGAGGAGAGTGAAGAGTTGATAACGTTGTGCTCGAGGCCAACACTTCAAGACCCTTCACTCAAAGCTATAAGTCAAAGAGTTGCAAGCGTCAGGGTTGTTCGTGATGATGTATCATATTTTTCGATTATGACAAGGACAACTTTAATCTGTCTACTGTTAATTGCCCTGTTATGTTTCTGGACTTTATCAGCTCATTAGCAATATAGGATTATGTATAGGAGCTGATAACTTTTTGGAGTCCTCTTTTTTTTTTGGTATCTTTTTGCATCTTCTCCGTTAGTGGACACCCACCACTTTTCACCAGTTAGAGAGGTCCTCTTTAATACATTAAGAAAAGATGTTCACACGGGCCACTTGATGCATTTAATAAAACTAATTACTTCATCAAAAAACTTTAATTTTTACGGTGCTGGAGTGGGTGGAGGATCAGGACCTAAGCTAGGTGCTGAAGAAGAAGAAGTCCAAAAGAGGCCTGGAGCAATTGTGGCTTGAGAAAACAACATAAACCGTTGACAACGCAAGGAATGCTCAACCACGACCACGCTGTCAACCGATGGCCATGACAAACTCCATCAGCTGAATGTTAGGCCTGTTCTATTTTGGGCCCTAGTTGTATTCATTAGGCCGCTAGGTGATTTGTATAAATAGTAGTCTTTCTTCATCTAGTAAGATTAGCCTTGATCAATGAACATGAAAGCTTCTATTTTGTTTCCTTACTTCCTTAGTTATTTTTACTTCATATTCTTATCTTTGAAATAAGGTAGAAGCAAAATATTCGAACTTGAATCAGGTTTTGAAGAAAGAAGAAATAAGAATTCCTTTTAACTTCCTATTGCGATGTTGTAAGTTTATGGTGTATTTGCCAATTGACTTTGCCTCAAGGGTTGCAAGACTATTCAATCTCTTGAGGTCCTTGATATTATAGTAACTTGTTGATATCTAGAGGAAATTGGGGGATATTTCATCTAATCGGTGCTAGATTCTCAACAAGATCAGTGTCTTGCTTTTATCCTTTTAACTGCCTTCAAGTTCTTATCCCTTTTTTTTGGGTAGGAAGTGCTATCAAGAGTGTGAGGTGGAGAGGGGAACAGAAGGAAGCAGAATGAGAGAAGAAAGGTTAGGGGGAAATGCAAGGTTTAGAGGGGGTACTTTTATATATGTGGCGAGGGAGATAGAGATTAAATCAATGTTTTAGATGCGTGCACAAAAAATGAGAAGTGTATCTCGTGATAAGTGGATTAGACACACGTTATGAGTTCAAATCTTCCCGCGGACAAAAACCTAGTACTTAATTGAGAAGGGTAGAAGGGCACACCCATTATCCACTATATTGAACTATGCGCCGCTAGCCCTCGAGGATTTCTCGGTTATCCAAAAAGAGAGACATACAAGGCTCCCTGGATTTATGCCAAAACTAATGAGTGTTAGTCGCTCTAGTTTAATAACTAAATACTCCCTTTGTTTCACTTTATGTGACATAGTAACTATTTAAGAGTCAAAGGAGTTTTTCTTTGACCACATCTTTTGCAAATACTTTTTAAATAGCTTGAACTACTGTGACTAATAGTACTTTTGCCGTAGTTCTTAGGTCAATTTTATTTATTAAAGATTCTTTTCATCAAAATTTTTTATTTATTAAAGATTCTATATTCAAATTCACACCAAAAATTAGTTAGTTTGACCCTCATGCTCCAGATTATGTCACATAAAGTGGAACAAAGGGACTATTATTGTGTAGACAAATGCGGGACCTATTGAAGGGTATTATGAAGTTATGAGGGAAGTCCTTTGGAAATATAAGTTTTTGACTTTAAATTGGAGAGGATTTGTTTTTGGCTATATTGCTAGGATCCTTCAGAAATGCCGCCAGGTGCTTGTCGTACCCTCCAACATTAATGCATTTTTGGAGGACAGGTGCGGCGGAATTTTTGGAGGATCTGCAGCATAGGTTTTTCGAAATGCAGATGGTGTGGGATAATCTGTTTATGCAAGTCTTGTTCTGCAATTGTCTAAATTTCTTGTCAGCAGACAGTGGTAGTTACCCAAAAATTTGGCAGGGGAGGCGGTAATTTGAAGTTCAAAGAGAAACTTGCAAGATTAGAAGGTTTGCGAACTCCTTGGCTAGCTTGAGCGGCTATGCAAACAAATATCTCACTTAGGTCGGGGGTCCTGGAAGTGAGAAGGGCCGAGCAAAGGATTTTCACAGTTTAGCCTCTCTCTCACAGATTATTCACAATTCCGAGAAGGATGGGACAGGGCTTTTCTGCACTCCGCAGTATGGTACCAAGCGTTCATATAGAACTTTGCTTCTTTGCCTGTTGACAGCTAGGGGGCCATTAGTGCCGAGTATCTGTGGAAGAGATTTGTTATACATGTAAGAGAAAAGGGAATGATGCAATCCACTTATTGGAGCCTGTTTAGTACTGAATAGGTAATGTTGGCAACTGTCAGAGACTTGCTTTTAAATCAGGCTAGTAGAAGGAGAAGAAGGAACAATGCTTGGATTCCACAATTTGGAGCCTTTGTGGGCTTGATTAGGTAATGGCAGCAACTGAAAGCTATGTTTCTTCGATCCTCCAAAAGTAGTGTATTTTTGGAGGATCCGACACGGGTGCGGCAGCACTTTGGACGATCCTACTTGTTTTTAAGTCGGGCAACTGGAAGAGAAAGAAAAGAGCTTCGGAAGTTGCTTATTTTTTGACATTCTGTAGGTTGATCATACCTATTGTATAGTTAAATTTGGCTACCAACACCTCTTTGGTGGATGATGAATAAAATTTGTTATCTTTCTCAAAAAAAGTTGCTTATTTGACACTTCTTTCTTGTAGAGAGAAAGCAGTCAGAATTTCAAAGGGATTGAAAGTTGGTTACTGTCAACATTTACTACTCATGATATGTTGTAGTAGTACTTGTAATAGGAATAATCATCAACCTACTTGTATCATCTATGAAGTGACTAGAGTACTCAAAATGAAGCGCCTAGTAACCTATAACAAAAAAGAACTCAAAATGAAGTGCCTACTTATTATTCAGTCAAAAGAGCCTTCATTGTAAAGGGAGGAGAAAAGGAGCCATAAGAATTTGATAATCTGAATAGCATGAACATGACTTGCACATGGAGCACAATTTTGAAGCCTTTCCTCTCTTTTTCTACCCGGCTATTTGTTCCACTTCATCTTCGTTTTTTATTTTCCATTTCTCTCCGGCTGCTTCCAAATCTCTCTTGCTTTGATTTCCTTATCAGTAATAGACATGAAATTCTGATGAGAAGAAATTGATGTTTTTGGTAGTTGGGGTTGTGAAGAGGAAGGAGATGTAAGTTGCTGGCTAGGGGGGATCATTAACTCCCATTGTGTATTCTCTTGGCTGTCTATCTTTACATATTTTCCAGCAGCAGCTAAACTGGGACCTAGCATGGAGATTAAGTTAGGAAAAGTATTACTGGCATATAACTAGGTGCATTCTACATCTGGATATCCGGTGTACCTCTGATATTCTTTAAGGCGTGAAGATAACTCTAGAGTACATCTGGAATCATGCACCAAGGACAACTCTAGAGTTTCTACTCAGTTGGAATATTTTTAGCAGAAAGAATGGATATAGTGAGGAGTGGAGAATGATTCCAGGATGCATATGGTGGATAGCTTGGAGAGAGAGAAATTTAAGATGTTTTGAAGATAAATATAGTGCCATCCAGAAGATTAAGATGAATTGTCTCCTTCTGTTTTACTTTTGGTGTAAAGAGGATGTCACAAATGATGTGGGAGAATTAACTAATTTCATAGGAAATTTGTAACTAGTTTCTTAGAGTAGTTTACTTTTGTGATGTACATAAGGAACTTAGCACCACCCTGGTGCTGATTATGGGGATATTTAATAATATTGTTACCTTTATCAAAAAAAAAAAAGGGGGAACATTTGAATGAGTTTTCTCTTTTGCACATTCTATATGTATTTGTGAGGGGTTAGGTTGTATTTGATCTTCATCTTTCTTTACTGTGACGTATAGAAATTGAGGTATAATTTTATATCGTAATCAGCAATTCTTCTCAGTGAACTTAGATCTTTTGGTGTTTGGATGAGATATAATCAGGGTCTGACTTTGTTCTATTTGTTCATTTGCAGGATCTGCTCGGATAGTTGTCAGTTTTCACTTGGTTATGGCATTTTTATGTCCAGCAAAGTAGGAACTCAGACCTTAACTCATTGATTAGAGCAGCCATATGATTCTTTTAACACACACACACCCTTCAAAAGGTTTCATTTTTTCTCTTCTTTTTCTCCTCAATACAAGATTTGGTAAATAATAAGAATTCAGTCCCATTTTTCGAAATAGCATGGATGTATAACAGAGCAGTTTAATGTACATAGATCCAATTTAGCTTCACAGTTGAATATCTCAGAAATCTCTGTCAATTGATGAACATTGCTTTGCATTGTTGTATTTTTGATTTCGAGTTGAGCAGGACGCTGTAGTACTTGTTTTGATTTAAGGCATGCATAATTGCAGGTAATAATAAGATATAAGATATGTCAACACAAGTTTTTTCATTTTCTTTGGCTGTGTTTTGTTTATTTGTTTTTATAATTTATTTTTGTTAACTATATTGTTCGTATTAAGTTGCGCGCACTTTGACTATTTCAGTGCCTACCTCCTCCCACCCACACCCCCGCTTTCCCAGGAAAAAGAAAAGACGATTGAAGTGTGTGTGACTATCTTATCTACGTGGAAATAGTACTAATAGAACGCGACGATGATGAAAGAGGTGCAAGTCATGCATGCAAATCTTGTCTTATATTAGCCAAGTAGTCTTTGGCTCATCATATTAATTATTTTGGTAGATTACGAATATTATGTCGCTACTGAATGATTGTTTTATGAATTTTATTCTTTAGTATTTGGAGGCTTGGAGCCATGTCAATTTTCAGTGACATGTCATTTTATTTAATACTGCTGTATGCATCATGAAAATATTCAAATGAGAGGAGTATTTTATTATCATCTAGAAGCCGGAAGATGAAAAGTAAAAATGCTGAAAAGTATCTTATCGTTCATGCAACGATGTTTTCCTTTATTTTAGAGAAAATAAAAAAGATTAACAAGTGTAGAAAAAGTCCAACTAAACAATATTGAAACTCAAAAACTGTCAGTCGAATTGTGAACTCTTGAGAACCTAATGTAAACATTTAAGGTAGGAAGTGAGTAGATTTGGAGGAGATATCATAATTGAGTGAAAGAAACCTACGTGTTTTGTATATATTAGGTTGGTGTAAATACTGGACGTAATTTTTTTATTGTTCCGACGTTTCTACTCTTCGAATATAGTGAAATATTTTCTCGTAAAATCTTACGTTGTATCCGATCTAACTGGAGAACGAAAATATTTATAGATACATCTTCAACAACACATTCATGTTTTATGTGAGTTTCTGGGAATTTCTAATACTGTTTGGCAAATTCATTCACACCAACAAAACTCCAGAATGGATAATCACAACATTTGACTTTAGTGCATGGCTTTCTCCTCCATAATCAAAACTCCATCACAGCAAAACAAAACATATGGATGTTGAAGTCATAATACACAAATAATAAAACCCAAACAATAAGATAGTTAAAAAATCATACAGACGTAAGGCTACCTAACCCTTTATTCCATCAAACACAATCTTCCAAGTACTAGTTCCATAACATTTGGACATTTCTTCTCACCATTTTCCTCTTCTTAAAAGTCCTCCTGCCTTTCAACATACATAAAACCAGTCTACCTTAACATAATCTTTCTAACATGTTCTTTTTGTAATTTCTTCATCAATCGCCTGATTCGCCTCCATAATACGTCATGACTGAAATTTCAATAAACCACTATATAAAAAATCTTAGCCATTCTCCTATATAAATATATGCACCAAGTTACAAGATTTTCTCATCAAAACAAGAAAACTCAACACTAGTAATTCTCACATTTTGATTAAGATTTTTCTTCGATCGATGGGTAGGCCGAATAATAGTGATACTAATGTTGCAGCTGGTCCTTCAATTGCACTGTTACAAGAAAGATTCAGGCAATTGGAAAAAGCAAGAGAGCAAAGAGATCATGAGAGGACACTAAAATTGTTTCCAGAGCCTAAGGGGATGATTTCAAGTACAAAGAATAATATTACTCATGCCAAACAAGGATTACAACATGAAATGGTAATTTTACCGTCTGAAAAGGATCAACTTTCTCTTGGACTAAGCTTGAATAACAGCAATCGTACGGGGTTTAGAGCTATGAAGACACAAAATATTTGGTCAGGTTTTAGTCCAAAACGTAAATTTGATAACTCTGAAGTTGATACGTCTCTTCATTTATAGGTATACAGTTATTTTTGTCATCCTCTTCTATATAAATCTTCTACTTGTTCTCCCGACTGTAAATAAAGAATCATCAATTGTTCAAGATTTTTCAGTATGTTAACGTATCCTTAATTAATTCCTTCTCAAGAATCTCATAATCGTATTGAGGTGATCGAGTGACCAATTATTCTATAAGCTTGTTAGAGAAAATACACTTTTAATTACTTACTTATATTATATCTTAATACGCCCTTCAGGTGTGTGTTTAATTGTTACTCAATACACACAAAAAAGAAAAAATCTCTTTTGTGTGGCAGAGTAAAGTTTGAACCAAGACCTCAGTTTATCTGGCACTCCTATCATTTTGAAATGTTTAATTAGCTAAGTTAAAATGCAAGTGTTAAAGAAAATATAGTTTCAAGTAAGTACTTATGTTGTAGAGTATCTCAATATTTCTTAACCTTATTTATAACACCAACAAGACATCAACTTTGATGTTGATGTAAAAGACGTATCATGAAATACTGAGCCAAAGCTCAAGAAAATGCAAATGGATTAGACTCTTTCAAACACAAACACAAAATTTAGCGCTTAAGCAACGCCGTCCTAATAAGGTAATGCTTTATTGAGCAATTTATGGTCTTAAAAAAGTGCTCAACGTATATAGAAGAAGGCGATTTGTTGATAAAATCAGAATGAACTGCCACCGTGATAGAAGCAGCCAAAAAGTTTTCACCGCTTGGAGTGAAACTCATGATATTCGAGGATATAATTTTAGTTACTATTAGAACCTCACTAATAAACCATTACATTTCTAAAAGCTAAGAGCAATGTGAACTCAACATTTCGGTTTCCCCAGAATGTAATATTGTTAATCATCTCATTTGTACGTACAAACTATTGGCAGGGGCGGACCCACATAGGAGCAAGTGGGTCAGTTGAACCCACTTGCTCGAAAAATTATACGGTATATATAGGTATATTTGGTCATTCCCTAATTTTTAGCGTACCAAACACACCTTTAGAAGTAAAGTAACTCAAGTGGATTAGAATGGGTCCTCAACAAATGAAGTTTTTACGCTGCTATTACAGTTTTGAACTCTATTAGAATGTCTTAAAAAAATAATCCATGTCAGGTAAAATTGGTAGTGACATAGGTTAGGTGGTTGTTAGGCAACCGCCAAATGGGGGCCGAATTTGTATGGCTTTCCTTGAGAAATTTACATTGTATAGACATTTAGAGGAGTGCATAACAAAAAATAGACCTATTTTATCTTTATTATGATTTTTAGACATTTAATCTTAGGTATCCTACTTTTTATAGCCATTCACTTTAAGGTAATACATCCACATTAAATGCCTTTATTTAGGGGAGATGATGGGTCATGACTGAATTTTTAGAGTATATTTTTTAATTAATTTTGTATATATCCTATTTTCTAGGAGATGGTTGGTCATTTTCCTTATCTTTCTCCATAAACTATTATTGCTTCCCAAATATACAGAAAAACTTATTAATCTCCTCTTTCAGCATGGCTCTACCAAAACAAACTTGGAATATTCACTTATAATTTAATGTATATATTCCGCATATTATAAAAAAAAAATTAAATTGTTTACATCTTGTCTTTATTTATAATAGAGGTGCTACTGATTCATAAAAATGTATATTTAATACATACCACACGCATATGACAATGCATTATAGGGATACCCATTGATATTTTATACATATACGAGTATTATGCAAGGTATATGCACATCTTAACATGGATATAGTCTTATACGATATATATCAATATGCACTCATTGTTCCTAATATTCACCAAATATATTGGTTATCATTTATATATTACAGATTCGTGTGCATAAATATAATATAATACAAGTACTATGAATATGCATCAATATTCCAAATTTATAAGCTAAATAACAAAATACACATGCAATATGCATTCTTTATAGAAGATAAAATAAATGAAGAGGAAAAATTAATAAAAGATATTCAAAAGATCTTTTGATTGATATAAAATTAGATAAAAGAACAAGGGAAAGAGATTGCGTTCATTAGTGTGATGGCTGTTATATATGGTAGAGAATAAGATCTCAATTAGTGTTATTTCCCAAAAAAAAAAGGCAAAAAACGTGCTTAGAAAAATCAGTTAAACTTATGACCTGTACTTCCACTATTTTAGGAAATAATCTTTGTAAACATATTAATATAGTATAACTTTTGGCTAGCCTTTGTTCAAGAGTCCCTGTGTCTATTTGAATGTAAGGCCAAGCTTGATTTTGACTAGATATGTTATTTTCTCGCTTTCCTTACAACCTCATGGGAGTCAAATCTGTGATATGGCACCAAAAATATCCTTTTTCTGTAAATTACCCTCAAATCATTTCGGGTGAAGTGCAGAAATAGCCACCTTTTAAACCGTCATTACAATTGAAGTTACTTATAAAAATTATTTAATTTTAGCCATTTTTTTTGAAGTTCACGAAAAAAAAAGACCCGAACGTATGAAGTTCAACCTGCAGGTCTGAAGTTGAACTTAAAAAAAAATTGGCTGAAATTAAATAATTTTTATAAGTAACTTCAATTGTAATGACGGGTCAAAAGGACTTCAGATCTTCTATGTTTAACTTCAAATCTAAGGTGTGAAGTCCAACTTCAATCTTTAATGAGAGGTATAAAGTTCAATATAGTGATTAAAAACTAAATAGTATGGAAAAAAGTGCTTCAAATCTCTGTGAAGTTCAACTTCAGTCTTTAATGAGAGGTATAAAATTCAATATAGTGGTTAAAAATTAAATAGTATGAAGAAAAGTGGTCTCCTGGCGAAAATCTCTTGGCAGGTCTTGACAATTGCCAGGAATATTTGAAGTCAAATCGATGGCGATTGGGGCTAAAATAAGAGTTTTTTTTTTATGGGGGCAAAAAATATAATAGGAATTTACTGGGTGAAACACTTGAAATAACTTTATTCAGAATGCCTTTCAGCAATGGGCCATCGATGATACACTTCATATTTAGTTGTTTAGTAATAAAATGATTTCATAATATATTAAGTAGGTGGACACATGACATATTTATAGCCGTATTGAATAATATTGCACCAAAATTATCAGAACGACAAATGATGAAGCAATCAAGGAAACAGAAGAGAAAAAATGGAATTTGTCTATAATATTGGATAGTAAATCAATTCTTTGCCATTCTTTAACGGGTATTTTATGTTGAAAACAAAGCTGAAAATGTATTGCATTTCTTTTTGTTGCTCCTTAATACTCTTTTGGTCCCTTTTTATATATGTTTAAGGTTTAAACTTATTAAAAAACTCATTTGATATAACTCTCTTATGAGTAACTAGTGATTACGTGTTTTCTTGGAGTATTATGGATATAATAGAAAAAGGAAAATTAGTGCCTTCTTAGTTTCTTAAGGTGACAAACACTTTGGATAAAATGTTAAATGCCAACATGAGAAATCGATTTTTTCGTTTCCCCTACCATCAACTTGTATTAGGAAAAAAGAGTAAATAAATGTTGTTTAATCACATGCAATTGGATCCACATCTGCTAATCTTTTCGTGTATTTACAATTTCTTGAAAAGTTGAGCAGAAAAAACAAAGAAACGTGTAGGTATGTCTCCATTTATCTTTTTCTTTATGTTTAAATTCATACTAATGAGTATCTTTTCTCCTAAAGTTACCCATTATGCAAAACTGGTGATCATACTTTTCTGGTTTTGTTTTATAATTCAGCAGCCATACTTCTTCCCTAAGTTGCTTTAGTCCACCTATTCAATTACTTATTTCTTTTATCTAGTTAATTTAATGCCTATATAGGTAAAACAAATAAAAAAATGCCTGTATATGTCAACGTTCTTAGTGCCTTCCCTTTTGTGAATAGCAAACTTACCAATTGCTATAGATTTTTGCGTTGGAGTCCACTGAATTAAATTTGTCAGAAGTTATAAAGTTTAAAATGTATACCTCTAAGAATTAAATGCACAACAGGCTTGCCGCTTAAATGGTTTAATATCTAGGATGAGCTATGCTTCGTGTACTCAAATCATAAATTATTAATATTCATGTGGTTACAAATCATCTCATTAAGGATATGATGAATTTAAAGTTAAACAGTTTCTAAACTTAAATGAGTCATTCTTTTTTGAACAAACTGTATTGGTCGATTTCTGTTCGATCACAAGAAAGACGGATTTGGTTATATGACAAGGCATCAATTCATTTCGAAGACATTGTGATCGGAAAGAAGCTACTTCGTTCGATTGCATGATCGATTATGTGTTGTTGTGATCGGGTAATTTCGAAGGGAATGTTCTAGCGGATAATGCAGCTTGTCCTCATCCCAAATTTATCGGAACGGATTTAGCGGATTCGGCGGAAGTGGGTGAAGATAGGCAACTTTGGAGATACGTTCATCTGAACAAAAACTGCTCTCATCATTATTCTCATTCTCCCAGATATACACTTTCTCTCACCACACCGTCGTTATTTTCATCTTCATATCAACATCAATTTATTATTACTCAAAGCAACCATTGTATTTAGATTTCAGTCGTGGCTTGGTTTAAACGTGGAAGAAGATCCATTTCTTTCATTGAAGCACCATCCTACAATTCTTCAATACAATAAGCTTTTATCGCTTTATTTATTTATTCATCTGCTCATTTAGTCGTTGTTTGTTTCGTTGTTTGCTTGTTATTTACGTTATTCATTACCTTGATTTACTACTTTCGATCTCGTTAACTTATTGTCGTTACTCTGATTGTGTAAGATAATTTATCAACTTGCTCGTTAGTATAGATCACGTCAAGTGAATTGCTAGTATTGTTTCACGATCGCATTATCTGATTTAGTTTCTATCACATTCATTCGTCATCGTATTTGATACTGTCATCGGATTTGGTTAAAATTAAGCATTTAATCTTGAACGGAATCGAACTCATAATTTGTCTTCGACAAGAAACTCGATTGAAACCATCTCATCGTGAACTACTAGTTCGTCACCTGTTTTGACTTTATCTGTTTATACTCGCCTTCGAATCATTTATTTGTACTTGACATCGTATCTGCATCTTTGAAATCAATATTCATACTGTCTTCGAATTAAGTCGCTAGAAATCGACTGCTTGTCAATGTAAACTGCCTATCAATCGATCGAATTGAGATATAAAATGGTCGCCTTAGACTCAACTAAATATAAATTTAATTGTAAAACCTGATACATTTTTAGGAAATACACAAACTAAAAATGAAATAAGTTTATATGAACTAATACAAAGGGAGTACTCGACATTGGAGTCCACAGTGCTAGGAAGGATCATTTCCACGTCACTTTTTTATTATTATTGGTATTAGTTTATTTTCAAATATTTTTGTTTTTTTTCTTCAAATCTTGTGACAGCGCACCCCACTTTTTGGTGAGATTTCGCCGGAGTAGAAGAATAGCTGGTGGAAAATGAGGCTAAACAATGTGGGAGTTCTTCACCTTTTCCTCAACAAGTCGGATGAACTTGGATGTATGATAACTGAAATTTTGTGTGCGATGGCCTAATCTTAATGATAAAGATGTAGTTTGAAATATTTTAAACTCTTGTTTTATTTAATGCAGAAGGACCAAATAGATACCTGTATTTGTTCGGTTTAGCCATAATCACGTTATTCACGCTTATACTCTACAAAGTATTAACCAGCCCCTTCTACTCGTCTAAAACATGACTTTTAAACCCTCCCGTCTAAGTGTGGTGCACGAACGCAACCACGTGGCTTCCACGTCAGATTGGTGGCCCATATCACATGCCACCTATTTTTTTTACCCGTAAAAACAAAAAAGGAAAACCCAAATGATAAACAAAATAAAAAATCACTTTACCCAAACGACACTTACCCAAACCCAAAACTTACCCCCGTCGATTAACCTCAAAACTTACCCCGTCAATTAACCCAAAATAACCCGTCGATTAATAACAAAAAAATGATCCTCGTTTGATTAACAACATTTAACCCATTTGACTAGCAATCCACACTTTTCTCCCTCGGTTGTGGCCATTTTCATGCCGTTCAATTACATTCCATCTGTTGCTTAGTCCTTAAATGACATTCTTGTAATGATCATTAAGAGGTGGATCAACCCACAAGAAGAAGTCACACCCGATACCCAATTCATAATTGGACACCCAAAAATCTTCTTGCCGGGTTTCTGCTAGTCCATGATGTCTTTATGTACGCTATCATTCCACAATAGCACAATGGTAGATGCTTCATGTCTTCCAACATTAAATCTGAATTTTTGTAAAAAAAAAAAAAAAATTAGACTAAGAAAATAATAAGGAATAAAGGAGAAAGAAAGAAACTAAGGAAAAAGAAGAAAAAGACAAAGGAAAAATGAAGGTTAAGGAATTGGTAGTAAAAGGCCTTAAAAAGACCAAAAAATAGTTGTTGGTAGTACCTTTTTATTGTTCCACGCACTGAAAAGTCGTGTGCCTCACACTCATTTGCCACATAAGCAACCTACTAGACACATCAGTGTGGGAGGGGTTAAAAGTCATGTTTTGGACGAGTAGAAGGGGCTGGTTGACACTTTGCAAAGTATAAGCATGATTATGGCTAAACCGGACAAGTACGAGTGTCCATTTAGCCTTTTGCCTTTATTTAACGATAACCTTGTCTTTTAGGTGTACATCTGCTTTATATGTATATCATTGTACTTGTAACAATAATTATTGAGTAATACAATCTCTTTCATGGAATCAGTCGCTTGAGTCTTTTCCTCCTACTCCAACACTTCTTTATTTTTCAATTTGTGTGTTGTGGCATCTTCTGCCTCCTCCCAATCTGATTAATCAAGCTCTTTCATGATTACCTCTTCAACTCAATTCCGCTCTTCCTCTTTTGCTCTCTTTCTCTCTCTCTCTCTCTCTCAAATATAAAAGATCTTGTTCGTCCGGTCCTTGATTTTGAAACTATATGTTTTGGAGAGAACTCTTTTTGGCCGTGTTCAAAGGTCTTGGAGTTTATGGTTTCATTGATGATCTGCAATTCTTACAGATAATGGAACCTCTACCATCTATCCTGCCTTCCAACAATAAGTTCAACTTGACTCTATTGTTCATTGATTCAAACGAACACTTCACAAGAAATTCTACAAGCAATTATTCAACCAATCATACTCTCACATCTCTTGATGCATGGCTTCAAATTGAATACTTGTTCCATGATCAAGTAAGTTCTCGCAGTCTTCAACAAGAAGTTCAGTTTCATGATCTCCAAAAAAGGCGAACTCTCCTTCAATTTTCCTCAACCATTGTTCATGGTTGTTGTGTCATTCATCACATGAGAACTTAACTGCACATTTAAAGTGGCTACAAACTTTATTCTTTCATCATGTAATATCATAGTGTGTGCCTGGTTTACATCTGATGCAGGCGATATTAACAATATTTGTCTTCTATTGGCCATATGAAACATTAGCCCTGTAAGAGATTAAAAGAGCCTTAATTGCCTAAAATGCTGCATAAACTCCTTAACTCTTCACACTTACATCCTGAAGAAGATATTAGGGCATCAAATTCATCCCATAGTAATTTCGACTTTGGAAAATAATTTGAGATTAGATTGGTACCTTGTGCTATGGTGCAAATATCCTTACGCAATGGATAGATTCTGATTCCTTAATCTTACTAAACTGTTCCCTTATGTCTTTTCAGACTAAATATGCATTTGATGCAAACACAACTAAACCCATCAACTCTTGAGATACAATGTTCATTATCCATGTGAGTACCATTGCATTATAGACTAAACATGCATTTAATACAAATACAACTAAACTCATCAACTCTTGAGATACAATATTCATTATTCATGTGAGTACCATTGCAGTACTCCTCTCCTACCACTTCTACAGTACTGGATCCACTATTTCATTCAAGCAAGTTCTATCTATGAACCCTAGCTTATTCTTAGCAAGCAACAAGCAATGTTGTTCTCATGGGCTTGATCCACATAGAGTAATTTTCAAACCCGTTAAATATGACACTAGTAAGCAATAAAATGGGAGTATCATATGTATATAAGTACAAATCATGATTATAATAGGCTATTATAGCATCTACTTGAACTCCTTGAATTTGGCTACTATGAGCATTGTATTGGTCGATTTCTGTTCGATCACAAGAAGGACGAACTCGTTTATATGGCAAGGCACTAATTGATTTCGAAGACATTATGATCGAAAAGAAGCAGCCCCGCTCAACTGTGTGATCGGTTAGGTTGAATCGCGATCGGAGAATTTCGAAGATAGTGTTCCAACGGATAACTTAAGTTGTCCTCATCCCAAGTTTATCAGAACGAATTTAGCGGATTCGGCGGAAGGGGATGAAGATAGGCAACTGCTGAAAGAGAGACGTGAGGAATGGGGAGTTCTTCTAGGGTTGGGAACTCTACCATTTCTAACTATAAATAGGACCTTATTTCTTCATTGAGGGACACGTTCAATTGAACACTACTCTCATTCTTTAGATACACATTTTGCTCACTACATTGTTATTCTCTTGTCATACCACAATCAATCTACTGTCTTTATCAAAAGCAATCTTTGTGTTACAATATCAGTCGTAGCTTGGTTCAAGCGTGGAAGAAGATTCATCTCTTTCATCGAAGCACCATCCTCCGATTCTTCAATACAATAAGCTTTAATCGCTTTATTTATTTATTTATTTATTTATTTATTTATTGTTGCTTACTTCGTTGTTTGCATGCTGCTTCCATTGTTCAATACTTTGATTCATCACATTCGATCTCGTTAATTTACTGTCGTTACTCTGATTGCATAAGATAATCTATCGTTTAACTTGCTTGTTAATATCGACCGCATTTATTCATCATCGTATCTGATTTTGTCATCGCATCTGGTTAAAATTAAGCATTCAGCCTTAAACGAAATCAACCTGTAATTTGTCCTCGATAAGAAATTCGCTTGAAATCACGTCATCGTAAATTGCTAGTTCGTCATTTGTTTTGATTTGTCTGTTTACATTTGTCTTCGAATTGTTCATTCAGATTTGACATCGTATTTGCATCTTCGAAATCGATACTTGTACTGTCTTCGAATTAAGGTTCTAAGAATCGACTACTCGCCAACGTAAATTGTCTGTCAATCGATCAGATTGAGATATAAAACGGTCTCCTTAGACTCAACTAAATATAAATTTAATTGTAAAACCTGAAGTACATTTTTAGGAAATACAAGCATGAGTTGCATTTGTCTGATTTGCATGATTTCTGTTCCGATTAACTATTTTCAACTCTTCAAAGGATCAAATTCACCATTTTCAACTCTTCAAAGGATCGAATTGATAGAATCGATTAAAAGAAACCTAAATTGAATAGAGAAACAACAAAATAAATGGTGTCAAACACAGACAAATGTGTGAGAAAGCCTTGACTATGTGAAAAAAATTTGATTCAATCTCCTTTACTGCCTCCCCCGACTATGATATCATATAAAAATTGGATAAAATATGAAAGATAATTTGGAGAATTGAGCTTTTGGATTGAATTTGTAGAGACATGAATTTAGAAAGTGACTCTATCTACATATCCTTATATGACAAGGATATATAACCGACCTAACTACCTTCTTAGCTAACTAACTTTTCGAAATTTATGAAATCTTTTAGAAACTTTCTAACTAACAAATTAACTAACTGCGAAGCTACTTTATTGTTAGCTCTGATCGAGCTACGATGAACAAGGGAGGCTAGACTAATCCAGCTTAGCTGGCTTAGCTTGCATCCTTGCACATTTCATTAGTGTCATTGGTTGTTAATCATTACTAAAACCTTCAAACTTTCATATGAGAATATTATATTTCTTTCAGGTTAAGAAATACAAAGAATTTAGAATATTGCCATATGTGTCCAAAAGTTACTTATGAATTCACTTAAAAATAGGTTCAAACTGAATCATAACTCAATTCGTCTAACTCAAATTAAGTTAACTTTATGTTTGATTCTTTTCCAAAGTTCTAGTTACGTAGGGGAATTGCAATAAGGAAAGCTACTCAATAACAAGTATGTTTCAATTGCAAATAAATTGTGATCGCTACAATAATTTTATTACCATGATTTTTCTTTTAGGGAGGGGTATGAAAATCACTGATCAATTACTAGAGTGTAAACAAGTAAATTTTTTATTTTAACAAAAATAACAAAGGAATATAAAATCTCATACAACATGCATATCAGTTATCACAACGAAGAATAATTAAAAAGGAAGTAGCCAAATATAGAAGTTGCCTGAGTTTTCCAAAAATAGCAGAAGCAACACATCTGGAAGCCGGATAACAAATTAAAAAGAAATGAAATGGAAGAGAAAGGGTGTAAAAAAGAAAATATATTTGATAATTGAAAACATAAAAAGAGAATTTAAAGTGTTACATTATACTTATACCAGATAAGCACCACGATTTTCACTTCCTCATTGAGAATTGGAGATGTGATTACATTATACTTATACCAGATAATTACATGCAATAAGAGAAGAGAAGGATAATTTTTCGACTCATTCTAAATTCAATGATCAACTGATTTTGACATAGAACTTCAACCTTTTAACTCAATCAAACAAATGATAAATCTACCTTTAGATGAATTTAAGGAGAGATATTTAATCTTATCTCTTTAAATTTTAAAATAAAAGATTAACAATAGTATCCACAAACACAAACTTGACCAGGATCATCTGGGTTACGTATGCAATCTGCACCAATTAATTTATCTCCATATTGCTCCTTGCATCTAGTCATACACTCATTGTTGATCGTGCAATTTACACTGTAAATTGGAGCAGCGCATTGCAAATCATTCACTTGGTGATCTTGCGAAATCCCTAAGTTGAGTACTACAACAATTATAAAAAAAAAAGGTTTATTGTTAATTTAGATAATAAATAAATAATCCAATTCAAGAAACAGAAGAATATGGCCGTTGTTCTCTTAAAATATTTAAAACGATTTCAGAAAAGACTATGCGAAATCAGATATAAGCCAAAAAGAAAAATGGACTTTTAGTTAGTGCATTTGTTAATGCAACGACTAATGCAAACGTGTTTCAATCCCTTTCGTCGGAAACTCACCCTATTCAAGTTGAATAGATGAAAAATATTCAATTCAAAAATTAGTTTTTAAACTCCTTTGACATAAGAGAAGTGCCGATTGGATCCTTTTTATGACGTTTTTGTACTTTTCACTCCCTATATAAGAATTCCTTGCCTCACATTGGGAGTTTCAGAGGATTTGTGCAAGACAAAAAATAACAATACAAGTACATATATTTTTATTTTTGTATTTATCCAGTATTCGATTATCTCTTTGTGTTCGACTAATTCGAATTTGTGTTAGAAAGTCTCATTAAGGCGTAAAATAATGTTTATCAAAGACGATTAATTCGATTTGCATGATTCAGAATAAAAAACCTCTAATCTTAGATTGTCAAAGTAGGGGTGTCAATTGATTTTTAAGTCTGTCCATCAGTCTATACGTAGCTAACTACACTACTAATTAAGTAGTTGTTTAAAAATAATACTTAATAAAATTTGTTATATAAATGTTTGTTTGAATCACTCACGATCGAAGAAAAATCTATTTTAACTTTCGAGCTAAATAACATTGTAAAATATAGATAAAATATGTACAGAAAATGATTTTTTTTTTTTTAAAAAAAAGGTAGAGCCTGATGCACAAACCCGACAAATATGTGATGATAAGGAGGCAGCTCGAGAGTGAAACTTTTGCCATACTTGACCGTGCCTCTTCTTTTGTGAGATTGCTCTATATATGTTGCAGATTGTGTATATATAGAGTTCAGATTGTGATAATATTTCAGTGATAATGAGTCAAAGATTGTGATAATCTAAGTGAAAATTACATGCATTATATTTACGAGATAAGGCCTTTTAATAAATTTTGATATCGCGAGAAAACTAGTCAAAAGCTAAAGTAGAAATATTCAAAATGTGGACAAGTTATCGTGGATTATTAACGTAGAATTAATAACACAACGACTGTAATTTGGGAATTATTTTTATGGATATTTGGTTTATTGTATTAATAAAAATTAGATATACAAGATAACATTGAAAATATGTGTATATTTTTTATTAAAAAGTAATGAATCGACCACTATACCTATGACTCTTTGACTTTCATTATAAAAGAACAAGGTTGACTTCATATTTTTATGCTTAATTCATGTATTATTATTCCATATTGTTGGTAGTATAAGGTAATACCACAATTGATGTATAACTTTATACAAAGTTAAATTATGTATTGATTGAATATATAAACCAAACGTGAGCTAAGTATTCAACCAAAAAAATAAAAAATAAATAAAAAACTTCATGACCCCAGACTATGATTATAAATATACGAATGTCTTCTTTTTTTTTTTTTTCCTGTAACGATTTCAGGAATTATTGGCAATTGTCTAACGGATGTAGAATCTAAGAACATACATTAGGATACATGTTAGATTGTTAGTGACATCTAAATAAGATGTATTTATAAGTTTAGGAAATCCATTACTACAAAAAAATGCAATTTACCAACGGGAAAAACAATTATTACATAGGGTTACTAATCCAACGAATTTAGATTTGCTGTTGAAAGATTTGTTGATAATATTTACCAACAGGTTTGAGCCTGTTACTAAATTCTATTGATAAATAAGCAACACTTAAATCTGTTGGTGATATGCTTGATTGGGTGTGCAATTAATTGTCCGTTGATAAAGTAACAAGTGACCTTCAGTTGATAAAATTATTAACAGATATTTAATCAGTTGAAAAAATCGGTTGATTGTTGAGTTAAAATCTCAAATGGTCACTCAACTTTGAGAAATTAACCACCAAAGTCACTTTGCTTTAGTTGGTCTCAAAATGGTCACTCAACTTTTGAAAATTAACTACCAAAGTCACTTTGCTTTGGTTTGTCCCAAAAAGGTCACTCAACTTAGGGAAAATATCTCCAAAAGTAATTCTTGCTGGTTTTTGCACTGTCACCCACCGAAAATCTTACGTGGCTTTATAAAATATTTTTATATAACCGTAGGTCCCACTTTCTTTGCCATGTAGGACTTTTTTAATAGTTACTTACTAGTTTTCTGACAAGTGCAATGCACGTGTATTCCTAATAACTAGTACAAAAATTATAAATATATAGTAATAAGCGTGTATAATTGCTAGTAAATTAAAGGAAAAAAATATAAACTAGAAGTACTGATATATCGAATCTTTTACAATTGATATTTTTTATTTTTGCAATACATAATCATACTAATTAAACATTACTATTGTACGAAGGTCAGTAATTAATATTTGAACAATTTTAATCATGCAAACTTTATAATATCAAGTATTTAGCTTGATATTAATACTTTTTCTTGATTTTTATTTTTTTGTGCTAATGGCAAATTGTTATTATGCACTAAAAATTAGGAGTACGACAAAAAATTATTTGGCCTTCGAACTTGATATATTATAAATTTTGCATGATTATAATCGTTCAAATATTAATTATTAGTCTTCGTACAATAGTAATGTTTAGTATGATTATGTATTACAATAACAAAAAAATATCGAACGGAAAGGATTTGATATGTCAGTACTTTGAATTTACATTTTTTTCTTTAATTTACTAGCAACGATACACGCTTATTACACATATTTATAATTTTTGTATTAGTTATTAGGAATACACGTGCATTGCACTTGTCAGAAAACTAGTAAGTAACTATTAAAAAAGTCCTACATGGCAAAGAAAGTGGGACCTACGATTATATGAAAAATATTTTAAAAAGCCACGTCAGATTTTCGTGGGTGACAGTGCAAAAACTGACAAGAATTACTTTTCAAGATATTTTTCCTAAGTTGAGTGACCTTTTTGGGACCAACTAAAGCAAAGTGACTTTAATGGTTAATTTCTCAAAGTTGAGTGACCTTTTTGGGACCAACCAAAGCAAAGTGACTTTGGTGGTTAATTTCCCAAAGTTGAGTGACCATTTGAGATTTTAACTCGTTGATTGTTTTATCCACTTCTATATGTAATCGGTTTATATAACAAAACGTCTTATTGATTAATTATTTAATTTTTGACATGAAATGTCCAACATTAAAATAACTGGAACGACAAACAGTGGCACTTAATTTTTAAATATTCTTTTGTCCTCCTCAAGATTTGATCCGAATCGATCACGAAGACCCAATTAGTTTAATTTGTTAAAAAGTGATTCTTACTAAAATAAGTATAATTTGTTTAATGTGAATAGTGCAGAAGTAGTTGTTTAATGTCGAATTAAATTAATACTTAATAGATGCTACATAAATGTATAGGAAATAAAATAATACCCCTCCTATGTTCCATGAAACCACGGCTCATTACTGCAGAAGCAGAATACGTGAAATGAGAATCCAAAGTCAAAATGCCGTTTAATTAATCCAAAGAATAGAAGAGATCTTTTGTTCCATTGAATACGTGTGATAAATACTAGTATTAAAAAGAGAATTTTACATAAATAATCTGCTCTAGTTAGCATGTATAAATTACGTATTTAATATGTATTAATTATGCAAAAAAAAAAAAGTACTATTTTTTGTTTAATTAATCTAACATTATTCATACAACATAATTTTCCCATTAAAAAGAGGGGGACTGATCTTGATCCGGATAGATTAATTAATTGTTTTAAAATATTTATAATTCTAAGAAAATTAAACAAAGATATTCGTGACTTTCTTTTTAAAATTCACTCAAACCGCTTCAATTAGTCAAGTATCAATTTAAGTGGGATGTTTAACGGAGAGTAAGAAAATTAGTTAGATTATTAAGTATTTCATAATTAATATTAGTTAATAGTGTTAACTATGGTTAGCTACTACTCCCTCTGTTTAAGTTTACTTGTCCAAATTCAACTTTGCACTACAACCAAGACAAAATAAGAAAAATTAAACTTGACAAATCTACCCTTATTTATTATACTGTGTTGTAGATTTCAATTAATTGGAACGAGATTTTGAAGAATTTGACCATTTAATGTCAAGGGTAAATTAGGAAGCACATAGCTATTTTTATCTTGAATTGATAAAAGGACAAGTAAATTAAGAATTTGACTTTGCTAAATTTGGACAAGTAAACTTAAACGGAGGGAGTAGTAATCAGAGGCGGATTCAGGATTTGAACCTTATGGGTTCTAAGTTTTTGGAAAATAATATCAAGGACAAGTAACTGGGTTCTTGACTTAATTTTTGTACATATTTTAAAAAAATTTAACATAAATACACTGTCCCTGCAAAACATACTGGATTCCGTCGAACCCGCGGACTACACTCTACATCCGCCACTACTAATAATTGTAGTTAAATAAAGAGACACACGCATTTATTTATTAGCCGGGAATATATATATTCTGTGTGGATAAATTTTTTCTAATGTTAATTAGTACTCTTACAAGTAAAATTACAAGAACTTTCAATGTCAAATAATATGAAGAATGGTTGGTAATAGAAAACAAAATGTCGATCCCATGATGGTGGAAAATTGTGCGACTATACCTTTTCATAATGACTTGTTTTGTCCCATATTATCTTCGTCAAAACGCAAATTATTATTTAATAACGTATAGAATTTAAAACTTATGGTGGAGTATTAACATTCAAAATGGAACATCAAATTGTGACAATGGCAATTTGATATTTGTAAAAGAGACGGGGGCATTTCTGCAACCTGTTATCGAGGCATCTGGTGGGATTTTAAAGCTATTTCCACTTTATCCTTTTGCTTTATGGCCTACTCCCCTTTTTATTGTCTTAGAATTTTTTCTTTCTTTTTAGTAGTAAGTTATCATAGTGTTCCCATCAATAAATAGTACTATCAAGAGAATGTAATATAGTTAGTTAAGAGATTAATTAAATCGATATAAAAAATGTAAGTTTAATAAGATATAGTATTAAATATTCAAAGGTTTCAAAATGCTATCTATTATTTGCTTCTCGTCACCCAACCATCAAAGCGTGATATATCACATATTTGTTTCTGTCTAAAGTGTAGTTGTTTGTGTTGAGAACTAAACTATTAATTACACTTATTACTCAATTTTATTTTCAAAATTGGAAGTGTTTACACCTTAGGACGACTACAAATCTTAGATTACTATTAGATGAAAAATTGGTCAGAGTACTTGATAAAACTTGTATAGGAAGAGTAAATTGACTCATTAGTTCATAGAGCAAGAATATACCGTCAAAAGATGAACATTATATATGGAAGATGATAACACATTTAAAAGAAACAACAAATACAAATTACATCACATGCATTACGAATCCAACCAAATCGAAACTTTAAAAAGTTGAAGTTTGTTCATACTATGTGCTAAATGCAGGAATAACATTTTTATATACTAATTAATTATGCCAACAAACAGGAATATGATTCCTCTGGACCTCTATTCTGGAGATGCAAAGCTTTTACCTATGAAATGTTTCACCAAAATAAGGGCCGTCTTACTTAAGTCACAAGTATGCGTATAAATATGATTTATTAAGATAAGAAAAACCTACACATATTCGATATTAAATTGATAAGTATATGAAATGTGTCGCTTAAATGCACTTCTATTACTAAATACTCCCTCGGTCCCAAATTAGTTGTCACTTTACCAAAATATATTTGTCCCAAATTAGTTGTCACTTTAGGATTTCAAGGCTAAATTGATTAGTTTTTTTCAATTATACCCCTAATAATTAAAAAAAATCTCAAAAAAAGTTAATGGTAAAACATTAAATAGGGATAAGATAGTAAAATAAATACTTTTAATGACTTTTTAAATGGGCGTGAAAAAGCTTAAAGCGACAACTAAAATGGGACGGAGGGAGTAAACCATAGTTAATTATATGTGTTTTCACAAAAATTATTACATGAATATAGTGAATTAATGTAAATAACATATTCTTTCTTGCATGTATTTAAATTGCAGAATGCATGTCCACGACTAATTAGCCAGATCTGGTCACGTTAGGAGGTCATATGACATAGAGATCTTGCAAACTGATGCTAAATATTTTAATTCATTAGTAATGAATATTGATGAGTATTTGATGTGCAATAAGAATAATAAGCTGAAAAAACAAACGATTGCCTGGCAATCTTCTACTACTTTTTTTGTTTTTTGGCTCGTTTCTCACTGCTTTACCCAGTATGCATTCTCCAATGGGAAATAGGTTCTTCTTTAAATTTTAACAGAGAAAAAAAGGAACATAGAATAGAAAATTTTGACATTAAAATTTTAAATTGATAAGAACTTTCGCCTGTAAAAGATTCAGGTTTGTACTTGACAAAGTTTATATGGGAACATCATTTTTTAATACGTGTGTTTAATTTTATATATAGAAAACATTTCAAGAGTTGTCCGAGTGTCAACAATCTAACAACCCCTTTAAGTTTGATGAATTATCACAAAAATAAAGAGGGAAGGAGGAAACAAGTCATATCACACTACAAATCATAAAGATATTATGACCCACAAAAAAGAAGAAACAACAAAGGTGTCAAAAATTATACGGTTGTTATGCACTCCTATAAATAAATTACTCACGGCCAAGACTTCGCAATAGTAAAATCTTTCACACAATAAATATGAGTTCAAGCTTTAGAACTCTAGTATCTTTTTATTCTTTATTATAATGTAATAGAGACACATAATCTACGTGTTTTATTTTATATGATATTATTTTTTTCTTATCAATTAATTAAAAAAAGAATAACATGTAGTAGCTTTTTACATTTAAAAATGATGGAAATTAAAAATTTATCTAATCCTTAGTTATATTTTTAATGACCATACTAACATGATGACAGGTTATTTTTAGTCTTTAGGTTAGTATTTTTATTTTTTTCGCTAAGAATCTATCGAAAACAACATTTCCATTTTAGTGAGATAAAGTCTATGTACAACATATCCACCTGAGTTATTACTTGTAGGGTAACAGTGGGTATTGTATAAATATGAATATCAGAAAAAGTTGAGAGTGGCAAGTTTAGAAAATAAATGGAAGATGAAGGGAAATAAATAGGAGAGCGGGTCACAATATTCTTTCCTTTTGGGATAAGCCCATATATATTTTGCTTTTGGGTGAGTTTAGTTTTGTTATTCTTTGCTTTACTTCCTTCACTTTAAATCTGTTTTGACCGTTGCTTTCTCTCTCTCTCTCTCCCAACGTCTCTCTCTCTTTCTCTCTCACACAATCACACACACAGTCATACACACACTGATCAAACTCCACTTGGGAGTTCATCTAATTAATTCCACTTCACACATTACCCCATATCTTTAATCTTTGCCTGCCAGGTACCTCCTTTATTTTTCTATTTTCATGCAAATCAGCGCACACACTTCATTTTTGTATTATGTTTCTTTGTTTAAAGGGCATGTCAAAGAAATGAGAAATACATGAAACAGAATCCTTTTTTTGTGTGAGCTGTGCTCATTGTAGCCCTTTTTCTGTTTAACATTTCTGAGGAATAATAGAATTATACTTCAAAAATGTTAGTAATTGTATGAATGAATAATAGTAAGAGGCGAGTTTTTTTTTTTAAAAAAAATAGTACTTCTGGTATTTGTGTTTACGTTGCTGATTTGTTGCTGCTAACTTGGAAAATATTGAAAAAAAAAATGTGTTCCTCTTTTTTTTTTTTTTTTTTTTTTTTTTTTTGCTAGTTTATTTAGCTGAATATACTGAAAAATAATTGCTAAGTATTTTTTATTAGCTGAATGCTACTTGCATAATTTTACTATTCTATAAAATAACTAGTCCCATTCTGTTTTTACTCATTGCTGTTAAATGAAAATTATTACTATCAAATTTTGGGATTTGCCGACCCCAACTTGTTTGGGATTGAGACGCAGTTGTTATTGTACTTTTAGGAACTTGATGTGCTCTAATTGTCAATATTTCCTTGCTAGTTTATTAGAACATCATAATGCTAAGACTTAACATTACTTGGAGTAATCTTGATTTAAACTAGCTATCCCAGAGTACTTTCAAGTTTTTATCTTATACTATGGCTTGTTAATAAGGCAAAGAACCTAAGTTTAATAACATTGTTTCCAATAATTTATGCACAGAATAGCTTGTTGTCTTGTTTCTTTTCTTGTTGGTTATATTTGTTATGATTCTCTCTGAGGATGACTCAGTTTCTTGTTTTGAACAGTTTGCTGGTGTCCATATGAATCTGGTGACCTTAATAAGAAGACTTAGTCTCCATTCTTGTTTTGATTCAAGCCTGAAAAATTCTTAGAGTAGAAGAGAGATAAAGCTAATTTTAAGAGAAATGGGATGTTCTTCATCCAAGTTGGATGATGAAGAAGCTGTTCAACTTTGTAAAGATCGAAAGAAGTTCATTAAACAAGCTGTCGAACAGAGGATGCGATTTGCTTCTGGACACATGGCTTATATTCATGCCATGGAAAAAGTTTCTGCAGCCCTTCGAGATTATGTTGAAGTGGATGAGCCTCGCGAGTTTTTACTTAATTCATTTACAACTCCACCCTTTACACCTATTAAGAAAGTTAGTCCTGGTTTCATCTCCATTGAACCAAAATCCTTTTCCATAACACCTGTTAAGTCTGAACGGAGACACAAATCCTCTATACAAGTAAATTATCTTAGGTCAGGTGGAAACCCTGCTGTTTCTGTTGAAGAAAGACCTCACTCACCTGAAACAGTTAGAATCCAAGCTTACTCCCCAGTGCATCAATATGGGATGGATAGTTTCTTTTCTATGCAATCCTCACCGATGAACCCTTCGTTTTTTCAGCATTCCCCCAACAATAGGCCTAACTTACCTCCCCCTTCACCACAAACATCACAATGGGACTTTTTTTGGAATCCATTTTCTTCGCTAGATTATTATGGTTATTCTATGAGAAACAGTATTGACCAGACGATTCTCGACGATGACAATGATGGGCTAAGGCATGTTAGAGAGCAAGAAGGAATTCCTGAATTAGAAGAGGAAACAGAGGTAGAAGAAACTGATCATGGAGAGGATGTGAAAGAGGAGAGAACCAAAATTGCTCACAGTTTTAATAAAGATGAAGTAGTGGTTGAAGATGTTGATGACGACGACGATGACGATGATGATGATGATGAGAGTGATGAGGATGAAACGGACAATGAACCTGAAAATGTTCCCCCTATTAAAGAATTACTATCTCAGCAAACCAACCAAACCACAACAATGGCAAAGGCACAAAATGTAGGCCAACTCAGCAATAAGGAAACAGCAGTTGCTCATCCTGAAGCTAAAGAGGAAACACCTGGATTTACTGTTTACGTAAATAGAAGGCCTACAAGCATGTCAGAAGTTATTAAGGAACTTGAAAGTCAGTTTTTGATTGCTTGTAGTTCTGCTAAAGAGGTCTCAGCTGTGTTAGAAGCTATCAGGGCTCAGTACTCTTTGCACTCTAATGATCTTTCACGTAAGTTGTTTACATAAAATGCTTACTTCATGATGTTTATCATACGTTCTTGTTCTTCATGGCAATCCTTAAGTCAAATAGAAGAACGAAGAGGATCTTTAATTATGGCGTGGTTGGCACATATGGTAAAGTATATCCATGCAGTGGAAATAATAGTCCCATCATTTTAGCAAGTCCAATTTTCTCAGTGTTATGCTCTTGATTGTTCCTAGTAGCATGGAAAAGGCTATTTCATGGCTTCTAGATCTAGATATTGCTTTAAGGTCTCTTGAGTCTTGGCAAAGCTAACTGATATCTTTCATGAGAAATGTGCAAAATTAAACAGAAGAGTATACCATCGCATTGTTAGAGAGGAAAACCGAGTTTCTTGGTGCAGGAACAATTTAAAAAGAAGAAGAAGAAATGTTTTTTTGAAGCTCAATGTTCTTCAGATGTGATTTGCTTCTATAGAAGTTTCTTTATGTTATTTTCTCATGCAAATGCTAGAGCAAGTCATCACTAGTAGAAGCAGTATCTTTTTCTGTTAAAAGAGTTTAGCTCATGCTTATTTTTCGGGTTTGTCATCAATTAACCCTAACATCTCGTGATTTGTCATTCAAAGTATGCTTGGCACATATGGTAAAGTATATCCATGCAGTGGAAATAATAGTCCCATCATTTTAGCAAGTCCAATTTTCAAAGTGTTTAAGTTATCAAGTATTTAAGTTATCAAGTATTTATATTTCGATGCTAACCAGCTTAATTTCGTTTTGCAGCCATGAAAATGTTGAATCCAGTAGCTCTGTTTCGCTCAGGGTCATCAAGAGCATCCTCGTCTAGATTTTTGATTAATCCTTCAACTTTAAGAGATGAGGGCTATCAGAGCAGTAGTGAATTGTCTGATGAATCTAGCATGTTCTCAAGCAGTCATCAATCAACCTTGGACAGATTATATGCTTGGGAGAAAAAACTTTATGAGGAAGTCAGGGTATGCTTTCGCTGCTAAAACAAATTTAAGATATAAGTCAATTTTGACTAGGGTCTGTCTAAAATTAAGAAAAGATTGATTCTTAGACTGTTGGAAAGATAAGAATTCACATAATCGCTCTTCAGCAAGATATTAATTATCATTGTTCATTCTAGAATTAACAGGAAAATGCACGACATGAATGCCCGCATAAAATGAAGGAATGTATGATTTGCCTTCATTTTAACCTATTGGAAGGAGAGAATGAACTCAAATAAAACTCCTCAAGAAAGAATAATTATCATTGTTCATTCCAGAAATAACCAAATGCAAGACCATGCACATATGAACAAAAGGAAATTATGGCTAAAATTCTTCTGAATCTGACATCCCAAACATTTTTCTCTTTTAAGTAATATTATCCTGTCAACCTAGTGACTCTAAGATGCTGATTGTGTGCATCTGTACTGTTGTAATGTTCTATAGGCAGGCGAACGTGTCCGGCGAGCGTATGAGAAAAAGTTGACACAACTCAGAAATCTAGATGTGAATGGAGCAGATCCCTCTTCTGTGGATAAAACAAGAACGGCCATTAGGAATCTAGATACTCAGATAAAGGTTTCAATCCACTCCGTTGAAGCTATCTCAAGAAGGATTGAAACTTTAAGGGATGAAGAATTGCATCCTCAGCTTTTCGAATTAGTGCAAGGGTATGTATCTGATATCCCTGTTACTACGGCTCTTCAGCTATATCTGTAGACTGTACTAGGCAACCCATTCCAACGCTATGATTTATTTGCTCAAACTGTCATGTTGCTGAAGCTGGCACTGTACATACATATGTAGATATACTCATATCCATGCATCATATGTATATATCTTAAACCAAAGCAGTTTCAAGAAAAGAAATTGAATGCAGGAAACAAAGAAAAGACCTATTAAAGCAACACTACTAAAGAAACTAATGGAGCTTTAAAGACATTTTACTTTGTTAAACAAGTTGTTATTAATCATACCTATTTGATTCTTAGTTGCTCTTCGCCGTCTACTAGATTTTTAAAATCCATATGAATATGTGTATATCTTCCAAACTGATTTCCCTGACATCAAATTTACCAGAAGCATCCCAAAGGTGTTGATTCTTTTTTATGCAATCATTGAAGTTTCAGAGACTCTTTTCTTTTGGTTTCTATTGAAAGATGTTCCCCCGCTTTCTCAATTTGTATTTTTCAGCCAAAGTATGATTTGGAGCTAATTTTTTTACATCAATGCAGTTGTTTTTAAGGTCAATTTTTTAATTCGAAGATGGAAGTTAGGTTTCCACTGCTTGATGACAACTTGTTTTTCAATTCACAACTTGTTTTTCACTGCAATGTGGCAAAGACTGATAGCATAGCCCTTTTCTGGCAACACAGGTTAGGAAGAATGTGGAAGGTTATGGCAGAGTGCCATCAAATGCAGAAGCATACTCTAGATGAAGCCAAGCTCTTACTAGCTGGCACGCCTTCAAAGAAGTCCGGAATAAGGAAGTACACAGTCATGTCACCTTCTGAGAATCACAGGCTTGCTCGTTCTGCTGCTAACCTTGAGATGGAGCTCAGAAATTGGAGAGCATGTTTTGAGTCATGGATCGTTTCTCAACGATCATACTTGCATGCTTTAGCAAGCTGGCTTTTACGATGTGCTCGTTCAGATTCTGACACTTCAAAGTTCCCCTTCTCTCCTCGGCGGTCCACAGGAGCTCCACAAATATTCGGCATTTGCATCCAATGGTCCAGGTTATTGGACTCAATTCGGGAGACATCAGTGCTTGAAGGACTTGATTTTTTCGCCGCTGGAGTAGGCTCACTCTATGCACAACAACTAAAGGAAGATTCCCGCCGGACTCCCGGTGGGTCAAAGAGTTTGGGTGGGGAATCCACTGGGAACATGGAGGTCGTGGAAGCTGGACATCTTGATGAGGAAATAATGACAGCAGAAAAGATGGCAGAGGTTGCCATTAGAGTACTATGTGCAGGAATGTCAGTTGCTGTGAGCTCACTGACAGAGTTTGCCATAGGTTCAGCTGATGGATATGCTGATTTGCTTAAGACTTGTGAGAATGCCAAACAGCCACAAATTTCGAATCAAAGTACGGTGTAATTTAACATTAAATTATTAGGTAGGTAGGAAGGAATGCAATGTAAATTACATATTTGAGTTAACTTGAGTCATATAGAGCTGCCATAACATATACTAGTATTCAGTATTCAATATGCAAAAGACAGAAGAAATAGAAAGTGAAAGAGGCTTTCTTTTATCTCAATAGTTGTAGATGAGAATCTACACCAATTTTCCAGGTAGAATCCCATTTATTACCAATTTTCCAATCAATAGTAATATCTACTATATTAAACTCCACATTCAATCTTCCCATATTATTTCATTCTAGTAACAACATATCAAAAATGACTATTTGGATCGAGATCCATCGGTCTAGTGCGGGGACTCATTGAGTGATACTTGGATAATGGTCTGGCTTTCTTCCACGAAATTCAAACTCATTGCATGCATCTAATGCACAGATGGCTCGTACCACTAGCGCACGATTCAAACCCATCACATGCATCTAATGCACACGGAATTCATTGAGTGATACTTGGATAATGGTCTGGCTTTCTTCCACGGAATTCAAACTCATGACATGCATCTAATGCACAGATGGCTCGTACCACTAGCGCACGATTCAAACCCATCACATGCATCTAATGCACACATATTAGCTCGTACCATTAGACCAAAGGCCGAGGGCGAGTCTTTAAAGAGTACTCAAAGAAAGAACTTGAAACCTTGGAGAAGCCATATCTGTCATTCAAATGCTTCAAATTTCAGCTTTTCATCCAGTTCTTGAACCATATTTACCTAACAAAATTCAATTCTCTGCATTACGAAACCCTCAAACACTAAAAGAAATCACTCAACTCCATGCACTTTCAATAAAAACTTGTACACTTCACAACCCCTCTGTTTCTTCAAAATTCTTAGCATTTTATACTCACCCCAAAATCAACAATCTCTACTATGCTCAATCCATTTTCAAAAATATTCAAAACCAGTCTCTTTTTTGCTACAATACACTCATTAAATGCTTTGTTGAAAATCAAAGGTCACAAGAAGCTCTACTTCTTTTTCAAGAATTGCTTTGTGGTTCTTGTTTCTTGCCCGATGATTTTACGTTGCCTTGTGTGATCAAGGCATGTTCAAGGCTTAATGCTGTAGAGGAAGGGAAAATGATTCATGGGTTGAGTTTGAAATTTGGATATGGATTAGATATGTATGTGGAGAGTAGTTTGGTGAGCTTGTACTCGAAATGTGGGGAAGTTGAAAATGCGCGTAAAATGTTCGATAAAATGTCGAAGAGGGATTTGGTTTGTTGGAATGCTTTGATGGATGGGTATTTTAAGTGTGGTGAAATTGAGGTTGCTATGGAGTTTTTTTATCAAATGCCGGAAAGGGATGCTTTTTCTTGGACGGTTTTGATTGATGGATTGTCGAAAAGTGGGAGAATTGAGGAGGCGCGAGCGATGTTTGATAGAATGCCTGTTAGGAATTTGGCTTCTTGGAATGCCATGATTAATGGGTATATGAAATTTGGAGATACTAGTTTGGCACTGGACTTGTTTAATCAAATGCAAACGAGGAATATAATCACTTGGAATTCGATGATAGCTGGGTATGCAATGAATGAGAAGTATTTGGAATCTTTGGTCTTGTTTTCTGCGATGTTGAGTGCTGGTGTTATACCTAATCAAGCAACACTGGTTGGCACCCTTTCGGCAATTTCAGGATTGGCTTCTCTTGATAAGGGTAGGTGGCTGCATTCTTATATGATCAAGAATGGGTGTGAACTGGATGGTGTATTGGGGACTGTGTTGATAGAAATGTATTCCAAGTGTGGATCCATTGAAAATGCTCGGAAGGTTTTTCAAGCTATACCTAAGAAGAAGTTGGGGCATTGGACGGCGATGATAGTTGGGTGTGGTATGCATGGTATGGGCAGACATGCTCTTGAATTGTTTAATGAAATGAGAAGAAATGGTATGAAGCCAAATGCTGTTACATTTGTTGGGGTGCTCAATGCTTGCAATCATGTGGGGTTGGTCGATGATGGTAGGAGGTACTTTGATATGATGAAAAATGAATATGGGATTGAACCAACAGTCGAGCATTATGGTTGTTTGGTCGACATTCTTTGCCGAGCTGGGCATCTTGAGAAGGCAAAGAGCATCATAGAGAACATGTCTGTGAAACCAAACAAAGTAATTTGGATGAGTCTACTTGGTGGTGCTAAGATTCATCGCAACCTAGAAGTTGGAGAATATGCTGCTAAAAGATTGATTGAAATAAGTCCAGATACAGTTCAAGCCTATGTTCTTCTTTCAAATATGTATGCTGTTGCAGGAGAATGGAGCGAAGTTTCACAGATAAGAGAAATGATGAAGAAAAGAGGAGTAAGAAAGGAAGCAGGACAAAGCTCAATGGAGCATAAAGGTGTACTTCATAAGTTCATGGTAGGTCATAAATCACATCCTGATATTGAGGAAATACATGCCAAGCTAATAGAGATGAAGGAGAAATTGAGGTGCGCGGGACATGTAGCAGACACGAGCCAAGTTTTATTGTATGTTGAAGGGGAGAAGGAAAAGGAAGCTGAATTGGAGAATCACAGTGAGAGGTTAGCTATTGCTTTTGGTCTGATTAATGTTAAGCCTGGAACTCCAATTCGCATTGTGAAAAACCTACGGGTTTGCAATGATTGTCACGCAGTTACAAAATTGTTATCTAAAATCTATGACCGGGAGATTGTTGTTAGGGACAACAGCCGCTTTCATCATTTCAAGAATGGCTCATGTTCTTGCAATGATTATTGGTGAATGCAATGGATTGTATATAATTAGCACATTCATCTGTTTAGTATTCAACTTCTTCCTTGGCTGGGAAATATTAACAAGTTCCAGCTAGGGTTCATAAAGGAAGTGTGCATCGATTTGTAATCCGGGAAGTCACAAGAAACAGAAGAGAACAGTGAATACGGAAGAAGAGTGACAACCAGCCTTGGAAGGATTCAACTTGCTTTGTCCTATCTCACTCAAATTACCTGTTTAGTAAACAGAGAAGTTGATGTCTTCTTGCAAGCCTCCTTTCTCATTACTGCTACCTGAAATACAATGTATACTGAGGGTATCCTTTTTTTACTGCAAATGTGGTTGAAAATTGTCTTGTTTTTGGTTTGAGGTATGAGAAAATTATCAATGTATAAAACTCTGCATTGTTAGTCAGGTATTTGGTTTCTGTAAATTATTATATGTCAAACCAATACACTGTACATCCAGATTTTGACATAAAGAACCAACATTCTGATGATAAATACAATACTTCAGTATTTATTAATTATTGTATTACATAGCCTGCATTAGAATCATTTGTCCATGAACCAAGAATCCGTTTAACTCTTAAATAATTGCAGCAATGCCTTATTCCGTATATGGTTTCTTATATCAGAAGTATCATGACAAGCTAGAATGCAATCTCATACTAGTACATTACCTTCCCAGAACTCAACAGCAAATTATCTTGTAAGCATAATAAAGGGGCAAAGTACCTTTCCATCGTTCAAGCTGATTTTACAACTTTTGTATAGAACTACATATGGTAGAAAACCGTGTGAATCATCAATACAATATTTGCTTCACACAGTATGATCAAGTTTTGTCAGATTCCATTACAAAAGCATCACTGATTTCCTATATAGCACTAAGAAGAAACTCTCCATGAAGCATCAACAGCTACTAGAATATAAACTTGCTCAGTGTAGAGTATATCAAGGCTGACTAAGTTTAGAACACTCAGGGCACTGAAAATGTCCTCTAGCTCGACATTTAGTACAAGAAGAGGATCCTACTTTTGATTTATCTTCCAAAAGAATGAAACTGAATGGTCCTCCTTTAATGACACCAGATCCTTTGCAGGTGGAACATGCTATCAGTCTCAAATCTCCACATCTTTTGCACATCCCTAATGAGCTGCTCATAGGAAAAAAAGAATGCACCATGACAATGTACCTCATCTCTCTGAAAACTGTTACGTAAAATGCATTTTGCAAGTGAAACAAAAGCAGCTAGGTTCTTGGTAATCAATTAGACCGTTGAACTTAAACTCACATAGATAAAGACCAATACAGCATATAAAAGAGAAGGCAAATGATAGAAGAGTTTTAAGTTCACTGATGGTGTATAAATTCTTGCACCATCAGGTTAAGTTGATTTATAAATATAGGCAACTCTTCATATCAAATCTGATAGAGTGTAAATTTTTGCACCATCAAATTAAGTTGACATATAACTAAAGGCAACTCTCCGTATCAAAACAAATACGGTAACTTGAAAAATAGAGTAATAACGTGCTATAACATGTTATATTTCATGTTTCGTGTATGAATTCTTCATTGGTAGTATAGAAAACCCAAAAGGAAGAACAAGAAACTGAAAAATACATACCTACGCTGGGAAGCAGAGATGAAGGAATCAATTTTGGGAGCAGAAATGGAGGCACCAAGTAGAAAAGCACCCACTCCAAAACCTGCTATTTCACTTGCTGTGATGTTTTCAAACATTTTTCTTAATGGTTCACTGCTTATTTTTCAGAAGCATAGTAAAGAAATAGAAAGAGATGATATTGGAGCTCTCTTATCTCCTCCAATAGAATGGATAAGATATTATATTTGGGATTGCTTTGTACATATATTATTTTCCTACTTTTTTTTTCTAAAAAAATTGGAGGAGTGAAACCTGGGACCAGGTTGAGGAGAGTGACTTACCAATTGAACCAACCAAAATTTATTTTGATACAACTTATCCTTGTATATGGCTTACTCTACAACATACAAATGACATGTGTCACCCCAATAATAGTCATATCATATACACCAACCATGCATACAATTTTTATACTAACAATAATGCACTCATACAAACGGTAGTGAGTCGTTTATCATATTGAGTAAATTATACTAGTTTATGTTTGCTCTAAAAATGTATTTAATTGGTCTTCTGTGAATTGACAGTGTAAAAGTACCATCAAAATTTATATTAATTTGGCCACAAATGACGTGGCTTATTAACACGTTAAAGATTTCTAACTATCCTCTTATTTGAAAATTCTAAAAGTCTATTTTATGTAAGAACGTTAAAAGAACACAATTCATAATTTATAAAAGGAACATGGTCTCAATGAGTGAATAACAATCACAAGTTTCTAATATTCTTTTTTCATTTTTCCTCTTCAGAATTGACTTGTACCCCTCTTGATCTTCCCTCCCCTCTCATCCACCACCAATCACAAAGAGATGAACAGAATATAGCCAAATTGCTCTTTATAAGATTTTGCATTTTGCACTAGTACTTGACGCTTAGAATCTACTACAGTATATATATACTAATGCTTTGACCTCACTGTTCTTGAAATGTAAATATATCGCAGGATATATACACTAAAACATGTATTTTGGCTAAATTATTTTCCTTAGATTGCTTCCATATAAAACGTTTATTCTACCACTGTATATTAGCTGTAAGTTGATATTAATCCATTTTATTCTTCATATAGTTAATTTTTCAGTCAGGATAATTGTTTACCCAGGAAAAGAAAAACATAATTGTGCACTTGTGTGACCACTCAGCCAAAGCAACTCAATTCGTCTAACCTTTTCCTGATTAACTCTGTTAAGTGGATATTATTGTATTGGGTAAAAATCGACCCACGGCGATTTGCCCCGGTCACGCAAGTCTCAACGACCGAACACGTCGCGACTAAGCAGTCGCCGAGGCGGCTAAGCGAATCGCCGAAGCCTTGGAACCGAAGATGCGTTACCGAAGGCGAGCCATGAGCTGAGCTTCGGTAACCATCACCTCGGTCAAGCAACAGGGCCAAGTCACCGAGGTTGTAACTCTCACCTCGGTGGTTTCCCCTCGGTTCATCCGGCTTTGCAGCCCACTACTTCACCCCACTAACTCAGCCACTACACCTCAAGATCGTGGGACAACATGGCAACGGATAGTGGAGATCATGGGCAGAAACTTACATCAGTAAATAGCAGTTCATTTCATGTAATAGGGATCCAGAAATTTATACCGAAACTCTGCCCAAATTTGTACTGAACGTCCATATATTGAAACCAAGTTATTTCACGCATTTTTTATCTATTTCGTGCATTATTTATCGCTTTGATACAAAGATTTGCTTGTATTCGAATCCAAATTCGATTTGTGTACCTAAAAACGATTTAGGCCCATACAAATTGGCGCCGTCTGTGGGGATATAAGCAATAACGCTTTGTTCCAAAGTTCGAAATCCGTTCTTCGTTAAGAAATTTGTGATCTAACGCTATGGCCGATAACAACAATGGTGGTGATGGTGATCGGGTTGACGTTCCGACGAACCAACAATCCTTCACCCCAATGACAACCGAAGAATTTCAAATGTACGTTGTCACCACGCTAAGAGCTCTCCAAAACAAACAGGATGAGCAGGCTAGTATCAATGCCGAGTTTCGCGCCTCGCTAGAAGGGCGAAACAGTGCCGCCCCAAACGGCACCCAGCCCTCGGCTCCTGGTGGAGGCACCCCGCCTTTCGTTCCTCAGGGCGCGACAACAGGGGGACCTCACAACGGAACCGCGTCTGGGGGGTCGGGGAGTGGTCCATCTTCCATGCCACACTTCGGGACGGTTCCCTCCATGGCGGAAACAACGTCATCGGTTGACGTTGAAAGAATGAGTAGAGAAATCGAGGCTCGCATCGAGGCGCCCGTCGAAAAGCGCCTCGAACGCGTACCGGGGATAGGCAAGGAGGAAGATGACGACCTCGACATCGAGCAATATAGGGAACAGCCTTACAAGCCCGAGGCAGCACCAGCTCCAACTCCTGTGGGTTTCAAACTCACATTCCTCAAAAAGTACGATGGGACCACTGATCCCAAGGAGCATGTTAGGGAGTACATGTCCATGGTGAAGAGCAACGACTTGACGTCCACACAGCTTGAATCCATGTTTTTAAAGAAGTTTGGTAGTTCGTTGGAAAAGGGTGCACTTCGGTGGTACTTATGCTTGCCGCCGGGGTCAATCTCCTCGTTCAAAGAATTATCCCGCGCCTTTGTCAAAGCTCACACCGGCGCGCAAAAGATCCTCCAGAGGAAGGAGGATATATGTGAAGTGAAACAGTGGCCCGGTGAGCCACTTAAAGAGTTCCTCGAGCGATTCCATGCTGAACGTATGGAGTTGCCTCGAATGGATGATACCTTGGCTATCATGGCCTTCGAAAAAGGTATCAACGGTCGCAATTCGAGTGCTGCTGCCGAATTGCGGAAAGAGTTGCAACAATATCAGGTCCTGACGTGGGAGGACCTGCATAGAAGAGCTTACTCCAAAATCAGATTGGAGGAGGCGGAGTTCAAAAACCGAGGCTACCAAAACCGAGGTGATATGTCAAATCGCGCCGAGGCGCCAAGAAATAATTTTAAAGGGAGGTACGAACCTTATACTTCGCCGAGGCAACATGTTACTCAAAGATTGGGAAACAACCCCGGTAACTCATACCCGGCGTCTCACGTGAGCCAAAGGCTTGGAGGGAAGGTTCAAACCAATACGAACCAAAGGAATCCCTCGAGCTCCGCTTCGGTCCCAAGAAAGGATCTTCCCCGGATCCAAGATTATAATTTCAACATATCGACCTCGGAGCTGGTCGACGTCGTTAAGGGGACAGCCGGGGTTAGAATTCCCAAAGACATGAGAACCCCGGCAGACAAAAGGGATCAGAATCTGCATTGCGAGTTTCATGCAGATTATGGTCACAGAACCGAGGACTGCAAAGCTTTGCGCCTCGAAGTAGCTCACCTACTGAAAAAATGAGTCTTGGCTCAATTCCTCACTGACAAGGGGAAAGACAATTTTTCAAAGAACCGGGGTGATGGACAACCACCTCGGCTTCCACCCCCGGAGAGAGTAGTTAACGTCATCACCGGGGGGTCAGAAGTAAACGGCGTAAACTTCGCCGCAGCTAAAAAATTTGCTAAGCTCTCCATCACCATGGAGAAAAGGACCCGAGTTGGAGGCTCGGGCAAGGACATCGTGTTCGATGAGGATGATTGTGATGGGATGATGTTCCCCCATCACGATGCTCTAGTCATCATGCTAAGAATTAACAACGCCGACATCAAGAGAGTGCTGATTGACCCCGGTAGCTCGGTAAACATCATCAGCTACGGGGCGGTGAAGCAGATGTGGCTAAAAGGGGAAATCGTCCCCAAATCAACAGTGGTGGCTGGGTTTAACAACTCAACAGAGAAGACGTTGGGCGAAATCACGCTGAAGACATTCGCTGAGGGTGTCACCAAGGAGACACTGTTTCAAGTGATGCCCGAGGACCTGGCCTATAATGTAATCCTCGGGCGGCCATGGATCCACTCCATGGAAGCTGTTCCTTCCACTTTACACCAAGTGATCAAATTCCCAACGCCATGGGGGGTTCGGTCAATTAAGGGGGAGCAGCGAGTAGCGAGGGAATGCTACTCGGTTGCACTGAAGAGTGGAGTCGCCCCGAGCGGGCCCAAAAAATAGCAACCAACGCAACCGGGATCGAGCGAGGCAAGCCTCCAAAATGAAATTGAAAAGATCCCGGCATGCGTGCAAGAGCCTCGGAAGCAAAAAGCCGAGGATTCTACCGTTGAAGAGCTGAACTCTTTCACTCTGTTGAAAGAGTTCCCAGAAAGGAAAGTGCACATCGGCTCGGAGTTGGACCCGGAGTCGAAAGACGCAATTATGGAAGTTTTAAGGTCCAACCATGACTGTTTCGCTTGGGCTCATTCAGACATGACGGGTATCGATCCGGAGATCATGACTCACAAGCTGAATGTAGATCCAAGATTCACCCCGGTGAAACAAAAGAAGAGACCTCACGCCGGGGTGAAAAAGAAGGCGATTGAAGATGAGACCTCGAAGCTGCAAGAAAATGGTTTCATCAGGGAGGTGAAATATCCCGAATGGCTGGAAAATGTGGTAGTCGTGCCGAAGAAAAACGGCAAGTGGAGAATGTGTGTAGACTACACCGACCTGAATAAAGCTTGCCCCAAAGATTCTTACCCGTTGCCACAAATCGACAGGTTAATAGACTCCACGGCTGGACACAAACTATTAACTTTCTTGGATGCGTATTCGGGCTACAATCAAATCCTCATGGACCCTGAGGACGAAGAAAAAACCTCGTTCATCACTGACCGAGGCACATTCTGTTACAAGGTCATGCCCTTCGGTCTCAAAAACGCCGGGGCAACTTACCAAAGGCTAGTATGTCGCATGTTCAAGGATTATATTGGAAAATCTATGGAAGTTTACATAGACGACATGCTCATCAAGTCGATCCAAATGGAGGATCACTTGAATCATTTGAGGGAGGCCTTCGCCGTGTTGAGACAATATGGCATGAAATTGAATCCTGAAAAGTGCGCCTTCGGCGTTGGGTCTGGCAAATTCCTGGGATTCATTGTCTCTGAACGGGGCATCGAAGCTAATCCTGACAAAATCAGAGCTATCGAAGAAATCCCCGAAAAGCTTACCGGGGTGAAAGAAGTCCAACGCTTGACTGGCCGAGTCGCTGCCTTGAGTCGTTTCATCTCAAGGTCCTCGGAGCGATGCCACAAATTCTTCTCCGTTTTGAGAAAAAACACCCACTTCGAATGGACACCGGAGTGCGAACAAGCGTTGAAAGACTTGAAACAGTATTTGGCTAACGCACCGTTGCTTGCCAAGCCAAAAGAAGGTGAAACATTGCTAGTCTACTTAGCAGTGTCCGAGGTATCAGTAAGTGCTGTGCTGGTTCGAGAAGAAGATGGCAAGCAGCAGCCCATTTACTATGTGAGCAAGACACTCCTCGACGCTGAGACCAGGTATCCACATCTGGAAAAACTAGCTCTTGCTTTACTTGTTACCGCTCGGAAATTGCGGCCCTATTTTCAATGCCATCCAATAGCCGTAGTTTCAACCTTCCCCTTGAGAAATATTTTGCATAAGCCAGAGTTGTCGGGAAGATTATCAAAATGGGCGGTAGAGTTAAGTGAATATGACATCACCTATCAGCCTCGGAACGCCATTAAGTCCCAAGTCTTGGCGGACTTCGTGGCGGATTTTAGCGTTGGAATCTTACCCGAGGCTGAAAGAGAAAACGCCGAAGCTAAAAGAACAACTCCGGGCTTATGGGTACTCTATACCGATGGAGAAACTAACTCCAAAGGTTCGGGGCTGGGCATAGTCTTGAGAGCACCCACCGGGGAGAAAGTCAGACACTCGGTTCGATTCAAAAAAGTAACCAACAACGAGGCAGAATATGAGGCGGCTTTAGCGGGTTTAGAGTTGGCCAAGGAAATGGGGGTTGAAAGAATCGAATTGAGATGTGACTCTCAGTTAGTGGTGAACCAAATCCTCGGTGATTACACGGCTCGCGAGCCCAGAATGCAGTTGTACCTAGATCGGGCACAAAGGATCTTGAGCCAATTCCAAGAATGGCAAATTAAACAAGTGCCTCGGGAGGAGAACTCCGAGGCTGATGCCTTGGCGAATCTGGGTTCGGCCATTGATGAAGATCACTCGGGGACTGACTCAATGGTTCGGCTACTATCTGCACAGATGAGAGAGATGAAGCTGCAAGTCAACTCGGTGGACAACCGATGGGATTGGCGAAGTAAGTTTATCTCCTATTTTGACTCGGGGACTGTCCCCCAAGATAAGAAAGAAGCGAAGAAGCTGAGGACCCAAGCTGCCTCATATCACATGATCGAAGGCAATCTATACAAGAGGTTGTATTGCGGCCCGATGGCCAAATGTTTGGGTCCCGATGAAGCAAGGTACGTGATGGCAGAAGTGCATGAAGGCGAGTGTGGCAACCACTCGGGGTCAAAATCCTTGGTACGAAAGCTATTAAGAGCTGGGTATTACTGGCCCACTATCAGTACCGATGTGAGGGATTTTGTGCAAAAATGTGACAAGTGCCAACGCCATGGGCGGCTAATCCACCAACAGGCCGAGCCTCTTCATTCGGTGGTGTCGCCATGGCCCTTCATGAAATGGGGAATGGACGTTGCTGGACCATTGCCCAAGGGAAAGGGTGGTGTTCGCTTCATCTTGGTATTGACTGATTACTTCACCAAATGGGTGGAAGCAGCGGCTCTCACCGAAGTTAAGCAAAAGCAAGTAATCGACTTCATCAAAAAGAACATCATCTACAGGTTCGGGGTCCCAAGAGAAATTGCTTGCGACAATGGCAAACAATTCATGGGGACCGCTATCACCAACTTCTTCAAGCAGTGGGGTATCAAGAGAATAGCTTCGACCCCTTATCATCCAAGCGCCAATGGCCAAGCCGAGTCTTCAAACAGGATTATAATTGAGAATCTCAAGAAAAGGCTCGATGAGAAAAAGGGCCCTTGGCCCGAGGAGTTGCACGGGGTTCTGTGGGCCATGCGAACGACTGAAAAGAGCAGCACCGGGGAGACTCCTTTCTCTTTGGCGTATGGCATGGACTCTCTTATTCCCGTAGAGGTGGGCGAACCAAGCCTACGATATGCCCATACGGCTGAGGACGCAAACCAGGAAGCAATGCGCATTGAGTTGGACCTGCTCGAGGAGAGGAGGGAGTTGGCTTTGGTTCGGTTGGTTGCTCAAAAGAGACAGATTGAAGCATATCTCAACAGAAAGGCTAAATTCAGGGACTTCAAGGTCGGGGATTATGTGCTGAAAATCGTGAAGCAATCAACCAAAGAAGAAAACGGAGGAAAGCTCATTGCAAATTGGGAAGGACCCTACAGGGTCAAAGCAATTGTTGGAAAAGGTTCTTATCAAATCGAAAGTTTGCAAGGAGAGCCTGAACCGTTGAATTGGAATATTTCCAACTTGAAGCGGTACTACTTCTAGTCGAGGTAAATATCTTCAGACTTCTTTAAATCAAATAGCCCCGAGCCGAATCCCGCTCCCATGGCGTTAGCAGAAAATGTACTAACTTACCCCTCGTTCCGCCTTTTTGCTTGACCTTTTCAGGAAGCGAACCGAACCGATTCCAGTGCTCGGATCTTCATCAAGATTCACAACCGAACACTGGGGGGGGAGTGAGAAGGGGTTGATATCGAGGTCCGCATCGAGCCTCCCAACCCAAGCTTATCTATCCGACAACCGGGGACTAATGCCCGGGGACTAGATTTAGTACATTGTAAATTAGCCCGGTAGCGGCGTGTTTGTCAGTTTGCTTTTATTTCGAAATTTTTTGCTTTTATTTCGAGATTTTACCCAAGGTCCGTTTCGGCTTGGTTTTATGTACGCAGCCTTTTGGCTCGTCAATATCAATAAGAACCACTTCGGTTGCACCCATTTTATCTGCTTAAATCTTACATTTGAAAGCCGCGTAATGCCTCGACCCGAGGACGAGACGTCGCCCTAGGTCTGCATCGGTCAAATTCTATCTAAATCTTGCAAGATTAAAGTAAAGTTTGCATCAAAGTGTTCGATATGCTTAAAAGGCCATTACACAGAATAAAGATGCAAATACTTCTTTCTTACTAAAAGCCCGAAGGCTGAATATATACATTCCAAAAATGACCCGAAGGTCGAAAGTACAAATTCAAAAGCCCGAAGGCTTGCAAAAATAAGTGCTAAAAGTAATTCAGGCCTCAGGAGAACCACCTTCGTCCCCGGAGCCCTCTTCGGCCTCTTCATCTTCCTCATTTTCATCATCGCCGCTCGAGGCCTCACTCGAAGGAAGATCCTCTATGATAGCTTGTGCTTCGGCTGCTTTAGCTTCGGCCTTCTCAATCTCTTCATCAAGGTTAAGCTCCCCGGCGCGACACCGCTTGAGCAACCTTAACCGAGACTTGATGATGGCCCACCGCTTGTCGAGCTCGGCCCTTTTCACCTTGAGTGCAGCTTTATCCTTTCGGGCCGCAATTTCATCTTTCAAGGCAACGATCTGATCATCCTTGGCTGAAAGCTTGGAAGTTTCGCCCTCTAGCTTCTTAATGTGAAGCAGATGGTCTCTCAGCTGATCTTGGTGCTTTTTGGCCATGTTAACCGCCTCGGTTTTGGTTCGTGACAGCTCATCGCTCAGCCTCGCGACTTCCTCTCCCAGCCTCGAGCGTTCGGCTTCAAAATCATCACCGAGGATCTTAATCTTGGCTTCGGAGTTCGCCTCAGCTTCGCGTAAATCGGCCTGGGACTTGGCTAAATCAGCCTTCAGCAAAGCTATCTGAGCATTGAATTTATCTTTTTGCTGATCCCATAGGCGAGACACACGCCGAACCTCAGCGGTCCTCGAAGACTCGACCTCGACGGCTTTCAAAGAAAGGATGAAGGTCTGAGCAAAGGCCAAAGAAACCGAAGTCAGATATAACCCGAAGGTAAAGACGCAAATCAAATACTTTGGTCTCTTAAAAATTTTCAATATGGTAAAACTTACCCTTACTGCGTTGGAGGCCAAGGTACTGTATAGCTGACCCGGGGTAAACTCCTGCATGAGCCTATCCTCAGTTGGCCCTAGCAAGGGCGTAAGTCTGAGGAGATCCTCGGGGTTGCACCCAAGAAGATTTGAAGACATCGGCACCTCGAGTTTCCGATAAGATCCCACCGAGGAAGAAATCCTCGCGGGTTCAGAATGCGCTCTCATCGACCCGGAACCAGCCTCTCCGGTGAATGCAGCAGACCCAGCTTCAGTAACTTTAGCCTTACCTTTGGCTTTTTCCGCAGCTGCATCAGGCTCGAGCTCTTGGCCTTCGAGATCTACAACGGCGACATCTCCTCGGGACCAAGCCTCGTCGGCTGCCTTATCTTCGGGCTCATCCACCAGTCTTCGGCGTTTTTCAACCACCGCTTCGGGCTGGCGAAGTGTCTCCGCCTCGGTACGAGGAGCTACCGAGCGGGACGACTTCTTCGATGTAGCCCTCTTCCGCTTCACGCCTAAGAACGAAGGAGAAATTTTAACATTGGGACAGAAAGAAAACGATGCTTAACAACGCGTGCCGAGGACAAGAATTACCTTTGGAAGTCCCTTGATCGGGGGCTCCCTTAGAGAGTTTTGGAGACTTGGAAGCCTTCAATCCTTTATACTCCCCGGCTACCGCAGCCAGATCGTCGTCGGACTCGGTCTCTTCATCATTTTTCTTCTTCTCTTCCTTCTTCTTCTTACTCTTCTTGGTGTTAGCGGCACGATTTGGAAAACCTGACACCGAGGGAAGAAAGGTCAGTAAAATCCCAAAGTTAACCATTATTGAAACAATACCAAGACTTACCATGCCTTTTGCATTGCCAACCAAATTCGGCGGCCATTTTCATCCATGTCCTCTCGGGGCGGTGACGAGCCCCGGTCATCGCTTTGACCCACTCAGTCAAGCCTGCCGGGGGCACGATGTCAACCTTGTTGGCTGAAGAAATAGCAAAGGAAAGAAATCAGTTAACACTGGCAAACTACCAAGGGGTAAAATGATAAAAGCAATGTGCTTACGAGTGTTGTTCCACCGCTCGGGGAAATCAGGCTCGGTGGATAAGACCTTGGACTCCAGCAAGATAAACCGCTCACTCCAGCCTCGGTCTCCATGATCCTCGCTCTTGTGGAGGAGAGCAAATTTGCCTCGGTTGTTGAGTGCCACCACCCCGGCTTTGTGGAAATAAGGGTAGTAAAGGGAAATGAGGTGTTGAAAAGTGAAGTCTACCTTCGCCTTTTTGCTGAGCCAGTCCATGCATTGGACGACCCTCCAGACGCCGGGGCCGAGTTGGGCCAGACACAAATTGTAAGCCCGACAAAAGTCATCGATGACTTTGTGGACAGGAAGAGTGAAACCGATGGTGAACGGGTAAGTGTAAGCAAAAGACATACCCTCGATATTGTGGCACACCCTACTCGTCGGGTCTGGGATAACGACTTTGATCTCGGACTTAAATCGGCACTCCCCTCGGACTCGCTCAGTGTGAGCCTGCGTAATAAGGGTTGGGGTAGTGTTCACGGGAACGTTCCTATGCTTTCCCTCCTGCTCAGCCGTCTGAGTTTGCAATTTCAAGTCCTTGGAATTGTCGAAATGGGAGGGAATTATTTGATGTGGTTCGAGCTCCTGCTCGAGGGGAATCACAGGACCCGAAGATCCCCCCTCGGTGGCGGTCCCTTTCTCTCCACCGCCCGCGGCGTTGTCGCCCTCGGCACCTTCTTCTCCATGTACAGCTTCCCCCTCCTCTAAACTGACGTCATCGTCTCCGACGGCAATCTCATGCCTAATCTTGTGCATCCGCCGCCCAGAGGCACCGATATCGGAGGTCACCTCCTCACCTCCCTCCGCTTCCACCATTTGAAGCGGCGGCACGGCGGCGACAAATTCACCACTGGCCGTGATGGTGGCGAGCTGGTTGGCTCTGGCTCTTTCGCCAGAATCACTAGAATCTTGTCTAGAAATGGTTGTAGACATGATGGTGGAAATAAAAGCTAGGTTTTTTCGCTGCTAATCGGAAATTTGGAATGATTTTGGAAGAGCTGTGGAGTTTTTTGTATGTTTGCACTGTTGATCGCTCAAGAAAAAGTGTAGAAGATGTTCAACAAAGCATCCATTTTATAGGTATAGAAGATCAAGGGACGATGACATCACTGTCATCATTATAACGCTGGGAGAAGCGAGGACTTCGGCGTGAAAGTTCAAAGGTCCAACGGACGAACGCCACGTGTCCATGAGAAGTGACTTGATGGGACACGAACCGTTGACAACTTTTCAAAACGCTTGGGCAAGATCTAGCCACGTCTCTCTCCCGCCAAACTTCATTCCACTCCTCGGTCTCCTCAGTACACAACCGAGGAGTGGGGGGACTATCTGTATTGGGTAAAAATCGACCCACGGCGATTTGCCCCGGTCACGCAAGTCTCAACGACCGAACACGTCGCGACTAAGCAGTCGCCGAGGCGGCTAAGCGAATCGCCGAAGCCTTGGAACCGAAGATGCGTTACCGAAGGCGAGCCATGAGCTGAGCTTCGGTAACCATCACCTCGGTCAAGCAACAGGGCCAAGTCACCGAGGTTGTAACTCTCACCTCGGTGGTTTCCCCTCGGTTCATCCGGCTTTGCAGCCCACTACTTCACCCCACTAACTCAGCCACTACACCTCAAGATCGTGGGACAACATGGCAACGGATAGTGGAGATCATGGGCAGAAACTTACATCAGTAAATAGCAGTTCATTTCATGTAATAGGGATCCAGAAATTTATACCGAAACTCTGCCCAAATTTGTACTGAACGTCCATATATTGAAACCAAGTTATTTCACGCATTTTTTATCTATTTCGTGCATTATTTATCGCTTTGATACAAAGATTTGCTTGTATTCGAATCCAAATTCGATTTGTGTACCTAAAAACGATTTAGGCCCATACAATTATGTTTGGGGAATAAAAGATAAATATGAGAACACTGTAACATTATATCACTATGTCGATTTCTACATAGACATATTTCATCAAGGTACAACCAATCTTTCACAAGCAGAAAATTTCATTAGCCCAAATCATACAGATTACATGCTAATTAATCATTTTCACTTTCCGGGTACAAAGTTTGTGGCGAAAGCCCAAGCATTGTTGGCTACTGGGTCATTTATGTGGTCAGAGAGGTTTTCAATTGGGCCTTTTCCTGTGACAATAGCCTGAACAAAGAATCCAAACATTGAGAACATAGCCAAACGTCCATTTTTAAGTTCCTTCACCTTCAACTCTGCAAAAGCCTCTGGGTCATCAGCTAGCCCGAGGGGGTCAAAGGCGCCACCGGGGTAGATCTTGTCAAGGCCTTCACCTAATGGGCCTCCACCAACCCTGTATCCTTCAACAAAGCCCATGAGAACAACTTGGCAGGCCCAAATAGCGAGGATGCTTTGTGCATGAACAAGGTTTGGGTTGCCAAGGTAGTCAAGTCCACCTTCAGAGAAGATTTGGGATCCGGCCTTGAACCAAACTGCCTCACCGAATTTAACACCATTCTTGGAAAGGACTTCAGGGAAGACACATCCCAAAGCACCAAGCATGGCCCAACGGCTGTGGATCACTTCGAGTTCACGGTTTCTGGCGAATGTCTCGGGGTCAGCTGAAAGTCCAGCAGTGTCCCATCCGTAGTCACCTGGGAACTCACCAGTGAGGTATGATGGAGTTTGCTCAGAGAATGGGCCCAAGTATTTTGGGCGGTCTGGTCCATACCTATTTGATCAAAGGCCAAGTTCATGATCAATATTCATGTCAAAAATGCTAAGTAATTCACCAGACTAGCTCTATTCTTGGAGTTGGATGGGGGTGTTTAGGGGTTTCATGCTAGATAGATTTGTGAACAATGAAAACAACTTATAAAAGAACTTTCAAAAGCACAAAGACGACTAAATTGATCTCATCAGTAGTTATGGTGGAATGCAAGCAATAGATCATTAGTTGTGTCCATATAAAGTTATTCAAGCAGACATATGGTGTAAAATACAGATAATTTAATAGTAGTAGTAATCTGTTATATTTAGTTTATAAAAATGCTTAAACCTTTTGTGCCCTGACTAGTTGATACTTAAAAAGCATGATAGTGAATAATCAAAGTAATCGCGCACGTTAAGATAGATGTAGAGTAGATTATGTGAGTTCAATTAAATTCATTAATTCCGTTTCGAACTACGTAGTTATATGCAAAGAGAATTAAAACATATATATTATAGTAACATCATCACATTTATTTTGAATATATACTAACTTTAGATCATAAATTTTGTCTATGCAATTAAAATTACTTGTTTCATTGTGTGCCTAGTGTAATATAGAAAATTTAGTTTACCAGATGCTTTGAGGAGCACTTTTAACAGTACGTCTCATGGTAGCACGACCACCACCGAAGCTGCCAATTTTCCTAACAAGCTCATTCTGTGATTTCACAACTGTCTGCCCAACAAATGCAGATTGTTGAATTGCTGAAGTTGCCATTTCTTTTTTTCTTTTTCTTTTTTTTAAAAAAAAACAAAAGCTCCTTTTTTTTTCTTTGTTCTGCTGAGTTTGATATGAAGTGGTAACATTGGGGCCTATTTATGGAAATTAATGGATTTTGAGGATTAGAAGATGTACACCTCGGCAGAGGCTGATTGGTCCTTGTTTTATTATTGGATTTCCCTTGTGATTCTTCCATGCTGGATAGAGGCCTTCGTTCTGCCATGTGGCTTTGCAAATATCTGTGGGTGAGATTTTCTTTCAGACTGAGGTGTCTCATGATATGAACGAATAAAATGATAATAACTTCATAAGTCATTTACTCACAACTTTAATCAATCACCAAAAATCCAAAATCAGTGATCCAAGTATTGGTGATTTGGCCCCCTTGTGAAAAAAAAAAAAACTTTTGATTACCCGGAAAAACTTGTGATTGTTGTGAAAATAAAAGCTGTAAAGTAAAGTGAAAATAAAAGATGTAAAGTAAATAAAATAGAGAAACTGTATTCAAACTGATGTACATAATAAACTGAAATGACTTCCTATTTATAGAAGAAAAGAAGCACTGCAAAGCTTTTCAGGAAGCTGCTGCAAGGCTTTTTAGACGCTGTTGGCAAGTTGTCTGCATGAGCTACTTGTAATCTGTATGCTTGATTGCAAGCCTCTTCAAGCTGCTGCAAGGCTTTTCATAAAGCTGCTTGTCAGCTGTCTGTTTGTAAGCTACTTGTAAGCTGCTTGTAGATCTAGCTTTTTCAGGAAGATATGGGAGTAATGGACATCCACAATACAACATATTCATAACAGTGATAAAATTGCTATCGATTTTAACGTGATGGTTGAAAGTAAAAATTGAAAAAATTCGTTAACCGGGACAAAACATCAACTGCACCAGATGGACATCATGTGAAACTTTGCCTTAAGGCTTTAATAGCCTTTTTCTTTGCGTGAGTGAAGAAGGGCAATGCCGCTTGTAAAGCTCTTTCGTCGAGTGCGCGATCATGACAAGATTCGAGGAAGAAGCCCCGGCTAACTCCGTGCCAGCAGCCGCGGTAAGGAGGGGGGGCAAGTGTTCTTCGGAATGACTGGGCGTAAAGGTCACGTAGGCGGTGAATCGGGTTGAAAGTGAAAGCCGCCAAAAACTGGCGGAATGCTCTCGAAACCAATTAACTTGAGTGAGACAGAGGAGAGTGGAATTTCGTGTGGGGGTGAAATCCGGAGAACTACGAAGGAACGTCAAAAGCGAAGGCAGCTCTCTGGGTCCCTACCGACGCTGAGGTGCGAAAGCATGGGGAGCGAACAGGATTAGATACCCTGGTAGTCCATGCCGTAAACGATGAGTGTTCGCCCTTGGTCTACGCGGATCAGGGGCCCAGCTAACGCGTGAAACACTCCGCCTAGGGAGTACGGTCGCAAGACCGAAACTCAAAGGAATTGACGGGGGCCTGCACCAAAGGCTTTCGAGGCATACACCTCCCTATTACAGGACCTAAAAAAAGGCTTTCAGTAGCGCCCTTAGAATCTAAGCCTTTTGAAGCGCCAGTAGTTGTAGCTGTGGCCACACCAACCCTTTCGTTCTTATCGCTCCGGATTCCGATCTATATGACCTCCGGGCGGTATGAAGTAAACCTCTTCCGTAGAAGCAGGTAGTAACCTAACCTTTAAAAATTTGTTCAAGGGGGGACCCTCTGATCTATCAATGGAAAGATCTCCATGTGTGGCGTGATAAGGAATCCTAGTACTATTATTTTTTCTTTTTTTTTTTTTTCTTATTTACCCTTTTCTATCTCAAGTTAATTATAAAGTCACGTAAAAAAGAGGTGATTACATAACTATGTAAACTAACATTTTACTTTACACAAAATAGCAACATTATACTATTTTCAAAACTTAACAATATTGTTTTAAACATTACAACAATAAATAAAAATATATGAGAAACCCTAGAACTCCTTCATATACCTCTTACCAACCCCAGACACCCGTTGCCGCCAGTCGCAAAATGGTATATTCTTGTATGTCAATTGCACAACAAAGTCACAAAATAAAACTCATCGAAGTAGTCATTCGCAAGCCATAATACCATTTCATCCTTAAACAGAGGTCTCGTTTTCAAGCTTTGAAAACAAATTCGTCTATAGTGGGGAGCACTTTAACCATCCCAACCCACCCCAACCCCTCCAAAAAAAACCCACAAAATTGAACTGTTCAAAATAAATTAAGATTAGATCGCTCCAACGCAGGTACCAGACACATGGTGGGAAATCCAAAAAACAAAAACAACACACTTCTAAGAAAGCAGGCAATATATTCTTTTAAAAAAAAACTTGCGCACATTTTACCAAAATTTGAAAGGCGCAATCAATTGAAAACTTCAATCAACTCTTAAAAGCACCCAGTGTACTGACACTACTCATTAAATCAATCAATTTAACAACAATGGGCACTGATAAGGAAACGTGACTGCCATATACAATTTGAAACAGTGTGTTAAAGCTGCAGCCCAAGCTGCTCAACTACCAAAAGAACACTACAATTATACAGGGTTAGCTCAAAAATTCCTATAATCATTCAGATAACTCAAAAAATCATTCCATAGGGGTAGGTCCATCTTCCATAGTAGTATCCACAACAGCATCGGAATGAACACTTCCTAGTATAACTGCCGTCAACATCAACTTGCCAGCATCAGGATAATCCTTATGCTGCATCAGGATTACTTCAACAGAGGATCCCATGTCCTTTACATTCACATGCTCAGAATTTTGTATCCTCAGGGGCAGCACTTCATGGAAATTGCCCTCAAAGGTTTCAACTTTGGGGCCATAGCACCTGCTGGAAGCCTGGAAGAGTATGGTGTCTTTTAGAATGCTCAAAGTCACCTCATCACTCCACCCTTCATCCATAGATGCTTGATACAGCATCTCCCAGTCGTCCTGATTGGAGGCATTTCTCCAGCAGTCCTCCAAGATGCTTGCATTAGATTTCATAAAAGAGGAGCTGGTCCAAGCGAAAACATCGAAAGCTCTCAAAGAAAGCTCCCTATGCTGAGTTTTAAGGCACAATTCAATAAGCTCCACTGGAGGAAGAAGCTGCTGGCGAAAATATTGCCTTTCATCATCAGGAAGGAGTCTCATTATTTCTTCCTGAGAGAAGTAAAATTGACAATAAGAGCGCGGACAACACACTATGAGAGAGAGAGAGAGAGAGAGAGAGAGAGAGAGAGAAAGGGAGGGAGGGAGAGGGATCTTGCCACAACGACCAACTGGAGCATCAAAAGAAAAATACAGAAAACTAAATTGTGACATATACCAGTAAACCATACAACACATTTCCACATTAAGAGATAGATGGACCACATTAAGAGCCATAACTAGCAAGATTGGGTTATCATGGTAGTTCAGTTGGTTGGCTACCTCAACTTCCAGCTTGCTGGTCGGAGTTCGATTCCCCACCTCATCTTCCCCTTCTCCATTCCCTTCCCACTATGTATTTGATAATTTTGTAAAATTCTTTTTAAAAACAAAAAAAAAACAAAAAATAAACAGCAGGATTGTAAGCTAGAACCTGAGTAGCCACTGCTAGAATCATCACTAATTTCCCAATAATTTGTAATGTTATAAGAGGTGACACTGAAATCCTGCGTTCCAATAACCGGATAAGCAAAATATTAAAATGATACCTGCAAGTTCAGAATCTTCAAATCAGCCTCTATGCGCTTCACCTTTGTTTCAAAATTAGTACTTCTTCCTGTCAAGAGATGAAGCAAACATAACTTGTAGTCAGTAAGAAGGATAGAAACAATATGAAAAACATAAATTGGAAACATGAAGTTTGTTGAATTCTACAGATCAAAAGTCCAAAAGACGTGGAAAATGAAGATAGAACATTGTGAACAAGCTCAAATAGCTAAAACCAGTCTGGAATCAACTGATAAAATTTAACTTTATCAGCCATTGTTACTACTTGGTACGTCTTTACAAATAGAAGCTTTTATCAAACTGCATCATAAGGTTTTCTCAATTTCTTTAATTTCAATACCATTGCTTACAACAGCACATATATTCCTTCCTCTGGAAAGAGAACATTAATCACAATAGATTGAGATAATGTAAAAGGAAGAATAATTTTTTATTAGAGAATGCAAAGGAAGAATATGAACTTCCGGACTCATAAATATTCGTGAAACAACTTTCCAGCTGTTGAACAACAGTGTTCTTTACGGAAGAAACTTACAATGAGTTGTATAAACTTCAAAGTTTTAGAGATTATTTTAATTCTCAAACAAATTATGCCTTAATCTCAAACAAAATCACGGTCCCCCATAAGAATCCATAATAATCATCCTGCTTTAATCGGCCCAAGTCCTTCCAGTGCTACTTTAAATAGTTCTCAAGACTCATACTTCCTAAAGATGCCATTGCTTTGGGGATAAAACTCTATAACATTATGTTTTTAATTTTTGTCCACCAACATCTCTCTCAGAGAAAGCACCAATATCAAAAGATATTGGCCATGCACCGATTAGAATCCAATCTTACCTAACTTTGTGCTCACAATCACATAGTTAAGGGAAAGAATACCTGCTAATGCAGCTATCTTCGAGAGATTCAGAAACCGCTTTCTTTCCACCAAACTTGTTTTTATGGTGTCGAAAGAGTAGGTTTCATTATCCATAGGAGAGCTATCATATGGTGAAAGAGCCAAAACATGTAGAGTTTCAGAAGCTTCTGAAAATTGATGAATGAATATTTCATGAAGCCAAAGGAGATCCTGATGCTGTTTTAAAAAAATTGCGAGCTCTTCCTGAAACTCCTCGCCAAGTCTCATTAGCTTAGAGAACTGTTTGTTGTCATACAGTTGTTGAAACACAAAGTAACTAAAGCCTCTTTTAGGTCCCATGCTGTCATGCTGCACAATGGAAGACTTGTTAAGCTGGAGTAGACAAACATCTAAAGAAGCACGTGACCTACAAGCAGCTTACTAAGACAAATAAGAACAAGCAAACCACACAAAAACAGATAAATAGTTACCATAAGATTTTTAAGAAGTTCCATGTTATGGAGATCGCAGCATATACTCCATAGAGTTTTGTAACCTTCATGTCTTTTTGCAATAGACAGCAAGCTTGAGGAAAGCTTTCCAAAAAGCTCAAACTTTTGCTCCTCAGCTTCTTCACCCAAATCCTGCATGATAGATATGTTGAGCAAAAACAATGATTGGGATAAGACTTCATGCCATATCCTTCTCATCTTATCCATAGATAACTCCTTGAAGGGGAGAAAGGGATCTATTGCATTTTCTTTGCTTTTTTTTCTTTATTTTCTTCTTGGATGGGGGATCTCCCTGTTTTTAAATAAAGCCTTCAATGAGAAATGAAAAAAGAAGGTAAAGAGGGATCAACCTGCAGTTTGCCTTCAACTAGATCTTTCACATGCTGGTAAAGGCAGTCCAAGAGTGTGTCTCTTCTATTACAATACTCATCTAACAGATTTTTGTGTCCCTCGCCACGCTCAAGTTTTGCATTTATGGCACCAGAATATGCTTCCAATAATACATCCGACAGCATTTCAAGGTGTGAATGAAAATCTACTTGTGTGGTATCATCCAGGGAATGTTTTCCGTTCAACAATTGAAGCATGAAAGACGCAAGGCTCCAGAGCCCATTCCGTAGCTTTTCTTGACAAGTCCATGGTGTCAAGCCCTCAGAGGGAGGATACCAAAGGTGATTTTCGTTTCTGTAAGTCATGGCTGTGCGAAGCAAAGTCACGCAGGCACTGGAGAGTTCACATGCTCTTTGGAAGAGAATAACAACTGTCATCTTCTCATTGATAATGTAATCTAGGTCTCTCTCTAAGCAATAAAAGAATTCTTCAAGATCTGAGACCTTACTGTAGAAAACTTCAGCATTATCCCTATCCATCAAAAGAACTGTTCTTCGACGAGCTCTTTCGCCAACTAATTGGATGACATCCCAGAGGGAACCAGAAACTGACATCTCAGTAGTTGAATAAGAGACAACTGCTGAGACACGGTTTTGACTGAGCATGTTCTGCAGCTCCCTCAATTGGATCATGCTGTCAAGCTTCTCACCATGTTCCATGATAATTTGTAAAGCATGCCCTGGCACAAAATTTAAAACTCTTAGGTCAGATAGTTTCTAGGAGAACAAAATCCATTAGGATAAGGCGCATAGAGAAGGATGTGGACAATTATTAACTTAATCTGTTGGAGTTAAGACTTACAAAAGACATTCTCGCAATAACTAGTTACTAATAGTAGCAAAGAAGACCACAACCAATCATCTAATTTAGATCATTCAAGCAGCACGAAACCTAGTTCGCCAGACTTGTTTTTTTTTTCAGAACCTATGATCTCCGAGAGACGTCAAACAAGAAAAGAAAAACAAACTTTACAACTATTTAGCTTCAGCAACTGGAAATATTTGACCAGCAAATCACTAGTAATGGCAGGAAAACCAGTCAGTGATGGCAGGAAAAGAAGTTTGACAGGGACAATTCAAAGAATATCAAGACCGCTGCTTACTGGCAGTGAAGATTGCGAATTGTCAGCATCCATTTAAACATTTAAGGCCTGCAAACTATTGTAGCAGAAAATCATGTAATGCAGCCATTCTTTATAGGGACGTATAAAATTCGAGACTGGTTCAAGAATTTTCACGTCAACATCTTTCTCCTTTTTCAAAAACTTTTATTCACCTCCATTATCATTGCATTCAAATTTAGCCCTAAATGAAGCCATTAATGACATTTTAGGTCGAATTTTAGGTCTCCTCACTCAAGTATCATGTAGTATGGGATTCTAATGAAATCACAATGAAATTTTGCTCCTATTCCCTTGTTCAGTTCACATTACAAATTTGCAATTTCATGTTGTAAAAACTGTTTTGTAAGTTTGCAAAAACCATTGCTTCTGACTAAAACCGTCGTCTGCAAAACCAAATGATATTCAATCCATATTTATATGCATACAAGTTTTAGTTCGCAATAATATAAAGCATCTATTTCCAGTCACTATCACCAAATTTAGATGGAACTACCCAGTGGCATACAATTTTTTTGAAATCATAATCTTCAATGAGATTATCATTATTTCAAGCAATTTTTTTGTTTTTGTTGCAATCCATTTAATTCCAAGAGAGAGAAGTTCCATCAGCTTGAATCTCCGATCTAAAGGAGGACAAATACGAGAAGGGGCTTCCTAATTCCAGGAAAGCCCTGATAATGCTCTCAGTCATACCAAACAAGTTAAAAGCAAAAGAAGATTTAAAACTAGAAATCCATTGCAGCTGATTCTACATGCCATAAATCATTTAAACTTAGTTCAACCACATTTGGAGGCCTAAGAAGAAGAAGGAAACATAAGATGGCAAAGAGGTCATACTCTGTCTAGAACATAGTTCTTCATGACACTTGGATAAAGCAAGGAACTGAAGGAATCTTTTATGCTTCTGCTGCTTCTCCAAAAGTTGGGACGACACGACAGACAAAGCAACAATCTCAGCACCCCTGGTGGTTGTCCAATGTTTTGCAAGGGTATCCACAATTGATTTGCTTGTCCTGGCAAAAACATTTGTTTCCCCATCTCTTTCAAATGCCCCTGATGTCTTCAGTTTGTCAAAAGCACCATCTGCATGCCCAGATAAAAGGAAGTCATGGAAAAGCTGATTTAGCAAAGCTTCAGATTCTTCATCTTGAGCATTTCGACGAGCAATTCCCGTTAGACCAGGTCTTTGTCTATCTCCAGCATCCCATGCTTCTGAAGTCGCCCTTCTTGGAGCAATATTACCCGCAAAAGATAGGTTTTTCCTCTCTTCCTGCGGTGACCTCTCATTAGTGCTTCCTTTACGTGACAAACTTCTCTCCGGTGGTTCAACTCCACCAAGTAAAACAGCCCTCTCAGGAATAGCCCAAACTCCAGCTTTTTCAGTTAGTACAGCCCAAGCTCCATCCTCTCCATCATCAGAAGAAGGGAAAATTGAAGCATCAAGAACTCTTCCAGCATCATATGGTAGATCAAATTGATAAAGCCGGGTAGAGTTTCTCCAGTAATGTGAGACAGTTGCAGTGCCATCACCAGAAAGTATGATCACTGAACCAGCTGGCTTACCCCCAACCTTCAATCTCATAGAGAACAAAAACTCTTCGTCCTCAACTCTAGCTTTAGGAATTAATACTTGGATAGGAGCCTTTTTTTCTAAAATCCTTTCATGTGGCTGAACACATTCTGAGGAGACATTTACGCCAGATTTATGTTGCATGGTTAGAAGTGAATACTCAGTGTAGCTTGAACTGGTGATCCGGTCCTTGCAAAAAATTGCAATGAGAATAGTAATATCCTTACCATCATTATCAATCTGCAAATCCAGAGGCCAGATTCGCTTTTGCCCAGCCAGATCTTTCTGGATACCCAGATCACCATCCATGCCAACAATTTCGTGAGTCCAGATCTTAGACACATTAAAAGAGGGAGAAAGTTCAACAGCAAAACATTGTATTTCATGATCTGTCAATAAAAGAAACTGTCTGGCCGATTTGTCCAAAGAATGTGACTGAGACTGCCAAATCAGTGACCTAGGGTAGCCCCTACCTCCAAAGAATTGCCCACTATCACTACCTTGAGAACTCTTACTTAGCATGTCCTGGTAAATCTTTCTACGCTGAATACCACTAGGACTGCAGACAAATTGCCAAAGTTCGCCGTTAGAACTACATGCAAGAGCAACAGAGTTACAGCTTTGATGGGCGTCAGGGGCAGCAGAAGCAATCAAACAGTTAAGAGAATTTGAACGGGTTATGCTGCTCCCAGGTTTATTCTGCTGCCGCAACTTGGTTGGGGTGCCCTTCACATCAGAAGTAGAAAAAATCACTTCAGAGTCCTCAGGAAAACTAACTACTGGTTCATTCAATGCTGCAGAGTAGATATCCGGCCAGTATATGACAGTTCGAGTTTTCTGGTTACATGCAACAATACCAGCAGAACTGCACTGTGACATTACTTTATTGGTACTCCTATCCCAATTGATGACACAAACTAACCAATCATTAGAAGATTTGCCTATATCTTCATTTTCGGACACTGTCGAAGGAAGATCATGAACAACACAGTTCCTAGAGGCTGCTGGCGATAAGTAACTCCAGACAAAGAGCTTGTTTCCACATATTATCCACGCCAAGGAAGTTTCCTTATCCATTCCACCGGAGATGGATGCATTACCTTAACAAAAAGACATGTGCAGGTTCAAAATCAATCACTTGAGAGGATAACAGTCCAATCATTGCAGGCATTCAAAGCACATGAAGATTGAAAGTCACAGCTTTATCTTAATTACAAATAATAAGAACAACTATTTTCGCAAAGCAATATGACAAAAAGTGTGAGCATACACGATAAAATTATCAGCTAATTCACTAACCAGGAGCATGTTTCTGGAGCAAAACTGCCTGTTCATCACGCACGACTTGTGGGAACTCTCCAACATAGACAGGCTGAACTGGGTCGGTCTCTTCACCTTTAACACTCTTCTTTACTGGCGGGATTCTATGACAATTAGCAACAAATGCTATCATAATCAGTTTCCAGTGAATATACTGTCGCAATTTATATCCCTTCATTAATTATCAACTAATGACAAGTACAACCATCCAGGTAATCAATGGCGGAATTAGCAATTCATATAAGGGGAATAAAACTAGAACATCATACCTTTATTTTGAACCTGTGACCTAAGGTAATTTTTGAACCCCCTTTCCCACTATACCAGACTCTTCCCTCATGGCAAGGAATTCAACAGTTTATATATAACCAAGAATATATATTTATTCCCTATTCACAACGTCATTTTCAGGCAAAGGAGATTTCAATAGAACCCCTTTGGCATAACTAACTCCGCCCCAGCTGATAATAATTGTGAATGTGCAACCACACATTTGTATCCAAGAAAATTCAATACGAATAAATACAACATTTTGACATTGTAAGTTTTTAACCTAGCGGTGCTTTATCAATAAAACGAACTAGTTAACAAATGTAGAATGACTACATTTTACGTCACAGGTAGTACAGGAACTTAATAAGTTTTGGCCTATAAAGAGAAAATTGAACGACTGAGCAAATAAATACTTAAAAAAAAGTTGTGATAACAAATGAATAAAGAACAAAAATAAAACAAATGAAAACTTATAAAATCACAAATGCATTCAACAGTGAACACCGGGATTACAATAGAGCAAATTTCACGATCTACAATACACCTAAACTTGAAATGTAACTTTCGAGTAACGATTAACATATCCTAATAAGATGCAACATTAGCATTAGTTCACTTTACGCATCCATATATGCAATTTATATCCCTACAATAGCAATCGACTAATGACCCGCAACCACACATTTTTCCATCCGAGAAATAAAAATTCAAATACGAATAAATGAGGCAGCATTTTTGACACCGTAATTGATTAACCTAGTTATGTACAGGTTAATAAAAATGAACTAGTTAGAAATCAGAACATTAATAGCAGTTCACTTTAACTACACACACACATATATATACACACAATGCAAGTAATAATAATAATATATAAGTATTGAAATTAGAGTGTGTTATACCTGGCGAGAACGGAAAGACGAGAAGGCCAGGGAGCAGGAGTACCAGTGGCAGGGCGATTAGGGATAGAATTGTCATTATTATTAAGCGACCTTCTATTCTCAGTAAGCGGCGTTACTGGTGAATCTGTAGTAGTAGTAGGTTTAGTGCGAGGGGTGAATTTTGATCTCTTAGTTCCTGGTGAGAACATTTTTGAGTGTAGTAAGTAGGGTTTTAAGGGTTTATTGATAGAACAATGTCCTTGTGCTTTCAATTCTGAGTTTTGAAATGGCCAAAGCTAAAATAGTAGTAGTAGTTAGTAGGAGGAGCTAATTTGAAAGGAGAGTAACAAGAGAGAGTCGCCGGAATTATTGAAAATGGTGCCTCAAGTTTTTCATTCCCTCAATTCACTACTGTCTTTCTAAATTCAATTTCCCCCTTTTCTCACCTTTCAAAAACAAAAAAGAATCTGGAGAGTGAAAAATATTTGTTTCATCTATTAAAATTTACTACTACTATAAAAGTGTGTGAGTTTTTTTTAGAGAAGTTAGGATTTTTCACTTTTGGCATATTTTAAGCAGAAAAAGTGTTTATAACCTCATTGTTTTTTGAGTTACCAAACACTCAAAAAACACATATACTACTTTTAAGCTTACCCAAATAGGCTCTAAGTAATTAGTACATTTGATGTGCTTGCAGCACAAGTACCGGAAATTAGCAATGTTTAGTGAATTATTACCATAAGTAGTCAAAATATTACAAGTATTAAAAGAAATTGTCCTAGTATATATCATATCATCTTTATCAGGTTGAGTTGCGAATATAATAGCAATTGATTTGGTGTAGGCAACTGTAGAGCTTGTTTAGCCAAAAAGTGAGCAACCCTATTAGCCTCCTTGAAGCAATGTCGTACCACTGTATTCTTCAATTTATGGAGCACGTACCTGCAATCAGCTAGTATATTAGCATTAGTATTATCATTTTCGAGAATAGAAATAAAATGAGAGTTGCTTAGATGGTAAGTATCAGTTATTTACCATTAAGAGATTATGTGTTCAAGTCATATTAGAAGGAATTTTTTTTTTTTTCCTACCGCTCATTTTGGAATATTTATGGTATTTAATCAAACTTTCCCTCCAATATGGCTCGAACACTGAACCTAATGATCATGGATGGATGTGTTTTTTCCATGTAAGCAACCCTCACTTGTCAAAGAGTTTAGGATTTAGGAACAAAAAGTGAGAGGGGAAACTTGCTCTAAGTAGGATGACCACTATTTGCTTTGAAGAGGGGAGGGAATGCAAACATTTAGGGGTCGTTCGGTTGAAGGTATTGTTTACGCGGGTATTAACTATTAATGCGGGTATTAGTAATGTGGGTATTAGTAATGTGTGTATTAATAATGTGGGTATTAATAATGCGGGTATTAGTTAACGCGGGGTTTAGTAATGTGGGTATTATCCATGCATATATTATAGTAAAAATTTCGTCCAGCAGCCACTTTTAACACTGGTATTTGGTTTGAGGCCACTATTTTCTTTGATCTTACACTAGAGGCCATTTTTGGGCCTTTACTAAATAAATATTGACTTAAGTTCTGATAATTGACTGAAGTTCAGTCCATACGGCCCCTGGACTGAAGTTCCATCTTTAAGGACTGAACTTCGGTCCATATGGCCATGGACTGAACTTTAGTCCATAGTATGGTCATGGACTGAAGTTCCATCTTTAAGGATTGAACTTCAGTCCATATAGCCCTGGACTGAACTTCAGTCCATATGGCCGTGGATTGAAGTGGTAAATTTTGATCACTAGCCATTTTTGGACGCGCTCAATGGGGACTATCCACCGTTTCAAAATTCATTGAAGAATAGCCAAAAATTCGCGCGCACACTTAAGCTCCATTAGCGTTGGAAAAACACCCCAGACTAGCTCCATAACAAAAAACTGGGGCTTTGAAAAGCTGAGTCCCATAACAAAATGATGGGGCTTTGAACAAGTTTTGTTCACAGCCCCAGCATTTTGTTATGGGTTATGAGACTTTATATATAAAGCTTCAGTCCCATAATAATGCTGGGGCTTTGAACAAGTTTTGTTCACAGCCCCAGCATTTTGTTATGGGACTGAAGCTTTATCCATAGTCCCATAACAAAATGCTGGGGCCTTGAACAAAACTTGTTCAAAGCCCCAGTATTTATACTGGGGTTAGTTTACTGAAGCTTCCCCAGTACAAATACTGGGGCCTTGAACAAGTTTTGTTCAAAGTCCCAGTATTTATACTGGGATTTGTCCGGAGGTGGCTATTTCTCAGCGAATTTGTTTTTGACGGCTACAAATCAATTAACGCGCGCCAAACAGGCCCCTACACTAAATTTTTACGATTGAAGTTCAATCTTTAAGGACTGAACTTCAATCCGGCCTCTGGACTGAAGTTCTAGCTCTTTAAGCAAAAGTGGCCACAAGCTAATATTTTGGTATTAGTGGCCTGTGCCCAAAGACCAGTGGCAAAAGTGGCATTTCGTGCACTTTCCCCTATATTATAACGTAGGGATTATTTTTTGAATCACTGATATATTACAAATTAATAAACAATATTATTATTTAAAATATTTATTTACTCCTTAAATAAAATTTTAAAATATCCTCCTAATGAGGGTCATTTTTGTCATTTTAAATTTTAATACCTGCATTATTAATACCCACATTATTAATACCACCTTCTACCCCGCATAAAATAATACATAGATTCCTGCATTAATAATGCGGGTATTAATAATGCGGAATATACAAAAACGCAACCAAACGTTGCACTAATTTTATGCGGGTATTAAAATTTCACAAAAAACCAACCGAATGCTGCACTAAATTAGTGTAGAGTTTTGCGCGGGTATTAAGTTGCTTATACAGCAACCGAACGACCCCTTACTGCCAAAGTAGCAAAAATATGTGGTAAAATAAAGGTGGTGTACTCTAAGGAGTTATTTGGTTTGAGGTATACACTAACTTAATCCAGATGTGGTATAATTTTATTCCTTGTTTGGTTTGAATTTTGGCACATGTATAAGTAATATATGGTATAACTTAATACATACCCCAAATGGTGTATAATTTAATACTTAGTAGAGCATGGAATAACAATCCATAGATAAAGTTATACATTGATCAAACACCAAAATGACAATAATATCCTTATCTTTTTCTTATGAGCTAATGAAGGCCAAACATCCAAGGGTATAATTGTAAAGTTATTGCGTTTACTTTAAAAAGTAGAGTATCTTGTAAGTCCAATTTTAGAACAATGAACCAAACACACAATAAAAAATAATCCTCGTATTATTAATCCATATATTATCAATCTATGTATTACAATCACCATGTAATTTACCTTTGAACCAAAACGACCTCTAAGTGTAATGTTGTAATTATGTTGTAATGTTTTAGGCAAGTTTTGTGAATTGTGCGAATAAGTATCCGGCTAAAGAGTGTTGTTTGACATGGATCTTTTTAAAAATATTTATCTCTTCATCAGTTTTTAGTTAATGAAATAGCAATTCAGCAGAAGGAGCTCATATTTATTTGAAATTTTTCTATAAACCAGCTCCGTGAACTTTATACTGCTTGGAGTAATTTTATTTTAATGTAAATCCTGAGTTACTCATGTTTGTTACAAACATAGTAGTTAGTTAATGACACAATTATGCTATTTCGATAACAAATGACACACTTCAGTCAAGCATTCGTATTTAACAAGGAAAGATGTACGTCTACTTAATTTTATTAAATGTTCTATTTTTTATTCATTCATACTTTTATGCTTCTTTAGTTCTATCATTGACGGAATAGCTGGCCTCCACGTCCACATCTCTTTAAATTTATCCTCAATTTTCAATAAAGTTTTAAATTATTGTGAGCTTTGAGCTTTCTTAAATACGAGAATATTTCCTCGCTTGGGGAGGTAGATAAAGCTTTACAAAACTACTGAATTTAGTTAGTACATGAGCAAAATTTAACCATTTTTTTATTTAACAATTGATATTACCAAATTATAACCGAAACAACATTGTATGCATGATCTTAATCGTAGAACTGTTTATGTCAAGAATTAATATATCCACTAATTTTTATAAATAAATACAATGAGATAAACTGCTATTGATTCTTCTAGTACATTATAAATTTGATTGCTCGTCAATTTAGTTTTAAAGATTGTGTCCTTTTAAATGAAAAAGAGGCCTCGTAACCAGCTAACCAATATCAAGTGTCGAATTTATGGTCACACTTTTATCCACTTTAATTTGAATATAATAAAATTAATTATTCTTTTATGTATTGTGTATAAACCAGACAACTATAAATTATAATTGAAATGTGATTTTTATATTTCGGTATTCACAGTGTCTATAATGTCCGGTACATCTCGTCCTCTCCAGACCTTATTAATAGAATATCACTGAATTTATTGTTGTTGCAAGCATGCAATATGTAAAAACTTCTTACAAAATAGCAAGTGTATTTAATACAGAATTATGAGTCATGTAGCGTGCAAATACAACGTATTGCCTGTGAAAGGTGAATCAGATTTTGCAAGCTTTTTCCCTGAATTATCCTAACACAATTTATTTATTAGTTGTTTGGTCAAACTGTCAAAAACTGTTTATTTTGAAAAATATTACTTTTAAAAAATAAGCAGTTTGTGTTTGGCCAACTTATTTAAGAAGTAAAATTTTAAAAATAATAAATAAATAAATAAATTGTATTAGGATAATTTTTATATAAAGTGTTTTTCAAGTGTCAAATTGCGAAAAAGGTCAGTATTAAAATTTATTTTACGACTAAATTATTTAAAGGTAGAAAAGATATAAATATCGTTTATGAAAGACTTAATTTAATTTTCTTGCTTTTATTTAGTTTAAATTTAAAACATAAAATAAAAATATGTATTAAGGTTTTTAATCAATATTATAAAGTTAAACCAAAAGAGGGATTCAGACAACAAAGTTTCCTTTATATCTGGTAGTGATATTGGTTATAAAAATTTAAAATTATATGATAAATTAATATAGTTGGCAAGGATATTTTTGTTTTGAAAAATTAATAAACTGCTTATGTTTCTTCTCTTGGGAATAATCATAAATTTGTAGTTTTCTCCAACAGTAAAAAAAAAAAAAAAAAAAAAACTGGTTCTGCTCTTAGCAAAAGCATATTTTTATTTTTACCAAACACTCAATATCCTCAATTAAAAAAATATACTTTTGGCTTTTCAAAGACTTGGCCAACTACACTAATAATTGACTATCAAAATTGTAGAAATGTTACATTAATGAGTGGTTTTAGTTGTATAAACAATTAGGAGTATTATTCTGAACATAAGCTTAAAAGGTAAAATCTTGAACACACACTACTGTGAAGCCATTTAAAAGCTTGTAAATGGTGGTAAATTGATAATCACTACTTAGTATTTCATTGATACAAGAGTATTACAGGTCTTAACTCAAACTAGACAACAGTAGGGAGAACAATAACATTTATTTAGTTATTTAACGAATATGGTGTGCCACAATTTGCACTAATTCTTTATTCTAAAATCTAAATTAATCGGGCAAAATCCGGTGAAAATAGTGATAATTAAAAGCCGTATAAATTCAACATTGCATGAAACTTCAATAGGATCAAAAGCCGCCACTTCCATAGCCTTGACCAGCTCCACCACCAAAACCACTACCGCCGTCTTCACCACCTCCGCCTCCGCCACCGCCGCCACCACCACCACCGCCTCCATTACTACCTGATCCATGACCACTGCCCCATCCACCGCCCCATCCAGATCCTCCCCCATTGGAACCGCCTCCGCCACCGCCACCACCACCGCCGCCACCTCCTCCATTGTTGCCCCAGCCTTGTCCAGAGCCAATTCCAAACCCAAAACCATTCTCACCTCCTCCTCCTCCTCCTCCGCCACCTCCACCTCCACCACCCCCACCAATGATACCTCCGATAATATGATCAATCCCTCCGTCAAAGCCGAAGGATGGAATCTGAAGAAGCTTCCTTGCATATGTAGTTTGCACAAATACACACACAACTAACAATAGAACCAACCTGCTACTCATCTTTGCATACGTTTTTGACACTGCACCATCAATTATAGTAACATCTTAGTAAGAATTTAAATTATACCATACTATACAAATATTGACACAGAGAAAAGAGAAATATTATATCGATAAATAAATAAGCTCCGTAGATGCATGTTTTTGCATGTTTTACAACAATGTAACTATATAAGCACCATCAACATTAACAAGAAAGATGAGAAAAGTTTCTTACTTGGCTCTTTCTCGTATGTGTTTTGCACTGGAGATCTTAGAGAAGAGCTGTAAGCACTTGGATGAATGATGTGAGATGTCAAGGAGGAGTTTAAATAGTATAGACTATTGGTAAAGTAACAGTCTATGGTTGGAAATTGTTCATGAATGTAATTAATACTAACACATTCGGGAAACTGAACGCAAGAAGCATAGAGTTGAATGTAATTAATTTACAAGTTAAAATCTCGCTCACAATAGATAAAGTCATTATCATTCTATTAAGACAGGACCTTTTCATTGATGAAAATTACGTTCAAACTCATGAACTCATGCAACTCTCACATCCTACATGCATGTTAGAATTCTTATTATCATAGCTCAAAATTTTCTCGAAGGATTGAAAACAAATGCAAAGAAAATAAAACTGAAAACGAAGACTGAAAATAACCAGCGTACGTAAGATATCATGATACAAAAATTACGCACAATGTACGAACAACCTAAAAATCAAAAGTAAAAATATATTATTCTGAATAAAACAATTGTCAATTAGATCTCCTAAATGAATAAAGATAATTTTTATACTATAATTTGAAATTTACTCGTCAATAATAACAGTCTTTTCACAATTGGATTTTTTTTTTTTGGATAAAGAACAAATTTTTAGATAAATAAATAAATGATTATTTGCTTTACGAGAATCACTCACTCTCATGATGAAACTCTAGTATCGTGTGTTTCTAACAAATTAAAAATATCACAAAGAGCTCAACATATTGCATAATCAACAACAACAACATCATCATGAATAGATTTCCAGTGCAAAACACATACGAGAAAGAGCCACTCCTTCGCCTTTGAAAACATGAATAGATTTTAGATAAAAAGTTCCTGTCATAATCCAATATAATCTTATTTTTAGTGGCATTATGCAATGTAACCGAAACAATATGATGAGTTTCAATGTTCTCGACTTCTAATATGTGATCAGTGAAGCGTACTTGTGAAGAGTCAATGCTTAATAAAGCAATTTTGGAGGATTACAGGGCTAATTAGACATCATTACATGGAAAACTGGAGGGGAGGCCTCGTGCATAAAGCGTTTGGTGCGTTTGGGATGTAAGTCCAGGTAGCTGAGGCGTAAGCCTCACGAGGCAAGAGTCCTTCATGAAAGCCGATGGGTGTACTACGAGTGCCTCGCCTTGGGGCGAGTCCCAATTCCGCATTTTAAAAAAGAGATATTGAGTAGTTTTAATTACATCAATTATTCAAAATAGAGTTAAATTAGTAACACCGTAAGTTATTTCTACAATACATGTAATTTTCACTCACAATTGTCAATTTAGATCTATTAAATCCTAATTTCAATTTTTCTTTTATATCTTCCTTCTTATTTTCTTCCATCTCTCTCTCCATTTCTAACTGTTCTTCCTTCTCTCCGGAGGCAATAACCAGCTGATATATATATATATATATATATTCTGACAAGTAAAAGACAAAAATTACCAAAAATGTCACATATTTCTGAATCTTACTCGACCTATCACCATTTTTCCGAGATAGCAGTATGCCGCAAGTTTATACATATACAAATTTATATACGTGTATAAAATTGTATAAATTTGTATAAGTGTGTATATGCGAGTGAATAAATATGTATATTAAGGATGTTTATTTTTTACTTTTTGTGTGTATATTTTTGTATTTCTCTCATTGCTACGCATATAGGTATATTCATGTATAATTTTTTTTGGGAAGGGGGGTGGGGGAGAAATTTATGTGTATAAATTTGTCCAAAGCAATGATTTAGACGCAATAAACAACATAAATTCAGTAAAAATACAAAAAAGTAACGACATCACTGGCGGGAGAGGGTGTCTGCCGGCGGCTTAGTGGCTGGGGAGGGGGAGATTTGGTAGCTAGGATGTTTTTTATGAAGGAGTGCTAAAATTTGTAATTTTAGGGATGTGTGCTATGCATGAAAAAAGAATATGGCATCCTTTTTGTAATTTTGGGTAGTGGGCAGCCTATTTTTGAAAATTTCCAAATATAAATTGTAAAAATTTCGCCCAGGGGCCACTTTTGCCACTGGTATTTGGTTTGAAGCCACATTTTTATTGGTTTTACATGAGAGATCACTTTTTGGAACTTCAATCTTTGTGGGCTGAAGTTCAAACCTTGTGGATGGAACTTCATGCCTAAGTTATGAAGTTCAACTTCAATCCATAAGGGTTGAACTTTTAGGCATAAATGCGTAAACTTCAATCTTTATGGGCTGAAGTTGAACTTTAACCCTTGTCCATGAACTTCAAAGTATTTACAAATTATACCCATTAAAATTGAGAAAATTATGTGGCATGAACATTTAGAAGAGTCCTTTACAAAAAATAGACATATTTTTCTTTTATTATGATTTATAGACATTTAACAATATGTCATTTACTTTTTATAGACATTCTTTTTTACTGAACACTTTCCGTCTTTTATGCCTATTTTTTGGGGAATAGAATAAATCACTATCAGTTATATTTAGATGTGATCTTATCTCACTAATTAAAGATATTTATTAAAGTATTTAAGCTTTTCTTACGCAGATAGAAATAAATCTAACTAAAACATCATTCAATTAAGTGAGCAAACATTGGGTCAAAATCTAAATTAGCATTGCATGATAAAATATTCATTCCAAGGTATATTTCTGCATATTTTACTAATTACGTATTGCATATTCATTGCTTTAAAATATAATATGATGATATTATTATATAAAAAATATTATGTTGATATAAATGTAATATATTCTGCATAATTATGATAAAAAATTTTAATATACAAAAATATTTTTACATATAATATTTTATTGATATAATTATTGTAATATATTCTGCATATTTATGATACATCACAATATATAGTATATTGATATTATTATACATATAATATTTTGTTCATACAAGTGCAATATATTTTGCTGATACAAGTGCAATATATTTTGCATATCTATAATAACTATGTGGTGTGAGTATTCCCGAATAGATACAGTGTGAGTATTCCCTATGTATTACTTATGTGGTAGAATTAAGTTGGTATTCAAATAATTATAAGTGTGTGCATAATGAATACCAAAAATTGACGGAGAATGAATACCAATAAAATATGCAAAATGTAAAACACAAAATATATACGAAATCTATAATAAAGATATGCATTTTATGTATACGAAAAATATATGCAAAATGTATACATAAAATATAGGCAAAAGATATATATTTTTTAATTTTTAGATGATAATCATGTGATAAAAGTTAATGGAGAAAGAGAACGTGGCTGATGATTGATATCCCAAAAAATAGCCCAAAAAAAGGTCACAAATTTAAACTTCTTTTGTTGTAGTTCCACTATTTTAGGAAAATAATATTTGTAAACATATTAATATAGGTAATTTTGGCTAGCCTTTGTTCGAGAGTTCACGTGTCTATTTGAATGTAGGGCCATATTTGATTTTGGCTAAATATGTTATCTTTTCTTAAAAATTACACTACCCATGAAATTAAAAGTATTTACCAACTTACTCATTTATTACTATATACATTGGTTATACCTTATGAGTGTATACCTTTAAGGTATACTGCATTAGTATACAAGTCTAGATATGAGTGTATACTTTTAAGGTACACTGTACAAGTCTAGATGAGTAGGACATGTAAATAGTTTATGGGCAGGGATTGTAAATATGAAACATATGGGTAGATGTGGGTAAATATTTTGATTTTGATGTATTTTCGTAAACCTCTCTTGAACTTCAACCCTTGTGGGCTGAATTTGTGTGAAGCTTAACCCACAAGAATTGAAGTTCCAAAAAGTGGCTTATCATGTAAAACCACTAAAAATAGTCGCCTCTCATGAAAAACCACTAAAAATAGTGGCCTCAAAAGTGGTTATTCAAGCACTTTACACCCATAACTACTGGATTCAATTTTGGGGAATTTACACTCCATGCCCACAAAAACAAATTATTTACGTGTTTGTGCCCAAAAAAGCCAGTTTTCAAGTAATACCCATGCGCCCCATTTTATTTACAAAAATGCCCATCCGCCCTGTTTTATTTACACTTTATGCCCACCCGCCCATTTTAACTGTATACCGTGCAGTATTCTGTATACCTTTTTAGTAAACTGTATACCGTTTTAGTATACAAAATTAAGTATACTTCTTTATGGATTTGAGGGCATACTGTAAAGAGTATACCATGTGGGTATATTGTATACTAGATAGGTATACAGAAGAAAATGCACTTAAAAGACAGCGACACATATGCACTGTATACCCTCCACAGTATATTGCATTCAGCAGTATACCATCATGGTATACTGTTAAGTTAGGTTGATGCATACGAAAGCAGTGGTCAAATAACCATTGTATACCCCTAGAGTATATTGAATTCATTAGTTTACCTCTATGGTATACACTGCTGAATTAGGTATACCTTACAAATGAGAGAATGTGTGTGTTTTAATAGAATGGATATACAGTGTAAATAAGTTTGTCGGTAAATATGTAATGGGTATGAAGATGTAAATAAGTAGGTTTTGATGGGTATTTTTGTAAATTCTCCTTCAATTTTATGTCTAACTGATTAATCTTACTACACTTTAATTTTCAATATTAATCCTAAAAGTGAGAAGAAAGTTTTTTTTTTTTTTTTTCGCTCGATTGTCGAACTAAAGGATCATAGCTGATAAAGCTGATAATTTGTACATTTGGTACAGTAAAAATTTCGCCCAGCAGCCACTTTTAATATTAGTATTTGATTTGAGGCCACTATTTTCTTTGGTCTTTCACTAGAGGCCACTTTTGGGCCTTTACTAAATAAATATTGACTTAAGTTCTGATAATTGACTAAAGTTCAGTCCATACGCCCCCTGGACTGAAGTTCCATCTCTTAAGGACTGAACTTTCAGTCCATATGGCCATGGACTGAAGTTCCATCTTAAGGATTGGACTGAACTTCAGTCCATATAACCGTGGATTGAAGTTCAATCTTTAAAGACTGAACTTCAATCCGGCCTCTGGACTGAAGTTTTATCTCTTTAAGCAAAAGTGGCCACAAACTAAATATTTTGGTATTAGTGGCCTGTGCCCAAAGACCAGTAGCAATAGTGGCCTTTCGTGCACTTAGCCCTTTGGTACATTGGAAATGATGTTTAACGTTAGTTTTGTACTCTTAAAATCAACTAGTATAGTACCCGCGCGATGCGCGGTCTAAATCAATAAGAACTAAATGTTGCAAATATTCTATATCAAAGTAGCAAATATGTTAAATTATCACTATTGAGTCTTAAAACTCAGCTATTTGCCTGCCTGTAAGGTGCTTAATTAGTTTAGTTTTTCTAATATGTAGTTTATTCCATTCTACCTTTATCTATACAAAACTATTGCCTATAAGATAGCAGAATATTATACATAGATTAAAGAAAAACGTAAGGAGTTACAATCAATGAAAAAAGGTAATTAAAATTCATGTTCGATCTTTGAAGTGAACGACATGTCTGAAATTTCTACTTAATTTGTGGCCTTTTAAATTTATTTTGCCAATACATATATACTTTTATGCGTTTTTCCTCTAAAATCTGATGTAGATCCTAAGAGAATTGGACAATTTAATATTTATTTTATTAATTAAGTTATTATTATCATTTAATTTTGATAGAGTTTATCCTTATCCTTATTGTTATCTTGCTAGATTAGATTAATTCATCATTATCTTTATTTTATCTTTATCTCTTAGTTAGAGATAAAGTTTATCTTTTAGGATTTTACAAAGATTACCTACTATAAATAGGGTGTCTCTGGTTCAATGTTAAACAGCTCAGTTGATTAATAAAACTTGAAATCTGGTTCATTCTCTTAATTCTTCTCCCTTATCTCTATTCTTCTTCTAATTCTCCATTTCCCTTATGGTGCTGCATCAATTTTGGTATCAGAGCCTTTATCGATTCTGACTCCATGGATCTATATTCTTCTACTGCTATCCACTACGATCCCAAAGTACTTATTATTGAAAATAATGGAAACTACCTCTCGTATGATCAAAAAAATCGACGACATCCAGAATAAGTGGTATGCACGCTCCATGATACTCCCTGAAGCTGCAGAAATTTTGGGTGTGGTTAAGCCAGTAGAAGATAAGCAAAATACTGAGGAGGTTAGCGATGTTCAGGTGTTCAACGAAATGTTTGAATATTCCCCAGAGGCCAAAGCTCATATGTTTGAAGAATGTTCTTATTGTTCTTTCAAGGTTTTCACTAATATTTATTCAAATGATACATCTTTTTATCACTGCAATAAACTCTCATTTCGAAAAGTAATCATTAGTGGAGGAAAAAAATGTGAATATGAGATTTGAAGGTTCACACATAGACCTTGTTCAGCAAAAGAATCATCTATTACATGTTGCTAATGGATCCATAAGGACGAATATTATTTGCTTGAAATTTTGGAATCATATCACCAGTCATACTCGCCGGAGTCGAGTTTTGATCCACACGAAGAGAATAATGTAGATCCTAAGGGAATTGAATAATTTAATATTCATTTTATTAATTAAGTTATTATTATCATTTAATCTGATAGAGTTTATCCTTATTGTCATCTTGCTAGATTAGATTAATTTATTATTATCTTTTATTTTATCTTTATTTCTTAGTTAGAGATAAAGTTTATCTTTTAGGATTTTACCAAAGTTACCTACTATAAATAGAATATCTCTGGTTCAATATTAGATAGTTCAGTTGATTAATAAAACTTGAAATCTAATTCATTCTCTTAATTCTTCTCCCTTATCTCAATTAATTCTCCATTTCCCTTATGGTGTTGCATCAAAATCATTAGTAACTCACCATAAGTTTTTAACTTAAGTGTACTAACGATAATAACTTTTTTACCATCAAACGTAAAGGACATTCATTCTTAATTTGATCAATTAGTTGCAAAAATATAACATATTATAACGTATTAAATAAAGAAAATTGTGGTACATTCATTATATTATATTGTTGGTGTATAAAAGTTCAATCTATGATATTTATCTTGCTCTTCTATTGTAAACTCAAGTTTATGCTTGTCGTGGATTAGGTCTCAACTTGTCAGTAAATTCATTTTTCTAACACTGCATATATTAATTAAAGACATCATCAGCCAATTTCTCTATTAATTATTAGGACACAACTAATTGTCTACTTCTATTCGTTTTCCTTCAAAAATTATTGGGTAACTCACCATAACTTTTAACGTAGAAGTACTTAACCATAACAATTTTTTATACCATCAAACTAAAATGAATTTGATTCTTAATTTTATAAAATACAAAAAAAACAAATATAAACATATTGTAAGGCATTAAATAAAGATGATGGTGGTACATACTTTTTACTATTTGTCCATAAAAGTTCAATTTATGAAGTTTAACTTTCTCTTTTATAGAAAACAAAACTTATGCTTCTCGTGGCTTAAGTTTCTAACTTAGCTGCAAATTCATGTTTATGGCACTTCATATTAATTGGACATTTTCAAACAATTTTTTCATCTAAAGCCTACAAAAGTAAAGGCTCCATCGCAGGCTCAAATATGTTAAAATCACATTTCTTTCTTGTCAAATTTCAGATCTATTTCATCATAATAATAACTCAAAAGATGAAGTACATGATTGAAAATAAAACCATGTCGCAAACTAATAAGGTTAGCCTCAAACTCTTATAGAATTTAAAACTACTGCACAATAAAAATTTAAGATGAATAGATAAACCTCAAGTTACAGCGCACACACATACTTAGAACTTATACGAAATATGTGAGAGATGAGAACAAACGTTTTATGAGCTCACAAAGATTTTTACTTGAGAAGCTAAGATCTTTATATTATTCCTTATGAATAGCACATCTCCACTCATCAAATACAATATGTGCAGAATCAGTAAATAAATTTTTAAAATAAGCTAGTCAAGAAATCATCTATATTAATCAAACATATATATAATAGTTTCATTCCACAACTGTAAATTAAAGGCATACATAATAAACATATCGAAGTTTTCTTTTCTATAAAAAGAAATCATAATAATTTGCCACAATTTATACGTTCAAAACCATTATCACATGCTCCTTACACAACTATTCTCTTCTAATAATAAGGTTTTTGTCTCTCCTTGTAAGAGCTGCCTCATTACCTTCAGTTTCTCTGCTCTTAAACTCCTTCGGGATTCTTTGTAGCCAATTAACTCCTGCATCTTGGTCATTTGGCCATTTCACTCGCTTCATGTGTTATGGTGATGCATGAACTTGTTACTTCACCATTTATATATAAACAATCTTGCTAATAACGTTCGACCAAGTCCGAAAAATAGGTGACGAAAACAAAACACTCAAAAACTCCAAAGCAAGTTGAAATTGCAATGAACTTAGCTACGTATATATCTAACCTCGTCATTTAATTCTTATCTTTAAGACATATATAGCCAAGAATCTGAAACATCAAAAATAGCTCTATACACTAATGCAGCGAAAACGTGCTATTCTTTTCTTCCTTTTTTCCTTTTATGAAAAGTATGATTGGAGACGATTAGATTGAAAAGAGGAAAGAATAGAGATGCAGTTGCACTATAACCCAAGGGAACGAAAAAGTAGTACTACAAAGTATGAGAAATTTTCAACAGTTAAACATTATTAAATTAAAATTGGATGGAAAAGAGGAAGCTTACCAGTATTAGAATTCACCATAATACTTAATCTCTATAGTCTACTCATCCTGTCAAATCAACAGAAAGATAGCCATAAAGTTTATGTCACTTTTTCTCATACCTCAATAATATTAGCCATCAACCTTTTTGCTCTTTTTCAATGTCAACCAAATAATGTCAATTCTAAACCTGGGACAAAAAGTAATCTAAGATATCAATGCAGAAATTTGAATTAGGAATGACATAACCAACAGAAGGTTTTCATTAACTTGTGTTGTAGGTCCATCTTGAGTTTGGTTTGTCCATCGTGAGGCTTGACAGATTCCAAAAAAAAAAAAAAAAGATAAAGCACAAACTATGAGGATAATGATAACCAATAAAAAGAAATCTATCTTCAATTTAAATACTAAACTGACCATCATCGAAACTATAACATTTAAAAATTATATAAAACTGTAGTTCAAAGAATACTATGCATGTATCTAATTAGAGAATTAGTATGAGGAACTAAACATGGAGAAAACTACCTTATCATGCAACGGGTCGAAGTTTTAAAATTTGAATAACAAATTCAAAAAGTAACTGCAAGTTAATTGCAAATTTTAAAACTAAATATATGTTACTTACATCAAGATAATCGGGAAGGTGCAGTTCCAAACCAAATGGACGGCATATTTGATTGTAATACTGCTCAATCAACATCAGTAAATTAGACATTGAAATGTATCAAACAAATGATATACGTAAATTTACCAATGCATGCATTGCCACCTTTCTCGATTATAAATTTGAATTAATGCTCCATCAATTGCCTTATTGTAGCTTTATGAATCTGCAATGGATGAAAAATAGCAGTTAGAAGTGGTAGTCTTGAGGACTATAAGTAGAAAAATTTACAAATGAAGAGCCATGAAGTTATTAATAAATGGATAAACCAAAGATCATGCAAACAATTATAATTCCTATAAAAATGTCCCGCACTTTGATAACACGATTGATTGGAAGATAAAGTCATTTCATCAAGACATTAGGGACTATGAATTACAATAAGACAAAGAAGTAAACGTAAGAAGGCTAAAACAAAATTGAAAAATACTCACATTGTTCGTCCATTGATCTTAGCTTTACTATTGACTTTCGAAAGACCAGGGTAGTGTATACAAAATAACAACCAAGAGTCCTGCTTTCTTGAAATTTATGTAGATATGTTCCATGCTTTCAAGCATTCTCTGCAGTAGCCTTTTCGTAAGTTTTAACATAGAAAAATGAAAGAGATGGAAGTTAATGGAATTGAAATGGGTAGTTCTCTGAAAAGGGGTGGACAGTTACTTGGAGAAAGGAGCAGTTTTCTTTAAAAATCAGTTGGATATATTTCATGCATAAACACGTTGCACGTCAAAACTTTCCACTAAATAGCATGATGTTTATCATTTAACCTTTCATCATGGGGCAGTTTCTTTTGAAGTTAACTATTCTTGAAAAAAAAAACTATCATATTTTCCCACTTTTTACTAAATTTACTTCTAAATTTCGTATTTTTTTTTAGAAATTTGGATAAATGTAGGAGAATAAATACGTACAAATGGACAGTTTCTCAATTTCATGGGTACAAAATCAATGTTTTAAATAAATATGTTTAACATTCTTATTTACAAATTCAGAAATTTTTAACGTTGCAATTAAATTCAGATTTTTAATTTTTATATTTTAGTTTGAATAATCTAAACATAACTTCCTTAAAACAACTAACCTAACCAAAACTAACTAATTTACCTAAAATTTATATGTGGCTTCCTACTACTTTATCATTTAACCTTTCATCATGGGGCAGTTTCTTTTGAAGTTAACTATTCTTGAAAAAAAAAAAACTATCATATTTTCCCACTTTTTACTAAATTTACTTCTAAATTTCGTATTTTTTTTTAGAAATTTGGATAAATGTAGGAGAATAAATACGTACAAATGGACAGTTTCTCAATTTCATGGGTACAAAATCAATGTTTTAAATAAATATGTTTAACATTCTTATTTACAAATTCAGAAATTTTTAACGTTGCAATTAAATTCAGATTTTTAATTTTTATATTTTAGTTTGAATAATCTAAACATAACTTCCTTAAAACAACTAACCTAACCAAAACTAACTAATTTACCTAAAATTTATATGTGGCTTCCTACTACTTTATCATTTAACCTTTCATCATGGGGCAGTTTCTTTTGAAGTTAACTACTCTTGAAAAAAAAAAACTATCATATTTTTCCACTTTTTACTAAATTTACTTCTAAATTTCGTATTTTTTTTTTAGAAATTTGGATAAATGTAGGAGAATAAATACGTACAAATGGACAGTTTCTCAATTTCATGGGTACAAAATCAATGTTTTAAATAAATATGTTTAACATTCTTATTTACAAATTCAGAAATTTTTAACGTTGCAATTAAATTCAAATTTTTAATTTTTATATTTTAGTTTGAATAATCTAAACATAACTTCCTTAAAACAACTAACCTAACCAAAACTAACTAATTTACCTAAAATTTATATGTGGCTTCCTACTACTTTGACACTTGGCTCCTATCCATTGGCTTACTACCTTCCTTTTAATAATATATATAGATAATGTTGATCAATCACTCAACTTCACCATCTATAAAATCTTGTAAATAGAAGAAGTTAATGAATAAAGAGTTACAAATTTGAATGAAGCCGGTGATTATTTCAAGGTAATAGGTAAATTTAACCAACAATAAATGAAAGGAAGACATCGGCAAATTTTTTAATTTTTATTTTAATCTATTAAATACTTAAAAACTTTTTTTTTAATCAGCTTTAAAGTTATATGATAGTATAAAGAAAGGTCTACATCATCAACAAATATCAGTTAAACTCCTCTCAATTATAAACTTATAATCTTGAAGCATACACTGTGATGAAGCCAAATAAAAGCTGCTTTAAGGCTAAATTCGTTTTGACTAATACTATATGGTAGCTAAAAGGACTTAAGATAGTCGCACACTTTAAGACTTCTAAAATTTGATTGGTTAGTAGCATTGTTGGCCCACTATCTAATTGGTAATTGACTTATTATCAATAACATGATTTCAAGAACAATTCTCATACTCAAAATAAACCAAATTAGGGATAAGAATAATATTATTTAGAAAATGAAAAAAAAATCATTAAAGAATATGGTATGCCTTAATTGCATTTAATTCTTAATTCTAAAATCTAAACTAATTAAGCGAAACTCGGTGAAAATGATAATAATAATCAAAAGCCGTATAAAAGCCATATTGCATGAAACTTCAACAGGATCAAATGCCGCCACTTCCATGGCCTTCACCTGCTCCACCACCAAAACCACTACCGCCGTCTTCACCGCCTCCGCCTCCACCACCTCCGCCGCCGCCACCACCACCACTTCCTCCATCACCACCTGATCCTTGACCACTGCCCCATCCACCCCCAAAACCACTGCTGCCGTTTTCACCACCTCCGCCTCCGCCGCCTCCGCCGCCTCCGCCGCCACCACTTCCTCCATCACTACCTGATCCGTGGCCACTGCCCCATCCAAACCCAATACCAGATCCTCCACCATTTGCACCTCCTCCACCACCACCACCGCCGCCACCGCCACCTCCACTTCCTCCATCGTTACTTGATCCATGACCACTGCCCCCTCCAATCCCAAAACCAGATCCACCATTTTTACCTCCTCCTCCACCACCCCCGCCGCCGCCGCCGCCACCTCCTCCATTGTCAACCCCGCCTTTACCAAACCCAATTCCAACCCCAAAACCATTCTCACCTCCTCCACCTCCGCCACCACCTCCACCATCGACGCCGGTGATAGTTCCAATAATTTTGTCAATTCCTCCATCAAAGCCGAGGGATGGAATCTGAAGAAGCTTTCTTGCATATGTAGTTTGCACAAATGCGCACACAACAAATAATGTAACCAACCTGCTACTCATCTTTGTATTTGCTGTTGACACTGCACCAGAAAATATATACTAACATCTTAGGAATATATATGAATTTAAATTGTCTAGACACGTAAAGTTTTACATAGACAACATAAGGTGCAAATATTGTCACTCTTTAGTGTATCCATTTTTTTTTTTTTTTTTGTCAAATTATCAGAGAAATGCACTTATAATTTCATATAAATTACTTGATTGTGTAAATAATTCTGCAACATCACAAGTACAAACTTAAACTTGGTGGTTATTATATGAAAAGTCTAAATAAAATCCAAACATACATATTGCCTTCTAAAAAGTCATAAACTACATCAGCCTTTCTAATCCAAACGTCATATCAATGTGAGCTCAATATTTTCAGACAAATAAAAATCATAACGACTTCGAAGTGCTAATTAATCATTCAAATTTCCTTTTTCATAATAAACATGAAAATGCATGAAAATTAGGATGTTGAAATGTAGTTTTGTCATTTTTCATTGTAGTATAATTGTATAAGCACCACTGACATTTACAAGAAAGATGAGAATGGCTTCTTACTTGGCTCTTCTTGTATGTGTTTTGCGCTGTATTAGTCTTGGAGAAGCTGTTAAGCACTTGGATGAATTATGTGAGATGTTAAGGACGAGTTTATATCCTATGGAGTAGTGGTAAGGTTACAGTCTATGGTTGGGGATTGTTCATGAATGTAATTAATAACACATTTACAAAACTGAAGAGAAGAAGCATAGAATTGATGATTAATCTACTACATTAAAATTGCATGCACAATATATAAAGTTATACTAGCTAGCTAGTACGACGGGACTTTCTCATCCATGAAACTTACGTTCAACTCATGATTTCATTCTTGCTCTTTAACCTCACAATTTCTCACATACGAAATATTAGAATTCTTATAGGTCAATTTTCTCTCGAAGGATTGAGACCATAGATTGACACAATTTTGATCATATCGCTCAATGAAAATTTGTCGGGAACAACAATGAACCAACCTCAATTCGTGGGGAAACAAAACCATAAAATTGTCAATGACAAATTCATAGACGAACACAGGATTTGAAGATCAAAAGTGCACTATACATTCAATGTAATTTGTCACCGATCATAGAAAGATCACTAATTAATAGTTGGTATATTCAACCGGTTCGACTTATTCCCAACTCGATATAGTAGATTAATTCTGATTTTTAATTAATAGCGAAGTTGAACTGAAACTAGTTCAATTCATTAAGTTTTTTTTCTGTCAATCTGAACCGGAAGATGATGGAATAAAATTTAAAGTATTTTACTCATCACACCTATTATTAGGCCTTATTAAAGTGAAGATATAAGGGATGATTGTGATCGATAGCTTGTAGCATATTCTAACCATTTGTTGGGTTTTCATTTTTCAGCCCTTGTAGCATAAGACTGTGTTGATCTTGAGAAAAGAAAAATTCAACTAGAAGATATGAAGGAAAGAAGAATGTTTACAAAATCTTAATGCAGAAAACTTAACCAGATTCTGTGGTCATTATTGCTCTCATACCATGCTAAGATTGAGAATCTTGATGAACCCTAATCCTGAAAGAAGAATATGAGAGATTGTAGAGATATGTAGAGAGAAGGAAAATGTAATTCATTGAATGAAAAGCTTGTATAATGTGTGTAGAATAACTCTATTAACTAACTAACAACTGCATCTTAACTAACTGATTTGTAACTAACTAATTAATATTTTGAATAATTAAAAATTACTAATTTGCCGCCCTTCCTAATCAGCTGCACTCCTTAACAGAAAATGCTACTACAAGCTAGCAAGTGTAAAAGAACAAAAAACAAATGCAAAAAAAATAAAACTGAAAAACGAGAATGAAAAGGGAAATAGGGGAAAAAAGATAGGTAACATTAAAAAAAAGCAAGTTAAAACTACCGAATAGAGTCTGGGTTCAATTAAAGAATTGAAAGCTCCTTACAAGTTCAAAATTGTGCAACTGTAAGTCTGTAAATATATAATATGAGATTTTTTAAAGGTATATACACATATATATATGAAGCTTTTGCAAGTCTACATGTTCTAGTACACCTCTTTACAAGGTAGGTTTGCATATGTACAAAAATAACTCTTTTTATAAAAGTTGTTCGATAGATGATTATAAAGATGCATGATTTTGATTTACGTATTTAGAACCACTATGTCGTTTTTCAATTAATACTTCATCGACAACTGAAAAGTAAATCGATGTCAAAAGTTGCAAAAGCTCATAAAAGATATCGCATGAAGGGGCAGTGGGCGTTCGCAATTTTTCTAGTAAGGGGGTTTAAAAATATTACGTGAAATAAATGAAGCTTATGAGACTTGATTCCAAGCCATTAGCCTGGAAACCTAAACCTTTTTTTACCACTAAAGGGGCTTCAAAATCTTCTTTTATTCACATAGAATAAAGGGCTATGTATGTAATCCAAAAGACAAGAGACTTAATTTGGAGAACATTTCAATCTTTCAACTCACAATAAATTGCTACATTCAACCTATATAGTATCATCAAAACTGTTAGTTCATAAACATAAACATCATTTAATGTATGCGCAGTTACACTCTGCCATATTAGCAACCAAAAATACGAAATCAACCAAAATCAATTTATCAACACTTTGAGGGGGTCATAAAAGTTGATGTTTCTTATTTTTTCTCTCATGAGTTCCGACATAAGCTATTTGTAATACAGATAAATTGCTCCACATATAACATCTCTCTGAATGTAGCTGGGTCAATGGTATAAAGGATGATGTGAATAGTTGGCTGAATCAGTACTTTCCAAAACAGAAGTGATGCAATGTCTTGCCTGGATAAAGAGAAGACACTGGAAGAAATTCAAAAAGGAGGTAATGGCTGCAATTTGGAGTGTTGTTATATATCATACTTGGAGAGCTAGGAACTTTAAGATTTTCGAAGGATAAATTGTAAATAGAAGTTCAGTAATGACACTGATCAAACAGGAAATTATATGGAGAGTTGATATGTTAAGGAGCTTTAAGAGAGCATGTAGGTGTAGACAATGGGTTGAGAGCTAGGAACTTTGAAGATTTTCAGAGGATCAATTGTAAATAGAAGTTTTATAATGATACAGATCAAACAGAAAATTATAGGGAAAGTTGATATGTTGAGGAGCTCTAGGAGAGCATGTAGGTGTAGACACTTAGGAGTAGTTTTTTCTATTGGAGGCCTTAGCTAATGGTGTAGTCAACCATAGCAAGAGTGCTATATTTAGGTGACAATTTTGTTTTGTTTTGGTAATCTTTCACAATTATTACTTAAAAAAAAAAAAGTGCTCGTCTTCTACCGGTTCTCATTTTCTAGTGCATGAATAAGTTTTTGAAAGTTGTGTAGAACTAATTGATCCACAATATTTGTCTAGCGTTAATTGATATCAAACAGTAATACAATGTCATGTAGTGGTTCTCACTTCTCAACTTTCCTTAAAGAAAACTTTTCTCGTTAGCATTATCTCATGAATTTGGAGGCCATACGCGTAGTGGTTCTCCCCAGGCCCTATATAAAGCATTTCTTGTCAGCTAGATCATAAAATTGAAGAACCAAAAATAATTAATAGTAATGCAATAAGTCTCTTAGTTTTTATATTAGGCCTTTAATTGGGATTTCATAATAGGTAATTGCATCAATCTCCTACTTCCCCACTATTAAACATTTTGATTGGAAGTCGCAAATTCACTCTACATCGTATTGTCCAGTGTCAATGTCCAAAGGGATTGAAACTTCGCATTCTATAACAAGTTAAAAAGGTGGTCAAACATACGATGTGCTTATAAATGATATAAAAAAAATCGATCCACATTCAGAAATAAAAATATAGATTATCGTAGGGTTGTCATATTATTGAGTGGTCTTAATGACATCAGTACTTATTCTGAATAGAGTTTTAACTAACGAGTTTATAAACTATTTATATTGGTAATTTCCACTAATAAATATTGACGATTTCGATCTATCACCATCCTAATTTAATAGAGTTTAACTGATGATGGTATAAACTATTTTTAAAATATTAGGTAATTATATCGATTTTGATCTATCACAATCCTAATTTTAGTCTTTCTTTTATATATATATCTTCTTTTATCACTCCCCTCCCAGTCCCCCCCACCCCCCGGGTCCCCTCCCTCCCTTTCTAACTCTTCTCCCTTCTTAGCGGAAGCAATGACCAGCTGATAGATAAATTGTCCAACTGATTTAGCCAAGTCTGCAATACTTCCTATGGCCCATGCTTTTTTTTTTTGGTAAGTACGACATATTATATATAAAGTTACGTTGGATTACATAAAGAGACCATGCATCTATTAAGAGTCTCCGCATGGTCTGAAGTACCAGCATAAGTAGAAACAACATTGGATGTTAATCCATAAACACAACCTAATTTAGCTAAATGATTAAAATTAGCATCCGATATGGTAGTAGCAAAAGTCTTGCCCCCTAAATCGTCCATGTAGGCTTGTTGAACAAAATTTGGGGGCATAGCATAATGATAGATAGTATCTTCATTTGGACTGATCAGGAGCTCCTTTGGCTAGAAGATGAGCCACTCTATTTCCTTGACGAAGATTATGCTGGATCGATGACATTTGCAATTGGAGCATCATTGACCTGCATTTTTGAATAATAGGTATATAAGATGGATGAGAGTTCTGAAGTAAATTAATCACATCAGTGGAGTCGGTTTCTACTTCTATAGGAACCAGATTTTGGTCTATAGCTAGAGTGAGACCATAGTATAGAGCTAGAATTTTTACATGGGTTGCATTTAGAGCACTTACTTTCTTACAAAACCCTAAAACTCAAATTTCCTCTACTATTTCTAAATACTCCCCCAATGCTAGCTTTTTTAGTAATGTGATTGAAAGCTCCATCTATATTGAGCTTAATGACTTTCTCTTCCGGGGGTTTCCAGCCTATAGAGATATTTCTAGTTTCTTGTTGCCTAACTTCTTTAGAGGTTAGGGACAGAAATTCTAACAGGCGAGAATTAACAGTTTGATGGGAGATTTGCTTTGTTAGGTTGTTAACATTATTAAAATTACGATTGAGCCAAAGATTCCATAAGGCAAAGGGAAAGTAGTCCAGCCAATTAGAATATCTACTAACTATGTTAAAAGTAAAAAACCTCAAGGTATCAAGCCAAGTAGTAGGATCATTAGTAGTAAACGTATAAGGGGTAGTATTCCAAAAAGATCTTGCAATGGGACATTGGATAAAAATGTGAAACATAGTTTCACTTACATTTTTACAAATTGGACAGTTACCATCAATATTAATTCTAATTTTGTTAAGATAGAAACGAGTGGGAAGACGGTTATGATAACACTGCCACAAGAAGAATTTTATTTTGTTAATAGTCTTAAGATCCCAGATCCAGTTAAAATCTTTATTAATAGTATGATTTTTATCTAATAAAGCATAAACCGAACTTAACTTAAAGATACCATTACTAGTGGCATTCCAAACCGGATAATCTTTATCATTCTTAAGAGAGGAGGATAAAGTCATCTGAATTTGAAGTCTAGTGTCATTAGGAATCTCATGAAAGGATATTTTGGAGAAGTCCCAGCTACCTTCTTGAATAAGGGAGGCAACGGATGCACTTGACTCTTGATAAATAAGGGGACTAATAAATTGAATTCTGAGGGATTTTTTATTAGGAAGCCAATTTTGATTCCAAAAAGAAGTATGAAGACCATTACCAATGATCCAAAAAGCATTATTATTACAGAATTCCAAGCTCCTAGAAATGTTCTTCCAAGTAAAGGATGGAGATCTAGAGTTATTGGCAAGATATCTATTTCTAAGGATGGTGGCCCAAAGAGAGGAGTAATTTGTAAGGAATCTCCAAGTTAAGGAAGAGATTATAGCCTGATTTTTAGTTTTAGCTTTAATAATTGAGAGTCCTCCTTGATGCTTTGGTTTTGACACCATATTCCATGATAGGAGGTGGAGTTTTTTTATTATGAATAGTGGATCCCCAGAGAAAGTCTCTTTGAATTTTATCCACTTTTTCAAGAGTCTTAGCAGGTAAGATATGATACTGCATAATATGGTTGAGAATAGTATTAAGAGTTGATTTAATGAGTGTAGTTCTACCAGCCAGAGTGAGAAAATTTAGCTTCCAATTTGCTAGTTTTGACTGAAGATTATCTATGAGGAATTAATAATCCGTATGTCTAGGAGAGCGATTGAGGATGGGGAAACCAAGGTACTTACCAAAGGATCTCTTTATGTTGATATTTAGAAGGGATCCTAGATGGTTAACTAAGGTAGGAGTTGTATTTTTTGAAAAAAGAATTCTAGAGTTGTCATTGTTAACCTTCTCTCCTGAGAGATCGCAAAATAAATCTAACGTTGATTTAATAGCTAGGACAGATTTCTCATTTGCTTTAGCCATAAAGGTGAGATCATCCGCAAATATAAGATGGGAGATTTCTGGTCCTCTAGGGGATAATTTAATAGGATTCTAGAGAGTCAAATCAACATTATGATTTATATAGATAGAAAGGAGTTCTAGACATAGAATAAAAATATAAGGAGACATAGGGTCTCCTTGCCTGATACCTTGAGAAGGATTAAAAAAAGGGGTTTTCTCTCCATTTACTAGTATTGAGATAGAGGAGGAAGTGATGCAAGATAGAATTAGGCTTGTAATTTTAGGGGGAAATTTAAAAAAGAGTAACATTTTACGAATAAAAGACCACTCAATTCTGTCAAAAGCCTTTTCTAAGTCAATTTTAATAAGCATTTCACCTTTAGATCCTTTCATTTTAGAAAATTTGCTAACAATTTCCTGAATAATAATAGCATTATCTGAAGCCCTTCTATTTTTGAGAAAACTAGTTTGGCATGGATTGATAAGAGTATTCAAGAATGGCTTAATTCTGTTAGCTATTATTTTGGTAATAATTTTGTAAATTGTGTTACAAAGACCAATAGGTCGAAAATTCTTTAAATGAACAACATTTTTAAATTTTAGAATTAGGCATAAGTAAGTTGTATTGGCAAATTCCGGAATTTTAGAAGATGAGAAGACCTGGTGGCAAAATGAAGTAACTGATCCCTCTAAGATGTTCCAATACTTTTGAAAGAAAAAAAGGTGAAGACCATCTGGCCCAGGGGCTTTGTATGGTTTAAAGGAGAAAACTGCTTGTTTGATTTCAAAATTTTGGAGAGGTTTATCAAGACTAGAAAGGTCTGTCTTAGAATACCAACTATTATTATGAGATATTGGAGTAAAAGAACTAGACTCATGATTAGAAGATAAGATTGAAGTATTCTAATACATGGCGTAAAATAGCTTGATGATAAAAAATAAGGTTACCCCCATCATCCTGAAAATGAGTAATAGAGTTCCTTCTTCTCCTATTTAGGGTAGAGACATGGAAAAATTTTGTACTAGCATCTCCTGAGTTTAACCAGTTTATCCTAGATTTAAGTCTCCAAAATTCCTCCTCATTCTTCAAAATAACATTAAGATCTCCTATTAATCTAGCTTCCAAGTTCCTCAAGAAGATGCTAGTAGGATAATTAACAGAAGATTGAATACCGTTTAGTCTAGCAAGAATTTTTCTCTTGTCCTTAAAAATATTCCCAAAAACAGATTTGTTCCAAGTTAGGATATGTTCCTCAAAGAACTTAGAAGCATCTTGGAAATTTCTGTCATTCCAGGCTATTCTAATTATCTCTTTAAAGTTAGGATGGGACATCCACATGGTTTCTAATTTAAAGGGCTTATTGTTTCTAGCAGGAGTTCTTTTGTTAAGACTAATAAAAATAGGATGATGATCAGAGTAAGTCTTAGGAAGATGAACTATGGAAGCATCATTAAAACTTGTGACCCATTCATTATTAGCTAGGCATCTATCCAACCTTTCCAAAATAAGTCTAGAGATTGTTTTACTATGATTTGACCAGGTGAATCTTGGACCCTTAAAACCTAAGTCCATCAACTTACAATAATTAATACAATTCCAAAAAGTGCTAGCATTCTTATAGTTCATAGGTCGACCACCAGATTTATCAGTTTGTTTTAGGATTTGGTTAAAGTCTCCACTCACAAGCCATGGACCCTTATAATTATCATATATGGTAGCTAAAGTTTTCCAAAGCAAATTACGACTAGAACTACTAGTGCTAGCATAAACAGTAGAAAAAAGCCAAGGAAAATTAAAGTTAGAATTATGTACCTTAATCATTGCATGCACTTCATTACCATTTATATGGACATCAGTAATGGAAGCCAAATCATTTTTCCAAAGTAAGGCAATTCCACCAGAACGACCCACGCTTGGAACCTCAGCATAGTCAAAAATCAAAACGAGCCCTAAGGTCATGATGATCTTCCATTTTGGTCTCAAGCAAGGCAACCACCACTGGCCTATATACCTCTAAAATAATATCAAAATGTCTTTTGAATTCTGGATTATTAGCACCCCTTACATTCCAAACAATAAGATTAAGTTGTCTATTCATATTTAAATTAGGGTTTTCTATTATCATACCATCTTCTTCAGGATTAACTCGTAGAGTTGGGTTTAGTATCACAGCATACTTTCCCACTAGCCTGTTGGCTGGAGCCCTCACGTCCAAGGAGCATTTGAAGAGTGAGTGATGGGTCGTGAAAATTACCTTCTTGTCTTGCCTTTCTTTGAACAGAAAGATTGCTATTTCTTTTAGGTTTAGAAACTACGTGCGACTCTCCCTCCCTCTTAATGCGATTTGTTGCTCTAGTGGTCCCCTCCTGTCTGCGTCCTCTTGTGCGAGTGGATTGAGAGGGTGTTCCGGAGAGGGGGGAGGAGCTGGTGGAGGAGGAATATCCATTGGCATTGGAGGGATTTGGGGTGGCATCCCATTCTGATCCATTGGGGGAAATTGATTTCCCAAGTTGTTCACTGGCTGATTTACCTGTAATGGTTGATTGTGGATCAAGTCTCAAGCAGTGAATATGGGCACTTGAGGTGGCAACACACGAGGAGGAAAGAAAGGGAGATCGTTCAAAGCATAATCCATTTGATTCATTCCATTCATAAGATGTGGCCACGTTGCATTCATATAGTTTTGCATCGACCTGTGCATCCCTTCGCTCATAACTAGAGCAAGATACATCGGGTCTTGAATGATCACATGAGCTTGTTGACCTAGGATGGTGATGGGTATTGTTAGAGCTTGTCCCCACAGTGTTTACTCCAACCATGACTGTGGAACCCGATTTTGTGGAGGTGGGACAGTGAAGATTAGTGGTTGAATCATTGGTGGAGGAGGTGGAAAGTTTTGAATATTTGGATTCATGTTGTAGATTTTTCTCCTCCGGTGCTTCACTAGTAGTTTTTGAATATTGAACCTTTTCTTTGCTCGTGAGAGTGAGCTTAGGTTTTTCATATGTAGTGCCTTGAGATAAATATGAAGAAGGAGACAATATAGTATTTTTAGGTTTAGGGTTATGATTATGGTCGTTGGGAGAAGACGTGTTTGAATAGGCAAAACTTTGCATAGGAATAGTAGAGAGATTTTCGTCAGTGTCAGCGTTAATATCTGATGAAGAGTTTAACTCTTGCATGGCTGTGTCAGTGTAGTTAGGAGGGTTTGGGAGTGGGGTAATGACTTCGTGGGAGAGGAGGGTATGGGGAGTGGAATGATCAGAGGATATAGATTTGTCCTTTAGTGTTTGTCCGAATTTTGAAGGTGGGTCCGGACTTGTTTCTTTAATGCTAACGTGGTCATTTATATGTTTGACTGATCTTTGACCAAGTATCGAGTGTATCGATCCTTGTTGGATCGGCTTTGGTGAGGAATGATGAGCCTTCACAATGTCAGCATCACTTAGTAATTTTTGAGTAGTAGAAGATAATAATGGATTAAAGCTATTAGAATCAATAATAGAGTAATTAAAAACTTCTTTTTTCTGATAAGAGGTTTTATTTGAAACATTTAGGTTAGAAAACTTACCTGGAAGATCGGATTTGGCATACTTTGAGGATGAAGCTTGTACAAAATTTTCTTGGATAAGTAGTATTGCTAGGAGAATATAATTTTTGATTATCACGTTTTTTCTTTTTTGGAAAAGTTACTGTATGCCATTCTTCCTCCCCTTCCTTTGTTTTCAGTTTGAGTTGAGGTAAAGAAGAGAGGTTATCAAGAGTAGGTTTAGTATTTGCTTCAATATAAGTATAAGGACAAGTTTCTTGAAGATGGCTTAGTCGACCACAAACTTTGCACAGGATATTTTCTCCTTTGTAAATAATTTTTTGTTTATGATTCTCAAGGAAAATATAGCTCCTTACAGTGGTATCAACAAGGACTTCAATACAAATACCTGCATATCTGGCCCTTATTGCTGTGGACGTTTTGAAATCAACTTTAAGTAATTTACCCAAGGAGAATCCAATTTTTCTCAGTACGCCTTCATCGAAAAATTCTGTAGGTAAATTGGGTAATCGCATCCATATAGCTGTTGACAATAGTTTGGCATCAGTAGCTACAAAATTAGGTTCCCAGCATCTGATTGATAGAAAGAAACCATTAACAAACCAAGGTCCATCAGTGAGTACTTTATGTAAACTATCATGTCTTGTAAATTTTGCTACATAAAAGTCTTCCCCTAGATCAATCAAGGGAAACCCTTCAGCAAGTTGCCATAATGATTTCAACTTTTCATAGAGATATTGATGATGTAATTGTTTGCCCAGAAGTTTGATTATAACCGAATTTAACCATGGAGCATAAATGCGCTGCTTTTCATCTTGTGAAAAAGAAATGTGATCGAGTAAACAATCTTCCATTCTATCTTGATTTTGCATGGTAAGAGTGGATAAAGGATTATGTAGGATAGTAGATACCTTGGGACTTTGTAATGTGGTTGAGGATATTAACTTCTCGGAATAAGTTGGCTTGTCAGCATTCTCTAGATTTTGCTTTATAGAATTAATTAAGTCATCAAGTAGTTTTGGATCAATAGAATGGATCTCTAAAAGAGATTCATTGGTATCTAGGTCCATGTGAAAAAGAGAAGATGAGTAATGAGGCTAAGAGAGAGCGGAGTGTTTAGAGAGAAGGTGGAGGAAAACTAGCATGCAGTCTCGTATCATCCAAGAGTTGAAACTTGGAGCCTATGGCCCATGCTGTTGATTCAATTTTGATGCCTATTTGGTTGATGTTACTAAGCTTTTCATTATTAATTGAGAAAGTGAGATAAAAAAAATCTTTTCACTTGGTATTAGAATAAAGTTAATGAATAAAGAGTTACATTAAATAAACTAGGTGAACTTTTGGGTAAAAATCATTTTTCATCCTTTAACTTTGCTTTAAAAATTAAATACATCTTCCAACTTTGGATAATAACCAATCTCATCCCTTTATCTCAATTTAATATTTTAATATCTATTTTACCCTTTAAATTTTCTACATGTTTATTTCTTTTTAAATATATTAATTACATTTTTTCTCTTTTATATGTTATGGACTTAGGTATAAAAAAAATAAATCATGTTTATAACGTAAAAAGTGAAACAAAAAATTTCATATTTTGGAATAATTTGTTCGTATCAATTTAATAACAACCAACCTTAATAATTTAATAACAATTGAGAGTGAAATAGAATAATAATTCTTATCATATGTACAACGCATGTTATATAAACTAATTACTAAAAATATGGATATATTTTATAAAAATTAGTAAGTGATTCTTTGTTATGTGTTAAATGACTTTGAGATTATATAATTAAAAAATATTATATTAATGGTAATCAAAATTCTAAAATTTATATACACACTAGGGATAAAAGGGGCTTTTTTTTTGTTTTTGTGTGTGTGTGTGTGTGTGTATATATATATAAAGTTATAACTTAATTATAAGTAACACCAAAGGAACTAGCTAAAAAAAAAAAAGACGAATACTACATATATACAAACATATATGGCATGAGCAGTATAGTCTAAAATTTCTAAAAAATTATAAAATAATAAATGAGATTGAAAATGGCAAGGGCATAATAGTCATTCCATAAATAAGAGGATGAATATGTCTATTGTTCAAAGTTGGGGATGTATTTAATTTTTAAAGTAAAATTGGAAGACTAAAAATGATTTTCACCGTGAACTTTTCAATCTTATATAATTGGAAAACAAAATAGGTAAATTTGACCACCGGTGTAAGGAAGACATCATGGTAAATGAGGCCATAATTTGGGAAGACCTACTATTTTCTAAGTGAAATATTGAAAAAGAAAAAGTAAAAAAAACCTGAGAACTTATATATAATAGGCTTTTAAATTACTTGAAATCATGAAAAAAAATACACTGTTTTACTCATCGAAAACTAAACTTATAATAATTAATGACGCCATTTAAAAGTTTCTAAAGTAAGTTTGTTTTTAATATCATGTGGCAACTAAGAACTTAAGATAGTCGCACTTTTTAAGACTTTCAAAATGTGATTGATTGGAGTACCATAGGTCTCTAATCATCATCATATTACTATAAAAGTATGCCCTTAAAAAAATCAAAAATCATTTTACCAAAATATCCATCTAAATAGTCTAAATACCCTACTTATGTATAAATATTATTTAGTAATATTTAAATAATAAGGAAACTATTCAAATTGGTTGTGACTTTTTGAATAGGTGTGTAACTCTCTATTATATAAAAGTATCTAGCTTGCTCTTTAAATGTCACTATTCGTTGCTACCTGCAAACAAAAGCCATTTAAATTACTCTTTCAGCCAATGAGGCTATTTCCCATGAACCCTTAGCAAATTAATTTCTTTTTCGTTAGAGTTAAGCACGATTAGCCATTCTGATGTATCTGTTGTTTTGATCTTTCAAGGCTAACACTCTAACCCTTACTTTAAACAAGGTTTGTAACTCCAAGCTCTAATTAGTATTTCTTCTATGGTTTCATCATAAGTCCTAGACCATTTAATTTTTATTCTTGGAGCCTTGATGAAATGGAATTGATATAAAGTAAGTTGACTCACTTTGTGATTTTTTATATTGAAATACATGCTTAGTTTAGCCTTTTAGGACGTATTTGGTATGCTTACAATGATTTGGTATGTCATGCCGAAGACAAACAAATTCATAAATTTCTTTGCAGATTTTCAATATAACATGTTTTTCCATGAAGTAATGAGTTAAGGTTTCTACTAGGACTAGGATATGATTTCTTAAAATAAGATAAGTGATCAAACTTTTGAACGACTTCAAGAAAAAATACTCTTAGATATTTTGTTGAATCATTCTTTCTAATTATTAAAATTTTAGTAGGCTTGAAAATGTATAGGAAAGAAACTTAAATTAATGAAATCAAGAAATACCATGTATTTCTAAGAAAACTATCAATGAATTTGCACATCTGCATTAATCATTCCCATAAATTTGTCCTTTACTATTTCATGTACACTTATTTACTTGAAGTTTTATTTTTGTAATTTTTATTTTATTTTATAAAATCGTATATTACTTGACTTGGCATCCACGTGCATCGCACGTGACGATAAACTAGTAAAAGGAAATTGACTTATATCAATAACATACTTCAAGAACAATTCTCAAAACTCAAATAGACAAAATTTGGTAACTCCAACATTATTTAGGAAAAGAAAAGAAAAGAAAAAAAAAACATTCATTAAAAGAATATGGTATGCCACAATTGCATTTATTTCTTAATTCTAAAATCCAAACTAATTGAGTAAAATCCAGTGAAAATGGTAATAGCAGAAAGCCTTATAAAAGCCATATTGCATGAAACTTCAATAGGATCAAATGCCGCCACTTCCATGGCCTTCACCAGCTCCACCGCCAAAACCACTACCGCCGTCTTCACCACCTCCGCCTCCGCCTCCGCCACCACCGCCTCCGCCACCACCACCACTTCCTCCATCGCTACCTGATCCTTGACCACTACCCCATCCACCCCCAAAACCACTGCCTCCATCTTTACCACCTCCACCTCCACCACCACCGCCTCCGCCTCCGCCACCTCCATTGCTACCGGATCCTTGACCACTGCCCCATCCAGCCCCAAAACCATATCCTCCGCCATTTTTACCTCCTCCCCCACCGCCGCCGCCGCCGCCGCCTCCACCACCTCCTCCATTGTCACCCCCGCCTTTACCAAAACCAATTCCAATCCCAAAACCATTCTCTCCTCCTCCCCCTCCGCCACCACCTCCGCCGCCACCTCCACCAATATCGCCGGTGATACCTCCAATGATTTGGTCAATTCCTCCGTCAAAGCCGAAGGATGGAATCTGAAGAAGCTTCCTTGCATATGTGGTTTGCAAAAATGCACATACAACAAACAATAGAACCAAACTGCTACTCATCTTTGCAATTGTTGCCACTGCATGCACCATCAAAATATGACAACTTACTTAATATGGTCATGGATATGAATTTTATAAACTGGCACGTAAAAATTTTTACACAGACATGTAAAGCTATTTCATAATAAATATCAAAATTATGATTCAGACGCAAATAAATATCAGAATGACTTTCATAATAAACATGAACATGCATGACAATAAGAACGTAAAAATGTACTTATTTTGTCGCATTTTTCACAGTATTATAAGGACCATTAACAAACAAATTGGAGCAAAGCTTCTTACTTGTCTCTTCTCCTTTGTGTTTTGTGCTGGAGATCTTAGAGAAGAGCTGTAAGCACTTGGATGAATTTTGTGAGATGTGAAGGACGAGTTTAAATAGTGTGGAATAGTGGTAATGTAACAGTATATCGTTGGACATTGTTAATGAATGTAATTAATACTAGTAACATATATGTGCAAAACGGAAACACAAGAAGCGCAGAATTGAATGTGATTAATTAGTCTACAAGGAGAAGTTACGTTATTATGGTAAATTAATCTTAAGCTAGTAATTTACCTGTTCTATTCTGAGCTTTGAAGTTGGAAGAAATTAGTTTACCGTTATTAATTAGTATGATGAAATATTTTTTTTTTTTTGGGAATTTTGGGGGGGGGGGGGGGGGGGGGGAGTGGTGTTGCACGAACAGCCTATTTCTGTTGCCCCATTTAGGTTTTAGCCAATTGTTAAAAATATTTACCTTTAGCGACTAAATTGGAACTTTAGACCTTTGGGTGTTAACTTCAACTTTCGGATCTTAACATCAAACCCAAAGGTCTGAATTTCAACTTTATACCTGAAGGTTTGAAATTAGGCAAAGGCAACTTTAGACTTGAAGTTCAACATAGTGGCTAAAACCTAAATAATTTCTTAAAACTAACTACAATTTAAAGGGTTGCCACAAATAGGCTCAGAAGCGAAATTCTTACATGAAATAGTCCTGTTCATGAAAACTTTTTGCAAAATGATCGACGTCTCTTTGTCATTTTATTCAAGAATGGTTAGAAAATTAGTATACTGAATAAAGGTTCACAATGCCTTTGGTCATTGGTAGACGTAACTAGACTCAAAGGGGTAAGTGCACGAAAGGCCATTTTTGTCACTGATCTTTGGGCACAGGCCACTAATACTAAAATATTTAGTTTGTGGTCACTTTCGCTTAAAAGATAGAACTTCAATCCAAAGTCCTATGGATTGAAGTTCAGCCCTTAAAGATAGAATTTCAGTCCAAGGCCATGTTGACTGAAGTTCAGTCCAGTCCTTAAAGATGAAACTTCAGTCCAGAGCCATATGGATTTAAGTTCGGTTCTTAAAGATGGAACTTCAGTCCCCTGGACCGTATGGACTGAACTTCAATCAATGATCAGAACTTAGGTCAACGTTTATTTAGTAAAGGCCCACTAGTGTAAGATCAATAAAAATAGTGGTCTCAAACTAAATACCGGCACTAAAAGTGAGCTCTGGACGAAATTTTTACGGATTCACGCTCTCCGAATGGAGAGTAGTTCGGTAGAGTGCACTTAGCTCTCGTAGCTTTTACAACACGAATATAAATTAGTTGGGCAATTGAATTTTGATTACATGATAGTTGAACCAAACCTATAAATACAAGTTTACAACTATTTCAAATTAACTTAGGCGAAACATACATTTACCATATTTTCACCCACTGTAAAAAAGATATTGACAATACAAGATTATACTTCACATACCTACTTGGAATCTTATATCCGCATCTATAGTGTAGCAAGGGCGCAAGGAAAAAAGAAAAAAACAAAGTCGAACTTTTCTTATATTCCAGAAGTTTACAGAAACTTGATAAATCAAATTTCTGAAAACTATAACTGCTATTTGATCCCTCTGAATTTTCACTCTGGCATGTCATAACAAAAACGTAGCAATTGAAGCTCGTAAAGCAAATACGTATTACTGCATCATTCAATCCGCGACAAATTAATCGAGTGGCTAATTTTTGAAGAAGAACATTGCATGTTGAGATTTACATAACTGTATCTCTTTGCTTCAGTTGAATATATTCATCACAACTAATTTATAAGAAAAGCAGACTACAACACTATGTATAGTAAATGTTTGAACAGAGGAGGAAGTTCTCCAAAGAAGAACCAACAAAAAAGGCAAAAAGGACCAAAGAAAAATAGGGGAAATACATGTAGGCAAGTGATTTCCTACCCCTGTCCTCCTCTTAAGATAAAAATTAAACATACATTATACATACACAAGGCATATCGGTAGTGTCAAGGTTCCAGCTTCAGCGAAACAACTCTAGACTGCCTGTTACGCTTGGCCACCTTCATAAAGACTATAGAGAGACATGGTGGTGCCCACCAAGGTCGACGAACTTTTTGCTCCCCCTTCAAGCAAGCCACTACAGGAATGGATTGAATCAATAAAAAGGTAAAAGCAAATGTAGCTCGAGAGAAAACAGAATGGTTATCTTATAAAGCAACATTAGATTAAGTGATGTTTATCAATGGTTAGTATTAACAACATCCCTGACATGGTGATCGGAACCGCATGACAAAGCTGAGTCTGCAACATCCTCAAATTCTATGGATTAACTACATCGTGCTTGTCGTCCTTATGATTATTTTAGAGAGTAGCTATATCGAACTATTCCCACTTCAACCAAAATACAAAGTTGTCAGAGCTTCGTCCATCCATTTTAGGGCCGGCTAGAGGCATTCACAACCATAACACTGTCATAACTATTCGTGAGCTATGAGATCTCTTTTTGTTATTGTTTTGCTTTGTTACGTTTTTTCACTTACCAAGGCGAACCGAGAGATCTCTAACTAACTTCACACTGAGCGAAAAGGTCTTTTACATAGCAATGGAATCACCAAGTCAAAGCTGATTTAGCATAAAAGATGACAAACCACCTTAATTGCATTGCTGGACAAACAGAAGAGACAGTGGAAAAGCACCGGACAAACTTTGCATCAAGAAACTGTGACGATTAGAGATAAAATTAAGAGAGAGAGAGAGAGAGAGAGATGGAAGGATTTTTTTTTTTTGGGGGGGGGGGGGGGGGGGGGGGGTGAGGAGGAGGACAAATGCACCTTTTATCCTCCTGAGCTCCTTGCACAGTGTTATGAAGTCTCCCCATTTCATGTGACACCTTCTTATAAACCGTAATATCTGTTCGGTCGTGAACATGGACATCCCCTCCAAATACTCTCCGTTAACACCATTCTCTTTGAAAATAGTACGATAGCTACCGAGATTTATTTCTTCCAACCATAAACCAACATCCTGCCAACAGAAGTAGTAACAATAATCAGTCATTGAACGAGTAACATTCCATTTTCATGTTTTTATTCATTGAACAAGCTTTTTCTCCCTTATGTGTGGCCATTGCCACCCCAACCACTGAAGCTGGGGAAAGAACAATAGTACTTCATCCTGTGTGTTTTCTTATATTATTTCAACTTCTTTAATTGGCCGTGGGTGGGGGGAGGGATAAGGAAGATCTTAATGAACTGGAAGAGTGGATCATAGAACCAGGAAAACAATTGTGAAGTGAATATCCTTAGGAATTCAAGCCAAATTCAAAAATGTTGTCCGTCATCTTTAGATAAGAATGACGCTCTTATAAACCTATTGTAAGAGCCCAGCCCGCTAGTGATACTGTCCGCTTTGGACCTTGACCCGCACGACTTTAAAACGCGTCAGTAGGGTCTAAGGCATGTTTACTTAAATATCCAGGATCACTCCTGTGTTATGCCAGTGTGGGACACTACTCCTTAGTTGGGGTGTCACACCTATTTAAGCCGTTAGGCTTGAATGATCATATGACTTTCATGTCACTACTACTTAAAAGGTGAATAGGAACTTCTGCTTTACCTGCAAGGCATACATGCACAACTTTATAACGAATCCGGTGCCAAAATGGGTGCTTTATTTAGTTGAGCAACAAAAATGGGTTGCCCAACTAAAAAGTTACAAAAACGGGTATATCGGCATCAGAACTGCCGACTTACAACAATTGATAAATGGTAAAATTTGACGAACTAACGGAGCATATTTCTTAACAAGTCGGCATTTGATTCACCGACTTAATAAGTCGACAGAACAAACGCCGACTTGCAATAGTGATTTTTAACTAATGATAATCGGCATTAGTTTTGCCGATTTATAAGTCGGCAAAACTTCTGCCGACGTTTATGCATTTTCCGTTCTATATAACTCTTGTCTCACATCTTCTATCCTCCACTACCGATTACCTCTTATTTCTTATCTTTTCTCACATCTCCTATCAACTACAAGAAACAGTTTTTTTTTCTCGTCATGCCCAAAGTAAATGTATCATTTTATTGGGGTGGCGAAATATTACATGAAAATAATTCAATCAGATATAGTTTACCTGCTAAAAGTAATTTCAAAGTGCTAACAAAACTGTTAGTGGAGGTGATAAGGGATGTATCATTTTATGAGAGAAGTGTTACATGTATAATTTTATTTACACGTATAATTTTATGCATTTGTTTGACAGTATAACTGTTTCTTGTTGTTGATAAGAGATGTGAGAAAAGATAAGAAATGAGAGGTAATTAGTAGTGGAGGATGAAAGATGTGAGGCAGGAGTTATATAAATCGAAAAATACAGAAAAGTCAGGCAGAAGTTTTGCCGACTTATAAATCGGCAAAAGTAATGCCGATTATCGTTAGTTAAAACTCACTATCGCAAGTCGACGTTTATTCTGCCGACTTACTAAGCCGGCGAAACAAATGCCGACTTGTTAAGAAATATGCTCCGTTAGTCCGTCAAATTTCACCGTTTATTAATTGTTGTAAGTCGGCACTTCTAGTACCGATATACCCATTTTTGTAACTTTTTAATTGCGCAACCCATTTTTATTGCTCAACTAAATAAATCACCCATTTTGGCGTCGGATTCCTTTATAACTGTAGGTCAAAACGAGCATGCATGATGCAACTTTGGCAATCTTGATATCCATTACAAAACCCTCCCTTTAAGAATGAGAGACTCCTATCCACCTCTTTAGGCTTCTGCAAGCTTGAATTTATTCACAGAATTCATGTCACTTGCTTAAGAGGTAAATGACATTGTCTACCTCACCCTATTATTTGCAAGTATGAAAGAGCAACTATACACTTAAGACGTTCAAACAAGCTTTCACCTTTGGCCATAATAATATACATTATACTTCCCCTCAGAAGAGTGGCGAACTCCTAAATATACCTTGTTAGGCCTCCATCGAGCTTGACTCTAATTGTATGACTTTCATGGCACTACTTGAGAGGTAAATAAGGACAACTGGAGTCTACCTCACCCAGTTTAATTTGTATTTGCTATGCAGCTTACAGCAGGAGGAGGAAAAGGCTTGAAACTGCGGCAGTCATGACATACAATCATGTATCATACTCCCTCTATTTAATATTATCTGAACCGGAGTTAATTTTTTATGGCACCAGCTCTAAATCCATTAACAATTATTTTTTCAGTCTTTTAAGAGCTTAAGTTTCTAAACGCGCAACAAGGCAACCAGGTCCTTTGGGCTTGAAGCAATAAGCAAGAACTAATATGCATGCTTCTTTGAAGTGAAGTGCAATTTATGACGATTACAAAATGCCAAATATAAATGAGTTTAGTCTTTAATGATCAAATTGTAACTAAAAGTAACTAATTTCAGTATCCTATAAACAACAATGGCCATAATAGTCCAACTCCTCAAGTTGAGATTCATCTCGCTAGGGTCACTCCGTGTGGTCATTGTTTGAAGCGCACATTACTATGAAGCGCATGGTTTCAATAATTAAGCTATAAATCCACACATCGCTTTAAACGGCGAAGCAATACTTTTACCACCGGTCACTCTCCATCACATCTGATTTAATATGACAGTGTGTTTCTATTTTGGGGCATCCAAAAATGTTTGAATATTTTTTCTATTATTCCTTCACCCAAATATACTGTGTCATTTACTTTTGTTGCAATTATAAAGGTAAGGGTTACAATAAATTATATTTGAAGAGGCAGGTTCGAAACTGTAAAAAAATTTAATCTTTTAGAATAAAATAATATAACAATTTTTAGAATAAGTTTTTATTTTAGGAAGGGAGACACAGAATTGGAAGAATTCAAAACAGAAAGCAGGGATACTAACTTCAGTTACAAAAAGCAATTATACCATCAATTCTCATGATTCTTTTTATAAGGACAAGCAATACTCATAATATTCAAAGAAAAAAATGTTGGTTTATTTAGCTGATCCTCTGTGTTAATTTGTTAGAAGTACTATGTAAATATCTTCTTCCACTGCGACTAATACAAGGTAAAAATCAAACTAAAGTTTTGATTACAACCACATGGTGCAACATAAAGGACAGAAATTATATTTTGTGTTTCACAAATATACTATAGAACTGGTAAGTTTAACCACTAGAATGGAATTAAACCCTTTATTGTTGGCTGGAAGGAGTATACAACAAGGCACAAACAAAAAGGGAAGTGCAAAATTTTCCAAAGGCGAGTACTATACATACTCTAGTTTTAGCTGTATGCTCCTTTTACTTTCTCGCATTAAAATATAACGATAGCCCTTTATATGCCTTATTCTAATTGAAAATTGAGCGCTCATATTTATAAGTATCTAAAAAATATTAGCTTCTTTATTTAATATGTTAATAGTTAGAACTTTTTCTTTTATCGATAGAACTTATTATAATTTATTTTTGTTAATAGGTAGAACTTTCTCTTGTTATGACACTCGGATGTTACTCATTGATGGGTAAACATTTCAATTACACAAGAAGAATCTTTTCCTATTGAATAGTTTCGAAGACAACAGAATTATGAAGATTTTTTCTTTAAAATAAATACTAGTGATGAAAATGGATGATAGTGTAACCATGAGGTCTCAGGTTCAAATCCCATTGGGATAAAAAAAAATACTAGACCTTTCTTCCGATCTATCCAAGCCTTGGTGGATAGAGTTACCTGGTACCTGTTGCTGGTGGAAGATGGCAAGTATTCAGTAGAATAAGTCGAGGTGCGCGTAAGCTTGCCCGAACACCACCGTTATCAAAAAAAAAAATGGATGATATTGTAAAAGTTTATTTCTCTGCCTTTATTTGATGATTTTCACAATTCAAATGCAGAGACATGCGGTTCAGCAAATCACTTTCCCAGATACCAACCTTGAAGGAAGTTGGTCCTTAAAGCTGCTCTTGTTAGTGATATATAGATAATAAATTCATGACCATGTTCTCTATCTACTTACACCTCCACACCTAAAACGGCGAAGTCCTTAACTATGCAGAGCACTGATAGTTGAGGCCCCAAGTGCTTGTAATAATTTCAAGTTCAAATTCTATTATATCACACAGATTACTTCTTTCCACATACACATTTTCTTATGACTAGACTGAGGCATGTATGTAGTTTTTGGTAAATTCTCTATACGTATATTGAGCTAATGCTAAGAGTGGAACGCACTTATGAAAATAGGAGAAAATGGATGAATATTATAACTCAACTATTATATTAAAAGATGATAAAAAAATTATCCCAAATAGAATAAGGCAACATATGATCAATATCTATATTGTCTTACATAGTGTTAGCTGGAAAAGAAGCACGGGATACTCCACTAGTAGAACATCAATAATCGCTATTGTTGAGCCATTCAACAATATAGAAGGATGCATTTCACATGAACCCATGGTCATTCCGCAAAACTAGATTTATTATGTACATATTTCTTAAAATATGTCTTATATGATGTTTGTGAACTCATGCTCTAAAAGCTTGAATGGTTCCCTTGGTCAAATATTGGTTCACACTCGCAGGGATCAATTCCCACTAAATGCATCTTTTTAATATATTTATTCCACTCTATTACTTACATTTGTCTAGCTTGTTTGTACTTTTTGCTTTAAAAAATGAAAATTGTGGCGTGAGAGATTTGAACTTGTAGTATTTAACAAATATCAAAAACCATTGACCACCAGGCTACCATCATTGCTTATGTATAGTCATTCAAAAATTTAATATATCACATATATACAAACTATAATTTTCTGACTAAGCTTGTTAGTGGGCCACCCCTAGGACACTATAGCTTTGCCCCTGTCTATGGTGAACCCATCCTTTTGAAATCCTAGATCCGCCTCCGAGTTAGCAGCATGATTTTAGCGAATTAGCATCACAAAGTATCTTATATGTCATCCCTAACCTCTAGGGTAATTTTACCATAAAAGATAATGGTACCATGTTGTCACTAAAGCCTCCTTATAAAGTACAAAACACAACTTTGTAAAATCCCAAAAAGATCCAGATGAAACTTTGATTTTCCTCTAATCAACAACTCATTACTATGCATAAGACCATAATCGTGGCAGCTCATTTGCTATCTTGAAGCTTACATAACCCAGAACGACTACATAATCCCATGTGCATAGATCACTGTATTCCTTAGCTACTGAAGATGAAAGGTGGATTTTCATGTAGCAAGAGGTGGGCAGTATGCTGTATACATTTCCTCATATATCTTAGTCAGACTGCTAACCTGCATCTATAAAAGATAGCATTCTCGATGATCACCATTTAAATTTTCTTGCTGCACCTTATAGAGCTAACACGCGTATACTCAATATAATCATGTTCGTACTCACTTGACTGTCTCCACCTTCTTGGACCTTAGTGTAACCTTCTAATTTTAGATGAGAAACTACATACACTGCTATGAAATAGAGACCCAAGAGTTCTATCCTCCTGTTCATTCCACCCTTAGAAGGTAAGAGAAAATGTTGGAACTAAAAATATTTTTTTTTTAAAAAAGAATAAAAATAAAAAGCTGCAAAACCATCCAACCAAGACATCTCCATTCACATTTTCCAAAAAAGAAGTCCGTGCACATTAAGTAGATGGATATTTATGCCATGAAATAGTAGACAACAATGAAACAGCATGTGTTTTTACATTATTAAGGATGTAATTTTTATAAGCTAATTTCTAATGAGGTATATAAGATGTAGCGAACAGAGAAGCTAGTGCCTTTCAAACATATGAAAAGTATAAATACCATCTGGGTCAATTGGAACCCATAGTTTGAAACTCAAAAGGTGATCTTTGATGCAACTACCAGATGAACTTCTTAATAATCATGACGCAGAAGGCAGCAGAGTTGGATCTTTGATGAGTCAGTGACCAGATATTTGTAATCAGTTAATTCTCTAAATTGAAATTAGTATCTGAAACCTGAGAGACTCAACATGAAACTTCAGTTCACTACATAAAGGCATTTCTTGTTAACTAGCTACAAGGGGTTGTGAAAGGAAGAAAGGTCCATAAGCTGCAGTACATACTACATAGGATATCTATTACCTCAAATTTCACATAACACACAGATTCTAAGAATCCAGAGCCAATTGCATGGAACTTGCAGACTCAAGCTTTTAGGACAGAGATGCCAACAGATGAAGCTGTCAATCAGCTGAGGTCGTATAATGGCCTCATCAAAAGAGGCCTAGAGTGAACAACACATATACTTTTAGATAATAACTGGGCCTTAAGGCCTTTAATGCTGCACAATTACTGTCGTGGATAAATGTCATTGATAGTTTAGGTAAGAGAGGAGCAGGAAATGGTTCCGTTCCTATCCAAGTCCGTGATTAACTGTTTCTTTACTTTGGTTTAGTTCCTTCATTCCTCCCTTAACTTCACACTTCACTTATTCCTTTACATTCTTCTTATATTATTGTACCCTTTCCTTGATGTTCTTGCTCCTTCTCGCTTATCATAGAAAAGAAAGCATGCTTACAATTCATCCTACTCCAATGTGACATATCCGCAATATCTATATTTACCTACTTTAAATCTTAAGGAGACTCAGATTGAAGTTCCCTCACAAAAATAAATGCTCTTGAGCTCCTAATTTCAAACACACTCCCTTCACTAGTAACCTAGAGTACAATTCTCTACACCCAAATGGCCGATTTAGGATACAACAACTGAGTTCAACTGAACCCAGCAGTTTCGACACGGAAACTACCGATATAATTTCAAGAAAATACCAAATTTTAAACCCATTATTTCAATATTATAATTGGTTTTAATTACTAATAACCTAAAAGTCAAACCCATATAATTTAAATCATGAATCCGACTCTGCCTATACCATGCCTGCTATTCTGAGCAACTTATTTGTTTCCATGAATTTCCAGTTCCTAAATGCATAAATAAACATTAGCAGAATATTTTGCCTTGCAATACACTTACCCAGCTGAAAAAGCTTAACAGCTAAGTCAAAAATGATAAAAATACAATTTTTTAACTGCTCAAACATATAATCATTAGATCACCAAGAAACCAAATCGTACTACAACAGCGAGACACAAAAAACAACATACCCAGTGTTATCCGAGACACAAAAAACTAAAAAAAAAAAAAAAAAAAAAAAGCAGCTCGGTGCATAAAGCATTGGGTCCGGGAAAGAGTCGCATCCAATAATTATAATTTATAAGAGACCCCATTTGGCAGTAATCAAATAACAGTGACTCACAAGATTTGAGAATTACATAAAATAAGGAAATTAAAGAACAAAACCAAGTTACCTCAACAGTCCAAATGAAGAAATCAAGAGGCTCAGGTGGCCCTTCTTTGATCATAGAGTCAATAATATACAAATTCCCTAAACCCAAAAATGGAATAAGGGAAACCTGAAAATTTCAAAGAAAACACAAGATTAGATCAAAAAGATATTTTCTTCATTTGACAATAATTAACTACCAAACAAAAAGTAAACATACAAAATATTACAGTACCTAATCACCACACCTGTTTTATTAATTTGGTTTACTATGTTTGTTGTAAAGACAAAGAGAAAAAGAAAAAGTAGTTAAGTGCAGAGACTGGTTTTATTGGGTTTCCTATTCTTGAATTTACTCAAAGTGTACACTGTACGTACCCCCCTTGTGTCAGCTGTACTTTCAATGCAACCACGTGGGCCCGACATAATTGACCATTATTATCAACCAATTTGCTTTTCTGAATTATGTGTCTGAATTATATGTGTGTGTTTTGGTTCAACCTGCCGTGGAATTTTAGGTAATGATTAACCATTTTATATTGGAAAGGCAAAATACTCAAATACTACACCTTTAAACTTAGCCCCAAAAACATCACATATTTTAATTTTACGAGCGAGTTATCACCCCCTTAACATACTTGGACCCGTTTGTCCATGGATAATTTTTCTTTATTTTTCAAAAAGTTTTTGAAATATATGTTTGTCCATGAAAAACTGTTAGTTTTTGGAGATTTTTTTGACAACTTTTTCCAAAAACTACTTTTTCTCTACTCACAAACTTCAATTTTTTTTAAGTGAATTGTATGTCCAAATACTATTTCAACTTCCAAATACCGATTTTCAACTCAACTTGAAAATTTCTTTTTCAAATATCTTTTCAAATCTATGACCAAATGACCACTTATAATCCTCTATTCATTGAGACACTAGGTATGTGCTAAGGCTCTCTATTAAAAGATTCTTTCATTCTAATGACTCGAGTCGTAAGATTACTACCACATTGACTAATTTAATATTCAATCCATTTTATTTTATCTGTCATAATTTGAGATGGCACGAAAATTATGAAATAAATAAAGACTTTTAAAATTTGTGGTCTAAAATAAAATATAAATGTTTGTGTGGTTGTAAATCATTTCATTAATAGCAAAACTATAATTTTAAAGTAAGATTGTTACCAAATTTATAATAATGACATTCTTTTTGGATCAGACTAAAAAGGAAATTTTGTCACATAAATTGAAACAGAAGGAGTACGTTTAAAGGTTCTCCAGTACTTTGATTGTGTAAGCAATTTGCTCTGCATTGTTATATAAATATTATTGGAGCTTTGTTGCCTAGGTTTATAAATATTATTGGAGCTTTGTTGCCTAGGTTCTAATTTCAAGGGGAAAAATTGATGTGTAGCTATTTTTGGACACGTTAAATGAAAATTATCCATCATTTCAAAATTAATTGAGAAATAGCCAAAAATCTGCACGCATACTTGCACTCCATTAGCGTTGGCAAAACACCCCAGACTAGTCCCGTATTTTTATACTGGGACTTTGAACTAACATGTTCAAAATCCCATTATTTTATAATAGAATCATGTTTATAGTCCTCTACAGCTTTATATATATAAAGTTCTAGTATAAAATACTACGACATGTTTAAGTGATCCCAGTATTTTATACCAGAACTTAGAACTAACTTGTTCAGAGTCCCAGTATAAAAACCTAGAACTTGTCTGAAGGTGGCTATTTTTCAGCAAATTTATGCACAGTGACTACGGATCAATTAGCGCGTGTCAAACAGGCTCCCCGCGAAATTTTTACACTTGCTAGTGGTGGCAAAAAGCCTCATATGCTAAGAATTGACACCCAACAGCCTTCAGGCCCACCATTTCATACTTTTCAAAAAAAATTACAACATATAGCCGCATATTACTGGTTATGCCATTTGGTTCCCACTTATAAGTGGTTTAACAAAATACTTTCAAAATCAGCACTTCATGTTATAAATTGACAAGTGTTGTCTCTTCGAAAAATATAAAGGGTCGCTATTTGCGAAGAGATTAAAGGGGCAAGTGCTGCGAGGCAAAAAGGCAAGTGTTGCCTATACAATAGGGGCAATGTAAAGTGTTGTCAAGTGCTACTTAAAAGGCAACACTTCAAGTTATCTGAGAGAATGTGGAAAAAGATAAAAGGTCAAGGCAACACTTGCTAGAAAGAGGCAGCACTTACTGGAAAGGGAGTGTGCGGGATGCAGACGTCAATATAAGATTTTGTAGGGGTATTTCCATCCGAAATTTACTCATTAAAATTAGCGGAGGTCATTCTTACAAAACCACTTTAAGCGGAATCAATAAGACAAACTGGTGGCTATGGTGTTATAATTTTGTAAATTGCCCTATACTTTGGCCCCGACTTAAAAATGTTCAACTTTTTAGCTTAGTCTCTAGAAGTTGCAGACCTTCCTGGTGAATCGCCATTCGGGACAGGAAATCTTTGTACTAATTTCCTGGCATGTACTTAGCTATTCGCCAGATTTTTCTGCAGCTTCCAGCAACAGAAGAAAAAAAGTTAAATGGCTTTTTGAATTTGTGCCATAAGAATTAAAATGGTGTTGAGGTGTCTTATTTATGTAAAATCTCCCCACATATGCCTGAACCAGCCCTTAAGAAGCCGGAAAAATTACACAACTATGACACCTTAGGTAATGGTTTCCCAAACTGACCTCACTTAAATTGATTTGCAAGAATGGACTCCGCTAATTTTAAGTAAGTTTTATCCCTGTGGTAGCACTTGATGTTTTATATTTTTCAACATTCTCCCATATTACTTGAAGTGTTGCCCCGTCCTCCAAGATAACTTGGCAACACTTCCCTATTTAATCTATTCACATGCAGCACTTGCCATTTATATTTCTTGAAGAGGCAGCACTTTCCAAGTTATAACTTGAAATGTTGTCCGCGTATACAGCAATTGTCAATTTATAACTTGAAATGCTTCCTCCGAAGCTATTTTTTCAAATCATTAATATGTGTGGACAAAAAATCATAACCAGTGATAATGGAGTACATGTGGCGAAATTTTTTGAAAGCAGCCTAGATGACCAAAACTTATCCCTACGATAATGGGGGAAAGTGCAATAATAGCCTATTTTCGATTGTCATTTAGGTTTTAGTAAATTTTTATAAATTATTTTACTATTAGCCACTAGCTTGAGTTTCAAATCCTTGTGTCATAACATCAAATCTTTGGGGTCATAATTTCAAACATTAACTTCAGACCTCAACTTCAAACCTGAAGGTTCGAAGTTAGGATGCACTTTTCAACTTCAATCTTGCATAGCAACTTTCAACTTCAAACTCGATCATAGCAACTTCCAATGTTTTGAAGTTAAACATATGAAGCTTTGAACATCAAATAGGCATAGGAACTTTCAATCTTCAAAGCTGGTCATAACAACTTCAAACTTGAAGGTTTGAAGCCTGGCATAGGCAGCTTCTAGCTTCAAACTTTCATAGCAAGAACTTGTTTAATGGTCGAATAGGATAAAGACTCGAAATCAACTATTTCTCTATATACATACATACATACATACATATATATATATATATATATATATATATATATATATATATATATATATATATATATATATATATATATATATATTCCTAGCTAAAACCTAAATGGAAAAGGCAACAAGCCAACAAGCCAACAGTGAGTGGGAGATCCATTTTTACAACAAAATGGGGAGGGCTCAATTATACCTGCAATTGGGTCGGGCTAGCCCGGTACCGGACCGGTTCATTATAAACGGTCCGGGACAAGGAGGAAGCGTGTTGCGGGCCGAGCCGGGCTTAAGAAAAAAGACCGGTTAGTCCGGACCAGTAAAAAACCGATTTTTGGTCCACCGGTGGACCGGACCGGACCGATTTGTGTGCTTAATTAACGAGGATGTACCGATTTGTGTGTTTAATTTAAGTTCTCGTTATACTTAAATAAAAATTCCTATCTTTTTTTTTTTTTTTTTTTTTTTTTTTTTTTTGTAATAGTAGGAAATTGTAGTTTTCCTTTTGGTTGAGACGGTCTATCAATCTGACCAATATAAATAAAGAGAAGCGGCTATAAACTCTTTATTGTTTCAAGTGTGTGAACTTTTTTATTCTTTCATTTACATAGGAATTAGGGAAAGGAAAAAAGACATATAATAAATGATAATTGAACTTATACCTTTCAATATAAGAAACTCTTGACAATAGCACAACACCACGACCCAGATGATTTGGTAGTGTTACAATAGCTTCCGAGTTTAGTATATACGTGGATGGAGTTTGAAAAAGAAAATTTTCGAATTAATTCCTATTACAGTATTTCAAAATCAAATCTATCTCGTCAAAGGCAAAGAGAAAGAAAAGTTGAATTTATCATATTCTATCCATATGTCAAATTTGGTTATCTCATCAAATTAATATAGTGATTAAACTTGGTTTCCATCAATGAGTCAAAATATGATTCTCAAGATGTTTTGATCATTTCTTTCCTGCTTTCATCTTCCTTCTCTTTTTATATATGATTATATGTCCTTCCAATTGCAGGTACAAAGTGACAGGCTTAGCTAAAATATCAAAAAAAGAAAAAGGAAAAAAAAAAACGGACCGGTGCTTAATAGGCTAGGGCCGAGCCGGGGTTAAATTTTTTGAAATAAAGACCGATTTGGATCGGACCGGTAATGGCCCGAACCGGATCGGTATCGAGACCGGTGAGCCGACTCTTAACGGGTCGGTCCTGACCCGATTGACAGGTATAACCGTATAGGCTCAATCATGAACGGGCTCTTATGCGAAATTGGTGTGAAATTTAGGCTGGACAGCCACTAGACGCTAGCTAATGAATAATTAGTGCTGGCAAAGTGGTAGAAGAATAGCCATAGTAGTTTTAAGTTTCAATAAAATTCTTAGCGTTATGAACTGATTATTTTTCTATGAACTGAAGTATTGAATTGAACTACAAGAAATTTTTATAAAGCTTAAGTAGGTGTGACTATTCTTTTCAAACTCTGCGAATGCTGGCTGTTAGCACTCTTAATGTGTTTAGACAGAATTGTAGAAAAACAATGAAATTTAACATAAGGGCATGGCCCGAGCCCGAATCGAGCCTAATCGAGCTTACTATGCAATCGAGCCGAGCTGAACCGAGCTTTATATCAACGGAGTCGAGCCCGAGCCGAGCTCAACCGTGCTTTGCTAGAGTTTGACCGAGCCCGAACCGAGCTTAAGCCGACTTTATTATTTTGTGTTCCCATACTTAATAATATAGAAAATAATATTTTTAAATATTTTCTTTTGATCATAATCATAAATAAGGATAGAAATACTAGTTTATCAATTGTTAATTATTGCATTAAAACCTTAAATATAACGTAAAGTTCTAATTTTTAAGTAATCAAGCTAATCGAGTTGAACCGAGATTTGACCGAGCTTATCCGAGCCGAGCCAAACTTTAAATGAGCCCAAGCCAAGCCGAGCCGAGCCTCTTTTCAAAATAAGTCGAGCCGAGCTCCGAGCCGGCTCAGCTCTATGCCCAGGCGATAGAAGAGGATAAAGGCCAAGAATTAGAGTAGACGGTTAGATAGTAGTCGAGCGGGTTGACATCAGTATTATTCGTATATATACTATTCATATCTTACTCTTCGCATATACAATTATTGGTGTTGTCAGCTCACTTTGGTTATTTTTTATGTCATTATTTCCTTTACTATGATATTTTCATCTTGTCTTTTTTCTAAACATATTTTCAATTTTTTTTTGTTAATCTTCTTCTTAGCTGAGGGTCTTTCGGAAAGAGGCTCTCCAATTTGATGATGTTAAGGTCTGCCTACATCCATTCTTCCCAAATCCGACTTGTGGGATAACATTGGGTATTTTGTTGTCGTAAAAATATAAAATATTTTATCATTTCTTATATGTGTTTAACGTAAAATTTGTGTGAGAGGAAAATCAGTTAAATCTGTATTTAGGACCACAAACAATGATGAAACATCTAAGAAACGAGTTGAATTGCATGAATGAATATTATAGTGAGGTGATTGGGAGTATTTATAAACTATTTACCTTAATCCCAAATCTAACATAACTCTATTTCGTAGGGCTCATTGCCTATTGCATGAGGCAGTTAGCCTGCTTCTAATTTAGATGAGAGAACTATAGGCTCAAGGCGATATAACCAGTTGTGCTCGTACGTCCGATTTATCCTGCGTCTGCGGCTGTGCCTAACTTCCACAACGTCAATTATTCTTGGACCTAGTTACTCAATCCATATGAACCAACAGGCCTTCAGCTCCGTTAACTACGAATGGTGTAATTTAGACCCACGCTATGTGGTGAAGCCATCGCGTAAATCATATCGTCAATCTCCAGTATATGATTCCTATATGATGCATAAAAAATGACGTTCTAGTTGATTGTCGAGGACAAAGTAAGTTCGATTGAAACTCTGAGCACTAGGTTAACAAATGATGGTCGACATCTCAAGCAATAAAGTATAATGCCTGTAATGTTGTGACGTCAAGTTGATGTGAAATACAAATAATCAAACTGTCAAAATATGTATGTACTTTATTTAAACAAATAATAACGACTCTAGAATCTAGATCAATGAATAACAAATAAAAAATAATAAACAAATAAATATGAAATTTGATGGAAAGAAATAGTAAAAAAATGAGCAATTAGTAGTGGTATTATTTTGATATTTAACTCGTTAGCTTGTGTATATTGTGTTAACTAACAAAATAACTCCAATGTTAATTTTAAAAACCTTGTTATTTTTAAGGAGTTAGATAAAATTTATTTATTTGGCAATCATTCTTTTACAAATAGTCAAATACCTTGTCAATTGGGTATAATTCTTTATACAGTTTGCATATACACAATATATATGTTATTATACACACACATTTCCAGAAGACTTAAAATTTGATTTTACCTTGAAAATTCAATTTGTATGAGTATATTTCCATCATAAATTTTTACTATATGAAGAAATTTTATCTACATAAATCTTTTGCCTCTTTTTTGCTATCTTATTCTATTTAAAAAGTTTTTTAGGTTATCAGTTTGCTTAACCTAAGTTATCAGGCCAGCAATATACTTTTACTAAGTTATGTCTCGGAAATTTGGATTAGGGGAATAATTATCAGTATTTTCTAAGTAACCAAAATTCGACATTCCATTCCAACCTTATTTTTTCGTTAATCATGTTTAGTACAATATCCGAAGTCCTTGTTTGAGTGGGAACTTCTAAAACCATTGTCCTCTGTACACAAAATTCTAGTTATGTGATAATTAATTCAGTCGTTATACTATTTGTTTTTTGAGTCAATAAATCATACATAATTATGAATAATTCAACTATCTAGTTACACTTACTTATCAAGTAATTTAACAGAAATCCCAAAAATCGTCCTTGGAAGTATTTAACTACATTCGTTAAAATTGAAACGGTAAAATAATCTCTCAAATCTAACGAATACTTCTTAGAGGTTCCTACCATGGCGTACGGAAATTTATAACACAGTTTGCTCAACTTACTTAACAGTCATCCAATGTTGACTGTATAATAATATAACGAGTGATACGTCTTCTTACTTTGAAGTGCATTTTTATCTTAATATGATTAATCTGGCATTTTAACACAATTGTTTGTATTCTATAATATTAATCACGCATAAAATTACGATTAGTGCAGAGGGTCTATCGAAAGCATCATCATCATCATCATTTTTGTGGGGTAAAATCTCCGTAAACTCTATTTATAAAATATTACTGAAATTATTGTTGTTGTTGCGGTATAAAATTACGACTAGATTCCTTCGTATAATTTAATATAAGTGATACTCCTATTTAATTGGCCAACCAAATACTAATTTAGTTATTCAATGATTAACTTTTTATGTGACCAAGTAAATAAGTACTTTATCTTATACTGAGATTTTTTTGCTAGGATTAGTTGTTTCCCACCATCGACCAAAAGCTCCCTGAAAAAAAGTAAGACAGGCTATAGTAACAAGTTAATAAAGGATGGTGTAACATTTTTTTTTTCTAGCCCTAACAAATTTACAATAAAATTCTGGTGAACCCCACAAGATGCCAGGTAGATTTTGAGTGAGAAATGTGTGGTCCCTACTTCTTAGCATATGTGGAGGAGACTTTCTGTTGGGATTTTTTTCTATCTGTATTTTGCCAATGTATCAAAGTAATATCCAAAAATGTATATAGTATCACAGTGTGAGAGAAAATTTGACAAGTGACACACATGCAAATTGTACTGTATATCATTGTTAAGGAAGATATCTAAGTACTTTGCATGCATGCCATTTATCATACAACTCAAACTGCAGATCAATTGATCAGTTTCAAATACAAACATTAACACTTTTGATCCATGGGCCCCACTGAAGTAAAGTTAAACATTCCTATATCAAACAAAAAAAAGTTTTTGGTTTCTCAAGTCAAAAAAGACAAAAATAAGTAGCTACTCAATACATTTCAGGGAAAACATAATTCAAAAATGTACATTAAAGTCAAATTTGCCTAAAGTGCATTTTCTTCTAGTTTAGCTTAAAACAAGGAATATTTATCAATACGATATCACTGAATATGTTAGTATTATTATATGTTCACAGTTGATACTAATACATTTCTAGCGCCTAGTACAACCATTTCCTCTTATATTACTTCACATAAGTACTATTTAGTGAGTCCTAAGGTTAGATAGTGAATTTGTCATATTAGTATTATTATTTTTATATATATGTGTGTGTGTAAAATATTTATATTTTGTTCTACTTTTTATCGCCATTGGTGTGCTCTATTTACTTTGGTTTATTGTAGTTTTTATATCAATATTTTTTTTACCATGGTATTTGTATGTTGTTTTATTTCTCAAACTTGTTTTCAATTTTTTTCAGCTGAAGGTCTATCGAAAAAATATCCTTTCTATGTATTGCGAACATCTCAACCTCTCAAAACTCTACTCATAGAATAACATTAAGGGGTCGTTCGGTTGTAGGAGCATTTTACGCGGGTATTAACTATTAATGCGGGTATTAGTAATGTAGGTATTAATAATGTGAGTATTAATAATGTGGGGTTTAATAATGTGGATATTAGCTACGCATATATTATAACGTAGGGATTATTTGTTGAATCATTGATATATTACAAATTAACAAAAAATATTATTAGTTAAAATATTTATTTACTCCTTAAATAAAATTTAGAAATATCCTTATTATTATGAGGGTTAATTTTGTCATTTTAAATTTTAATACCCGCATTATTAATACCACCTTCTACCCCGCATAAAATAATACATAGATTCTCGCATTAATAATGCGGGTATTAATAATGCGGAATATACAAAAACGCAACCAAACGTTGCACTAATTTTATGTGGGTATTAAATTTCACAAAAACCAACCGAACGCTGCGCTAAGTTAACGCTGAGTTTTGTGCGGGTATTAAATTTTAAAACCCCAAACCGAACCACCCCTAAGTATTCTCATTTCCTTTTAGTTTATCGTAAGTTGACAGTTTGAAGAAATATAGCTTTGTTTTACGTCTTAATTACTCATTTTTAGTTCTAAGAAGGTGTCATTTTTATGGAAGACTATTTATTTGGTAATAGGAGTAGATGAGAAGACGAGTATAATAAACAACATACATTCTAATTGTCTTATGTTTCTAAATTCTCATTTTGATGAAATTCCCAAGTACATCTCCAACTCATTTAATAGCTATGGGACATACGTGTGAGTACTATAACATGGTGTTACCAGAGCACTCATACTTTAATTTCAAAAGACAAATAGTTTCCCACATAAGCCAACTGTTCCCTGTTCGGTTACGAATATTTTAAGAAGTTTCAAAATTTAAAAATATTTTGGGTAAGGCTTAGCCACATAGATATATCCGAAAAACTGATAAATGAAGGTTGTTTATGTCATTTACTAAGTTGGTAAACGTTCTACTAATTGAATTAGAAAATCCAGGCGCATTTCCTAATAAATTCCCGCATTTTTCTGTAACGACAGATACAGCCTGTAAATGGAGTCATTTCAAAATTTTGTTTTTAAAGTTTGAGTTATCCATATTTTCCCTATCAGTATCAAAGACTCATAATTAATTACTCCTATACTATATTTCTTTAAAATATTATATTGAATCTTTAAATATAATAATGCAGTAGTACTACTTGTGTATTGTTTCATGTGGGGTTATCGGGGTATAGAGTAGTAGAAGATTTTGTGTATATCATAATTGGTTTTGATTTGATCCAAACACAAAGGGCAGCCTATTCTTTTTTATACTACACTAAACAAATATCACTGTTCTTTTAACATTTAAATGAGATTAAGAAATAGTCATAACAAGAGCGAAAGGGAGTTAGAGAATTAAGAGCATGGATTGGTTGCTCTGATTTATCTTTTCTTTTCAGTGCTGCTGTACTCTACTCAGATACTTGAAAGGTATTTAAAGAGTTTCCTTTTCTTTGTGTTGTAAATGGTTGTTTTCATTTTATTTGTTGTCACTTTTTTTTTTTGTCTGTGTTAGTTTATGATTTAATGGAACAGTTTGATGTTTTCATGAAGAAAAGGAACGATATGTAGTATTGAAGCACATGCTAAAAAAAACTCATTTTTGTTATACACCTGCAAGTTTCTTGAAACAAGAATTAATTTCTTTGTTCAATATCTTGAGATGTTTACTGTATCTCCCCTATCTTTTAAACAAATATCAATGTTCTGTCTGTTTATTAAATTCTTGTTTTAGGTTAGTTTCCATAAGCAAACAATGAATTACTTGGTGTTTTTCTTACTTTGAATCTTCCATAACCTTTTAGTGTTTTGCCTCTTTTGGTAAACTGATGATTGCTTTTATGGCTGAGGGTTTAATGTAGTCAGTAGTACTGTCAGATAAAGGCATAAACCTGACCACTGGTGTCTTCATTTTCAAGATTAATAGGACTCGGGGTTTTCCTTCATTTTTTGCCCTCTTTGATTTAAGGATCTTCTATGACTTCTGAATTTGAGTTTTCTCTCAAATCCATGAGAAATGTATGTTAAGGCCATTTAAATTAGAAAAATCCATGCACTTTTGATGTATATGATGGAATACTATTTTGCTTATTTTTGTATGAGCAATGGTTTGTGTCTAAAGTCATCATTTATGTTAATTTGTTAGGTTGACGATGAACATGGACTTCTCAGAGTCTACGAAAAATGTATATAATCGAATTCAGAAATTAGAGCCAGAAAATGTGTCTAAGATAATTGGTTATCTCCTGTTACAAGACCATGGTGAGCAGGACATGATTAGATTGGCCTTTAGCCCCGACAGTTTGATCCATTCCTTGATTAACAAAGCTAAGAAAGATCTTGGATTATCATCCAAACCGGCCATTTCCGGTCCTCTTTCACCTCCCTTGGCCAATCGAGTGTTATATTCGGATGTTCCCATGAAATTTGCTCCATTTTCACCAGCTTCACCTCGTCCTTTTCCGGCTTTTCCAGTTGGAAATCCCTACTGGGAGGCGCCTCAAGGTCCTGCTGATAATCATCTAATTCATACCTTGGATTTCCTACCGGCTGGTTATTCGGATACTATGACTGATGAAAGTCAACTGCCAAACCAACTTCAGTGCTTATCTTTGGATGATCAGTTAGACCATATTAATTCAGATTTCTCGGGTGAACATTATTTCCCAGGACCCGCATTAGGCCAAAGATCAAGTCGAAGGTCCCCAAGCTTGCCTGAGTTTCCTGTTAAGGTCTGTCATTACTTTAACAAAGGCTTTTGTAAGCATGGAAGCAACTGTAGATACTTTCATGGCCATCCAAGTCCGGAAAACTTCTCAAATTTAAATGAAATGGGAAATGATGATCATGTTTTCTCCCCCGGCTCTCTAGAGAAACTAGAGATGGAGCTCACGGAACTCCTCAAATCTAGACGGGGTCTCCCTGTTTCAATTGCTTCATTGCCTATGTTGTACTATGAGAAGTATGGAAGGACACTTCAGGCTGAAGGTTATCTCACAGAAAGCCAGAGACATGGAAAAGCTGGGTATAGCCTGACTAAGCTCCTTGCCCGACTAAGAAACAGCATTCGTGTTATTGACAGGTGCAATTTCTACAGTTCTCTCCTTCAGTGGATTGTGTTCTTTGACACAGAATGTATTTGATATAGTTGTTTGTGTTTGGAACAGGCCCCACGGACAGCATGCTGTTATTTTAGCTGAGGATATTCCAAAATACATGGACTACAATGGAGAAAGAAATGAACATGGAGCAATTGTTGCAGGTTCTCGCCAGATTTATCTTACTTTTCCGGCTGAGAGTACCTTCAGCGAGCAAGATGTTTCCAACTATTTCAAGTGAGTGACTTTAAGTGAACTGATACCTATTATTAAGTCATCTGTCTCTGTCTTCATTACTTATAACAGCCCTTTCATGCTTATGCAGTCAATTTGGACCAGTCCAAGATGTTAGGATTCCTTGTCAACAGAAAAGAATGTTCGGATTCGTAACTTTTGTTTTCCCGGAGACAGTTAAGCAGATCCTGGCAAAGGGGAATCCTCATTTAGTTTGCGGAGCACGTGTTTTGGTGAAACCTTACAGGGAAAAGTCCAAGCTTGTAGATAGGTATATCTGCTGATTTCATTTTCTAATAACTTTTTTTGCATATTTGTTGGTTGTTCGTCAAATATACTCATTAGCCAACTTAACCTTGTGTATGAATTGCTGTGCATGCAATCTTATTGCATCGTTAATGCCTTTTACATCTGTAATTTAGCCTATTGAAATTAGCAGTGATGGCTCTTTGACCACTACCAATGATGTTTCTTCCTATTTTTCAGATTTGTGGTTGTTGGTTAATTAATCTCATTTTTTTTCCCTATCAGCAATATTCCGTTCTATCGAAGGTTCTGTCTGTCAGATAACTAGGATCTTGAGGAGCATTGGTTCAGTTCTGTTGCAATTGTTTCTTTTATCTCACTATGCATATTGTTCAGGAAGCATCTTCCTTCTAATTCGAGTTAATATTATACTTTTTTTTTGATGATGCTGTGATATTTTAGACTTGGGAATGACTGTTCGTCTAGATTTGCATTTGGTACGATCATTATCTTCTCTCTGCAGAAAATGCCTGGAGAAAGCTTATCAATCTTCCTACTATAATTCCGCTTTCGCTGATGCAGAATCTGAGTTCCAATTTTTTTGTAAGACACACTTCTACTCAAACCATGAATATGTACCTTTTGCATTATATTTTTTTATTTTTTGTCATAGAAGTAATATTTATATAAGTTTTGTTTTTAGCACCTAGAGTCTCTGAAAATTCAAGATTAATGAAAAAACAACTCATGGAGGAACAAGAGCGTGCAATTGAGTTTGAGAGGCGACATTTTCCAGAGTTTCAAGTAGCTGAAAAAACTCTGCATCATCAAATGCGCTTTGGCTACTCAGTAGAGGATTTGAGGCTTTCAGAAGGTTCTTAAATTTTCAGTTGTAAATCATATCCTCCATTTAAAGGATCCTTGAGTATCAGTTTCAGTTATCATTTTTTTCCTTTCTTTTCCTGCTTCCTATTGTATAGGCCAAAGCGAACAACTGGAGTTCCCATCAGCTGACAGTTTTAGTTACCTGCTAGATGTATGGAACAATGGTTCCACCAGCGAGGACAAAGCTAGGCACGTTAAAACAAGTCACTGTGACCAGGAAAGGTAAGGCACTCCGATTCTGTCGATTCCTTTATTTGTACTGGTCCTAATTCTAAGAATAATAATAATATTTGATCCCTTTCCTTATGGTTAAGTTTTATGGTGTTTTTGTATCCTTTTTAGTGTTCTTGATGTTTATCTTGCAGTGGTCATGGATTAAATCTTCCAGATAGCCCTTTTGCATCTCCAATAAGGAATGGCATTTCAACTGTCATTTAGGTTCAGAAATACAGAAGGATTACAGCGTTTAAGAGGACTGAGTTTTGGAATAGCAGTTCGTTGGTTCGACACACAAAAGTACTTTTCTTCCTAAATATTTCTATAAAACAGTATTAAATAGTTGCTCAGCTACCTGCAAATACACCTGATCCTGCCGAGAAGTTTTTTTTTAGGTGGACATGATAAGAAATGATATAGAAAAAGAATCCCAACATGTAACAAGTTTCATAGGTTTTCAGCTTTGATAAGAAGTTAATGATAGGGAGCAAGCTTGAGGCTTGCAAGGTCTTAGAAGTTAAAAATGTAATTATGGTTTCTTTCTGAGTTTGATGATAAAAAGAAAATAGGCACAAGATGCAGAGTTTGGGGTCCATTATAGAGATCTCTCTGCTGCTAAACACAATGCTAATGTTGCTAACAATAAAGTTATACATAGTTTTCATTTGCACTCTGTTCATCTTTTGAACATTGATTTATGTAACTTTATTGGGATACACAGTGGTGTTAATCAGTTTGCACGCACCTCAACTAAATCGGGTATCTACTATCTCCCGTTGGCACATGTATCGTGTAACTCTGCTTAGATGGATAGAAAGAAATCACCTACTTATTATTTTTGTTTTCTGGAATTTGAACCTCATTTTTTATGCCATTTTATGCTGATACATTAACTATACTAGTTTGAAAAAGTATGAAGACAAGACAATGATGGTAAGTGGGGTTTGTAATGGAAATTGGAAGAATTGAGCCAGCTAAAGAGCATTATAAAATTAGTTTTGTGTTCCCTCTTAAGTCATTAAACAAATAAACAATCTTTCTCTTCCTTTGCTAAAAAAGTAAACACCAAGAAGTTGAATATGAATGATAGATGTGTGGTCCTATGTTTCACGTTCTCTTTAGTTGGACAAACCCCCCCCCCCCCCCCCCCCCCCACAAAAAAAAAACCCCTCTCCCCACCAAAAAAAAAATGTATTAGACCCTTGATTTGCGGAACTCATACAAGTTGGGTGTTTTTAAAATTATTTTTATGCCAAATTTAATTAGTTTGACCAGCTTAAACGGCTTGCTTCTAACTTATGGTGTATGACAAGTTTGTGCTCAAAATTTTGTCGTCTTCATCATCTTCTTCTTTATAGCAATTTATACAACTGGAAAAAAAAGTAAAAGGAAATTTATAGCAATTTGAGGTTGGACTTGTGAATTTTGTAATAGTGATCGACTCTGAGGAACGTAGTGGTTTTGAAGTGCGACATTGATTTTATATTTGTGGACCTTATGTAATTTAATTATAGATTTGTTGGACCTACATATCTACTACTGTTCAATCTTTTATGTGACACAGATGTTACATGTCCACGGCCATAAACTTTTTGATTCATCCATTTCTTAGCCACACTTCATACTTGAAAAGTAATTTGATTTTCTGTCCATCCACTTCTATTGATTTATGCTAGTATTTATTCACTTATTAAGGTCCATTTGGTTGTTTCTGGGATATTTCTTTCACAAGAATAAGATACTTGTTTATTTGTAGAAAATTCATAGTAGTACATAATTTTTTTAATAAAGAATGTCGAGGCAAGTTAATTTCAGAGAATAAAAAAGTTTTGTCTACTTGTATGCAAGTCACACAAATAACTTGTACTGTAAGTTACATGCACGAATCAAGATTAGGCTTCCATTTTCATGTACTTTTTAGGGCACCAATTAAAGTCGGAAAGCCAGAAAGAAAAAAAATGGAAGTTGGAAAGGAGCGCATCTCTATTCAATTTATTTTTGGTATCTGTTTATAAAATATATTTCTATTCCGTTCCCAACATTTTTTATATAACTGAGAATTATTAACTTTGGATCTCCAAATAAGGTCAGTCATTTCTAGTGGTCCAAATGTAAGTGTTAATATACTTCTTAGATTTGTTAAATGTTGGGATACTATTAAGCGACAAGGATTCTATCTGACAAGCTATACTTCAATTTTTGTGAGCTGAACTTCAAAGACATTTTTACGCTAATTGACACACTAAGCATCAAAATTACAAAATATAACGATATTATTGAGAAATTACAAAATATAACGACATTTCTATTTTTATTACAAAACATATAATTTTCTCATTTTTCCTTCTCTCCAACACCAAACCCTAATTTTTTTCTCTCTCTCCCTTTCCTCCACCCACCTCCGCACCACCAGTCAGCTCCTCCTCTGCCGCCGATCTACTCCTCCCCCGCCACCAATTTGCTCCTCCTTCACCGTCGTTTTGTTGCTCGAATTTGCTGGTGTTGCTGCGTTTTTGATTTGGTGAAGGAGCTGCTCCAATCTACTCCACTGGTGGTTGGATTTTGTTGCTGCTACATGGATGCTCCGGTGGAACTCCGATCTGCTTCATCTCCTTCTTCTTTTTTTGTTTTTTTTTTTTTTGGGTTTTGTATGTGTATGTACGTGTATACGTTGTGTATGTACGTGTATGTGTATGTGGTGGTGGTTGTTGGTGGCTGTCTGAAGATGGAATAAATTGTATGTTTAGTTTTATACAGGTGTATGAAACTGTATGTTTGTGTATGTATCTGTATGTATATGAATCTCTTTTACAAGTGCATAGTATATGTATGTGTATATCATTGTATGAATGTGTATTTCTGAGTATATATTATATATTTTTGTATGTTTTATGTGTGTGTATGTAAATCCAAGCTTGACACACATAAATTTGTATGTATAATTCATAGATCTGTAGATCCGGGTATGTATTTGAGTGTTTATTGTATGTATAATATATATTTTTGTGTATGTGTATGTTTTTTTTTGTTTAAATGCATTTTGCAACTGTATTTATGTGTATTTCATTTTTTAGATTCAAAAACACAAAAAAAAAAAAAAAAAAAAAAAAAACGGTGGTGGATGGCGGCGGCCGGCGGCAGTCGGCGGTGATTAGGTGCCGCCGCCGCCTGGGGTGGTAGCAGTGGGGGGGGGGGGGGGCAGTAGGAAGAAGGAGGAACCCTAATTTATTGGTTTTGTTGATTTTTGTATATAATGTGTAAAAAAATGTTGGTATTTTTTGTAAAATGGAATAATGTTGGTATATTTTGTAATTTTGGTGTTAGGATTGTATATATTTGTAAATTTCCCAACTTCAAACCTTGTGGATATATGAAGTTCAACTTCAGCCCACAATAGCTGAAATTTTAACCAAAAGGGCACGCATAGCCAAAAAGTTGGCAACTAGAATTTTTTGTTGGCAGGTCAGTGGCAAATGAGGGGGGAAATTAGCAACTAAGATTTGTTATTTTAACGTAGTGCCTAAATTTGTAAAATAAAGATATTGCTATGCAGGTAAGAAAAAGATATGACCCCTTATTTATATTTTTCATTGTTTAGAATGTTATTTTTAAAAAGTTTCCTTTTTATTAATCCAGTACTTGAGAAAGATTGAGAAAGCCAGACTTGTGGACTACTATTTGGAAAATGGTGGAGTATTTTTGTCAATTAACATAAACCTTGAATGATGATATTAATCTAGATATTACGTAAAGAATTCGTCTAGGGGCCATTTTTGCCCCTGCAATTTGGTTTCAAGACATTTTTTTCTTGGCTATGCAAAAAAAGTCACTTTCGTACCCTTGTGGACTGAAATTGTACTTTATTTAGTCGGGACAAATTTACAAAAATATGACACTTTAGGTAATGATTTGCTTTATTGGCCTAGCTTAAAGTGGTTTTATCAGAATGACATCACTAACTTGATAAGTGCACCCAGGGGAGTAACACTTGGCTTTTACCTCTATCAATATTTTTTCCAAATAACTTGAAGTGCCTCCTTGCAAGCAACACTTGTAATTTATACTTGAAGTGTTTCCCCCGAGGGAACACTTGTAAATTTATAACGTGAAGTGTTGCTTACCGAGGTTATTTTGTTGAACCATTCTTGAGTGGGGGGCAAAAAACCATAGCCACAGATAAGGGGTACATGTAGTGAAATTTATTGTACATTTATGTATGAAGTTTAGGTGAAAAATTGATGAGTATCCATATTTGGAGACCTTAAGTGAGTTTCGTCCACTATTTCACAATTTATTGAGAAATAGCCACATTATCCTCCCGCACATTTACACCCTCTTGGCGTTAAATAACACTCAGACTACCCATAGTATAAACATCTGAGACTTTGAACTAAACTCCAGTAAAAATATCTGGAGTTTTGTTCAAAGTCTCAGACAAGAATCCAAGTTTTATATTAAAGTCCCAATTCAAAGTCCCAGTATAAATCATATTTAAGTGATCCCAGTATAAAATACTGAAATTTTAATGTTCACAAATACCAGTATAAAATATTGAAATTTTTTTTTGAATTTGGCTAGTCTTCAAAAAATTTTGCAACGATGGCTAGTTTTTATTTAGTGCAGTGCAAATAGGCTACATGACAAAATTTTTACGAAGTTTCGCCAAGATCTGAAATTCAGCCCACTAGAATTAAAAATCCAAAAAAATTAAATATTTTTAATAAAATGGCTCCAATTTTAAAGGCAAGCCAAAAACTGTCTATTCGTGCACTCCCCCCCCCCCCCCCCACAGGTTTTGGTCTAGTTCAGACCATGATATTTCAGACAAAGTGTGAAGTTGAGCCTAAACCTAACTTCAAACCAAAAGCATTAAAAGTAGAGTAAAAGTTTAGCCCCATAGCAGTAAAAATTTTGCCCAGCGACCACTTTTAATACAGTTATTTAGTTTGAGACCATTATTTTCTTTGGTCTTACACTAGAGGCCATTTTTGGACCTTTACCAAATAAGCATTGACTTAAGTTCTGATCATTGATTGAAGTTCTGTCCATAGGGCCCTGGACTGAAGTTTTATCATTAAAGACTGAACTTCAGTCAACATGGTCCTGGACTGAAATTCTATCTTTAACTTCAATCCATATGGCCCTGGACTGAAGCTCTATCTTTAAGGACTGAACTTCAGTCCAGGGCCTGGACTGAACTTCAGTCCAGGGCCTAGACTGAAGTTCTATCTTTTAAGCAAAAGTGGCCACAAACTAAATATTTTGGTATTAGTGGCCTGTGCCCAAAGACCATTGACAAATGTGGCCTTTCGTGCACTTACCCCTCCCCTCCCAGCTTGTTTGCACCGCGCAAAATAAATACTAGCCAGCAGTGTAAAATTATTTGAAGACTAGCCACTTCCGGACAAGTTCGAATTTTTTAAACGGTGAATAATTTTCACTTAGCACGCAAAAATGGTTATGATCTCACTTAAGTAGAACCACTTTGATATGAAATTAGGCTTCTTTAGGCTTTTAAATATTTCATACTTCGGATTCTTTTAATAGCGATGCCGAAATCACCTATTTGTGCATTTCCCCCCAAATAAATTAAGTTAAAATTACGTAGCATAAACATTCACAATGGTCATAAACAAAAAATAAACACATTCTTACTTTATTATGATTTATAGACATTTACCTATATATCTACCACTTTTTATAGCCATCCAGTTTGATAAAACACCCTCCACCTTAAATGCCTATTTTTAAGGGGAGATGATGGGTCATAACTGATTTTATGGAGTTTATCTTTCTAATTAATTTGGATATATCATAAATATCTTAACACAATCTTTAATTACATGATTTTCTCCTAATCTAACGTCAAAATCCTACAACAAGAATATAGGGTATGCATATTTTAGAATTAAAAAAAAAATAAGTCCGACTCTGATTAGTATCGCATGCATATGAGGTGCATAAATTACCAATATGCATACATTATGCATATTGGATGCATATTTTGTCTAATTCATACTACATATGCATTATTGTAATATATTTACAAGCGAGTTAATTAGAGGATATTGGATGCATATTGGAGTGGTATTGAATATAAATCATAATACATGTGCATATTGTATGTGTATTCTGTATATCGAATATCACAAGGGCATTGTAACCAATACTTGGACAATAAACAAACTAAAAAAAACGATGTGCACAGAAGTAAAGTGCCAATTAAAAATATGTTGAATGATATTTGAATAATATGCCAGCAATTAAAATTTATCTTTTTAAACGTCTTTTGTTTAGGAATAGAGAAACGACAAATTGTTCTTTTTTACAAAGAATATCACAGAGTTACAAATATATGCACACACAAATTAAAGTGAAATAGGATGAATATCTTTTGCCTAATAATCAGGGATGAGTGGATACATAATAGGAAAAAAAAATGAATACTATAAATATTAGGATTCCCAAACTTACCTTAATCTGTTATATAGTCAAAGTCATTCATGTTATTTTTAAGGAACAAACACTGCCTAGACATATTTCTATATGGTAAATATTGGCTAGCCTTTGTGATATAGTCCTAATGTCTATTTGACAGTAAGGCTAAATGTGTTTTTGGTTATATATGTTTTTTAATTAATTTGAACTTCCATTCTCCCATTCCTAATGGGCTTTATAACCCATAAACAAAAGGGTTTTTTACATAAATAGCAGCCCATATAAAAATATTTACTATTCTTTAGCCCTTACTTTTAGTAGCCACAACATTACACTAAAATAATAGAAATAAATTCTAGTGTTAATAATTATATAATACTATTTTTTCTTAAATAAAAAAAATATATATCAATGCTAAAAAAATAAAATATGTATCACCTAAAAAGAAGAATTTGCATCGTACTATTTTTTATTTTTTAGTCGCCATATTTAATATTTGCATAAATAAAATACATATCACCTAAAAATAATAATAACAAATACAAAAATAAATAAATATTGAATATGTACCATATTCAAATAGTGATATATTGTATTAAAATAGTAAATATTAATATTTATTTATTATATATTTAATATATATTACATATCGTATATTTAATGTTTAATCACTTAATATCTTAACATATGTATGTAATATTTATTGAATTATTATTATATATATTAATGTTTATTGGATACACAATATATGTATGATCTTTAATATTTATTATATATCTATTAATATTTATAGATACACCACATATGTATGAAATTTTTATATTATATTAAAAAGATACATGATACATTTATGATGCTAATATTTTATATATTTTATTAGATATTTATAAAAGTATTATTATTTTATATATTAATATTTATTAGATACATGATATATGTATGATATTTTAATATTTATTTGATGTATGATATTATATTTTATATATTTTATTCGATATTTATAAAAATATTAATACTTTATATATTAATATTTATTAGGTATTAATATAATTTTCATATTATTTATTTGATATACGGTATATATATGATATTTATATTTTTTTAATTACATATTGTGTATCTAATATTTAATCACTTAATATTTTAATATATTGTGTATGTGAGATTTATTTAATTAGAATTTATATATTAATATTAATATTTAATTAATATTTATATATTAACATATTGTGTATGTAATATTTATTTAATTACTAAATTTATCAAAAATTTAGATATTATTACAAATTGTGGTTAATACCTAATACAAGGGATAAATATTTTTTTGTATGAAATACAATTAATAATATATAATAAATATTCTTAAGTACTCCTAATATACTTGCATAACTAACATTTTAATATTTTAACATATCATTATCTATGTACTGTTTATTGTACATAAACAAATAGTAAAGAACCCTGCACAAATACTAGTACATAAACAATATCATGTATAATATTTATTTATTAAATGTACAATATTTAATATCATACATATCGTGTACTTGAATAATTATTCTCTTAATTTTTAAAATATTATGTATATATTATTTATATATTAATATTTGTTATATATATACACACGGGGGGAGGATTTAAATCGTTAAAAAGCTGATTTTTGCGCTAAATATGGTATATAGACATATGGTATATATGTGATTTTAGGCGTCAAAACACAATTAACAAATTTTTTATGATCTCTACATAAATACACAATTATTTTTTAAATATATTAACACAATAATATGAATAAGATTATAAATATTAGAAAAATAAGTAAAATATACTATATATGTGTGTGTGTAATATACTCAATCATTATTATATTATAACTATTAAAAATAAATTCTTGAAATATTCATGTACATTTAAAATATAAACATAAATAAATATGCAAAGGGAAAGAAAATATAAAAAAAGTTGAATTTGATAGTTATGGAAATTAATGGAAAGAAAATATTTTATTAACTAGCATTAGGAAAGAAACAATAAAGAGCTTTTAAAAAAAATAATAATAGACTCCTATAATAACTCATGTCTTTAATTCTTAAAATTACATTAACAAATATGAGATGCATTAACTACACCCTTAAATTAAGGAATAATTTTTTTTTATTAATTTATAAATTATCTAATGGTTAGAGAAAGAAAGGGAGTGAAAAGTGGGACTAGAAAAAGTAAATAAGTACTACTCATATGCTTACTGAGTAATTCTCTCTAAACAAAACAGTCCTACTGTGAAATTTTATCATTTTTATAGTAAAAATTTAGTCGCATAGCCTGTTTTGACCGCGTTAAATGAATACTAGCCAGCGATGCAAAACTATTTGAAGACTAACTACTTCCGGACAAATCACAGTATAAATACTGGAGCTTTGAACAAGTTTTGTTCAACGCCCCAGTACTTATACTGGAAATCAACAGTAAACTAAACCCAATATAAAATACTGGGGCTTTGAACAAGTTTGAGACTTGGTATAAAGCTTTAGTTCCATAACAAAATGCTGGGGCTGTGAACAAAACTTGTTCAACTTGTTCAAAGCTCCAGCATTTTTTATGGGACTGAAGCTTTATATATAAAGTCCCATAACAAAATAATTGGATTTATCTCTTTGATGGGACCTTTGTTATGGGAATAAATCTCATTATTTTGTTATAGGATAAAGACTCATAATAAAATAATTGGACTTTTGAACATGTTAGTTCAAGGTCTCATTATTTTGTTATGAGATTATTTTGTTATGGGACTTCTTCAGTCCCATAACAAAATACTTGAGCTTTGAACAATTTTGTTCAAAGTCCCAGTATTTTGTTATGGGACTAGTCTGGGGTGTTTTTCCAACGCTAATGGAGTTTAAGTGTGCGCACGAATTTTTTGCTATTCTTCAGTGAATTGTGAAACGGTGGATAATTCTCAATGAGCGCGTCTAAAAATGACTACTGATCAAAATTTCTCAATTTTTATATTGTTTTGCCTTTTTCTTTGTGTGATTTTCAAAACTATGATATTCATTGCTAGTATTATTTAACTTTTGAATCTCCTTAAAGAAGTGTTTATCTTTAATTTTGACGCTTGAATTTGGAGGCACTTCCGCCACAAAAGTTTATTTTTGCACAAATTGTTCCTGGAGCTAAAAGTTAAATGTCAGGTGTCGCCAGGGCCGCTTAGCAACAGCTTTTCTTTTCCACTTTTCGATTGATTAATAAGTAGTACTACGAAATAAACAAACTGTGCATTGGACAATTTGGCTATAAGACCATTTAAATGCAACGTGTTTCGAATTGTGACCTCTAACTATTGGACTCTCCTATTGGGACCTTCCTCTACTTAGGAGAGTTTCTATGTGGAAGCTCTAGCGCCACTATGTGCTAAATGGTCTTCATTCGAATTCTACTACGTCTAAATAAAAAAGATGAGAAAAATAGCGTAGCATTGAAAGGAAAAGAAGAAAGATAAGCTAAAAGGAAAGACGGTGGTCTCTTCTTCCCTTCTTGTACTTTTACCTTCCGTTTCTTTGGGAGCAAAGCCTAGGTGATAAGGAGGGTTCAAAACTAAAGAAAATAAAGCACCAAAGACTAAGAGCATATCAATGGATATAATTATTAAGAGGTGCAGTGAAGTGATTGAGATTTTCTAATTTTAACCAAAAGTTTCGAATTCAAGTCGTATGTATGAAAGTAGTGCATTTCCAAAAAATGTATCAGGTTTTACAATTAAATTTATATTTAGTTGAGTCTAAGGCGACCGTTTTATATCTCAATTCGATCGATTTATAGGCATTTTACATTGACAAGCAGTCGATTCCTAGGGACTTAATTCGAAGACAGTATGAATATCGATTTCAATGATGCAGATACGATGTCAAGTACAAGTAAATGATTCGAAGGCAAGTATAAACAGATAAAATCAAAGCAGATGACGAACTAATAATTCACGATGAGATGGCTTCAATCGAATTTCTTGTCGAGGACAAATTACGAGTTCGATTCCGTTTAAGGTCGAATGCTTAATTTTAATTAAATCCGATGACAAAGTTAGATACGATGACGCATGAGTGTGATAGAAATATATTCAATCATATAATGCGATCGTAAAACAATACTAGCAATTCACTTGGCGTGATCTATACTAACGAGCAAGTTGATAAATTATCTTATGCAATCAGAATAACGACAATAAGTTAACGAGATCGAAAGCAGTGAATCAAAGTAATGAATAACGTAAGTAGCAAGCAGACAACGAAACAAACAACGATTAAATGAGCATGTGAATAAATAAATAAAGCGATAAAAGCTTATTGTATTGAAGAATCGGAGGATGGTGCTTCAATGAAAGAGATGGATCTTCTTCCACGTTTGAATCAAGCCACGACTGAAATCTAAGTACAATGATTGCTTTGAATGACAACAACTTGATCTTATGATGAGAAAATAACAATGGTGTAGTAAGGAGAAAGTGTATGTCTTGGAGAATGAAAGTAATTTTGTTCAGATGAACGTGCCTTCAAATGAAGGAATGACATCCTATTTATAGGTTGAAAATGACAAGAATTCATAACCCTAGCAGAACTTCACTTCTTCCCGTCTTTTTTTTAGCGGTTGCCTGTTTTCATCCACTTCCACTAAATCCGCTAAATCTGTTCCGATATTCTTGGGATGAGGATCAGCTAAACTAACGAAATTTCGGATACCGGATGACTAAATAAAAACAAATAGAAGGAAATAGACGACCAGAAGACTAAAGTATAAAGAAGGGCGGAGTTCTAAAGGGGTCCCATGTGAGATCCAAAGTGCAAAACAAGGAAATGGGAATTGGGCCCATTTGAAGTCTTGGAAAACCTTTTGGTTAAAGGGTGAGGTCCGAAGAGATGAAGACAAAGAACATAGTGTGCAAAAGCTAACAGGACTGGTCGTAAAAAAATGGAAGGGTCAAAATCTTCGAAAACCTGAAAAGGATAACATATTTTGTCGGCTTATTTGATTGGGAAATGACTCACAAAGTCAAGTGATGTTTCCATTCATGAAGACTTTCCTCTTGTAATTCGTTTCTATTGTTTTGCACTTTCACTACTGTGAACCTTCCCATTTACTAGGACTAGGACTAGGATAGATCAACTGTACAGGGAGCAGTTTTGACACTTTGATCTATTGCTTTTCCTATTCGAGTATGCCATGATTTCTAGTAAAAATTATATATAGGACAAATAGAATTACTATATTTACGTTATGTTCATTTCAAAAAGACCCGACATAGCAAGAACATTAATAGTACTTTATAAAGTCTTCATCATGTGAAAAACAAGAAAGCTCAAACTATTTCTTTCTTATTTTCTTGATAAATATATAGTCTCGTTTATATGTATGATATAAGTCAAGTATCATACAGTTGCATACTCGTTTTCTGGATAGCCTGTGAGTCCATGCTTATCAAATGCAAATGCTACTTATTCTACTTCAGTAAATTAATCGTATGATCTAACTATGTCTGAATCTTTTAATCCTAACCTGCATGCGTCCTACTCTAAACAATGTAAAAATATTATACACTTCCTATGAACATTAACCAATATATCCGTTACTTATTAATGTTTACCATAGAGATATGATTACATGTAATTTTTTCACAAATAACATGATTTAAATAGTTTTAACATAGTCGGTGCATAGAACATATATAAATTCAGATAACTTTTCCCAAGAAACTTGATAAAAGAAAAGGGAAGGGAGTAGGATTATTTTTTCATAAGGTCTTTATCTTCATGTGAGTTACAACACAATGGGAATTCAGGGTTTCTTAGAAGTAGCTTTCCAGAGGTGGTGGGGACTGGGGATATGAAGAGTCTTGAATGATCTCATGTTTGAACCATGCATTATATATTCATATATACACTAGTTGCACACGCGTGCGCAGACAGACACAAATAATATAAACTATAAAATTATTTTTAGATCTAAGATCAATTATATAGTATTAGACGCATGCGATTCAATGACTTGGCACCCTTTAGAAATATATTTTTCGTCCAAAATGTTCGAGGAAAAAAGTACAAGAGGGGAGTGGGACAAAACAAAATTAAAGAAAATGAAGTCCAAGAAATACACCCTTCTGAAACATTGCTCATGCAGGTCATTCCATTGATTAAATTTTCATGCGAATTTTTTTCTTATAATTAGTGTTTAGACAAATATGATAGGTAAAAATCATAATCAAATGCATTAAAGGTAGTTAGTGGTAGCCTTGTCAGTTGTCACCCTACGGGTTCATACGTTAGCAGATGGATGCCGCAGTTATCTAGAAAGAGTCATAAAATATTGTGAGGCCATATATAACATGCTAGTATAAATTTTTGTTGTCGAGAAAAGTTATCAACAAATTAAATAAATACAGGGAGGGATGTAATTTAGGAGTTAAAGTTTATTTATTAATTATTTATCTATATGACAAGAAAAAACAACAGAGGACACTCAAAAACTCATGTACTGTGTATCATGTTATCAGTTGTTTTTTGTTTTCTAAAATATAGTTCAATTTCCTTTCCTCCTTTTTTCTACCTAGTAGAATTCTTTTAAGAAAATAAAAAGCATTTAATGATCTAAAAGTAGAGATCACGATAGGCATTTGAGATCTTCTTGATTAAAAAATTGATTATTTGGAAACACAAATAGACAAAAAGAAAAGAGGGTTTCTGCTGCGCTGAAGATAAGAATTTGTGGGGGGACATAAGATGCACACTAACTTTTGTAAGTAAGGAGAAGAACAGGAGACAAAGGGGAAACAGCATTTTCTTTTTCCAATTATTTCTTTATTATCTTTGATTCCGTAATACATCTGCTAGGGGAATCCCTGCGTGATTACATGCACATTAATAATAAATAAATTATACTCCCAACTTATGTGATTTTTTAAATCCCAAATTTGATAGCAAGTTAGGAACTTAGAGCCTGTTTGGCCAAGCTACCAAAAATAAGCAGTTTGTGTTTGACCAACTCATTTGAGAAGTGCTTTTCTAAACAGTTTGTGTTTGGATAATCTTTACAAAAAGTATTTTTGAGTATCAAATTACGAAAAAGTGCATTACTAAGATTCATTATGCGGCTAATATTATTTAAACGTATCAAATATTTAAATATTTTTCAATAAAAGAGTTAATTTTATATTTTATTTAAATATATATAATTTTATATATATATATATATATATACACACACACACACTATGGATTTTAATCAATAGAAATAAGGCTAAACCAAAAGAGGGAAGCACAAAATAAAGTTTTATTTATATTACTATTATATAGAAAGGCGGTGATGGTCGTCCAGGGCTAAAAAGGTAATTTCACTATCAGAGCTAATTTAGTTATTGCACTCTACGTGTCTCTTGTTTCCACCCACAAAAGATTTTATAGACAACTCTTATTTCGAGTTTTATCTCCAAAGTGCTTTCATCTTCTCAGCTGGAGTTTCAACAAGTTTAGACCTATTCATCTTTCAATTTCCTTCTTCACGTTGATTTTTCTTCTTGATTTATACAATTATACTCATTATTCAGTTGTTGAACCCTTAAGTAACATAGGAAAATAAAGTGAATTAAGAATTGGGTAATATTGATTTTCATACTTTTATCCCTTTTCAATCATGTTTTACTATGCATCGTTATTTTCGTAACCATTTAATATATCTTCCTTTCTTACTTTGAACTTTGTTCCCTTTCTCTTCTCTATCATCTTAAAAATTTTGAAAATCTGGATGAAATAAGGATTTATTGAAAGCTATTAGCATCTGTCGATTTGAGAACTTTGGAGCCATATTCATTGCCTGATAGTTTGAATAAACTTAAAGTTAGAAGAAGATGCTGCATTTTAAGGTTTTATTTTTATATTATACTTTCCTTGATGTTATCTTTCAGTTTGAGCTACCAATTTAATGATTTGCTTGGCTAATGAAAACGTACAACAATATAGGTATTGTTTTCTAGCTTTGGGTTCTTTAGATTTATTGAACATTGATTAAGGGGGTAATAAACCTACCTCGGCTTTGAGTTAGAATATTCTCATAATATTATAATTGATATTTCCGTAATTATGATTTATTGCACTACTTACCAATTACTTCTAACAATATTTCTCCTTGCCTGAAAAATACGTGTCTTCTGCTACTGTGGTTATAAATCGATGGTCATTCATTTTCATTTGCTTCTAGAATCTCTATACAGTCATTATCTTAACCTTTTACCAAGAATAAATTATTAATTACATAAACAATTGATAAAGATAAAATCAGGCATCAAACGTTTGATTGAGTTAAGATTTTGTGAATGGCAAATCATTTTTTATTAATACAAGATGTTTCTTCATTTTTTTTCCTTCTATTTTTGCTTTAAACTTTTCCCATTCAAGTTTTAGATCAATAGAGTTTTGAATTAACAACTCGTTAGCTAATTATTACGAGAGTTTTAAACTTCATTTCGAACTTTAATGCTATGGTATATAAGTGCTGAAAAAGTTTAAAATCAAGGTTTTAAGTTCAATATTGATGAAGTCCTTGTGCTAAAATATTTATATCGTTTTAGGAATCCACTTAATAAATTTTGGTAGTACATAGTTCTAAATGTGTTGTTTCAAATCGTATGAGGTAATGAAGTTTTATATTCGATATTCATCAATTATTTATAATCAATTTATTATACGTGCATGAAGTTTATATACAAAAATATATCAACCGATTCATCGTAAAAGTCATTCCAAATATCAGGCCCGTGTTGAACACGGGCAAACATAATCTAGTTTAAGAAATATATTGGTTAAATAATTAAATATAGTATGGTAAATAAACTTTTTTTGGTAAAGATATTTTTGTCTTAAAAAATTAATAAACTGCTTCTGCTTCTGCTTCTGGGGAGAAGCAGAAATTTGTAGCTTTTCCCCAACAGCAGAAAAACTGCTTTTCCTTCTTCTCAAAAATATTTTTTTTTCTTTTGGCCAAACATCTCAAAATCCTTCAAAAGTGCTTTTTTCTTGAAAAAAAGTACTTTTGGCTTTTGAGAAGCTTGGCCAAAAAGGCTATTAATTACATCTTCCAAGAATTTATAGACAATATATAAACGTGAAATTACTTAGAGCCAATTTGGGTAGCCTTAAAACCTAGTTCTTTAGGTTTTTAGTAATTAAAAAAAATTATTTTTAAGCCAAAACAAGCTTAAAAAAATTGAAAGTCATAAGCTGGATATTTTTAACTTATTGATTTTGGCTTAAAAGTTGTTATGGTTTGACCAACAAGTTTTATTTTGGCTTAAAAGCTGTTATGGTTTAGTACATTCATTAACAAATGCCCTAAATTATCCTCCCCTTTACTTTTGTTTATTTTAAATATTTTCATTATTTAACATTAAAAAATACTTTTTAACAAATGTTTTTGCAATTTTTTTTTCAATTTCAGTCCTTTTATTCAAACACATAATTACTTATTTATTTAATAAGCTCTAGCACTTAGAAGTGCTTTTACACACTTGCACTTAAGAGCTACTTTTTTCATCTAACCCAAATGAGCTGTGTTTCTTACTTACAAGTGACTCCTTTTTCTTTTATCAACTAAGAGCCTGTATGAGTGAGCTTAAAAGCGACTTATAAGTTAATAAGCACATTAGTAAATATTTGGTAACTTAAAATTTATGGGTTTATAAGCACTTATGTGCTTAAAAAAGCTAAAAGCAAGAAGTATCCTAACTTTTCAAAAAGTGGCTTATAAGCTACTTTTGGGCTTATAAGCCACATAAAAAAAATGCTTATAAGCTCACCCAAATAGGCTCTAAGAGCTTTCAGAGGAAAAAGGCTAAGAGCTTTAAATTTGTTTTTTCTCTCTTTTTTTTCCTGTAAAAATTGGGGGATCGAATTTGAAATCAGAGGACAGACTTACAAAGAAGTGTCTACTAACCCCCCAATATCCTTAATGGAACAAAGACATGTCACATTCATTACCTATTGAGATTAACTATTACCACAAAGTGATTGTGGGGGGTTATGGATGTAATCTCTTTCTTCTTAATAAAAAGCCTCCATAGGAGTTTTGTGAACAGATCAGAGAAATTCCTAAGAATGAGCTATTCCCTTCTATCATGGATTATATGAGGTGCGAATTAATGATTAAAATTAGTCGAAAAAGTGAGCACCAAATTCCTAACGATTTATAGAAAAGAGAAATTTGATCGTCAATGTAGCAAGTAAAAAGATACATACATTGTATTTTGGTAAATTGATTAGCAGTGGAATAACTTTTTTCATATGTTCTAATATTTTGAGCTTCTTTCACTGAATTCAACCAACTAAATTTCTCTAAGTTACTCGATTCTCATACTAGTGGAAGACGACAGATATTCGATAAATAATTAAGGTGCGCAAATTGACCCGCACAATCATATATAATGCAGGAGGACTAAGGTGTAACTTCAAAGATTAAGTAGACAAGGTGATATATTGTGAAGATATTGAAAGGGCAAGGTGGGGTGGGTGGGGGCATGTTAGCTGAAGTGGAAGGCACTTATTCCTGCGTCATCTCTAAAATTGAAAGGTGCTCTATTCTTAACCGTGTGGGTCACAATCATAAACTCAAGTACTCTTAAATTAGCCCCTCATATTTTTAATTAATTGTCGGTTCATAGGCCATAGGTTTCTACTATAACCTTTTATTCCATCTCAAACCAAATTAACTACTCCAATCTGTACAAGTTGCTTGGTTTAGACTTTTCTTTAAGCAATTTTTGTTAACTTAAACCTTCTAGTTTTCATTTATGACTAGAGCAAACATGTAACCTTCTACTAATTTGTTCCCCTAATGGTCTCTTAATTTATTGGAAGTCACCACACTTTTTAGTTCATTGGATCGACTAACTGTACTCCTAGCCACACAACGACTAGGTTTAGAGTTGTATTTCCTTCAATTCCTTTTAATTAAGGACTTTGATCGGAGGGCTTAGAATCATAGCTAATTAATTGATGTATTTATTACATAAAACCTTGAGCATTAAATATATTGATTGAAAACTTATTATAGAACATAGGTTATGAACCTGATTGTAGTTAGAGTTAATACCGGCACTGTCTTCCATTGGAGGAAATTGGGAAGAGAAAGACTAAAGAGGAGACAAACTTCTAATTAACTTTGGGTAAAATCTTTAAAAGGAAAAGAATATGCATATGGTTGGGAAGTCACAGGCTCACAGCAACTCGTGTTCTAGCAGCATATGTACGCTCAAATCTTGTTTCTTTTGGAAGACGGCTTGAATGAGAAAACATATAGTACAGATCATTTGATATTGTAAACGGAAAAACATCCAAATATCTTAGGAAAAATTACACCAGGTGCAATTCTAGGGAACCTTTTTTAAAAATATAATAATATTTTACCACTTTACCAAACATAGCAACATTTTACGATTATATTCCCAAACATAGCGAAAATCATAATTTTCATTCCCCCCCTCCCCCCGCCTTTCACAGCCGCCATTGTTGCTCTGGTGTCGCCACTGCTCCAACTTACCTACTGTTCCCGTCGTTGTCCATCTCCTTATCCTCCGTCGCCCATAGCGTTTCCAATTACTGCGCTCCTATGTCCCTTTGTTGTCACATCCGTCACCGATGGATCTGTTGTTCACTGCCGGCGACGGCGACTGCTCTGCTTCATACATTGCCTCCATCACAGAGCATCGTCAGCGATGACACTGTTCTTCTTTGGTCGCCAGCACTGCTTTTTCTATTTTTTTTAGTTTGTCTGGTGACTTTTTCTCCGGTGACGGAACTGATTTCCAGATCTAAAATTCCAACGTGTATGCACAGTGTATGTCATGTGTATTGACATTATATGAATAGTGTATGTCCTATGTACTTATGTAGATACAATGGACATACAACAGGCATACAAAGTATATACACTTGACATACAATAATCACGATACTATATGCATGTGTTGTTTATCGATTGTATGTACATTATACATGCGAGTTATGTATTGAATAGATATAACAGACATACAAAAAAATACAAATGACATACAATAATCGTATTGGTGTATGCCTACTTATTTTCATTGTATGCATAGTGTATCATTGTATATACAATGAAAATACACAACACAAACACAAAATTACAAAAATAAAAATATTAAAGAATATTTTTTAACGGTCGGCGACCTTAAGGTGCAATCATTGGGGCGGCGGCAGGATAGTGTAGGATGAAGCTCTAGGGTTTTTCCCCACCTTTTATGTATATTGCTATATTTTGAAACGGGCCTACTCCTCCATAATGATGGTGGAAGACAAATAGCTTGTACGGTGCTCGTAGTCCTACCTGACTATGAGCCAACCTACTCCTTGTCCCAGATTTCTAGGAAGCTCGCCTCAAAGGCTTAGCTTCAACTGTGTTGTCCGAAGGTTTCACCCTTTCGCGCATCTCATATGCGGAAACATCTGTATGCGCACACCCAGGGTTGTCTAAGGACATGAAAGTCCCTCGTCTATCACTAAGCATCGCTCTTGTACGCGCTATGCAATCCTCAAGCATAACACTCGCCCTGTGCCCTGCCATTTGACAGTGCTTTGCTCAAGTAGGACAACGTTTAAGCCCTTGGCCTTTGTCATGTGCATCTTTCAAATGACCTTCTAATGTCTCCCGACATCGGCAAGGGTAGCCCTCGTATCGTGCCTCCATCCTGAGTAGTGCAACGTCACCCCACGACTGCACGTCTAGGCCAACGACGCTTACTTGCAAGGCTGAACCCAAGCCATGTTCACAAGTTAATACACGAGGCTCTTGATAGCTCTCAAGTATTCAATTAGTATAGAGGTCTCTTTCCTTGTGGCCACGCATCGTCCATAGAGTTGCGTAACTCATATATATACCTTAGAGACTCTTCTAAGATGTTTAAGCAGTCCATTGAGGTTCTTTCTTAAGGCAGATCACTTGGTGTGACGTCCCAACAATATCCACGTGGAGGGCTTGTAGGATGTCACCATGCATGCCCTCTTATATATGCTCTTAAAAGAAAAACCAATGTCTTAATAGTTGACATCCTTTGTCCCAACAATTGTACAATGACTTTTCTCTCAACTCCGATTTCAAATGAGGCGCCGTTTATTCCTAAAGATTTCTCTTGACTTCTTTCACATTTTCAAGAAGTTTCATCCCATTCCTATACTCATGGTAAGAGATATAGCCCTCAGAGAATCAACATAATTACACAAATGCCGCTGTTCCTTGGATAAGTCAAACCCTTAAGTAAATGAACTTCGAACAGTCTTATATTTGGTATGCCCACTCTATAGCATCTTATAAATAATCCCCCCACTTTATATTTCACGATTTCCACTAATGACTCAAAATATGTGGCACTGACACTCGTTGCCCGTATATAGCTCGCACGGCTGATATTCAGCCCACATACGGCTGATACTCGTCCATCGCCTTACTGACACTCGTCTAGCACATGCCTAGCACTCGTCTAAGGCACGACTGATACTCAACCGAGCAACTGACATTCATCTAGTCCGCCTGTTGTACAGAGTCGCGACGCGCGCTAAGTCATCACAAAGGCGACACATGACATTTATCAAACGAATTTGTGCTTCATTTTAAATAGAAGCTTCACCTTTCTTTCCTCTGCAATTAGGGATTCACCTTTCAATTTACTTGTCTTCATATGCCCCCTTCTATCATGGGCATCACAGAAGTTTTAAGATGACTTGAAATAATAAGTTTTTAAAGTCGCGTTGATAAATAATTTTTGAAATTTAAAGTTGTGTTTGGACGTACATTTCACCTGAAAAAAAGTTGAAGTTTTGTAGATAGAAAAAAAAATTCTCTCAAAACCCAGTCTCAACCTGTTTTGGAAATTTGAAAATTTGATTTTCAAATTTTGGACAAACTTTATAAATAAATAAAAATTTAAAATATTATTTGAAAAAAGCTCCAATATTTTATAAACAGATGGGAGCTTATAGTTAGGGTGTGCTTTTGACAAGATAAAATTTTAATCCCTGTCGTATCAGAGTTGGATAAAGAATATGACGAATTGAGACATCCACTTAGGGTAAAAGGGCTGGTATTCATTGGATAAGTAGACAACTAACCGAAAGAGTTGCTAGTTACAACTTGGGAATGGATTTGAGAAGGTGTAACCAATTATATAATGTCCCACTTGTATGAGTTCTTTTACATAACAATTAAACTTATGAAGCACACTTGCTTCATTTGCACTTCTAACTATAGTAATCCACTATTTTTCCTGAGGAAATTGTACAATTTTTCATTTAATCCAAAGCTTTGGGTTATACTATAATTACTACTATAGGTAGTGATCATTTAAGGCTTTTTGAGCTAGAGCTACAGTACTGTTCATTCAAAGATAACTCGTGCTAGTTGATTTATTCCTACGATCGAGGGAAAGAGCTACTTGATTAAAAAAAAATCCACACCTAGATTATATTGTGCTACTATATTGTTTTTGTTAGATCATCGATGGCATTTAAGTAATGACTCTCTAGATTAATCTTAATCGAAAGTTCACGTGCATTTTACCAGTAGAAAATATTTGTGCTAGAAACGTTGCTCAGTACAACGTATGAAACTAGCTACTCAAATTGAAAATTGTTATTTTAGTGATTAAATGCATTGACACTGTATTGCATATAAGATTGTTGTATATGTGAGGGTATATATATATATATATATATATATATATATATATATATATATATATATATATATATATATATATATAATTATAATTGCAATTTGTGAGAGTATAAAGACGTAGTTGCATAATGAGGTGTATAATGGTGCTACATAACTAAACAAATATCTCATTCAACTTCTCTAGATAGGTGGTACATTTAGTTAGTCTGTTTTTGCATTAATTATGCGTAAATAATTTCACGCTAAAATAAGTTTAACGCTTTTTCTTTTTTGGTCGATTTTTCTTATTTGTTTCTTTGTTCCTCGGATGAATAAAAAGAGAATATTTTTACTAAAATAACTCCGCAGTATTCTGCCTCTAATTGATCTACATAATAAATCCCAATTTTGCGTATATCAATTTGACCTTTTCTTTTAAATCAAATAATTACGCACACCTCCATATTTAGTCCTCTCTTTTCTTTAATAATTATCTTAGGAATAACATCGAAATCTCTTCCTTTGGACCTGACAAATTTGTCGCTTTCTAATTTCCATATGTTAATAATGGTAAAACCTCAAATGATCTACGTACGGGCCACTCTTAATCTCAATCTCAATCTAATCTACAATATCATTATCATAAAATTGACATTAAGAGGTGAAATATGTTATGGTGACGTCTACCATCATGTTTTCTGCAATATTTTAGTTCATCCTAATTAGATTATTAACAAGAATTGACCTCATGATCTTATCTTTTGATTACGCAGAGCACACTTTTGCCACTATATTAACACTAAAATGGCAATGGCTTCTAAGTTTTGTTACTAGGCCCTTTAATTCTAAATACTTAAACAAGTTATGTTATTTGATTAGATGTGACCTTGTGCTACGACTTCTTATTGATTACGGAGTAGCAAATATGTCGAATTTGACTTCCTTACTATGACAAAAAAGATAAATAAAATAAAATATTTGCAACCTAATATATTGCAAATGCTCTAGTTACTATCAAAGTACCTACTTGGTCATGCATATACATGCGTAATATAGCCCATAGATGGTACAGGCATAGGCAGCTTCAAAATTTTAATTTAATGGATTATGCATTCAAAATCTAGTGCGGTTTGTTAAAATTTTAATGAATTTCGCACACATAAATATATACTAAAAGCAAATGAGAATATTTGCACACAGAGAAAACGCAGCAACTATACTCTCCATTTCAATAAGAAAAAATAAACAAAGGACAGAAAAGTTATTAAAAAAGTCTAATTTGTTTTTTCAACTTTGTGGAACGTTTAGAATGGGCACTTCTGATTTTGTGTATATTGTCTTGACCATGAACAAGAATGTAGTCTGTTTGGAAAGGTAAATTGGAAGAAAATTTGTTGGAAGGAAAGGTCGGGTTGATCGAGCCATTTCAAAATAAATTTTCTCTGCTAAGGAGTCGTTTGGTACGAAGACAAGTTATACGAAGATAGTAATATATGGATTAATAATGCAAAGATTAGTAATATTAAAATTACTTTTTGTTTGGTGTTGGGTGCATTAAACTAATGAAGAGATAAGTTATCATTTAATATATTAAATTTATTTGTAAATTAAAAAGAAATGAGTTTGCAATTGTATCCTTTGATGTTTGTTTTTATAGGCTTCTAGGAAAAAAAGGAAGGATAAGTTTGTCATTTGGGTCCTTTATCCATGTATAACGAATACATGGATTAATTATTCTATGTTGGTAGTGAGATAAAATAAGACACCAATTAAGAAATTATTTTATATAATAAAGATTAGTTATACATGAATACATGATTGATATACCAACCAAACATTGAATAAATTAATAATAGCAAATTCAAAACATGAATTATTTTACCGGATAAAGAAAAAAATAATTTAGCCAACTCTCATACCAAACGACCTTTAACAATATTAAAAGAATAAATATTATCTACGTTACTTGAATGATAATTAGTACATTTAGTCATTCAACAAAAATGAAATTAGTAAATAAAAAATAAGTACAACTAGTTAAAATAAGCTGATAGCGTAATATAATATTATGATGTCATATATATAAGTAATTTCCTTTCAAAATTCCTGTATACTCATTTTCCTAACGATTAAGACTGTCATCTAAAGACTGTCATCTAAAGGCAACTTCAGTTCAACTTCCTTTTCGTCTTCGTATAAGTTAATTAATTGAATTATACTAATTTGATTCTGTAAGTTAAGAGGTATAATTCTTGCAAAGACAATTCAATGATCAAAGTCTCTCAAATCAAATATTGGTTCAGATTCCAAGAGGGCTATTGTTAAATGTTAACTGCTCAAATCTTCATTCTAACTCTGGAAATAAAGATCATCAAATATTAGTTACATAAAACTTTTCCGTGAAAAGGTGATTAACTTTAACAACTTACTAAACACTATAATCATGCTTGATTGTCAACCATTACTGAGGTATTGTCTGAAATTTATTTGTAAAAAGATCTACTTATATAAAATCAAGGAACAAGAGCCATTTAATCTGTAGGCAAACTCTTCGTGTGTGTGTGTGTGTGTCTATATATATATATATATAGAGTTATGGTCTTATGGACCCTAAAGTTCACTTGGATATATAAATTTACCTCACAGTACATAACATAGTTTAAACAGTAAGGGAACGCAAGTTTTGAGAGATTAACAACATAAAGATTATAATATAGGGATTAATTAGAAATGATGATAGGTAATGTAGAGATAATTATTTGTAATGCATTGGATTAATAATACTTGAATTAAAATGGGATTGTTTATTTAAGACCAAATTTTTTTAATAAATGAGGGTCATTTGATCATTTTAGTTTTTAAAATGCATGCATTAAAATTTCTCGAATTCATATTACACATTATATCTCACATAAAATAGTAGATAAATTTTTGCATAACTTACATAAATATTACATCATCTATACATGTTACAAAAATGACAATCAAACAACGTATTATGCAAAATCAAATTTTATGCAAGTAACAAAAGGTAACCAGAAACTGAATTACTAATGTGGGATTGTATGCAGGTATTATAACATCTTATACATGCAATCAGACGAGCCAAAGTAATTAATAATGGGTGGTCTACGAAAATACACATCAAAATCACAATATTTATCCATCCCTACTCATAAGTTTTATATTTATATGTCCTACCCATTCAGATTTGTATAAACCATAATTTTAAAATATACCATAAAGGTATATACCCATAACGTATAATAAAGATATACAATATTAAATGGGCAGTTTCATGAATAGTGTAATTTTTAATAGGTATGACGGGTAAATACTTTGGATTTCATGGATACACGGTGTAAAATCCCATTAATAATCAATTGTGCTACCATTCACCTTGCCATGTCCACTAATTGTTAATTAAGAGTACTTAATTAGGCCACTAGGCCAGTTGATAATATAACAACAGTGGCATTCTTGTGCTTTTCTTAAACTCTGAGGTCTTAATAATTAAGCTCATCTTTTTATAGTAATACTTTATTCACAGAATTTTACTTCAAAATCATAGGGTCCTCTGTACCTTCTTCCTCTTTCTCTTAAAAAAACTCTTCTTTGAGTTGTACTAAAGAAACAAACAAATTATTAAAAATCGAAACTTGGGACTCTTCAGTTTAAGGTTGGTATGCCAACTACTTATTCATAATATGGAACTTCATTGTATTCATAAATTCTTTATAGTTGCTTCTAATTAAGCTTCTTTCTTTGTATATTCATATAAAGTTTAAATCTTTTAGAGTTTTTTTTTTTTTGTTTCAATTTGGGAATTTTGATAGGAAAAATGTAAACTTTAAGTTATATTTATTATTGGTTTGCGTTATTAGTGAATGCTTTCTTGATAGATCTGCTAAAGGTTGGATTTTTATTACTTATACAATTTGTTGATCCTATTCTTCTTCTGTATACAATTTGGAGGGAAGTCTTGCAGCAACTGGTAAAGTTGTCTTCGTGTGACTTATAGGTCACGAGTTCGAGTCATGAAAACAGTCATTGATGCTTTGATGCTTGCCCTGTAAGAATACGAGATGCTTTGTGCACCGAACTGTCCTTTTTATTATTCTTCTGTAAACAGGGTTCATAAATATATCTTGGAGTTTTATATGAATAGTTTGGAATTTTAAGAATAGGAAGTTCTGTTTTAAAGTGGTGTTCCACCAAGAATGGAACAAAGTTTGTATTTTGGAATTAATTGCAGCTTAAGGGAACTCATGCATTTAATTGAGGTCTAGTTTGAGTGTTAATTGAGGTGATAGATGCTGATTAAAGAAAGAAATTAAACTGTTGCTTTTGTGAATAAAATAAGCAAATAAATAAAATTCATGGGCCATTTATCTTGGTACAAGTACTGCTCATTTTTTTTGTTTCTTTATTCATGAATTGCTTTTACTCTGAAGAATGAATACATTTTGTGTAATTAAATTTAGAGTGTTCATTTGATTGCTGACATTGTCTGTATGTGCAAAGTTTCTTGCTAGGTCCAGTGAACTTCATCATATTTTGACCTTTTTTATACTACTCTCACCATTAATAAGAAAAGTTCTGTATTTAATTTCAATATTTTGTTTCAAAACATCTGCTTCTTTTGTATCCCTCATTAATTTTTACTAACAGTAGTTTATGAGTCTTGATTTGGATCCATGATAAGATTTCCTTTTTCCTCTTTTTTTCCTTTGTAAATATCAAATTCTTATCGTTCTTTCTAACTTAATCTAGTGGATCTAGGCAAGTTTAAGTTTGGTTTAAGCTGGATATATAGTGTAATGTGCAACTGCTACTAGTAATCTCGCACAATGTTACATTGTAGAAGTACTGGCATAACGCTAGTTGGAGTTGTTTAATGGCTGTAACAGATCTTGAATGTTATGAGCCTATGAGTTCCTTAATCTGACTTCATATTCCCCAGTTCTCTCTTTTAATAATACTGTACATCTCTTGGTGTAGGTTGTCACGTTTCGCCACTAGAGATTGTCCCCTTTCTTTTTAACTTTTGAATGCTGCTCAGCTTGTGAAGTTGGTGTCGCTGTGAAGATTAAAAGCATTCCACTTCGGTCGGCCATGAAAACCTTGTCACATGAATAATTCTTGACGCCTTCTAAATCAGTTATTGTACTTTACTCTGAATAATCTGACCAGACTGCATCAGTCATATATATAGACGAGGCTGGAACAATCTTTTCAATGAAAGCATCACAACGAATCAGAAGATCAGCCATGTCTAATACTCTTTACTATCAACCTGTGCAGAAGGCAGAGCCCTACTGTCTGCCTCAGTTTCAGTCGTTAGACAATCATTTGAGCTATATTAATGGCAGCCATGGAGGTAATAACTCCTTTCAGACTGCCAGTGGCAGCTATGCTAGTCACCACTCACCAGCAACTGCCAGTTTCTCATCAAATGGAAGCCCCATTTGCCATCAAGAATCTCAGTCAAACCTATCAGATGCTCGCAAATCCCCTGATACTAACTATAGCTCCCCCATTAGTGGGTCTTGCATTACAGATGATGTGAATGATTTCATGTCCAAGCTAAAGGAATTGGAAACGGTGATGCTGGGACCTGATTCGGACTTTCTGGAGAGTTATGATAATTCCTTGCCAAGCAGTATAGCCTCCCCAGAAATTAATAGCTGGAGGCAAATGATGGAGGCCACACCTAGACGGGATTTAAAACATGTGCTTGTTGCTTGTGCAAAAGCAGTATCTGATGGTGATTTACTGACAGCACAATTGTTGATATCTGAGTTGCGTCAAATGGTGTCAGTGTCAGGGGAACCAATTCAGAGACTGGGAGCATACATCTTGGAAGGGCTTGTTGCAAGGTTGGCTGCATCAGGTAGTTCCATATGCAAATCACTGAGATGCAAAGAACCCGCAAGTTTTGAACTGTTGTCTTATATGCACGTTCTTTATGAGATTTGCCCTTACTTCAAATTCGGATACATGTCAGCTAATGGTGCGATTGCAGAAGCAATGAAGGATGAAAATAGAGTTCATATCATTGATTTCCAAATTACTCAAGGTAGCCAGTGGGTGACTCTGATCCAAGCTTTTGCAGCTCGGCCTGGAGGACCCCCACATATCCGAATAACAGGCATTGATGATTCCACCTCAGCGTATGCTCGTGGAGGAGGGCTTAATATTGTTGGGAAGAGGCTTTCTAAACTCGCTGAGGCTTTCAAGGTGCCTTTTGAGTTTCATGCTGCAGCCATGTCTGGTTCCGATGTTCAGCCAGAAAACCTTGGAATTCGACCTGGTGAAGCACTGGCAGTAAATTTTGCATTCACGTTACATCACATGCCAGATGAAAGTGTAAGCACTGAAAATCATCGGGATAGGCTATTGCGGATGGTTAAAAACCTGAATCCCAAAGTGGTCACCCTTGTTGAACAGGAATCTAACACAAATACAGCTGCTTTCTTTCCTCGATTCCTGGAAACCTTGGATTACTACACAGCTATGTTTGAGTCGATCGATATGACTCTTCCAAGATCACACAAGGAGCGCATCAATGTTGAGCAGCATTGTTTAGCGAGGGATGTTGTTAACATCATAGCCTGTGAGGGAATTGAAAGGGTAGAGAGGCATGAACTTCTTGGTAAGTGGAAGTCGCGGTTTAGAATGGCTGGTTTTAGCCCATATCCATTGAGTTCACTGGTGAATGCTACAATCAAGACATTGCTAGAAAGCTACTCTGATAAGTATAGACTTGAGGAAAGAGATGGAGCTCTTTACCTTGGTTGGATGAACAGAGATTTGGTTGCTTCTTGTGCCTGGAAGTAACAAATTATCTTTTCTTAGAATTTTACACAACAAACTGGAAGCAACAAGTGTTTCTCTTTGGCTTTCTCTCTTTTTTTTCCCCCCTCAACCTCCCTTTTCCCTCTCTGTAATGGCTGAATGCTAATAGTGAGAAAGCAGCTTCCTTCTCAAGTGTGTCACTTGATCAATCAAAGATAAAAGCTTATTTCTTGGAAGCAATTCATCCACTAGACCACTACGTACTGATAGTGTAAACAATATTTACAATCAAGACATAGCAAATATTTACGATTAACATTAATTGCTAATATGGTAAAAATCTTAATTAACATGCTATACATGTTAATTTATACAGTCGATGTATACAGTAACTTAAAATTTTCATTCAACTGTATATAACTTAAATCCCTGTTGATATGCAAAGTTGGTCTATGACTCTATGGGGAGTTTCTTTAGGTATCATTTACGTTGTTCCATAATTATGTTTCCTATTGTCTAATGAAATTATGTTAACACGAGGGACCCTCTTGAAATAATCATACATTTTAACCTAGCAGAACATTCTTATTCTTGTGAAGGGGAGTGGAATTTTCTTATTTTTTTATACACTGGTTATCAAGCCATCACAATAATTCAGTTCCAGCAAAACAAGTGCTCCTACACAACTAGTTGCTGCTACTAGACCAAAATATTGGGAAGCTAATATTACATTATATGAAAAGGGAAGATATAACTAACAGCTTTTAACCATCTTATAAATCATTAACAAAAAAGAAAATCAACCACGAACGGTTGGAATACTTTATCCTCAACCTAGGTTTGAGACTGGTTAGTCGCAAAACGAGAAATTCTAATAATGAGATAGAAAAAATACTTAAATTATCACAACTAAATTTGAACCTACAATTTTTTTATTTTTTTTTTGTTAAAGGGATTCAGAAACTTATATATATACTAAACATTTTGTTTTTTCTCTCTCTTATAAAGTAGGAGTTTCAGTTGAATCCCTTTTATTATGCCCTATGGGCGGATTTAAGTGGGGGATTGGGGGTGCTACAGCACCCGCTAGCTTAGGTCGAGACATTGTATATAGGTATATTTATATGAAAATGACTACAAATTAGTACATTAATTGGCCCCCATAATAATAAGGCAGCGTTGGTGCCACTGGCGCAACTGTTGTCCTCCCACTTGGTAGGTGGGGGATCGAATCCCCTGAAGGAACATTTATTAGTACTTTAACAATCTTTGCATTGAATAATTACAACAAAGTACATGTCCCTCCTAGGCAATAGGCTTCTTTTTCCTCTGTTTTTCTTTTCTTTCTTTTTATTTTTGTTATCCTTAATTTATTTCTACAATAATACCTTTGGTAAATACCTTGAATTAATTATGTGGCTTCATTAATAAAACTTTTAAGTGAATTCTCATAGACTGAAAATTTTAAATTATTTTTTTTGCAAGATGCTATAAAACTTAACAATTAAGATGAAAAAATTAACACAAGACTATTGAAAGTAAATTTGACTAGTCAATAAAAAATATAGTAATTGGCTACTTTTAAGAAAAATTTCTTATTGGGTCGCTCTTTCATGATTCTTTTTTTATTTTTATTTTTTTTGTAAAGATCTTCCATAATAATAAAATAAAATAAAATAAGCATCAAAATGAATAACTGAATTAAAAATAATTTCGACTACGCTTAATCAACCTAGTCGAAGTAACAAAAAAAACTAAATGATCTGACCCGACCCGCCCTTTAATTCTGCATTTATGACTAAGGATAAATATAGCGAGCGAGTGGCACCCGCAATCGTCGAATCCTGGATCCGGCTCTGTGTGGCTCCGCCACTAAATAGAGAACTTTGGTAGAAAATGCTTTACTTTCTTATTAGTCTTATCAATTATGAATCTAGATTTGCTGGGCGTGAATTTTAGATATCAAGTAGTAAAAATCAGGGAACCACGTTTTTCAGTTGGTTGCCACAGATTCTGATTAAAATGCAACAACAATTATCACTTGAACATTCCTTTGGTTTGTTTGCAATTCAATTACGTAAACCAAACTTTCCCAAGATCCTACAGCTGGTGGGGTTCAATCTATTAGGGTCGAACAATGCTACAGTACACGTGCTTATATAAACATCCATTAATACTCTCTTCGTCCCATTTAAGTGGATTTAGAAGAATAAAAAATTATAATGGAATACAAAAGTACTAAAATACTACTATATAAAGTGTGAAAAATCAACATAGTTAGTATAGGAAGCATATTGAAAGTGACATTGACAAAGCAAAGCACATATTCCCTAGAATGTTAGTTTGAAATAACACAAGTACTAAAACTCCACTCAGTGAAAACGGTGTACATGTAAAGTGTTGAGAACTATGAAGCACAACCAATGTGTTTACAGCTTGTGGGGTTCATGCTATCAGAGGAAGTAGTACTCGTGCTTATTTAGAAATCACTAATTACTCTTTTTGTCCCACTAAACTAGATCCATGAGAATAAATAATGATAGACTTAAAAGAATTTAATACAATACGGCCATTTATCATCCATGTTTGATGTAGTATGTACACCATTAATATTAACTTAACGTTAGATTTAAATCGTGTGAGGAAAATAGAAGCTGCATAAATGAGAAGGGTCATTTTAAAATAATATCTTAGATCTGCTTTCTGTGCTTAGCAAGCATTCATGGGAATTTACCATCTCATTTCCGAAACCTGATCTTCATTTCTAATAATTTGCAGTCTTTTAAAATCAACGAACGTAACAAACTATAGGGCACAATGGAAGATAAAAAAGATCTATATAGATTAATCAATCAGTTTACATAAAATCTAATCATAAATCATGTTAGTAGGTTGCTTTAAGTGTTTGCTAGGAGTTTGTCTTTTAAGAAACTTATAGGTCAGTAGAAAATGTAGATAACTTCTGATGCTAGAAAATAATGTTTTACATTATTGGAATATGAACTATGACAAACTTCACAGAAGTGACATGAGCAACGAAGACTTTCTTAATATTAAGGCGTAGTAGTTGTAACCTGAAGAGAGGTCTTTTAAGAAAAGGAAAACTAAACTAAATGTGAACCCTCTTTGTCAAGTAGACTTCTCACTTTTTCAAGTGTCTTGAACTTATCCTAGATTATGTGCTACTGTATAGAAAGCTTAATGTAATTGATTTGTCTCTTGCCACGAATAAGTTTTATCTTAACAGATCAGCTCTCTGTGGCTGGCAAGTATTTGAGTAACTTGATCTCATTAAGGTCAAGACATAAAATAGGTAAAGGGAAACTAAATTAACAGTGCAAATTCTCCCTTTTGCAAAGCCAAGTAACACTGTTGGAAAGTATTTTTATGTGTATCAACCAGCTAGATATTGCAAGAAATGAAGCAGCTACAATTAAGCCTCTTATTCATGTGCAGAAACTAGATCAAGGAGCTAAAGTAACCTGATCAGCTGGAATCCGCACCAACTACGAGGTTGTTTGACAACAGGATTTATACAGTGAATTTTTCAATCCGCACCAATTATCATAATAGCAAAACTAGCACTTTGTTTTTGCTTGTTTGACATCGTGATTTATACAGTGAATTTCGGAATCCACACCAATTATGAGGTTAAATGAAGTTTCTGTACATATATAATCCTTACTTCTTCTCCTGCGGTGGATAATAATTGACCATTTGCAATTAGAAGCAAGGAAATGATCAAATTAGAAGACTTGATGATATAGGATTATCTGAATATGGATCAGTTGATTGTCGGCATTATGCACTTTGTGCTCAATTTGCACCAATATGCAGAACCCTGTCAACGCCAACGTGTTTGTTTTCACCTGATTCAGATGTGGCCTCCCCACTTATTCTGGTCGTATTAGAATCAGCCCCCGCTGGATTTTGCATAACGGTCCTAGAAGGTGGTACATCATGGACATGCTGCCCTTCATATGCTGTAATGACTAATTTTGAATCATGGGATGCCCTCTCCACATGCTTCTTTGCAGGACAACCAGCACTTGAGCATCTGTAGTAACTCCTGCAGATAAAGTAATATTGATTTATAATGAGCAAGAGAGAGAGAGAGAACGGGGGTGTGGGTGGAAATGGAAGGAAAAGAACACTAGAAGCATCAGAAATAGGACATTATCACAGATGAGAAGTATGCCCAAACAACATGCATACTGGAAAAAAAGGGATAGCAGGCAAGCAAACCAGTAAACTGATTACATTAAGTTATATATACAAGACACTGCAGCAAGTAGGCGCATTATTCTTTACTTTTTTAATCTGATTAGCTAGGTTTGGCATTTCATTCTATTGATTACTGCAGTTGCTCGCGACTCGTGAGGTATGATCATAAAGTGACTATTAACATAATTCTATCGCACTTATAGAAACAAGCATGACTTTTGAGTCTTGACAGGAAAGGGACATGTTTAAATGACTTGGTGATTCCTCATTGCCATTTATCTACATCCTCCGCTGGCCAAAAAAAGAAAAATAGATAGGTAAATAAATAAATGAAAAACAAATAAAAGTCCCATGCTCTTCTTTCCAAAAGGGGTGGTAAACAGAAGATGATACTTATATTTTGACAATATAAACAAGTTTCTTTTTTTTAATAAAATATGGTAATAGACAGGATTTTGTTTTTGCGAATGTAGTCAACAACATCAAATGAGTAGTCAATGTCAAACAAACCAACAAGGTCAGAGTCGACAACTATTTAAAAAAGTATATTCTTTCATGCAGGCAAACACAGAAGCAGCAAAAAGCAAAAAAGGTTTCAGGTCAGCAAACAAAACATCCTAGAGCACATCTCAATGGCCAGCCAAAGCAGAAGAAAACAAAAATAGGTCACTTGGACTGGAACTTACCTACGTTATTTGTACACAGAAACAGTTGAAAGAAATTCTAGAAAATGTATAACTTTAGCCGTCTCTTGGTGTTATTCGTCAGGGAAAATGGAAGGATTCTCCAAGAACAAATAACAAAGGTACACTTGTTAGAGAAAAAGCAGCTCTCCTATCATCATTTTGATTTATCGATGCATGGGCATTTCAGGAAAATCTACGTCTCATAAGCAGCTGGGCAAGAAACTGTATTTGCTGAATATTTTTCCATGATCATGGAGACCCCTCTTGCTCTCTCCTCATGGGCTCATGTTGGAACAGGTGGGATAGCAAGTCGAAGAGAAACCACTTTCATCAATATCAGACCTTTTTGATAAAGGAATTTTTATTGGTAAAAGGACCAATACAGCAAGGGATTTCATGGGTGCACCAAAAAGAAATTAGGGATAAGAGGTTACTATTCAAAGAAACAAAATTCATCTCTCACCTGCAAAAGCTATCCTAATTCTTTCTCTCCAAATAACCTAGAGCAACATTCCTTGCCCTACGCCTTTTACACCGTCTACCACAATTCCAGCTGGACATTACTTCTTTCACCGAACGTAGCATCACCCATGATATTCCAAACATTAAAGATTCCCACCATAACCTCGAAGCAATTGGACAATGTAAGATAAGATGGTCGACATCTTCGCCAATTCCTTGCACATAAAGCACTAACTGACATATGTAATCATCCTTTTTTTCAGGTTCTCGGCCATCGAGATCACTCCTCATGTACTAAAAGCAAAATGCTTACTGAACTTGTTTAGTCTAAATCAGGCTCCTGTAACTAGTAGTATTCAATTTTTGGATTGTGTCAGCTCCTTAGTGCTCCACTAGTTTTTTTGTGCATATGAGCAGGCACTATCCTCTTTCTTTTTCTTGCAATCTTTTGCATGCATCCTCTGGATGCTTTTTAAAGAAATACCCTTACTCCAAAAAAAAAAAAAAAAACTGGCAACTGAATCCTAATCAAGGAACACCCTACAGAAGTGAAAAGTCAAAAAGCAAAATGCCATCATTTACATTTACAAAGGTATAGCACCTACGTCCTACGTTACGACAAAATAATACCCTAAAATCTTTCTTATAGCAACCAAAAGCTTTTATCAATGTGATATGATTGCTTTAATAAATACTTGGTGTCGTTGGACATTTTACAAATCCTAGGAAGATGGTAATGACCAAAAGCCGTTATCAATCAGACGTTATTGCTTTACTAAAGGTGCAGAGAATTGCAACAATTGTCAAAACCATTTGATCACTCTTATATGCCTCTTAGCTCTCTGAAGAGATTATTTATATATTTTCCTATCATCTCAACAGTTATGCATATGGTTGGAAGAAATAGGAGAGCTTTTGATATAAAGATGAACTTTGATTCGCTGAATAGTAGCCTCTTACCCCTTATTTCATTTTGGTGCGCCATAAAGTTCTTTTTGTATAGAAGATTGGGTGTTGTTTGTAGAAAACCACATCTTTTTATAGGTTTCTTACCTTTTGGTATACCTCTTGTATCCTGGCTTTTGTAGCCCTTTCATCAATAATTTTGTTTACCTTATTCAAAAATGCATATGGTTGGAAATCTGGTCGATCTACGGCAGATGCTAAACTTTTTGCTAAAAAGATTAAAAATAACTTATAAAAGATGAGAAAAAAAGGATCTCTGCGTGATAATTCAACTATACAAATCATACAATAAAGTGCCAAGAAATGTCTCTTTGATGGGTGTTTGAGAAGAGAGGAAGTTAGGAGAAATATATAAATGACATAAATGATATGTATGAAGCATCAGCCACAAGAGTGAGAACAGGTACAAGGATATACAAGTAAGTTTCCCGTAACCATGGGTTTGCAACAGAGATCTATTTTGAACCCACACTTGTAGCGCTAGTTATGTATGAGCTAACCAACCATATGAGAAATGAAGTTGTACAGTATGTTTTTTACAGATGGTATTGTGTTAATTTCTGAAACCAAAAGGGAGTCGACCAAAAGATGGACTTATAAGGACATTAAAGAGTAGGGTCGTTTTCCTTATCCCAAAAAAAAAAAAAAAAAAAAAAGAGTATGGTCGTTTGGTTGAAGGGATTAGGAAAAATAATCCCAGCATAAAGTAGTAGTGTTTAGTTTGAGGGATTAGGAAAAATAATCCCTCTCATAACTGATGCAGCCTTGGTTGGTTGTACAACCAAAAAAATAGTTCCCACATAACTAAGATAATTTTGATTGGAGGTATTAAATGGAATTAAAATACGCGCATTAGCAATAGAGAACAAAGTATTTAAAATTAAAAAAACACCCCTAGAGTAAGTAAGCATACATAACATTCCATATATTATTAACAGTCAAAAGATGACATTACCTGTATCATTATTCTGCTTTTGACAAAAACAATCCATATATTACTATTAACTGCAGTCTCTACATTATGATTCACCTCATACAACTCCCTTCATTATTATTTGCAACATAAACAATATCTGCATTATAATCCTTGCATAGCTAGTATGTTGGACGAAACGATCTTTAAGTTTTTAGCTAAGAGCCCTTTTGAGTTAGCTGAATTTAAGTAGCCTTTTAAGCACCAAGGGCTGAAAAGCACTTTCGAAGTGCTAGAGATGATTTCATAGATAAGCAGATACGTGTTTGGATAAAAGTATTGAAACTGAAAATAAGTTGTTGATCTGTTTGGTAAAAACACTGTTGACAATCAATTTTACAATTAAATTGACTTAAGTACCCTTAAACTTGTTAACACCATAAAAGAGCTGATTACTATACTATTTTCACTACATTGATTCAAATACAGAATAATCTCCACTTTTATTTCTAAAATGATTTGATACAATTTAATTTGTTCTTGCTTAAATTTATTAGGAAATTAATATTCTCAATAATATATATAGATATGATAATGAAGAGATGAAAATTGTTTCACACGGTAAAGTGAGTATTTTGATTAAGAAAAAAAGCAGCCCGGGGTACAAAGCACCTGCGTTCATGCAGGGTACAGGGAAGGGCTGCACCCCAAACGATGTGATATATGCAGCCTACTCTGATGCAAGCATCAGTGGTTGTTTAAATGGCTTGAACCTGTGACCTATAGTATTTTGATTATAAACTGAAATAAATTAAACTTTTCTTTAATTCACAATAGAGAATAGCAGTATTTCAATCTACTAATCAAATCAATGTGTTTAACCACATTACGACTAGTTCAGGCATATTCAGTTTGAGTTCAATGGAAGAATAGAAGAATAATAGAAGAAACGGATCTCACACACACAACATAGATTTCAAAAATTCGATGCTAAAGAAGAACAGAGGAAGACCATATCCCAGGATTGGAAATTGCTTGGCGAAATCCCAGAGATAGAATGTTGTAATGGAAGCCAGGGATGGTGGACATGCACAGAAAAGAAGAAAGGAAGAAACGTGATGGACATAGAAGCCAGAGCTAGAAGAAAGATGAATGAAAGCGGAAAGGAAGAGAACGCTCTTGAACTAGGAATTTAGGGCTTTGATTTATTTTATCAAATAACGGTGGTGTCCGGGCCAGCTTACACGCACCTCGACTAATTCCACCGGATACCTGCCACCTCCTACCAGAAACAAGTACCAGGTAACTCTACCCACCAAGGCTTGAATAGATGGGAAGAAAGACCTAGTGTTTTTTGTCTCCACTGGAATTTGAACATGAGACCTCATGGTTTTTACCCAACTTCATTGACCACTAGACCACACCCTAGGGTGGCTTTAGGGCTTTGTTGTGGAGGGCAGTTTCAGAATTATAAAATATTAAAAGGGAAAAGTGTGTAAACTACTTGGTCAAACTCAGTTGGCTCTTAAGCTAAAAAGCAATAAATTGGGGTTAGCCAACCTATTACTTTTGGCTTGTTTTGGTTAGTTTTGGCTTAAAAGCACTAAGCTTAGAAGTTATATTTGACCTTGCCAAACACCAAAACAAGTTAAAAAGCCACCAAAACAGGCTCTAAGTAGAAAGATAGAGCATGTGCACAAAAGTTTAGCACCATAAGAAGAATGAACGTTTAACTATACTAAGTGGGACTGTGGTACCTAAATACACCCAATAAACTACTTGCCCAATCTTCAAGGAGAATGACACAGTAGTTGAAGATGTAATACATTAGATTAAGATATGATGGTTGAAATCGAGGATTGCCATAGGAGTGATATGCGAGCTATATAAAATGGTTGTGACACTAGCAATGTTACATGGGAATAATGCTCATCCTCTAAGACCCAATGTATACACAAGAAGATCCAACAAAAAAGGAGATGTTTTGCTAGAACTTAGAAGTACAGCCATATGAAATTGGACAAACTTGAACAATCACATCAAATAAAAGGGTGTACCAGCAAATAGCCCACATAAAAGATAAAGTTAGAGAAGGTCGCTTGAGATGGTATAACCATATCCTACATATACCTCCACATGCACTGGTATGTAGGTATGGAAATATGATGACTAAGGTAATAAAGGACTTAAAATTGCATGCGGAGAAGTTATCAAAGACCTACAATCTCTAGGAATTGATGCAGATTTAGCTATAATAGAAAAGAATGCAAGTAAAGGAACCACAAACACCAACTAATTAGACTAACACTTGGTTGCTTGTTATACTTATATTAGGTTTTGACATTAGCCAGGACCTTCTGTTAAAGTTATAAACTTGTATGTCTGCTTAGGGGGATAACAGTGAAATTTAGGTAACCCATACTTCTCTTTAAAAGACAAATGACTCAGTATCTTTTCTTTCATCTGAAGTATTAGACAATTTTTTCAGTATTAGAATGAAAAGGGCTCAAATGGAGCAGAATGGATAGAGAGAATTCAAATAACCCATGCCAACCAGTTACAAACTAAGAAACAGTATAATAGTATATGCACCCCCTTAGCTTTGGTCTAGTAGTAAGAGCACAGTTGTGTTGTGTGGGTTAGGCGTCCATCACGAGTGTATGAATGACAAAAGTCTGGTATTTAATTGGTGAAGGGTAGAGCAGCAGGGTTATTTTCAACCAAATATCAACGTGCACCACTAGTCTTCAGGGATTTATCGAATATCATAAAAGAAATAGTTGATCGAATATCATAAAAGAAATAGTTGATCGTATATGCTTTCTTGACCAAATTCTGCAACCATATCTGTTTATGATTTTTTACAAAAATTACACAGTAATAGTTTAAGTCGTTATAAACATAGATAAAGTTGCCTTTCGCCAATCAGCAAACATTTTAGATGAGCGTACAGTTTCATATGGTTCTGAGGCATGAATCAACCTACTGATATTGTATTTATCGAATACATTTCAAAAGACTTCTGATTACAGAGTTCAGGATCAAAACAGATTATTTTAAGCAAAAACCATGTGAACCCATTCACAGATTCTGGTCTGTCACATACCTACAAGAGCTACTAGAATGTCACAGTAAAATACTGGCTTTTTAAAGGTTACTAGTTACTACTACAACAAATAGCATTGTTGACAAGAGATCAGAATGGATCCACTGATCTTAATAGACTGAGAAAGAAAACGCAGGCTACTAATAGGCCAAATGATAATAGCAGATCGCAGTGGTTAAAGGAGGATCACGTAAGACCATGTAGGACAATTAAGTATTTTAGAAGCTGAACCAAGAAGAGTGAAAGGGATCCATGCAAGAATTGAGCCATTTTCAGACTACTGTAGGACAACTTAAAAAGGAAAGGTGAACAATCAGCATTATACAAAGGCAGCAGATAGACGACATTCAATTGTTTTCTTTCCATTCAGGGTTCACAGGGGAAGAATAGGAATGCTTTGTAAACAATCATAAAAAGAAAACAACTTGACCTTAAGAGGTGATAAGAAAACAGCTAGTTTGCATGGGCAGAGATTTACAAACATGTGTTTACACTTACCTTGGATTTGGATTTCCTTTTACCATTTTTTGCCCATATTTGCGCCACCGATAACCATCATTGACTATATCCACTACACTCATAGTTTGAACAATGTTTCGTGGTTCGCTATGATACTTAATAGGCGGTGTGTCATCATTCTTAGGTACTTCTTTCTTCCTGTTGCAAAACAGTTGTACAACTATTAGCTCTAGGAGAGCGTCTAGACCTGACAACGAAAGACAGATAAATAAGGTTTTGGCTTTCACTTACTGTCTCTTTGAGTCTGGACCACCATTATCAGCCTCATCTCCTGATTTATGTGGCTTCCGAACTGTATCGATTGCACAACCACCATCTGACAAGATAGTTTGTGGAAGCAGACTCTCCGATGGCTTAATAGATTGACAAGTTTGACCAAGCTCAATAGATTTCTCACCTTCAGCCAATTAGGTCACTAGTTAAAATTTATAATTCCTACATATCTAGGCGAACAAAAGTAATTTATTCAGCAATCTGGAATACCTTCCCGTGGTGCTCCCATTGGCATGTCTTGTCGTCTCATTTTCAAAGGCACAACAGACTCAGGAGGCGTTTGGGGACTGTTTAGAGGTTTTGGATGTTCATGCTTCCCAATATAGTGGATATCAGTAATATGCCCATCATGTGATCTCTCCACTTGCTTTTTTGCTACACAATTAGGGTGTGTGCACCTGTAATAACTCCGAGTAAACTCATTTCCTCTAACAAGTTTCTGACCATATTTTCGCCAGTTATATCCATCTTCAGATGGTTTTTCAGGTGCTCTGAAGGGATTGATTCCTAGATCAGATGGCAAAGCCTGGACACCCATATCAGGGTTCCGTCTTGGTTGCAACTTATTCAATGCTTTTTCAGGCCTTATGGAATAAGTTACTTGCTCTTGATCAGGTCGTACAACAGCCTCCATTTTCTGACTTTGTATTTGTTGTGAAGACTCTAAAGTCTTCCCAGGTACTGGGGAAATGTTTTTGTCTTTTACAGGAGAATCTGATCTACAAGCTTTTATGTATGGCTCCTTCTTTGGTAGAAATGGAACTTGACTAGATTCTGATGCACCACCCTCACTTTTGGGACCCTTTTTCTGATGCACATTATCCGACTCTTCCTCTGGTACTTTAGAAAGGGAACTATCTTCTTGATTTGACTGTGATCCATCAATCCCCTCATCGACACTTTCTGTTGGCTGGGCTTCACCCGATACTTCTTGACATCCCGCAGGATGTGCACCTTCTTCTCGGATACTTTCTGATGCCTTACAAGCATCGCCGTTCAGTCTCTTATTTAGTTCATGATAAACAACTTCAGCTCGGCTCAGTCTCTTATTTAGTTCATGATAAACAACTTCAACTGACATTGATGCAGAGCTTCCTTTCACTTTAGACTCAGGTGCACCACCCTTGCTGTCGGGACCTTTTTTCTGATGTACATCTTCTGAATCTTTATTTGGTACTTTAGAGAGGGAGTTAACCTCTTGATTGGATTGCGATGCATCAATTCCTTTATCGACGCTATCCCTTGGCTGGAGTTCATGCGATACTTCTTGATACGTTGTAGGACATGCACCTTCATCTTGGTCACTTTGTGATGCCTTTGCCAAAACATCCGAGCTCAGTCTCTTTTGTAGTGCATCAGAAACAACTTTAGCTGACAATGATGCACAGCCTCCTTTCTCTTCTGACTCTGATCTGTTGGTGACATTGTCAGGGTCATGTTTCTGCTGTAAATTTTCAGAGGAAATTTCATCTGTCACATCTTCCTTGCGTGTACCCATTCAACCTGCGGCATAAAGTATTTGAATGAAAAGACCGAAGTACTATACTTTAGCCTGAGAAGCAAAACAGAAGTATATGGGCATATGCAACATATGGATCCGCTAACCCAAAAACACAGTACATTAATATGTCACCTCTGTCTAATAAGACAGGTCGAACGTCGAATTTTTTAAGCATGATGAAGTGATGAACCAATGACATCTAGATTTTTTTTCTGTGTGATCAAGACAGCGACATCTAGATATTACTACCCTGCAACGACATCTAGATATTACAACCCTGCAACGACAGATACATTATTTTACTAGCAGATGATAATAGTACACGCTGAATTCAAGTTGTCAAGAAGTTAGAAAAAATTTGAGAATCATAGTAATTTAACTGGGAAAGGATAATACCACATACTGAATTCGAGCAGACAAGAAGTTAGACATGATATAGTATTCATAGCAGGTATAATCAATGACTCAATCAACTATACCTAAGTCCTAAAGTTAATCTTATTCATTAATATCACAACAATTTGTTATTAACGGTAAGGTAGGGATTCAAGAAAACTGACGGCAAATATCAGACATAGTGTAATGTAAGTGTAGCACGCACAAACAAACAACAAAGCCTTGATTTCAGTTAGCTAGCATAGCCTATATGAATTACTCCCTCCATTTCAACTTATGTGTCTTACTTTTTATTTTTAAATTGTATAAAAAAGAATGTCATATTCCTATATCCAGTAAGTTTTCAATTCCAACATTCCCATTTTACCCTCACCAACACTCCCTTATATGAATGATGTGACACATATGAATGACATGACACGTTTAAGACCACAAGATTCAAAGAGTATTTTTGGTATGTTATACATATCTTTTATTTCATGACAGCACGCTTCAAAGGTCTTCTTTAGATTATTAAACTTCATAAAAAGCCAAATTAAGACACATATAATGAAACAGAGGGACAATGTTTTATTCTCCTTTTTTTTTGGGGGGATAAATTCGTTATGCTCTGCTCTTGACTAATTTCACATTAATTTCAAGAGACAGTAGGTCCTTTGCGCCAACTTCTAGTATGTGGTTAGGCCCATGTCACATGTTCGAACCTTGCCATAAACAAAATCCTGGTGTTTAAGTAAATGTAGAGGGGCGGAACCATTATCGATCAAATCTAAAATCGTGATCTATTGGGCCTTGGCGATTTTTCAGTTATGCAAAAAAGACTTTGTGCATGTGGTTTCAGATTTACCCCCTTCTTTGTTTAACGACTTCAATCATCATTGCAATTAACATATAGCTCGTGCATGAACATCCACATAGAGCATTGCCCAACCATCAACATTCCTAACATTATCCTCTATGTGTGCAACTTGAACCCACGTAAAAAGGTATTTATTTCTAATCTAATCCAATGTGATTGACATACATCCATTTTAACAATCGTTTTCGATGAAATTCATCTTATGTATATGTAAGCCTATATTTACTCCCTTATTACATCACAAGTCATAATCATCTTTTAAAACTCCCCTTCCACGGTTAGGTATCTTCATATCGTATAACGCTCTTGTGTTACTCCTCTATTTCAATACTATTTATATAGTGATCTATATATCATCACTTTGAATACTAGACACTAGCAGTTTCACTTCGCAATACCTCTAACTTCATTATACCTTAATTCTTCTTATGGGAGAGAAAAATACAGTGCATATATTCACTTTTAGTTATCTTAAAACCCTCACTCCCTAGAGTACTTTCTTCATAATTCCATCTTTTGGCTGACCTCGCTTGTTTTTGTCCATTAACAAATATTACCTGCAAATAGTATGCACCATGAAACAATATTCTGCAAAAGATAGGTTAGGGCATCCACAACTAGATAAATTGATACGGGCTCAACATATATACATAGTGTAAACCCACGTTTATATGGAACTTCTTTGTATCTCCTCCCATTATTTGAACACTTAATGGCTCCTTTGCACATTTCCTCTATGGAATTTCAGTATTTGGTACAAATTCCTTTCTAGTTTCTTCTCCAAGACAATGAATATCATGTGGAGATCATCTCCTTTATTTCTCCAACACAACAAATATTGTGTGGAGATCTTCCTTTAGTTGATTGGATAAAAGCAATAGAAAACCATGACTATTTACTACAGCCAAATATGTAGATCATTTTGGTTGGTAGAATTGTAACCAGGACAAGATGTAGTGCTAAACCTAGAACTTCGTTCGACAGGGAAAGGTCTCTTTTGCTCGTATCATGTATATAGATGAAGGAACTTTCATCAATGGTTTGTCATTATAGACAAAATGTCAACATAACATATATCTAGCAACATAAATTGAAGGGTTAACATGACAAATACTACCTAACTCTACTCTGTTCCAGAGGACTTGGCTAGCCAATCATAGAATTTAAGACAGTCTTTGATAAAATAAGTTTTTGACATGTATATTTCAAAGATCTGTTACATTAGAATTTCAGTTCATGTTAAATACTGATTTGAAGATGTAGAAGTGATATAAAGTGTCACGATGATGCAGAACATGTAACTATATATTCATTTGACTTTTTGGAATTGATGAATTTCCCATTTAAGGAGAGACTAGAGAGACGCCATATTATCCTGACGAGCTAAAGAAATAAGTTGGCCCAGTGAAACAGAACATATGGAGTAGTAAAGATATATTGGAATAACACTTTTTCTTATTAAGCAGTGGTTAGATGAAAAATGTAGCTAAACTATCATAACCAAATACGTAATAACAGCTCAAAAGATATGAATAAAATACCAAAATGATGACACATAATTTCCAAATCTACCAAAACACAGTAAAACTCAAAAGGGAATTAAGAGCTTTGTGGTAACTATCATTCGATCAAAACGATGATAGCCAACCCCAACTAGTTTGGATTGACGCACCATTGATAAGCCGAGTGACTTACTTGACAAACAAAGACGCACCCAAACTAGCAGGATGTTACCTATTCTGATTCTTCTATTCCTAAATTAGATGCTGAATACTGACTACCTATGTTCAAGATAGTATCTAACACTCCCTCCCATTTCAGTTTATGTGACATGTTTCGCTTCTAAAATAATCAAACTGCATGAACTTTGACCGATATTTTAAAATGTATTTTTTCAGCAAAACGATATGAAAAGAGTTAGCAACTTATAATAGTAGTACTTTTCATATAGTTTTTGAGTATCTAGATTTTAATTTTAAAACATAGAATTAATCTAATCCAATTTAGCTTAAAAGATTAGTCAAAATAACACTCGAAAATCGAAATAGACCACATAAATTGAAACGAAGGGAGTAGTACATAAACATCAGAAAAATCAAATCATAAAAAGAAAAATAAAAAAATGAGGGCCGAGGGTCTATCGAAAACAGCCTCTCTACCTTATACAACGTAAGGATAAGGCCTACGTACACTCTACCCTCCCCAAACCCCACTTGTAGGATACGTCATCGTTGTTGTTGTAATATGCTCAAAGTAATAGCACCCATAGCAAACAGATAAAGAATAAAACAGCACAAGCCCTAGAATATGAAGAAATTTCTAGCATAGTAACAAACATTAATAAATACCCAGAAACAATATAACACACAAAAAAAAAAAAAAAAAAAAAAAAAAAAAAAAAAAACAGGACAAAACCCTATGAATTCAGAGAAGATAATTTTCGTACCTTGTTACACAGCTACAATTTTGCCACTGTGTGTTTGGGGCTGAAAGCTCTGTTAATTTCAGGTAGTTGTAGATGATTGGGTTGGGGGGGGGGGGGTAATTCACCAGTTTTAAGCACAATTGACTTGGACCAAGTACTATGTTAGCTGTTACCAATTATACATACGAGACTGTAGTGAATAGCAGGTGAAATCAACAATTATGTCACACTCTCTGTGTGTGTCTCTGTGTTTGAACGACAGGTACTTCAACCTTTTGTTGGGGGCAGGGGGGAGGGGAAATATTGGGGGTGGTTGGATAGTAAAAACTTACTGTCCAGTTGTTTACGTCAAATAACACGAGAAATTTACTATGATTAAGTAATTTAATGACTTAAAAATATATATAATTAATTATAAGTAAACGAAAATAATTATTAAATTTCATACATTATAGTGTTAAAACCCAGTGCAATTACTTTGGTTTATAAATTTTTTCTTAGTGGGGCAAGGGTGGTTCACGTGTGGGAGCATCAACGGACCCTAAAGGACCATAGATTTGGGAAAGATTGTGATTTATGAGGTGAGAATCTTATTCGTATGTTGGACTAATTGGTACTGCTCTACAAACACACGTGTCAGCAGTTCAGAGGCTTTATTTTCTAGTACTATTTTGTTTTGACCTCTTCATTTATATTTGATATGACAAAATTCCATTTTCATTAGAACAAATTTTAGCTAATGTCAGAGGATATTTTCCAGTAAAAGAATTTTCACTAAAATATATTATATGAAAATTGACTTTTGTCATTCTAAACATATTTAAACTGAGTAAGCCACGGTGACAAATTTTTTTTTTTTCGTAAATATCATTTCATTTCTATGATTTTCAGTACTTTTCACATTAAGGTGGAACTACAATCACGAAAGGTTCAGTTTTTTTTTCTTCTTTACCTTTTGACTTTATGTGGTGAGAAACATTGTCTTCGAATTTCGCAAGAATGATTTGTCAGTACAAAAGAGTTCGTTTCTGCAAATTATTTTCCAGGAACGGCAGCAGTTGTTCTAAGAAAAACAATTAGTATGTTGGTTCCAAGTTCCAACTCTAAACATAATAAGAATCCTTGGCGCATACCGCTCTAAAAGAAACCATTATATGACTACATATGCCTCTCTGTCTTGCCAAAAAATAGATTTTTCTTTCTAATGCATAGTTTTATGGGATCTATTATCCAAAAATGAGAAAACGTTATTATGTCTTCTTACAATATAGCACTTCATTTTTCTTTTCCATAATTCTTTTACTTTCTTAAATTCGAGCTCTGAATCCCTTCTCGTAAGATCAGAACATAAAGGGGGGGGGGGGGGGGGGGGGGGGAGGAGTCGTGGAGATTTAAGTCATGATCATCCCCAACAAAGTTGCAAAAAGGAAGAGATACAAGAATGAAGGACTAGTAGGTATCTGAACTGTCTAAAACTTGAAAAACAATCAGAACACCAAATTTGGTATAACAAAGCTGGAAGAGGCTATTCTCCTAAAGATACTGTTTCACCTATAGACATCACAATTGTCGGAATACTTTCGGGTAAAGCACATCATTTTGGTGTAGAGTTTAGCTCCCATGGAAGAACCCCATTGCTCGCCGCGTAAAATACAGCAATTGCAATCAGAAGGACGAGTATAACAATCCACAAGCTCAAACCTGCACATGTAAACAATGGTTAATGAATTTACCACATCAAATGTATTATGATGAACAAAGCTTGGCACTTGATGATGGCAACACTAAAGAGAGATAAGTACAATTGCTATCGGCTAGTTGGACGAAATGCTTAAGGACTAATACAGACATACAGATAGTTTAATTTCAGCTGCTTCCTACTACTTCATGCTATCAGTAATTTCAACTTGTTACTCACATGAAGATCAAGTTCAAATTAAGGTAATCAGAATCAGCGGCAGATCATTTAATACATGCAAATTTGAGGCTCATATTCAGAAATCAGCCGGCTACCTTTTAGCAACCATCAAACACAAACAAACACTCTCTACCATCATCTTCCTAATACTGATATGCAAGTTAAGTACTCACCACTTCTTGTTTCTTCCTCATTTATAATTGTCACTCTCACACTTGAATCCAGGGAGGCAGAAAGTAAAGACCTGAAAAAAGCAAATAGTTTAGCTTTGCTTGTGTACTTGACTGCAGGTATTACAGCTATTAACGAGAACATGAAATACATTTAGGACCTTGAATTTTCGGAGAACTTCAATGATGTCACGAGACCAAGATGAGCCCTTTTTACCACATTTTGCACCCGCAAATTGTTGGAAGACATTATTAGAACGTCACCCTGAATTGTTCCTCTGCAAAAAAAAGAGTGAAGTAGAGGCAACATTTAGGTCCCAAAGAACATATTATATGCAACATTATTGTTACTTCTACGGTTCAGCATTACAACATGTCAACAGGATGGTAGTAGTTTCACGCGGACCATCATGCTTGACATGAACCTATGGAAAGAGCCCCTGAAAAATTACAACCTAAATGCAAGTTTTTATTAATAATTTAGATGGAAAAAAAGGCATTGATCCAATAGTCCCGATGTTATAGCTGTGATTCGAACCTGGGTTATCCAGGTTTCTATTCATATGCCTCAACCTCTCCACCATCACAGACAAATCAACCAACTCCTCTTCTCCTCTTTGAATTTTAAAATTTACTAAAAAGTAAATAAACCACTTTTATAGGCATAATTTAACTTCTTTGAAAGGCAGCCCACCAAGCATATTATATGAATGGACTTTTCCAAATTTAGGAGTGTTCAGCAATATGGAGAGTTAAAGTGGTCGGATGAGTTAACCTATAGTTGTTTATACACATTCGTGGAAGAGAAACCAACAAAAGATTCTTACATTGCCAGAAGCTTTCCATCAGGTGAAACATTGAAGGCACAAATAGGATCACGAACAACACGCTTTGAGCTTATCCTGTTCCACGTAGTGGTACTCCACTTCGAAACACTTCCACCTTGATCTTTGCAAATACAAAAGTATAAGGTTAATTCTTTATACAAGCCGAGGCACTGTCTAAAAGTAGGTAATGCAGATAAATTTCCAATATTGCATATGCACCGTACCTTGCATGGTGGTGACGTATAAAACCTGATTCTCATCATTAATTGGTGAGAATCTACAAAAGCCAAAAATCTCATCCTGGGACAGAAGACACTTCTTGTCAGAAAATTAATAGCAACAACAAGAAAAGGATTGGGTGTATGCCCACACAACTTCCTCGATTCGGGAATATATGGGAATCCACATGGCCAGAGAACCAGTTTATAAAGCCAATTGATAGGAGGAAAAAAAAAGGATACATCACTTTTTTCCTTTCTTTTGGTTGGAAATACAAGAGAAGAGGAACACAACACACTGATTGGTATACTTCTTGTATTCGGGTATTGTTTGCCCTTCATTTATAAAGTTTATTAATTGATAAAAAAAAGTGTTCTTACACTTTTCTTCGTCAAAGAAGCTACAGATGTTGATTCTGAGACGTCCCAAATCCGGCAAGGGCCACTTCCAACAGAAACAAGGAATTTTCCATCAGGGCTGCATATACAACCAAAAGCATTTAGTCGAAATTCCTCCACCAAAAAATTGCTTGTAGTGCTTATTAAAAGCTTTGAGCATTTTTATGAACCTGAAGTCTAGATCTTTCACAGAAGCATGAGCATTAGACTGATCGAGAATATTTTCCATGCTAGGCCACTTGAAAACCCTCAACTTGCCATCCTATACTGCACCAAATTCAATAATCAAGATAACTGTAATTTACCAGAAAAAACAAGGTGATGTAATTCCGCATTTCACTCTTTAAACAAGGATAACAAGATGGAAGAAGCATAAGCTGCATAAAAGACGAAGAGTTGCAAACGTCTCCCTCGTTGATCTAATATCAACGACACTTAAACCTGAAACTAGTAATAAGAGATACTCTCAAAATATAACTCGACAAAACTTATTTTCTTTTTGACAAGTTATAACTTGGCAAAACACATGGATTCTTTGAGGATAGGATGACAGCGTGTTCAGCATGATTGTGTCATCACCAACCAAGCCAAGTTGTTTATAATATCAGACCAATCGAACAAAGAGAGAAGAACAAATCGTACATCTGCATTTTAAAGTATACTATGTTTGTATAATTTTACTTGTTAACCTCCAGAGCTATTTGGTATCTCAGCATAGACTGATCAAGACCACTTAGTAGTCATCATAGACTACTCATTTCCTGGTTAACCTCCTTACCCGTTAATGTAAAGCAGCCATAGGCTGATCAAAACCACTGGGTAGTCATCATTGTTGTGCAGGTGAACTTCACGGCCAGAAAAATAATATTTTAAATGTCCATTCACACAGTAGCGAATACATCCGTATAGATATCATGGAGGAAATATTGCACACTCAAGGAGATGGCTAATAACTTCTGTTAGTTCCAAAAGCCTTTTGTACTCCAAACAAAGAAGCAGCAAGCATGTGAATGAGAAGAGGTGGAAGGAAACTAGCATGAATGTTTACATTTTCCGATAGAGATCTATACTCTTCTTTAACTGTCTATGAGCATCTAGTGTCTTCCCCTTAAGGAACAAGCCTAATGGTCCTAAAGGTATAATAATGTGGGATCCAGAAATTAGGTCAATACATCGCCACTCATATTCAAAATTAAGACCAATGATATCTGGCTAAAAGGTTGATGCCAAAGAATCGTGCTACAATTCTGAATTTACTCTTGTGAGTTAGGACAGGGTTTCAGAGAGGCTAACAGACTACAGACCCACATTAATGAGCACTTTCCGCAACATTTACATGTAATGCAGGAAGAACATTGTACAATGCCAGTATTTCTTATGGATAATAACTTAAAGTAAATTAGTGATGCCATAATACTGACTCAAACTACCTCGTCCTTTCCTTTGAACTTACAATCTAAACTCATGGCATAGAAGAATAGTTTAGATAGAGTAAAGTAAACAAACACTGACTTTCCTGGCTGTGTTCTTAAGAACACTTTGTCAAACTTATACCAGAATTATGGGGAGTAAACGACTCTTATAAAACTGGTCTTCTTTATATACACAATGAACAGAACAATAATGCCTTCACATTGAAGGGCTTTCCTTCAATGGTATGCAACAATCACAATTTCATATCAACCTAAATAGTTTAAGGAAAGATATCTACCTCACCGCCGACAGCAAGTAAAGAACCTTCATTATTAAAAGTTAATGATAATTGTTGTCCCACATCTTGCAACACTTCAAGTACTCTCTCAGATGATCTTAGACCCAATGAACGATCATTGGCTCTCTGAAAGTCCCAGTCAAACCATCTACAGAAGAAGCACATTGTTAGATGTTTCTTCAAGCTACTTGCAAAAAGTACCTGTAGAAGTTCCATGTTCAAATATTGCAAGTGGTCTACAGTGGACTAAGTTTGCTAGCAAAGAACCTGAGGGTGGATTTAGAAAACATACAAATGACATTTCAAAAAGTTGTAGACATGACGCCAAATGATGTCACTTCAGTCTTAACAATGTAAGCCACTAAATCTTCTATAAGTAAGTGTAAGCTTTGATGATTCTATGCTCACTTCAGTCCATGCCACCATTCACAAGTCACAGAGAGAGATACAAAAAGAAAGAAAAATACTCAACATGAACTGTACCAGTTAACTAAGCTCGAAAGCAAAATTCCATCGCACAACTTTCAAGTAGATAAAACTTATTCATAGTACTAAATGTTTCTTAACTTGAACGTGTAAGAAAAGTTTACCTGCAGCTTTGAGGCAATGAACATATAAGGCCATCTCCGCCTGGATGTACTGCCATTCTATAAGGCAGATCAGCACCAGTTCCAAACCTCGACACCTTCAAAGAAAGCACAGATGTTTAGTCAAACTGATCCAAGTCGCGAATGGTTCTTCTAACGTGACGAGCAAATATGTCAATGGAATTAATGCGAATTGACCAATAATAAAGCTGTATGCTATATGATGCTGTTAGATGTAACAACAACAACTACTACTACTACGCCTCGATTCCAAACAAGTTCAGGTCGGCTATACATATAACCCTAATAGACATCAAATCAAAACAATTTAAAGACAAATTACATAAAAGTACTGAATATCGGATCATAATGGCTTACAGGTTCATCGGAGAGAGAATTGGAATGAGAATCAAATTGCGCAACAAGGAGAGAGTTACGAATGCCGCTATTCCCTTCTCCACCGCCTCCGGCAAGTACGATATAGTCTCCTGACGGTGGCGTTGAATTGTCGCCGTCGTCTTTTTTGTCATCGTCGGACGGCGAATCGACGGCGGATCTGATAGCGTTGGCTGGGACCCAGCCAGCACCGTAAATTGGGATACCGTACTTTTTGAAATTGGAAGAGTCGGCCATCTGTGATCTCAGCTGATTTGGTTATGCGTTTACTGTAAATCTGTAATATTACTTGGATTGAGCCTTGTCTGCTGGATTTTAAATTCGGTTAATAGAGTGTGAGAGTTATATTGGTTAAACAAATTAGAAATAGTGTGGTAAATAAATATTTTTTGTAAGAATATTTTTATCTTGAAAAAATAATAAATTGTTTCTACTTGTGCTTCTAGAAAGAAGCATAAACTTGTAACTTCTCCCAACAGCAAAATAGTTGTATCTGGTTCTTCAACACTTTTTTATATTGGCCAAACACCTTAAATTTTCACAAAAGTGTTTTTTTAGAAAAAAAAAAAAAAAAAAAAAAACTCATTTGACTTCTCAAAAGCTTGGCCAAACAGGCTATAAGACAATTTATGTTGGTCATGAAATTTGTGATTTATTATGTATAGTCGAGCCTTAGAGTCATTTTTAGCTAAAAAAAAGTAAATTTTAAGCACAGGTGCTTAAAAGATACTTTTTAATAAGTGTTGTAGCTTGTTTAATAAACAAGAAGTTACGTGTTTAGATGAAGTACTAAAACTGAAAAGAAAAAAAAAAGTTGCTGAGGTGTTTGGTTAGAAAATATTTTTTACGTTAAAACGATTAAAATATTCTTAAAATAAACAAAAGAAAAGATGAGTATAATCTAGGGCATTTGTTTGTAAGGTTATTGCTAAAATTAAAAAATATATATAAAAAATAAGTGTAAAACTCTTGATCAAACTTAAAAGCTAAAGTAAAAAAGTCATAAGTTATGATTGTCCAACTTATGGCATTGGCCTTAAAAGCCAAGTGCTTTTAACTATTTTTTAATTTACCCAAACATTTCAAAAAACTAAAAATGGCTTAACTAGCTTTTAAGCTAAGACAAACAACCTCTTAGTGATATAATTTTCAGATGTCAATCATTAAAAGTATGTTATTTTTAGATTTGAGTCTTAATAATTCGTATCTCAATAATTAAATATGTTTATTTTTATTTTTTCATTTTACTATCACATAATGAGCGTGAATAAATCTGAACCGTTCGCATCTTGAACATAATCTTAATATTATTAAGAAAAATTATTCAAAAATTTTTTAGAATGTCTCTTTCTAACTACAAACTGTTTATAATCACAATCAACTACCACAACATAGTCACTACCATCAACCAACATTATCGTTACCATTATTATTACGAACTGCCACTACTGTAGCTAACCACACCAATTGACATAACCTCTATCAACTCCATCACCTCCCCTATATATCCACCCACCACTTATGATGCAACCCGATGCACAGGCAAACCATTACAAGGAGCCAAGCACGGGAGTTGCAGCAGTTGCAGGTTATGTTTGGGCAACTGGAGTTGTTGGGGCAAGTGTGAGAGGTTTCAGGGTATTTTTGCATGCTTACTGCCTCATAATCTGGAAGTGTTCATCGCGATCGCGCGTACACAGACGTGATCGAGGAAGACCAAAAAGATGACCAGCGTGATCACGAATCGTCCGGTGCGATCGCGAAAGGAAGAAGTGAAGACCTGCGCGATCACGTGTCCTCAGATGCGGTCGCACAAGAGGCTGACAATGGGTGAAGGACAATGCCTTCGCAATTGCGGATTTAAGGCACAACGCGATCACGCTGAGACACTGATCAGAAGCCTACTTTGAGTTAATGACTTTTATTTCAGCCTACTTTAGGGGAAATTAAGGCAATGTTATGCCATTTTTAGAAGCACTATATTAAGGCCTTTAAGCCTCATTTGCTAGGGTTAGCTTTTTGATGATTATGAATATTATGAGATTATTGGCTAAGTTAGTTTGCTTAAGCACATTAGGTCCTTGATTTGCAATTAGATTTCATCTAATTGATGATCAAATAGCATAGGTTCCTTTTGTTGGACGATTAGAGGGGTGATTAGGTTAATCTTTCCCTAATCTACTTCTCTAATATTTTCTAATCAAAAGTGGGTCTTCCTTTCATCTTTTCAATTCTTGTTAATTTTATTTTCGTGTTGTTAATTTCTGTATCAACTTACCCCTCACTATCAGACTAATCACCTCTATCATCATAACTACTACCACCACCAATTACTAATACAAATTACAATCAAAGCTGACACCACTATCAACCAACACCACCATTGCAAACTACCACCAGTACCAATCATAATCACCTCCACATACCAAGTACCACCACCACCAAACCTCTTCACATCTACTACCCACCCAATACTTACCCGTCTCAATGACGCCAACCATCTCTATTATCATAATTATCACCACCAACAACTTTTACAAATTACCTTCGAAATCAAAGCTTCCACTATTACCAATCACCAAGACCATCATCGACAATCACCACTTTTACAACTGTTAACCACCACCTCCGCCATTAAAATCAACACCACCACAATCAATCATTACCACCACCAATTATACTGTACAACAACCACCACTACCATCACCTTTAAATACCACCAACACCACTTTACAAAATAATTTTTATATAAACAATCTTAATCATATATTGTTTTTATATTCTTAAGTGTATTTAAATCTAGACAGATAAATTTCAATAACCATCTTAATAAAAATAAATAAGGCCTTAGTAAGGGGTAAATTTTATTTGCACCTTAAGGCAAGATATTATTTAAGTGAATTATATTTTCACTCTAATTGTTACTACTTTTAAGGTCATGTTTTTGCATGTAATAAAATATTAAAATTAGAACTTTGGCCAAATATATTTGTAGCGTGATTAGGAGAACGCGCTTAAAGTTTAGGTGATTGATAAAAGGTGAAGCTTCGTTGTCCCTTACCCCTTCACAAATCTGTCGCCGCCACCATATTCCCACTCTGTTATATTCCCAAATCTAAAATTATATATCCTCCCATCTTCAAATTCTCTCTCTAATCATCAACCATGTTGTTATCACCAGGCCACTCCCCGCGCCACCTTTCAACACCGTCACCGTCACCGTCACTCGCCGATCAAAACCCTAATTCAACCCCTAACAACAATTCTTCAACCAATAAACGGCGCAACAACAAAGTACTCGACGAAGACACCTACGTAGCTGCAATAGAAAAAATAATCGAGCGTGATTTCTTCCCTGATATCCCTAAGCTCCGTGATCGTCTTGATTGGCTCGAAGCGGTTCGAACCGGTGACCCGGTTCAAATTCGTGATGCTCAGTTGAAAATCATCGAAAGACGTGGTGGAAAAGCAATTGGATCGAACACTCAAGGTAAATTTCGAACCCCTGGTTCGACTTTCTTTCGAAATTCGATTACTCCCTTTGATGATAAAACCCCTACCCCTAGTGTAGTTAATTGTAATAATGCTGGTAGTAGTAATTGTGATGAGGATTTAGATGTGGATGTGTCGTTGACGCTTGATCAGTTTTTTAGAAGGTATACGAGTGAGGATAACGAGAGTTTTTCAAAGATTATTGAGAAAGTGAATAGGAAAAGGAAGGAGAAATATGGGTATTTATTGGAGGGGGAAAAGGATGAGGAGGATGTGAAGTTGATTGAGGATGGTAAGAGGGCGAGGGTAGTTACTGATGGATATGGGACGTCCGATCAGCCTGTGGCTACTTTAGAAGGATGGAATTATTGTGCTAAGAATTTGTTAATGTATCATCCCGCGGATAATGGGGAAGTAGCCTTGACGGAAGAGGAAAGAGCAGTTAGGCTTAAGGGATTGACGAGGGAGGTTAGTAAGGTGAACACGAGGTTTCACGGTAAAATGATGGAATCGCAACCGAAAGAGGATGAGACGTTGGCTGTGCTTTATACACCTGTTCCTGGGGCGACTCCGGTTCCTTTCTTTGATAGAGGTGATAAGTCGAAGAAATATGATTTGGAAGATCTGAGGAAGACCCCGAATCAGTTTTTTGTTGAGTCGGGAAAGAAGGCTGAGAATGGATATAGCTTTGTCATGACTCCTTCACCTGCACCGGGCGTGGATGGATCGCCGATTATAACTTGGGGAGAAATTGATGGCACGCCTTTGAGGCTGGACCAGGAGGATACACCCATTGATATTGGTGGAAGTGGTGAAGGCCCTCAGTATAAGATCCCAATGCCACCTTCTAGAGATGTCAAGGCCCACTCTTTATCTCGTGATGCTGCTCGTAAGTTGAGGGAGAGGTCAAAGATGTTCCAGAAACCACCATTACCTTCTCCAGTAAGAGGAGGCAGTGCTAGTCCAGGTGCACGCACACTTTCACCTGCTGCCCAGAAGTTTATGCGGAAGGCAATTGCCAAGTCTTCTCACTCTTTAGATGAATCTCTCCGAGCAAGTTACCGTGGTGCAAGTCCTGGATTGAGTACTCCTAAAACTGGTCGGAGTTTGTCTAGGCTAGGAAGAGAAGGTAGTCTTGATTCCAGGTCACCATCTGTAAGAGAGGGCTCTAATCCTCCTTGGTAATTGTATATCAGCAATGTAATATCAGTTACCTTTTAACTGTACTATTGCGTCCCTTCTATAAGTTCATGGCTGTAAATGTTGAAATCTTGAATATGCTATTGCTAGTTTAGTTATGATTGTGCTGTCATCTCTTCTGCTTATTGCTTATCCAAAGTTGTTAATAACTTTACGGAGTGATGCTTTAGTTTTCTCAAGTATGGCCATTCTGTCTTGTCCATTTGAATGCAATGGACAATTCTTGGGTAGCAAACTGATGATCTGTTATAGACCAAATAGGAGAGCGCAACCCAGAAGACTAGTCTAGTAGGTGGGAGAGCCCATTTAGTCTATAATACCCATTATCATCTCTCTTATTAATTAATGTGGGAGAGGTGCTCACAACATGATCATTGTAGTTACTCCAGTTATTCTGATTCCTTAGAAGTTTACTTTGTTTTATTTAGGTGTTTCTTCACACCCTTGGTAGTTTTAAAGGTGTAATTATATAGCGGCACCAAGAATTCAGTACCTATGACAACTGTTGTTTAGCTCTCTGGAAATTGTCCCTTCATGGAGAACCAGTTCTACTTCAAACAAACTTATATATCATTTGCTTACAATTTTTGTGACCTTTTGTGTTTTTTTTTTTTTTTTTTGGGTGTGGGGGGTGGACTAAAAATCCATTTCAGCCCCTTGCACTTACTATAAACTTGTGGATAGCCTCTACATCAGGGAAAATAAAAAGATCATGTAGATAGCCCCATTTCAATTTTTTGCTGTTTGTGAACCAAAGATCTGCTAGCTCTTGAGTTATGCTCAAATGCCTTCATCTAACAAGAGATGAGTGGGTGTGGGAAAGTTGGTTGATGGAGTTTTCTTTGCGGTCAAGCTTGTTAGTAGTGTGTTTAATACAGGTTTTGTGGGGCACGTACATGGGTTGAGGTGTGTTTAACACTTGCCTGAAGAATTTATTTTATTGGTGTAGAAGTAGTACAAGAGAAAATATGGATCAATATATGGACTTATTACAGCTTTTAGGAGAAATCGGTAGCTAGGTAGAGGGACGAGATGTATTTCTTGGCTCATGTACTGCACTTGTACCTTCTTTGTACATTTTGAATAAAATATTACCTTATAAAAAAATACAGGTTTTGGCATAGGTGCATAGGGTGAGGCAAGGCAACAGCTTATTAAACAGAACCTAATGTAGTTCTGTGAAGCTGTCGTCTTGTATTGTCGATGTAATATTTGATGTCATCACCAGATGTAATATGTGATACTTTCACCACCCTCAGTATATCATGGGAGTTTGTAAATGAGGACATTGGCTGAGTAAGTTTTGTAGCAGATGGTAGGAATTCCTTTATGTTTTCAAATATTAGGAATCTTCTATCTGAAGAGATGCAATTGGGTTCATCAGCCATCATTCTGCCGCTTTCTCTTCTTTGTTTTTTTCTTCTTTTTTTTTCCTTTTTGGGGGTGGACAGGGGACCCCTAGCACATGATTTTTTCTGCTTGTTTTCCCAGAAAATTATTACTACTTCATTGCAGGTTAGGCTTGCCTGTATTTTGAAGCTTTGCCTATCTAAGAATGTTAGTTACGGATCAACCATGTTTTGAAAATGGGAGAAGTTGATTGTTGTGTAAATGTTACCATTTACCAAGTGATTTAAAGAGGTTCTCCATTTTACAATTGGAAGAAAAATTAGGAGAATAATTGGTTGTCATCTTCATGGTTCTTTTTCCCCGAGAAGCTATTTTGTTGAAAAAAGAGTAAAATGATATTAGCCACTTCTTCTGTTCATCCATTTTGTTAGATTTTCTCATAGTAATTCAGTCTGTATCTTGATACTGCTACAGACTTATGATATATCCTCTTGGTCTTTCCCTGATCATAATCAAATTATAGCAATGTCATGTCTTGAAACATTCATGATTCGTCCACCCTGTAGTGCTTGTGAATATTGTTGAGATTATGAAGCATGAAGGGACATCAAACCAGGAATGATCTCAGTCCTCTAAGTCTCTTGACATCTTGTCCAAAGAACAGTGCCACACCTAAGGGTGTGGTCTAGTGGTCAATGAAGTGGGATAGAACCGCGAGGTCTCATGTTCAAATCTCAGCGGAGGCAAAAAACACTAGGTCTTTCTTCCCATCTATCGAAGCCTTGGTGGATAGAGTTATCTGGTATCTGCGCGTAAACACCACTTTTATCAAAAAAAGAAAAAAGAAAAAAAAGAACATAATAGTTCTTTTCAGCGGCCATCTACAATTAGGGGGGGTTCAGGGATAGAGAATTTGCTCTTGAACTTGGCTTTTGGGACTTCACTTAGTGGCAGCCATTAGCCATTGTTAATGCAATGGGTTATATTTGTATTGTTGGGGGGATGCAAATGGATGATTATCACTGTGATTATATGTTTGTATCGAAGATCGATTCGGTCATGTTAGTTTTAGGGACTAAATGAGCTGGCTAGTTGACTAGAGAACCGTATGTTATAACTTGAAAGTAAATTATAGTACATGTTTTCATGTGATTTGCTTTGAAGTCTGCCGAAAGCCATAATTATTGTTAGGAAATTAATCTTGTTTGTGAATGTGTTCATGAGATGCTTTATTTACAGGTGAAGACATAAAAGGTATCTTCATTTGAACTGATACTTCGCTTTAGGAGGAGATTAACTATTAATGCCACCGTATTCCTTCTGAGGTTTCTCTGGTATTATTAGAACTTTTGATTGCAGTAATTTAATGCTTTATTTGCAGCTCAAAGCAGATTGTATTTAGTGTTTTAAAAGGAATTTCACTCTAATAATTTAAGTCCATCGATCTTCCGTTTTAGCAGCATATGATCACCATAATTGTTTCAATATAGACATGGAAACACCCGATCCAACTCGCAAAACGTTACAACCCAAAAACATGGACAACAAAACTTTGGTTGAACTTATTATGTGGACTTTCATAACATTGTTGCACTGCTTTTTAGCATATGGTTTATTTCTGGTCACTGAGTGAAAAAAGCCAAAGGGGTGAAGGAGGATTGCAGTAATGAGCCATAAGAAAGACTAGTAAAGCAAATCATTTGTTGGCATATAGGAGTAAGAGAACGTTGATCCTCTATAAACCGTCAACACTCTGCTCGATATAATTAATTTTTAATAATATTTTTATATGATCACACATTCATCTTAATGTTTGCATCTCTATGCCACGCTATGTTTCGTGAAATATATCACACTAATAATAAATTTACAAAAAATAGCGATACTATTCCATTTTACAAAACATACCAATATTTTCTTTATAAAGTATATACAAGTTTCAACAAAACCATGAAAATGAAGCTTTCTTCTTCTCCCCCAACCCACTGCTTCAGTTTTAGGTATGTCGTCGGTGGCCAGCGGCCGGTCGCTGAAATTTTTTTTTTTAAAAAAAATCTGAAAAACAATTTAAACAAGCATAAAACATACAAAAATACACATTCATATTTTAAAAATAGTATATTTAACCAATAAAAAATACATAAACATACATAAAAGTTCAAATATACAAAACATACATTTATATACACCCATTGCATACAAAGCTATGCAAAATAAATTTTGGGATATGCAAAACACTTATTCACACACACTTAAAACGCACATACACTTAAATACATGTATATACAAAAATATAGACATACACAACCAAAAAGATTCCGAACATACAATTGAAAATGTAAAAATTATAGAAATATACAATAACAATGCAAAAACTTTAATAGTCATTCGAAAAGGTTTTAATGTGTATTTAGGCACAAAAAATACACATACACATTAATACAAAAGGTATCTACGTATATACACATTAATACACTTTCAAAAATAAAAAAATAAAAAGAAGGAGAAAGCCACCAGATCTGGTACGAAACAGCAGCAGCAACACCAAAAACTCAAGTTGCTTGGTCGGAGATAGAGAAAGGACGACGGGTGGGTGCTAGTCGCCGGAGATGGAAGAATGGCGGCGGGTGGGTGGGTGGTGGGTGGAGGAGGGGAAAGAAAAGAGAGAGAAATTAGGGTTTGTGGTACGAGAAAGGGGGAAATGAGAAAATGTTATGTGGGGTAAATATGGAAAACTATTGTTATGTTGGGTAAATAATGTAAGAGTATTGTTATTTTTTGTAATTAAATGATTAGGACGGTGATGTAGTGTAAATTTTCCTATTTTTTATTTGTCTCAGATTTTGATGGTATAATTTACTTAATAATTTCCCCATTTTAGCTATTCCATGTCTTAACTATATGTGCAACGTATTCATCTTTTCATATATATGGTTGTAATATTTTTCTAAAACGTTGAATTTAGATAGTTAAACAAAAAAAATTAGTAATATGTACATATGCTCATGCACACAAATTTGCATCACACGAACAAAGTATAAATAGACTCTACATTTATCAACTTAAAATCTTAGATAGTTTTTATTTTCCACCTCAATACATCAGCTAGCTAGGTTGTAAAAATTGATTGCTACGTCTAGTATTTGCTTGTCTTGAAGATTCAGTGCATGCAAATTAAAGTGTTTGGGCACGGGTGGCACATGAACTAAGTATTTTATTAGTAGTTCGCTTGTTGGGGTAGCTGTACATTCAATTGAAAGTTGGGACTTTACTCAATCCGCAGAGTTCCAGTTCTTTATTTTGGACTTGATATTTAATTTTGACTAGAAATAGTGAAAGCATTTATGGAGCTGATATTTTTCTTGAAGATATTGGAGCCTTCACAATTAGCAGCCAACGACTCGATCCTTACATCAACTGTTTTCACATGCATGTGATTTTTTCTTTACAGCTACCACAAAATAAAGTTACCAAAAACACTGCTACAACCAGGGAAAAAAAGAAGAACAAGTTCGAATTGGGAACTGGCAGTGTTATAAAAATATTACCTTTTATCAAAAAATAATTAAAGTTGAACTTGTTAGTTTACTATTAATGAGAAACTTTTATAGTAAAAAAAAAATATAATGAAAGAATTATACTCACATAAATATTATGGCTTGCATTAGGACCACAAGTTTCAAAAGTCTTCATTCTTTTGGCTCCATCTCTGTGCCAAATCAAATATGGTCACGTAAATTGGGATGGAGGGAAAAGAGGTTCGAGGATTGCTTATAAAATTGTGTGTGTGAGGGGAGGGGGTGTCTTATCATATTTCTCCCGGCAGGGGCGGAGGTAGGATTTCCAACAAGGGGTTCAAAATTTAAAAAAATAAAATTTAAACTTGTGTCAATGAGGTTCAACATATGGTAGGTATGTATAAAAAATCGATTTTGCCCAATATACGCAGTGCAATTTTTTGGTGAAGGGGGTTCAATTGAACCCTTTGGGCAAGGGTACCGGTGGCTCCGCCTAGGGGTGGGCACAGACTGAACCAAACCGAAAAAACCGATCGAACCGAAATTTTTTTAAATTCGGTTTTCAGTTTTTGGTTTGGGTTTGGTTTTACTTTTTAAAAAATTCGGTTTTACGGTTTGGTTTTGGTTTGGGGTGGGCACAAACCGAGCCGAACCAAACCGAAAAACCGAATTTTATATATATATATATATATATATCACAAATTTTCTTATATATTTAGTCAGTAGTCCAGCCTACCAGACCTAATAGTACATGCCTTCTAACTTTGTCAACTAAAATATAAAACCCATAATAACATCTTCAGTCCAATAAACAGTAAGCTTACCATGCGTACCAATACTTAATATCATGGATCTAAGTATTTAATATTTTAGTTTGCACCAGTACGTACCAAGTTCGATTATCATGTCATTAATCTGAACTACTACAAGATATGCTTAGCTAAATTATTTTTATTTCAACTGCTAACTTTGATTTACTGTTGTACTTATTCTTCTTCGCGCATACAATTGAAAAACATTGATTTTGCCATATTAGTTTATATGTAAAAACCGAACTACTAAACCGATTTAAACCGAACCGAATTCTTAAAAATCGAACCAAACCGAATTAATTTTGGTTTGATTTTGGTTCCTAATATTACCAAAACGAAAACTGAAAGACCAAACCGAAATGTCCTAAACCAAATAGAACCGAACGCCCACCCCTAGCTCCGCCTCTGCTCCCCGGTACTTTAAATGGTTACTGATCATTAATTTAATGGTGGAAATTTAATTTATGTGCATTTAGGACGCAAGTTTCCGAAAAATAAATCACTTGTCATCTAATAAGTTGCACCAAAAGAAAATAGCTAGGAATAGCCCTATTTATTAATAAAACTAGCTCGAAAGGAAAGATACTTTTGAGTAAAATTTAGAAGACATTTAAATATGTATTCGAGTACTACAGAACATAATTAGACATCAATTAACTAAACTAGTAAATACTAAATCCTAAACAATGCTACACAATTCTGAGTTAACAAAGTGCAATACGTATGATATTAATGAGCTGAATCATCAAGTTGATGACCGTTTAATGGAAGTCTAATAAATGTTGCATGTGGACGTAGCCTTGTTGTTTAAGTTACTACAATTTTCTATAAATACACACAGCAGGGTTTTGCATTGCAGTTGTCATTGCCTATTGCCTTGATCCTCTACTCCTCTAAATCTCTCCATCTTGCCAAATTAAGGTAAACTCTCTCCACTTTGCTTATTCTTGTCTTTTCTCTTACTTCTGTTTATTAAACTTATGATTGCCCCCAAAAATTAAAAAAGGGAGAATTTTGTTCTAGTATTTGATTTCGCAAAGACTTTGTAAGCATACATATAGATTGTGTTTCTGAGTCAAGTGTTTTAGGCTGTCCATGCTTATTAGATAAAGTATGGTCTGACAAATCTGTATAACAGTTTCACTCCCAGTTTCATGAACTATCATTTGCGGATGTAGGAATGTAATAAAGCGCAACACAAGGTCCATGTAATAAGTTTGGTTTTTGTATCATAATGATACAAAAACCAAACTTATCAGAATAACCAAGAAAAAGACATCATGGTACAGAATTTCATAGACCAAAATATAGAGAATTTAGTAGGCCTAATGGATAAGAAACTTGTAAAGGGAATAGATATTATACTGAAAAATGGAAAACTTTTGTATGGTACAACTATTATTAGAACGAAGTGAAAAAGATGCGATCTTTTTAATGATAGTGATCAAGGATTATGTCCTTTCATGAAGATCTTCTAAATTCTTGGACTTCTTTGGATTGTTCAGAAGAGTTTAGAAATGCCATCTGCTAGTCATGATCCAACTGAGGATGAAAAGGAACCATTTGCTGAGGTTGATCCATCCGGGAGATTTGGCCGATACAACGAGCTGTTAGGCCATGGTGCTGTGAAGAAGGTATACAGGGCATTTGACTTAGAAGAAGGCAGGGATGTGGCCTGGAATCAGATTAAATTGAGCAAATTTAGCGATTCGCCTTATATCATCAATAAAATCCATTCTGAGATTGTACTGTTGAAGAACTTGAAGAATGACAATATCATAGTACTATACCATTGCTGGAAGGACAATGAAAATAACATTCTCAATTTCATCACTGAGGAATGTGCCTCTGGTAATTTGAGGGATTATAGGAAGAAGCATCGTCATGTTTCGATCAAGGCGTTGAAGAAGTGGTCTAGGCAAATACTACAGGGCTTGGATTATCTACACACTCATGAGCCTTGTGTCATTCACAGAGACCTCAATTGCAGTAACATCTTTATCAATGGAAATGTTGGAAAGGTAATGAACTCATTTTCATATCTCAATTTGCTTCAGTTCAGAAGTGCATTGGAAGCTCTAGAATCCTTGCGTGCATAGAGAATTTGGGATACTGATTCTTGAAATAATAACCTTTTCGGGAGGTGTTTGGCCACTGTCTTCAAATGGTTTAATCGTGATTACTCTAGAGCTTCAAACATCATGTTTACTGATAGCAGAAGTCACATAGATTCTTCATTTACCTAAACGTAGTCTTGTAGACAGGTAATATACAAGTGTGAATATTTTGTACTAATCAAAATACACTTAAAATTAGTTTTTAAATTGAACATGCTCGTAGAAATCCACACTAAACGCTGGTACTCGTACTGAGTCTTGGAACATACTTTCTAGATCTTTTTCATTTTTTATGTGATGTTGACTAGGGACGGGTTTAACAAAGAAAGACTTTTGGCACATACTGAAAATATCCTTCGAATTTGTGGTCTTAGAGGTGCCATGAATTTCTGAGGTTCTAAGAGCATTAGGTAATTACGGACAAATCTCTTAGATATGCATTAATAATAACCTAGTAAAATGATAACTAACTTATTTTAGCAGGAAAAAAATGTAAGGAGAATGTACAAAAAATCATTACACCGTTCATGCATGTAACTTAATTAGTAAACAAATAAGAGGGAGTAGCTTATAGCAAAGATTTGGAGGTTTTGCTTTCCAGAAACCACAGCACTAATATCCTGGTACTTATTTTATATAGGTAAAGATTGGCGATCTTGGCTTGGCAACAATTGTTGGGAAGAGTCATGCAGCACATTCATTGCTAGGGACACCAGAGTACATGGCACCAGAGCTATTTGAGGAGAACTACACAGAGTTGGTGGATATATACTCATTTGGGATGTGCTTGATTGAAATGGCTACTCTGGAAATACCATATAGTGAATGTGAAAGTATAGCCAAATTATATAGGAAGGTGACTGCTGGAGTAAAGCCTCAAGCTCTCAACAAAGTGAGTGATCCTGAGTTGAAGGCCTTCATTGAAAAGTGCATTGGGCAACCAAGAGCAAGACCATCTGCTGCTGAGTTGCTCAAAGATCCATTCCTTTGTGATGTTACATATGAGAATGATCTCAATTGTTGATTGCCTTCGTTCAAACGTTTACCAGTTATTGAAAGTATTATAGTAATTCTTTGTAGCTCAAGCTTATTGAAGTAGTCTATACCATAACTTCATGTGATATAAACAAATCGACAAGCAATGGAACATCTGCACTTAAATTAAGGACAGCAAATTGTTAAATTTACGCATCAACCAGTAAGTGTCATGAATAACTTGGAATCAAGTAATTTTCCTGTGACTCACTATGGCATTACCGTACACCTATGTTATGTATTGAGGAGCAGGAATACCAAAAGCTAGTAAAAAAAAGTATTTAAGCATTTTTTCTAGCTGTATGAACAGGGCAGGCTTCAAAATTTCCTCAAACACTTGTACATTATGAAGGTAATATAGTTGCTTCAAACAAGAAGACAAAAAAACAAGTATCACTGGAATACAGCTATACAAATTCCAATAGAAGTGGAAGACTTGCAAGTTTTCAACCATTTGATACCTTCATATCACACAAGGAGTCAATCAATTTCACCACTTTCCAGACCTAAAACAGAACACATCTAGATTGAACTAACTTTCTTTTTGGTTGATGAAATTAATAATTGTACCGATAAAGCATGCGGCACGCATATCAGCAGTTGAGATATAAGATGACAAGTTGTATAGGAGCAGGCTGCAATATTCAGACTATATCCAACCTATATATGCACTAAAGTAGCTCCTTATGTTATTACAAAAATACAAAATTAATGATCCACAAAAAGGAGGGGGGTATCCATACAAAAGCAAACTTGAAAAACTCAACAACAGTGCGACGCAAAATTAGACGTACTACATATAACATTATAAATATGGAAATCAAAATGTGCGAACAACTACTGCGATCTAAGTGGCCGTTTGGCCATAGATTCGAATAAATATTTGAAAAAAAGTTTTTGAAGTTGAGTTGAAAAATAGTATTTGGAAGTTGAAGTAGTGTTTGGACATACAATTCACTTGAAAAAAAGTTGAAGTTTTGTGAGTAGAGAAAAAGTAGTTTTTGGAAAAACTTGAAAAAGTGGTCAAAAGCACTTTTTGGTTTTTCAAAAACTGTTTTTAAAAAAATCTCAAAAAACTAACAGTTTTTCATGGACAAACATGTATTTCAAAAACTTTTTGAAAAAATGTGAAAAATTATTCATGGACAAACGGGTCCTAAGTTTGAACACTAATTTGTGCAAGAAAAAGAATTTTCAAGTTTTGTTGAACAAAGCAACACTTCACCACTATGTTTTGGCAAAAGTTCAATTGTTTACAAGCTTATCGAATCAGCAACAGTAAATTTTACGCAATGGCTCAAAGTACTGTACATGTTCGGCAAAACTTGTTAACAATTTAACTTTCATCAATTATCAATGTACACTAGTATTTATGCGCTATATATGTGTCACCAGTACATCATTTACCATCACTATCATATTATAAATACTGTAGATAACCGTAATTATCACATATATTGTGAATTCAGTGAATGCTTTTCCTTTGAACACCATAACTTTTACATATTTAGGAGAGTACTACGGATAGATTTAGGAGTGTGTATGGTCCGATTAGTTATATCACTTAATATTTACGGCCTTCCCTAGATTGCTATTTGGCTCTTTAATTAAGACTCATCTGGATTAGGCCTTTCCTTTTGATTAAGATTATTCCTCAGATGATTCTAAATATACAAAAGTAAAGAAGTCACTCTACATACGTTTTCTAAATATAGCACCCAATCGTCTATGCTAACTAAAACCTCAATGGTGCTCCAAGAATTATTAATTCAACAATTAAATAAAAAGACCATTTTTTGCGAAAAGAAGCACATGCATATTGAACTCCTCTCTCCTCATAATCTATATGATTTTTCTTCTCGTGACTCCTGCTATAATGTAAAGAAAATGAGATTTATTATTCATAGATCAAATAGCACAACATATTAATCTACAACTCTAGATGGGTTTTTTTCGTTAATAAGTTTGAAGTTATATATTGTCACAGAGAAATAATTGGTGCACTAGTATTCTAGAGTTCATTAAATTAATATTAGCACTCCTCTTCTGAGTTTTGGCCGGTATCTAATGTTACGTTACACACTCAAGAATTAAAAGTTTTTGCCTATTTTTGTTGCTAGCTGATATTAATTGATCTGTTTGTCCATAGATTTTTTACGTTTTTTCAAAATCTTTTTCAAAAAAAAAAAAAGTGTGTGGCCATAAAATATACAATAGTCATTTTTTAGAGAGTTTTTGGAAACTGATTTTGAAAAACCACAAAGTAGTATACAAAAGTTCTTTTTTTTTTTACTTTTTGTCACTTACAAAATTTCAACTTTATTTTTTCAAGTAAAATATAAACATAACTTCAACTTCTAAATACAATTTTTCAACTCAACTTCAAAAAAAAAATCAAAAAATTATTTGATATCAAAATTACAAATGGGTATCTAGTTTAAGTTATATACTCCCTCCGTTCCAAAATGAGTGTCTGGATTTGACTGGGCACAGAGTTTAAGAAAATAAGGATGACTTTTAAATCCTGTGGTTTAAAATAAAAGGGGTGTGTAATGTGGGCCAGAGTCTTTAAATCCTGTGGTCCAAAACAAATCTTAGATTTAATGAGTTGTCATATAAGGAAAAAGACACTCATTTTGGAACAAACAAAAAATGAGAGGTAGACACTCATTTTGGGACGGAGAGAGTAGTAGTGTACTACAATACGTTGGTGAGCTTTTTGTTAAGTTTCCAATTATGGTGATGAACACAGAGAGAGTAATCAGACTGGTCAGGGAGCTTTCTTCTTCATTGAAATGAAAGTGAAGCTTAATTACAAAGCTAAGCTAAGACTACTATTTATAGACAAAATAACTAACCAACTAACTAACTAAAATATCTTCTAACTAACATATAACTAACTTAACTTACTCAGCTTCTAGAAGTGATTAGAAGCTTCTAGTAAGTTATTCTCTTCCAGCTAAGAATGCTTCCAGCCCCTAGCTCCTCCACCTGATCCAGCTAAGACTTAGCTGAGCTATGACTCAGCTAAGATCAAGTGTAGTATTCAGTGCAACTCTTCAGTGTGCTAAGCAGTGTGTTCAATACTCCCCCTCAAGCTAGAGGGAAGAAAGAGGTTCTTCACTCCTAGCTTGCAGAGTAAATGATCATGCTGAGCCTTCCCTAGTCCCTTGATTAAGATATCTCCAGCTTGCTCTAAGGTAGGCACATGGGTAGTTCTGAGCAGGCCCCTTTTTATCCAATCTCTGATAAAATGACAATCAATGTCAATATGTTTTGTGCGTTCATGGAAGATGGGATTAGCTGCTATCTGCAGGGCAGCTTTACTGTCACACACCATCTCAACAGGCTTCATGACATCAATTCCTAATTCCTTGAACACACCAGTGAGCCAGATAACCTCTGCAGCAGTGTTGGCCATGCTTCTAAATTCAGCCTCAGCAGAACTTCTGGCCACTGTGTCTTGTTTCTTGGACTTCCAAGAGATCAATGCTCCACCATAGAACACCAAATAGCCTGTGACAGATCTCCTGGTTTGAAGACAAGCACCCCAATCTACATCACAATAGGCCTTGAGCCTGCTTGAGCCTGAGGAAGGCATTAATAATCCCTGTCCAGAAGTCCCTTTAATGTATCTGACCACCCTCAGTGCAGCCTCCATATGAGACTTATTTGGACGGTGCATAAACTGACTCAGACACTGAACAGAAAAGGCTATGTCAGGCCTAGTCATAGTGAGATAAAGCAGTCTCCCAACCAGCCTTTGATACACACTAACATCAGTCAGGAGTGGATCATCAGTGGTGTTCTTCTTGATCACCCTATCAAATTCTAAGGAAGTGAGCTTCTGGTTGACCTCCAAGGGTGTACTAGTAGGCTTAGAACCAGCCAGTCCCATTTCTGACACCAATTCAAGTGCATACTTCCTTTGACACATGTATATCCCTTTGTTGGACCTAGCAAACTCTATCACAAGGAAAAATTTCAATTCTCCTAAGTCCTTCATTTTAAAATGCTTCTGCAGATCTGTTCTAGTGTGCTGAATGAGTTGAAGATTGTTCCCTGTGATAATGAGATCATCAACATAAATCAGAACTATGACCATCTCTGCACCCTTCTTCTTGATAAAGAGAGAATAATCAAAAGGACTCTGGCTAAAATGCATCGGCTGCAAAGCCTCAGTCAGTTTGAGGTTCCACTGCCTTGAGGCTTGCTTCAGGCCATAAAGAGACTTGTGCAGCCTACATACCAAATACTCCCCCTGCTTTGCAGCATGTTTGGAGAAGCCTGGAGGCACAGTCTTATAGTCCTCCTCAAACAAATCACCTTGAAGGAAGGCATTGTGCACATCCATCTGAAATAAAGGCCAACCAAGCTGAGCTGCAATAGCCACAACTGTCCTAACAGTGACCATCTTGGCCACAGGAGAAAAGGTATCTTTGTAGTCAATGCCTTCCTGTTGAGTGTAACCTTTGGCAACTAGTCTTGCCTTGTACCTTTCCACCTCCCCATTGGCTTTGTACTTGATTTTATAGACCCATCTACAACCAATTGGTGCTTTACCATAAGGCAAGGGGACCAAGCTCCAGGTCTTGTTGTCCTCTAGAGCCTGAATCTCCAGTTTCATTGCCTCAATCTATTTGGGATGTTTGGAGGCCTCTGTATAACTCCTAGGTTCCACCTCAGCATTATAAGCTGTAAGACACTGCTGAAATCCCTCTGTTAAATTAGTATATGTCAGGTAAGCTGAAATAGGATAGGCACAATTGCTGTGAGACTTCTGTGGTACTACATAATCATTCAGCCAGATAGGTGGCTTAGGTTGTCTGTGAGGCCTGGGTGGTGGAAATGGAGCTGAGTCTGGGACATCAGGTACAGGTTGAGGTGGTTGCTGCTCAGGTGCAGGTGTAAGGTCACCTGAAGCATCAGCTGAGGGAGGAGACACATGAGGTGAGAGGGGTAGCTCAACCTCAGTATCTAGGAACTGTGGTATGTCAAGAGGAACAGTAGGAATAGGCTGTTGTGACTGTTTGAAAGGGAACACATCCTCCTTGAAAGTGACATCCTTGCTGATATAAAAACATTTGTTCTGAAGATCATACATCCTATAACCCTTTTGGAGCATAGAATAGCCCATGAAAACTGAAGGAGTAGCTCTAGGAGAGAACTTGTCAGTTCTTTTCAGATTGGTACCATAACCCAAGCACCCAAAGACTCTCATGTGATCAATATGAGGAGCCCTGCCAAAGAACAATTCAAATGGAGACATCCCTTGCAAGTTCTTTGAAAGGATTCTATTGATGATATACACTGCTGCAGTCACACAGTCACCCCAAAACCTGATAGGAACATCTGCCTGAAACTTCAGGCTTCTAGCAGTGTTCAAAATGTATCTGTGTCTCCTTTCTACTACTCCATTATGTTGTGGAGTGTAGGGACAAGAGCTTTGATGAGTGATGCCTTCCAAGGCCAACAGTTCTCTAACCTGAGTATTAAAGAACTCTCCACCATTATCTATTCTCAATGTTTTCACAGTGGTAGAAAACTTGTTCTTGACCAGCTTAAGAAAGATTCTCAATACCACTACTGATTCATCCTTAGTATTCATCAAACAAATCCAGGTATATCTACTGTGATCATCCACTAGTGTGAGGAAATATCGTTTATGATCATAAGTGGGGACCTTAAAAGGACCCCACACATCTGCATGAATCAAATCACAAATTGCTGCACTTTTATTGATACTCAGTTGAAAAGGCAATCTTGCCTGCTTGGCTACAGTACATATATCACAGTGCTCAGTACAATCATCAACTCTAGTGTTCTTGAAAGCAGGAAAATGTCTAAGAACATCAAATGGCACATGCCCCAACCTTCTATGCTATAATTGGCCATTTATTCTATTTACAACTAGAGATGAGTTTACACTTGACTTAGCAGGCTCCTTCTGCAGAGTAACTTGAGTATCCAGTATGTACAATCCATGCTCCACTCTACCAATCCCCTTCACCATCCCATTCCAAGTGTCCTGAAACACACAGTGATCGGGGAAGAAGGTGATGGTATAACCTGTGTCCTTGGTGAGACTAGATACTGACAATAGGTTGTATTTGAAGTTAGGAACATACAACACATCATGAATAATTTTATCCTCAAATAAACAACATGAACCAGTGTGTGTGATTGTACTCTGTGCACCATTGGGCAAGTGTACTTGTTTCATTGTATGCAACTTTTTAGGGGTGTGAAACATATTTAGACATGAAACCATGTGATTAGATGCACCAGTGTCTACAATCCACTTATTTCCTCATGAGTGACAAAACTGTACCTGTCACATTTGCTGCTGCTGCATTCTCATTTTCGGAATTCATCCCACTATTCAGGATCTGCAAAATTTGTTGCACGTGTTCCTGAGTAAAGAAAGGCACTGCAGCATTTGGATTTGTGTTCTCCTTGTGTTTTGCATTAGTGTCAAAGTCACCAGCCTGAGCATTGTTTGCTGTCACACTGTTGGATCCCATCATTCTTTTCTTTTTGTAGCATTCTTCCCTAGTGTGCCTCTTGATTCTGCAGAAGTCACACCATTTGCCCATCTTGTTCTGCTTATAATTGTTGTTTGAATTTCTATTTCCATTGCTATATCCATTCTTGTTCCTGTAACCTGCTGCATTGTTCCCAGCCTCCTGATATCCTGAATTCTTTGCATTATATCCTGAATCATTCCTGTTCTTATACATTGTTGCATTTCCCCCTAGTTCTATTGCACCAGGTTCACTTGGTTTAGCTCTTTGACTCTCATCCTGAATGATCATCCCATAAGCTTGATCAACTGATGGAACTGCAGTCATCATAAGAATCTGGCCTCTTGCTTGTGCAAATGAGTCATTCAGACCCATCAAAAATTGGTACAGCCTCTGCTGCTCCATGTGTGTGAAGTACACCTTTGATTTATTACAACCACAGGATGGCAATGGCACCATGGCATCATACTCATCCCATAAGTCTCTAAGTTTAGAGTAGTATCCAGTAACTGAAGTCACCCCTGTCTCAGAGTCACAATCTCCTGATGCAAGTTATAAATCCTTGAACCATTGATCTTATCAAATCTCTCCTTCAGATTCATCCAGACTCGATAAGCATCTGATGCATACACTATTGTACTATACAGATCCTTAGTAACTGTATTCATGATCCAGCTTAGGACAAAGGCAATGCACCTCTCCCACTGTTCATGTAAGGTCTCATCATAACTATCCTTCTTACAATTCCCATCAATAAATCCTAGTTTACTCTTAGTACGCAGAGCTATGCGCATTGCACGACTCCACAATGTGTAATTCTCACTACTAAAAAAACAGAGTTCTCCCACCACTACTGTGCGACCGAAAATCGGTCTGTGCAGTTGTGCGACCGATTTTCGATCGCACAAACCACGGAAAAAATAAAATCAAAAACGTGGTCGAAGTGGCGACCGATTGTGAGTCGCTGAAAAATTAAATTTTTTATTTAAACCTATGCGACCGAAAACGGGGCAGCAGCCCTTCCTCACCCATTTCAAAATTTCCAAATCCCCTTCAATCCCTAAAAACCGAACCCCCCACCCCATAACCAACTATCCGCCATTACATACCCCATATAACTTTAAATTACTACTCTATAATCTCCAACATAACATCTAACACAATCTACACCTACTAATTCAAGGTAAATTTCATTTTTTAGTAATTTTTATTATTTTTTAAAAAACTCAAATAATGACTTTTTAATTCACTTTTTTTTTGTAGTTATTGGGTGGATAGCACATTGGTGAATCATAGTTATATGCGATTGGATCCCAAACAAAGTTGAGGTAATTTTTTTATTTTTGTTTTATAATCCAAACAAAGCATCGGACGCCGGAAGCAGCACCCCGGCTCCCTTGACGTTCGAGAAAGAAAAGCAAATATGGGTCGATACTATTGGAGGGGTTAAGAAGGGGTCTGCTTATGGTCTTGGATCGCTATTTGCTTCAGATAAGCATAATGCTCGCTTTTTGGGCACTTCAGCTACTTCTTCTCCGTCGAGCTCTATTGATCCTGCTGAAATGGCTCAAATGAGAGAGAAGATCGAACAGCTGGCGAGAGTAAATCAAGAAACGCAAGACATGATCAAACAGCTCCTTGCCAAAAAGGAGAAGAAAAATCGAGAAGAAAGCATAAGAGCAGGCATCGACGCAACTCCTCTTCCTCTTCCTCTTCCGAGTCCGGGTCTAGCTCTGCCTCGACCGAGTAGTCTTTTCTGAAAGTGGATAACTGTCTCTTAAGCTTTATTGTTAACAATTTCAGGATATAACTAATGTTGTAGGATGTTTTTGAAATGTTAGGTTTTATTGCGTTGTGTTTGAATTACTGTTTTTATTGTTTATGAACTGCAGTTTTCTGTTGTTTGCATCTGGTTATTGCTGTTGCTACTGCCTGAAAACAGGTCTTTTATTGCAGGTTTTTTCCAGTTTGGCGACCGACTGTCAGTCGCCAAATCAGTCGCACACAATAAAGATGAATATTTTTTTTACGACCAAGTCAGCGACCGAATATCGGTCGCATAGCGGTCACGGGTAAATCCCAGACCTTTGACCAAGTATGCGACCGACTGTCGGTCGCATATGCTAGGCGACCGAAAATCGGTCGCCTAATCAGTCAACATTTCTATCCTATTTTGCGACTGCCACTCGGTCGCATGGAGGTCGAAATTTCGACCAAATTTCGGTCGCAGGGCTTTTGTTACCATTAATTCTCTGACCACCCGTATCGGTCGCCGATCGGTCGACTTGGCGACCGATATGCGACCGATTTGGGTGGTCGGAGATCTCTGTTTTTTTAGTAGTGTCTCAGTACCTCGCAGTTGAATTGAGGTCAAATGTGCACCTGGGGTATCAGATGGGTGTAAAAAGAGTGGGTGATTGTGATCAATCACACTGTCACTCGATGAACCAAAAACGTTTGGATTTGCCATTTCAACCAGATTTTGAGATCTTAATCGAAGGTTTTACAGTAAACTGGGGAAGAACAAACCCTAAAATCGATTTGCACAGAAAAAGTAACAGTCAAGCTGAAGTAAAAAACTCACAAATCAGCCTCGTATAGGTCCCGATCGTGGGCTCTGTTACCATGTTAAGTTTCCAGTTATGGTGATGAACACAGAGAGAGTAATCAGACTGCTCAGGGAGCTTTCTTCTTCATTGAAATGAAAGTGAAGCTTAATTACAAAGCTAAGCTAAGACTACTATTTACAGACAAAATAACTAACCAACTAACTAACTAACTAAAATATCTTCTAACTAACCTATAACTAACTTAACTTACTCAGCTTCTAGAAGTGACTAGAAGCTTCTAGTAAGTTCTTCTCCAGCTGTCTTCTCTTCCAGCTCCCAGCTCCTCCACCTGATCCAACTAAGACTTAGCTGAGCTTAAGATCCAGTGTAGTATTCAGTGCAACTCTTCAGTGTGCTAAGCAGTGTTTTCAATACTTTTATTATCAAGGCTGTATCGAAATAAATAGAAAGAAAACATGCAAGTCAAGACAAACTTTTTGTACGTGTTACATTCGTATAGTTATAGATTTTAGAGAGAAAGAAGAGAAGGGATAAAGTTGTCATTGGGATTGAAAGATGTTGGTAGTAAGCAAAGCAAATCCTTGAAACAAAAGCAACCCCAACCCTCGTATACTAGCGTGCCGTCTTGGGTGTTGACTCATATATCGTATATTACAAAAAGCACTCTCAAAACTTCTTCTACACTTCACCTAATTACCCTTAATTCTTACTAGTAACTTTGTATCTTATTACTATACTTATTAAGGTTCAGCTTCAATTTTCCACCTTTTGTCTTTCCCAAAACACTCGAATTTCTCCCATGAGTTCGTCGTGCATATCTCTAGGAGGACTAGGATAGTTGTAATATTATTCAGATGACGACTTCTAACAATTGGCTTAATTAGTCTTAATCTTAATTTATCAGTTAATCTGCTTAATTTATCTGTTACTCCTATTTGACATTTTTCGCACCCTTAATGGCTTTAAGACATTTAATAGCCTTAATAATAAGAGTATTGTCTAAAGTACTTCTATATCTCTTTAAACATCACACATAATAACTCTAACCTATGTGTGACAAGTAGAGTAGATTTGGAAAAACGTAAGAACAACTTCTTGTCTTTCTAAAACATCAAATAGTTGCACCAATTAGTAGTTTCATAGGAATGAAGAGCAACAGAAACAAGATGAAGTTACTGCACCTTTTTAGTAATGTTTTAGAAAAAGAAGAGTTGAAATACTATTTTGCTCTTAAAAGTAACTTGTTTGTGACAGACCTTGAAAGGAGGAGATACATGAACAAGCAAGAGTTTAAGAGCTTGAGTCATATTGGGAATAGTTCAATTCTAGTAATGTAGTGATAAGATAGTGGGTTAGGTAAGTATCCCTCCACCCTTAATAAGATATTTGCATTAATCTTCAATTAGACGTTTTGGATTTGATCTCACATTTGACAAGGAGCTATTGAATTATCCCATTTCCTCAAAAGATGGATCGATATCCAAATTAGTCGAGCTCTAAAGCAGTATCGGACAATGAATGAGAAATTAAAAAGAAAAAAAGTAATCATAGGAGTGAATTCCGGATAAAAAGTGAATAAATCTCTTCCACAAAATATATAAAATCTGTATAAAAAGGTGTATATCATTGAGTTTCTATGGCTAATATTAGTATTTCGAAACTTCATTGGAAATCTTCAATTTCGAAATATTATATGATTTTCTAAGCAAAGCGCGCATAAAGTTCGTGAATGTTTCACAAACTAGATTTTCAGATATGGGAGAATGCATCATCTTCAATTGTTTCAATGAGGGAGTCTCACATGCACGTGTGTGTACAGTCCAAAAGCCAAGAAATGGCAAACCCCAGCCATTTTTCAAACTTCAACCTCGAACGTCTTTGTAGCCTTAAAACTAGGATTATTTTGAGTCGCACTTGTGACTTTGACTAAAAATAAGTACTATTAATATTATACTAGTGAGTGATCTTACTTGTGCACAAATATCTGTGAATCCATAAGAAATCTGCACCTTTTTATGTGTTTCCATATTAGCTTTTACTTCACCGATTTTCTGGATTCTAGAAGCTCTCTACCCTTTTACTAGTACTATATTTTCGATCTTTGAGCTGGATTTTCCAACATTTATGCTTCCTTTCAGAAACAAATGTTTCTATCTTTGACTATATTTCATGCATTAACTCCATCTTCCATTAAATCACTCACTCACTCACTTCCATCCAGCTCTCATTGGCTGCTCATCACTGAATGGGTACTTCTAGTCCAAAAGACTCTTCAGTTCTTTCTAGTCCACTTTCATCTCCTAATGTTGGTGCCCTGCTTAAGATCAAGATCATTTCATGGTAACTTCATACTTTTTGAAACTTCCTTTCTGCTATTTCGTAATGGTTTATGTATCTTTTAACTTGTCAAGAATGTTCTTTCCAGGAGTCAAGAAACTGGCTTGCCTGTCACCATTCGAGTTCGGATAGCTGATAGAACCTTTAACTTGCATAAGGTGAGATCTCTCAAACATCTTAGATAAAGTCAAATTAACATGGACCTCCAAGAAAGCAATTATATTAGCTCACTTAATCTTGGCTTTGATATTACAGCACCCATTGTTCTCAAAGAGTGGATACTTCAGAAGACAACTGAATGAATCAAATGAGGTTGAATTACCAGGAAAATTTCCTGGAGGACCAGAGACCTTTGAAATGATAGCACTTTTCATCTATGGATCCTCCACATTGGTCGACCCTTTCAATGTTGCAGCACTAAGATGTGCAGCAGAGTTCCTAGAAATGACAGAAGAGTACAGTTGTGGCAATCTTTGTGATCGTTTTGACATTTACTTAAACCAGGTTGTCCTGCAAAGCTGGGATGATACTCTGATAGTCCTCCAAAAGTGCCAAATGTTGCTACCATTGGCAGAGGAGCTGCTGATTGTTAGCCGTTGCATTGAGTCTCTTGCCTTCATGGCCTGCATGGAAATTCTTGACCCTGAAAGGAGAAGGGACCATCCAGTTATTACATTGGAAGCCTTGGCTAGTCAGCCTTGGAGCAGTGAGATAGTGAAGGGAATTCTCAGCCAAGATTTGTGGATTAAAGATCTTATTGCTTTGCCATTTCCATTCTTCAAGAGAATAATATCGTCTCTGCGAAGACAAGGAATGAAGGAAAAATATGTCAGCCCCATAGTGCTTTTCTATGCACACAAATGGGTGCTTTCTAAAAAAACCCACCAATTTTGGCAGACTGCTAGGAAGGAAAGTGAAGTTGACAATGATGCTGATGCTGATGATAATGGTACAAGTGAAAAGGTCTCTAACATCCTTCAAGGAGTTCTTGACTTGCTGCCTATGGGAGAGAAAGCTAGTAAAGTAATCCCTGTTGGGTTTTACTTCTCTTTGCTTTCAAGATCACTTCAACTTGGTTTAAGAAGTGAAAGCAGGGAAAAGTTGCAGGATCAGATTGCGTCCCTACTATACTTGGCTCAAGTGGAAGATTTTCTCCTCCCAGAAAATAGCAATGACACCATTTCTTCCTGCATTGAGTTAACAATAATGAAGAGCATATTTTCAAAATATGTAACCTTCAGCATGGAGTTAAGTCATACACCTTCACCAAGAAATTATGCCGTAGCTGAACTTTGGGATGCATATCTAACCAAGATAGCCACTGATCCACAATGGAGTGCTAAAAGATTCCTGGAGCTCATTGAAACTGTTCCATTGTCCAGCAGGCAAACTCATGATCATCTCTATAGAGCTTTAAGCACTTTCCTCATGGTAAGTTTTCTACATCTCTAGCCCTAAAGTGGAAAATCAACATAATTTAAATGGAACAGGAGCATGCATATCTCCATATTTCAACGTTAGCCAACAACACACGTCAAATTTATTATGCAAAAGCAAGGACATGTGGGAAATATTGGGAGGATTTTAATTGGTCTATGTGCTAAAGGCGATTTAAAAAAGGTTGGCTAATCCAAAGTTCATCTTCAATTTCCGAATTCAAACTCAAATCACACCTTTAAGTGGAAAAACCAACTAGTAGATTTTAACTGAAGGTATGAGGGCTATCAATTTACTGTTTACAATTTTTGCCTCAACAAATAAGAAGTTTATGTTCTTTGCAGGCACATCCAGATATGTCACAAGAAGAGAAAGGATTGGTCTGCAAATACCTCAATTGCCAGAAACTTTCACAAGAAGTGTGCATTGAAGCAGTTCAAAATGAATTGATGCCATTGAGACTTATTGTCCAGGCACTGTTTGTTCAGCAACTAAACACACAGCAAGCTTTTAAAGACTGTTCAGACTCATTCCGATATGCTCATTGTGGTGAATACTCTGGAAGCCTCTCAAGTACAAGATATGCAAACTCCAAAAGCCAGAATTTGTTAGAGAGTCCATATATGGAAGGAAGTGAAGGTGGCAGTAAACCACTAAGTTTCTTGATAAAAGATTCAGCAGACCAAAAGTCCGACTTATCAAAAAAGGAATATGAATCCACAAGCTTCAGAATCCAAAATCTTGAACAAGAATTGATGTCCTTGAAGAAAACACTTCAACTGCAGCACATTTCTAAGCAAACAGAAACCTTCTCCAAGAAAGTTGAACCAGTTTCTGCTCAAAGCTTAAGGCCATATGGTCTAGAGGGAAGAACACCAAGCAAGAAGAGGAACCCCATTGGACAAGTGACTAGTTGCATTGGTTCTGTCAATTTTTCTTCCCAAAGACGATATGCTACTAGGCTACTGAAGGTTTTTCGGAGGATAACTTTGTTTGGCAGAGGAAAATCAAGAAAAAAACCAAGCTGCAATGGCCTTCGGCCAAAGACATTGAACTTTTAAACTACTCATGTAATTGCATTGTGATCAAGCACCGTAAAATATGAAACAGTATATTATTTGTCACATTTTGATGTAAGAAAGTTCATGTAAATAGCAAGGGAATCAAATAAGAACATGTTGGTCGATATTGTTACTATAATGAATCATAAGCAGTAGCACTTTATGCAGAGTCGTAAATGCCTATACTTTTTGTTGGACTTATGCAATTCCCAAAGTATTTTCTCAATGCCCTGCATTTGCTTAGACTTAATAAAAATGGTTTTATTAGACAACAGCGGCCGACTTTGGCCATTCAAGCAAAATAATCTACAACTACCCAATAAAGAATGGGTTTAGGCCCTAAAATATTGTCATGATAATTCGCACCAAAATGACAGAATCGTTTCAGAGCCCAACTGGAAGTATAGCAACTCAATCACCTCGCTGAAGTATAGCAATTCAATCACCTCGCTGATCAAGAATGTGACACATCACGAATACTTGAAGTGGAAGTCTAGAAACTTTGAGCAGCTTTTGCTATGAATAAGAGTACCATTAACAAAAGGAAAATCATACACACATTTAGCTATTGTGAGGAACCTAATTTATAAGGTCTTTCACTGAAAAGGACAATGTACAAGTCAAGCCTCTAATAGCTTATATATCAGTAAAAATAGAGTACTTTTTTCATTTGTTCAAATGATTGGTTAAAGCTTCATAAGCTAAGTCATAGAAGGTATAGAAGTGGTAAAAGTACAAGTGAGGTCTTATATGTACATACCAGACCATGAAATAGATCCAGTATTTCATCAGTATCATAAGCAATCAAATAATCTGATCATTCACGGTCAAAGATCAATCTGAACCTTCTTTTCTCGGCAGGAAAAAAAAAAGTAGAGTTCTTTTCCATTAGTAGTGGGTCTGAGAGGAAAGTGACTTTATTTTAGTTTCCTTCCACGCATTATACCCAAAAGAAAAAAATAAAAGGGAAAATTTATCAACGTTCACTTCTTTGCTTTCTCTTTCTCTAATTTTCGAGGAAAAGGGGCTCTTAATTCTGTTAACATAATGGTTTGTTAGTACTACTCTTTTTCGAGAAATTTACAGGAACACTTGCATCCTCTTTTTCGCCACTCACCAAATTCTGACATTTCTAATGATTTTTTTATAACAGTACTTTGAACATGTCTAGAGTAAGGTTAAACTTTGTTGAGCACTTCCCTTAATTTTCACTACCCAAAGCATCGGAAAATAAATGGATTTTTCCTTTTTCTTCTAAGACACCAGCAGAAGATCTTGTGAGAAAAAAAAATCATTGAGACCAAATACCACCAAATTACTTATAATGTCATTTCGCCTGGACTTCGTGAGAGAGTGTCTTGTCAAATATGTATTTGGAGGTATCTCATTTGTTGCTTGGCTTGCTTCCACAAATTGCTCTGTTTCTTTAGAAGCTTTGCAGAACGTCATAATCAGTTCTTTGCACTTTTAAGCCACCACATTAATAAAATCATTCTGATTAATACTTATAAGCTGCAGAGTTTTGGATGATGGGTAGGTAATTCTGGAGTGCAATTTGCATATGTAGGGTTTGTAGAAAACTAAAAAGAAGTAAATACAGAGGCGTGGAAAGAATAAGTTGAAGTGTGGGGAATGTTCCCAAACCAGAAGAAGTAAAACGAAGGCAGTTTAAAAATCCTTAAGATCAATCAAAACATTCAAACTTTGATTCAACAAATAAACTGCTATGGCAATTGAGCAGGTTAAAATGCGGAACCACTAATTCCAGACACTAGGGACACCCCAAAGATGGTATATAGAACTCTCTCATCCTTTTCCCCACTCTGCAATGTAACCAAATTTTGGCCCCTTATAGTTGCAGCACAGCAGGGCCTATAAACATGAAGCACTTCCACGGAAATATTGTTGAAAACTAAATATACAGCAAAATGCAACTCAAATACAATGTAACAAAGAAGTTACAGATATCACTAACATACTGATATTCTGCAAACTTGACCTATGCTGGCCATAACTGAGACAATGGTTTCCCTTTGTGGCATGTCATCATACAGTCAAGAACAACTTCTTGGAGCTTTTTCTCTATATCTTCAACTGGAAGGGTTGCATCTATAACCTGCAATAAGTGAAAGAATTAACATCAATAAGGCAAAGCTATCACAGATGCTTCTGACCAATATCTGGTTAAAATGTTGTTTAGTTCATGAATAAAAGTGAATTTAAGTATTCAAAGATGATCAAACTAGAATATGATCAATGGCATAAAATCAATGTCAAATTACTACTAAGACCGTGACAAGTTTCTGCTTAGTTACCAAAGACATGCTGTATTTGATTCCAAAAAGTTCTGATCGGGAAAATTGAGTCAAAATTTCTACCACCATTTGGGAGATCAGAGTGTTTGTTATAGTTACTTGAACAATCATTTCTATTGGTGTAGAGCCTACACTGTAGAAAAAGGAAAACAGCAAGTCACCTTCCATGAGGAATCACGAAGAGCCAAATAAGATCTAGCAACCTTTTTCTGAAACTCAAGCTGCTCATATCTTTCACCTCCATAACCTCCTCTTTCAGCAGCTTTCTGGTTATTACAAAGTCAGATCATCAGTACAGAGTCATATTAACAAGAAAGAACAGTAAAAAGAATTTCAGAATATTGTAAAAGAATATTTAACATGTCAAGAAATAAGAAACCTGAAAAATATAGAAAGATAAAGTAAATAGTACAGCACTACAGCTCATCATCCATAACAGAGTAGAGATTGCTTAAGAGATCCTTCAAATTGGGAAATTACATTGAAGATACCTCCCTAATTTTAACTGGTGAAAAAGAAAAACAATATAAATAAATCAAAGCTACCTCAGGTGATATATCGAGGTAAACAACCAAATCTGGAGCTAACAGCCCTATTTCTGGAGCCTGCAGTGAAAGATCTCAGTTTTAAACTTGCTAGGAGATTCTGAAATTGCCACGTATATGAAGTAAGACGTGTTTTTACCTTACACCATCCAATATCAAGTCCCTTGGCAGATGAAAATGCCACCCCAGAATAAGAATAGCGGTCAACTATGAGAGTAGTTCCACTTCTCAGCTTGTCCTCCATCAGTGATCTGCAGCTCCCCAACAGATAATAAAACTTTCAGATTCACCAGGCTAAAATAATAATGAGCCAACTAATTTCAAAAGTGCAAATATACTATCCTATCTGGAATGAAAAATGTAGGCTGCCGAAACCAGGTAAAACTTTTCAGGTATGACAATGGTATTTATTTAAGGATTTAAAAAGCAGGAATTCAACTACTGCCATTATACTTCCCTATTTTCATCAACGCCTTTGCCTGAGAACAAACTACAAAGGGATAGAAAATTAAAAGAACAGGCACATATCATTTGCTATGAACTTCGGCGAGGACTTCCAACCATGTTACCTGAATTACAAACATTGAACTAACTGGGAAAAAGAGCATATGAAAATATTTGTGTAGCCTAACTAGTTCTTTCTTTTCTTTTATTGTAAAACACTGTAATTAGTTGAAGACCAGAAAATATTTTTCATGCTTTCTGTCATTTAGATTGACAAACCAAACAATCCTCATTTTCTCCTAGCAAATGACAATCATAGGCAGACAACCTGTCAAGAATTCTTTAAGCTGGTAAGAGTAGGAAGTCTACACCACTTAACTCCTTCTTCAAGACATAATACAAAGTTATTTTCAATTTTTTTTTTTTGGGTCCACATAGGAATAGTCTTCTTTATCAGTTTGAAAGTAGAGGGAGGGGAATAATAATTATTAGCAAAACCTGGTCTTTATCGATGTATTCCCAACATGTTCTCTTGATATCCAGCTTCTATTTCTTTTCTTAGAGAATATAAGGAAATACCAACAAATACACAGCCAAATTCAGTGAATCATGTACTTCCAATAGCATAAAAGAAGTCTCAGCATTCAAACCGTCACATAAACTAGCCAGCATATCAGATTTGGTATTCTACTGGCTGGCCAGTTGGTTGATCTAAAATCAACCAGCAGACATGACCAAGTTTTAAAACCTGACTGACAAGTGATCTTTGTGTATCCGATACGTTGGGCATCATTAGTTTACATACTATACAAACAAAATACAAGTCAGGCTACGTGAATTGAATAAACCTCTTTTCCCAACGATTAGCGCTGAAGAGAAGATGGATTGCATGGTCATCCAACTGCGACTTGTTAGCAAGATAAGAAGAAATCATTTGCCCAACGCCAGTATCTCTGTCAGGAAATCTCCAAGACTCAACTGAATGTCCCTGCTCGTTCAGGTACTTGTACAGTCTGCCAGATTGCGAAGTCTTCCCACAGCGGTCCAGCCCTTCTAAAACAATTAAGGCACCTCTGGAACTGCTATCCTCTTTGTTCTCCATATGTATTACTCTCAAAGGCTTAAAAGGCAACTTCAAATCCAAGCTAGACTTCGATGAAAACCAAGCTACCCAAGTTCCAAATTTTCTAGGAAAAGCAAATGTTGTCTTTGGTACAAAGCTTCTGCTGGAAAATAAGGTTTCCTCCACTTTTAATGTCCTTCACATAAAAAATTAATTTTTAAAAAAAAAAAAAATTAACACAATATTTTAATAAAGTAGATCCACATGTAGGGCAACTCGTCCTGATTTAGCTTAGTGTCATCAAATTCAAACATATGCTCAAGCAAGCATACACGAGGCACAATCAGTCGAGGTGATTTCTTCTCATATATTAAATTTTGGTGGACAGAGTTACCCGAGACCCGTAGGAGGTAACAAGTAACCAGTGGAATTAGTCAGGGTGAGTAAAAGCTCGCCCCAAACACCACCGTTATGAAAATAAAACATTTACAAGACACAATTATGATACATACCCTACAGAAATATGCCCGTGTGCTGGCATTTTATCAAGCATAATATGGGCATATTTCAAAAAAAAAAAAACAGATTCAGTAAAGCAAGAAGTGAAGTGTTAAAGAAACTTACAAAGTCCTAGTGAGGGAAAAATTGCAAGTATGTAGTATCATTTATCATATCACCCTGATTATCAACTACTAGAGTACCCAAAATCAGGGACCTGTTTTCCCGCGCCTTTTTGAAAGCCTCAAGTTTTTCGCGCCTTTACGTACTTCAATTACTGGACTAAAGGCTTAGAGGGTACTTTTTCCACACGTCTTTGAAATAGATAGTTTTGACGCTGATGTTACAGTTTAACCCATGTAAGTAAAGTCTTACAAGAATAAATCTATAGAGATACTAGTAGGTGTAGTGATCACCACGTCTTTGTCAATAGAAAGATCTGGTGATCGTCTAACTTTTTTATAGTGGCCAAGTTTGTATGGCTTTCCTCAGGAGGGGACAAATCTGTGACGGGGAGCCAGTAATGGCATGTTTTTAAAATTCACCCTTTTCTCTAGAAAATATTTAACTCGTAGCCACTTTATTGGGTAAAGTGCACAAATAACCATTTTTGTGCATAGTCTTTGATTTGAGGCCGCTTTTGCATGAGAGACCACATTTTGGAACTTCAATCCTTATGGGTTGAACTTCACACAAGTTCAGCCCATCTCAGAGTTGAAGTTCAACTTCAGCCCACAAAGGTTGAAGTTTACGTATCTATGCCTAAAAGTTCAGCCCTTACAGATTGACGTTGAACTTCATAACTTAAGCATTAAGTTCAACCCACAAAGTTTGAACTTCAGCCCACAAAGATTGAAGTTCCAAAAAGTGATCACTCATGTAAAACTAATTAAAAAATGGCTTCAAATCAAATACCAGTGGCAAAAGTTGCATGTGGGCGAAATTTTTACACTTTGTTGGACGCTAACAGGGAAAACAAAAAATTTTACCACGTGTACCCCATTATTTTTTGTTGTCTTTTTGTCCCCACTTAAGAATGATTTAGCAAAATGACCTCGGATGCAACACTTCAAGTTATAAATCGAAAAGTGTTGCCTCTTCAGGAAATATAAAAGGCAAGTGTTGTTGTGAAGAGATTGAAGCTTGAAGTGCTACCCAGGCAACACTTCAAGTTATCTAGGAGAATATGGGAAGATATAAATGGGCAAGTGTTGCCTATACAATAGGGGTCAAAGTCAATTGTTGCCTAAGAAGCAACACTTGTGAGAAAAGAAGGGCGAGATGCAAGCATCATTATAAGATTCCGTAGGGGTATTTCCATCAGGAATTTATTCGGAATTATTACCCCCACATAACTAGTCTCAATCTTTATCCACTTTTTGTAACCATATTTTGTCTTCTTTTTTTTCTTTTCCGAACATATTTATCAAATATAATTTGATGATATAAATATTTAAAAAATATAAGACAAATATATGTGTATAGAAGTTATATATAAAGAATATCAATCTAATTATATATCATATTTTAATTTTAAATCAAATTTTAAATATAAAAACTGTGGCCAGATTATGTTAGTGTTAGGTAACTTGTTAATATGGTATATCGAGGGCTATTTATGTGGAAATCCCAATTTATTCGTTCAAATTATCATAGGTCATTATTTCAAAGTTACTTTAAACGGGGCCAATAAGGCAAATCATTGTGTATGGTGTCATCATTTTGTAAATTAGTCATCACGTAAAAAGTTTTAGAAAAATAGTCATCACTTAAAAACACATGATTTTTAAAAGAGTTTTTGGCTAAAAACATCTCTCAACTAAAGCCCAAACTTAACATACATCCCTCTGCTGCTAAGTTAACAGAAAACATCCCTTACCTCTCTAAAAAAGTTGCAAGTCCCATCCTTCTGTTAACTACAGTCACAAAACTAACTACTACAACTAAACATGTGCCCAGTACCTGACCTCTCCCAAATTTCATTATTTCTCTGTCCCGCTCTCTTCAGCCTTCACTAAAATTTTGTTTCATTTTAAACTTATTTGCTCCAACTCTTCCATGCCATAACCAACCGAAAAATGCAATTTGTCTTTCACAAAACAAAGCAAAATTCAAGTCGTTAATCTTTCCCTTCTTTATTGTTCCAGCAATGTTTTGATTGCTTAATGTAGTTTACGAGTGGTCTGTTTCAATTGTTCCATTATTTAGATGCTCCTACATGTTTGACAAAATGCTTTAAAGAAAGTAAATGATAAAATGCCCCATTTCACCAGTTCTTCATAATGTGCATAACTGAAATTTATCTCAGGAGTTCTATTGAGTTGTTGAACCAAAATTATGAATGCTTCTAGACCCTACAACTTTCTCAATAATATTCTCCATTCGATTCAAGAAAATGGAATTTGGAGCTAATAGATTTGAACTTTTCGTCCAATAGTTGAAAAACAAATCAGATATTCACGTAGTGGTGCAGCTTATCGTCTTGAAAAAGTAGATGGAACTTCTTCAGCGTACAATAATATCTACAAGGCTGAATGTTGTCTTCAAGATAATTCTGCTAAGGGTAAAAATATTGTTCCTACTGAACATGTCAATGGTTAAGGCTTTGCAAATAATAAATTCTTCTTTATGGCTTTAGGAATCTGGAACAAAACTTGGTACCACAAAACCAGTAAACTAGCAGAAACAACAAAAGCAGCATATATCAGGACAGCAAATAACGATAAGAAAAAGAAAAACCCAACAGAAATCAAACAAATAATAGTACCATTACTGCAATATTTAGACTAGCAGAGAGTAGTAACATTTTTCAACAGTTCCATAAATTAGTTTGATACAAAAGAAACAAAAAAGCTCCATAAACCAAACAAAGTGTGTATCATCAGTTTGATCACCAAATAAATCAAAAAGCTCCATCAATCAAAGAAGAAATGTTGTCAATTATTGTTGCCTTGTTGAGATGACGGAAAGACGTAATGTTGTTGGTTAACTTGAGATGCACCTCTTCTAACCTGAAATAAGAAATTAAAATGTTAAATATGACTCTTTGCATATGTAAACTATAGTGAGAATAATTTAAATGAAGTTTCTTACATGTAGTTTTTCAACATTTTGACAACTTGATACTCCCCTGACCGAGGTGTAGTCCAAACTACAAGCATAATCGGACGGATGAATTTCAAAGACATCTATGGAAGAAGTGCAAGTTCTACTGTTGTGTCCAGGTCTACCACATTTCTTACAATCAACTGATTTTTGTTTCTTTTTCAGCTTCATCCTGCTAGCTCCTGGTTCATCATCTTCTTTCCTTCTTAATTTTTGCTTCCTCCCTCTCTTATTCTTCAAATAGGAAGGTGGCAATGGTGGAGGATTTTGTGACTTAGGCCATAAATCTGGACCATTCATAGGCAAAATGGAAGCTTCATAATTTTTTTTATATGTCTTGACCTTGTAGCAATCGTCAACATAATCTAGAACCTCATCATTTTTCAACCAAATGGACGATATAGCATGCTTACAAGGAATTCCTGATAGTTCCCATTTCCTACAACTGCATGTTATGTTATATAAGTCAACAGCCCAAGCGTCACCTTCGTTTGGCCCAATCACTTCATAGTTCCACATGTTCGACTTCTTAGGAATATAAGTAGCAGCATCCGCCATAGTTTTGGCCAACTTCTTCTTAATGGTAGGACAAATGTCGCCTAAGTTCCATTTTTCAGCTTTCTCCCTATTTGAATTAATTCTAGTCATGAGCAGGTGCCTAATGGTCTCCAAAAGTTTAATAATTGGTTTATCTCTCGCATCAAGAATAAATTTATTAAACACCTCACAGAGGTTGTTCAAGACAATGTCACACTTAGGAAGCGGAGAGAAATGTGATCTTGACCATTCACTAGGTAATTTAGTACAAAGCCATGCATAAGCATCTTTATCTAGTTCAAATAAGTCGGCCATACAAGCATCAAACCTGTCAATAGTTGTTGTTGAAGCTGCACTCCAAAGAGCATTTTTCAAAGCCATTCCACAGTAGCCAGCTTTCTTGAAATTGCTATGCAAGTGTCGCACACAATACCTATGAGAAACACCAGGCATCACTATTTCAAAAGCTTCAAGGAGTCCCTTTTGTTTATCGGACATAAAAGTCCACAAGTACTGCTCTTCAATCTCAAGATCATTCATCAAATATGTTAGGAACCATTGCCAAGTTTCCTTATTTTCCTTCTCCACTATTGCATAAGCTATTGGAAATATGTTGTTATTCCCATCCAAAGTAACAACTGACATTAATTGTGCCCCATACATAGGACCTTTCAACCAACAACCGTCGACCCCGACGATTTTCCTACAACCAGCCTTGAAACCAGCTGCAAAGCAAACATAAAACCTCTTAAATCTCATAGGCTTCCCAGGAGTTTCATTCGGAGTTAATTTCATGAAAACATAAGTCCCAGGATTAGTTCTAACAATTTTCATTGCAATAATTCCATAATATACTAAATTGATCTCTTATATCCCCATCAATAATTGCGATTGCCTTTTCCTTTGCTCTTCTTGCTTGATGCATACTCACATGCACTTTTAACTCCCTACTCAATGTATCTCGGAATTCTGATGTTTTCCAAGTCTTATTAGATTTAACCTTACTGACATACCTTTTTGCAATCCAACTTGAATTGATGCTTTCATTGTTATAATTCCACCCAAAACAAGTGTGATCGGGAGAAAATGTCTTTATCTGAAAAGATGTGTCCCTTTGCATTGTCACGACCCTTTTTTCAACACGCAAAAACTAAAAAGAATAGAATTTCATATTTAAAAAGGTTATGACGGGTGTTACAAGGTACAAAATTATTTAGAGAATTCGGAGTCGCCACTTGACATAGTTTAAGGTGTGCCAAGTCACCAAAAGGTACCTTGGAACACCTCTGACTCGCCTAATGGTCTGCGTTTAGAGATTCGGGTAAGGTTCTCAATTGACTCTCGGGAAGGTATTAGGCACCCTCGAGTCCTGTGCCAAGCACAGTTGCTTTATTGTCGCAATTTTAATTTATTAAACATGGTTGTTATATTAATGCCGTTAATTTGAATTTGTACTTTGATTTAAGAAAATAAAAAAAAATAAAAAAAAATGTTATTCTTATCCAACCTCACGAAGGACTGGACGAATTTACACTTTGATTCATAGTAAATAAATAAATAGATAAAAATGTACTACGCATTTCTAACCTCACAAGTCACAAAGGACTGGTTTCGTTTACCATTTTAGTTCAGAAAAATTAAAAAAAAATGTCATTTCATTTCCAACCTCACAGAGGACTGGTTTATTTAATTAACTTTAGAAAATAATTAATTTTTAACAAATAATTAAACCATTTATTAAAAGAAGTGTGGCTTCCCACGATTTAATTTTCTTTCAAATTGGCTTCTCTCAATTTAGCTTCTCTTGTCTTAATAAATAGATTACGAATCATACTTATTTTTTAAATCAACTTAGCTTTGTCAATTTGCTTCCGTTCGCCTAGTAAGCAGATCACTGATCATATTTATCAATGCCTAATCGAGTAAAATTTACAATACATTGAGCTAGTCAATTTTTCTCGCCTCCTGTAAGAATTGCCTAATCGTCTGTCAAACTTAATACATCATTAAAATGAAGTAACCATGTTACAACCATTTTTAATCTTAGGTAACTATGTTACAACTATTTTTTAATCTACTTTTTCTTTGTTTCACATATTTGCCACGCTGATTTGCTTCTTAAATGGTGTTTCGCACTAAGCCTCCTTTTTTGCTCTTCTTTTAATTCTATCCCTAGGTTTGCAATTTATCTTATGGTTTCAATACCTACTTTGCTTAATTATTTACATAAAGAGACACATTAAAAAAAAGCACAACAGATTTGTTTTTAAAAGCCCACAGATCAGGACAAAAGGTTAACTTTCCAACTCCATCGTTTTACTCTTTCTTACTTTGCATTTTTTTTTTGAATCTTTCTCAATGACAGCAGAATATATATACAGTTATGCAAACATGAATGAAGAAATACAGTACTTTCTTTCTTGATAGTGAGAGCTAGCTGTGATAGTAGTAGGAAAAATTAAACTTTAGAGAAACTTTATATTATTAACTGTTGGCATTTCAGGACCTTAACAAGCCATTTTACGAGTTCAAAGCCCTAAAATAGACTACAATTCATACATAATATACAAGGGAGTTTAAGGAAAAATACCTAGTGTGGACTCCCTTAAGCTAAAAGGGATGAAGGAACAAACTTATCCAACAAAACCAACCAAATGACCAGCAACTGAGACAGCCACTAAACAGCCCTTTATGACCCCCTTTTAACTCTTAAACTAGTAGATTTATACCCCAAAAGACACTTGAAGTAATGGCTTTTGGTTCTAAATCCTAACTCTCAAACTTACTATTTTTTAAAAAGTCTTTTGCTCTCTTTTTTTGTCAAATTTCAGCAGCTGTTGGATGGTTGAAAGAGGGCAATAAATGACCTCTTTATAGCTGAAAATTGAGGCCTAAAGGTGGGGTATGGACTTGTACAAAAGTACAAGCCCACACCCCTACACTTGAGTGTTTTCTAGTCCTATTTTCAGCATAGTAGAGCAGCTGAAAAATGACTATTTCAGCTGCCCCAAACAGTCCCAGAATGATGAAATATGTACAAGTAGGGTCCTCTAAAAGGACCCCCATTACTCATTACATTAACTAGAAGGAAACTAGGACCAAACTAGACAAACAATCAGCCCCAAACTGAGTTGAAACTGAACCAAAATGCAACCAGATTCTAACTTGTAACTAAGCTAAAACAAACCAAAAGCTAAGGACAGTCATAGTCTAACTAAACTAGAAAAAAGGTCATCCCAGACTAACAAAGTCACAGCTGATCCCTTTTGCTCCTAATTCCTAACTAAGCAAATCAGGCAGACCATTATCTTGAAGTCAGCAAACACCAAACCAAAGTAACCAGAATTCAAGTTCAAACAGAACTAACAACAACTTTCATAATTGAACAGGTTTAGACCAACTCCAAATTTAGGCAGCTCATTTTTAACAAACTATACAAGTAACAAACTCATTCTCGACAGTGATCACTAAACAACGCCTCACATATGCATAATCACTCTGATTCACACTTGTTTAACAACCAAACATGCATAAACGTACAAGATGATCCGGGCATTTCATACAATTACTCTATGCTTGATACTTGAAGCAATTTATGCTTAATGGGGAACCAAACAAATTCTCAGACCAAGCCTAAAATAAACAGGAAGAATATGCACGTTCCATGCTCAAACAAAGACAACTGTAACATGATCAAGACAACATCCATACTCAGGCAAACTAATACTAGTTAAATGAATTCATGCTTGGCAGTGCCACTGTTTCGTTCAAGCTAACAACCAGTTTATTTTGACAATGTATCATACCAAAACTTGATCAATTCCATGCTATAAACAGTGAACAGAATGCTATTGCGACAACAAGAGTAGACGAACTTCCATTCTAATTAGCAACACGAGTTTAGTACACACTTAAACGACCTTTCACAGATTACGCTACAAATGAACGCCTAAATTGGAACGACTAACTTTCTGAAGCAATTAAAAGAAAGCAGGGAGAGGGAAAGTTCGGGGCAATCTTTCTAACCGATGTCCAAGTAGAATCTCCACAAATGCCTCGTCGCTTGAACTGCCCGAGCACAACGATCATCGTCGTTACAGCATTTCCGGAGTTGCTGCACTACCCTTACGACCACGGCAACCTCACCATCATCCCCACGCCATTGCAATGCTTCAAACCACCATGGCATCATTACTGTCAATACCCAGCCCACGCAACAAACCTCGGATCAACTGCTGCGTCGCCTCTGCCTTATCGACAAACAATCACAGCCCTCAACCACAAACAAACATCACAACCCTCCATCATCCTCACCACAGCCTAACGCTATTGCAAAAACAGCCCCTCATCCTCACAGTAACACCGCTCCCTCGTCTGAAAAACAGCCTCCTCCCTCCATCATCAAATAACCTCCACAAACCCCAAACAAATCAAACTCACAGCCCCCTCCAAACAATCAAAACAGAAATGGAAAGAAAGTAAGAAGAAGAAAAGCAAAGAAAATGAAAAAAACAAAAAAAACAAGAACGGGACAGAGAGAGAAACGGGAACGGGGGAAAAGGGTATTGGGAGATGGGTTTTTCAAAAATGGGGATGCGAGGGTGAGAGAGGAGGGTGAGGAGAAGGTAAAAATCCAAAAACTTACCGGAAAAAGTCAATGTCGCCGGAGTTGAAGTTTGACCGGATCTTTGACTTCCGATCTACGCGAATCGGTTCACTTTTTGGAGAAAATAATTGTGGAAATGGAACCAGGGGGTCAAGGCCTTTCCGATGATATATATATTGTATTTTTCCGGCCACCGGAGGTGGTGGCCGGCGGCGGAGCAGCGGCGGCTCCGCCGTGAGAGGCGATTTCCGGCCGCTTGGGAAAAAATTGGCAAGAGTTTGCCCCATTTTCTGATTTTGTGTAAAAAATGGCAAGAAAATGGGATTTGTGTATATATATGTGTGGTATGGGCTTGGGTAATGGAATGGGCTGATGGGCCAACGTTTTGGGCTACTATTTTTTATAAATGGCCATTTAAAAGGTCTATACTTATTAAAAATACACACAATCAGCTAGAATTAAACCACACAAAATTGTAATATTATCACAATTAAACGTAAAATTATAACTAAACACATAACAAGTATTTTTTGTTAATTTTCAGTTTCTTTTTTTTCATTTAATGACAAATTTTAGCAAAAATAAAAGATAAGATTCTAAGAAAAATTCGACAAAATTGATATGCAATTATCAAGGCTATTTGAGCAAATTTTAGGAATTTGGTGCCAAAATTAGGTGATTACAGCTGCCCCTCTTTGTTCGGGAACACGAAGAGTTTTCGGACAAAGAAGTAATCGACAACTAATGTTGGCTTTCCGGTTCTAGCGGAGAGCATGCCTTCCAAAATGGTGACCGTACCCTGATTCTTCAGTTCCAACCAAGAACAAGGCTACCTACATATCCCTGGACTAAGTAATCAGGTCAGTGTAGTTCCTTACGTGCGGTAGCTGGGACTACCGCATTCAAACAGACACTAGACTCTTCTAGACTCACTAAGACAAACCTAGACACTCTAGACCACTAAGATGACACTAGACACTCTAGACTACTACGACAGACTATAGACTCTTCTAGACACACTTGGGGCTGATACTAGACACTCTTAGGCACACAAGGGCTGTCGCTGCTGGTCACTGGTTGCTTGCTGATTGGCGGTCATTGCTTTACAGAGAAAATGAAAGTACAACATCGAAATGTAAAGTTACAATTCCTACTCTAAGTCTTCATGCTTCCCGAGACGAGCTTCTTGGTTCTTGTTTCCCTCGCTTGTTGAAAATAAAACCACCGCCCTTGGTTCAGGTGGGTCTTGCTTTTTGTAGAAAAGATAAACCCCCGATCTTGGTTCAGGTGGGTCTTCCCTCTTTACAGAATGGATTCCCTCGTTCTTCAGGTGGGCGCCTGGACTTCTTCAAATGTATTCCCTCGTTCTTCAGGTGGGCGCCTGGTCTTCTTCAAATGTATTCCCTCGTTCTTCAGGTGGGCGCCTGAACTTCTTTTAATCTATTCCCTCATTCTTCAGGTGGGCGCCTGGACTTCTTCAAATGTATTTCCTCGTTCTTCAGGTGGGTGCCCTGACCTTCTCTAAACTACTCCCTCATTCTCCAGGTGGGTTCCCTGACTTCTTTAAAAATACTCCCTCATTCTCCAGGTGGGTTCCCTAACTTCTAAAATAAAATCCATCATTCTCCAGGCGGGTTCCCTGACTTGTAAAATAAAACCCCTCATTCTCCAGGCGGGTTCCCTGACTTTCTCTGAACTACTCCCTCATTCTCCAGGCGGGTTCCCTGACTTTCTCTAAGCTACTCTCTCATTCTTCATTCTTTTGCTTTCTTGTATTTCAATGGCCTTCGACACAGAACATCATGCGGCCAAGTGTTCCAACTAGTCATTAGTCAAACTTTGTTAGGAATGGTATATTTTCCTGATAGTCTCTTTTGTGGTGCAAACCTTGGCATGTCACTCCAGATGCCAAACTACCTCATAGGCATTCCATTATCCAGGCAGGTCCTGACCGTGCTCTGCTACAACTGCAAAACAGGTGAACAATTTTTGCGAAACTTTCTTTTGCTCGTTTCAATGTTATTGTGAATGAAAGGCAGAAGTGGAAGAAATTTCGGATAAAGGGCTCTGAATGAGAGATGCCCTTCAGGAAAGTAAAAGGACTTATCTGGAGGTGAAAGCAATGATCTCAATAATATGACGTGCATCTTGGCCTCGAACCCTGATCCATTCACAACAGTTGTCCCTCGACTCTTTCCCCAATAGAAACATTCAAAGCAATACTCGTCAAGCCCCACTTGATGACAGTTACCAAAGCCCTCATTCGGTTAGCGGCGCCCCTTTCAGGGTTTTCACCGACTAACCTCTCTCTTTGTTCTTTTGCCTAACTGTTTGTCATGTGGCGCCCTTTCAGGTTTTCACCAACAAGACTTCATTCTTTTTTTTTCCTTTTCTTTTTTTTTTCTTTTTCTTCCTCCCGTGGACCTCTTTATTTCCACCCATAGATGATGATTTTTGAGCTAACTCTTGCTCGATTGACAGTCTCAATATTGGCCAAAATGGTCTATTGGACATTTATCTGAGTTTGGAAGCAATGTTTGGCCTGTAATTTAGGGTGCCTTGAGCATCCTCCCCTCTTTCAAGAATGAATGAATGGTACAACAAAATAGAAGTTTGTTTTTATTTTATTTTATTGATAAAATAAAAATAAAATAAAAACAAACTTCTGCCCCAGTTTAGCAGAAACCGCGGATTCTGGATTTTCTTTGACTTTGGCCGCAAACTTAGAGGCAAGCTTTGCGTCAATGTGAGATAAGGAAAATGAACTTTTTTCCCTTATTTTGAAACTAGGGAACCTTTAGAACTTTCTTTGATGTGACCGCACCTGAATGGTTGCCTACGTATCCTTTTGAGAGGAATCAGGTCAGACGTAGCTCTAGCAACTTAATGCCAAATTTGTTTTGGATCTTTCTTTCTTCATTTCATCGCAATTACAAAGATTCCCCATAAGGGTTTACAAAAGCAATACAAAGCCAAAGGCTAACAAGAGGGGTACATTATCTGGGTAAGGGAAACAAAGACTTTCGTTACTCCACCCAAGAACATCAAATGTAGTACCTCTTCACTGCATCAGCATTAACAATCATTTCAGCCATCGTGCCCTCGATGTCTGTCAGGAATAGAGCACCATTGGGCAACACCTTCTTTACCACATACGGTCCTTGCCAATTTGGAGCAAACTTGCCCTTTGCTTCTTCCTGATGTGGAAAGATGCGCTTCAAGACTAACTGGTCTTCACTGAACTTGCGTTGGCGCACCTTCTTGTTGTATGCTTTGGCCATTCTCTTCTGATATAGTTGACCATAACATACTGCATTTAGCCTCTTTTCGTCAATCAAAGCCAATTGTTCCAAGCGGGATGATACCCATTCAGTATCCTCGATCTCAGCTTCAACAATGATTCTCAAGGATGGTATTTCGACTTCTGCCGGAATGACTGCTTCAGTCCCATACACCAATTCATATGGAGTTGTGCCTATTGAGGTGCGCACAGTTGTACGATAACCCAGAAGAGCGAATGGCAACTTCTCATGCCAATCTCGTGATCCTTGCACCATTTTTCGAAGGATCTTCTTAATATTCTTGTTTGCTGCTTCGACCGCCCCATTTGCTTTTGGACGGTAAGGTGTGGAATGCCTATGCACAATTTTGAATCTTTCACATACCTCTCTCATCAAATGACTATTGAGGTTGGCCCCATTATCGGTGATAATGGTATTAGAGATACCAAATCGACAGATAATATTCGAATGAACAAAGTCGACCACAACTTTCTTGGTTACTGACTTGAATGTTGATGCTTCCACCCACTTGGTAAAATAATCAATGGCGACCAAGATGAATCTATGCCCGTTCGACGCCTTTGGTTCTATTGGGCCAATGACATCCATTCCCCATGCAGTAAAAGGCCATGGAGCCGACATTGTGTGAAGCTCCAAGGGAAGCGAATGTATCAGATCGCCGTGCACTTGACATTGGTGGCATTTCCGCACGAAACCTATGCAATCTCGCTCCATGGTGAGCCAGAAATAACCTGCTCTTAAGATCTTCTTGGCTAGCACATAGCCATTCATGTGTGGCCCACAAATTCCTGAATGTACCTCATTAAGAATTCTCGAGGCTTCTTGTACGTCTACACATCTCAATAGTCCCAGATCTGGGGTCCTCTTATACAAAACCCCTCCACTTAGAAAGAAACCATTGGCAAGACGGCGGATGGTTCTTTTCTGATTGCTCTCTGCCAGCGCTGGATACTCTCCATTCTTGATGTCCAGGTACCATGGCTCGCCATCAAGTTCTTCTTCAACCATGTTGCAATAAGCATGTTGGTCCCGAACTTGAATCTCGAGAGGATCAATGTGAGTTTGGTCAGGATGACTAAGCATGGATGCTAATATAGCCAAAGCGTCAGCCAACTCATTGTGCATTCTTGGGATGTGCCTAAATTCAATAGAATCAAATCTTTGGCAAAGATCTTCCAAATACTGCTTATACATGATGAGTTTCACATCTCGAGTTTCCCATTCACCCTTGATTTGATGTACTAGTAGGTCAGAATCTCCAAGCACTAGTAGTTCTTTGATGTCCATGTCTATCGCCATGCGTAGACCCATGATGCAAGCTTCATATTCTGCCGTGTTGTTGGTACACCAGAAACGAAGTTGCGCAGCTGCCGGATAATAATGACCTGTTGGAGATATGAGAACAGCCCCGATACCATCACCTTTAGAGTTAGAGGCCCCATCAAAATAAAGCTTCCAATAATGATCATCTTCAGAGGACAACTCCTCAATTATGTCAACCTCTTCATCAGGAAAGTATGTCTTGAGAGGTTCGTACTCATCGTCCACTGGATTCTCGGCCAAATGATCGGCCAAAGCCTGGGCTTTCATTGCAGTTCTGGTGACATAAACTATGTCAAACTCTGTGAGTAACATTTGCCATTTGGCAAGCCTTCCTGTTGGCATGGGCTTCTGGAAGATATATTTCAGTGGGTCCATCCGGGATATGAGGTAAGTAGTGTATGACAACAAATAATGCCTCAACTTCTGTGCCACCTAAGTGAGGGCACAACACGTTCTTTCCAACAAAGTGTACTTGACCTCATAATCCGTGAACTTCTTGCTCATGTAGTAAATAGCCTGCTCTTTCTTGCCTGTGGCATCATGTTGTCCCAGTACACAACCAAATGAATTATCCATCACCGACAAATAGAGGAACAAAGGTCGGCCTGGCTCCGGTGGGACCAACACAGGTGGATTTGATAAGTATTGCTTGATTTGGTCAAAAGCTGCTTGACATTCCTCGGTCCACTTGACTGCAGCGTCTTTCTTCAGCAGCTTGAAGATTGGTTCGCAAGTTGTAGTGAGTTGAGCGATGAACCTACTGATGTAGTTCAATCTTCCGAGGAAGCTCATGACTTCTTTCTTGTTCTTTGGCGGAGGCAACTCTTGTATAGCTTTGATCTTTGAAGGATCCAATTCAATGCCTCGCCTGCTGACAATAAAACCCAACAACTTTCCAGCTGGAACACCGAATGCACATTTAGCCGGGTTCAACTTCAAATTGTACCTTCTGAGTCTTTCAAAGAATTTCCTAAGGTCTTTGACATGATCCTCTGCTGTTCTTGATTTGATTATCACATCATCCACATACACCTCAATTTCTTTGTGTATCATATCGTGAAAGACGGTTGTCATGGCTCTCATGTACGTTGCCCCAGCATTCTTTAAACCGAACGGCATGACTCTATAACAAAAGGTTCCCCAAGGCGTGGTGAACGCCGTCTTTTCTGCATCATCTTCATCCATCAAGATTTGGTGATATCCAGCATAGCAATCCACGAAAGACTGAATCTCATGCTTAGCACAGTTGTCTATGAGAATGTGAATATTGGGCAAGGGAAAATTATCCTTGGGGCTGGCCTTGTTCAAATCTCGATAATCAACACAAATTCTTGTCTTCCCATCTTTCTTCGGCACCGGCACAACATTGGCCAACCAAGTGGAATATTGAAGAGATTGTATCACCTTCGCAGATAGCTGCTTCATGATTTCCTCATGGATTTTCTTGCTCATATCTGTCTTGAATTTCCTCCGAAGCTGCTTGACCGGAGGGAAACCAGGATTGATCGGTAACTTGTGAACCACCAAATCTATGCTCAAACCGGGCATGTCATCATACGACCAAGCAAACACGTCTCTATAGTCAAACAAGACTTGGACTATGTCGTCTTTCACTTTCGGTTCAGCGTGCATGCTTATCTTGGTTTCCTTAACATCATCGGCACTTCCCAGATTTATATTTTCTGTGTCATCCAAATTGGGCTTAGGCTTATTTTCAAATTGTTCTAATTCCCCATTTATTTCACTCTTGGCTCTCTCCTCATTATATTCTTCCTCAAATATTTCTTCTTTATCAGCCTCTTCCATGTCGTCTACCTCCTCAACTGTCATCTCATATTCACTCCACCTCCCATCATTAATTTCCTCTATTTCTGATTGGTTCAATGAGACCAAGTTAAACTGTGTGTTTAGATCAGGGCGTGATTTCAGCATGCATGTCATGTTATTAAGGCCATCAGAAACATAGCTACAGAAAGAAATAAGAACAAAATCAGGAAAGTATAGAGATAGAATAAGGAGACAAGAAGCAATGTCTTGCTTTTCATTGAATTTGAAAGATAAAAGGGTTTGACATCATAACGAGCAAAATAAATATACTTGGATTACAACCCTTAGAATAACCAAGTATACAGAAAGGATAACAAAAACTTGCTACCAATAGCTCCTCCTAGTGGGGAGAGGCGTAGATTCCCAGTTGTTCAGCTTCACATCAGGGCCAATGTCCTGGATTTCTGCATTGCTAGGTCCTTCGCCAACTTGCACCATGTTGATGCCAAAGACGTGCCTCAGGTCTGACAGCAGCTTCCTTTGTTCTTCTGTCTCCTTAGTATTCTTGGAAGCGGCCTTGCCTCCATTAGACCTTGTGAAAGATTGAGCGAGGCAAGGGACAGGCTTCTCGAGAGACCATTCTTGTTTCTTCATCTTCCTAGCTCTTGCTCTGTCTGCAGCTGTGGCCTTGTATCCCAGACCCCAGGTACCTCGAATGCCAAATGGACTAATTGGACGCGACATTCCTTGTAGCGCTACCCCAAGACCTTTCCCGGGCTGGAAACCGTGCTTCAACATTTCTGTAGCCATCATGACTGCTGCTTCTGACAACCTTGCTTGGGATAAAGGCTTGCCTTCAGGAACCTCCTCCACATGGACCGCTTCAAATGCTTGATACATCAGAGTTGGGCTATCATTAGTGACCTCAATAACTGGAATAGACGGATCCTTGTAGATTGGCAAATCTCCCTCTCCGTGTACCATGATCATCTCACGATTCCATTCAAACTTGATAGTCTGGTGTAAAGTCGATGGTACTGCGCCTGCCATATGGATCCAGGGTCTTCCCAACAACAGGTTGTAAGACAAATCCATATCAAGAACTTGGAAATCGATAGCAAAATCCACAGGCCCGATTGTCAGTATCAGTTCTATCTCACCAATCGATTGTCGTTTCTCTCCATCAAAAGCGCGGATACTCATAGTGTTTGTCCGAATCTTGTCCATGTTGACTTTCAATCTCTTTAATGTAGACAATGGACAGATGTTCAAACCGGACCCACCATCAACCAGTACCCTTGTGATATAAGAATTGTCACACTTGACAGTCAGATGTAGTGCTTTGTTGTGACCAGTGCCTTCCATTGGCAGTTCCTCGTCAGTGAAAGTGATCCTGTTTACCTCAAAGATACGACTTCCGACTTCTTCCAGATTGCTGACGGTCATCTTCTCGGAGACATGAGCCTCATTTAGTACTTTCAACAGAGCATGACGGTGTGCCTCAGAATGTATCAACAAGGACTATAAAGAAATTTGAGCAGGGGTCTTCCTCAGCTGCTCCACAATGGAGTAATCTTGCACTCTCATCTTCTTCAGGAATTCCTCCGCCTCTTTCTCGGTGACAGGTTCCTTGATGGGGCCCTGATTTTCTCTAGCCTGCTTTGATTTTCTTAACTCTTCCGGGGTAAAGCACCACCCAGAACGAGTAAGACCGCCAACTTGTGTTGTTTCCGCCACAACCTCTTTTCCTTTGTATGTTACCAATGCCTTATCATAATTCCATGGGACAGCATTAGTGTTTCTCATAGGAATCTGAGGTGCACTCTTTATGACAACAGGATCACACAGCTTGTTTTGATCATCTTCACAGGGTGTTCTTCTTATAACCAACTTTGGTTTGGCCACACAATCCGCCTCCTCTCCATTTTTGCTGATGCTTTGGATCACCAATTTTGGTTTTTCAGCCACATCTCCCTTTTGCTCAACGGCTCTTCTCAATGTCAATACTGGCTTGTTTGGCTGGATAGGATGCCCCACTTTCCCCGGCACAACCGAAAGAATTGGTTGCATCCTTTCCACTCCAATTGTTATAGCATCGACCGACACTATTGGCCTTGCTGATTCGTCTTCGAATCCCCCTTCACATACACCCACCATGTGTACATCATGGACAGGCAAAGGATTGTGATTAATGTTTGGCGTTTCTGCATCTTCGATCACAATTCGGTTATTGTCAATCAAATCTTGCACCGCCTTCTTGAGGTAATAGCAATCTTCTGTATCATGTCCTGGTGCGCCCGAATGGTATTCACAATGCCGAGAGTGATCCACTTTCCCAATAGGCTGCATGTTTCCTTGAATTGGCTTTATCATATCCAAGGCTCTCAACTTCTCGAAGATACTGGTGTAAGATTCTCCGATTGGTGTAAATTCTCTCTTTTTCTCCTCTCGGGCTTTCCTGAATTCAGCTCTTGGACGGAAGCCTGCAGGACCTCTTGGTCGGTAGGTAGGGTTTGGCGGAGCCTGATAATTGTTAGGTGGAGCTTGGTGAATGTGATATGCAGGCTGTGGGGCTGGGGCACGCCATTGCGGATAGGATGTTGGAGCATATGGTTGTGCTGCATGTACAGAGTATTGGGGTGGAGGCATGGAGTATTGTGCATTTTGTGGCGGGTAATAGTGTTGTAAAGGGGGTGTTTGTGGAGCTTGGTATGAATTATGTTGATTGTATCGCTCCTCGTTCCACTTTCGCGGACCTGACCCTACCATGGATACCTCCTCTTTCTTCTTCTTACCAAACCCTGCTGCCCCGGTCTGCACAGCCTGTGTAGTCGCCTTTAGTGCACTCTGGCTCACAATCTTACCAGCTTTGACTCATCTCTCAATCATTTATCCCATCTTGACGACTTCACTGAACGGTTTCCCAAATGCGGCGATCAATGAACCATAGAACGCCTCATCCTGCGCCTCGATGAACAAACGAACCATGTCATCGTCTGGTATAGCGGGGCTCACTCGAGCGGCCTGCTCGCGCCATCTGAGGGCGTACTCCCTAAAGCTTTCACTCGGCTTCTTTTTTATAGCATCCAAGGAGGATCGATCTGGCAAAACTTCAATGTGGTACTTGTACTGGTCATAGAATGCCTGTGCCATATCCTCGAATGACAACCATTTAGTTAAATCCTGCCTCATGAACCATTCGGCAGCTGCGCCCCCCAAGCTTTCAGAAAAGTAGGCTATCAACAGTTTGTCTTTCTTGACCCCTCTCATTTTGTTGCAGTAGGTCTTCATATGAATCCTCGGATCTCCTTGCCCGGTGTATAGATCAAACTTCGGCACTATGAACCCATCTGGCAATTGCAATTCAGGGTATGGACAAAGATCCCTGAAAGAGATGTTAGTATGATCTCCATATCCTTGAATGGTCCTTACTGCTTGTTCTAGGCCCTTCATTTTTCTCAGAACCTCGCTCTCATCCAGCTTCCCCGATCGATCAACCTCAACCTGAGACTCACGATGGAACCCCTGATCATATGAGTCACTGTGTCGGAAATTGGGTTCATGGTGTTGATCATAATGATGATCCCAAGCCTGGAGATGTGGTTCACTGTTGGATCTGGCCATGACAGGCTTAGCTGGGCCTCGAAAAACTGGAACCTGTGGGGGAGGTGGTCCATACTGTCCCTGTGGGTAAGGTGGCCCATACTGTCCCTGTGGTGGATGCTGTCCATACTGCCCTTGTGGTGGAGGTGGTGGTTGTGGCGCATGAGGGCGCACTTCAGCTTCTTTCGTTGCACCATGGTTAGGGCCGAAACCAGGGGGATAGGTCGGATCCTCGACCGCCGTAGATGTGCCTGGTGCTCGCTGGCTAGCTGTTGGCACAAGCCCCTCCAGGAGGTTTGGCATGGGAGGAGGTGCCCGTCCCGTGGTTATCGCATGATGCATGTCTACCAGGAATTGCTTCAGAGTCAGGGCCTCTTCTGTCGTCCTATCATTTTCTTCGGAACCGGCATCAGATTTGTCTCCTTCAGTTGCCATGTTACCAAATGGAATTTCAGATCCCTTTTATAGTGGGGTAATGGTAGAGTGCTGCACCGAATCACGGGTAATCTATACTTGTCTGCAAACAAAACAGGTTAGGAAACACAAATTTTTACAAGTCAATCGTGCCTACAAGCCTAAGGTCGTCATGCGTCATCCCGAAACGGTTTAGATTAGATTCCCAAGTGTATTGTTTGAGTCTTTTTTTTTTCTTTTCCCTTCTTTTTTTTTTTCTTTTTTTTTCAAAGAGAAGCCAGAGGGTGAAACAAATTGACACATAAAAATAAACAAAAAAAATTTCCATTACTAAGATAATGCAAGACATACAGTGCTCTATGGCACAACCTTAGAAACGTACAAATGACTGAAAAATAGAAATACATAACTACTACCAAGAGCAACATAAAATACAATATGCCGAGATGCTAAATGAGTGACAAAACAAAACAATAAGCTGCATCATCTCGGACTAATATATCTGCTAAGGCAACCCTGGCTCAGCGTCAACTGGCTCCTCTAGGTCAGACTCATGCGGCTCCTCGGGATCTTCTTCTGTTGGTGGCAAAGGCTGGCTCAAAACATCATGCAATACGTGCACTCGCTGAGATATATTCCTGGCATAATCTGGAGCCTCAATGAGGATAGTCCTGTTGGACGAGTTCCTATGATCTTGGCACATCCTAGCAACATAGTCGGCCAGTTGCCGCACGTGTTCCTGACCTTGACTAATGACTCTCTTTGACACGGCTATTTGCTGAAGCTGGCTCGTGGCTAACCTTAATGCATCATTTTTCAAAATCACTGTCTCATCAAGTCGTTTGTGAAGCCGATCGATGTTCCCCAGGCACTTATCTGCAAATCTGTCGCTCTCAGCCTGGGCGGCTAGAGCGGTGTCCTTCTCAGTCAAAGCTTTACGATGCAAGTCATGCAATCGCCTGATAGTATCCGAGTATTGATGTGTCAAGTCCTCGCTTTCAGACTGAGCGGCTCTAGCAGCATCCCTCTCTGCAACTAAACCATGTATGGTAGCACGGTACTCCTGTTCAATCTCACGCCTGGCCATCCGAACCTGCATCTCCAATCGAGCCTCAAGGTCAACCACGCCTATACTCGACCTAGCTGGCATCTCCCTAGGTATGGGCTGGTGGCGATACCATGACTCGTACTCTTGAGTGACCTCCCCTACGAGTCCATTCTGAACCTGAGTCTCTTTCGTGAGGTGACGCCTAGTGTCCCACAAGTTCAAGATCTTTCCCCTGTGGGTAAACAGTTCTGGAGGATAGACTAAGACATAAGCACTCATATCCTCAACTATCGGAACCACCTGTCGTCGCCCCAACTGCCTAAGTACCCGCAGAGGGGCATAAGGCTGGGCTGCTTCAAGACCCATCAGAACTAAAAAGGGGCGCTCGATGCATCGGTGCACAACCTTCTCCATAGAAAGCCAGTTATACTGCCACAATATCTTATCTGCTGTAAGGGAGTCCAAGCACGACCTCCAAGCGCGCTTGCCATCTGGAAACTTAAACTTCTCAATATGTTCGAAGTGATAACCCAGATAGCCAAAGTCAAAGCAACCAGCAATGGGATGAGAAGGGCGGGGGCGTATGTGTTCCAAAAACCACACTTGCAATAGGAAGTTACACCCCTCGAAGAACTCACTTTCGCCTTTGCAACATCGAGTAAAGGCATGAAAGATACTTCCCAGAATTGTCGGAACGATCGTTGGATTTGGTGCTTTTTCAAACAGGGCCACCATAATCCAACTAACTCTAATGGATATCCTTTTGTGCGGCAATGGAAAGACCAATAACCCTAGAAGAGCAAACACAAAAACCCTCGGACAAAGTTGCACCCATTCATTATATGTTAGCTTGTCATGAAACTCGAAGCTATACCGTTTGAAACCACTATCACATCCGAATCGAGCATAGAGGTAGTCAAATGAGACCCAACCATGACTGGTACTAGCAATAGAGGTATCTACTCGCATCCGGATGTTTTGAAAGAAATCATGGGCATTGACATTTTTTGGGGCAATCATTCTCTTTTCATGCAAATCTAGCTTAATGAGCCCGGCTATTTCCTCGAGTGTAGGCGTCATCTCAAAGCCTTTGAAACAGAAGGTATTACTGTTTGGATTCCAGAGTCCGACCAGTGCACTAACCAGATCTCGGTGTCGCACAATATCTTTAGTCACTAGGTCAGTCAGAAAGCCAATCTTCTTTTGGACAGAACCTTGCTGCATCTCGCTCATACTCTTCCACCAAGACCTTAACAATTCGGGCGGGCCGTCAGTCATCATGATAGATGGTAGGGTGGCATCAATAGGGTACTTTCTCTTTCTAGACCTAGAAGACGATGCAGCCATGGTACCTAAAACATATGTCACTTAATTTAGACAAAACAAAAAGTACCTCGAAACATTGACAGACAAAGCAAACTGATGTTTGAAATCTCCTCAAAATCTAACATGTGTTTAACATTTGAGACTCAAATTTTTAACAAAGTTTGGCCATTACAACGGCATAAAATTGACCCAAAAAATACTTTCGGCTGACCGAGGCACTTGCTAACTGTTGGAAAAATTGCCATTTTAGAGACGCGAATAAATTGACTCAAAATACTGTCGCCAACACCAAACAGACTCTTGGACTTTCCATAAAATTGGGCATATGGCGGTCGCCGTAATGGAACTCAAAAATTTACCATTATAACGGCATAAAATTGAACCCAAAGAATCCTTCGACCAACCAGGGCACTTGGAAACTTTAAAATATTTTGCCATTATAATGGTATCAAGACTATCTCCAAAAGTTGACAACTTCAGTATGAAAATTCTTTCTTTTTCTTTCACTTTTATTTATTTTTTTTTTTTTGAAAAATTTCGCCATAATGACAACGTAAAAATATACTCAAAATTTTCCGAGACATAAATCTTTGCAAAATTTCTTTTTCGACAGCATGACCCCAAACAGAAAAATGTATTAAAACAACAAAATCTACAAACTGAAATTCACCCTACTTCCTCTCTTTCTTTCATTTTTTTTTCCTTTTTTTTTTCTTCTTTTTCTTTTGAAATCCGCTCTTTCCCGATTCGGTCAGCATGACGACCATTCCTTCTAAATGCGACACAGAAAATGCTTCGGACGTATCTCGACGTCAGGGAGTCATCCTAGACAAGTGCGGTACCGGTGTGCCGCACCTCACTAAGTCAAATATGATGCAGATAATTGGGCCTAAAGGTCTAACTCTAGGTGACACAACTGACTCGGTGTCTAGACTGGCTCATAACCCGGTGGACAAACCGGGCGGAAAGCGCATCAAGGCCGTCCGGAAACAGTGTGTCCGGCCTAAAACCATGTCACGCCTTCCTCCTAAATCATGGGTAATTTTAGTAAGAAGGCCCAGATGCCACAAGCAATCTGGTAAGTGTACGTGTGCAAGTGTTCCAGAGACTCAGAGGTGTACGTGGAGAAGACAGTTTATATACAATTCAACAAAATCAAAGCGGTAACATTCAACTTTCATGTGATAACGGCAAGAATATAACAACCAAATATTTAATAAATTAAATGCGACAATTTATCAAAGCCGGAGATTCTAGTTTTCACCAATTTTCCCCAGCGGAGTCGCCAAGCTGTCACGACCCTTTTTTCAACACGCAAAAACTAAAAAGAATAGAATTTCGTATTTAAAAAGGTTATGACGGGTGTTACAAGGTACAAAATTATTTAGAGAATTCGGAGTCGCCACTTGACATAGTTTAAGGTGTGCCAAGTCACCAAAAGGTACCTTGGAACACCTCTGACTCGTCTAATGGTCTGCGTTTAGAGATTCGGGTAAGGTTCTCAATTGACTCTCGGGAAGGTATTAGGCACCCTCGAGTCCTGTGCCAAGCACAGTTGCTTTATTGTCGCAATTTTAATTTATTAAACATGTTTGTTATATTAATGCCGTTAATTTGAATTTGTACTTTGATTTAAGAAAATAAAAAAAAATAAAAAAAAATGTTATTCTTATCCAACCTCACGAAGGACTGGACGAATTTACACTTTGATTCATAGTAAATAAATAAATAGATAAAAATGTACTACGCATTTCTAACCTCACAAGTCACAAAGGACTGGTTTCGTTTACCATTTTAGTTCAGAAAAATTAAAAAAAAAATGTCATTTCATTTCCAACCTCACAGAGGACTGGTTTATTTAATTAACTTTAGAAAATAATTAATTTTTAACAAATAATTAAACCATTTATTAAAAGAAGTGTGGCTTCCCACGATTTAATTTTCTTTCAAATTGGCTTCTCTCAATTTAGCTTCTCTTGTCTTAATAAATAGATTACGAATCATACTTATTTTTTAAATCAACTTAGCTTTGTCAATTTGTTTCCGTTCGCCTAGTAAGCAGATCACTGATCATATTTATCAATGCCTAATCGAGTAAAATTTACAATACATTGAGCTAGTCAATTTTTCTCGCCTCCTGTAAGAATTGCCTAATCGTCTGTCAAACTTAATACATCATTAAAATGAAGTAACCATGTTACAACCATTTTTAATCTTAGGTAACTATGTTACAACTATTTTTTAATCTACTTTTTCTTTGTTTCACATATTTGCCACGCTGATTTGCTTCTTAAATGGTGTTTCGCACTAAGCCTCCTTTTTTGCTCTTCTTTTAATTCTATCCCTAGGTTTGCAATTTATCTTATGGTTTCAATACCTACTTTGCTTAATTATTTACATAAAGAGACACATTAAAAAAAAAGCACAACAGATTTGTTTTTAAAAGCCCACAGATCAGGACAAAAGGTTAACTTTCCAACTCCATCGTTTTACTCTTTCTTACTTTGCATTTTTTTTTTGAATCTTTCTCAATGACAGCAGAATATATATACAGTTATGCAAACATGAATGAAGAAATACAGTACTTTCTTTCTTGATAGTGAGAGCTAGCTGTGATAGTAGTAGGAAAAATTAAACTTTAGAGAAACTTTGTATTATTAACTGTTGGCATTTCAGGACCTTAACAAGCCATTTTACGAGTTCAAAGCCCTAAAATAGACTACAATTCATACATAATATACAAGGGATTTTAAGGAAAAATACCTAGTGTGGACTCCCTTAAGCTAAAAGGGATGAAGGAACAAACTTATCCAACAAAACCAACCAAATGACCAGCAACTGAGACAGCCACTAAACAGCCCTTTATGACCCCCTTTTAACTCTTAAACTAGTAGATTTATACCCCAAAAGACACTTGAAGTAATGGCTTTTGGTTCTAAATCCTAACTCTCAAACTTACTATTTTTTAAAAAGTCTTTTGCTCTCTTTTTTTGTCAAATTTCAGCAGCTGTTGGATGGTTGAAAGAGGGCAATAAATGACCTCTTTATAGCTGAAAATTGAGGCCTAAAGGTGGGGGTATGGACTTGTACAAAAGTACAAGCCCACACCCCTACACTTGAGTGTTTTCTAGTCCTATTTTCAGCATAGTAGAGCAGCTGAAAAATGACTATTTCAGCTGCCCCAAACAGTCCCAGAATGATGAAATATGTACAAGTAGGGTCCTCTAAAAGGACCCCCATTACTCATTACATTAACTAGAAGGAAACTAGGACCAAACTAGACAAACAATCAGCCCCAAACTGAGTTGAAACTGAACCAAAATGCAACCAGATTCTAACTTGTAACTAAGCTAAAACAAACCAAAAGCTAAGGACAGTCATAGTCTAACTAAACTAGAAAAAAGGTCATCCCAGACTAACAAAGTCACAGCTGATCCCTTTTGCTCCTAATTCCTAACTAAGCAAATCAGGCAGACCATTATCTTGAAGTCAGCAAACACCAAACCTAAGTAACCAGAATTCAAGTTCAAACAGAACTAACAACAACTTTCATAATTGAACAGGTTTAGACCAACTCCAAATTTAGGCAGCTCATTTTTAACAAACTATACAAGTAACAAACTCATTCTCGACAGTGATCACTAAACAACGCCTCACATATGCATAATCACTCTGATTCACACTTGTTTAACAACCAAATATGCATAAACGTACAAGATGATCCGGGCATTTCATACAATTACTCTATGCTTGATACTTGAAGCAATTTATGCTTAATGGGGAACCAAACAAATTCTCAGACCAAGCCTAAAATAAACAGGAAGAATATGCACGTTCCATGCTCAAACAAAGACAACTGTAACATGATCAAGACAACATCCATACTCAGGCAAACTAATACTAGTTAAATGAATTCATGCTTGGCAGTGCCACTGTTTCGTTCAAGCTAACAACCAGTTTATTTTGACAATGAATCATACCAAAACTTGATCAATTCCATGCTATAAACAGTGAACAGAATGCTATTGCGACAACAAGAGTAGACGAACTTCCATTCTAATTAGCAACACGAGTTTAGTACACACTTAAACGACCTTTCACAGATTACGCTACAAATGAACGCCTAAATTGGAACGACTAACTTTCTGAAGCAATTAAAAGAAAGCAGGGAGAGGGAAAGTTCGGGGCAATCTTTCTAACCGATGTCCAAGTAGAATCTCCACAAATGCCTCGTCGCTTGAACTGCCCGAGCACAACGATCATCGTCGTTACAGCATTTCCGGAGTTGCTGCACTACCCTTACGACCACGGCAACCTCACCATCATCCCCACGCCATTGCAATGCTTCAAACCACCATGGCATCATTACTGTCAATACCCAGCCCACGCAACAAACCTCGGATCAACTGCTGCGTCGCCTCTGCCTTATCGACAAACAATCACAGCCCTCAACCACAAACAAACATCACAACCCTCCATCATCCTCACCACAGCCTAACGCTATTGCAAAAACAGCCCCTCATCCTCACAGTAACACCGCTCCCTCGTCTGAAAAACAGCCTCCTCCCTCCATCATCAAATAACCTCCACAAACCCCAAACAAATCAAACTCACAGCCCCCTCCAAACAATCAAAACAGAAATGGAAAGAAAGTAAGAAGAAGAAAAGCAAAGAAAATGAAAAAACAAAAAAAACAAGAACGGGACAGAGAGAGAAACGGGAACGGGGGAAAAGGGTATTGGGAGATGGGTTTTTCAAAAATGGGGATGCGAGGGTGAGAGAGGAGGGTGAGGAGAAGGTAAAAATCCAAAAAACTTACCGGAAAAAGTCAATGTCGCCGGAGTTGAAGTTTGACCGGATCTTTGACTTCCGATCTACGCGAATCGGTTCACTTTTTGGAGAAAATAATTGTGGAAATGGAACCAGGGGGTCAAGGCCTTTCCGATGATATATATATTGTATTTTTCCGGCCACCGGAGGTGGTGGCCGGCGGCGGAGTAGCGGCGGCTCCGCCGTGAGAGGCGATTTCCGGCCGCTTGGGAAAAATTTGGCAAGAGTTTGCCCCATTTTCTGATTTTGTGTAAAAAATGGCAAGAAAATGGGATTTGTGTATATATATGTGTGGTATGGGCTTGGGTAATGGAATGGGCTGATGGGCCAACGTTTTGGGCTACTATTTTTTATAAATGGCCATTTAAAAGGTCTATACTTATTAAAAATACACACAATCAGCTAGAATTAAACCACACAAAATTATAATATTATCACAATTAAACGTAAAATTATAACTAAACACATAACAAGTATTTTTTGTTAATTTTCAGTTTCTTTTTTTTTTTTTCATTTAATGACAAATTTTAGCAAAAATAAAAGATAAGATTCTAAGAAAAATTCGACAAAATTGATATGCAATTATCAAGGCTATTTGAGCAAATTTTAGGAATTTGGTGCCAAAATTAGGTGATTACATGCATAATTGAGCCCAATATCTTCCACTTACATTCAGGCTTTCTGCATATAGCCCTAGCTCTTATTTTGTCGTCTTTTTTCCACTTGATCGACTTCCCTATTTTGGCTTGATTTGCAATCACGGCCTCCTTGAACTCTTTTTTGTTTCCAAATACCATTCCCAGCTCTAATTTGGGATCATGTGCATCAGTTTTGGGGTTGTGCTTTGGAAAGTCACGATCTTCATTTTCAGAATCACAGTCACTATTCAAACTCTTTGTATCATCAGAATCTACACAATCTGTGTCACCATCCTCATTCTGCATCTTTCTTTGCATCTCCTCACTTACATAATTTTGCTTTCCATCATTTTTCTTCTTATTCCCACATACATTGATCCCAAAAGATTCAGCGGAAGGATCAACATTTTTGGAAAATAACAGATCATCTTCCTCTAAAGTATAATCTGAATCTTCAAAATCATCATCATCATCACGAGAATCACTATTTTCTTCTACATCAACTACTGGCGTTGAATTAATTTCAGTCTTCTCACAACATTGGTCGTCACCGTGATATAAATCTAAATGTTCAATATATATTTCAACAACTCTATCCCTTGGAATGCAAGTTTCAACTTTAGCAGCTTCAATGTTACTCCCAACTAAACGAACCTTATAAAGGGTCACACCGTACTTGTGCCAAAACACAACAGAGTCCTTGTTATAGCCACATTGCTCGGCCATATTCTTAAAATCCGAGAGATTTATATTTATCTCATCTACGTAGTCGAAATATTCAACTTTTCCACCTTGGTAGACTCTAGTTGGACTACGCACAAATGATCCACCATGATGTACTTTAATTGTGAAAAATGAGGCCTCAGTAATACGATCTGGACAGAACATTACAAATATAAGAAATTTACCCAAATATATATATAAAGCCAACAAATAACTACAAGTTCAATATAATAAACATTAGTATTTTGCAATAGACTTCTATATCATATAAAAAACATACTGGAGCTTTGCATATCAATAGTATCTCTTATTTTATATCATTATAAAATAATCAACACTAACAGATAATATTATACTCAATAACAAATCATTCATGATAGTAGAAATACCATAATTCGGGGCAGATGATTGGCCGCTTAAACTTCGAGCTAACATTCTTGTTCAAGAAAACAACTTATTTTGATCTTTCTTCGTCCCTTGTTGGTCTAGAATAATCTCTTAAGTTCACAGTGATAGAAATTTTAGTTTTTGAGGCCTCAACATTACAGTAGGGAAGATGATCGGGCGGGAGGCACAAAATCAGAATATATTTGAGAAAGGTCATGTGTTTTGCATGTGATTTGGTTGATGCCGTTAGTTTTTACTCAAAACCTAACGGAAGGATGGGACTTGCAAATTTTTGAGAAGGGCAAGGGATGTTTTCTGTTAATTTAGCGGCAGAGGGATGTACGTTAAGTTTGGGCTTTAGTTGAGGGACGTTCTTAGCCAAAAACTCTTTTTAAAATGTAGCCACCAAAAGTCCAAAAGAATTTCCTAGGACTTTGACTAAACTTCGGAAAAAAATCGTGATTTAGTTCAACATCCCAAGAAAACTCTGCACTTGGTTATAGCCCCTCTGGCTATCTTATAATGAACAAAATACTCCAGCTTCAATTGTTTGGTCCTTTTATGAAAGACTGGATTCTTTGCTCTATGCAGTGCCACCTAACTATCACAATAAAGTCGAATGGATAATTATGATCCATATAAGACTTGATAAAATTCTCTTAAGCCATTTCAACTCGTGATTGATATGAATCGATGTTGTGCTTACACTGATGAGCGAGATATAGTATGTTCCAAGATATCTGTGAGTCTCCTAGGGAAACATATCATCTCGTCAGAGACCTCATTGCCAAAGAGCATTTGTCCGAGTCTGAAACACACCATCCATACAAAACGGATATCACAAGATCATAACGCAACACTATACCTTCCAAGCTTCACTTCAAATAACGTACGATGTGCAGAGTAGCTTCCAAATGTCTACCCTCGGTTGTTGCATGAATTGAGAAAAATATGGAATCTATAAGACTATATGAATCAAAGATATAGGAGGTGTCAATCAATTGTCGATAAAGCTTTGGGTCATCAACTATTCGTCCAATGACCCATGTCAATCAATGATACTGCTCTAAGGAAGTGCTGACCGGCTTCGCTTCCAATAGTCTATCCAAAAAAAAAAAAAATCCATGGTGTATTTTTGATAGCATAAAAAGAAATCTATTTAGGACTACTAGCGATTTTCAATTCCGAAAGTATATGTCAAAACTCCTCAATGCTTTATGTGAAAAAAACTTAATAGTACAAGTCTAAAATAGTTAATGTCTGTCAGATCATTTTCAAAAATAATTAAGTCAAGCGACATAGTCGAGAACATGAAGTCTCACTTCTCTTATTTGCATGAAATAATTAGAATATGATTGCTTAAACCCATAGTCCTTCGAGGCTACCGACTTCTTGGCAAACCAACATGTAGAGCATGTTTCAATCCATAAAGAATCACTGAAGTTGATAAAACTTTCCAAGACTTGTAGTCCAAAACTTCGGAGCAATTTCATGTATATTTCTTATTCAAGATCACTACATAGAAAGACATTATAAATATCCACATGATGCAATTTTTTTTTTTTGTTTTTTTTTTAAAACTACAACAACTAAAAACACTTGTAGGATTACTATTTTGCCATATGGATAATACGTGTCTATATAGTACATCCCTTCCACTTGATGGATTCCAAAAATTACAAGGCATACCTTGTACCGTTCAATTGTACAGTCCGAATTGCGATTAATTTTTTAAACACGCATAGAACTAAGTGCTTGGCAAATCTCGGTACATGCCTTATCCTTGCTCGATCCTTCCTGTCGAGCTTCCTCCGCAGGGCCGATCCACATGGGACCAAGTAGGTTCATCAAGAAATTATACTTTATATATGTATATACTTGATTTGTATCTGGAAGAAAACTGTTATAAATTAAATAAGGAACCCACTTGGCATAGCCTAATGTCTAGTCCATTGGCAAAATTGTACACTTTATTCAAAAGTACCTATGTTTGATTCCCCAAGACAGTAATTAATTTTTTTATTTTCTTCTCCCCTTATATTTTGAACCCATCTTGTTTTCAATTCATCACACTTCGATTTTGGTCATTCAATATAACATCCCAAGCAATGTTCGCCATAGTTGGTGCCCAGGTCAGGGCGACATGTTCGTTGAGTCGTCCGCTGTTATTGTCTTTACGGTACTTTAAAGTTACCTAAGGATTGCTTGGTACGACTATAATACCACACTAAAAATCGAAAGAATAAATAATTAATTTTATGTGAAAAATTCTCGTCTTTTCTCATTACAGATCACCGCACATATACTACCTAACAGATTTTCAAACTTGCTCACCAAGTTAACCAAAACCTAAAAGTAAAAGTAAAATTAAAATAGGAATTTTTACATAAAAGTACAAGTTTTAGCACTTAATTACCAAACATAACAACATTTTAGCAAAATAACCCTAAATAGAGAAAAATGCAAGTTAATTACAAATATAGCATATTATGTCAAAAAATATTGCTAGTTTTATTTATTTCGTTATTTTGGTACTGTTTGGGGGGCGATTTTGTAATTTTGACAAAATTTGTTCTAATTTCCTTATTTTCTCAGTTTTCCCGTTTTTTCCACTGTTTCAGCGTTGTTTCTCTCCCCTGCCTTTGTATCATTCGTGTTTCTCAACCGTTTCTCCCTACTTTTTCTCTCCCATTTTCTTCCCCACTTTCTCCACTATCATATCTGTTTGTGAAGCATTTCGTAACTGATTTTCAGTGTTTAAATTTCGAGTTTTTTTCCATTTTTTAGGGTTTGATTTTAGGGTTTCATTTCAATGTCTAATTCTAGTTCGTCTTCTAGTTCTAGGGAACTTATGAGTAAAACGAAACATGATACAAATGTAAATAAAATTGGGTCGAAATCAGTTTTAAAGGTAAAAGTTCCTGTGTTTAAGCCGAAAGAAACCCCGCAACAATTGAAGCGTGTGACGCGGTCGTCTACCTCTCCTGCTACGGGTAAAGGTAAAGCTAAAGTTTTGGTTGATGCTGATGATGATTTTAAAGAAGATGCTCGACCGTTGAAGAAAAGTCGGATTTCTGTGTTGGCTGATGTGGCATTACATGTAATTTTATTTCTATTTCTGTTTTTTGTATCAAATTATTAATTTGTTGTTTGTTGTTGCATTTTTTATAATTTAGTGTTTCTAAAGTGTATTCATTGTTTCTGTAGTTTTTTCTGTTTCTGCTATGTGTTTCATTGTTTCTGTAGTTTTTTCTGTTTCTGCTGTGTGTTTTATTGTTTCTGTATGTTACTATTACTGTTTCTGTAGTTTTTTACTTGTTTGTTTAGTGCATTTAGTATTTGTTTAGTGTATTTATTGTTTCTTTAGCATATTTACTGTATCTGTGCCTTTTACTGTGTTGCTTTGGTAGGCTTTTCGTTGTTCTTTAGCATATATTGTTGTATCTGTGTGTTTTACTGTTTCTGAATTGCATTTTACTGTTGCTGTAGTTTATTTATTGTTGCTATAGCTTTTTTTACTGGTTCGGTAGGCTTTTTGTTGTTCTTGTATCTGTGTCTTTCACTGTTTTTGACTTCCATTTTCCTGTTGCTGTAGTTTATTTACTGTTGTTGTTGTTTTTGTACTGGTTCTGTATGTTTTTTTACTGTTTCTGTCTTTTCTTGTTTGTTGATTGTATCATTGTATGTTACTTTTGCTTATTGTGTGCTGTAGTGTTTTTTATTGTGTCTTCTCTTGTTTCTGCATTGATTTTTAATGTTTCTGTATTGTACTTACTGTTTTTTAACTGAGTTTGTTTTTTCCTTTATAGGCTGTATCGTTTTATATTCCGCAGAATTTTTATTGGAAAGAGTTTCATCTACGTCTAATTACGGATGGTGATATTGGAACGAATTTGAAGGATGTGTTAAGCCCTGTGCAGTTGGGAATGTTCAAAAAGACCTGTTTTGGTTATTTGTTACAGTTAGAAAGTTTGCCCGTTCAAAATCAGTTGCTTCGGTCTTTGCTGGTGCGTGAGATTGCGTCCTCCACGCCTTGTACGTTTGAGGTTTGTGTCAATGGTTCACGTTTGCAATTTGGATTGCGTGAGTTTGCAGTAGTGTCTGGTTTAAAGTGTTCTGGCGATACTCTAAGTTCTCTTGATACGAGTGGTCCAAATCGGTTGATGAGTAGTTACTTCCCGACTGTGGAGAAGGTGTCTCATGTAGATATTAAGAATGCTTTTATTCAACGGAAGTGGATTGGTGATGAGGATGCTGTTAAGATTGCAGTTCTATATGTTATTGTGAATTTTGTGATGTCGGTATCTGATGTTCAAACTGTATCTAAGAAATACTTCGATTTGGTTGAGTCTGGTCTTTACAATGACTATCCATGGGGTATTGATTCGTTCAAAGAATTGTTTGATAGTATTCACAAGAAGGTTAAAACTACTAGTACATATTTTCGGGTGGTAGGTTTGGCTTCTGCGTTGCAAGTATGGTTTTATGAGTGTTGGACAAACATTCCGTCATCAGTAGCTATGCGCGTTAGGAGTCGAAGTCCTCGTATCTTGAACTGGAAAGTGACGAGCAGTCTTTCAAAGTATAAGACAATTTGTAAGATTTTAGAGGACCCAGTGAACAAGGTATACTTTCATTGTTTTGTATCTGTTTTCATTTCTATTGTATCTGTTTCATTTCTATTGTATCTGTTTCATTTCTATTGTATCTGTTTCATTCTTCAGCAACAGTTGGCTGCATATTTTTGTATCTGTTTTCATTGATTTGTGTACTGTTATGTATGGTGCAGCCTGTTTTCCGGCCTATGCAGCCAACTGTTGCTGAGTTGGCCAGATTTGAGTTGATGGATGATACGGTCGCACCTGTTGCAGATGCTATGCAAGATTCTAGTGAGGATGATATTTTGCTCCACCGTGTAGCGTCTGGTCCCTCCTCTTCTGCCGCTTTTGTTGACATTCTTCCTGAAACTGTTGCAAAGCAGGCACAATCGAAACCTGCGCAGCTGTTTGAAAATGATGCTAAGATTGACATATTGACTCACTCAGTTGAGAAGGTATGTTTAGTTTTTAATATTGAGTCATTCAGTCACTTGAATATTTGTGATACTGTTTTTTGGCACATTCTGATACAGTTTTTGTTTTTTGTTTCAGCTTAGCAATGATTTGGAGTTATTAAAGGGTCATGTGAGGATTATTCGTGTTTATGTGTTTTTACTTTGTTTAAACAGTTAGAATTATTGTCATATTGTTTTTCCTTTGTTTCTTTTGAAGGTTGATGATCAGTTTAATAATGTCAAGAAATTATTTGGTGAGGAGCTTAGAAAAGTTGTTGATGCAATTAAGCTACTTGCGCAAGGACAGGTATTAATTTTTGAAGAAACTGTTTATTGTTTCTTGTCGATGTAATGTTCGTTTCAATTACCTCTTTTTTTTTTTTTTTTTTTTTTTTATACAGGGTACTCAAAGTGGTGCAGAAAATCGTCAAGGTTCACCACGGACACCACCTGCTAGTGGTGATACAGAGAAGCTCAATTCTGATGATGTTGATGCTACAGAAAAGTTTCAATCCGATGTTGGTGATATAGACAGTTTAAATGTTGGTACGACTAATGTTACGGTATGTAGGTTATTTCATTTATGTTGAAACAACTAGATACTTTTAGATACAAACAGCTACAGATAGTTTCAACTCGAAACAGTTTAACAAGCCAATGAATTTGTACATCTACCAATTATTTTTTGTTTTATTTTTTTAGCCATGTGCTACTGGTGGAGCGACTAATGTAGCAAGTGGCAGCGGAAAAGATGTTACTGTGTTGTCTGTTGATGGTGGAGGCAGTCATGTTGAAAGAGTTGTTATTAGAGAACGTGTTCCACTGGCTGCAACAGTTTCAACCAAGGTTCCTTTGACCCCTTCATTGCAATTCCCAAAATTTGACCTTGGTTTGAATTTCAGCCAAGATTTTCTAAAGACTCCTAAACCTGATGAGATGCGTGCATTTACCTTTTTTTTTTTCTCTATGTTATTTAAGCCTTTTGTTTCTCCCTTGTTTGTAAACTGTATTATATATTTGTACATTGTTTCTGACGTTAATTTTTTTTTTTTTTTGTATTAGTTTATTAAAGGTTATTCTGTTGATGGTGCTTCATTTTCTAAGAAAGATATTGTCGGACCTTCTTTTATATCGGATGATTTCTTTGATAATTGGACGCCCGAGCAGTTTGCAGAGATGGACCGTAACATTGCCGACACCATTAAGAATGTGAAGAAACAATTTGAAATCAACCCTGTTGCTGGACAACCTGGTGCCACTGTTTCTGAAGCAGCCACTGATACTGTTGAAGCAGATGCTGCTGCCGCTGTTGCTGAGGATGCTTATGATACTGTTGCTGCAGAGCACGGTGCTAGGGTTGCTGAAATGCCTGCTGATACTGTTGCTGCAGATCCTAGTCCCAGTGTTGCTGAAGATGCTTCTGCTACTGTTGCTGCAGAGCATGGTGCTCGGGTTGCTGAAATGTCTCATGATACTGTTGCTGATGAAGAGCTCATTGAGCACGATGCTGATGATTCTGATATTATGTTGGTTAGTGACCATGAGAACAAGGATGCTAGCCCACGTGCGGATACTAGTACACCATCACAAGCGTTGGTAAGGGTGAAGCGTCCTGGTAAATATAATGTTTCACCTTTTCTGCGTGAGTTTGCTTCTGGTGCTAGTGCCAATTATGTTTCGCCCAAACCTTTGATGTTGCAAAGGCATCCATTTTGTGTTCCCGTCACAGAGGATGTTGATGAAGAATTATTAAATCGGTTTGTATCATTTGTTGATGATCTTGCTAAACGGAAAAAATGAAGGTTTGTTCCTCTTCAATGCTTGTTTATTGTATCATTTATCATGTTGATATTTTTTTAATTCATTTTTGTTTTGGTTTTTATTTTTAGGATTTGTGCCTATTCCAAAACTGACAATATACTTCCATATGAGTTTCAATTCGGAGTCGAAACTGTGTCAACTCGAATGTGGTTCTATATTCTGTTGCATGGTGGTCATGCGTTGCAGGATTCAGTAAGTTTATTTTGTTTTTCTTTTTAGTCTTTGTGTGTTTTGTATCTTTACTGTATCTTTTCTGTTTCTTCTACTGTGTGAGGGTGTGTTTCTGTTTCTTTTATATTTGTGTGTGTGCATATGCCCCTATACTGTTTCTTTTTCTTTCTCGGTGTATCTGTTACTGTAATTTTGTTTGTTTCTTCATTGTTTCTGTAATGTATCATCTATTTATATCATTAATATTTTTTTCAATGTTACAGCATCTTAATGTTGTTTTCTACTACTTGCGTAAGCAAGGAAAGTATCGACCGAAGACTGAATTATCCTTCACTACTACTGATTGTTGGTTTAAAACGACGATCGAGATTGTCTATGACAAGTATGTGAATAGTGGCAAGGATGTTTCAGCGCTTTCTGATGTTGATTCTGTTGCTGGCTACATTAGAGGCTGCAAGATCCTTGGAAATGTGCCTTGGGTAGAGGTTGACTATGTTCTGCTCCCGATTAACATAAAGTCTCTGTGTCATTTGGTGTTGGGTGTAGTATCATTCAAGGATAGGTCCATTGGGATATACGATTCAATGACTGGTGCGGGTACTCGTCATAATGCAGCTGTTGTTGAAGTTGTTGAAAAGATTGCCGAGTTGTTGCCACGGTATCTTGTACTGACTGAATTTTACCAGTCAAGGCCCGACATTGATATTCTTACAAGTGAAGCATATGCTGATGCAGATCTAGATGATCCTTTTGGGTTTTTCTTTGTTCCAGACCTTCCGCAACAGAGTCATGGTTCCCTGTATGTTTCTTTTCCCTTTCTTTTCCCTGTATCTGTTTCAGAATTACTAATTGTATCTTTTCTCATATTTTTGTCACTGTTTCAGGGATTGTGGAATGTTTGTCATGGCGTATGCGGAGTACTTTATTTCTGAGACTGATATCACAAGTGTGCCTGATTTTGATATAGATCTTTACCGTGGCCGTCTTGCAACGCTGCTTTGGGATTATGGCAAAAGGAAGATTGATTTAGATGCAGTGAGCGCATGTGAAAATCCTGGGCGTCTTGCTAAGAGAAAAGGCGCCATAAAGCGTCGTTTACAAGTTGCCAATCCCAACCATTAGTTCTGTTTCTTTTGTGATGTTTCTATATTTATGTTTGAAGTAGTAACCGTGTCTACTTTAGTATGTTGTTTGTTCTGGATGTTGTTTGTTCTAGATGTTGTTTGTTGTACTCACTATCTATGTAATGACAGTTTCGGAAGGTTTAAATTTTACAGCAACTCTCTTTTATTTTTGTCCCTTTTTGAAGTGTGAAACACTTTCATACAATTATTAACTGTATCAGATAGCTAAGTTGACATAAAAACAATTGAAATTATCTTCACTACCTCAGCAACCACGTGTGAAAGTGTATCACTTCTAACTAGTCAGATTCAATAACAAAGAAACAATAAAACACAATTGTGAAATAGTTTGACACAATTATTAACTGTATCACATAGCTAACTTAACACAGAAACAGTTGAAATTATCTTGACTATCTCAGCAACCACTTGTGAAACTGTATCACTTTTAGCCATTCAGATCCAATTTGAAAAAAAAAATAAAACATAAAGGTGAAACAGTTTCATACAGTCATGAAACAGTTTTCATACAGTCATGAGACATTCTGCTACAGACAGCTAAATTTATTAAAAGTTCACGCAGCAATTGTCAAACTGTATCACTTCTAACACTTCAGATTCAATGACAAAGAAAGAACTAAAAAAAGTTCTATTTGGGCTTCGGAGGATGTGTGCAAGTTTTTCTGTTGTGTCCTTCGCGACCACAATTTGCACACGTAATCTTTGTCCTTTTTGCATGTACTTCCCATTGTGGTTTGTATCTAGTAGTTTTTGGCCTTCCTGGTGGCCGTCTAGCAACTGGCGGGAGTAGTTTAATTTCTGAAACAAATGCTGGAATCTCCCATCTGCTTTCATCTGGTATCGGATTAACATGGAACTCGTATGTCTTTACCAGGGACTTTGTTGAGTAGTAGTTACAGCTGTAATCTTCTTCTTCCAGGCCTTTGTACTTTAGAATAGCCAAAGCATGCACACAGGGCAGTTCTTCCATTTGAAATTTTCCACAACAGCATGTCCGTTCATTCAGATTAACAATGAATTTTTTTTCACCGTCATAGATAGCTGCTTCATTTCCTGTTGAATGTATCTACAACACACAGGATGATACATTTTTGAAACAGAAAATACAAGCAAGATACAGGATGAAACAACTTAGATACAGTAGAAATGAAACAGTTTCTATTCTACCTTTAGCTGCATAGCTTTGCTTCTGTATCCATCCAATATTTTGTTGTACTTGAATCCAAGAGGTGTGAATGTCTCATGTGATTTCTTTCTGTTATCATCAGTCCAAGTTCCAATCAGTGAGCGCATGTACTCCATAAATGCGACTACAGGCATATCACGCGCATCCCTGTTGACTGCATTCAAAGATTCTGCAATGTTTGATGTCATTGTAAACCCCCTATTTACTGTTGAATGCGCCCTTGACCATTTCTGGTATCCAGCATTTAGCAAGTATGCTTTGATACGTTTATCCATTTTTTCCACACTGTTCATGTATGTGTCAAATTCATGTATGGTGCATGCCTTTGCCATACTGAAGAATGTTTCATGGAGCTTGTCTTCACATTTCTTGAACTTAGTCTTGAGGTTGTTCCACAAGTGCCATATGCATACATAGTGTGGGACCTGAGGATATATGATTGTAGTAGCCTTAATTATGCTTTCATTACGGTCTGACACAACGCACATGTTTTCTCTCTCACCGTAAGCATGTTTGAACTTTTCAAAGAACCATTGCCATGAGGCATCGTTCTCTGAATCAACAATTGCATACGCAAGCGGCAATATGCTACCTATGGACAGAAACAGTAAGATAAATATTTGAAACAGTGCCACACAAGTAGAAATTGTAACAGTCTGATTCAAATAGAAAGCTTAAAGTTCTCAAAGAAACTGATAGCAAAAATCTGTTAATATTTTTGATACAAAGTGAAAGACTGTGATACAGATAAAACATAATTTAATAGAGAGAAATAGATGGCTTTAAAAAGTCTGTGGCAGAGTACAAACGGTTTGATACAAAGGTGATACAAAAATTGAAGCAGTCTGATACAAATAAACCATGTGTCTGAAAAACCCTGATACCAAAGCTGGAAATAGTTTGATACAAAAGTGAACCAGTCTGATACAAATAAAAGATGATGAAACAGATAATATATGGTCTTAAAAATCTTGATAACAAAGTTCAAACAGTCTGATACAAAGCTGAAACAGTATGAAACAAATGAGAGATGCTGAAATATTACGACACAAACAGTTGAAACAGTATGATACAACAGGTACTGTTAGAAATCAATTTACCTGCTGCATCTAATGTACTTGCTGCTAGGAATGTTCCTTTGTGCGCTGCTTTTAGGAAGCTACCATCAACAACTACGATTGGTTTGCAATGTTGAAATCCCTTTATTGAAGCATTCAAAGCAACAAAAGCGTACTTGAACAAATGGTCCTCACTTGCATGTAAAGCAACAACTGACCCTGGGTTTCTCTGCTCTAACATATAAAGGTAACTTGGCAGCTTCTTGTAAGATTCAGTTGGGTCTCCTCGTATCATTGCAATGGCCATTCCTTTTGCTCTCCAAGCCTTCATATAATCTATGTGTATACCGTAACACCTCTGCATTTCATCCATTATCTCTTTAGGCTTGTAGGTCGACTTTGGGTCATCAACCCTGTCCTTGACAATCATACCAATCATTCGTGATGTAAGCTGCGCTTGCCCATAAACTCTTTCTTTGTATGGACATGTGTGTTCATTGGTGAATTCTCTAACTTTGAACAAACTTGATGAATTCAAGCTTGACGCCCTAAATTTCCATTTGCAATTTTCCCCTTTGCATATCAGGCAGTAGCTGCAGATACAGTATGATACAGAAAGTGTTACATGATACAGAAAGCTTCAGAAATTAAGTAACAGATACAAAATTGTACGGTATTATACAAATACAATTTCTAACAGCCATGTATGATATAATCAGAGATGGTAGAGTTATAAATCAGATACGATGTGATACATAATTCACACATTGTATCTTACATATAAATTGTTATTGCTTGAAACAAAATACACATTTCAGATACAATATAGAAGCTGTTTGTTCATGAAACAAACTCATGATACAGGTACACAGAAACAGATACAATGATAGAATGTGAAATAAATTGATACAAAACAAAAATACTGATATCAAGAACATTTCTTAGAGTACTTATGATACAGTTACACAGAAACAGATACAATGATACAATTTGAAATAAATTGATACAAAACAAAAATACTGATATCAAGAACATTTCTTAGAGTACTTATGATACAGTTACACAGAAACAGATACAATGATACAATTTGAAATAAATTGATACAAAACAAAAATACTGATATCAAGAACATTTCTTAGAGTACTTATGATACAGTTACACAGAAACAGATACAATGATACAATTTGAAATAAATTGATACAAAACAAAAATACTGAGATATAATACCTTGTTGCGCTTGATCTCTCAACCTTAAACTGAACCTTTTCTGTTATTGCAAATCGTTTCATGGCCATTACTACAGTGTTTTTGTTAATGTACACTTGGCCCTCTACTATCTCGTTTTGCAAGCTATTGGTAATTACTGCAACTTCTTCTACCTCGTGCTCATCAGAAGTTCCTTTAATCAGTAGTTCTACCGTTTCAGCACTACTGATAAGCGTATCATCAATGTTCGTGTTTATATTGTAACTGTTTCTGTCAGCATCAACACAGTCTCCCACTGTATCACGACTCCTTATGCTTTGTCTATCACTCCAGAACCCTTGATCCTCAACAATATCTTCCAGTGTGATACAAAGTGGATAGATTTCTATTCCTTTTTTCTCTATTTTCAATCTTGTATACACTAAAACACCCATGTCATTGTGTATTTCTAAACCCGGACTTTTTTCCATTACCTTATACTTTATTTTAACAATTTTTCTCGTCAGATCAATGTGCAACTGTATCACGAAGCATCTGAAAGTTTGAATCTGGATTTATCGCGATTGCATCAACTACAAAATCAATATAATTGTCGAATTTGTCCCATCTTCCACTATGTTTTAGTAGAATTTGTATTTGTGCCATATCTATTGTAAAGTTTCGATTTTGATATGTTTAAATTGTACAGCACTCGTAACAGCAACCAGAAACAGAGGCTTGACAGCTGCGACACAGAGCAGAAACAGACGCGAAACAGAGCAGAAACAGACGCGACACAGTGGAGAAACGGTAGCAGCTTTGTAGAATTGTTGATCGAAAACAGAGTACGCTGTGTAGAAACAAATAGAAACAGAAAAGTAACGATTTTCAATAGAAACAGAGAAGTAACGGACACAGTGGAGGCAAAGCTAGAGAGAGAAAAAACAGAGAGAAAACAAGAAGGGTTTTAGTTTCTGTAAATAGAGTTGGAATAAAGTATTTATACATTGCTATTTTGCTAGGAAAAATATTGCCATGCATTGTAATTAGAAAAATATTGCTATTTTTATGTAATTAAGGGTGAAAATTTGTATATTGTGTAAAAATCCCATTAAAATATACTTACCATAACTAATATTTCATATTTGCTATATTTTCATAATTTAGCTACCATAAATACAAAGCAGCTTTATTGTTGTTGCAAATTCACTAGAGATGTATTATGTCAAATACATAGAATAAAATGCAAATCAAACAGAATTGATCAGCACCGTCCATCAAAGCATTATCTTGTATCACTATGTGAGATTGTTTGAGATTTTCAACAAGTTGCTTAAAATCAATGGTAGGATATATTTTTATGTAAGACATGTCTACATGAGATGCTGTAGACATGCATGTACAGAACATTAGAATCTGAACAACTGTAGTAAGGATTTTCCCAGTAAGTATATATACAAAGCAATCCTTTCCAAATTTATCATACCAATTTTTGTTTCTTTTTCCTTTCACCACATATTCTTTCATCTTCTTACCATAAAAAATAAAATTTATATTAAATAAATAACATAAAAATTAAATGCTTAGAAACAATCTTTTTTATTTTCCATAGCTGAATTCAAAATTGTTACATATATTTGATTGGAAAGATTGGAAAGAGAAGAGAAAAGAGTGGGGGACACAAAGAAGTTTAGGGGGCAAAATATAGAACAAACACCCCTTTTGTTCTTACTACTGCCCCCTTCTTTTTCAATCTAGATCTTTGTTTTTCTCATCTTGGTCTTCTTCAATTCATTGTTTCTTGATTTGGGTATTCATTTTTTTATTCTTTTCAATTGTCTTTTTATTACATATTGTTGTTTTATAGTCATTTTCCATTGTTGGGTCTGATTCTAAATTTTGATTGATCATATAAAGATCCAATAGTTTTTAATTGAATCTGATAATGTCTCATTGGTTCTTGATTGTTAAAGGTGTGACCTTTGGAATTAAAAAGTGAATCTTGATTGTTATAAAGTTAGATGGATTTGTATGATGGTATTTAAATTTAATATAGAATGGTGAATTGAGTAATTTGGAGATGAGTTTATTTGATTTAATGTGTTTTGTAGGAAAATGCAATCTGATCTAGGAAAGTTATTCATTGGTGGAATTTCATGGGACACGAACGAAGAGCGCCTTAAGGAGTATTTTAGTACATATGGGGAGGTTTTAGAGGCTGTCATTATGAAGGATAGGACTACTGGGCGTGCCCGTGGTTTTGGTTTTATCGTCTTCGCTGATCCTGCTGCCGCTGACAGGGTTATCAAGGAGAAACACAACATTGATGGCAGGATGGTAAACTGTTTTACCTTTACAATTACTACTAGTTCTTTTTGATTTATCAAACAGGAGTGTAATGATGTCGTTTGAGCCTTCTCATAACGAATGTACTATCGTATGACACCTAAAATCAGCAGTAAGTGTGACATTGTCACGGAGATTTAGCTATATATAGCACAGTGTGTTTACCTTGGTCTAAAAAAAGGGTACATTGTTTCCATTCTTACAGTATCTGCCATCAATTCGTACCCTCCGCTTTGTTTTGAACTTCGACCATAAGAGCAGTTAAACTTAGCTCTCAAATTACTTCTTTTTACTCAAAATTTCTCACTGCTGCTTATATTACAGGTTGAAGCAAAGAAGGCTGTTCCTAGGGATGATCAGAGCACCGTGAGTAGAAGCAGTAATAGCATTCAGGGTTCTCCAGGTCCAGGACGTACAAGAAAAATCTTTGTTGGAGGTTTAGCATCCACTGTAACTGAGAGTGACTTTAAGACGTACTTTGAACAATTCGGGACAATTACAGATGTAGTGGTTATGTATGACCATAACACTCAGAGACCAAGAGGCTTTGGTTTCATCACTTATGATTCAGAGGATGCAGTGGATCAAGTATTGCTTAAGACCTTTCATGAGCTGAATGGTAAAATGGTTGAGGTCAAGCGTGCAGTCCCCAAAGAGTTATCTCCAGGTCCTAGACTTGCTGGGTACAACTATCCGTTAAGTAGGATCAATAACTTATTCAATGGTCACACACAGGGGTACTCTCCGAGTACAGTTGGAGGATATGGAGTTAGGATGGATGGTAGATTTAGCCCCATTGCTGGAGGTAGAAGTGGTTTTGCTCCATTTGGTTCTGGTTATGGGATGGGTCTTAACTTTGAACCAGGATTAAGCCCAGGATATGGGGGAAATGCAAACTTTAACAGCAGCTTGAGCTACGGACGGGGACTGAGCCCTTATTATGTTAATAATTCAAATAGGTTTGGCGGTCCTATTGGGTTTGATGGAGGAAATGGAGGAAACACTTCATTCTTCAGCTCAGCAACTCGTAATTTGTGGGGTAATGGGGCACTGGGTTATGGGACGAACTCTACTGGCTCTAGCAACTTTGCAGTGTCTGGAGGTGGAAACGCTGGGGCAGGAAACTTTAGCAATACTGGAGTTTGGGGCTCATCATCAATTTCCTCTCAAGGTGGAGGAAATGCTTCTAACCAAAGTGGAAATCTTGGTTATGGGGGTGATGATAGTTTATATGGGTTGGCTGGAGGCTATGGAAGAAATGTTACCACAAGCGGGGCTCCTACATCATCATATCCTGCATCCAATGGTAGTTATGATGGCGCTCTTGCTGATTTTTACAGTGGTGGTTTGGGATATAGCGATTCCACTTGGCGCTCTGCGAATTCTGAACGAGATGGACCTGGTTCAATTGGTTATGGTATTGGCACTGCACCCTCAGACATGGCACCTAAAAGTTCAGCTAGTTATGTTGGAAGTTATGGTGTTGGTAAAAGACAGACAAACAGAGGTAAGCTTCTCATGGACCCACATTTCTTTTCATTTGAGAAATTGAAGACAGCGGTTTCTTCACCTTGCTTAATATTCCTTTGAAATTGTGATGATCCCCATAATGGTAGGTTCCGATAACTTGATTTTAGTGATACAATGATTTGTGATTAGACGCTGATGATTAATGTGCTTGCCCTCTTGACTACTACCTTTGTCCTTTATATACATACATAATATATGCACATACTTGCACGTATGATGCGATGTCTAACTATTTTACCTTTGCATCAAGTTCTTTGTTTAAAGCCTGCTTGTGATTCAGATTTTTAAGCTGCATTGTAACGTAGAAGCTGAACATTGTGATTCAACTACATAATTCCCATTTACCTTAAGAAAAGAGAGTTTTATGTCACTCTCAATTTATGGTCAGTTAACAAGAAGGAACTCTGGAAATTTGTTGGACTTTTGATAAAAGTAAGCATCAAAGGAGCTACATTGTTGGCCATTTCTGATATATTTAGGTTTAGTTCAGTTGCTTTGTTCCTTGGAAGTTTTAAATTCTAGTCAGTGTTACTAAAAGAGCTAGCTTAATCGAATGAAAGTGATAAGTGATATAAAGCATGTAATGTGACTTGGAAGAACCTTACTGTTTGAACTTTAGCTGCATTCTTGTAACCCGATATTTCAAGAAGAAAAACGAGATAAGATAAAACAAAAATATGCCTCTTGCTACCTGAGTATACTAGGATTCGTCTCTAGGTAAATTCTACTTCTTTGGTTTGCAAGTTTGCAACTGCCCTTCTTCTGATCTTTGGTTAACCCGCTTTCTCTTAATAACTTTATTTGTTTTAGTTGGTACTTCTCTTAAAAACTTAATTTCTTTCTTTTCCTTGTTTTTTTTCTTTCGGACTCCTCCTCCTATTCCTTCTCCCTTTTTTCTTCTTTTCTTCTTTCAGATTGCTTTTCTCCCCCCTCCTCCTCCTTACTTGGATTACTCTGTAGGTACTTTAGTGTTCTCTTGATTGCCTTCTTCTACGACTTGTTTGTTTTGCAAACTACTCTTCAGTACCCTGCTTCTCATAAGTGCTTCTTTTCCCTTGTTTTTCTTCTTTCAGATGATGACCACCACCTTGTTTTCTGTCATCAAATTTATGATTTATAGGCTTATTGTCAGGATAAGAAAGAATGCCTCTAGCAGTCGAAGCTAAAGCTGTACATTTTCGAAAGTAATTAAGTATGAATATTAAAGTGAATTTTGCAAACTGATGTCCTTATGATTGATTAATGGAAACTGAAATCATTATTTCGTTGACTTATTGAAGTTATGCTTCATTTTTTGATGGAAATAATCATTCACTAGTTTATCAAAGTTACATTTTGGTGATATTTAAATTGGAGTCTCCATTGTTGTATATTAGATCTTATAATATTCATTATTAACTACAGTTTGATTCCACATTTTTTTTCTATGTGGTATCATGATAACATGAATTGAGCTTAAATGGAGAAAAATGGTCTATGGGGATTCATAAAGACGACTCCAACTTGTTTAGTTGTTGTTGTAACTGCAATTTGATGTTAAAATTTAATTTTTCATATTTTAGTCAATATATTTGTCCGTATATCATTCACTTCCATAAGTTGTGTACTTCTCCTTACTCCTTGTTAAAAGTCTGAGGACTCTCGTTGACTTTTTCGCTGTTTCCGCTTTTCTCTTTCGAAGACACCAATTCTGGTTGTTCCTATTGTTGCTTCATCTAAATTTGATAAAGAATCACTAATGCTATTTGCTTACATTTTTGTGATAAAGTAATAAAAGTTTATAAGAAAAAGGGCAAAGATCACTTGTATACAAGAAGTATATCAAAACGTAGAAAACCTTACCAAAAGACGCGTTGGACGACGACCAATCTTCTGTATGTAAAGGAACAATGCACCAAAAAGAAATGCGTTAAGAACAGGGCTTGGAGTGTTGCGCCACTGACACTTTAGTGGGTTGTATGGAGATAGAGAAATATGAGAGCTTTTTAAGGTGTAGAGATGAATTATTTTCTTCTGAGTAGTCTTTTATTACTTATTTCATTTGGTGCCCTTGTAGTTTGTATAGAAGATTGGTGTCTTTTGTAGAAAGTCGTATCTTTTTGTAGGGTTTCCACCTTTTGGTATACCTCTTATGTACGGGTTTTTTATAGCTCAATTGTTAATGGAATTTATTTACCTTATTAAGAAAATGTGCTATTTCTCAAGTGTACACAATTCTTCTATACTCCTTCAAAAGCTCTCCTATTCCTAGATCTCCAACCAGTCCACGAAAGTGCTAGTGTGGCAACATCCCACCCTTTGTGTCTTCTCTTTTGTCTTCTAGGGGTCTAGCTAAACATTGCTTCTTTCATAGTCCCTAGTATCACCCGTTGAAGTCCGACCACCTCAAACTTTCCCACCATAATCTAGACCCTACCGACAATGTAAGAGAAAGAGGTTCACATCTTCGTCCGTTCATTTGCACATAAAGCACTGACGGACATATGTAATTTTTTCCTCAGATTTTTCAGCCACTAAGATCATCCCCTTCGCAGCTAGCCATGTAAGAGAAAGAGGTTCACATTTGGCATTTATCTCAGGTGGACTAATTTATCTAGAGAATTGTATTTTGGTAGATTTTGAATGCCCATTGGACCAATGGCTGGTACTTATATGCAGGACCGGAGACCAAAACCATCAAACAATTTTGTTTGAATGAGCTATGATAGAACTACATCTAGAAATCTAGAACTTAGTGAAGTATCTCAAGAAAGTGAGATCTTCCATCTTAAAGAAATTTAGAAGAGAACGCGAAGAGATGGAATTTGAGAACTTTTTTTTTGGATAGATCATTATACCTGATCCTTTTCATGCAATAACTTAATATCATTTATATTTTATGGAGCAGGTTTCTTTTCTACGCAGTGTACACTGTACACCATATCTCTTTCATTCAGTCTTTTTATAGACTTGGACAACTTTGGTGCACCTTTTTATTTGGATGTAACTCAAAATTTTCCTCGAGGACAATTATCCCTATTTATTCGTACCCTTTACCTTGTCAATGATAGGTAGTGTATGAAAATTAGAACTACAAGAAAGAAGATACAAAAAAGTTCTACAATCCTGGTTAGTTAGGTACAAACCTTGCAAATAGAAATGAGAAAATCAGAATTCCTTATTGCATGTAGGAGTGGAATCTTTTAATTCAGTGATTATAGTCGCAGTTTTTTTTCTTTTTCTACCATGAGCATCCCTGTACCGCTATACTAAGCTCTTCGTTCTCCTTCCTTGCATGTAGTTGCCCACCTTGATTTTTTCTCCATTTGTTAGGGTAAGTAAATGAAAGAGACTTCAATGTACAATTTGTCATAAATTGTTGAATTTCTCTAGCAGAGGTACAGATAACATGAGAACAGGTCTGATGAAGAATGGGACGTTCTATACCCACAATATTTTGGGCGTAGTAGACTCACAAAAGGGGTCCTTGTCCAGATTCATCAGCTATATCCATAAACTCTCCTGGAAATAGTACGTTTTGAAGTCCCCTGTTGAACCTGCATAAATCTATTGAACTGTTAAATCCTACATGTTGTAGAGATGGGTAAAGGTAGTCGGTGCACAAAGTTCTACCTGTATCTGGATGGCCCTGAGTGTTTAGAAGGTTCTGGACTCTTCAATGAAGTATGATTTGCAAAGTCTTGAATGCAGCCTACTCATGAGAATACCATCAAATTTCAAATTTGATGAGCCAATAATCCAATACCTTTTAGGACAACTTTTGCAGCTTTTGACAACCATGTCGTAGAATTGACCGATTATCTCTGATGAGAACATCTGTAAACAATATATGGCATTGCTGTTTTCTTTTGCACTGTAGTTTCTTTGGACCTTTCCTTTTACCACAGCACACCATTGAGAGGACCGAGAATTACATTGTCACTAGTCAAAGGAAACCAGCTGGTATGCTTAAGCAAGTAGAAAATTGGGGAAAGGTTAGGTTCTTGTATGGGCTTCAGAGCCGAATGAAACCAAAATCGATAGAGCATTGGCCCTTGGTGACTATCAGATAGTGTCTCCAGAAATAGACGATTAAGGTGCCTCTGATGACGTGATACAGACATATTTTAAATTGGAATGGCTAGTATGGCTGATGACATGTCCTAGGCTGAGCATAGATACTATTTTCCGTGTCTCCACGACTGCTTTTTATTTGTTTAGAAAAACCTAATCTTTTGTTTATTTTGTTTTCTTTAACTATGTAGCATGTTCTAGAGGAAGAGAATAAAGATACTGTCAGGGAGCAATAATGCTTCGTGGAACTTGGCTGCAAGATCATTCTGTATTTATTAACCCTCAAACCATTCCTTCATCTAGCGCAGTGCTAATCTGCAGCAATTTAGAAGGCAGATAATAAATTCAAAGATTTGACTTTAATATATTATCCTTGTTAATAGGTACAGGAGCAGATAAATGTTCATTTTTCTTAATGTTGTTATTCCCCCCTACAGTATTTTGATGTTAATTTCTTTCTTGCTATTTTTCTCCGAATGTAATTGTTCTGTTGCTGGGATAGGTTAGTGTAATATAGCCAAGCTTTTCGAAGGAGAAACATGGCAGTGACGGCTGAAAATTTTGACAGATGCATATTGAGCTTCTATTCTCACATTTTGTTTATTGCTTTTCTACTTAGTGTCTAATTCTGTCTCACCTAAATTATTTTGGTTGTTCTTTCTGTCCTGCTTGTTGTTTGCGTAGTTGTTTCTCTCCGTCTCTTCTTTCTTGTATATACTTCTCACTATTTGTTACTTAAGATGTCCAATCATGCTATTCTTAATCGCCTCTTTTTGTATTGATGCAGGAATTGGTGGCTAGGAGAATACTGCCAACCAAGGGTGTTTCATTAGGTGCAACTTTGGTGTAGAATTTAATCATGAATTTTGCGTACTTCTATAATTATATGAAGTTGAGAGGTTACAGAATTGGATATCCTTTTGTAGGGCTAACTGGAGTGCCTGTTTTGAAGGTTTAGAGATAGAAGTTTACAAGATTTTGTGCTAAAGGGTTTTTGTTTTGAGTTGTCTTTAGGAATTCCCTTTTTTCTTTTTCCTTGAGTGAGGTGTAAAATCAGATTGCGGCATATAGTCAGAAATGTATCATGCATCTCTGGTGAGGCAAGCGATACATACAAAAAAAAAAAAAAAAAAAAAAAAAATAGACAGAAATTTTTAGGTATAATGTTTTTGCTGTAACTGTTGCTGCAAAGTTGCAGATTCTTGTCTGGTAATGTGTTTTGCTTTTGTAGTTCCCTTAAATGGGATTTTCCTTTCTCATTTGAATGTAAGGGAGGTTGTTGATTTAGTGTGATACATTCTAGGGATACCCATCTAGGGTCCCCTAATGAATAAGTTACTACATACTCTGATCTTCTTTTACTTCATTATCATTTTGAATTGAAGAACTTGCATGTATTTATGGAGTATCTGATTGATATTACAGCTTCTAATTTGGATGACTTATAAGTGTACATATCAATTGCTAAACCACACTTCCGTCTCGAACTAGTTGGAGTCAGCTATGTAAGTCTCTTTTATTTATTTTAGTCGTTATAGTGTGTCTAAGTAGATACTTGCAAATTCAGTACTAAAAGGATTTGTCATGGTTAACATTTTTTATGGCGGTCATTAACCTACTGCAGCAGTCCTTGATTTATTTGGGGTTGAAATTTGCCATGCTTTTAGATTCTCAAATAGGGACAGTTAAAAATGAGTACAATTTAAGAAATATATCTTTAGTAAAACCTCAGGAATGAATAAACCTGGAGATGTTTTAAGAATTTATGCTTAAATTGGGGAAATCTTCTTTGGGTTAAGAAATATATATGTAATGAAGTGAGAAGTAATGGAGTAGTTTTGGAGGAAGATGTACGGTAAATGAACCCAGAACCATCAAGTGTGAGAAGGATGGTAAGATTACATCCATGAATACTCTCTACTACCAATGGTTTCTGTACTCATTTTAGTCAAATCTTTTTGGTTTTTCCACCCGGTGTCGGGTACTTAGAGCCCCGACTATCTGTATTCATGCCGCATAAGGCCTACAAAAGGGAGAAATGTTCCCTGTTAAGTTTTTTTTTTTTTTTTTTCTTTTTTCATTCATAAAGCTCGAACCTGAGACCTCTAGTTAAGGGTGGACGGATTCTATTCATCGCACCGGAATCCTTGATGATAAATTTAGTCATTTTAATTAAAACGTACCTGTTTGAATTGCCATCTATCTCTTCCTTGAACGTCTCACTTGATGATCATACTAACACAGAACTAATTAGAGTAAAGGTGGGTTTAAAACAAAATAAATAAATAACTAAATTCTTTTGTCTTTTCTCTGAAACGTCAATATCTCTAGACATATTCAATTTGCCAAAACACTAATTATTTGGGACAAAATGTAGAATACTTTAAAGTTCTTGAATTTGATCTAAAATCTTCCTACTTGCATCTTCAAAACATAATTTAGCAGTAATCCCTTCGTTCCACTTTACGAAACTGTAATATTGAAGATAATCTATTACCAAATTTAAAATGCTTTCATTCTTTTTGGAATAGACCAATAAAAAAATATTATCACATAAATTGAAGCGGGGGAGTAACACTAGCTTGTTGGGATGTAATTACAGCAAATAAATTTGGAGATAAGCTACATAATCAAACAATTAAAAAGGTCAAAATACAATTTTGGCTAATATAACAAATTTATAAGAATATACTCTAGCAAAGTAATTCTTGAAGAATAGTGTCAAATGTCAATCATACTACAAATACTGTGACATGTGGAATGCCATGCTGATGATATGCAAGAAAAGGAACATTTTTAAGTCCAGATCCATTTATTGCAACCTGTTCTTCAGGTTCCAGTTCTCATGGACACTAACATTAAAGGTGAACCATTTGGACTTCGGAACGAATAGCGGATGAGATTAAACAGAGCACAAAATACAAAAAGTTGGAAGTCAAACATCCAATGCTTGAAACATGAATGCATGATTTCAGTAATAAATAATTTATGCAAATGATATCCAAACAAAATAAGTAGATTCCACAGACAATTGATTAAAACAAAGAAAAAAAAAGGAAGAGATAAGAAAAAGACTACAAGCCAGACTATACAGCAGTTAAATCATCTGCAAGTATAGGACACTTTTTTGTAATCTCAGTATTCCTCGCTTGTTGTAATTTTTTGTAACAAGGTGGATGCCCAACTTTTTATATTAGGTGAAGCCAATATTATATGAAAGGATTTGTAAAGGCACCTCCTTCATTTATACTGTAAGAAAAAGCAAGTTCTTAGTCATGGTACTGCATTCCATTAATAATGGCCAATCATGAATTGAGCAAGCACCAAATCCTGAAAATCAGTGTTAGGAAATGAAAGATGTAAAGACAGTGGATTGTTGGTTGACAAGAACCAAGAAAAAGGGCCCGTTTGATAACAGCATTTTCTAATAAAACAAAGGCAGAAGTTCGACGAAAACCTATTCTTGATTATCCTAATTAAACTGGAAACATTCAGTCCTTGCTCAACTACAAGCTAGTAAATTCAGGTAGATTAAGACAAGCCACTTCTTTTTTCAATTGGAACTGCAGTTCAGAAGAAGGCCCTGCTACCATAAAACACTTTTGGGCTTTGCCCGGTTGGGGGAGCCTGTTGTTTCTCACTTGTACTGGAGCTTTCAGTCTTGTCATTTCCATTTTGGATGGCTGATCCACTTTCAATGTCCAGAGGAAGTTTCATCTTTGCTAGAGCTTCCGTGAATTGCTGCATGCTTTTCAAATACATATCAACTATCTCTTGCTGCACAACCTTTTGCTCCGGTACAATGCTCACATTGAAGACTGGCGGTGTGGCTGTGCTGACAGCCACAGTAGGCAAGGTGCCATCGACCTCTTTGGAACTGTCTTTACTATCATTCAGAGGCAGTGCAGACTCCCCGTTCGGAGAATTTGATGTTTGTTTGGTGTCACAAACAGATGCTGAGCTAATGGCAATCGAGTTTGATGGAGAACCTTTGGCTGATGCATTGTTAGAGGAAGTCTCTAACTTCTGGATTTCAGTGGCATCTTGACCTTCAACAGCCACATTTTTTGGTGTAAAGTTAACGTTTATGGAAGAGATGTCTTCACCATTCTCTGTGGAGTCGATATGCTCAGAGCTTTGACTATCCAACACAGTGCAAGGATTCGCAAAATACTCAGTAACCATTCTTTCATTTTCATTCACCATCTGAGGATCTGGGAATTCAATCTTAACCATTTCACATGGGATACTGTCAGCTATCCCACTACCTTTATCACAATCATTTGCTGCAGCCAAAGCATGGCCCGGTGTCGGAATTTCTAGGACTTCTGGGGTTGCACCAGTGTATGCTATTGTCAATTGCACAAAACCTGCTGGAGAATGGAAGAGATCGCTTGAGGACAAGGAGAACTCCCGTTCTCGCTTTCCATTCTCAGCAAGAACATCACAAAGAGGCACTAAAGTAAATCCCAACAACTGGTCCTGCAAATAATTCTTAACCCTACTCATCATCCAAATCTCACATCTCAGTGATGATTCAATAGTCTTAACATTGAGTTGAAGACCCTGATCGAAAACTGGATCCCTCCCTCCACCATTTATAATATTGGTCGACACTGTTTCTTCCGGATCACTAGTTAGATAAAGCTTGGCATATACATCTTGTTTATGATATATGCATATGTTATGAACATCCCTAGCTTGGTGTACATAAACATCAAGAACCCCAATGAAACCTTCACCATTTCTAATCACACCACCCTTCCCTTGACAATCCATAGAATCCATAGTGACTTGTTGATTAGGTTCCATTATAAAAAGCTCACTTCTTTGAACTCACAAATTCAAGACTATTCAAAGGTACAAAAACAACTGTTTCCTAAAACTCCTAAATGAGAGAGAACAATTCAAGACATCTAAACAACATTAACAGAACAGCTAAATTTGGAAAGTGGCAGAATTTTGGTTAGCACTTACCCAATAAAGAGCCAGAGCTGAACTTTATACCAGCTGCCAACTTCAAATTCACTGGTTAAGTCAAAAAAAGACTGATTTTTTTACAAGAATTGTAGCACACCTAGCAGACCATATCAAGAATCAAGTATTAGATGGCTTTTTATAAACTTCTTCTAGAGCCCACAAAAATAAACCATATCAAGACTCAATCACACAACACAAAGTTCAATAAAGCCATTCAATAATGGACACCATATTCAAGAATTCAAAGCTAGAATTTCAAGAAAAAGAGAGAAAAAAAGGGAACAAGTAATAACCTAACTTTTTCAAAGATTGCAAAAATGTGAGGACATACAGAGACACAAAAGTTAAAAAAGATTAGAAATGTGAAAAGGGTATTAGATATTATTTCTGGTTTTAGTATATAGTGAGACAAAATAAATTATTTTCTTTTTCTTGTTTTTTGGGCTTTTATACAAAAAGTCAATCTATGAGTTATGTGGCTGCTACCTATAATTTAGGTGGCTAATAAAATTCCCTGCAACTGTCTTGATTCTGAACTGTACTGTAGAGAATCTTGTTCTTGAAAGAAAGTCATAAACTTTGACTAATAGGTCATTATGGTCATTTATCTTTGTTTTATTTTATGTTCACTCAACTTTACCCAGTTAACTATTATAGTCATCCAACATAAAACTCTACATATATACTCACGTGCCAACTTTTTTTTTTTTATACAAATTATAGAAAATCAAAAAAAACTACATCAACCCACTTTAGACCCCCACCCAGCTCCAAACCGACCCAAGAATTGAATTTAGTACAATTTTCTTACAGCAAAACAACCTGCTTTTTTCTGTTTTTTTTTCTATGTAACAGTTATCGTATCATTACGAAGTGAAATGAATAAAATAAAGCATCAAACAAAAAAGGAGCATATATTATCCAAAGCAAAATGAAGACATCAAACCATTGTAAAATTATTTAAATTCTTAGACAGAAAATATAACCATTTTAACCATATAATTAACTTCTTTACAACATATCCTCTCAAACTGCTGTCTATGACTTCTTTCTTCCAAGGGAGGATAACCATTTTAACCAGCAAAACGATATGCTATAGATTTCATTTAACATCAACTTGAAGCTATTATCATATCTGCTAAATTGATATCAATATCAACTATCAAAAATCTGTATATAAAATAAAAGCAGTACTACTTAAATAAACTGTGAAATATCTTTATAATCAATTAAAAATCTACACCACTAATAAAAATTCCTACTTATTAAATGCATGAATGCGGCTAACTCGTCAAGGTCGGATGACAAAGTTTAACTCGATTTGGGGCTGAGTGGGGTCTAAAGTGGGTTGGTGTAGTTTTTTTTTTTTTTCATTTCTGTTATTTGCATAAAAAAAAGTTGCCACGTCAGAATATACTTAACAGAAGTTTGTAGAGTTTTGTGTTGGATGACCATAAGAGTTAACTGGGTAAAGTTGAGTGGCCATAGAGGCAATCAGCTTATCAGCTCATTATTTGTACATGGAACTGCCATCATTATATCTACTTTCCTCTGTCCTAGTTTATATATGATTGACTTGACACAAAATTTAATAAAAAATATATTTAAAATTTTAATTCAAAAACAAAACCAAAATTTTTATGATAACAATTGTATTTGCTGCTACTACTACTAATTACAGTATTAAAAAGTATTTTTCTTTTTGAACTAATTAAAAAAAATGTATCACATAAATTAGAAAAATTAGAATTATAAAAAGGTGAACCTCTATTATTGAAAATCTTTCAACCGTTACCTTACTTTGACTTAGACTTTGACATTTTGACTATTCCTTTGTGTCCGAAAATGACAACGTAATTTGCAAATTACTCCGCCTCTCTTATATTTGGTTACCTGTTAGAGGTTATACCAGTGAGCTCTAAGGATCGTTTGGTTGATGGGATCGTGATAATAATCTCGGTATTAAATTTGGGATAACATTTATTCCATGTTTGGTTAGTGGTACTAACTAATCCGGAATAGATTTTATATCTAAAATATGGTACTATCTTATCCCATAAGGCGTCATTTGGTACAAGGATAAATTATACCGAAATTAGTTATACAAGGATAAGTTAATACCGGAATAAGTTAATATCATGGGGGGTTTTGGTATTTATTTATCCATAAAATTGTACATAAGTTTATATTAGGATTAAATAATACTGATTTAAATTTGCAAACCAAATACATGATAAAACTACCCAGCTTCTTATATCACCACATACCAAAAAACCCTTAAGAGGAGTGGGATTATTAATTTCAAATTTGTAGAATATCCTTGGTCTTTAGTCCTGCCAAACATACGACTCGTAAGGATAAATTCAGTACGTATAATTTTTTAACTTAGTTTATGATGCTTACCTTATTTATAAATAAATCAATACTAGTATATTTCCAAACAAATTATAAATAAATTTAAATTAGAGATCAGAAATCGCAAAAACCGTCAAGCATGTCAAGATGGCCGAGTTGGTCTAAGGCGCCAGTTTCAGGTACTGGTCCGAAAGGGCATGGGTTCGAATCCCATTCTTGACAAAATTTTTGCCCTTTTACTTTTAAGCATTATTTGACATTATTAATTAACAATAATTTTCTTGATTCTTCTCCACAATATTACAAATTTACAATGTTCTATGTGTATGAAGGTAGCATTGCAGTAATCACTAAAAATGAAACATTATCTTTGCTGGGGCTAAAACCTTTACTGTGTCTGCCAAGGCTAAAAGTTTTGAGTTTCTCATGCCTGACTTGAAGAACTAAATGAAAGGGCCCAAAGAAAGAGAAGTGAAGATTGACAAGCTAGTAGTCACGAAAAACTTGCAGATACTATAAGGAGCTCTCTTAACAAAATCATTAAAAAAAAATAAATGATGTTGCCCATCGGGCATGAATTGTAGTAGTTGTAATGCCTATGTGATAGAAGTTTGGAGCATTTCAATAAGTTATAACCAGTGAAGATAGTGTGAAATGTTCTATATCGATCATGAAATTTTAGTTTTATGGAACAATTTTTGTCGATGAAGCAGAACTTGTGGCTAATTGATTGAGTAGGTTCACCGTCTCTAACATATTGAAATGTCTCGAACTCCTGTCTCATAGAAAAACTAATTTATGCCACAATTTATACCCGGTCGGCAATAGAAAGTCTTTATTTTTTAATGAATTTTTTAAGCTAAGACCACCCCTTACTATTAGAGCTGCTAGAAAAAGGTGCAAGCTTGGAAATACGTCCTTTTCCTGTAACAATTTTGGCATTAGAAGGATATAATAAAAGAAAGGACGATAATTCTATATTTACTCACTTGTTAACAAGAAATGTATTTACATATGAAAATTTTGACATGGCCTTACAAGTTTTCCATAATCTTAATCACAAAAGAATACATACTACAGAAATTTGGAGGGGAATCACTAGAATACTTATCATGCATAAAATCATCCAAGATCTCAGTTGCTGGTTGCAAAATCAACTTCTACAGATTACAAAAGCATTTGTTTTAGGAAAAGGCAATATGATCCTCTTTAACAAAATTACACTAAAACATGAATAATCTCAGTTCAGATATTTTGAACTATCAAATACTATAAAAGAATTACACATGATAAAATATTGTACATACGAGTGAATCAACCATGACTTGAGCCACTGAATTTTCCAGAACTTCCAATTAATCCTTCTCTTCTCAACTTTTCTTCCTTTGCTTTTCTACAAAATACAACCCAAGAATTCACTTCTAGAGCCACAGAAACACCAATCAATGTGGACAAACACAAACAATAAGCCAACTTAGTATAGGACTTCCCTTCCCCCATCACTTCAAATCCTTGAAACACATTCACAACCCCTAAAACCACACAAGCATATCCAACAAAATGGTGATAAGATTTCCAATATTTCCTAAACTTATTCGTAGTCTTAGGCCTAAAAAACAATGCCAATGTTTGTAACATGCCTAAACAAAACGTCGCGATCCCAAGATTTCGATGAAGCCCATAAGCTCTGCCAGGTGATAGCTGTCCTAGTCTTATTCCAATACCAAATCCTATGGTTCCAAGTAAGATTCCAGAGAGTTGCACCCCTGCATGAGCATAAAACCATGCTGGTCCTAATGAATTTACATGCCTTAGGTAACGGGCCGTGACTGCACCTATAGGAAGAATAATTCCCCAAGAAATTGCATTCATGGTACCATGAACATATTTCAATGTTATGAAATTGTTATGAAATTTTGCTTCTGAGCCGGAGAGAACATCAATTGTGGCAACAGAGGAAAGGTCACTTATTGTAGTAGGGTGAATTGTAGGTGAATAACCTTGGACATAAAGTCCACGGTTCCAAACGAAGTGTATGTTTTTTGTCTTATTATTTACAAGTCTTAACGTGGCATAAATTTGAATTGTAGCACCATTGTGTATAGTGGCCATTTTACCACCATATAAAGTAGATGAAGAAGTAAGTAGATGAATATCTAAAGGGCGTGAAAGAAGTGGACTTTTTTGAAGTTTGACTGATGGATCAATTATATATGGTAGGAGGACTAATTGTCCTGAATTTGGATCAGGAAAAGCTAATAATGCACGAGTTCCAGTCATTTCTGGAGTAGTAGGATTAATTCCAAAACCAACCCAACCAGAAGGAGAAATGAAAGAACCAAAAAAGACAATATCAAGAGTGGCATTATGTGGATGGAATGTCCAAGCAATTGAGGCATCTTGTGAAGGGAGTGGCATGCATTTTTCAAATGTTTTTGTAGAAGTTGAGGTTGTGCAATGGGAGGAAAAGACTAGTGTGAAGGGAAAAGAAGAGAGGAAAATTATGAGAAAGAAGAAGGGAAACATGATGGTGAACTTGGAAGTGTGATGAAAATATTGGTGGATGAAGGAATTAAAGGAGGGATTTTCTTGGTTCACTTTGACATATATGTTATGATGCTTGTTGATGAAACATTATTGGAATTCCTTATTATCATGCTTGAGTACTGGTCGTAAATGAATCATGAGGGAATTAGCTTTATTTGATATAAGCTTCGCTTTGAAGCAAGGCAACTTATAATTAGGTTTAGTTAATTATTGTATGGGCAATTACTTCCTGTAATTCTACAAAAATGTTCAACTAGACACTGAAAAATATATTTTCGGTATATTTGTAAAGTACTTTTATGATCTTAAACATACCATGTCATTTTTATGATCTTAAACATACTGTATTATTTTTATGCCAATAAAAATAACTCAGAATAAATTAAATTAAGAAGGTTAAATATCATTTTTTAAGGCGCAACGATAAAAAAGACCATGTCATATTAAATGGAACGAGGGAGAATAAGATTACTATCTCAATGTTTGATAGAATAGTTACAAAATACATATGGTTTGATGCAACACTAGATATTCTAGTTAATGACTAGGAATTTGCTTAGCTTCAAAGCCAAGGGACAACTGATTCAACATTGTATAAATTTTTAATCTAAGGATATTTTTGGTAACATGGTCCAAGATGTTATGATGATAATGATAAGATAGCTACTATTATACGAACTAGTATTTCTTTTAATTGAATTAAGAAAGTGATATAGTATTCATCTTATCTAAGGATTGTCTCACTTTATTTCTAGCTTTAATCATTTCTGGCCTTCTAGCTAGTTAAGGTTACATGTCAATTTTCTCCAGGAGCACTAGTGCGTTTGGTGCCGTTACCAACTACTACTAGATTGGGAGGATAATTTAGGAAACCAGAGTCATATTTACGCTTATAAAAAAGGAGGTTTACGAAAATATCCATCAAAATAAAAATATTTATGCACCTCTACCCATAAGTTTTATATTTACAAGTCCTACCCATAAACTATTTATATGTCATACTCATCTAGACTTGTATACTACTATTTATACGGTATATCTTAAAAGTATACACTCATATTTAGAGTTGTATACTATTATTTATACAGTATATCTTAAAGATATATACCCAAAGGTATAACAAAGGTATACAGTAATAAATGAGTAGGTTGGTAATACTTTTAATTTCATGGATAGTATAATTTTTAATGGGTATGACTTGTAAATACTTTAAATTTCATGAGTATATACTATATAGTGTAAAAAACCCTATAAAAAAATTGAAGAGAAATGACCCGCAACCTTATGACCTTATTCTCTTGATCTATATATATAAGTTGTGAGTTGAATACTAAACCGTTTGAGAAGTGTCACAATTTGCATATTTTAAAAAGTAATTCATCATCACAATCCATCTTTTGAGTCATGCAACATAGGCCCTTCCCTTCTTGTTTGGATAAATGAGGTGGTTCAGAAAGCCCTTTCCAATTGACGGTCCTTGTTACAAAGGGTTAGCCGAGCACTATGGACAAGAACAACTTTAATTGAACTTATAATAACATGTCCTCCGAAGGACATTTTTCTTGTCATTTCCACTTTTGCAACCGTCTTTAGGTAAACCCTACGATGAATACTCCGTTCGTCCCAAATTGTGTGTCTTACTTTTTTTTTTTTAATTTGTCCCAAAATAATTACCACTTACTATATTTAGTAAGTTACAATTCAAACATCCTACATGGCAGATTTAAAACCACAAATTCAAAGGCATTTTAGTACATTACACACATCTTTCATTTAGAACCATAAAATTGATAAGTCTCCCTATATTTCTTAAATTCTGTGCCCAGTCAAACTAAGACATTCAATTTGGGACGGAGGGAGTATAATGGTAAGAATTTTGCACGCAAGCCACTTTTGCCAGTAGTTTTTGATTTAAAGTCACTTTTTTTATTGGTTTTGTATGGGGGAATTTACAAAACTATGACACCTTAGGCAATGGTTTGCCTTATTGACAATCTCTTAAAGTGGTTTTATATGAATGACCTCACTAACTTGACAAGTGCACCCACGGGTGCAACACTTGACCTTTTATCTCTATCAACATTCTCTCTAGATAACTTGAAGTGTTGCTTCGCAGGCAGCACTTGCAATTTATACTTGAAGTGTTTCCCCCCGATGGAACGCTTGTAAATTTATAATGTGAAGTGTTGCCTACCGATGCTATTTTGCTAAATCATTCTTAAGTAGGAACAAAAAACCATAACCAAGGATAGGGTTACATGTAGTGAAGTTTATTGTTTTGTACGAGGGGCCACTGTTTGGGCTAATTTGCAAAAATATGACACCATAAGCAATGGTTTGCTTTTTTGCCCGCGCTAACAAATATTTTACAAAAATGCTCCCGTTAAGGTTTAATGAAAAAAATTCGGACGAAAACACTCCTATCAAGTTTTTAGGCCGGAGGAAAGACTTGCTTTTATATCTCGTTGTTTTTCTACACTTCAAGTATTGGCAAAAAGCAATACTTGCAGCACTTGGGTCGTAAGTCTTGGCAAAGGCCAAGACTTGCCTTTGACCTCTCTCTATTTGCCAACACTTACCCTTAAAGTGTTAGCAAAAGACAATACTTACCGCACTTGGTCGTAAGTCTCGGCAATTACCAAAACTTGCCCTTTTCAGTCTTTCCATGCATTCTCGCCATATAACTTGAAGTATTGGCAAAACAGTATTGACCTTTGAATTTTTGGCGATTGCTAAGACTTACAAGATTTTTGCCTTGAAGTCTTGGCTCCGGGGAAAAAGGTATTTTGCTAAAATATTTCTTTGTACAAACATTTTTGCAAAACCACTCCTTATGGAGAGCATGCGGTGAAATTTTTTGCACTTTTTGGAACTTCAATCCATGTGGGTTGAACTTCACATCACAAAGGTTGAAGTTCAACTTCAGCCCATAAGGGTTGAAGTTTACGCATTCTATGCCTAAAAGTTCTGCCCGCGAACAGGCTGAAGTTAACTTCATATCTTAGGCATGAAGTTCATCCTACAAGGTTTGAACTTCAGCCCACTAGGATTGAAGTTTCAAAAAGTGGACTCTCATTCAAAATCAATAAAAATAAGTGGTCTCAAACCAAAAATTACTGGCACAAGTGGTTATTCGTGCACTTTACGCTAAATAATGGGCCTTGAAGAAGCCCATATCACTATGCAGTAAGTAAGGCTGGCCCAGCTGCTCTCTAACATCACAGTTTCTCGGGCTAAGTGCACGAAAGGCCACTTTTGCCACTGGTCTTTGGGCACAGGCCACTAATACCAAAATATTTAGTTTGTGGCCACTTTTGCTTAAAGAGATGGAACTTCAGTCCAGAGGCCGGATTGAAGTTCAGTCGTTAAAGATTGAACTTCAATCCACGGCCATATGGACTGAAATTCAGTCCAGTCCTTAAGATGGAACTTCAGTCCATGGTTCAGTCCATGGCCATACCATGGACTGAAGTTCAGTCCATGGCCATATGGACTGAAGTTCAGTCCATGGCCATATGGACTGAAAGTTCAGTCCTTAAGAGATGGAACTTCAGTCCAGGGGCCGTACGGACTGAACTTCAGTCAACTATCAGAACTTAAGTCAACATTTATTTAGTAAAGGCCCAAAAATGGCCTCTAGTGTAAGACCAAAGAAAATAGTGGCCTCAAACTAAATACCAGTGTTAAAAGTGGCTGCTGGGCGAAATTTTTACCAGTTTCTCATGCGAAAATTTTGATGCGAGTTTCGTTTACCATTTCACAATTCATTAAGAAATAGTCAAATTGTTTTCTCAAACAATTACAGCCTCTTGGCGTTAAAACAACAATCAGGCTAACCACATAACAAATACCTGAGACTTTGAACTAAACTCCAGTAAAAAAATTTAGAGTTTTATTCAAAGTTTCATAAAAAACTGGAGTTTTATGTTCAAAGTCCAAGTATTTTATACCTTAATTTTTTTGAATCTGGCTATTTTTCTAAAGATTACAGATCAATTAGCGCGTGCCAAACAGGCTCCCACACAAAAATTTTACCTTTCTCAGAGACACAGAGCCTACGAGGAGAGAAGGTGATACTGGTAGCCTACAAGAGAGAACAGGTGATAAAGTATATTCAAGTTTTTTTTACAGTGTATAAATATACATGAAAGAATCTCTAAAACCTCAACGAATACTAAGTTTTGAACAATAAATGTTAATGTGCAATAGATTCTCCGGAGAGAACATAAAATTTGAACTAATCCAACTTTTAATCCAGGATCCGCTTCAGGTAATGAATAATTGTATTTTTTTTTTTGTAAAAGATTAATTTCATTTAATCAAAATTATCATTACAAATCAGATAAGTGTCGACCGCTCGTATCTCCTATGTACAGACTAATTACAGACTCCTTCAAAGTTATTGGTTAAGAACCACTTACACTTGGGCAATAACATGATATATATGCAACATTCTTGGACCTAGGACCCCTTAAATATGCATGTCCTTTTCTAATTTGTGATGATATTTTTCAACTTTTGGGGTTCCTTAATTTTAGTGCAGCTGTGTTTTTAAGGGTTTAGAGTATTTTTACGCTAAGAGATGTTACTCTTTTACTCGATCCGTTCCAAAATGGATGATACTATTTTCTTGTTAGTCTGTTCCAAAAATAATGACACAGTTCTAAATTTGAAAACATTTTTGAGTTAAAACTACTACTTTATCGTTAATGAAATGCTTTATACCCACATATTTATGTAGGACTTATTTTGGACCATAAGTTCCAAAAATTTTACCATATTTCTTAAACTCCTCTCCAAATCAAACTAAGACAACCATTTTGGAACGGAGGGAGTATTGGAAGATGTGCATAGACCAATTGTTAGTTTGATTTAAACTGTAGCTTACAAGCATTGTGTTGTAATTCGGATAGGATATCTGAATGTTCAATCATTTTTGTACATGTGGTTTATCTTGGCTTTGGTCAGGCGTATTTTGTCTTGTTTTTTTTTTCTTCCTAAAGTTTGTGCAACTTGTTACTGAAAATGCTTTTTGTATGGGGGATGATATTAGTGCAAAAGGTGGAGTATGAGAAAGTGTAGCTTAAACGGTTCTTGCAGAGTCTACGAGAAAAAGAGAAGAAACAGTATAATGTCATGATCTGATGTTTAGAACTTCAGATTGTAGCCATGACAATACTAGGTTCACTCTTCACTTTTCTTACCTCAAAAAGGTAGAGTTCATAAAGGGGAAGTAGTTTACTAGTTGGTTGAATCAGTCAACAACTAATGCATAAAGGATGTTAGTTGTTGGTCTTTCATCGAGCTTTCCGATCAATATACATGAGCTTCAAGAAGATTAAGTTGTGGACTTTGAGGAGTATGAAGCAGTGAGTTAATTCTTGGTAGTTCAGTTTAGGTTTCTTTTTGACCTCTTCTTTTAGCTTATGTATTCTCATAGTTTGATATGGAAATGTTCAACTTAGACGTAGTAAAAATTGCACAACTTTTCGATACCATCACTTCAAAAGAAGCAAATTGCATGTTTGACCAACTTCATAAAGCAGGGTTACTTCAGGAGACACCCAACTGTAAAAAAATTAATCTCCTTTTAGAGTCCTCTTTTTATATCTTCCATTCTAAATGTATGATTTCACTAACTTTAATTTGTATCTTTTAGGTACATTAAAAATGAGAGTAAAAGATTTTATAAGCTACGCGAGTTAAATCTCCAACTGCATGCATGTTTGCCCCCGTTCCCACAGCCTTGTTCTGTTTACATTGGTCTTTAATAGTTTGGCTGTGTAAATTTCTTGCGTACCAATTAATAAAAGATAAAACTAATACTGTCACAGTTCGGATTTCGAGAGTCAAACGAGTTCATTTTGACCGTGAATTTAAACATATAATCTTTAAGTTTTTTGTAACGATGTTTATATATTTAGAAACTACATAAAAAGTACTATAAGTCACAATAATTAATAATTCAAAATATTTAAAAGACATATAAAAATATTACGGTCAAAGCTAAACTCGTTTGACTCTCGAAATCCGAACTGTGACAATTATTTTGGAACGGAGGGAGTACTATATTAGTATATTCCACTATGTTAAAGAAATATGTTGGAGAGTTGACGACTAGGTAGTGGGTCAATTTTCTAATGTTTGTGCCATATTATATTTGTTGTTGACGTCTTCTTATTTTCAAAATCAATGCTTCTCCGAGGAGGAGTACTTGCAAAGGAACAATCCTCCAGAAGTTATGGCCTACTGTTACTATCTTCTAGAATAGGTCTAGTGAAATTGTCATTCAAGGTAAGAAAATGGAGTAGAAAACAAAGGAAGAAAGAGACTTGGGCTAATGTGTCCGCTAAAAGAGGAAGTAGGTGGGGATTTGAAATTGAGTCCCTCATTTTCTCTGTTATTTTATGTACTAATTTTTGTTAATACAGTTTGACGATTCACCTCTTTACATAAGACAAGACTTTGTTGGTCAAAACAGGCTGCTGGAGAAAGTAATTAGCAACTCAATTGTTATTATTGTTAATTTTGATAACCGTGTGTCTGCTTTAGCTTTTTGTACCTTAACTATTCGAGTATTTACTATCTTACATGATTAGTATATTAAATAATGTAGTTAACTTTGTTGTCTAAACTGTGAAATTAGAGCTCCATGCACCCAGGTAGTCCTATCAGATTAATTGAGCTTAATCAAGACATGAACTGGAAAACACCAATACGTGTTTACAATTTAAATTAACTCTCAAAATTAAGACACCCGTACGGCACTTCACTTGAGTAATTGGGAATTGGATGAACATCATCAATAGGACTTCCCCAAAATACATCATTCCTAGCTAATAGATAAGTACATCAACCACGACGCGTGGATCTTTAAATGATATAGTCAATGACGTCCCAAAAAACAAATACTAATATAACATTAAAAAATTCATGACGCATTAGCAGAATAGACAAATTGAAATCGACTGCTCCAGAAGGGAAAAGAGAAGAATTTATTTAAAAAGGATGATCAATTCGGAATTAATATCAGAAAAAAGTTGATAAACTTTATAAAAAATAACAAGGCCAGGTCAAGTCTGGTGTTGATGAGATAATTAAGATGATGAAATCGACGTGAATTATCTCTAAGGTCCATGCACGTACGTACACATTATTGCATGCAATGTATCTTAATTTCGAATTTTCAACTACTTTCTGTCTCTTTTAATCGTCTCTTCTACTTTTTCCTTTTTAAAATTCTTTTATTTAAGCATTCAATGTTGGAAAATCACTTTTGAAAAATTCGGATTCAATTTGAGCCCATCTATTTCGACACATAATTAAAAGGGACAGTTAGTAAAATATACAACTTTAACACCAAATTATAAAAACTACTATTGATATTATATCACTTTACAAAATATACCAGTACTTTTTTAAATACCATATACAACTTCCATTAAAATCATACAAATGAAGGGTTTACTCCCCCCCACTCCCACTGCTATAGTCACGGTGTTGCCGCCGGCCAGTTGCCGAAATTGGTTTTTTTTTTTTAAATGTAGAATAAATATAAATAAGCATAAAACATACAAAATACACATCCATACTTAAAAATAGTAGATTTAACCAATGGAAATAAATAAACATACATAAAGAAAATACCAAATATACACTTATATACACCCACACATATAAAGACATACAATGTATTCATGGATATGCAAAAGTCGTATTGACATATATATGAAACACACATACACATAAATACTAGTATATACAAAAATATACAAATGCACAACCAAAAATATTTGACAAACATACACTTGAAATACAAACTTACAGTAAAAATACAAAAAATTTCAAGTAGACATTCAAAAAGATTTTAAAGTATATTTATGCACAAAAAATACACATACACATAAATACAAAAGGTTATACGTATATATGCATAAATACACATCCAAAAAAAAAAGGGAGAAGCAGATCGGCGGCAACATCTCCGATCACCGCCGAGTAACACCAACAATAACATATCTGGAAGCAGCGGTGCCGCCACTTCGGCAACGGTGCAGCAATTGGGGAACGATCGACACAGTGGTGGCAACAACAAAATAGCGCTGCTTCGCCGGAGAAATAGACCGGCTGGTTGCCGGAGATGGGGGAGAAGGACGGCGAGTGGAGAGAGAGAGAGAGAAATTTGGGTTTTGTGTTAGGAAGGGAGGAAATGAAAAATAATATGTATTGTAATATATTTAAAAGTATTGTTATGTAGTGTAATATGTTTAAAACTATCATTATGTATTGTAATTTAATTATGGTTGTTTCTGGTGTACTTTTTCCTAATTAAAATTATGCAATTAAACCTAAAGTTTTAACTGTACAATAAGATCAATTGTCTTAAAAACCTTAGATATATTAAACTTCCATCAAACTTAAATGGTGAATCCACCGCTATACTTATTGGAACTTCTTCATTCTCAAATCTCAGAATGGAAATAATTATTAAGACTAAGAATCAGAGTCATTCCATCACGCCACTTGGGCGATTCCTTCTTTAAAATCTAATTTGATAGAAAATATCATATTGAAATCTATTCAAATGGTTATTCAATTTAAAAGAGTTAGGTCTACAAAATTTAAAATATAATTACTGTTTCGAAAAATAATTTCAAACATCTAAAAGCATTTTAGTTTCTTTCTTTTTAATATCTCTTCAGGAGTTCTGTGGACATTAAAACGAAATAACGAATGCAACATTTTTCGCTTTCATATTGTACTTCTTATGGGAACTTTTGCTGCTTTTTTTTTTTTTTTTTTTTTTTTTTTAAAAAAAAAATGAAGGATACATCAACATATGGATAACTAGCCGTACTTCTTACGTTATTCAAGTGATTGACCCTCAAACAATAGACATCGATAGTAACTTCGGCTTTGTGTTTTTTTTCTTTTTTTCTTTTGGGTCTGATTAATTAAATGTAATCTACCAACAAATGTGAAACACTTATTTCTAGGAGAAAAGAGGAGAGTGCACAAATTTACATCTGCATTGTCTACTGATAAATCTCCAAATTATAAGAAAATCAATTTAATGTTAATTTCATATATAGTTACTGTTATATAAGTAGAAATGATCAACATAAGTTGGTAAAAAAACTCTTGCACATGATGTTGGTTGGAGTTGAACATGTCTTTTAATTTGGTAGTTGCACCTCATGACCTCAACCAGTTGACAATGTGAGCATTATAGGAGGAAATGATCCCTAGCAATTTGGACAAAGGAGAAAATTTTTGTATGAAAGTTTTTGAGCTCTGACTTGAAAATTGAAATTATTAAATAATAATTTTATACGTTTATACGGAATAATTTGAACAGAAGGAAATATAAAAAATAAAATAAAATAAAATAGGCAGCTCAGTGTTCTAAAAATTCTAAGAAAAGAAAAAAGCAAATTAGAAAAGTATCTACCTCTGTCTTCCTAAATCTATCCACGTTGATTGGAATCCATCATTAAACTGCAGACTGAGTGAAAACATGAAACAATATTTCTCAATTTTTCCTCACATAATTAAATTTCTGTTAGAAGAACATATTTGTATATTTTTTAATGCATTTATTTCTAGTGTTTGGCCTGTTTGCAGGTCAAAGGGTCCTTCAGTCTTATATAATTGAAATTTGCAAAAAGTTTGAATATTATGGTCATAATGACATTAAGAAATGCGAGAAAGATTTGTGCACATTGTGGAGTCGACAAAACACTCAAAATTAAAAAAATAAAAATAAAAAAAGAAGAAGAGAGAAACAGACAAAAGAAAGATCAACGTTAAGTTGACAATGTAGTACTCCTACTATATATATACTTATATAGAGAAAAAGAATTGATATTTATTAATGAAGACATTCCCAATTCATGAAGCAATAATAGACTCTAAAGCACTGCCGTTTGCCGAACACTACTTATTAATGTTGCCGATCGGCGAATATCGTCGTTAAAACCTTACATTTGACAGGACAAGAAAAGGGCCATAACATATACTACTTTTATTCAATGGTATTACTATGTTGTTTGGACAGTCTTATTTTGAAATATTGTTTCAAAAATCTTTTTGTTAAAACAAAATTATATTTGGATAATCAGTTTACTTTCCTTTTTTTGGGGGAGATTTTATTCCGTCCCTAGAACTTTTCCGGTTACTTACGTCGAAAAATATTTGTTCTACTTTATAACTTTTTGTGTGGAAAAAACATAGAGCAAACAGAGACAATCTGTTCGAAATCTTTTGAATATTTTCTTTTTGGGAACCAAACAGCTTCAAACATTGGACATTAAGACGGTGATATTCTAAGAGACACTGAAAATGTCGTTTTAAATCAACCTTGTTCTAAAACTAAATTTTCAAGTATATTCTAATGCTCTTTTTCTTCCCTAAGATAACTCCGTCAAAAGTTTATAAATAAATTATCATCTAAAATATCTAGCAGAATCTCATACTCTAATATCTTTTTACACTTAATACATTTATCGTTCAACTACATTCCTCAGCTAAATTGAAGTATTCGTTTGTCTAAATATATGCAAATAAACAAGAGCACATCTTATATGACCAAAGTTTCTCATTTACTCGGTATGTCCTATTTGCCGCAAAATTTTAAAACAATAATTTCAAGTTTTTCCTAAGTTTGAAAGCAAAGATTAGTTGGAACACAAAGACAAGTCAGTTATAGAAAAGTATTCTACTAATTTAATACAACAAAAAATTATCAAACACCTTCCTGGTTACTTCCATAAGCACTTTCTTTATGTTTCTAAACTTTGGTTTGCACATACTATATGCTCAAGATTCCACGTAAAGGAAAGAAGCAGTCAACTAATTATCACCTACTTCACCTTCTTCTTATTCCTAAATCTATAAAATCTAAGCCACTTTCCACTAAATTTAGTACTTCAGTTTCTTAATTCAATCATCCAAAACCCATTAATTAAATTCCCTTAGAAACTCAATTCTTGTACCATTTTGCGACATAGAATTTGGTTTTGTACACTTCTTGAAAGAACAAAAACAGGGGAAAAACAGAGCATACAAAAAAAAAATCAATCGTGTCCTCAAAATGAATAGACTTATAACAATTTTGTTGGTTTCATCAATTTTGCTAAGTTCTTGTTATGCTCAGAATCAAAATTGCTCAACTTTTGCATTCAGAAACAATCAGAATTTCGCAACATGTAATCCTCTGCCTGTGCTCAACTCTGTTCTTCACTGGACTTACCATCAAGATAATCACACAGTGGATCTTGCTTACAGACATGCAGGAGTTAGAGACTCAGATTGGGTAGTTTGGGCTTTAAATGTTGATGGATCAGGTATGCGTGGTGCACAATGTTTGGTTGCATTAAAGAATTCAAGTGGTCAAATTCAAGCATACACTGCTCCTATTGCTGATTACAACACTCAGTTAAGACAAGGTGCCTTGAGCTTTAATGTGCCTAGAATTGGAGCTGAGTTTTCAAACAATGAATATATCATTTTTGCAACTTTGCAACTTCCTAGTGGAAGGACTAGTTTTAATCAAGCTTGGCAAAATGGTCAAGTTTCTGGTCAGGCTTTGCTACCTCATACCCAGAGTGGTGATAACATGGTTTCTGTTGGACGTGTTGATTTTGCTACTGGAATGATCTCTAATAATGATGGTGGTATCTCTCCCAGTTCTAGACAACGTAGAAGAAATGTGAGTTCATATTCCTTAATTCTTTTCTTTTAATATTACAAACGCGTATTTAAGTAGTCTGCAAAAGATTCTATTCGTCACTCAGACGGAAATTGTACTTCAAGCTAGTCATCCCAATTCTTCCACCGGGATGACTTAGCTAAGGATACGTGCCGTTGAAGTCAAATGGATTTAACTTAATTAATTTGTCCAGTGATGTATTAACATGTTATAACATGTATAACCTATCTAATCCCACCTTGTGTGGACAATTCAGGGTATAAATCTTAACCTAAGTAGGAGAAACAAAGAAAGATATCTAGTTTTGACAGTTTTGGTTGTTGAAAAATTGACAGGTTCATGGAGTATTGAATGCTGTGAGTTGGGGAGTGTTAATGCCAATGGGTGCAGTCTTTGCAAGGTACTTGAAGGTGTTCAAATCAGCAAATCCAGCTTGGTTTTACATACATGTTGCTTGCCAAACTTCTGCCTATGCTGTTGGTGTTGCTGGATGGGGTACTGGTCTCAAACTTGGTAGTGATTCTCCTGGCATCAAATTCACTACCCACAGGAACATTGGCATCACTCTCTTCAGCCTTGGAACTCTTCAGGTATCTTTCTTGGAAAAATCTAGAGCATATTCTGTCGATATAATTGGGATTTAAGTTATATGTATTGACAACGTAAAAAATTATATGCTATCAATGAATTTTAACCTGTAGTAGCAGGTTGCTTACCATTTTAAACTTTCCTAAATAATGTTATCAAGAGATTTACCTATAACTAATTAATAAGTTACTTATGTGAATATTTTTACACCTAAGTGCATGGAACTTGAATTTTTTTAATTGCTAATTTGTATGTTTGAAATTCTTTTTAGGTGTTTGCTTTGCTTCTGAGGCCAAAGCCAGACCACAAATACAGATTGTACTGGAACATCTACCATCATGCTATTGGATACGCAGTGATCAGTCTTAGCATAACCAATGTGTTTGAAGGATTTGATGCCTTGAATGGGCAAAAGAACTGGAAGAGGGCTTACATGGGAGTGATCATAGCCTTGGGGGCCATTGCAGTTTTATTGGAAGCTTTCACTTGGTTCATTGTCATCAAAAGGAAAAAATCAAGCACTAATAAAGACCCACAAAATGGAACAAATGGTGTCAATGGTTATGGAAATGGGACTCATCAGCATGCATAAATTGAGAACTTGGAGGCTACATAAATGTCACTTGGACATGTTTTGTGTTCATATATGTTTTTGGTTGTTTGGCTTAGATTATTCACTATGATTTTTTAGCATCATCTTTTTATTTTTTCTTTTCTATTCTTTTCACATTATCAGATGGATAGATTCTTGTATACGTACATGTTGAGAGATCAGACCACCTATTTGTGGTTTTATTTATCACTACTAGTAGTCTTTTCGTTCAGTTTCATCTATTTGACAATAAGAGTTCTCATTTAATTTAGCACAGCACAAGTAAAAATAGGGCATAAACGTTTGCCTACCCCCATCTCTACCCCACCTCCTCCCCCCAAATCGCTCCCCCTATTCCCATAGTTTTTGCCTGGATTATATATAAATAATTTTTCACAATGTTTTCTTGTTACTTACCAAACGTTAAAAAATAAGTAAATCACTTATTTTCCTATTCATATTTTCAGAGAAAAATGTTTAATATAATAGTATAAGAAAAAAGCAAACAGCTAAAACAGTTCCAAAAAGGTTAAAGAGCAAGAGAAAGAGCAAAAAGTTTAGTTGCTGTATTGGATAAAAGCTGACTATACTTGAAAGGGTGACACGGGTCTACCACGTGGCACGAGCAGACGTTTCAACGAACAGACATCCAACAGACAGACATTTATCACGAGCAGACCTAAAAGAGTTACGAAACACTTCAACAGTCAACACGGTCGAGCAGACCTAAAGGAGTTATGAAACACTTCAACAGTCAACACGGTTTAACTGAGCAGTTATTAACATGATCATCCACGTTTGTGGTTATATTTATCACTACTTGTAGTCTTTTCGTTCAGATTCATCTACTTGACAATAAGAGTTCTCTTTTAATTTAGCACAAGTAAATATATGGCATAAGGAATTGCATCATAAAACAAATAAATGCCATACATAGCTGGGGGAACAAACTGGAACTCGACTCGCGATAAGAAAAAATAGTAGAGATTCTTAATAATAACGTGTAATACAATTGAGTTAAGGGAGACCCTACTCTTATAGGAGAAAGAAACTTGTTCTTAAAGAAAAGGGAAGGTAAATTTTAGGGGAAGAAAACTTGTTCTTAAAGAGCTACAGCTTCGAGTACACTTCTCAAGTAAAAAAAATTTGTCCCACTTTAACCACTCTATTTCGTTTCAGACCATTTTTTCCTTGGTTTAGCTAAAGTAGTTATTTTTTGGAACTTCAATCGTTTTGGGCTGAACTTCACACCATAAGGATTGAAGTTCAACTTCAGCTCACAAGGGTTGAAGTTTGCGCATTCTATGCCTAAAATTTCAGCCCTTGTGGACTTCGAACTTCAGCCCATAAAATCTGAACTTCAACATAGAAGAATTGAAGTTTCAAAAAGTGGCTATTTATGCTAAGAAAAAAATGGCCTGAAACAAAATAGAAGGGGAAACAATGGCTATTTTTGCACTTTACCCTTATCAGTTTTCTTCTATGGCTGGGGCTAAATGTACACACAGCCTATTTTAGACACATCATTTACATTTTAGCTAGACTTTAAAAATTATTTAGATTAAGCCACTAGATTGAACTTCAGATCTTCCGGACTAAAGTTGAAAGCTGCTTATGCATAACATCAAACCTTCTAGAGTAAAGTTCAATTTCGAACCCAAAGTTAGATATATGCACTTTTCAACTTCAAACATTCATGTTGAAGTTCAGTATAATGTAAATAATTTATAAAAGTTTGTTAAAATCTAAATGGCCTGTGAAATATGATCCTTCCCTACCCCACCCCACTCCCCCGCTCAAAAAAAAAAAAAAAAAAATCTCGACCACAAAAATCATTTGACCCAAAGCAGCAAGATTAGCTAAATAAAAATGAAGTACGTTGGTGTTGTTGGAAAAACAATGGCATTATCACTATCTTCACGCTCTTTTTTCTTCACTTCTAATAATCCAAAATTACAAAATACCTTTTCTTGCTTCCCAGTTCGTCAATTTAGCAATATTTTCCTAGTTTACCCATCCAAGATTAATACTGCTTCTAGGTTTGTGAGATGTCGTGCTTCCGTGGCCACTGATTCTTCTGAAGCTCCTGCTGTGTCTGAACAGACAAGTACTAATGACAAAATAGTTCTCCCCACTAATGACTCTTCCCATACACTCCTTAGAATTCGACACACGGTATTTCTTTATTCTTTTATGTGTTTCATATTGCTGAATTATATTCGTTTATAAGTAGTGTTTTATTATCTTTAAATTTGATATTAAGGTTGTTGGAAATGAACCTCAATATGCCCCAAGACTTTTGGTACTTACTAGCACTCGGTGTTGTTTACACCCGGACAATAAATGCATGACATTTGTTTGCAAATACACTTCATTAAATCACTTTACCATGGTTAACTAGTTTGGTTAGTTGTAAACACCTGGTGCGGGTAAGTTTTTAGTGCTTGTGATGTGTGGGTTAGTCACACTACCGCATGTTATAGTTTTGAACCCTATTGTAGACAAAAGCTTGGTATTTAAGTGGAGAAGGATAGAGGGGGTGAGCTCATTATCCGTTGAGTTTGGAACCGTGTGTCATTAGCTCTACGGGATTTCTTGGTTATCAAAGAAGAAAAGATGGTTCACTATGTCTTTTGCAACATGCGTTAAATTACTATTGTGAGTGTTGATCAGTGCAATTTTTGTCTACAGTGTGCTCATGTAATGGCCATGGCAGTCCAAAAGCTTTACCCAAATGCAAAAGTGACGATTGGGCCGTGGATTGAGAATGGGTTTTATTATGATTTTGATATGGAGCCTTTGACTGACAGAGACTTGAAGAGGATTAAGAAAGAAATGGTGAGCTGACTCTTTCTTTAGTGGTTTTTTCTGTATCAAAAATACTAATGTTTGGTTGAACCCACAGCTCAAAGATTGCAATTAGAAAGTTGCTACTTACTAGGTCCCCCTAAAAAAGAATAAGGAAATAGTTGGATCTTGTCAATGAAGTTGTGAATTCTGATTATAGAATTTGACATCTTGAATTTTCTTTAGGATCGAATTATCAGCCGAAACTTGCCTCTTGTTAGAGAAGAAGTTAGCCGAGATGAAGCTGAGAGAAGAATAATGGCTATTAATGAACCTTACAAGATGGAGATTTTAGAGGGCATACAGGAGGAACCAATTACCATATACCATATTGGTAATACTTTGATTAGTTGCTTTTGTTTTAGTTAAAGTGTTACTTTAGCACATTGTACATGTGTTCTAATTCAGACGATATAAGCCTTTACTTTATGACTGGAGAAGTCATAAATGATAATTATTGTGGAGAGTTAATTCAAGAACCATAAACCTCACATGTTGATTATACTTGGTGATTGATTGGAGCAAATGTTTTGCATTATCAAAATTATCTAGACAGAAGATTGTGGTATTCCAGTTGAGCAAGTTTTAAAGTATGAACCTTATCTATTTCTTGAAGATCTACTATTGTACATGTTGACCTAAACCTTAGTAGCTATCTTGATGTCATCATTATATAACTAATGAGTAATGACCATCTGGTATAGTGCGGCTAATTCACGGAGGATGATTTGTGGTCTTTGCTGGTAAGTACATCCTTCCTAAAAGTGTTTCAGGTGAAATTCTGGAATTTCAATACCTTCCCCAGTTACTGGCGGTTTTTCTTAATATATCTTTATTGAGCTGAATCACATTGTTACTTCTTAATATTGTTAAAAACCTCAATTAACAAATGATTTTCATGTGAAGACTGAAGTAGATATTTCATTCTGGTGTGTACTGAGTGCACTTATACTGCTTGTAGGGTCGTATTTGATTACATAATCTGAAACCAAGTTAAGTGTTTTTAACTTTGAGAATTTCATTTCTATAATTAGAAACTTCCGTGTGTGGAGGACCAAATCAATGTCATAGGATGTGTTTCTCCAAAAGGTTAAGTAAAGTTTGAGAGTTCCATGACAAAGTCTGTTAAGAAAGATCCACTTTAGGTCGTAATATACACAAATTGAGTATGGGGTTTAGGTGAAACAATGACCATATGTATATACTAAGAGTGCAATAGGAGCATTCAGGTGGTTACTATTGGTGTTATTTCTTTTTAGTGCTAAAAACAGAAGGGAAACTTGCACCTGGAAGCCAGATGACTTGAACCTGGCTGTCCTGATATGGTTAATTTGTTTCAAATTCTTGCTTCCAATCTTCCTGCACTCATACCTCTACTTCGAACTGTTCCATTGGAGAGCCTTCCATGCTCACCTAGTCCACCCCAAAAGTATTAACAATTTTGCAGAGTCTGAGGTGTGAGAATGCGAGCCAGGAAGATTAGAGTCAGCCCAATCAATTATCCAGGGATCCAGTCTCAACTTTCTAATGCAAGATTCGAGTCATCAGTCTTTGCAGTGCAAGATTGCAAGCTTTCATGCTAACAATTACTATTACTGTTTTTAATTCAAACTTGTTGAGCTCTGACCAAGCTGTAGTCCTTAAGTGTTTATGTTGAGAAAATATAGAATAGGTAAACTTACTTGGATTAACCAGCTATGCTTCTCTAGAGCATCATATATAGTTGTCACTTGTCCGATTAAGACGGGTCAAAGAAGGTAGTAAATTTTTTAGAAGCTGGCCAAAGAAAGTATTACCCTAAAATCCGGATGCCTTCAGCCAATATTTGCATAGCCATCCTTTATAATGTACCACACAAGCTTAATAACCTATTTGCAGAATCTTGATCTCATTGTACAACATCCATGTAACCCTATGCTTTAACTACGAAATGTATTTACTTTTCTCGTTGAAATCTGTGATTTTTGTAGGTAATGAATGGTGGGATCTTTGTGCGGGACCTCATGTTGACACTACGGGAAAGATTAACAGAAAAGCTGTTGAGCTTGAATCTGTTGCTGGTGCTTACTGGAGAGGAGATGTAAATAAACCCATGCTCCAAAGGATTTATGGCACCGCATGGGAGAATGAGGACCAATTAAAAGCATACCTTCATTTCAAAGAAGAAGCTAAACGGCGTGATCACCGACGAATTGGCCAAGATCTTGATCTCTTCTCCATACAGGCAGGTCTCTTCATGATAAACCCATTTATAAGGCTTGTAATGTATATATATACTTCTTCTTGATGGCATTAGCTTGATATTAGATAACTTCTTTTTCATTGTTGAATATGTTTACGCAAGTTGAAACTCAAATTGATTGCGGAACTGGCAGGACGAAGCTGGTGGAGGCTTAGTATTCTGGCATCCTAAGGGAGCTATTATTAGGCACATAATAGAAGATACTTGGAAAAAAATCCATATCCAGCGAGGCTACGATTTGCTATATACTCCCCATGTAGCGAAGGCAGATCTTTGGAAAATTAGTGGTCATCTGGACTTCTACAAAGAGAATATGTTTGATCAGATGGAGATCGAGGAAGAGCTATATCAGCTCCGGCCAATGAACTGCCCTTATCATGTATTGATCTATAAGAGGCAGTTACACTCTTATCGGGATTTTCCAATCAGAGTTGCAGAGCTTGGAACAGTTTATAGATATGAGTTATCTGGAAGCTTGCATGGCCTTTTCCGTGTAAGAGGTTTTACTCAGGTATGTTGTCGAAGATAAATCAATTTTTCTTTTCGTGAACATCTGTATCTTGGATTTGAATTATTATTCCTAAAGTGAGCGGTTATTGCATTCAATTGTCTGAAAGAGCAAGAATGGGAAAGGGGTGGACAGACTGGGTATTGTTTTTTTTTTTTTTTTGGTTTCTTTTTGTGCTGTAACCACAATGATATGGCTTATGCGCTAATTCGTGTGAACATATGAGGAGGCTTTCGTGGAAACCATTGTTGTGGATCATTACATAGTTCTCACAGTTGATTGAAGTGATCTATCTGCTCCTCTTGGGTTCTAGGATAGTAGGATTTAGTCCTCTTGGCCTGCGTTGGGTTCTCCCGGCATATTTTGGAAAGCATAATATAGAGAACATACCTACTGTGGTTGACAAACAATCTGTTCTTTCTTTAGGGGATTGGGCCACTTTGCTCAACATCTGATCTTAGTTATAGGGTGAAACACTTGGAATTTCCAGTAAACATGAGAAGTTTCTTAAATAACAGAACGGCAGATATTTTATCTTCTTTAGTTTCTTTTTATTAGATCTTTTCTTTTTCATTGGCCATCCAAGGGAGAGAAGGTCCAGGTGGAATGGTGTTTATGACACCAGAAAGACCAGAAATTTCCTCCAGAAGAAGCATTTCGGAACCATAATGCGTGCCACTAAAATTCCATGACCCTCAAATCATGTACAAAGAACTATATGAGAAGGGGGAGAGGAAACACAGAGACATACGTAGACACAAAAGGAAACACCTGCTATAGTTGATGTCTTGATGATACTTCTTCAGATTACTTTGATATTCTTTCTTTTTGCGGTGGTGTCCAGGCCAATTAGTGTGCACCTCTACTAATTCACTGGGTAGACTGCTACAGCCCACAATCATAGGTAAGGTAATCCTGCTCACCAAAGCTGAAGCAGATTGCACTGAGTGTTGTAGTTGGGATAGAAACTTGAGATCTCCAGGTTGTTACCCTTGTGCCTCCACCACTTAGTCATCCTCTTAAGGACCAGGTTACTTTGATATATTTTTTCTTTTCAGTATGCCTTTTGTCATTATTGTTTAATTTTTTCCATCTTTTCTTGATTAGCAGTTAACTTGGTCCCAAAATTTTGGCTTCTGTTCTTTGCTTGTCACACCTTTCTTGCAAATTATGTCCAATGAAGAATTTAATGCATTCCTCATCTTCCTCGAAAGATAAAAACCAGAAGTTCTGGAATGTTCACAATTCTTTAATCTAACTCTGGAGCCAACTTGCATTATCTCCCTACTCATGCCAATGGCTTTTCAAGGGTAGCAACTAAAAAAGTAGAAGGACCTGTGTGATGCTGTGGAGTTTCAGCTTCTAACGTGCTATTACTTAGGTTGCTTATCAGCTTATGTGATACTTAAGCCTCTTGTGAGAGACCAATATAGCACTCGTTTGCCTTAGAGGTGGTGGTGGGGAGTTGTGAACTTTTGACCTGTCTGTAATCTTCTCCATCCCGCGGTAGGAGATTTTAGTCCACATTTATAATTGCACGTCATCAAAGATAATATAAAGTAGAGTCTTGTAGAATGTTTTTCCTATCTAGCAAAAGGACAAGGAAAATTGAATTCTATGAGATGATGCTGATAAAATGTCTGTCTTCAAGTGTTCTTTCTTTCATGAGAAAACTCCTCAGTTATAGCAACTTGCACTACAGATGATTCAATACCCGTAAATTGATTTTGCAGGACGATGCACACATCTTCTGTTTAGAGGATCAAATTAAAGATGAAATCAGGGGTGTGTTAGATCTGACCGAGGAAATATTACAGCAATTTGGTTTTAACAAGTATGAAGTGAACCTATCCACTAGGCCAGAAAAAGCTGTGGGAGATGATGAGATTTGGGAAAAAGCGACTTCTGCTCTTAAGGATGCTTTAGAAGACAAAGGTTGGGGCTATCAAATTGATGACGGTGGGGGCGCCTTCTATGGTCCCAAGATTGATCTGAAAATTGAGGATGCTCTTGGAAGGAAGTGGCAATGCTCAACCATACAGGCATGTTCTTATCTTGGTTATCTCCTTTGTCACTGGTCTATATGCTCACCGCCACCACTCTCCTCTGTCCTCTCTATTCTAGGTGTCTTCCTCTCTTCTTAGTCCTTCTGTCCCTGTTTGCAAAGCTTGGATATAGTTTGCTTTAGTCCTGACCTCGATGAGTTTGAACAAATAATTCACAAACTTCCATGTGTTTTTTTTTCTTCTCATTCTTTGTTTTCTAGCTCGCTAGATTCTTTCTAGTCCTTCATTGACAGATGAATGTCGACAGGTTGATTTCAATTTACCCCAGCGCTTTGACATGACATATGTTGATTCAAATCAAGAGAGGAAACGGCCCATCATGATCCACAGAGCAGTTCTTGGATCTTTGGAACGCTTTTTTGGTGTCCTCATAGAAAATTATGCTGGTGATTTTCCACTTTGGCTTTCTCCAATCCAAGCTCGAGTTTTACCAGTTACTGATGCTCAGGTGATCAATACTTGTTTCCCCATTTACTTAAAACCATGTTTTGTTTATTAACCTGGTCAAAGATCCATGCTGCTTATGCTATACTGGCTCTTGTATTCACCCTAACACAAGTTGTGGTTTTTTATTTGATTATACAATGTGGATCATCATCTATGTCAATTGCATCAAGAAAACAATACCAAATGGTTTCACGATCAAGTTTTCAAGTCTTGAAACTGGTCAAATAACAATTTGTTGTCTTTTTCATTTTGACCTACGTATTTGCTTGTATTGATATATATGGTGACACTCAGACTGACTTATGAGTGCATGTGTTCACAGCTTGATTACTGCAATGAACTGGGCAAGAAACTAAAAGCTAGTGGGATTCGGGCTGAGGTTTGCAGTGGCGAGCGGCTGCCCAAACTCATCAGGAATGCAGAGAAGCAGAAGATTCCGTTGATGGCTGTAGTTGGGCCCAAAGAGGTAGAAACACAAAGTGTTACTGTTAGAACTAGGTTTGCAGGGGAGTTAGGGAACATGTCCATTGATGATTTTATCAGTAGAACGAAGACTGCTAGTGAAAACCGTACGTTCTTGTGATCAGGAGCATACAACATACCCACTGATATCCCAGAAGTGCGGTCTGGGGAGCATGGTATTGAAAATGTTTTGGGAGTGAATCTCCGAATTTAAAGTCATTCATTCATGTATTATTTAAACAAATTGTGAACCACAGAGCAATAGAGAAGAAAACAAAGGAAACTAGGAACTCTTGTTAACCCCTGAACCATTCATTTTATACCTTTTTTAATAGTTAATTACACTATAGTTTTTGTTTTTCCAAGCCTATTTGAGTTTCTTCAAGCTAAACTTGAAAAGAAAATTCCGAGTTTAAGCATTTGAAGTTGTGGTTTGGCTTTATATTTCAAGTTCATCAAATCTTTACTCCTACTTATAAATCGACTAACTTTTACAAAATTTCCTTTTAAAAGAATAACTACAATTATGCATAGAATTTTAACTTTCACAAACTTTTGTCCAACTTCAGCTATAAATTTTGATTCTGTTCCAATTTGGAACGATGTTGCCCTCCATGTTGAATTCGGGTATCTTTGGTGATTAATAAACTATTCGTACTTTAGTCGACCTCTCCAAAATCTCATTAAAAAAAAATTAGTTAGTTGAGATCTTACAGAGATCACTGATCAGTCCTGACAGCTCGCTGTATCTAATGTTTTAAGTAACATTTTTGACACGTGAAGTGATTAGTAGATTAATGGGAGTGCATGTGATTCCAGTTGTAAAATATTTGAAGGAACGTTTGGTAGAAAATTAGTCATTTTCACATTCTTCAATCCTCTTTGCAAGGCAAGTTATTCATCATTTACACTTGTAGCAACCTAAGGAAGCTGTATGTTTGCTATTAATGAGGTCGGACATAAAATTAATGTCACCTAAGTGATTAACATTAAGTAAATCCTTGGGAATGGCAATTAGGCAACTCAGTCAATTGTTGATTTGGACCACTTGACTTCCTGTATCCACCAGAATTTCCTCTAATGTAATTAACACTAAGATCCCAATTAGCCTTGGACGCTTTCAAGTTTCATTAATCAAGAGCTCCTACTGAAACTACTAGTACTGCTTTGTGTTCTAGAGGTAAAATGAGTTGCATATTCCATGTTTTTCCATGAGTTCAAGCAATACACCATAAAGACATTAGAAACGTTGAGAAAAGAATATGTAGTTTGAGAAATGAATGTATACAAAAATATTTATAACTAATAGCAAATAGCATAAACCAACAAAGAATATAACAAAAACGAATGGTGTATATCAACCAATAAGAAACAGATGTACCATGTTTAACATAAATTAACAAATCTCCCCCAAACAAATCATTTTCCTTACAAGAAAAACATCAAGAATCCACCAGCAATTGCCAAAACCAATTGATTCAAAATACCCCAGCTCATCATCCTGTGAGAAGCTGATGGTGATGAAGAATCTGGAGAGGCTGCTGCTTTGCCAATTTGATCAGCAGCTGGACTATCAGCAGCAGGGGCAATGTCTTTTACTGGTGCAGGGGCTGGTGCTGGCATTGGAGGTAAATCTGTTCCAAAAATGGCTTCAGGAAGAAGGACCTTATCCACCTGATAAACAGCGACCGGATAAGTAGTGCGAACAGCGCTACTAACTTTAGTCCTTGACCATCCTGAGTTAAGGTGAACGGTTCCAGAATCATCGGTGAAATTCAAGGAATACAATTGTCCTCCAGCAAAGGTATTAATAGGGCTCATGTCACTAAGGTTCTTGAAGTCAGCTAAACTGTAGTAATGTGGCAATGCATGGAAAAGGCAAAGGGACTTAAGTTGGTCTGAGGTGAGGTTCGAAAGTGATGGCTTCTTGAGTGAGGCAAAGGCTGAGTCTTTAGGGACAAAGAGTGTGATTCCTTCTTCTGTGTTGTTGGCTTGGGTTTGGAAAGTCTCGATGACTTTTGTCGATTCAAGGTAGTTAAGGAATGTGTGGAAAGGGCCTGCAACGGAGAGTAATTCCGTTAGGTTCGTGTATTCGGGACCTGGTGCTGGAGCTGGAGCTAGGCTTGGAGATACAATTGATTTGCCATTTACTGGTGCAATTGACCATGGAAGGACTAGAAGTAGACTACTGACTAAGAAAACCATGGAGTAGTCCATTTTCTCTTATTGCTGATATACACTGACCCCTGCAAAATCAAGATCCATGATTTAAGTCACCAGAATCAGAGCAAATTAGCACAAAGTTAGCATCTTTAAAACTAAATCAAACATGGCAGATCCAAGTGAATTGCTGTTCAGTTAAGCTCCTTTTTACAATTTGAGATCACAAGAATTTGTTATCTAGACACCCTTTTACTTAGATCTCAGCATCTGCACTTTTAGACTTTCTGTTGGGTAAACGCTACTTGTTATCTACTCTTTTAAATGGACAGGTTGGTGCATTTTCATACTTAAACTACAAATTCATGCTAAACTTTTCTTGAAAAAACTGAGCAACAAATGGAATATAAAATAACCACTACTTAGTAAAATTGTAACTCATCAACTCAAAATGGCAGCTCGGCGCACAAAGCTCCCGTGTTCATGCAGGGTCCAGGGAAGGACCGCACACCAAGGGTGTGACATACGCAGCCTACTCTGATGCAAGCATCAGCGCGGCTGTTTCCACGGCTCAAACCCGTGATCTCACGGGTTCAACAAGAGTAGTACATGCAGTAAAATGCAAGATAGTAGCAGATAAAACAGTAAAAACACCAAGAAAAGGTAATTCCAGGTGTTACAATGTTAATAACAGCTTTAGATATCTTTAAGGAAACAATGCAAGTACATCAAGAACATAGATCCAGATCCAGTCATTAACCACCCCCAAAAAAAAAAACAAGTACCACTACCCTGACAAACAGAAAAAAGGACACATAAAGAAAAGGACAAACAAATGCAAATGTTAAGAAAAGTTAACAGAGAATTATGAGAAAGAAAATGCAAAGATAAAAGAGTGATTATGAGAGAACAGACCTGAAGTGAGCAGCTCAGATAGAGAGAGGAAAGGCTTAGAGAGCAAAAGGGTATGGAGTTTGGTATGCAAAGAGAGTATTTAAAGTAAGAGAGTGTCAAGTTTACAACTTTTGAACTGGCATAGTGGCATCTGGTGAAGGGGAAAAAGGAAAAGCTTACGGGTTCAAACAAGAAAAATGCTGAATATTTTCTACACCAAACTGTTATTTTCTTAAATAAATTCTATAACTTTGACGACAAGACTTTACTTGATGTGCGTTGGCCTTTCAATGTCGCAACTAATTAAGTTTTTCTATGTTTCTTCTTGTGTCTCCAAGTTTGTGCTCTACCCTAAAGTGCTAAAATAAAATTGCTATATTTCGATTTATCTTTGCTATTGATATTTTCTTTTTAATCATTTAATATTTGGAACATACTAATCTAATTAATTCAATTGGACGTTGAGTAGGATTTAATAAAGTTCTGCGTTTGGTATTGAGTAATGTGTCCGTGAAATGCAATGCCAAGGGAAGATAATAAGAAAATGTCACAATATAGATGAATAAATCTTAAACTTAAATAAATGGGTGTCCACCCTCTTTATCTGAAAATAAGTATTATTTTTCTCAAAAATGTCACTTGAAGGCCATTGTTATTTTACAACCACTTCACCCTACCATGCTTATATAAAGAACAAACAAAAAAGTTCACACAAAAACATTATATTCGGACGAACTTTTAAAGTTCTTTTTAGCTAGATTATGAGTGAAGAAAATAAAATCCGAATTATTTCGCCAAATTCATGGACAAATTTAGATCATTTTGCACATTTTAAAGATAAATTTGGCCTTTTTTCCTCATAGGAAAGATCCACTAGTTTGAAAGTTTTAATCATCAACAAAGATAAAATACACTCCTACATTTTGTAACATATGGATATATCTGATACAACGGAGGGCATATCATAACCATTTGGCAAAGTTAATTGGTAAATTTGAACATTTTCTCTTTACTCAACACGACAAATATATTCATCAGAAAAAAACATGATTCACAAAAGTGAGATAGGAAATATAATATACGTGTACCTCATCAAATAAACATTCTAATGACAAGAGGTTACAAAAATATCCATTTATATTTAGCTTAAGGAATAAGTTGCTAAAACAGCTAGCATTAATTTGATAATGATCAATTTAAGCAAGGTTAGATGCGAGCTAATTATTACTCAAGCCCAATTCTATTACCTCTGTCGGTGATGTTCGAGGTCATTGAGATGAGCAATTGCATGCGCACGCCTAACTGCTTTCTTCATGAAAGACATTACAAATAATTAGGTGTGAACTAGGTTGATTTGGTTCGATTTTTTTATTTACCAGATCAAATTAATTAACAATCGAATGCTTTGTTTAGTTATTTGGTTTTTCTATCTCAATTTTTTTTTTTTTAGTTATTAAGTTTTTTCGATTTTTTTTTGGTAATTAACAATTTCATGATACTTCTCAAGCAAATAACATAACAAAAACTATGTAGTTATAAAAAATATTAAAATAAAAAAATAAAGATAGTAAATGCGACATATTCTAATTGTGCACATACATTTTATTGAATATATAGTACTAATATACTATCTTAATAATAATATATATTGGTTATATAAATCGGGGTCCTTTACGGTATTTGAAAGATTTTTTTTAGGATAATTGATGGATTATTGAATAGAATTTCTATTTTAATGTGATAGAAGATAGGAATTTTAGGAGATAGATATCTAACCAACACAGTTTTAGGAGATTATATTTGGACAATAAAATTGATATTATCGAAAATAAAATATAGAAATATTGTATTAAATTCTCAAAAAATGGTATTAATTAGAATTTTTTAAATTATTGGTACATAGCGAAAAAAATACTTTATGTTTTATTTTAATTTTTTTTATGTATAAAAAAAATAAAAATTATTATATATGTAATGTCGATTTGGTTTGATGTCGGTTCGATTTTTTTTCCTTGTTAACTTTAAACTAAACTTAATATGTCGGTTTATTTTTTTCTAATACCAAACCATTAATCGATTTTTTTTCTCGATTTAACTTGGTCTTTCGGTTCAATTTGTACACCCTTATGGATAATCGTTAGCTCCCTATATATTCTTGATGAGATTTTAATTTCAAGACTTCAAAGTTTTAGGATTTAACTCTTTTTTATTTCTTAGTCTTCTCATAATTTTTGTGGCAGAAAAAGAAGAGATTTTATTAGAAAATACAGAAATTTCATTTCCAAATCAAAGATCGTATAAATCGAGTCAAAATATGATCGAGAAAAAAAAAAGGGACATTCATTTTTATTTTTATTTTTGGAACACATTTTTTTCTGGTATTTGCTATCCTATTTCCGGCCCTCAATTTGGTTTTGGATTTTTTTTTTAATAATTAATATGTGTTTCATTTAAATTAAACTTTAGATAGACGATAAATGTTAGCCAAGAACAAGTTATCATTTCCATCTTGTTAAGAGCTACTCCCTCCATCCCAAATTAGTTTTCGCTTTAAAAAAATTGTGTGTTCCAAATTAGTTGGCACTTTAGGATTTCAAGACAAAAATTGTTAGTCTTTTGCAACTATACCCTTAATAATTAAAAAAATTTCAACAAAATTTAATAGTCAAATAATAAATAGGGGTAATATAGTAAAATACACACTCTATTTAATGATTTTTTCTTAATGGGCACGAAGAAGCTAAAAGCGACAACTAATTTGGGATGGAGGGAGATTTTATGCATTAATAACATAAAAAATATCAAATCACTGAAAAAGTAATCATAGCTCATAAGTGTCCCCAATAATTGAAAATAGTAGGTAATAAGTCATGTAACCTGTACATTAAGTTAAATATTGCGCCGATGGTGTAAAATTTTATTTATCGATAAATATAAGTTAAATTTCTTTATTAATTGTATTAATATTTAGCTATATACATCTTATATTAGTGGCTTATAATAGAGATATTCTTTATTCTACGACAAGAACATCATATATGGAGATATTGGTCCACCTTTATTTCTTTTGATCTTATACCACCCTCATTCAAAGTAGTATCAACATTAATTATTTTTAGTTAAAGTTTAACCATATGACAACGATATGATATTACGTGATCTGTTTTGAGCAAAATGACAATCAAATAGCTAAAATGGGTCCCAAAACGAATTGGCAGAATTTAACAATCTAATGCTTGTTGAGTAGTGATACTTTTTTCTTAGTTTTGTTGGTACTAAAAAGGTAAGCTACAAGTTCAAATTAACTGTTAAAAATAAGAGAAATCTATTCACGGCTTACAAGTTACAGCTTTAAAGATAACCAGCCAAGAGACGTCTAATTTGGACAAACAAGAAATTTTGATTTTGACCAAGTTGAAGATTATAAGTAGAAAAAATTTCTTGCTTTTCAAACTTTTTAGGGTGCGACAAGTCCGTTAAATAATACTTGTATTGGTCGATTTTCGTTCTTCAAACGAGGATGGTGTGTTCGGTTTTCGTTATTGTTTCCGAGGACATTGTCCGATTGATTCGCTTCAAGAACTTGATCAGAAGACCACGAAGGCGCTGGCTTTAGCGGATACTCTTTAATGAACTTATCCCACTTTTATCGGAACCGACTTAACGTATTTGAAGGGACGTGGGCAGTTGTGGAGAAAGAGACGTGAAGAAAGAAAGAATCCTTCTAGGGTTGGAAAAGGCTCATTGTCAGCCTATAAATACTGTCTTCATCTTTTATTTGAGACACGTTCATCTGAGCAAAGATTACTCTATTCTTCAAAACCACTATTCTTCTTGTCAAGAAAATATTCAACAGTGTCGTTTACCTTTGTCAATTTGTTACGTCAAAGATCATCATTGTATTTAAAGCTTCGATCGTGATTTGGTTCAAACGTGGAGGGGGACCTGTTCTTTCCATTGAAGCAACATCCATCGATCCATCAAATACAATAAGCCTTTACTGCTTTGATTATTTACTTATTGCTTGCTTCGTTTAGATCTGCATTTATCTTGATCGTAACATCTTTTGCCTGTTAACCTGTGTTTAATTCGAACAATCTGTTATCGTCACTCATTTGGCAACTAATCGATTTGTTCATCGGATCCATTGTTCGATTACATTTGTTCGTTAGCCATTGTTTTACTTTATTCATTTCACTTGGTTGTCATCGTATTGCTGTTATTTTCATCGATTCGAGTATCATAACCGTGTTCGGATAATTGCGCACCTTGATAAAACGAAGTCATCTCATCGTATATCGCTATCCTTTCACTTAGTTCGAACTTGATTGACAGTATTTATATCCTTGCCTGACATCGGATTTAATTGATATCGAATTTACTTGATACCGAATCTACTTGACATCGATTTTAGAATTACTTCTGCATCAAACTCTTGAGATCGATTAATTCGTTCACGTAAACTATCTATCAAACGATCAAATTGAGATATAAAACGGTCGCCTTAGACTCAACTAAATATAAATCTAATTGTAAAACCTGATATATTTTTTGGGAAATACAGTTTGGCGCCCACCGTGGGGTCTAGGCAATCGATTTATTCCGAAATTTGAACCGCTTGATACTACTTACGTTTGCTTTCTTGTCTTGAAATGGCAGATGAACGTAACATTGACGCTTTGAACGGTCAACAGCAGCTCAATCCCAATGACGGGGTTCATGTTCCGGCCCGTGCTGAAGCGGTCGATGAATCTACCAACAACGAGCAGGATCCAACTCACGACAACATTCCTACTGGTTCACAGTTGAACGCACGCCAAGCGCGGCGTTCAGGCGAAGAGCCCGCAGTCGAAACTGATTCAGGGAGCGCAAACGCGGCACTGTTTGCGTATCTGAAGCGGCATGATGCTCAGTTCGAAATGATACAAGAGCAGTTGAAGGCACTATCTAATTCTATCGGAAGTAAAGCACCTACCTCTCCGATCACACCCCCAGCAAGCATTCCGACTTCGGTTCCTCAGGGCGCCGTAACAGGGGGACTTGCAGCGGGGGTCGGATCAGGGGGATCGGGTACAGCCGCCGAAGCCATGGGAGCTCCGGCCTCAGTCACAGCAGAAGTAAGAATGATGGCAACGATGCAGACCATGTTGAATGATAATATCGATAAGAAGTTCAACGAAATCAAGTCATTTATGGAGAAATTGCCAGGCGTTCCGAAATTGGCTGACAAAGGCATTACAAAATCGATCTCAAAACGTCCTTTTTCCAGCAAGTGCAGCCCCACTACCTATACCAAAGACTTTCAAATTACCGGAAAGCTTGAGATACGATGGAACCACAGATCCAAGGGATCACATTGATATGTTTTCGGTTGCGGTTCAGGCAAACGACTTGACCTCGGAGGAGATCAATTCGGTCAGCCTTAAGAAGTTTTGTGAGACATTGAAGGGGGCAGCGCTGAAATGGTATTTACAGCTGCCCGAAAACGAAATATTGAGTTTCGATGACATGTCGGCGAAATTCATTCGTTCGCATACGGGAGCAAAAAAGATAGCACCAAGGGTCGAAGACATCTTGAACGTAAGGCAGCGACCCGGGGAAACCATCAAGCAGTTTCTAAAAAGATTTAACGATGAGAAAATTCATATACCAAATCTCGAAGAAAGGTGGGCATGTTTGACCTTTGCTAACAACTTGCGCACTGATTCAATTGAGGCATGGAAACTGAAAGATCGTCTTAGGGAGATTGATGCATGGACTTTCGATGTATTGTACCTCGAGTGCGAGACAAGGATCAGGGCCGAAGAGGAAGAATTGCAGCTAGCCCGAAATAATTATCATTATGATCGGCCGGCAAGAAGAGTTGATAATGACAGAAGAGACTACAGGGACCAACGATGGGGGCCCTACAGTTTCCATCGGATGGGGAGCAATAACCACGAAGCTGGTAGCTCCAAAAATCAATCAAAGAAAGCCCAACCAAACACATCCTCGGCTCCAAAAGATCGACCACTGCCTCCAAAAGTAACGGAATACAATTTTTGCATATCGACACCAAATCTGGTGAATCACTTGAAAGGGATGGGTGACAAAGTTGTAAAATTCCCAGGCCGCATAAAGTCAAATCCAAACACTAGGGACGAAGCTCTGTGGTGTGCATTTCACCATGATTTCGGCCATACAACGGAAGAATGTAAGGCGCTGAGGTATGAAGTGGCCAGCCTGCTGGAAAAGGGTCACTTGGTCGAATTTTTGACTGAGAGAGGACGAAACAATTTCAATAGGAAGAAAGATGATGAACCACCAAAACCTCCTGCTCCCAGAAAAACGGTGAATGTCATTACCGGAGGAGATGGTGTTTGCGGGGTAACCTACACTACAAAGAAATATGCAAAAGTCTCTTTCACACGAGACAAACGAACACGCGACGACATGACCGATGAGATCGTGTTCGGGGATTCCGATTTCGATGGAAGGATTCATCCCCATCATGATGCACTTGTAGTAACAACAAGGATCGATGACGCCGATGTGAAAAGGGTGCTAATCGATGCTGGCAGTTCGGTTAACATCATACATGCAAGGGTGGTTGAACAATTGCAGTTGAGCGATAAGATTGTGCCTCGCTCAACGGTCCTGTCAGGTTTCAACAATTCAAGTGAGGTAACCGTTGGGGAGATTACAATCAAAACCTATGCAGAAGGAGTGGAGAGTGAGACGTCGTTTCAGGTGATGAAGGGCGAAATGGCATATAACGTGATTTTGGGTCGACCATGGATCCATGCTATGGGAGCAGTTCCATCGACTTTACATCAAGTTGTGAAGTTCCCTACCCCATGGGGAATTCGCGAAATCAGAGGCGAGCAACAGGCTTCACGAGACTGTTACTCAGTAGCTGTCAAGGAAGGCTTCCGATTGTAGCAATCACAGCTAGTGGAACCTGTGGTCGGAAGCTTCACTTCGGTTCCGTCGTGTGATCAAACGCAGCTACCGGAATCCGAAGTCGAAGGCGACTTCGCACAGGTTTCACCATGTAAGCTAGTGGGACCCGTGAACGAAAGCTTCACTTCGGTTCTGTTGTGCGATCAAACGCAGCTACCGGAATCCGAAGTCGAAGGCGACTTCGCACAGGTTCCACCATGTGTGAGAGAACCGCATAAACAAGAAGCTGGAGACTCTACGATAGAAGAACTTGAGGAAGTAACATTGTTCGATGATAATCCTGATCGGAAAGTTTATGTTGGAGCTGAACTGGACATCGACGTAAAAGCAAAAATCATATCCTTCCTCAAGGACAACTCTGATTGTTTTGCCTGGTCCCATGCAGATATGGTGGGAATCGATCCAAAGGTCGCCACGCACAAGTTAAATGTCGACCCGAAACATCGACCGGTGAAGCAAAAGAAACGGCCAAATGGAGGATTCCGAAGGAAGGTGATCAATGATGAGGTGGAAAGGCTGTTAGCAAATGGGTTCATTAAAGAAGTAAAATATCCAGAATGGCTTGCGAACACGGTCGTAGTACCTAAGAAAAATGGCAAATGGAGGGTATGCGTCGACTATACCGATCTCAACAAAGCTTGCCCAAAAGATTCGTTCCCACTGCCTCACATCGATAGATTGATCGATTCGACGGCAGGTCACGAGATGCTGAGTTTTTTGGATGCCTATTCAGGTTATAATCAAATATCGATGGATCCATCAGATCAGGAGAAGACATCGTTTATTACAGACATGGGGACTTATTGCTACACGGTCATGCCTTTTGGTCTAAAGAATGCCGGCGCTACTTATCAGCGTCTGGTCACCACTATGTTCAAAAATTTGATCGGGAAAACCATGGAAGTCTATATCGATGACATGTTGGTCAAATCTCTTGAGAAGGGAAATCATCTGAGTCATTTGGAAGAAACTTTTACAATACTAAGACAATTCAACATGAGATTGAACCCAGAGAAATGTGCGTTCGGGGTTGGATCCGGTAAGTTCTTGGGGTTCATCGTATCGCAAAGAGGAATCGAAGCAAATCCAGACAAGATCAAGGCGATCGAAAACATCCCTGAGAACCTGACAACGGAGAAAGAAGTTCAACAGCTGACCGGTCGAGTAGCCTATCTCAGCAGGTTCATCTCGAGGTCATCTGAACGGTGTCACAAGTTCTTTTCAGTATTGAGAAAGAGCAAGGGTTTCGAATGGACACCAGAATGCAAAAGAGCTCTTCGGGAACTGAAGCAGTACCTTTCCAATCCACCGCTTCTGTCAAAACCAATTGAAGGAGAAATGCTGCTGGTCTATTTGGCTGTTTCCGATGTCGCTGTAAGTGCTGTCCTCGTTCGCGAAGATGGAGGTAACCAATTTCCTATCTACTATGTTAGTAAAACACTGTTAGATGCCGAAACAAGGTACCCACATCTAGAAAAACTAGCACTTGCACTAGTCACTGCTGCACGCAAATTAAGGCTTTATTTCCAATGTCATTCAATATCTGTGATAACTACGTTCCCATTGCAAAATATTTTACATCGGCCAGATCTCTCTGGTCGATTAATGAAATGGGCGGTCGAGCTGAGTGAGTATGATATCACTTACCAGCCTCGTACCGCCATAAAATCTCAAGTGTTAGCTGATTTTGTAGCGGACTTCAGCGCTAATATTTTACCGGAGGCAAAGAAGGAAGAGTTGATGATGAGAGATCCAGACCCCGGAATCTGGGTAATGTACACCGATGGAGCTTCCAACGTCAAAGGAACTGGCCTCTGAATTCTATTGATTGCGCCTTCGGGTGAAAAGCTCAGGTACGCGATCAAATTACACGCAAAAACTAACAACGAGGCCGAATATGAGGCCCTCGCTGCAGGCTTAAAGATCGCAAAGGATTTGAAAATCGAACGAATAGATATCAAAAGTGATTCCCAACTGGTGGTAAATCAAATCCAAGGCGATTTCTGTGTTCGAGATCCAAGGATGCAACAACTGCTCGAAAAGGTACAAAATTTTCTAACTTCTTTTCAGGAGTGGAAAATAGCCCAGATACCAAGGGAAGAGAACATCGAAGCAAACGCTTTAGCAAACCTTGCATCGGCAGCAGCCATCGATGAAAAACTCGATGAGACTGTGGTTCACTTGTTCGAATCTCCATTATGTCGAAGCATTAAAGAGGTAAACAATGTTAATCGAACTTGGGATTGGAGAAGCAAATATTTGTCCTACTTGCAGGCAGGTACTGTTCCCGATGACAAGAAGTCTGCCCGATCACTTAAAGCCAAAGCAGCAAGATATTGCCTCCTTGAAAATCAACTCTACAGGAGAATGTTTGGCGGCCCTTTGGCGAAATGTGTTGGGCCAGATGGAACAAATTATGTGCTGAAAGAGGTTCACAAAGGCGAATGCGGCAATCATTCCGGCAGCAAGTCATTGGTTCGAAAGATCATAAGAGCTGGGTACTATTGGCCAACGATCGCAGATGATGCCAAGGAATTCTTCCGCAAATGTGACAAGTGCCAACGATTTGGAAATCTCATACATCAACAGGCAGAACCACTTCATTCGGTCATGTCACCGTGGCCATTCATGAAGTGGGGAATGGACTTGGTCGGGCCGCTTCCAACAGCGCCCGGTGGGGTAAAATTTATTTTAATTCTCACAGATTATTTTTCTAAATGGGTGGAAGCTATTGCCTTGGCTAAAATTCGTGAACAGGAAGTTATCAAATTCATTCATCAGAATATCATTTGTCGTTTTGGGATCCCGAAAGAGATCACATGCGACAATGGTAAGCAGTTCGTGGGGAGACGAATCACAGCCTTCTTCGAAAAGTGGGGGATCAAGCGAATTGCATCAACACCTTATCACCCCAGCGCAAATGGACAGGCTGAATCTTCCAACAAAACAATACTCGAGTACTTGAAGAAAAGGATGGATGATTCAAAGGGCAACTGGCCGAACGAACTCCCCGGAGCACTGTGGGCTCATCGGACAACGGTAAAACACAGTACCGGGGAGACACCATTCTCACTTGTCTATGGAGCAGAAGCACTGATACCGGTGGAAGTGGGAGAGCCCAGCCTTCGGTTCGCCCACTCCACCGAAGAAGCTAACACAGAGGCCATGCTGGTAGATCTGAACCTGGTCGAAGCAAAAAGGGATATGGCATTTGTTCGGATACAAGCACAAAAGCAAAGGGCAGAAAACTATGTCAACAAAAAACTCAGGTATCGATCTTTTAATATAGGTGATTATGTGCTAAAAATCAAAAGACCAAACAAGGATGAACCCAACGAAGGGAAGCTAGGAGAAAATTGGGAGGGACCTTTCCGCGTCAAGGCAGTGATCGGAAAAGGTTCATACCGACTCGAAACAATGGACTCCAAACCGGTGGACTTCAATTGGAATGTCACACAACTGAAGAAATACTATTTTTGAGGTTCTGCGGTATCAATCTTCACCCTTTACTTCCACTTCGCAATTTTTATTATTCCTCCATCGGAAGATGCTTTTATTATTTGGTACTAACATCTTTAGATGATAGGCATAGTTGGAGTCGAGTGATGACAAACATCACCCGCGAACACTTGAGCTCAAAACGCTCCGATCGGGGTCGATAAGTCTGACGAACACTCTAACGTGGTCTTCATCTATAACGAGTTTCTTGGTTTTGGTCTCCCAATGATTCTGTTTCAGGTAACGAAGTCGAAGAACCAGTGTTCGCCTACTCATTCTTCGCACCCAAACACTGGGGGGATGAAGGTAGCATGAGGGTCATCGGCAGATACTGGGGACTCGTTCGAAATTCGACAGAAGTTCCAACGTTCACTCGAACTGGGGACTCGCTCAAAATTCGACAGAAGTTCCAACGTTCACTCGAACTGGGGACTCGTTCAAAATTTGACAGAAGTTCCAACGTTCACTCGAACTGGGGACTCGATCAATTTTTAACTCATGTAAATGACCCGATAGCGGTTGAACGTCTATGCCCTACGGCTGTATCTTGTAATCGGTCAAACCATACGATCTGAAATGTATCAAAGGCCCATTAGCGGCTTATTTCAATAATATACAACACTTTGGTATACCTTTACGTTTTGTTCAGTTTAATCGATCGTTTTTACATTTTGCTCACCAAAGGTTAAGTTTCATTCCGAACTCGTGAAAATGTTCGAAGAGTGCATTACGTAAGAATGAGACGTCATTCCTTGCTACGCGCTAAAGACATTGGGCCCCAATCATTTCATTTGACGAATATCGTTATAACTTCAAAATTTTCGAACAGATACATCAAACTATCTTCGGAAAACAATACAACGATAAAAGCAACGAACTTTCCATTGATAGAAATATGTACATGACTTCATTACAGTATGAGGTCAAAAACAAAAAGTTGAAAACAAGTTCACTCATCTCCATCTGATCCCTCATCGGAAGAATCTGGAGAGAGGCCAAGTGCCTCACGAGTCATCCTCACAACTTGTATTGCCTCTTCAAGCTCCTTAGCCACATCGACTTCACACTCAGTCATCTCCCTCAACAAGTCCCGCCTCGACTCCGCTAAAATGAGCTCCCTCCTGTCTTCGAAGTCACTCTCCATCGAATGCCTTTGGGTAATAAACTCCTTCTGAAGAAGCGAGTTTCTCTCCGACCAAGCATTGTTCTGAGCCGTCAGATCGTCGTAAGAACCTCTTAGAGTACGAAGCTCTTCGTTCAAACGAATTATCTCCGACTCTTTGGTCTTCGACTCAGCTTCCAGTTTGGCACACTTGTCACCCATGCAACTCTCAAGCTGACCGAGCTGGTCGTTCAAAGCTCGAACTTGGGACTCCAGCTCTGATTCTCGAAGAGCATGGGCGGTGGCCTTTTTAGCCGATTCAGCTTCAAGCTCAGAATACTTTACTTTCAAGATCTTTAAGTTGTTATGCCACCCATCACCGGCAGAGGCAAGGAGAGCAACTCTCTCGTTCAGATGAGCTATTTCGGCTTTGAGCTGGCGAATCCGATCGGCTGACTCGATGGCCATGATTGTGTTCTGAAAACAAGAAACAAAACGATCCCATAAGGTAAAAAGTAGAAAAGGTTCAAACTAAACAGAAACTGGAAGGAAACGTTACCCGAAAAGCACTAAAAGCGATTTGGGAGGACAAGCTCACATCGCTATAACAATTCAATCGAGCCTTTTCCATCGGCCCCATCACATCAAAAAAGTAGTTGGCAAGATGCTTTGGGCATCTGAGCAGATCAACTTCTCCGGGGACGGTTATAGCCAGTGATCGGGTGTTAGCCTCCCCCGCAGCCTTGGCTCTTTTGTAAGCTGCAAACGCAGCAGCTTTCTCGTATCGAGGAAGGCGAACGATAGGTTCTTCATGGTCCGATGCGTAGAAAGACGAGCCAGAGCTTTCTGTGTGCCTCGACCTCGTCGTTGTCGTAGGACGATCAAAGGGGAGCTTGCCCTTCCTGGGATCCCTTTCCCTCGGTATATCGCTCGAAGGGGCACCATCGACGCCCCCAGCAGACAACATCCCAAGGGTTGGGGCAGTGATTATCTCTTTTCCCCCCGAACCAGAAGTAACGTCGATCAAGTCCTCCTCCGCTATCGGAGGAAGGATGGGCCGCCCATCACCACTGAAATCGCCAACATGAATTCGGTCGTACTCCTCGGCCGCCTTGAGCTGCTCAGCCACTTCAAGCATTCTTTCTTTCATTGGCCTTTTCGGCCGTTCCAACGGTTGCTCAGACCCAGACTCCTCATCTTCCCCGAAGGGAATCCGAACAAGAGTTCCCCCCTCGGCGGCCTTTGCCGCTTCGACCGCTGAAACGGCCCCCTTAACGATCTGCTCGATCGGCTTGGGATCAGCCGACGAGCCAGCTCCCTGCGGAGCACTCTTAACAAGCAGCCTTGCCCTAAGGTCTTGATAAGAGGTTTTTTTTTTTTTTTTTGGAGGAGTTCCACTTACGTTCTCCTCCCTAACCTCCTCCTCCTCCTCGACGATCACATCTTCAACCGGCCCAGCACCAGCACCAGTGATACCTGTCGATGGCGATCTGTTAAAATATAACAAAAAGCAGAGTCTGATCAAAGGCGAAACTAAACTTACCATGATTTTTTGCCTTCACTTGCAGAAGAGCCGCGATCGGCTTCCACGCCCTTTGATCGTTGGTGGTCTCCTTCAAAACCTTCTTTAGCCAGTCAACAATGTCGGGAACCAGTTCGAACAAAACTTTGCTGGCTGCACATACAAGAGAGTAAGAACGTGGAAGAACATAAAGCCAATTGAAACATGGAAGAACATAAAGCCAATTGAAATTACAAACTTACGTGTTCGGTTCCACCCAACCGGAAGGCGTTCAGCCCCTGGGGCCACAAGCTGCTCCGTGGGGATGTAAACGAAGCATTGATCCCACGCCCTAAGATCATCATCGTTGTCAGAAATTAAGGCTCGACTACCTCGCTTTTGCACGGTAATGATGCCCGCCTTATAAACTCGAGGAGAATACAAGTGAAGGATATGCCTGAGTGTCACCTCCACCCCCACTTTCTTGCCAATCCATCGATACATGGCGACCAAGCGCCATACCATCGGGGAAATCTGCGCCAAACACACCTTGTACATGCGACAGAACTCCTCGATCATTGGGTCGATCGGCAAAGTAAACCCGATCGTAAAGGGGTACATCAAAACGGCAGAATGACCCCCGTAAAAGGTGGTCAGAGTCGATCTCCTTGGAGGGCACACTACGTCGATCTCACCCTCTTTCCAACCACAATCTTCCCTAATCCGTGGTATTGACTCCTCGGTAACGGCACAAAAAACTGAGTCTACGGGAATATTTTTCTTTTTGGCCAGTTGAACGTCGTTTTGAGTACTAACCTTGCAATCATCGTCGTAAGTGAACTTCTTCGGGAGAATATCGGTGTAGAGTTTTTCTGGCCCAAAATCTTTGGGCTTCCTCTCCCTTTTCTTCCCTTTTTTGTCTGTAACTGCCATGGCTTGCGGTGGCGCCATGGCGGGTGCCGTGGAGGCAACGGCGGCGGAGGGAGCATTTTCAACATCAGTTGTGTTGTGAGAAGACATTGATAAATTAAGATGAGTGAACAAAATAAAGTGGGTAACCAAGGCTGATCAACGCAAGGCACTGAATATGTTTTGAAGGGTTTTTGAAGTAAGTTTGAAGGATTTAAAATTTGCAGGAGATGTAAAATTTATGAAATCAAAATGGAGCTGATATTTATAGAAGGAAAGTCATCATGATCTTGGGAATTGGCAAAAACCGCCGTCCGCACGATCTCTGACACGCGCAGTGATTTGAAGTTGAAGCGACAGTTTGGCGTTTCAAAATGAAGGGACACGAGCGAGCCACGTGTTTTCCCGCTTTAACTTTCAAGCCACTTGCGAAGTGTTACGATCACAGGACTTCGCAAGTGGGGGGACTATCTGTATTGGTCGATTTTCGTTCTTCAAACGAGGATGGTGTGTTCGGTTTTCGTTATTGTTTCCGAGGACATTGTCCGATTGATTCGCTTCAAGAACTTGATCAGAAGACCACGAAGGCGCTGACTTTAGCGGATAAGCTTTAATGAACTTATCCCACTTTTATCGGAACCGACTTAACGTATTTGAAGGGACGTGGGCAGTTGTGGAGAAAGAGACGTGAAGAAAGAAAGAATCCTTCTAGGGTTGGAAAAGGCTCATTGTCAGCCTATAAATACTGTCTTCATCTTTTATTTGAGACACGTTCATCTGAGCAAAGATTACTCTATTCTTCAAAACCACTATTCTTCTTGTCAAGAAAATATTCAACAGTGTCGTTTACCTTTGTCAATTTGTTACGTCAAAGATCATCATTGTATTTAAAGCTTCGATCGTGATTTGGTTCAAACGTGGAGGGGGACCTGTTCTTTCCATTGAAGCAACATCCATCGATCCATCAAATACAATAAGCCTTTACTGCTTTGATTATTTACTTATTGCTTGCTTCGTTTAGATCTGCATTTATCTTGATCGTAACATCTTTTGCCTGTTAACCTGTGTTTAATTCAAACAATCTGTTATCGTCACTCATTTGGCAACTAATCGATTTGTTCATCGGATCCATTGTTCGATTACATTTGTTCGTTAGCCATTGTTTTACTTTATTCATTTCACTTGGTTGTCATCGTATTGCTGTTATTTTCATCGATTCGAGTATCATAACCGTGTTCGGATAATTGCGCATCTTGATAAAACGAAGTCATCTCATCGTATATCACTATCCTTTCACTTAGTTCGAACTTGATTGACAGTATTTATATCCTTGCCTGACATCGGATTTAATTGATATCGAATTTACTTGATACCGAATCTACTTGACATCGATTTTAGAATTACTTCTGCATCAAACTCTTGAGATCGATTAATTCGTTCACGTAAACTATCTATCAAACGATCAAATTGAGATATAAAACGGTCGCCTTAGACTCAACTAAATATAAATCTAATTGTAAAACCTGATATATTTTTTGGGAAATACAATACTAACTCTTGAAAAAAAAATGTTTAAAAAGTTATGATAAAATTGTAATGTTGCACTTATGTGAGACAAGATAACAATTACAACAATTAGACACGGCAAAATTTAGTCTTGTATAGTTGTTATTTATATCGATTTTACACTATTAATGTAATATAATTGATTAAATTGTATTTTATGAAGTACACGTCATATTATATATATATATATATATATATATATATATATATATATATATATATATTTCACGTTATATTGCATATATCTAACTTAACACAATAACGTAATTTTTTTTTATGTTGTCGTAAAATACAACCCGGCACGATAGCTCTAATTCTTTGTCGGTATAAAGTGGAACGAATTGAGGTGTAAGAAAATGGAGGTATGTAAGTTAAGTTGTTGTTGTCGAATACAATAGAGACCAAATTTTTTGAAACCGTATGTAGCAGACAAATCTTTGTAACCGACACTTTTTCATTCGGCACGTCTGTAAGAAAGTTTTGGGGGGCGTTGTATAGAAGATCCCATACATCACCAATACGATGTATTTTAGGCATCCTCCTTATTGCTGACCTATTCTACAAAACAATGCCCTTGGACTCTAGTGATTGTGTAATTGGACTAAATGCACTTTTTCACCGACAAAAGTTTGAGGGACTTTTGTTTTATTACAAAAGATTGTGGTTGATCACTCATTCTTAATTTGAGGTTCATCTATGCAAGGGGCATGTAGGATTAGACATTCTTTAGTGTAAATTTAGACTTTAGTCATAATTATTTGTTCTGAAACTTTAAACTAAAAAACATAAGTTTAAGATTGGAGTTTTGAATTGGAAAACTAAGCTTCATGATACATTGAAATATTGGAAATCTGACAAATTTGTATTGAGGTTGTTCACAATTTCTGATGCCCCCATCAGAACTTGAAAATTGAAGCTAATTTTGAACAAAATCCTTAAATAAGGACAATACAGGACACAAAAAAAGGGATATCTTGTGAAAGTTGGGCAAAGTGCACGCATAGCCACTTTTGCCAGTGATCTTTTGTTTGAGGCTACAGTTTTTATTGGCTTTGCATGTTAGGCTATTTTTTAGAACTTCAATCTTGTGGGTTGAACTTCACACAAGTTCAGCCCAAAATGATTGAAGTTCAACTTCAGCCCACCACAAGGGTTGAAGCGCTGAAGTTGAACTTCAGTCTACAATGGTTGAAGTTTACACATCTATGCCTAAAAGTTCAGCCCTTACGGATTGAAGTTGAACTTCATAACTTAGGCATGAAGTTCAACCACAAAGTTTGAATTTCAGCCTACAAAGATTGAAGTTCCAAAAAGTGATCTCTCATGTAAAACTGATAAAAAAAGTGACTTCAAATCAAATACCAATGGCAAAAATGGCGTGGCAAAAATGGCGTGCGAGCGAAATTTTTACGTTAAAATTCCTTAAAGCCAACTCATAGATGACCCAATCGGGGTAATTTTGATTACTAGTCAGTTTTGGCACCACTTAAAAGAGAATCAATCAACAATTCTATATCTTTAAAAAAGTTGACAGATTTAAACACACACACTTTTTAAAGACTAGCCACACGAAAAAGTCGGAGAATTTGAACCAAATCCTAGCAAATTTTGCTGGTAATTAGTTCAAAGTTTCAGGAAATTTTACTAGAGCTTAATATTTGAAGTCCCAAGTATTTTTAACTGGGACTTTCAAAACTAGAATTTTCAAAGTCCAAGTATCTTGTACTTGTTATTATACTTGTATTTCGAAAATTTTAGTTCAAAATTCAAAGTAAAAATACTGAATTTTCCGTGTATATTGGATTTGACTATTCTTTAAAAAATATTTCAATACTGGCTAGTAATTGAGCAGAAGTGTAAACTGGCTACAGGGTCCAATAGAAAAGAGGTTTTTACCCCTACTAGACATTTGTTGAAAGTATTTGCCTTATGTAGCCTCCTTTTTTTTCGATTTACGTTTATGGCCGATTTTTAAAATTTTAATAAATATTAATATTTATTGTACATAATTATTAATCATTAACTGTTATAATAAATAGGGTAGTTAAGGGATTCTGATTAATATTATCCCATTTATTTAGGAAGTTGAACGTTTAGTTTTAATTACCGTCAATATAGGGATTAGTATTAGTTGTTAACTGCTGTTCCGTATTCCTATGCATCGTGTGCAAGTAATGAATAATTATTGCGCCTTTTCATATACAAAATTCAGACGAAAGTGAATGTTTTATTTCTTGGCTTTACATCTTCTCACAAGCAACCTTTTATATCCCTCTTTCTTATATATGCAGTATGATGCTTTTTTTTTATCATATCAATCTTATATCTGCCTACTAATTTTTAATTTTTTTTTATTCAAATAGTATGAATTTAAGGAAAGGTCGTCGTTCCGGCGACAAAATGTCAGGCCATGGTCATATAATTTCTGAAGATGATGATTTTACTGAGTCGATTCCGTTGAATGCATCTGCTTTGTCTTCGAGATTCACTCGTTCCAAGGCTGCATGCAGTCAAAAGAGAAAGGTTTCTGATAAGAGTTCTCGTGCTGTGAAATTTGATAATGATGTAGTGGAGGTCGTGGTTCCAGACGTTATTTCTAAGAAGAAGGTTAGAAGAAACGCTAATGTCAAGTCGGACGATTGTGGTATTAAGGATGTTCATGAGTTGAAGGTAATTAAATTTTTACTTTGTACTGCTTTTTGGTAAAAATCTCTTTGCATGTGTATATTAGGAGTTTTAATTTTATAATCAGATGGAATTTTGTTGATTGATATTATTTGTTCGATTTTCAGTATTCACTTATTAAACTCATTATTTATGGTAGATATGTTGTTTTATATTAATATATATGTTACTTATTTAATTCATATTTGCGTCAGTTATAATTGTATTATATTAATTTTTGTTATGTTTGTACATTTTAATTGTTTAATATTGTTGTTGATTTTTTTGTTTTTTATAATTTCTTGTTTTGCTATGTCTGTTGCGTCTGTTTTTTGCTCTTATTGTAGTTTTGTTGTGTTTCTATTGTAGTATTCTGTCTTGTTTTTCTGTATTGTTTGAATATGTAGTAAATATGTGTTGTTTTTGTCAGATATGGGAATATTACACTCCGAAGGAAAACTTTGGTAACAGGCCAATTAATGTCCATTGCAACAAGGAAATAAGCGCGGAGTTAAAACAAAGGTTATGTGGTGGTTTATATGATAGGTTTAAAGCTACCTGTTTCGGTCATTTTCTCGACTTGCCTGCCTTTCATGTTCAAAATCAAGTGCTTGTTTCTTTGTTATTTTTGGAAGTAGTACGACCATGTGATGATGCTTTGTTTTTTATTGTGAATAATCAGAAGATTAAATTTGGTTTGAAGGAGTTTGCTATTGTAACTGGTCTTAAATGTGTTGGTGATTCTTTGAAAGATTATAGTAGGGAAGATGGAAATCGTCTTGTTATGAAGTATTTCGGTGGGGTAGAGAGGGTGTCGAAATCTGCATTGGATGAGTGTTTTAAAAATAAAATGTGGGAAAGTGATGACGATGCTATTAAAATATCTGCTTTGTATTTGATTAATACTTTTCTGTATTCAACTAAGAATAGTGAAACGAATCCTCATTATATTGATTCTGATCATTTTGATATTGTTGAATCCGGTGAATGGGAATCCTATCCTTGGGGTTATAAGATATTTCATGCGACTATTGAATCTTTGCATGACAAGGTCTGTGTTTGGAAGTCGTCTTACAGATTTGCGGGGATGCCATATGCCTTGCTTGTTTGGTTTTTTGAGTGTTGTCCAACAGTAAATGGAAAGCTGGCCAATCGGGTTGGAAATAAGGTTCCACGAATTTTGAATTGGGAGGTGACAAGGCATCTTTCGTTTAATGAGGTTCAGAAGTGTTTTTTTTCTTTATCTGGTGATAAGGTAAATAAGTTTTATGTTATGATATTTTATATATCTTTTAAGTAGTATTCATATTTATGTTTTATATTTGTTTAAATATTATATCCAGATGGTGGTTCAAAATATTATGCCGACTGATAATGAAGTCGAGTATTTGAGTTTGGCTGAAGTTGAAGAGAGTACCATTGGTGAAGAAATATCAATTCAGTCTGATGATGGTATACCTTCTGTGAAAATAGGTGGCGAGTCGAAGGGTTTTAATGATATGTTTGTTACTAAAGTAGAGTTTATTAAAGAAATGGACTCTGTGAAACAAAATCAGGTGGGTTTGAAGCGGGATATTGAGAAAAGTAACCTTGCAGTTGATGGGTTAAAAGAGTTTATGGTTGCAACAGCTGATCGTTTTTTTAATGAGTTGGAACTAATTTCAAAGAAGATTGATTTGAAGTTTCAAGAGCAGGTGCGATATTGTTGTTTAGTCTTTTATTGGTGTCATATTGGTTAATATTTGTGATGCTTTAACAATAATTTTTTTTTGTTATATAGGCTGTAGGTGCTGATGCTGGTTTCAGTTTTGGTGGTTTTGGTTCTGATCAAGAAGATGTTCCTGATGAACCTAATAATGCTGTTGTTGATGGGATTTCAAGTACTCCATGTGGGAAATCTGTTTTAGGTTTGTTTTTTTAAGGTTATGATATTATAAATTTTACCAGAGATGTTGTTTAGTAGATTTTACTGAGTTGATAGAACCTGGTTGTTTTCTTTATTTTTTACTTTTTTATCTTGCAGATAATGTAGTTGCTGAGTGTGGTATATCTTTGGAGCATTCAACCAATAAGGATGATGCACTTGTAAATGCGATTGGTGAGTTGTTATATTAATGTGCAACTATAGTTATTGTTGCTGCAATATTAATGCGTATTTGTTTTAGTAGATGTCTTCAATCTCAGGAAGATATGGTGGATTGTTTTATTCTGTTTTCTTTTATTAGTACCTCGAAGGCTTGATTTTGCTGATGTTGGAAATCAAGAGGTAGATGGATCAGGTATTGTGTCTATGTCTACGCAAGAACTAAATATTATTGATGAGAGTGTTAAGAGAAAGATGGAGGAATCTGCAGAACGTAAAGCTTCTACTGGTAAGATATTTTATTTGTTTTTATTAGCCTTAACTTTATGTATATTTGGTATTTTTGTAGTTTAGATAATATTATTATGTTGCATTTTCTTTGTTTATTATTGAATATAGGTGTTGGAAGAATGTCATTCATAGCGGATCCTATACATAAATCATGTGTGATGGGCTCTGAAGATACATTGGAGAAATTAGTTGTTTGTGACAGAACTGTTATGGGTATCTTTATAATTTGCTGCGTGTGCAGCATTATTTAGTTGTTTTTATAATTCTGTATTATTGTAATTAGTCTTGATAATATTTGGTAATGGAAACTATATTATAGATAGTGCAGGTGTGGAATCTTTGTCGGTTCAGGACCTTAATATTATTGATGATATTGTAGAGAAAAGACTTCAAGATTCTGCTAAGCGTAAAGGTGATATTGATAGTTTTTTTATATATTATAAATATTCAGTATGTTTAGGTTTATTTTGATTTTATGGATATTTATGTTTATTAGTTGTGTGTTATCAGGGTTATTGGTTTCTACCAATGATAGAATAATGAGTGATCAAGCAGAGGTGGATACTTTTGTTGCTGAAAGAATCATTGGAGCGAATTGTGGTTATAGTAATATTGGTTAGAATCTTTTTATGTTTAAATATACAACTGTATGGTATATGTTTTATTTTGAATATTAGTTAATTAGTATATATGTTATTCATGATTGTTCATTTTTTCTGTAGTTCCAACTGAAGAAGGACAGGGTCTTGACTCTATTTGCACTGATGAGTTTAGTATTATTGGACGAGTTGATGAGTCTGTGGTGAGAGATGATGCAGTTTGTAAAACCGTGGATATGTGTTAGTATATTTGTTATTTGAATAGTCATTTATTGTTATAAGATATTTATAATGGATTTCTGAATCTTACTGGTGTATATTCATTAAGCAGCTGTTGATGAGGTAATTGAGCAGGATTCATCCAGAGGTTTTCCCAATTTTAGAATATTCGATACTCAAGAAGAAGAAAAAATTTATGGGAAAAATGATGCATCATCTGTTGAAGGGAGCAAATCTGTTATTGCTGAGCATCTGAATGCTGCTGATAAGTTTGGTTAGTCTCATCTTTCAGTTTATATGTATTCAATTTAAATTTAATGCATGGTCATATATGGGAAGTGATGTATATTAAGAATGTTGATTTATTACATTTTTATTGAATCTGCAGCGTTGGTACTTTTTAAAGAAGATTTTTTAGAAGCAGGAGGGGGTAATAATATAGGTGACAAATACTGAAATATATTGTATTTGGTTTTTAATGTAGTGTTCCTTTCAAACTTAATGTTTATGATGTTTTGTTATTTGCTTATATTATATTTTGATATAAAATATTTCTAATTGTGTAAGTTTATTTAATGCAGTTCCTAATGATCCTCATGTGAATATTAGCGATGATGAAGAATTAAATAGATTGCTTAGGGAAATTGATGAGTTTTCTGATAAGGATGATGACACTATGCCAGAGAGTGTTTCTGAGGATGATAAAGTCAAGCAAAGGATGTCTGCTAAACAAACAGCAGTGTTTGTTCGAAATGCTGTTCGGTATGATAGGTCACGTTTGGTTCATACTGGTGGTTCATCTTCTAGTACCAAAAAGTATTTCATGAGTTCGAAATTTGCAATGAAGCATCCTTTTTTTTGCAAACCTTTGCGTCGTGTTGATCCAAAGCTGTCTGCTAGCTACTCATCCTGGATTAAAAATAGGTTGATGAAGAATAGGTAATATTACTTTAAGTTACTTTTAGATATTAATCATATTTGTTTAGACGTCATTATCTATTTATAATATATTTTTAATTATTTACAGGGACCCTCCCTACCATTTTACTGCTAATATTTTGAGGCCTAGATTTGACTTTGGCGTTTGTCTTGTTTCATCCAAAGATTGGTTCTATAATCTCTATTCTGCGGATGATCCTCTTCAAGAAACGGTATTATATGTATCTATGTTATAATATTGTGATCAGTTTTGTATTTTTTGAATACTAACATATTTTTCTTTATTGATTCTTAGCATATTGATGTTATAATGTACTACATTCGCAAAATGGCCAAGTATGATCCAGCTGTGCAGTGTCGTATTACTACGACTGATTGTTTGTTTGATTCTACAATAAGGGATATTTATAAGCGTTATAAGAAAAATAACAATGTTTTATCTGTTGCTGCGGAGAATCAATTGATACTTGATTATTTGAAGGGAATGTCTATCAGGTGTAATTTTCATTGGTCGATGGTGGATGATGTGTTGCTTCCTATAAAAGTTTTTGAAGATTGGCATTGGATATTGGGTAGGCTTTCATTTAAGCACAGGGTGATCTATGTGTATGATCATAAGTTAGACAACCCTTTTTATGATGATGAGCTGATTAGAGCGGTTGAGCCGTATGCCATCTTGATTCCATTATTTTTGTCTGTCATGGGATTTTATGATATTCGTGATGATTTGAATCCTGCTGATTACATATTTGGGGAGAAACCAATATCTGAAAAGTGGGATATTTTACACATTTATGACATGACTGGGGTTCCGAAATCGTAAGTGTTGACTATTTTTTTTTTTGTATTTTTTTCTTTATTTGTGATTTTATGAATTTTAAAATATACTGTTTTGCAGTGATTATTCAGTGTTTGCTCTTACTTTTGCTGAGCATTTTTTACTTGGGCGTACTATGCCTTCGTCTGGATGCAATATCAAGCGTGTTAGGAAACGTTTTGGAGCACTGTTGTGGGATTACGGATTGAAGAAGCTGGAGGCAAATCAGCAAAGTGATGTTGAAGATTAAAGTTTATTTGTAGTGGGTTGTTTTTGATATGAATTATCCAGTTGTAATACGCGTTGAACGCTTTTTGTTTTGGTTTTTGTATGAACATATGATAACTGGTTGTTAATGGTATTTTAAAGTCGGCTTTCATTTGCTTATTTTTGGTGATGTGAAATTCATGGTTATAATTTATTTATTAAGTTTTTGAATCTGTTCTTGTTAAACTGGTGGTTGGTAAATAAGATTAATTCTGGTTATAACTTAATATTTCAGCATTGGCAGGGCATCAATTTTGTATTCAAAACTCATCCAATATTTTTTAGGTGGTCAGATATTAATATTAAGTTTCATGTAATATCTCCATCGCATATGGAATATTTTCTGTGTATACATGGTACTATATTATTTGTTTTATTTCGCACTTTGTTGATATATATATATCTTGTTCTATTTGTTATTATTTAATCTTTTTAGCAATGCTAAACTGCTAATATTTTGGTATAGATGGTATTATAGTTGAATGTTGGTGTGGGAACTTCAAGTATTTTTGATCATCTGTAAGTAGTACTTATCCTTTTAGTCAATTGATAGGCTTTGCAGTTTGTATACTGTTGATCTTATTAATTTACTATGGCTGCAGGTGTCCCAGATTCAAGTAATCCAGGTTTCTCTTATGCAGAACTATGTTGCTGAAACTTTAATGCTCATTTCAATACTATATCTACAAAGTTAATATTCTTCTGATGAATATGTGTGTTGACTGATTAAAGTTATGTTAAATTCACATTGATTAGAAATCAGTAATGTTTAAATGTTAACATAGCAGTCATGATAGATATTACCTAGAATATATTCTAATATTATACAATGTAATCAAACTGTATGCAACAGCAGACTAATTTTGTTCTTCTTACAAATAAAAACTAAAGTAAAGATAGCATTGGAGGATTTCGACATGTTTTTCTGTTGTGACCCTCGTTCCCACAACGGCTACAAGCTAGTTTGCATTTTATTTCCCATGGTGCTCTTATTCTTCTTTTCTTTGGTCTCCCAGATTTTCTGCGCCCCTTTGGTGGTAGGACTTCTTGGAATAATATTTCTTCTGGTACACACCATGCACTCTGGTCTTGCATAGGGAAAACAGGATGTTGGTATGTTTTCACAAGATTCTCTTTTGTGCAAATTGTTGAGCAGTAGGCATAAGCGTCCATGTTGTTGAATCTCAGAACTGCTTGTGCGTGTGGGCATGGCATCTCTTCCAATTGGAACCTCCTACATGTGCAGGTTTTATTTTGAAGGCATATAACATGCTTTATTCTTCCATCATGAACTTCATACATGTATTCATTTGATGGAATCACCTATATATTTTCAAAGTATGTATCATCAGTTGTATAATTTACTGTCCAAAAACATATGTAAATATATGTATGATTGTTTATGCATACCGACATCCTTCTTGAATCTTCCATGTTTGCTTTGAATATACCTTGATTCTTGTTGGTTAGTATCTTGAAAGTTCCAATTGCTTTCTTCTTGTTTTCCCAATTCCACTTTCTTACCATGTCTCTCATTGATTCCAGCAATTCCACAATGGGCAGTGACCGTGCTTCTTTATTTCGTCCATTAATAGATTCTGCAATGTTGCTTGTCATCATATCTGCTCTATTTGCTTCTGAGTATGCACGCGACCATTTTTGGAATCCAATTTCGGCTAGGTATCTTTTCACTCTTTTGTCTATCTTTTCTAGTTCCTTCATGTAGTGTGCAAACTCTTCAATTGTATAAGCCTTTGCCAAGGTGAAAAATATATCTGCTGTTTCCTTCCTGCTTATTTTAAAGTTTGTTTTGATGTTGTTCCACAGATGGTAAACACATATGCAGTGTGGCAGTTCTGGATATATTGTTGAACAAGCACGTGAAATGCTAGGACATCTATCTGATACAATACACATTCCAGTTCGGACTCCATATGTGTCTCTGAATGTTTTAAAAAACCATTCCCATGATCTTTCATTTTCTGAATCCACTACTGCGTATGCCAATGGTACAATGCTTCCTATAAAATTTGTAGATATTAGAAGAGTTTATAAGTGCAGTTGCATAGTAGTATGTAAGCATATTTGACAGCAGGTTTAGTTAGATTGTAATAAAATTACCTTCTCCATCCTGTGTTGATGCTGCAATCAAAGTGCCCCCATGAATATCTGAGATAAAACAGCCATCCACTACCACAACCGGTCTGCAGTATTGCCAGCTCTGAATTGATGCATTTAATGAAATGTATACATATTTGAACCTATTATCATTTGTTCTTTGCAGTCTAGTCACTGTTCCAGGATTTGTTTTTTCTAGCATATACAGGTAACTTGGCAAGACACTGTATGATTTTGACGGATTACCTCTTAATAGCTCTAGTGCCCTTTCCTTTGATCTCCAAGCTTTCATATAATTAAGTTCCATACCATAATCATGCTTAATATCCTGTATTATATTATTTGGGGTGTAAACCCTTTTAGGATCTTTGAATTTATCCTTAATTATTTCACCAATTGTTGCATAACTTGCGTTATGCTCTGAAAGAATTCTTTCTTCCTCTGGACAAGTATGGTTTTCATTAAATTTGCGTATTTTAAATACGCCTGATCCACCTACACTTGATGACTGCATTCTCCAATCACACATAATGCTACTGCATATCAATGCGTACCTATATTTACAGATCATCATCAAAATTTTTGTGTAATTCTTTGATAATCATTCAATATTATATACTAATAAATATATGTATTTGCAAATATTAGTATGAATTGTTATGTTATTTTGAAACTTGATACCTGGAAGCTGATGATCTTTCAACTCTGTATTTGAAATTCTGTTGTAGTGCTAGATTTTTCATTACACTGACAAGTGTTTCTTTGTTTCGATACAGTTGTCCTTCATAAATTTCGCTTGTCATTGTGTTGCTTATGATCTGACTGGTTGATAAAGAGATGTGGTCATAGTCATTGGTCTCAGTATTGACATTCTCATTAGCTTACTGCTCCATTTGCTTTGTGGATTCTGGTAATTCTTCTTGGCTTTGCTGCGATAACACATCGTTTGCTGTTGCACATATTATTGCACCAGTTTTTTCCTCCATTGTGACACACAAAGGATATTGTGTTACATCTGTTGTACTTTGTCTTAGATCTATGAAGAATCTGAAGCTCATATCATTGTATATAAGCATTGGCTTTAATCCTTCTTTCAATTTGTACTTGATATTGAATGTATCTTCAACACCAACTTCATCAAGCATTTTCCTTATTGAACTTAGTAATGATCTGTATGAACAGTTTTGTTTGACAACAATACCATCCATCTTGTAGTTTTCGTAGTTATCATTGATATTCCATATCCCCTGGTATTGTATGAGCAGATGTATTTCATCCATCATATGCAGGATTCGTTTTGAGGAATATTTGTATTTGGGAACTGTTTTGTAGGATTTTGAAATCGTGCAGCACTCTTTATGTATATCGGTTTAGTTTCAGTTCATAGGCAGTTTATGTGAACGTGGTTATTCCACTTCCTAATTTGGCGCCTTGAATTCTGTTTTCTGAGTCATTTGTTTCCGGGAAATTTTTGTTAATATTCATTATTAATAATATTATAAATATAAATATTTATTTTATTTGTATTTTAAATGGCTATAAATAGTTATGGCTAGTTGTTAGTAAATATTTTCTTTATGTGGCTGTTTATGTAAAGAACCCAATAGAAAAGGGGAAAGTGCATAAATAACCAATTTTTGGCTCGCAAGTCACTTTTTAGAAATATTTAGTTTTTAGCTATTTTCTAAATTTTATACCTTGGGCTGAACTTCAGACCCTGTGGGCTGAACTTCAGAACATATGGGTTGAACTTCAAATTTCTACTTAAAAATAAAATTAAGACTTTGTGGGTTGAATTTCATACCTTTAGACCTTGGCTCCCCCTAAGGACTGAAGTTCGAAAAAATAGGTAAAAACTAAATAAAGTAGTTTTTAAAAACTGACTAAAAATTAAATGGCAGGGGAAAAGTGGCTCCTTGGCTAAATTTTTACATGAGAAAAGGGTGAGGCCTGAATGCAAAAGTTTCCATTCGGGTTTTGGCGCGAAGGAAAACTGGCGCGGGTTTATTGGCGGGGTGGGGGTTGCTGTTGGAGTCATCAACAGTGATGGGGAGCTTAGTAGGGTTTCGTCCTCCTCACTTCTCCGAGGTATATTTGCTTTTTAGCTGTTATCAGGTACGCATATTGAAAAATTAACCACTACTTGCATTTGATTGATACACGCACAGGATGCAGCTTGGCTTCCTGGTTGGCTTCAGCAACATGATGATGTGGAACCTATATTATCTCATCACTTAACTAATGTCGAGGTATGCTCTTTTTATTTGTTCAACCATTGCTTATTTTTCAATTTACAAACGCCTCCAGCTTTTCAATTAATACAACATCTAATAAAAGGACCTGCAATTTCTTACGCCTACATGATAACTGTAATTTGAAATAGTTACGGACTTAAGTTATGTATGCTGATGGTATAAAGATTTTTTTACACTAATTAATGCAAATCAAGAGATTTTTTTGTACCTGTTACGTACTTATTCTTTACATAGTCGGTGTATATCCAAGACCTTTCTCGAGGTCCAATTTTTTAAACGGAAATGTCCTTAGCTCCTTCACACTTGTGATACAAAGTACAGTTTTGATTAGAGTTTTATTGCTAACGAATTAGAAACAAGATAACACCTGAAGCTGAAAGTTTGTTTTCTTGTGCTGGACTTTTCTATCTGGTGAAAACTTGAGGCATTGAACTAATACTAAAGCTTCTTTTAGAACTATATGCATAATGCTTAATCATGGATAAAAGTGTAAATGTGGTTCTAAATGAATGTTTTTTATGTCTCGAAATCATTGCAGTCTCAATTCTATGTCACTTTTCGAAAGTTTTATGTCTCCCATTTTTGGCAATATGTCTCATGATAATGATTTTTAGTTTTAACTTTTTTTAAGAAGAAAGGATAACCTGAATGATTTTACATTTTGTAATCTCCTATAATCATGATATGAGCCAAGACAAATTGATTCTTGCTTACATTTTTATTAGTTCCCACTTCATATTTTTGACATGGTTTACACTTTTCTGTTTCTTCTAAACATGACTCGTGTAACATGCTAAGAATAATTTTGGCTCCCTGATTATTCTGTAGGAGTTGAACTTTGTCCAGCAATACAATGTGGTAACCTCCAATCCACAAACAACACAGGAAGATGGATATAAGAGTTGCCATCTTTTCTTATCTGGCGATGATAGTTCACCACTCAGTTTGGCACAACCGATTGATAATGTAAGCTGTAGGGAACTTGCTTTACATATAAAGAGGATTTGAAAGTTCTTTGCCTTCTTCAATGCGATGTAATTAGTAATTACGAACTTCAGTTTTCAAGTAGTAAGGATAGACTTCTTGATTGACGTGATAATTGATGTTGTGCTAGTAGAGAAAGGGAACCATCGTGTTCTTTTTCTTGACTACCTATAGTGAAGGTATTTGTGAAACGACTAAAATCTACTTACATATTTTATGTGCTAATTGCTTGTTAAGGTTAATTAATAGTATATATTTTTGTTTGCTATAAGCTGTGCATTCAATATTGTGTAGATCACAGAGTGCTTGGGTGCTAAGACCCATATTTGCACTACTTATTTCGGCCTCCTACTAGGTGCTTCTGATGAGGAAGTGGCAGAAGTTCGCTAAACGACTAGTAAAATGGAATAGGAAGTCAAAGAGGTCAAGCTAGTTGTCAAAATCAGTGCATTTCCGAGCATCCAACCTCTTTCATGTCACGTTTTAGCATGCCGCGATCTGTGACAGTCGACAAACAAGCTCTGCCAATTACAGGAAGTTCCAGAAACTTATTGATTTACTGAAAATTGCCACTGATATTATAAAGACTGGATCTTTGGGTTGGGAACAAACAGTAGTGTTTCTTTATTGGAAAAGTTGATGTGGAGATTTTTGGTGGAAGAATAGAGGTTATGGAGAAGTCTAGCAAGGGAAAAATATGAGGTGGAGGAGGGAGGGTGAAGAACTGCACCAATCAGCAGCCCTTATTGTCTAGCTCTGTGGATAGAGCTTTGAAGAGGTATCAAGATTCTGTAAGAATTATTATGGGGTGGTCAGATATGGTGTTATGAGAGTATCTTAAGTTTGCTTTTTGGCAGATGCGGACCATCTACAAGATTAAGAGGCCTTTGTGGGGAACGTAGCTAGGTGCACGCTGAAGAGTTTGGAACTTCGATTTATTAATGATAATCAAGAGAGGGACATGGAGCTTCTCGTATTCAAATGACCACATTATTTTTTAGAATATTCATGATTGTGCTACAATTCCGTTTTATATAGGTGATTGAATATCTCTGTGAGTAGGAACTCCGTTTTTTTTTTTTTGAAGTTATCTTTGTATACTCCTTGTGTGCGGGTCTTCATATGTTAGTAGTCCTTATTGAATATCACTTAAAATAATTGGGACAGAAAAAAAGTGAAGTGTAGAGAGGCCCATTATCCACCAAGTTTCGCACCAGCTGCCCTCGTGGATTTCTCGTTTATAAGGAAAAAGGAGCGAAGTTCTGGCTTCAATAATCATGTCTGTATTTCCCTAATATTAACGAATTGCTTAGGGAAAGGAGACCGTGGATGTGCATCTAGACCTCACAAAGGACACTGAATGTGCTTGTAAAAAAAAGAGCTTTCTGTTTAGGTTTTGCTTCATCCAACAAGATGGTGGACTTTTATTACTTGCTTTATCCACATTTATTTCCAGTTTTTGTTTAATTGAAGTCTGAAATAATAGTGAAACGTATACCCTATTTCTCAAATTCTTATCTATTTCTCTAGGTAGTCTATGTTTAACAATTCCTTAACCTGTTTCCACAAAGTGAGGTAAGTATGGGAAGTTCAAGTGGAACTGGTCTCTAAAAGTTTCATTATCTAAAACTGCATCTAGTGGATTTGATGGTGGTGTGTAACAGCATTAGTTCAGTCTTTCAAATTTGGGATCAACATATCACCTAAATTTCAAATACAAGGATGGACACAAGAACTTATGCTGCCTCAATAGCAGATGCAATGAATAAACACCACATTTGTCATGGAGAGACTGCATAGCCTGGGGTATTAGTTATAAAAGGTCTCAATTTCTCTCTTACCTTGGGGTATCTACTGGCCAACCTTGTGTCTGCATTTGTAGATTTGGTCCCATAATTAAATGTTTTAATGATATCATTGAACCATGGTGATTTTAGCATACCTCCACCCCCACTGGTTAATATATGGATTTTCTTTCCCGTCCTCCATTTCTTTCTTGTAGCAAACCGTGCATGTGTTCAACTTGGCATGCAATTTATAACAAAAAGTTAAACTATACATGTTCAAAAAGATGTGGATGCTAAGATGGATGTTCAACCATACAAGATTAGACAAGAATAGATGACCATATTCACGAGAAGGTTCAAGTAGCACACATGAGGATAAAATGAGAGTGTCGCTAGAGCGGGTCTAGTCACATCCTCCATCGACCTCCAGATGCACCAGTTTGTATGTGTAAAAGTAAAACCATGGTGAATAAAGGTGTTAAAGGGAATGAGGTAGACCTAAAATCACATGGAAGGAAGTTATTTTGAAGCTTAATATCTATATGCAGACCTAGCGAAAGACAGGGCACAATTGAGAAATTAAGATTTCAATAGGCGATACTTTTTTACCTTAGTATTTGTTTTAGTCATGTTAGCACATTTACTTTAGTTTCTTATGCTTTCCCGGAGTCGTTTAGCATTTCATAGATTTATGCGTTTAGAAAATAAAGACTGCTTCTAGTACTTTTCATTTTTATTTTGTCTAATATTGCCTTGAGATGAGTTTAAATAGAGTAGCATGGTCAGCTAGGAATCATATAGCCTTCCCCAACTTGCTTGGGACCGAGGTGTAGCTGTTGTCCTTTTAGTGTAGGTTTACTTCTTATTCTATCCTTCTCTCTTTTCCAAATTTAGGCTTAATGGTGATTGTTACTCCTACTCTAATCCGGTATTTGCCAGGGATGTATTCAGTTTGGTCAGGGACTTATATGCTAGTGTTGAAATAAGTATGAGATTTAGAGAACCTTTGTTTTAGAGACCCCGTAGTTTGCCGTAAACTATAGAGTACTAGAATGAAATTGGCCATGATTGGAGTGGAAAGAATATAGTGTGTTCATGTGGCCGACCAAACTAGTTTGGAAGATGTAGTTGAGTTAGATTGGTTGACAGATTCTTTCCTTCCTTTAAAAAGAGAAAGGAAGATAATGAGTGTTGCAATTTGTTCTTCGCTTTGCTTGCATGATGCTATATTCTATGTACTACTGATCCAGTCCTTAACTAGCTTTATGTTATTTTCTTTGTAAGGTGGTTCAATTTCATCTTCATCTGTCATTGGATGGTAGTTCAGAGAACCTGCCAATTACACTTGAAGATATATATGAAGCAGAAAGGATTGGGACCAGTCATGATTTGTCAGTTCAGCGTGTTCAAATCCCAACTGTTCCAGAAGGGAAGGCCAAGGAATCAAAAGTGGACGACTTTACTGGATTAGGCAAAGGACCTACTAACATGAACAAAGGGGATGAGCATGAGAGAAATGACTGCTTACATGAAGTTAATCACGTGGATGATGCAGTTGAATTGTCGATTGCTGCATCTGAAGCACTGGTTATTCATGATGTGTTCAAAACTGAATCATTTTCAAAATTTATTCCAGCTTCAACAGTGTTGGAAGCTTCACTCCAGGTGAAACAAGCACGGCTGGAAGCGTGGAAAGAGAGTCATGCAAGCTGCAATTGCTCCACTGATGAGATATCTGAAATCGATTCTTTATCAGACTCAGAAGATTTGAGAATGGAAGATGCATTTCAGGATGTGGGTTTATCTGCTATTGATTCTTCTGATATGCATTTCCATGACTTAGAGGTATCTCAGGTTAAAGATACTCTTGCTTCACAAAATCAAACATGTACTGAGAAATTGGAATATGAAGGAGCAGTTCTTCATGGAACAGACATTCTTCAGCCAGGAGATGGTTTTACCAAGGCAAACTTAAAAGATGCTGAGAGTGATATCAAAGTGGATGAAAGGTTTGGATCTTTTAGCAATGACGGGCAGAAAAAGGTAACAAATGATCCAAGTTTGGGTTTAGATATCACCCCAAAAGCACACGACAACGATCACATGTCAGATTGTCTGATGGTTGTTCCCTTACACTTGGTTGATTTTTTTGTATTTTTAGCTATGGATTAGTTTGGGCATTGATGTTATCCTGTTATGCAGAAAGTCAATTTTCGTGTCTTGGAAGGAAACTCATTTCAAGCGCCTTTAGGGTCTCCCCCTATCAAGGGCTTTAATGTTGCAGGTGGCATACTTCTCATTGCTTCCTTTTCACATTCCACTGGAAGAGTGTTTGTGTCTGATTGAATATTTCTTCCTTACAGGAGAAAGTGATGAATTACTAAAAGTAGTTCCCAAAAGGTTTGAAAGTCGTTGGTTTGGTGGTTGGAGTTGTTTTAAGGTCAGTACATTCAAATACATTTTTGTCACTGAAACAGGTGTTATTTCTATCGTAAATCCAAAGCCTCAATGATATGTCATCACTCCAAAGAAGCATACTTATGCTTAGTAATTGTCTGAGATTGTTGCACAATTCAGTTCCTTTGTACATTCATTCTCCTTTACAGTGACCAATGAATGAGTTAATTTGGCATTGTAGAGATGCAACAGACTGAAGAATATACTCATATTCTGTCTCTTTAATATCTATTTGACTCAGTTGGCTTTCATCATCAGTCAGTGTTGGGATCGCTTTAACTTATGGTTAGACCTAGGCATTGTAGTGATGATCTAGGACACACCTTTACAGTAAGGTTGAGTCTCTTTTATTCTCAGTCAGGTATGTTTTTGAACCCAATTCTCAGAGTCCTGGGAAAATCGAGGGTATGATCGTTGGACATGATAAGCATGAAAGACACAGTAATGAAAATTTTCTCTTCAGAGAACTAAATAGAAATAATTTGGTGCTTGCATAGGAAAAGAATAGCCTCACTTACTAGATGCAGTAACACAGCCAAGAAAGATTACAGTGGTGCAAGTCCAACTTGGCATTTGGGGTTTGCCTCTAAGCATTGAATAAATTCTGTTACTCTTTCTCTGTCCTCTTGCTTTGATGCTAGTTTCTCTCCTCTTCAATTGCCCGTTCTTATTATTGATAAATTAGAGAAAGAAATAGGAAGACCATGGGGTAGAGAAGAAAAAAGAGAAGCAAAATAAAAGGAGCATACCAGATGGAGAAAGTGCAGGATGTTAATGAAAAATTCATCTTCTTTTTTTCATTTAAAGTTGCATTTATTGACTGTAAAACCTGCACATTCATGAGTTGCCTTGCGTGTCCAGTCATCTGAGAGTTAATGCATAAGGAGAAATCTGCTTTCCTTGCTTGTCCTGAAGTGTGCTTTTGCAAACAAATGCGACTGCAGTGGTTGTTTTATGTTTGACAATTAATTAAGTTTTTTCCCCTTAATGGTGGAAGTTACCTTCGGAGCCTATAATTTAGTCTACATAGCTTATGAGGGCCATTGTGTGATGCCATTTATTTGAATGTGTTCATGTACACGCCAGTTCTCTGTAACCATGTCTTGTTCAATATATTGCATTAGATTCTTCATTCTTGTCTTTTATGTGCAATTATACTGGCACATTCTTGAAGGTTCTGAATTAGTTTCTACTTTGTTTCTTGAGTTTGTGGATCTCCTTGTGTTATTGTACCATCCCTAGTTATGTTGGTCAGGTGTACCTTATCTTGTGTTTTCCTTCTTATCTTGCTCTTTAGAAGGAAGTAAACCCCTGCAATCAAGCCAAAGATAATTCTATCAAAAGAATTCCTGAACCTTTTGTTGGCGAGACAAGTTATTTCTCAGAATCAGCTGACATAGCTCCAGATGCCAGTTCCTTTGTTGCACTAAAACGGGATGAAAGGATCATTGTTGCTTCTCAATTGAGTATACCTTCTGAAGTATTATGTAACAAAGGAAAGGAGATGGTACTTCTCTCTCAGGATGTTGCAAGATCTTCAAACCTATCCTTAGATGATACGCTCTGTTCTATTGTTCCGTGCAGTATATCATCTGACAATATGTCTTCTCCTTTAGCTGTATACGACCTTGTAAAGGGCAATAAACAGCAGTGCTTTGGCCCCACAGCTGAGTGCACTACAAACCTGCGGAAAAACTCGGTTCTCGATAGTCAGGTGGTTCATGGGGAACACCTCACCACTCCAAAGATTAATAAAGAAGAGATTCATCTTCCAGTTCGCCGAGAAGTAACCTCTCTAAGAAATTATAGTGTACTCTCTAACAATGGGACATCTTCGGAGAAAGGATATTGTTTTGATAATTTAGAAAGAAATGATGTATCAATGGTAAATCCAGGAGCTCAAATGACCAAAGAAAAAGGAAACTGCCATGATACTCCAACAGACGGGAATGAATTCACAGTGGCTATGCCCAAGAATACAAGCTCACCCCTTATATTGAACCCTGGATCACGATGTCGTTTCCAAACTTCAAAAGCATTTCAACATGATTTTGGGACAGAAGAAGATCAAGCTGCTATTGAATGTCCAAAAAGAAAGCGTGTCCGCTTTTTAGAAACTGAAACTGAGATTCAACGGAGCAAGGAGCCTAGAAAGACACACATGGAACTAAAATCTGGTTAGTGAACTGTAAATTAGAATTTGATCTATGTTTGTTTGAGGAGAGAGAATATAAATTCACATCTTTCATCATTTTCATCTTTGTAGGCCATACGCCCAAAGCTGCTAGAAGTTTGAGACCTTCAACTTCACATCCGGAGTCGAGAACTCAAGAACTCAAGAGACGTCTAATAAATTCTTGCCGAGTTGGAAGACGGTTGATGTTCAAAAATATGGAATTCTTAGTCACAGGATTTTCTAGGCAAAGAGAGAAGAAACTTGAAGTCCTAATCAAGAAATATGGCGGCACAGTTCTCTCTGATATCCCCCCTCCAACTAATAGGGGAAAGAGATGCAAGGGACATAAGCCTCACACAGTTCCTGTAGTTCTTTGTTCAAAGAAGGTCTGTCATTGTCTTTGTGCTTGTATTTTTGCTTCTCATTTCACAGACTTAATACTAGCAACGTATTTCTGTTTGCTCTTTCATCCCAGTAAATTGATACTACATCGAGGTTCTTCAGGCCTTTAGCGTGACGCTTATAATGGGTTTAAGACCGAACATTCCACATATATAAAGTTTTGTTCAATGACTGCCTCTGGGGCTTTGGTCGAGTTGTAAAAGTTCAACTTATGTTATGTGGATTAGACGCACGTTACGGGTTCAAGCCCCGCCCCAACCCACCCCCAGACAAAACCATGGTCTTTAGGTGGACAAGGGTATAGGGGCCAGCCCATTATCCACCAAGTTTCGAACCATGCGCAGTTGGCCCTCAGGAATTTCTATGTTTTAAAAGAATAAAGAACTATGTCCGATGACTAACTACTGCGTCTTGGCTGGTTTAATTGAATGACAGATACGGGATAATGGTTACAAAAAAGGAGGACCAGTTGTCCTGAAACCAAACTAAGTAAATATTCGACAAACAAACCCCTTGCTATCTCATTAAAGATCCATAGAAGTGGTTCCTTCTTTCTATAGCAAAGGATGAAATAGGGAATTTCAAAGGCAGGAAAGTTGATAAGTCTTCGGCCGATCTTTGTTTTTCATGTCTAGAGCAATTTTTGCTGATTGTTCAAGTTGTTGAACTGCACTTCCTAATGATTTTGGGCTTTAAAAAAAAATTAATCTATGAAAAGGTAAAGAATTTTTATTAAATAGTGTACCATGCTGGTACGGAGTACATCAGAGTATAGAGATCTTCCCTCTGTTAGTTGAAGGAGTATAATAGGTCTAACAGTGAGTCCATGTCAGCAACAACGATTTTGCGTTGTTCGACTCTCAAAGTGAATTAATTAGACTTTGAAGCTTTAGATATTGAAACCCTAAGTTGCTTGGACTCGGGTGTGAGTATCCAACACGGGTGCAGATCCAGAGGTCGGATCCTTCATGATTTAAATTTTAAGATTCGGGGGTATGGATCCAATGGTGGACAATATGGAAAGAAAGAAATGAAAGATGTTTTGAAGATCGGGCTAACCCAATTCAAAAAATTAAGTCCAACTGTATCATGTTGTTATATTTTTGGTGCAAAAAGAGTTATGCTGAAGATCAAGATGCACTTTTACTTTTGTTGGAGTCTATGTGGAGAAGTCCATGTTTTTTTGTATTTATAGTTTTATGGATTTTGCTCATGGATATTGTATATTTGGTAGCCAACATTGCCTTAATGTTGATAAATACAATGTTAACCTTTTCAAAAAAAAAAAGTACGGATACAGGTGCAGGGATTCGGCGAAAAATATATCAAATATCTAAAAATAGAGCTATAGAGTATGCCTAAATTATGATGAAGTGGAAAACTTACATGTATTTGGTTAGAGTGTAGAGAGTTTCTCTTCTATTCACAAATTTGTAGGCGAACATCTGGACACTCTTCAAGATGGTATGATCTTAGACTTAGGAAACAAAAATAGCTGAAACCACAACTTGGACTTGTTTGACTTCCACCTTGCTTGTCCTGTTGTCTGTCTATTTCCAGTCATTTCGTTTAAGCTACTATAATCGTTGATTGTACTTCTGATAATCTAAGGTGAACTTTTGCTGTTATTTGATGTTATCGCAGCTGCAAACAATCAAATTCTTGTATGGATGTGCAGTAAATGCTTCTATGCTCAAAGCTAAATGGCTTACTGATTCCATTGCTGAAGGTTGCATTTTACCACCTGAACAGTAAGTCTTCTACCATGCTTAGGATGTCACCAACGAATTTATATATTTATATATATAAAGGAATTTTCACTTTTCCAGCTATTATTTTTTGATGGAGTTTTTTCCAGCTATAATCTTCCATAGAATCTTTGTTTCATGTTATCATTCTACAATGTGTAGTTCAACCAATTGATACTGTACTGGTGACAGGAATAATTATATTAAATTTTAGACATGCCAAAAACTTTTTCTTTTTGGATAAGGCATAAGAAATGTAAAACAAATTTGGCTACCATTAATTTGAAGGAATACTAACAAAGAACATCTCTAATCGTGATAAAGTAGCTAATGTATAGGCACTGTGCAAAATATTTCTATTCTTCCCTGAACATCCAGTAGTCTGTTTTCACATTCTCAGCCTTTGAACTGAAATAATTTCAGTCACTGGGAAAGATCATTTCTCATGCTGTATATACATTAGCATATTACTAAACTAACAAGACTAAATAGAAGACTTTCAATCTCTCTGCAAGACTACAACATTCATTCGTCTAGATTAACCCTGAGTCCAACAAGGGATTGTAAAGTAATGGTCTCCTATGGAAGACCCAAAATAACTACCTTCCTGGGCCTACCTCCCCAGATTGGGAGGACCCGCTATCAAGACTGCATTTCTGAAGTTTGAGGTAACTGGAAGCAAAATAGATACTGAAAGGGCAGCCAATATCGTCCCTAAGCCCTACTAAGTAAAGGCACATTTATTCAGTCCCAAGCATCTTCATCAGACTACGATGTGTCTTATTCGAAGGAAACATGCATTTAAGCTGCTGATTTGGGGCCCTCTCCCACATTAACATGGTGTTAACTTTACAATATTGTGTACGAAAAGTCTCCCAAAAGTGCTTTGCACCAGAAATACAAGTGAAAAGATCCTGCTGATTTGGAGATTCTTCTGCAGGCATGTTACCTTTTCTTTTGTCATTAGTAATTGAGTTTCTCGATATTTGCTAATGTTAGTGTTTAAATGATACTTCTTTTCCTTATTCCATAAGAAAGGCATGATGAAGCGTGTTAGACTGCACACGTTATATTTTCCTTTTGAGTAGTTTCTGTAGTTGATTAACTTGCTTATTCATGAGAGTTGCATCTTAACTCTGTCAGGTACATGGTTGTTAAAAAATGTGTTGGCAAACGATATGGCACTGTTGGAAGGTCGGTTCAAAACAATAGCTGTAGCCCTATCTTTGACAATCTAGGCATCATGCTCCATGGTGAAAAGAATTTCTGCACTGAGATGGCCAAAATTATCAAGGTAGTTAGGTTTCCTTAATCAATTCAATAACGTTATTCTCTTCTTTATTTTCTTGCAAGCCTCTTGCTCTTAGTACTCCATTTTTCCATTCTATTTCAAGTGCTAGTTTTCTAAAACGTAAGACAGTAAGAGCAAAAAGAAAGAAAAGACAAAAGTTAGAGAAAATCAGTCTGGTCTCTGTTGTAGGTAAATAAGCCCATAACGGGAACCAAGTAGAGCAAAGTCCTTTTATGGTTATGTCCATAGATTTTAGAATTTTTCAAGTAGAATGCATCAAGTTCTTTCTCCTTTTACAGATATTCTTTACTTGGTTTGATAACAGTAGTCCAAATTCCATTTACTGATTAAAGAAGGATCACTTGTAGGAATAACCAGTATGATTCCAAGTTTGCTTGTGTTTATCCGTTTTCTGTCCAAGTTGAAACCGAGAAAGAGAGAAACAGTATTTTGATTACTGTACCTTCCCGAAGGATTAATTCATTCCTCGGGGCTGTTAGGAAGAGTATTTCGATTACACAATGAAATCTTCCTCCACAATCCTGTAATTTCTTTGAGTTATTATCTCATTTGCCTCATCACTCTAATAGTAGTTGAGTTGTAATCTTGATAGTGGTTACCTGTGAGTACTTTTTATTGGAAAGTTAGATTTCATGAACTCATGGAATCTCAAAAAGATAGAAGTTCTGAATTCATTGTCAGGAATAACATCACAAAAAATCCTCTTGATCGTCTTTGTTGGTCTTTAGTTTCTGTCAATTCCATGTGATAGTGTTACTATATTGCTAATTTATCGGCATTCAAGTTTTCATGTCATGATACCCTTTTTATATTTTCCGGACGACCCAGCATGGTGGTGGGAAAGTTTTCAAAACGCTTTTGGAGTTGGTTCAAAATCGTGATGCTGAGAAGATCGTAATGGGAGTCATTGTTACTGAAAATGAGCGTAGTGCATCGCGTCACCTGAAGCACTGTGCCTTGGAGGGGAAAATACCAATTACGGTTAGTTAAACCCTTCTGATTGTCTATAGTTAAGCTGGTTAATTGAATTATTTAGCTTAAGTATTCAATTAAGCTCCAATTTGCACTAATGTGAGCTACAGATGGGCCTTCGATGCCGATGTAGTGGAGCATTCTGATCTCTTCTTTCAGTCCTAGATCCCACCCAAACCTTTTCTGTTTCACTTTGTGCAGTCAGCTTACTGGATCAGAAGGAGTTTACATCAGGGCAAGCTTCTTCCCTTGAAAGAGAAGACTAAATCCTGCATGCTACCAATTCTCAAGCTTCCAGATTTTCCTGATACTCTTGGTCTGAGCCAAGAAATATAAAAGCCCTTCTTTTTCATCACATATCAGTGGTTGTCACAGGAGTTGCTTACCACAACCCTTAGGGAAACTTCAAGTTATCACCTTGTTACTTCCTTTCTTGACATATGAACCCAATGTTCACTCGGATACTATTAGTTAACCTGATGTTGTAGCACCACAGGTTTGCTCATCCTTGAAGTGTACATAATTTATCAGGAGGATGTTGATGTTTGTTTACCGATGTAAGATTAGGTAAAAATTATTCATTTAAGCGGACAGGATGGAGGCACGAGAACTGTGATCGGTGCTCAGGACGGGTAGATTCATCCTAGCTTCTTTGGTGCATGATCAAAGGATTAAAAGCTACAACCACTTCGCGAAAAAGAAATCAAGTGGTTAACAAGGTGTGCTGGTTCATTTATTAGATCTTAGACCAAATAATCATGGGTGAAGAGTGATATGACGTAAATATTTTGTATGCTGGAAGATGAATCAAATTGGTCAAGTTATGTGGTGTAATTCATCCTCCTGGATTAGGCTGTATGAAGCCTGTAGCTATCCTTCCATGTTTTTTTGTAAATGTACTATGCTCGACGATAGTAAAAATTCCTTAAAGTCTAGAAACCACTTTATGAATTGATTTGAGGTTTGTCTCAAGATACACTAAAAATACAGCTTCGTGTCCTTTATTTTACTCTCTAGTTGTTCTATTCAAATTTCTATTTGTTGTATAATTTATTTTGAGTTAATTTTGAATGCTGATACAATTTTCACAATTTTGATAAGTTTTACTTTATAATTAATGATTGACCCGTTTAACTCTTTCCTTTTTTTTTTCCCTCTCATTTACTAGTTATAGAGAAACGTTTTTTATTTGTAAAAGATATATTTTCCATTTAGATAAGAATTTTGCAACCTTCAAAATACTCAAAAGTATGAGGAAGTTCAACTAACGTAATCAAATACGAGGAAGTAGGATGATCTTTTCTGAGACTCTGGACATTTTAAGGTAGGTAAAGTTTTAATGAGACCAATTCCTGTGACTTGTGGTAAACCTTATTCCTGTTTCTCTTTTATTAAAAGTTTCTACTATACGTGCCATGTTTAAATTTCCTGGCCTGGCAGCACTTTTCAGTGACAGCAATGTGAAAGGAAAAGAAACAAAAGAAAAGGGGAGCCCGAGACAAAAGTGCAAAAGTACCAATAAAACAAGAACTGATCATTTCCTTTCATTGTAATGAGAAACTCTAAGTACGTACCACATTAGCTGATTAGTTGACTTAATCTAAAGGCTTTTGATTTACATGTCGTAGACATAGGAAATCAGAAGAATTTCCAAATAAAGTATTAGAGAACCAAGAAGGTTATGTACAAAACTAATCAACTCTATAACCTTGAAACATGCAAGTCAAACAGATTTCTGTCAGCTCACAAAAATTTTGCATGCTTCGACTAACAATAATTTGGCCAAGCTGCTTTCCTCGATTGGCTTTAATGTGTGCTTATAAATCAGAGGCTCTCTAATTATACCCGCGTAGTTGCATCAAAATCAGATAATAATGGAGGAGATGAGCCACTTCTTTTGCTTGGCAACGGTGTGTTGAAACGAGATTGGCGTTTTGTTTGGACAAGTGAAGGTTCCAGCTGCCCATCTTCACTGCCTGCATCACTGTCACTATCTTCTTCACCTTTGAAAACAGGGTGGATATAAGCATTCTGAAGGTACTCTTTCAAGTTGAAGTTCGGCTCCTTTGTACGTTCTAGTGTATCTTTCATCACTGCTTCCTAATGTTGATCAAGAAATGGATGGCAATTGGCATAGGAAGAAAATCAAATGCTGCCTCAAGTTGGCAATAGACCACTACAGAAGGAAAGAACCAAAATAGAATAAACAAAGCAGTAATACCTGCAATGGATATCTGACAAATGCCGGCTCATAACGACCTTTGCAGAACAAATGGAACCATATGGTCAACACAGGGAGTACAACAAGTAGTGGAGTCGAATGAGAAGCTTCCTTTGTACTTAACAATCCCATTAGAAGCAACTGTGAGACTACCAGCGCGGTTATGATGCGCCCATGCACATCTGGCCAGAATGCTGCTGCACTTTCATACTCCTGGTTATAGACATTTATAATCTACAGTAAAACATAAACATCCCAGATCAGGTATCCATAAGTCCACATAGGAAAGTAAAGCTGTGTAGAGATTAAGTGGCCGTTTGGCCATAGATTTGAAAAAAATATTTGGAAAAAGAGTTTTTGAAGTTGGGTTGAAAAATGGTATTTGGAAGTTGAAGTTGTGTTTGGACATACATTTCACTTGAAAAAAAGGTAGAGTTTTGTGAGGGGAGGAAAAACTTTTTTTGAAAAAATTTGAAAAAGTACTCTAAATCACTTTTTGGTTTTTCAAAAACTGTTTTCCAAAAAAAGTTGAAAAAATTACAAGATTTCATGGACAAACATGTTTTTCAAAAACTTTTTGAAAAAAAGCAAAATTTTTTTGATGAACAAACGGGTCCTAAGGGTAGCAAACACGAAATGGTCATATTGTTGGTGCTGTATAGATGCCGGACGTACTATGTAGTTAACCAAAATACAGAAATTAAATAAACGAAAGCAGAGGAGCTGATCAGCTAATAAACAGAAATCAGATTAGCCTGAAGTCAGAGGCAAATGCACTTCAAAGTTATCTTCTTTCAATCAGAAGGACAGGCACAAACTGTTACTAATTAACAGTATACAAAAATCAGCAGTTCATGAAGTTCTTGAACTGATTTTTGTTTCACTGGAAGAAGTCTGAAACAATTAACTTGTCAAAAAGATCCTTTCAAAAAATAAATTAAGCTTACCTGATGTCGATATACAACGTATGCCAGGCCAAAAAATACTATGATGAAAGGGAGTAGGATCGGTGACACAACAGCATAAACAAGGCCAAGTAAGAAATAGAGCTGTATCTGAGGTTCACCAGTGTTGAACCCAAGACTTCCTGGATCCATCGCTTCTTCTCTGTCCTTCTCAGTCTTCACCAGGAAAAAGTTTTTCAAGTGAAAGAATATTAATGGCTTCAACCTAAGTATCTCTCCAGCAACTCCGGCCCAGCCATCCACCATTATATAAGTTATGAAGAAGGTTGCCTTCATCGGTATGGATACCCCAATTGTCTTTGGTATTCTGCATCAGAAACCACTCAAACTTTTAATTCTCAGATCCAATCCTGGCAGAATAGAAGAAATCAGGCTGCAATAGAAAAAGCTGAAAAAGACGAACAATATGAATGGATACAAGAAAATTCTTTAATAAATATGAAAGATTGTTGACGAATATCGTCATCAAAGGAAAGGTTCTATCTTTGTTCGCAGATGACATTAGGTAGATGACTAGACAATTAGTTACTTTCAAAAGAATTCTCCATTCTGCATTACAGAAATAATGATAAAATTCTGAGGACATACTCGTTTGCTGACTGATGCATAAAATTATTTAACTGTTGAAATGCAGTCCCGGTAATGATGCTTCCAAGAAACACATTGATAAACTGAAAAATGTAATATCTTGTTGCGGATCTCCTTTCAAGAGCTGATATAGAGCTAAATCCTTCAAATTTTGACATTAGCATCAATATTGAGGGTAGGAAGATAAGGAAAATCTTCAATGCAATTCCAGGGAGAAAGCCTTGGATGAAGGATTTTACAGCTTTACTGCAACAAAAGCCTCATTTAATATGAATATACAAGTAATAATGCTTTGTAAATGCATGCCTTCTAAGTTTTGCAAAGCTAACAAATCAAAAGACTATATAAGAAATTAAGATGTTCAAATCAACTGGAGAGGAAAAACAAGGTGAAGAAGAAGAGACTCACGCTTCAATAAATGCTTTCAAGAAAGGAAATGCTTTCTCTATTCCCTCTATATTAGCAAGGGACTGTACAAATGCAATGGGAATCATGAAAAAGAAGGTGAGGAAGAAAAATGCCACAGCAATAATAAGCCTCCTTATTGACAGTGAAACATAAGGAATTGCCAGATTATCCCAGTAGACATCACGGGGCTCTGGAGCCCACTCAGTTAACCACAGTGTTGGATTTCTGGCTTGTTGCGTTTGTGCACAAACAGCTGCTCCCCATCTTGTTCTGAAGGAAACAAATGCTGCTGGCATAATAGACTTGGAGCTCTCAATAATATTCAATCTCTCTGCAGATATCTGACATATAAACAATCCAAAGTGGTGATGTGTGAGGGTCTTTACAAGGATGCAGCTATCACTATATTACTTTCAGGAGAACTATTCACCAAATTAACTAAAATGTCAGAACTCTCACTGCGAGTTGACATTCAGCTAACCCAACTGATTTATCACCTCATGTTTATATATAGCAAACTTAGTTCATTATTTCCTGCTCTGTAGCTGGTTAACCAACTTTTCCAGTTTCTGCAAAGCTAATGATGAGTTAGCTAAAGTCTTCCAAAACAAAGGATACGTATGACTTAGCTAGGTAACCTGCAGACTTAGAGCAAATTAAAATCTGTTTTGTCACAAATTTCTGATAAAAGAGCTTAATGATTGGAAATACGACTGTATACATGCATCAAAGTAAGCTCATAAAAAGTCAACCACGTAAAAGAGGATATTATTGTACTTACTTCTTTTAAGAGCTTCTCAATTTCAGACGTATAGAAATCAATTGCATCAACAGTCTTGCCACATAAGCCAAGGAAACCAGTCTGCTTAACAGAAAAAATATTCCTCGTTAGACGTTAGTACCTAACCTGAGATGTGAAAAATGACAGTTCTCCTCAAGATCATTACTAGCTAATACCAAAGCAAACACAAACTACTAACACTACCTTTGATGTGGGCCTTTTGGACTGATTTCTGGTATATTTGAGCTGATAATAGTCAAGCCAATTCTGCTGTTTCTTCCTCTCATTAACTAGCTTTGTCAACTTGTTGGCATCGTATACAACCTACAGATATATTAAGGAAAAGAGGAAATTAGTGTTTGTTCACCACTGACAGAATCTTCCTGCCCTATTGATGTTATATAAACTGCACCCCAAATAAATAAAGGAAATATGTCCAGAGAAATGTCTACCTCATCACATATAATCCATAAGAGGACCTAAGGAAATTGCAATCAAGTTTGTATACTTATGCCATATACAGATCCAGTTCTTTCTAAACCACTTGGTACCAGTTGGCCATGCTAAGATTTTAAGCCACAGGTACCAAAATTTCGAAGAAGAAACAACATATTCTCAACGTATTAGATAAACTAATAGGTATGAACTACTAAATATGGTAAGTTCAATCACATTGAACTCTCAACAACACCTTGTTCTTCACCTTCTTATCCATACTATTATATTCTTTCATGCATATTGATTATTTTTTTTTTCGATGAAGAATAATATTTGATTAAAGTGGAAAAATCTCCTGTATACCAACCAAAAAAGTCGTTCATGCATAAATGAATCTGAGAATTTAATCAATATGTTAAGAGCTAATAATATGAACCTTTAGAGGTCAGTATGCGAGCAAAAGAGATGTACAAAGCTATACAAATTGCTACTTTGGTAGACAGCAAATGTTATAAATCAGAACATAGGTGTATGAAATTCAACCTGATGAGTTAAATAATGATCTTGATGGTTGACCATGAAGAAGTGCTCCACTAGCTCACTAACTGACTCATCGGGATCTGGTGGCACATTTCTGACAAGTACCTGGGCACGACATAGTATGTTAATAGCATGCAACCACATTTAGCCAATTGTAGTATAGATATGATATTGGGGAAGAGAGGAAGAGTAAGAAGAATTTGAAGGACTGAAATAGTTGGAAGAAAGATTTTCAACCCCAAAAAGTATAAAAAAGAAAACTAATTAGGTCAATCCAATGTCTCTCTAGTAAGATGGTCATTATTGACAAAGAAAGTGTGCGTGTCTCTGTGTGTGTGTGTGTGTGTGTGTGTGTGTGTGAGAGAGAGAGAGAGAGAGAGAGAGAGAGAGAGAGAGACAAGAGTCTAGAAAACAAGTTAACACCAAAGACCTTCCCTTCTACCCTCATTGAAGAGCATAGCTCCTTCTTTGTTCTAATAAGTAAATCATTGGTCATATCAATTTACAGCTTCAAACTGACCCATGGTAAGCTAAATTCTGAGATAGAATGTGCTGAACGTAAGTCTTAACAATATTAAAGTATATATTTGTTGCTATAAAGTAAATTGATAGCCAACCTGTGCCTACGAAAAATCAACTATCTTACCACCAAAATCCTAAACAGACTAAGATTGTCATCATATTCATAATAGATCAACCAGGCTTATGGTTCTTACCGTATATTGATCCGGTCGTCGACGTTCGGATTGAAGAAAATACAACCTCATTGATGCAATTATCTCATACTCCCTTTTCAACACATAGCAAGTCCAAATAGTAAAGATGTAAGCCATAACCAGATGGGTCCAGAATCTGCAAGCAGAAGTTGAAGTACTTAGAGCCTAGAAAGCTATTCACTTGAGCAGAGCACAACAGCACCAGACAAGTCATTAAGAAACCACCAATCCAATCCAATTACCCAAAAAACATGCATGCAGAAGTCTAATGTTCTTAATTGAATGCCTAATATCTTGTCATCATTGTCTTTTACTGCTAGTGAACCTTTTGTTCCTCTATTTTGACTTGCAGCACATGAAACCTTATTTCCGTGCATAACGGAACAGTCCACAATTGATCAGTTAAACTTGTTAAAGTAGCAAATTGTCAAGTTGCGACTTTTGGTCCTATATGTAAAGGTTCAGTGGGACTCAAGACTTTCTTTCTTCCTTTTCATGCTTAGACTTGAAAGTTGTTCTCCTCATGTGCCGTAATAAATTAATCAACTTGGACAACTTCCAAGGCTTGCTGTATGGTACTTTCGCTCTGTACGCACTCAAAGACTTACACGAGCATGATGTTCCTACTATAGTTTTTAGTTAGAACAGAAGATAATCAATAGTGAAAAATGTACACAATGAACTATTGACCAATTAAACTACCCGGACTGCAGTTTTTTGGGCATCTGCAGTGAGATGTCTTAAGCAGCTTTCGATGCACACAAAAGGGATCTCTTTTCGCTAAGAGAGGTTGAAATCTATTCATGTGCATAACTCTATTTTGAAACCGAATTCATGTGCCTAAGTATTTATGTGCATAAATAGATGTAGGCACTCTACTTTATCCAAATACAGTATGTTAAATATGCCAAAGGCTTTATATGCTATCTTTTATTTTTTGAGTTGTAAATGTCATGTCATGTGGTTTCTCAGCTCTTACATCTGGTTGATTTGGAAGTTTTGGAGTAAATCTTCTATGAAATCCCTTTCAGTTACATTTATTACAAGATTATGAAACTTTAAATACTTTGCAGCTGGAATCAAGCAATGCGGACCTTCCTGATTTTTAAGGACTTGTCAGGACTTTACATATATCAAGGGAACTTTACGACATTGGTAACTTAAAAAAGGAGCATAAGACATAAGTGAAACAAGAACTTATTTGTATTTTCGAGGAAAACTAATGTAAATTAAAAGGAAATAAAGACCACCAACTTCCAAAAGAATAATTGCAAATTATACGGCAAATGAATATTCTTCTTACCTTTGTGATCCCAAAGGAATATTTGAGATTGAAAGCTTGTCCAAGTCACTGTAAGTCAAGTTAGTACGCTCCAATGTACTGTTGGTCCAATTAACAGGAACCATGACTGAGAAAGCAATGAAAGCTATTGGGACAAATATTTTAAGCCTGCAATGAACAGAAGGAATATATAAAGGTAAACTACAGTAGGGAAGGAATAATTACTCATCAAGTTATTAAAGACACTGACGTGATTCATTTGATGACTTGACTCACATAACATGGACCTTCTAAGTTTATGTATACTATGAATGCCTAATTCAATTTAGTCATATGAAAGTCTAGTATGCAGTGTGCACAAAACAGAGAGTGGGGACAGTGCAGATAATGGAAAAACAAAAGTGGAAGTGCCAAGTGAAGATACCCTATTAAATAAATCCTCAAGTAGACAGCAGAATCCAATCCTGCATGGTCAATCAGTTCCTGTTCTGGCATTTGCAATGCAGCAGGCATCCAATTCAGGAACTTCAGGTAGGCACGAAAGTCCAAGTTGACAAACTTGTTGACAATTGTACCCGAGTGCAATGGACTGCTTCTTAGACCCTTTAGATACCATTTCGGGAAGTACACCCTATCATTGACAGGTTGAATTCGAAGGATTGCAAATGCAATTAAAAAGACACATGCACTCAGAATGTTTATAGCAGCTGCAACACCTATATCACTTAGAGTGGCCATGTTTCTGCTTCAAATACTTTTCTGCAATATTAAGACTCTTAATGAGATAAATATGTCAAAGTGCAGTCCTATCAGAAACTTCATGAAACATACCATTGAATCAAGTTTCAACAGTGAGATCGAACTAAACTGAACACATAAAACAATGAAGAGAGAGAGAGAGAGAGAACAAAGAAAATGACCTCATATCCTTATGTAAATTGAGAAACTACACTAACAAATATAAAGTCATTAATCCCAGGCTCACCATTTTCATTATGAATGCAAACTAAGAATAGCATCAGGAGAAAAGGACAATAGAACTCTTATACACAAGTCACTAAACCCAGCAAATGATAATTCATCCTTGTCTGGAATAAAAGGAAATATTTCATGAGGATAAGAATGCACTCTAACCCACTTTTTCAATTTTGAGATATTTGGTCTCTAGAGCAAACTATCCCCCTTTACATCGATAACAAATTAATCTCTAAATTGATTCTCAGTAAAATGTTTCTCCAACAGGACACTGAAAATATATCATATTAGTCTATGAAACCTTTGAGAAAGAGAAGGCCAACGGAAAGCACAAAACTCAAGAATGCACTAAGATAACCCATGGAATCTTTAAACAAGGAGAAGCAGAAAACTCATAGCCAGTGCATACAAAGAAGCCAAGGAACTCAATGACGATGCACGAAAAACCACTGCCCTTAAAATTCTCACCAGTAACAGTCTAGTTTATAAAACAGAATCAGATAAGCATATACTAGCTCCTTTTACTATCATTATTTTCAATGCGTTCCTTCTTAACCCTCACTGTGGTATCTAAAAGAAGTAAGTAGTTTGTCTCTGAGTACTCAAACTGTATCCTCTTTGATGACAACCAACCATAATCCAGGTAAATTACATTCATCAAAATAGGTGATCCCGGAATATGCTACTACATTCATATAAATTTGAAAGAGATTGTTCACTCCAAGGAACTATTGCTAAGCCATTTGTAGAAATGTACCAAAGTTTTACAGAAAGAACAACAATATTCGCAACTGTTTGAGATGGCAGTGGCTGCCACTAACCTAGATCAACTCAAATTGATCTATTTAGGACTTAGTTCAGTATCATTTTACTCTATAAATATAAGGCCTCTCAACATTAGTTGTGTCAAGAACTTGTAGTAGAACTTGCCCTTACGATCAATTATCTACACATATTTCCAATTGTGAAATGAAGCAGTTTCACCACCAAAACAAACAGCTTATCCAATTGTAGCCATGTTGACCTTCATTATGCGATAATCTGATAGCATACGGTATATCCAACTCTCTTATCTTATTTTCATTGGCATTCAAATGGAAACCTCGTAAAGATCAAAATTACCCTCCTCATCTATCGACCAATCGAATCAAGACTCTTTCTCAAGTTACCATCATGTAAATTTAGAACAACAGAAAATTAAAATGTACCACACTCTTTCCTACAAAAAATAAGTATTATTATAGTTGACTATGGGCAAACAAAAATTCCAGCTTTGCAGCATTTTGTTTTGCTCCTATATTCTACTACTACCCCGGTGGTACTGATGGCATGAAAATTCTAATGAGTGCAAAGATATAATTTGTACCAAAGAAAAATCTGAAACAAATCAAACCAATTCTATAATTGTAATTAAAGAGCAGTATTTTTCATAGCTCCTTAAAAGGTGGCAATCTTGAAACTACAACAAATCATCATTAGAAGTTGCAACAGACACAGTGCGATCCCACAAGTGGGGTATGGAAAGGGTGGAGTGTACACAGACCTTACAACTTTTGTGTGAGTTAGACAGATTGTTTTCGATACACTCTCGACTCAATAAAATAGACAATACTTAAAACTATGAAAAGGGTGTAAGTGATTCTTACAGTGACTGATGCAAGTACTTCTTGAACTTAACAAAAAAAGAGAGAACAAGAATATGAAGCTGTGAATGATTTCAAGAATACAAAAGTAGAGTTATTAATATAGTAATAAAAAGGGAAGATTAAAAAATAGAAACTGACAAAAGAGGTACATGAAAAGGGAAACACCTGAAAAATGGCTAAATGGGGGGGCAATGTGTCTTGAATGTGATCTGTTTCTTGCAGAAAAAATTGTTTAATGTAGAAAGAGAGATTTTCTTGCTTTTATTGGATTGTGTTCCGTTACTATTTTGTATTTGTTCTTTATAAATTATGTTCAAAAGTTAATGTAGGTAATATGGACCATGTGCAGTAACGGCTACTTTCATGAACTTGCTCTATACTATAAGCTACTCCCCATGGTATTTATTTGGAGAGAAAATCTTTTACCTATTTTTCTAGTTATAATAACTTAATATACTCTTAAGTTTTACCTATTTAACTATTCCAGCTATGAGTAATCCTGTATAATTAGATGTAGCAAATAATTTTGGGACAATAAAAGATTTCATGCAATGAACCTTTTGACAGATGTATCTTAGTGTAATTTAATTTGAAATTAAAAACTTCATGTATCTATTAAAATGAGATTCATTCAAGAGTTAGATGGTAATACGTTGTGTTAACATAATTAGGATTACTGTAAACACGTGGTATTGATAGTTTACTTTAATTAACAACAGGCCAGGTGGGGTGAAAACTTTCGTTAATAGACCTTTGCAATTCCTTGGCGTTAATTGATTCATCTTCGTGACAAACGTGTATGTAAATAAGTAATCATCTTTTGTAAAAGTACCTATTTACACATTTGCTAAAAGTTGACATTTTATATACGATTGTTGACTTTTATTTTATTTTTATTTTTTTGGGTCAAATCTCTAATGAATTGTTAGGTGTGATGTATTACCTACTCTTTCTTGCCTTTGGTACACGAATATTACAAAGCTTCTTACACATGTAAGAAAGTTTTAAGTGAAAGAATTTTTTTATTTATTAGGAATAATAATAGAGATATTCAAATCAAACTTACGTGCACTTTAAACTTCGATGATACTTATTTTAATCTTCCATGATACTTCTCCCATCTTATTGATAGTTAGGCTTACGGGTGTTCATGGGTCGGTACGGTTGGGATTTGAATTTATCGATAACGGTATATCGGTTAACAATATGTAATTATGTAAAACTAATACCGTATCAATAAGCTGTTGGTTATCGGTTCTTAACGGTTCGGTAGTTAACGATTCGGAAACCGGTACACCGAAGTAATGCGCGAATTCTCGGTGGATGGTTGTCATAGGTAAGATTTTTTCATTTCTATGAATAGCCACTAAAGTAACAGACAAACCATCCAAACAAATTAAGTAAACGAGTGCAATCAACAAGTCTTAACAATCTGCTAACATAACACCAAATAATGAAATAGAAAAAGAAAAGATAAGAAAGTCTGATCAATGATCCGAGAAAGCAAAATCAACTATAAAATAGGTCAGACCCAATAATTAAAGTGTATGAGTATTGGCGAATAACCACCAATAATAATAATAATAATAATAATAATAATAATAATAATAATTGAAGTTTAATCTATAAATTAAAATTGTAAATTAAAATTTAAATGACTTAATATACTAATAATAAATAAAATAAAAATTATAAAAAATACCTTATCGGTACGATAATGGTAAAGAGATATAGAAACCGTTACCGTACCGATTTCTTATCGGTACTGAAAATTAATAACATTACCGAACCAATAACCGTTATACGGATATCGTTAAGCTTATCGGTAGCGGTAACGGTTTGACTAACGGTATCGGTTCGATTTTACACACCCCTAATTAGGCTGACTTGACTAAGTTACTAATTAAAATTTTATTCTTCTTTCTATAATTATCATTTCTATCTTTTATATTAACTCCATCCTGGTAATCCTCCCTCAAAAGCTCGTATTTATGAAGAAAGACTACCATTTATTCAATCGATCTCACCCCTTCGACCTTTGCTCGTCCAAACTGTGATAAAAATAGATCGACTTTTGGATACATTATAATTCACTCTCTTATAACCAACATCTTTAGTATATGTCTTGACAATAACAAATGCGGGTTCATTAGAACTCGTTATATATATGTGTGTGTATACAAATTTTTTAAAATTTTAACAAATATTAGATTCAAACACATAGCTTTAAAAGTACAAGAAGTTTAATAGTAAAAATATTAAAGGTTGAATGTACACCTAGGTCCTAGAAATGCTTTTACTTCAGTTGATTATTGACTTTGAAGCTTACTAGCATGTGTTTGCTTTTACTGAACCTATTGGAGCTAATAATATCCGCCGAAATGGCAGGAACATAAAGAAATTTCATCGTTTTCTTTGGAATATTCTATAAAAAAGGTTCTCTATGGTTTTTAATTCAAAAAGAAAAGGAAAAGGGGGGGGGGGGGGGGGGCAAAAAAAGGAGCAGTTGGGCGTTAACTAAGTATTTTATGATATAAGACTATTTATGATAATGATTTTAACTTTTCTGAATAATGAGTTGAAGCTTAATTAGCTGGACTAATTGTTTATTAGAATTGTGACGTATGGATATATAATTAGGATATGGTTTTGGGAACTTTTAAACTCAAAAGGTCAAAAGAGTGAAGAAAGAGACAGGTCATGGGTCATGTGTTCCCCACCAAATCGATGAATATTTTGTCCCTGCAAGCATCAAATATGCACACAAATGTGGTATTCGGACGTAGACAAGCTAATCCAAATTATTATGCCATGTGGCTTGTATTATTTAAGCCCAATATATAGGCCATTTCGAATATTTGATGAGATCACTTTATATTTTGACATATCAATTTATTGTTATATGCATATCAAACACCTAAATCGCCAGCTCTTAATATTGAAGTGTGTGTTTTTCGAGTGTGCTAACATTAAAAATTAACCAATTAGTGGATGACACGCGTAAAATAATCATACTTTAACTTCAGATAAAAAGGGCCGAGTTAGCTTAATACAGACCGAACTTCAACCTTAATGGTCAAAGATAAACAATTTTGGTGTGAAGCCCAACCATTACAAAGGCACACCGAAGTGGCTAAAATAAAATGACGCGTCAAAAATAGGATACAAAGTATCGTTACCCTACCATCATCTCCTAGGGTCAAATTACACTCCGTGTCATTGTAGAAAACTTTTTAAAAAAAAAAATCGGCAAAAACTTTTTTCAAATAGAATGAGGCGTCAAAAACTTATTTCATTGTGGACAATCCTACTAAGCATAGCGGGAAAAAAACCCTAATTCTCTTTTTCTTATTCTTTTTTTACTCCCTCCCCCCCTCCCCCCACGGCCAACCCACTGTTCTCCAACGCCGGCATTCCCCTCTTTCATCCCCACTCCGATTGCTCGCTAACCCGTCATCGCGGGCATCCGCTCCCCCAATCCTCGTCGCCGCCCTTCACTGTTGCTCTCTTTGTTGGTGCTCGCTGCAAAACTATACTATTTTTGGTCTTTGATGGAGCTCCAACTGCTCCCGTCGTCGGGCTGGTGTGTGCAACAACTACGATCTAGTCAGTTTCTCCCCTCGCTGGTGCTGCTTCTTTTGTTGGGAGCAACAAATTTGGCTTTTCTCCTCTCATTTTTTTTTTTTGTGTGTGTTCTCTGGTGGCTATGGTGGTTGGAGACTAAAGAAAGTGTATGTCACGACTATACCCATTGTATCTCCAATGTATGTCAACGGACATACAATGAGTATACACTTCATATACAATAATTGTATAAAATATATGTTGCAGAGATGGTTAAAATTAAATTTAAACTTTTTGTTAAATTCCAACTGCTCGATCCTTAAAAAAAGTGGTTTGTGAAAATCTCTACAAAAGGAGTAGAAATTTTAAGCCCAAAAACACCTTGCCCGAGGTAATTACAAGTATGAGCTCGTATTTTTAAATCTACCTGTATTGGAATATATGTGCTATATTTGGAAAAAAAATTACATAACCCTAACAACCCTGTTTTCCTTTTTCCATTAAAAAAAAAAAAAAAAAAAAACTCTAGTAGCGACCAATCACATCCTATCTCCTCCTCTGCCCCCACACCTCCACTTCACTGATATCTCCTTCCCCGACGTCCATTGCAACTGCCGACACACCTGCTCCTCATAGTCGGTACTGCTGTTCACCTACTATTGTCTTCTTCTTCGTCATCTTTTTATTTTTATTTTTTACTTTTTGAAGAATAGAGATAATTTTTCAAAGTAAACTCCGACTAAAGCTCCGATAAAAGTCTGGATGGGTTGTATCTTCTTCTTTTTTTTTTTTTTCCTTTTTTTCCCCTTATTTCAAAACTCCGGCTTAGATCTACTACTCCTTATGTCGTAATTTATGTGTCATTATTTCCTTTTAGTTTTTTTTTTTTTAAAAAAAGAAAATCTATTTTTCATAAGTAGAAACAATTTTCCTTTATGATAGATTTCGAGCCACACAAATTTCTAAGGCTTGTTTTACACCATAATTTTAAAAAGTCTTCTTTCTTTCTTAAACTCCGTGCCAAGTCAAACTTCACCACATAAAATAAAAAGGAGGGAGTAGTATTTTTATGAAATTTTTACACAAATATACAAATTTAACCCCTTAATTACAAAAAAATAGCAATACTTTTCTAATTACAAGGCATAGCAATATTTTTTTAGCACATTTCACAATACACAAGATAAATCATATTTTCCAAACAAATCCTAACTTCAATCCCTATCCCAAAATCATTCCCAACTCCCCTATCACTCATACCCCAAAACCCACTGACGCCACCCATCCCCAACCCCCACCACGCCAGCACCATCACCTCCACCCCAGATCCGACGAACTTACATCGATAACAGGGAGAAAAACGGGAATAATTCCACCGGAAATCAAGTGCCCCCATTTCTTCCTCCCTTTCAATTCCAACACAAATCGAATAAAATCCTCACCACCTATGCCATTAACTGATCAGATCTGTGCCAACGTCGCTCTCATTGCCATCATCAGAATCATCACCATCGCTACGTTCACCGACAACGATGCTGGAACTGAACCGATCCGACATATTTAATTTTAACAGTTTGTGCGATTCAGTTTGTGTTGTTGTCGTGCATCTTTGTTAAAGCTCAATCCACTGCAATATATGCATGTGTTTTTAGTTTGTTATTATCGTTGCTTGGCTAATTAGTAGCGTGTTTCGCGATTCTGGTAGTATCCATATATTGGAGGTTCTCAGTGAAATTTGAGTTTGCACATCTTTAGATCTGAGCTGTGAGGTGGGGTGGGGGTGGATGGAGAAGAAGGAAAAACATGGTACAGTGTTGTTCTTAGTGTGGCGTTTGATGCTTAGCTGCATTTTCTTGTTATGGTGACGTTAAACTCTTATTTTTCCATCGAGTTAGTTCCCATATCGAGATTACTTCAAAGTTATGTCAATTAAAGTCTGGAAACGTCACTAAATTAGCTTGAAACAACGCAGCTACAATGAGATACAATTCGATGCAATTTGATACAAAGCAAAAATAATGTTGATACAGTTGATACCGTGCAGAAACAGTTAGATACAATACTGAAATAAACCGAAACGGTGTAGAAAAAGTTAGATACAATGCTGCAGAAACAGTTGATACGGTGCAGAAACAGTTAGATAGAGTGCTGAAATGAACCAAAACGGTGCAGGAAAGGTTAGATACAGTGCTGCAGAAACAGTTGATACGGTGAAAAACAGTTATATACAGTGCTGAAATGAACCGAAACGGTACAGAAAAGGTTAGATACAGTGCTGCATAAATAGTTGATACGGTGCAGAAACAGTGCTGAAATAAACCGAAATGGTGCAGAAACAGTTAGATACGGAGCAAAAATAGTGCAAATACGACGCTGAAACTGTTAAATAGCTAGGGAAAAAGTCTGAAATAAAATATAATATATAATATAAAACAATGCAAAAAGGTAAAATTGTTTAGAAATAATGAGACACAATGTACAAACGTGATGAAACAAATTCCAAAACAGTATGATACAGTCTGAAACGGGAGTTGATACAGTTTAAAATAGTATGATACAGTCTGAAACGGGACTTGATACAGTTTATAACAACCTGATACAGTCTGAAACAGAGTTGATACAATCTGAAACAGGACTTGATACAGTTTAAAACAACCTGATACAGTCTGAAACAAGAGTAGATACAGTTTAAAACAGTTTGATACAGTCTGAAACGGCATTGAAGCACTATGATACAGTCTGAAACGGAGTTGATACAGTCTGAAACGGGAGTTGATACAATTTAAATTGGGGAAAAAATGGAATTGGGGGAATAGGAGGAGTAACAGTGAAATTGGGAGAAATGGTGGGAGGAAAAATGAAATAGGAGGGAATGAGAGGAGCAAAAGTGATAGTGGGGGGAAATAGGAAGAAGAATGTAAGGGTTTGGTATGTTATGAGAAAATATTGTTATGTTGTTGCTATATTTGTAATTAACTTGTATATTCCTCTATATAGGGTAATTTTGCTAAAATGTTGCTATGTTTTGTAATTAAGTCCTAAAAATTGTACTTTTGTGTAAAAAAATCCAATTTTTATTGGATCTTTTTTTTTCATATTTAGATATGGCATTTTCCTTTAGGAATTTATATAGATTTTGTTTTCTTTTTCAAAATTTTATGTGCATTTGAAGAAAAAAATTTTATAAATATTAGTGTACGTGTTTATACACTTTTATAAACATGTATAAATTTATATTTGTATGTATATAAAATTGTCTAAATTTCATATTTATATACTATTGTGGATGTGTATATATTTTTCTATTTTTTAATGTATTTTTTATATTTCTCACCTTAAAGGTGTATTTCTCTATGTATATTGATAATTTAATTCTTTTTGTAATTTATGTGTGCATAACTTGTGAAAGCAATGATATAAAAAAAAACTTGCAAGCAAACTCCGATGAAAAAAAGAATAACTCCGCCTTATAAATAAAAATTTTCGATGAAAATCATGTGATTTGTAATTTTTCAGCCACCAGGCACCAACGACTGCGACGTTCACTTGCAGGAGTGCGGCAGCCAGTGGAGCTGTGGCAATGAGAGATGGGCAGTGGATGCTACAGTTTGTATATGAAAAGAGAGTCGAATTTTCAAAAAAAACATGTTCTATAAATAAGTATTATTAATAAAGCTTTATGGCATGGCTTGCTCCTCACTTATTGGTGAGTTAATGCCTTTATGACATGGCTTACATCTAGCTTACACAAATCACTTATTTCCCTTAATTGTTCAAACACTCATCTATTATATTTGATTGTAGGTCAATGTTATTTTTTTTTTTTTTGGTTAAAACAAGATTTTCATTGAAATACTAAGAAGGATTACAAAGTGAGTTCATGCGGCTATTAAGCTAATCCGCATTAATACAAAAACTAGCATAGGAGTCAGAGGAAAGTGCATTAAGCACATTTAGGTTTCCTAACTTAACAAGATGCTTAATATTACTATCCGATATTGTAGAAACAAAAGTCGTGCCCACACTATCTTTCCGTAGAGCATGTTGAACAAAATTAGGTGGTACTGCATAGTGATAGATTGTTGAGTCTTTGGACATATCAGGAGCTCCTTGCGCCAGTAGATGTGCAACCTTGTTACCCTGCCGAAAGTTATGCCTAATTGTGGTTATTTGGAGGGAGCACATCATTAACCTGCATTTAAGCACAATAGAAGAGTAAGTAGGGTCAGGTTTTTCTAAAAGATGAATTAAATATGTGGAGTATGTCTCCACTTCCAAATGAGAATAATTAAGATTAGTCGCTAATGTAAGACCATAATGAAGAGCCATTAATTCAACATGCATAGGATTTAGACCATGTAATTTCTTATGATAGCCTAGAATCCAGTTTCCTTTAGAATTACGAAAGACACCTCCGATACTTGCCTTCTTATTAGCAATGTTGAATGCCCCATCCGTATTTTACTTTATAAAATTAAAAGAAGGGGGATGCCATTTAGAAATAGTTTGGATAGGATGACTAGGGCTAATCTCCTTAGAAGTAAATAATTTATACTCTATAACTTTAGCTTTAACATTACTGAAAGCTAAATCATTTGCCATATTGTTAGTGTTGTTGCTATTACGATTTAGCCAAAGATTCCATAAAGCAAATGAAAGAAAATCAAGCCAATTGAAATGGAGAGAAGCTAAATTTTTAGAGAGATTACGTAGGTCATCTAGCTAATTTTGGGAGTCTGGTATATCGTAAGAGATAGAGCAGTCATACCAAAAGTTTTTGGCTATGTAACACCCTAAGAAAATATGGTATAAGGATTCCTCCTTACTGTTGCAAATAGTACAAATAAGATAGAGTCGAGTAGGAAGACGGTTGTGCTGGCATTGCCATAAAAAATATTTTATTTTGTTCAGGGTATTGAGTCTCCAAATCCAAGTAAAGTCTTTTCCACTACTAGTAAAATTTTCTATGAAGGATGATGGATATAATTTATTGATATATTTTTATAGTTAAATATTAAGTATTTTAAATAAAACGTGAATAAATATATCCATCTCTCGCATATTTTCTAACATATTTTGCAGGAAGAAGAAATTATCCAAGGTGAAGAAAAATAAGGGATGACCATTGATGATTACATTATTCATAGTGTGATTATAACACTGATAGTAATGTCCGTGAATTGTTTTATGCCGAAGAATAAAAGTGCAAGCGGAAGAAAGTTCATGAAAGGAAGCTACGTATGAATATTTGAAATTTTCATCTAAACCCAACTCACCTTGGCCATCTTGAAAATTTTCCTACCACCTTAGGATATGCCATCTTAGGTAGAACTTTGGCTTTGGAATTTATCTATAAATAGGTAGTAAACTTTGTATGGAAGATCATCAAATTTTCATCTTGCAAGAACTACTTTCTCTTGCTCTTTCTCTTTCTTTGTCTTTTATAACATTAAGCTTTTGTAGTTTTCTTTTGTAGAAGAAATACTACTTCTTCCTAGTCTTTATATTTTTAAAGTTTTTCTTACTCCATAATGGAGTAATCTCTTTTGTTGGGATAGTTGATGAAACTCGGTAATATTTATAATACGTATCTCAGTTTTAATACATGCTTAGCCTGAAGTTTTTAATCACATTTTAACACTGTGCTAGAATTATAGTTTTTACTAAATCTTTATTTTCACATCCGTCTATTTTATATCTAAGTTATTGTTATATTAATTTTGTAATTCTCACGGAGCAAAATTAATGTATAATAAATGATGAATAAAGTAGTAGAGTAAAAACTATTTTTCCAAGTCTGTAATCTTGTTTACCTCAGTTTTAATTCTCACGGAGGAATTGTTGTAGGTAAGATTATTGATTTTCCGTAAAAATATTCTCACGAAGTTTTTACTACTTTTTAAGCACAATTCAGGCAAGAAAAATATTTCGGTTTAATCGTCACTAGTTATAATTTGATTAATATGCATAACCTCACGGAGTGTTATTAATTGATTATTTTTTTAGTGAGCAAAATATAATTGAATTAGCAATAAGCAATTATTCTTAAGAGAAATACATGTCAAAACTGAGATATTTATTATAAGTATTACCAAGTGAATTCAACGATTCCCAACTCCTTTTAAATTTGAAATCTTCCGGAAGTTCTTTTCTTTTAGTTTAAGTAAATTTAAATTAAAAACTCACTTTTCATCAATTTGATTCTCTCAAATAGTAATTAAAATACTACAAGTCCGTAGCATAGAATACCCAATCTCTGTGGGACGATATCTTAAACTATATTAGAATTTGACAAGAACGAGAACACAATTCCTATGCACTTTGGACCTCGTCAAATTTTTGGCGCCGTTGCCGGGGATTGGCGTACATCTACTTCGGACTAAATATTTGATTACTAATTTGAGGACATATTAATATAATTAATACTAACATAATCTACTAAAAACTATAATAACTATAACTATTGATTACTAATCTCTAACTCCTAACAATATTATATTGAGTACTACTACTAACATTTTCATTTCTATTTGTTATATCTCTTGCAATTATAACTTTCTTACCGTCTTTACTATTAGTACTATTTACTGCTGACTATTAACTATTTCTATGTACTACTTCTATAATATAATATATAAATACTTCTCTATTTATATTAACTATTTTTTTTGTTAGTATTGCTACTACTATTTTTGTTGTTACCTTTTTTTTTCATTTTGTTTTGAAGTATCACTATTTTTTTTTTTCAATCATCATTTTGTTTCTCTTTACTTTGTTTATTTGTATTACCACCTTCTGTTATTATTAGTAAAATTTACTCTTTATTATACTACTATTATTTACTATTATAATTTAGTAATAATATCATATAATTTTTTTTATATAGTAAATTATCCTCAACTTTTTATTGTGATTTTCTTTATTATTGTCATTTTTACTATAACTATAATTTTTAGTACTACTAACAGTTATTTTTTTTTAATATCTTACTAGTAGTGTGATAATTTTCTTTTTCTTCTACCTAGTGCTTCTTCCAAATTTGTTCTTATATTAGTATATCTACCTATAGTATAACTCTTACCGTAAGAACTTCCACCTATAGAACCACATCATTCTTCCTATCACCATCTTGTCTTCCATCACTTTAACTACCTTCCTACTACTATTACATCTTACTACTTTATCTAATTAACTACTTACTACTCTTTACTATTTATTATTACTACTTTTTTTCCCCTAGTATTAGTCATCGTTCTTCCACCCTTGATTTCATTTATATTATTATTATAAAAGAAAAAATATTTTTTGTTTATATATCTAAGTTTATATCAGTATTTGAAATTTCTCCTACTAAATATTGCTACTATTGTTACTACTACCTATGAGTTCTATAGATTTTTGTCACTAACTTTCTATACAATCACTACTTCGTCCTATTATTATTATTATTATTATTATTATTATTATTATTATTATTATTATTATTATTATTATTATTATTATTATTATTATTTAATTTTTAGATTACAACTCACTGTTTTGCTTTTGTCATTTTTTTTCCATTTGGCTATTATTATTAGTGTTGAGTATAATACTATTATTATTACCTATAGCTTTATCTTTAGTAAACAATATAATCTACTTTGTATTTAATTTATCTTTTTCCGACTAAATCATTACAGCTATCACTACTATCTATACATAACAATAGCATTATATTATAGTGTAATATTTCTTTCTACTATTGTTATATACTACTTCTTTAACTAATACTAATTATCACTAATATTTTTTATATTCCTTTTTAATATTTCCTTTCAACTAGTACTATTATTATTATTATTATTCCTAATATTTTCTTGTAGTGTTACCATTTCAACTGTTAAAGAGTTCATTTTGATTTTTTTTTTCTTTTTACTTTAAAGAATTTCAAGTAGTTTATGACCCACTCTTCTAATAAAGAGTTGGTCATTTACAATCCTAAAATCGAAAGATCTTTGAGATTGCGTAGGAAAGGACAATCATCATCTTCTAAAATTGTAACTTGTGACAAAATGGAGCACCAACTAGGAGATAACAATAACCCATTGGGAATTCCACCACCAGACCATGTAGAGGATCAATTTGATGAAGTGGCACCAAGACCAGCAAACAGAATCCTAAGGGATTATGCTAGGCCAGACCACTTTAACTGTGAATCTAGTGTCAGAAACCCACCTGTAGCGGCCAATAACTTTGAAATTAGGACCGGCCTAATTCAAACAATTCAACAGTCTTGCACCTTTACTGGTGATCCAAGTGAAGATCCACATAGCCATTTAATAGATTTCTTGGAACTAGTTGAAACTGCTAAATATAATGGAGTGCCTCCTGAAGCAATTAAGTTAATACTGTTTCCTTTTTCTTTAAAAGGAGATGCCAAGACTTGGTTGCGAAGTTTGCCTCGAGGTTCTATAACCACATGGGACCAGATGACACAGAAGTTTTTGAACAAATATTTTTCCCCTGCTAAAACAACAAAGTTAAGACAAGATATTTCTAATTTCTTGCAGACTGACACTGAGTCAGTTTATCAAGCATGGGAAAGATTAAAATCAATGTTAAGAAAATGTCCACATCATGACATTCCTGAACATATGCAGTTATATATTTTCTATCATGGACTAACACGTTCTTCTAGAAATGTGATAGATGCAGCTGCAGGAGGTTCCATAATGGGAAAGACCACAGAAGAAGCATTGCAATTGTTGAATGAAATTTCTGAGAATGCTATCCAGTGGCCATCTGATCGTGTAACCATCAAAAAGGCAACCACAGTAAATCAGGCAGATGCATTTAATACACTAACACAACAGATTGCCTCCTTGGCACAAAAGTTTGAATCTTTTCAGGTGAATGCACAACAACCAATTCAGTCTGAGGCTTGTGACATGTGTGGAGGAAACCATCTTAACCATGAATGCCGCGCAAACAATCAGAATGATGAGCAGGCTAATGTCATCAGTTACAAGCCGTACCCTTTCGGAAGCCCAATGGCACATAAACATCCAGGATTTCAGTGGAGCAATCCAAATGGTGCGGAGAACTCTCAAAGCTTCCAGAAGCAACCAGCACAGGGTCCACCTGGATACCAAAATCAAAATCGTGGGCAATCGAATTTCAGGCCATATCAACAAGCAGCTCCATATCAGCAAAGGCCTCAACAAGCTCATTCAAGTCTCGATGACTTGTTGTACAAGTACATTAAGGCCACTGATGAAAAGATGGAAAGCCAAAACTCAACCCTCAAAAACTTGGAAATTCAGGTAAGCCAATTGGCAACTCTTGTTTCAGAAAAGATTCAAGGTCCCTTACCAAGCAATACGGAGAAAAATCCAAAGGAACACCTTAAGGCCATCGCCTTACGGTCAGGTAAGAATCTTGATGATCCATATGCTGATAGACAGGAAAAGAACCATTTTGAACACCAGGCAGCAAAGGGTAAGAATGTTGAAATACAATATGATCCATCAGAAGAGAATGAAATCAAGAAAAAAGATGAAAAGAATTTTGAAAAAATAACTCCTCTCCCTGTGACAATCTCTTTTCCACAAAAGATGAAAAGAGAAAAGCTTGACAGTCAATTTGCAAAGTTTTTGGAAATTCTGAAACAGATTCACATTAATATTCCTTTCACTGATGCTTTATTGCAAATGCCTTCATATGCTAAATTTTTGAAAGAAATTTTGTCAAGCAAAAGGAAGTTAGAAGAAGTTTCTGTGGTAATGCTTACTGAAAAATGCAGTGCTATACTTCAAAATAAGCTACCACAAAAGCTTGGCGATCCAGGCAGTTTTACGATTCCATGCACTTTGGGAGGAGTATATTTTGAAAAAGCACTTTGTGATTCTGGAGCTTCAATAAATCTGATGCCATTTTCTATTTTTAGAAAATTGGATCTTGGTGACATAAAAAATACTGTTGTCTCTCTTCAATTTGTTGATCAAAGTACTAAGAAACCTAAGGGAATTATTGAAAATGTGCTTGTGAGAGTAGATAAATTTGTGTTCCCTGTAGATTTCATAGTACTTGAAATGGAAGAATGTCCTGATGAGCCAATAATTTTGGGTAGACCTTTTCTTGCTACAGGTAGAGCAATCATAGATGTCCATCAAGGACAACTAATTTTGAGAGTAGACGAAGAAAGAGTCATTTTTGATATGCACAAGATTCTAAAATTTCCCGAAGATGAGACATCATCTTCTTGCTTTTCAATTGACATGATTAGTGATCTTGCAGATGAATTCAAAGATGACCAATTGATTTTAGACTCATTGGAAAGATGCTTGGCCCAATCTGGCACAAGGCAGGATGATGATCCGACAATTAGAAGTGAAGCTGAAATATTGGAAAATGATTCTGAAGAAGAGGGAGAAATGCTATCAGAAAATGCTCGACCAAAAATTGAACTCAAAATTCTCCCTTCCCATTTGAAGTATGTTTATCTTGAGCCTGAATTATTTCCTGTGATAATTTCATCTTCTCTGACTGCAGAACAGGAACATAAATTGATTGAAGTACTGACAGCACACAAAGGAGCCTTAGGGTGGACTATAGCAGACATCAAAGGCATTAGTCCAGCTATTTGTACACATAGAATTCTCATGGAGGATAGCTACAAGCCAATAGTCCAACCCCAAAGGAGATTGAACCCAGCAATGCAAGAAGTTGTGAAAAATGAAATAATAAAACTTTTGGCTGCAGGTATTATTTACCCCCCATTTCTGACAGCCCTTGGGTAAGTCCTGTTCAGGTGGTACCAAAGAAAGGAGGTATGACAGTTGTAAAAAATGAAAATAATGAACTCATACCTACCAGAACAGTAACAGGATGGAGAGTCTGTATTGATTACAGGCGTCTCAATGATGCCACAAGAAAAGATCATTTTCCTTTACCATTTATTGATCAAATGTTGGAAAGGGTAGCCGGTTATGGTTTTTACTGTTTTCTTGATGGATATTCAGGGTATAACCAGATATCAATTGCACCAGAAGATCAGGATAAGACAACTTTCACATGTCCCCATGGAACCTATGCCTATAGGAGAATGCCTTTTGGTTTGTGTAATGCACCTGCTACATTTCAGCGTTGCATGTCAGCTATTTTCTCAGACATGACTGAAAAATTTTTGGAAATTTTTATGGATGATTTCACCCTTTTTGGTAAAACATTTGAAGATTGTCTTAATCACTTGACCTTAGTTCTTAAGAGATGTGAAGAGACAAACTTGATTCTTAATTGGGAGAAATGTCATTTTATGGTTACCGAGGGAATTGTTTTAGGACATAAAATCACTGCTAAAGGGATAGAAGTTGATAAGGCAAAAATTGATCTTATAGCAGGATTACCCCCTCCCACAACTGTTAAAGGCATTAGAAGTTTTCTAGGTCATGCAGGTTTTTACAGACGGTTCATAAAAGATTTTTCAAAGATTTCAAAACCGTTGACTAACCTTTTGATGAAAGATTTTAAGTTTGATTTTTCAGGAGATTGTATGAAAGCTTTTGACACTCTTAAGGAGAAATTATCATCTGCCCCTATAGTTGTGTCCCCTGATTGGAACCAACCTTTTGAGGTCATGTGTGATGCTAGTGATACAGCTGTTGGAGCTGTTTTAGGCCAGAGAAAAGATAAAATTTTCCGTCCCATTTACTATGCCAGTAGAACATTGAATGAAGCTCAGCTCAACTATGCCACAACAGAAAAAGAACTACTGGCAGTAGTATTTGCTTTTGATAAGTTCCGTTCCTATTTAATAGGAACCAAGGTCACTGTTTTTACTGATCATGCAGCTTTTAAATACCTCTTAGCAAAGAAAGATGCCCGCCCTAGATTGTTAAGATGGATTTTACTTCTCCAGGAGTTTGACCTTGAAATAAAAGACAGGAAAGGGACAGAAAATCAGGTAGCTGACCATTTGTCTAGATTAGAGAACCCTCCTCTTGAGTCTAGTGATATAAAAGAAGAGTTTCCTGATGAACACATCTTTTCTGTCAGCTCAGTAGTGACTCAACCACCCTGGTTTGCAGATATTGCAAATTACTTGGTTGGAAAATGGACACCTCGAGATCTCTCTTACCAACAGAGGAAAAAACTTATATCTGATGCAAAATATTATCTGTGGGATGACCCTTACTTGTTTAGAATTTGTGCAGATAATATCATTAGAAGATGTGTACCTGAAGATGAAATGCCAAAGATTTTGTTTCATTGTCATGATGGAGCAATTGGAGGACATTATGCTGCAAACCGAACTGCTTTCAAGGTTTTGGAAGCTGGATTCTTCTGGCCAACACTTTTTAAGGATGCCCGTGTGTATGTTGCACAATGTGACAGGTGTCAGAGAACAGGTAATATCTCAAAGAGAGATGAGATGCCATTGCAATCTATTCAGGTATGTGAAATATTTGATGTCTGGGGTATAGATTTTATGGGACCTTTTCCTTCATCTCATTCATTTGAATATATCCTTGTGGCTGTTGACTATGTTTCACGATGGGTTGAAGCCATTCCCACAAGAAAGAATGATGCTCGAACAGTGTGCAATTTTCTCAGAAAAAATATTTTTACCAGATTTGGCACACCACGAGTCATCATTAGTGACCAAGGGACTCATTTCATGAATAAGCAATTTTCTGCTTTATTGTCAAAATATAGTGTGACTCATAAAACTGGAACACCGTATCATGCTCAAACTCAAGGGCAAGTTGAGGTTTCCAACCGTGAACTAAAAAGAATTCTTGAAAAAACTGTTGGAATCTCAAGAAAAGACTGGGCTTTAAAATTAGATGATGCATTATGGGCATACCGAACGGCGTTCAAAACGCCGATTGGAACATCTCCATATAAATTAGTCTTTGGAAAAGCTTGCCATTTGCCTGTTGAATTGGAACACAAAGCCTTTTGGGCACTGAAAGCATTGAACTTTGATTTAACCTCTGCTGGTAAAAATAGATTTTTGCAGGTTAATGAGTTGGATGAACTGAGGATGGAAGCCTATGAAAATTCCAAGATTTACAAAGAAAAAACAAAAAAATGGCATGACAATTTGATCCGACCAAAAAATTTTAAAATTGGAGATCAGGTACTTCTTTACAATAGCCGTCTCAGGCTATTCCCAGGAAAACTGAAATCCAGGTGGACAGGTCCTTACAATATTACAAATGTTACTCCGTACGGAGCAATTGAAATTCAACAAAGCAATGGAGGAGAGAAATTTAAGGTCAATGGTCACAGGCTAAAATTGTACTTTGGAGGACATTTTGAACAACACCCTTCAGTAACCATGATAGTATGATGAGTGCCGCTGTTACTACGTCGAGCTGACGACGTTAAACTCAGAACTATGGTTCTTTATCCCGTAGCCATTGAGGGTGAAGCAATGGAGCCTCATAAGTCCCACTTAGATCTGACTAATTAAATGCTTAACCAATTGATCTGGTCAATATCCAGATTATTGTACAACCGGAACATCTCATGAAGGCCTCTACAAAAACAGAGTCACATAGACAGGAGTAACTCCATGGTGATCGGTATGCCTAAGTTACTGGTTGGTTAACCATTCCATTGTCCAAATCTAATGTTGGCACAGGTAAATTTCTAGTTTATATTCAAACTAGGACCTAATGACTGATAAGGTCTAAAAATAATCCAGTCTATTACACATAGAACATGTGTGGTCACAGTTTCTTTCAAGCTTTCTTCTGTGATCGTATATTTGAAAGCCAAAAAGATTTTTATTTTACTAATAAAATAGTATTTTTATATTAATTATATTATATTTATATAATCCAACTACCACTTGATCCTTCTTCATTCTTTTTTTTTTTTTTCACCCTTCTTTCTTTCACTTATCTTAAAAAGCATTTTCATCCAGGAGAATGAAATGTTCAAGTATGGGGGAGGTTATTTATATATTATATACTATTTTCCTCTTATTTATGGTCTTAATTGTAGGTTTTTAATTAACAATATAAATTTTTGTTCGTTCTGTTCAATATTATTTCTTTTTATATTCACCATATGATTTTTCATGTCTATGATTTTGACTTTGTGAAAGCAAGAGCAAACATCTTCAACTCAGAAAATCATTGGAATTGAGAAAAATTATGATCACAAAGAAGGTAGAATCAATGAACTTGGCTAGAACTTGCTCTGAATGTTCTTCGAGGCGAAATAATGGATGATACTGATTTTTGAAAAATGAAATTAGGCCTTCTTTGATACACAATTCAAGCCTCTCAATTTTCTATCCAAATATACATATTTTTATCTTTTCAAACCCTTCTTTGAGCCTTAATCCTATTTTTTTTCCCAACACCATGATATATTACAAAAAAAAAATGATATATATGATATATGTATATATTGTTTACATATATATAAAGAAAAAAAAAAGAGTTATTGTTTCTTCCAGCTTTGAATGAGCAAAGATTAAACATCACCAAAAGGAAGAAATATTACCAAAAGAAGCAATGTTGTGAATATATGAATATATATGATATAGCAAAAAGAAAAAAAAAAGAGAAAAAAAAATATTACCGAATGGAGAAAGAATTGAGAAATGTGAGCTCCAAGCTGGAAAAAGAACAGTCACTATCAAATATCCTTATCCTACCAGCCTGAAGCCTAACATTACAAGCCATGAAAAGTCCTAAAAAGATTTTGAAAGTCAGTATTGTATCTATATTAGTGGAGATGAACATGACGAGCAAGCCTATGGACAAGACAATGATACTCACTGAATACATGATCATAACTCTATCAATTTTAAAAGATTCAAGGGGAGAAGGCTGCAAGTTCTTGTTGATCAAGTCAAAATTCAGAAATAAGGTAAAGAATTTGGTGAAGTAAAAAGAATAATTGCATTGAGCATGATGAAAGAAGTTTATCTTGAATAAATTTTCTATCCTACAAAGATCATAAGTTTGAAGAAAATATTCTTATTTAATAAAATAATAAAAAAAAGAAGATCTTTTTCCTCGAAGACGAGCAAAGATTCAAGTATGGGGGAATTTGATAGATATAATTTATTGATATATTTTTATAGTTAAATATTAAGTATTTTAAATAAAACGTGAATAAATATATCCATCTCTCGCATATTTTCTAACATATTTTGCAGGAAGAAGAAATTATCCAAGGTGAAGAAAAATAAGGGATGACCATTGATGATTACATTATTCATAGTGTGATTATAACACTGATAGTAATGTCCGTGAATTGTTTTATGCTGAAGAATAAAAGTGCAAGCGGAAGAAAGTTCATGAAAGGAAGCTACGTATGAATATTTGAAATTGTCATCTAAACCCAACTCACCTTGGCCATCTTGAAAATTTTCCTACCACCTTAGGATATGCCATCTTAGGTAGAACTTTGGCTTTGGAATTTATCTATAAATAGGTAGTAAACTTTGTATGGAAGATCATCAAATTTTCATCTTGCAAGAACTACTTTCTCTTGCTCTTTCTCTTTCTTTGTCTTTTATAACATTAAGCTTTTGTAGTTTTCTTTTGTAGAAGAAATACTACTTCTTCCTAGTCTTTATATTTTTAAAGTTTTTCTTACTCCATAATGGAGTAATCTCTTTTGTTGGGATAGTTGATGAAACTCGGTAATATTTATAATACGTATCTCAGTTTTAATACATGCTTAGCCTGAAGTTTTTAATCACATTTTAACACTGTGCTAGAATTATAGTTTTTACTAAATCTTTATTTTCACATCCGTCTATTTTATATCTAAGTTATTGTTATATTAATTTTGTAATTCTCACGGAGCAAAATTAATGTATAATAACTGATGAATAAAGTAATAGAGTAAAAACTATTTTTCCAAGTCTGTAATCTTGTTTACCTCAGTTTTAATTCTCACGGAGGAATTGTTGTAGGTAAGATTATTGATTTTCCGTAAAAATATTCTCACGAAGTTTTTACTACTTTTTAAGCACAATTCAGGCAAGAAAAATATTTCGGTTTAATCGTCACTAGTTATAATTTGATTAATATGCATAACCTCACGGAGTGTTATTAATTGATTATTTTTTTAGTGAGCAAAATATAATTGAATTAGCAATAAGCAATTATTCTTAAGAGAAATACATGTCAAAACTGAGATATTTATTATAAGTATTACCAAGTGAATTCAACGATTCCCAACTCCTTTTAAATTTGAAATCTTCCGGAAGTTCTTTCTTTTAGTTTAAGTAAATTTAAATTAAAAACTCACTTTTCATCAATTTGATTCTCTCAAATAGTAATTAAAATACTACAAGTCCGTAGCATAGAATACCCAATCTCTGTGGGACGATATCTTAAACTATATTAGAATTTGACAAGAACGAGAACACAATTCCTATGCACTTTGGACCTCGTCAAAGGAGTAGGTAGACTTTAGAGAGAAAATACCATTACTAGAATTATTCCAAATTGGGTAGTCCTCAGAGTCAGAAGGATAAAAGGAGTTGACTATAGAGTGTCTAAGATTTTCAGGAAAATGAAAAGAAACTTTGGAGAGGTCTAGGGAGTTGTTCACTAGGAGGTCTGCTACCTTAAGATTATCTTCACTTAATTGGAGAGGACCATTGATTAAACTCATAAGATTGTTCCTACTAGCCATCCAGTTATGATGCCAGAAGGAAATATTTCTACCATCACCTACAATCCAATAGGTATTATGATAACATATAGGCCAAGCTTTGGTAATATTTTTCCAGATGAAGGAATGTGATCTTAACTCTGGTTTAGAAAGATACTTGTTAGAGATAGTATTAGCCCATAGAGAAGTAGGATTTGAGACAAGTCTCCAGGTTAACCCGGCAATCATAGCCATATTTTTTGTTTTAGCTTTAGTAATGGATAACCCTCCAAGGTGCTTAGGCTTTGTAATGACATTCCATGAAAAACCATCACTCTTATTTCTATTGGACTTTTGTGTAATCTTTTCTAGATTTTTGTCATTTTATGTAGCCATTTACTTAAATAAAAAAAATGCTATAAAAATTACATAAAATATTTTCTTGATCTTTGTCTATCTAATTGTTGCCGTGAGTTTATTTGTGTGATTAGAATTGTGTGAATTTTGGTGTAATTATTTAGTTTGTAATTTAATTAAGTATAGTTAAGCTATGGGTTAATTGCCATTGGGCTAATATCCAATTCATTTAAGGGACACTTACAAAAATACCCACAAAATCTAAAATAATTACAGCCACTACCCATTACTTTCAGATATTACCGAATCTACCCACTAAATTATTTACCCACTCTACCCACCCAGACTTGTATACCATAGTTTAAACAGTATACCATAAAGGTATATTACCTATAAGGCATAACAAAGGTATACAGTAATAAATGTCCCTCCAGACTTGTATACATAATTTATGCAGTATACTTTAAAGGTATACACCTATAAGGCATAACAAAGGTATACAATAATAAATGGGTAGGTTGGGTAAATACTTTTAGTTTTATGAGTAGTATAATTTGTAATGGGTATGACTTGTAAATACTTTAAATTTTATGGGTATAGAGTGTAAAAATCCCTTCATTTAATGAAAAAATAGAAGCACACATCTCACCCTTGACCCGAGCCCATATACCCCTATTCCCATTCTTCTTTTCCCAATTGGGATATTACACAAAAAACATAAAAAAACAAAGGGGATTTGCACAGAGCCACAGTCCACCGATCCCCACCGCCGGAGACGACGGAAACCACCACTCCCCGGCAACAGCGCCATTTTTTTTTTTAATTATAGAAATGGCAACAGTGCCTTATAAAAGGAAAGTACCTCAGTTTATTTATGATTATATAATTCGTATATTCGTATAAGACTCATTTCAAGTCAAGAGATTTCGAACGGGTGAAGTGCCTGCGCGATTTAATTGACTTAAGTCGGAAGATTTCGAACGGGTGAAGTGTCCGCGCGATTATATCTCGATTTGAGTTTTCATATGAACGAACAAAAATTAAATAATAAATCAAAGTGTAATAAAACAAAGGCAAAATAAACAAATAAATTCAAAGAGTCGATTGCGTCAAATAAAGCAACTGTGCTTGGCACAGGACTCGAGGGTGCCTAACACCTTCCTGCGAGTCAACTGAGATCCTTATCCGGAACTCTGACGCAGACCATTTACGAGTCATAGGTGTTCTAGGTACACCACTTTGGTGACTTGGCACACCTTTAACTTGTCAAGTGGCGACTCCGAAAATCTCTTAAATATTCGTGTACCTTTTGAACACCGTCACAGCCTTTTAAACTATTAAGTATTATTTTCCTTTTTAAGTTGAAAAAGGGGTCTTGACAGCTTGGCGATTCCGCTGGGGAGGAAAGTGAAAACTGAGACTCTCAGGCTTTAAAATTTGTCGCTTTCGGCTTTGAATATTGTTTGTATATATTGCCTTGAGTGTTACTGCTTTGATATTGTTTGAACTGTATATACACAACTGTCTTCTCTCGTACACCTCTGAGTCTTCTGGAACACTGCACACATGCACGCCAGTTTCGCTTCGGCGTCTGGAATTTCTGTCGTGTCTCAGGACACAAAAAGTTAACCCTTCTTAGGAGGAGGTGCGTTGGGTTAGGCCGTTAGACGTTGTCGACCGGTACCCCCGAGGCATTTCCAAATTGCCAGAAACTATAGATCATGAACCATTGAGTCACATAGAGTTGAACCTGTGCTTGTATCTAGGCCGATTTATTTTCATGTCATTAGACTTGGTGAGGTGCGGTACACCGATACCGCACTTGTCTAGGCTGACTCCCTCGTGTCATAATGGGGCCCACGTCCCCAAAAGATACATCATGAGCATATAATGTGTTGCATTTTTTCTAGTCTAAGGGTTGTTATGCTGACCGATCACCGAGGGATGAGAGCCAAATTTTGAAAAAAAAAAAAGAAAGAAAAAAAAAAGAAAAAAAAAGTGAAAATGATAGAAAAATTGGGTTTAGTCCCGTGTCGCGAAATATTTTGTTTAGTTGTCCTTTTACGCCGTTATAATGGCGAAAATTTTTCAATTTTTTTTAGTCCCATTTTACGTCCGGGCTTGGTCCCAAGTGTTAGAAAATAATGTGTCATAGTTTTGCGCCGTTATAATGGCGAAATTTTGGGACTCTTTTGTGTGGAGTTTGTATCCAAGTCAAGTTCATATTTTGAAATTAATTTGTCGGGGTTTTACGCTGTCATGGTGGCCAATTTTAGAAATCAATTTTGCGTCTAATTTGTGTAATATTTTGTGTCGTCCTAATTGCCAGATTTTGTAAATATCCTAAAGATTCTTTCTCGAATTAGATCAAAGAGTCTGTTTCAAACAAAAAAACAAAAAAAAAAACAAAAAAAAACAAAAAAAAATTGTGTCCGTCTTTGTGTTGTCGTAATGTTCGATTTTGGAGTCACCTTTCGGATAAGAAAAATAGTTTGTTTCATAATCTGTTCTTAAGTTCCGTTTCGAATCTCCGATTGAGTCTTAAGTTTCAAAAAAAAAAATTGTTTATTTCAGGGTCCCACTTTATTTGTTTTGTTTAAGGTCAAGTCAGGGTGCATACAATAAATTGCAATTAGTTAAGTTGTATTTGCGTTGATCTTGGTAGAAAATTTTGACTCCGCTAAAAAGGCGAGTCTCATTATTTTCACCGTCCAGTGTACCCGCCCAATGTGTCAGTTTGTATATATTTTTGACTCGTGCATCATGTCAAGCATTTTTATTTCGAGTTTGTCTCGTGTCGTTTGTCTAAATTACGTTTGTTGAATCAGAAAAAGAGAAAAAAAAATAAATATATTAATCATCCAAGTTCATCCTTGTGCTGATTATGTATCAGTTACAATTTTGTTCTAATTTTGATCAAGGCACATAAGCAATCTTTCAGGGATACGATCGGTACACTCGGCTTATGCCGTTAACCGTTTCGGGATGACGCATAACAACCCTAGGCTTGCAATATGTGTTTCTTTTGTGCTAACCCGGTTTGTTTGTACAAAGCTTTGGAATTTGGTGATTTGGTATGGAATTCTGGCATCATTCCACACATACACAACAGGATCAAAGGAACCCATTACCATGTCATTTGATAAGGGAAATTCTGAGATCGGCGTCCATGAACTTCTGGTGCTGGAAAACAAGAGGTTGACTGAAGAGGTCAAAAATCTGAAACAATTGGTAGCTGATATGTATATCGCCATGAACACGAGACAAGCTTGTTCTACCGTGCCAGTTAGTCTTCTAGGGCATGCCTCGACTGTCTTACATCAGGCACAAGGCCCTACAGCTGAGGACCTGCAGTATTCTCCCGACTCTCCCTACTATAGTACAACAGATGTTCTGAGAACCTTCCCAGGGTGTCCTCCGGCACCACCACCTCCGCCCAAACAGAGGTGTGCTTCACCCCTGGTCTCTGCTCCACCATTCACAGGCTTAGTAAGGACGGAGAGTCTTGGGAAGAAAGATAAAAGAGAACGAGGTCCAGGAAGGAGGGATGAGGAACGGTACAAACGGCTCCACTCACGCCATCGCGCCTCACAGAAGCAGCATTCGCAACACTACCCTTTACAAAATACAAAACATTCCATTCCCCCACTCCAAAAAGCGCGACCATATGCTCCAAATTTTTCATATCCGCAATGGACCGCGCCAGCCTCACAGCCCACATACCACACTCACCAAGCTCCACATAACCAATATCGGACTCCACCAGAATTTCCATATCGATCAAGGAGACCTTCTACTTTCATCCCAAGACCCGAATACAAGAAGGCGCGAGAAGAGAAAAAGAGAAAGCTCACGCCAATCGGGGAATCTTACACTAGTGTGTTCGAGAAGTTGCAGGCTTTGGATATGTTGAGGCCGATCTATGGGAATATGCATCCCATGGGAAAGGTTGATTATTCTCGCCGATGTGCTTACCATTCGGGCGCACCTGGGCATGACACAGAAGATTGCCACTATCTCAAGAAGGCGATCCAAGCTCTGATTGATAACGATCAGATTCAAGTTGAGGGTTCAGATGCACCAGATATAAACCAGAACTCGTTGCCCGTCCATGATGATGTGTATATGGTGGGAATGGTATGTGGAGAAGATTTGAAAGCTAAATCTGCAATGCCGATAGTACCTGTTGGTGATGTGTCAATTAGGGCTAACCAAACGCTTGTGACAGTGAACTGTGCTCCTGAAATTGTGCTTGAGGTAGCAGACAGAGTAAAGGGTGATAAAATGAAGAAGACGAACATGTCTCTCGAGAAGCCAATTCCAAATCTTACTCGGTCATTCATCAGTCCCAAAGAAGTGAAGTCTACCCCAATGGAAGTTGGACAAAATGAGGAAAAGCAGAAGATGTTGCCAGATTCAAGGAATTTCTTTGGTATCAGCATGGTGCATCCTTGTGAAGGGTTCAACAATGCCTAACACAGGAAAACTAGCCCTGACTTGCAATTGAGTGACTGTGAAATGTTGTAGCTTGTTTTGCTAATCTTTCTATGTACTTGGTTATTTAAGGGTTGTAATCCAAGTGCATTATTTTGCTTATTTTGATGTTCAAACCCTTCTATCTTTAATTTAATGAAAAGCGAGATCTTTTTCTCGTCTCGACATTATTTCTCTTATTTTCTTTCTTGGTCTTGTTTTCTTAGTACTCTGTTTTATGTTTGGTCGGCCTTAATAACATGACATTCATACGACATATTGTCTCAATGAACCATCAGAATAGTGAGGGATAAAAGAAGGAGTGAATTAAGTTGGGAATCAATTGTCATCTGATAAGGGAGATCAGTGAGAAGTCCAAAATCGTGCACGGTCGCTTCGACTGAAGTTGAAATACCAGTTTTGAGAACCATCATTGAAGCAGAAGTCGATGACACGCGTGGATAAGTCTAGATCAATTCTTTGAATCATTATTTGTGCGAGCATTCTCGGGTCGGGATGACGAACGACTTTCGTTTCTGCTACCCAAACACAATACCAATTTTCTAGCCCTTTGAGCCTTGAGTATTTTCTTTGGCTACCCTCCTTTGGAATCAATGTGATTGGAATTGGGAAAAAAAAAAGAAGAAAAAATATTTGAAAAAGAAACAAGAAAATCTACCTCAGTGGTAGAGCTACGTCTGACCTGATTCCTCTAAAAAAGATACGTAGGCAACCATTCTGGTGCGGTCATAACAGGGGAGAGTCCATTCTTTCCCTGTTCATATTGACGCAAAACTTGCCTCCAAGTTTGCGGCCAACATCAAAAGAAAATTTGTTCCCCATTCTATGCTAAACTGGGGCAGAAGTTTGTTTTTATTTTATTTTTTATATAAAATAAAATAAAAACAAACTTCTATTTTATCATACCATATATTCGTCTGTTTCATGAGATGTTTGGTATATCAGTCTCGAAGTCGAGGAAAAAACTCAAAGCGCCCCAGTTTATCCGAAACTGGGGCAGAAGTTTAGTTTATTTTTAAAAAAGAAAAGGAGAAAGTCAATTCCTTTTGCTTTCTTTGTGTTCATCTCGGGGGAAAGTCTCAATATCCCTTATGTTTGCATATCAGAAAATTCAAAAGATAATTCTCGGGTTTTCAATAAATTCGGGCCTCAGTTAGTTATTATTTTTTTTTAAAAAAAAAAGAGAAAGAAAATGATTCCAAGGGTTAATATTTTACCAAGTCGTTTCATGAGATGCTCTCATACCGCTCTTCAAATTAAAAAAAAAAAAGAAAAAAAAAAGAAAAGAAAAAAAGGGAATCCCCAATTTGCCTTGACTGGGGAAAGGTTTTGTTTATTTTTCAAAAGCGGTGATTTCTAATCTTGTAATGCTCATTGTAGTCGTCTCATGAGATGTTTTTGAGCTTTTATGCTGAATCCTTTTCTTCAAAGCCTAACCAAACCCAATGTTACAGTCCAAATAAAGACCCTTCTGACCGATCATTGAGAATGTCAAGCCGAGTAGGGTATCAAGGGATAAGTTCCACGCTGTAAAGTCGCATTCTTATAAGCCGACAATCGCATTTAGGAGCTAGGAGCACCAAGGTCATTAAGGGAGAAATTCTCCGGGGAATCAAGGATAAAGGCCAAATTGAAGAAAGAAAAAAAGACGGGGTCGAGCATCAAGGAAAGATCGGAGGTCGATTGGGAAAGAGCGAAAAAAAAATGAAAAAAAAAGAGAAAGAAAATAAAGTCTTGTCGGCGAAAACGTGAAAGGGCGCTGCAAGACAACTGTGAGTTAAAAGAACAAAGAGAGAGGCTAGTCGGTGAAAACCCGAAAGGGCACTACTAGTCGAATGAGGGTCATGGAATTCATCATCAAGTTCGGGTTGAGCGAGGTTGTTAATCTGGGAGAGAGGTCAGGGTTAGACTGTGTCTAATCAAGAGTTGATTCTAATTGCATGTCATGTTTTACTAAGGTTGTCGTTCCACCTCCAAATAAGTTTCTTCTGTCTACCAGGGACATCTTTCGTTCGATGTCTCTTTTTGAGTTTCTTCACTTTACTTTTATTTTATTTCTTTCTCATTATTTTCGGACATTCAGAAAGGTTTGCAAAACTTGTCTACAAGTTTCAGTTGTACCAGAAAAGTCGAAAATGGGAGTCCAGCACCGAGATTGTACCATGAAGATCACCAGGAAATGGTTTGTTATTTCTACAAGATGTGACCAGAGAACAATATGAGATTTTGGGTTTGGAAGTGTGAGAACACAACTACATCAAGTCAGTTGCTCATCGGGGAAAAAACTTGAAGAGCGGAAAGGGAAATAAAGAAAGAAATCAGGGACCATCTGAGCAGGGAGCAGTGGTTTTCAACTTTCAAGACAAGAACCATTGTGATAATGGGATAGAATTTTCAACTTTAAACACAAGATCCATCAGAGTGATGGTTTATAATTTTCAACAAAAAGCAAGACCCATCAGAGTGATGGTTTTCAATTTCCAGAAGAAGCAGAACCCATCAGAGTGATGGTTTTCAATTCAACAAGAACAAGATCCATCAGAGTGATTCTTTCAATTCAGCAAGAACAAGACCCATCAAAGTGATGGTTTTCAATTCAACAAGAACAAGACCCATCAGAGTGATGGTTTTGAGCAAGATCCACCAGAGTGATGGTCTTTCAATTCAGCAAGAACAAGACCCATCAGAGTGATGGTTTTCAATTCAGCAAGAGCAAGATCCACCAGAGTGATGGTCTTTCAATTCAGCAAGAACAAGACCCATCAGAGTGATGGTTTTCAATTCAGCAAGAGCAAGATCCACCAGAGTGATGGTCTTTGATGGTTTTCAATTCAGCAAGAGCAAGATCCATCAGAGTGATGGTCTTTCAATTCAGCATGAACAAGACCCGTCAGAGTGATTGGTTTAGCAAGACCCATCAGAGTGATGGTTTTTAATTTTCAGTCAGAGCAAGATCCATCAGAGTGATGATCTTCAATTTCCAGTACAAGCAAGATCCATCAGAGTGATGGTCTTTCAATTCAGCATGAACAAGACCCGTCAGAGTGATGGTTTAGCAAGACCCATCAGAGTGATGGTTTTCAATTCCCAGCATAAGCAAGACCCATCAGAGTGATGATTTTTCAATTTTCAGCAAAAGCAAGACCCATCGGGGTGATGGTTTGCAATTAAGTAAAAAAAAACAAGACCCGTCACAGTGATAATTTTCAATTCAGCAGAAGCAAGACCCATTAGAGTGATGGTTTTCAATTTCCAGCATAACAAGACCCATCAGAGTGATGGTTTCTAATTTTCAACAAAAAGCAAGACCCGCCAGAGTGGTGGTTTCAGTTTTATCTTTCAAGTCAAAGCCCGTCAAAGCGGCAATTTCATTCAAGTCAAAGCCCGTCAAAGCGGCAATTTCATTCAAGTCAAAGTCCGTCAAAGCGGCAATTTTACTTTCAAGTCAAGCCCATCTAAGCGGAAAGTTCAATCTTCAAATCAAAGCCCGTCAAAGCGGCAATTTCAACATTCAAAGTCAAAGCCCATCAAAGCGGCAATTTCAGTTTTCAAGTCAAGCCCGTCAAAGCGGCAATTTCAAAGCCCGTCAAAGCGGCAATTTCAACTTTCAAGTCAAAGCCCGCCCGAGCGGCAATTTCAATTTTCAAGTCAAAGCCTGTCAAAGCGGCAATTTCAACTTTCAAATCAAGCCCGCCCGAGCGGCAATTTCAACTTTCAAGTTAAAGCTCACCTGAGCAGCAGTTTCAACTTTAGAGGCAAAGCCCGCCCGAGCGGCAATTTCAAGTTTTCAAGACCACTTTGGCAGTGGGAGCTTCGGACCAGTTTATCAGTTTGGGAAGCATGAAGAAGTTAGCTTAGGAATTGTAATTTTACATTTCAAATGTTGCATTTTCATTTTTCCTTTGTAAAGCAGTGACCACCAGCCAGCTAGCCAGCAACCAGCGACAGTGACCAGCATCAACAACTCTAGTATGTCAAAGGTGTCTAGAATTAGTCCGGGTAGGTCTAGGAATGTCGAGTCAGTCTCAGTTAGTTCTGAAAGTGTCTAGGGTTAGTATGTGTATGTCTAGAGAGTGCTTAGTGTTAGTCTAGAGAGTCTAGCAGCGTCTTGTGTCTGTTTGTATGCGGTAGTCCCAGCTTTCGCATGTGAGGAACTACACTGACTTGATTCCTTAGTCCGAGGATATGTAGGTAGCCTTGTTCTTGGTTAGAACCAAACCGGCAAGGTACAGTCACAATTTTGCAAGCGTGTTCTCGGCTAAAACCGAAAAACCCAAAATTAGCTTCCGATTACGTCTTTGTCCGAAAACTCTTCATGTTCCCGAACAAAGAGGGGCAGCTGTAATCACCTAATTTTGGCACCAAATTCAAAAATAGATAAAATATAATTCTAATTTTCCAGAATTTTTCGCTTAATTATGAATTTACCACTTTATTTAAGTTATTTCCGTCAATTAACTAGGAGGAAAATATCAAAAATTACCAAAAATAGAATTGATTGAGTGTAATAGATATTTAAAATATTGTGATTAATTAAATGTTCCTTGTAATTATGTTGTTTGAGTTGTCATTGGTCGTTTAGTTTAGTTAATTAAATTTTCTTGTTAATTTATGTGTTAAGTATGCTATTGGGTCGACCCGATTCAGAAAATGAAAGGAAAGGGGGCCAAGCCCACTTCCCTCTCAACCAAAACAGCCCAATACCCTCGTGACCCGGCCCAATCCTTATGTTTAAATAGAGATTTTTGCTATTTTTACCAAAATTCACAGAAACAAAATAATCTGCCAAATTTCCCAACCCCATCGGGTTTCTCCTCTGACGGCAGCGACGAAGCTCCGATCACTTCCTTCCGGCACGAAATTCTACATTATCAGCTTCATCTCCTCCACCCGTTGCTCAAGGTAAATTCCCCGAAAATCCCTCAATTCTCTTCCTCGCACTCTCTGCCCGTGTTCCCATTTGGCTCTTTTAAATTTCGCCTTTGCTAATGGTGATGTCGGGGGCTGTGATATATCAATGATGTTGTGGTGGTGGACGGGTACACACTGTTCTCTTTCTCCTCTTTCCGTTTTTTCCTTTTTCTAACTGAAACGACCCCGAATGGGATCGTTTCCGTTAGAACGAAGAAGGGAACGGATCTCGAATGAACTGGGAGCTGTGCAATTTAGTGTTAAAACAGCGGGGAGGTGCAGCGATGGTTTGTTTGGTGATGATTCTGTGATTGTGCTCGTAATGTTGGCGAGACGATGGGTGAAGTGATGGTGTCGCAGCGTGTGGTGAGCAGTGGTGGCCCGTGATGGTGAGGTTTTGACTTGATGAGGCTCTGTGTATGTAGTAGTAATGACCACTCGGGTGATGACACGGCTGTGATGATTTTTTTCTTTGTTTGGTGTTTGAACTCAACGTGGGGCTTTTTCAATGCATTGGTGGTGATTGTTGCAGCGATGGCAAGGGTGATGAAGGGCGTGGTGATGTTGTTTCAGCGCGTGTCGTATGTGGTGCAAGTCGATGTTATTGGTGGCATTGTGATGCTTGTTTACAGTTGTTATGGTGGCTATAGGCTGCGATAGTGGCGACACGTTTGGCTCGACAATGGCTGGGATCATGCGATGTTGTTGACTTGTGAAGCAGTTGTTTTGTTTTGCTCATTGGTAGTGGCAGATGTTTGTGATGCTTGTGTATTGACGAGGCAGCAGCTATGCTGCGATCTTGGCGTTTGGTGTGATCAATGACTCGAGGTGTTGATTCGAAACCATTAGTGTTGAGTCCGCGGAGGTGCTGCGAGACGAGGCAGCTAGTTAATGTTGCTATTGATGTAGAGACAAGGCAGTGGAGACCCTGTGTTGGCAGACGAGCAACTGGGAAGGTGCAGCGATGGTTTGTTTGGCGATGTTTGATTTTGTTTCGAAGATGGGAAGGTGGTTTGGTTGGTTATGATGAGTGTGAGGCAGCAGGGGTGTCGATGGCAAAGCCGAGGCAGTGTTAAGCCTGAGGCGTCGCTACCGTGATGGAAGCAAGGCAGTGATGACTGGTGTTCCAAGAGTTATGATGATGATGCGACACAGCAGCGACGATTTTGTTTGCGTTCTGGTAATTGCTGTTTTAGCTTAACGGGCCAGATTAGAGCCTTATTTTCCTGGCTATTTATCCCATGTGATCACTAAATTTGTTTAGCCATTAATTATTAATGCTTAGTGTTAACATTAGATGATAGAATCAGTGTGCCTAGTAATCTTAGAATAAGTAGTCTTGACTTGTAAAAATCATGTTACTGATTCGCATATGCATAACATTTTGGGGATCGTCTCCTTTGATGTTCCAAACTGTCTTGTTCGATCACTCTTTTGAGAATAAAACTTATATGTGTCTGATCTTGTGTGTGTTCTGGTTTAGCGATAGCTTTGTATGTTTAAGTTGTAGGATTAAGTGAGTTTAAGTATGAAGTTTGTCAATTCCTCGTAGCAAATTTTGTTAGTAGCTAAAATTGAGTCTTGTCTGGGTTGATTTTGATTTAAACATTGTGCTCAAATCTGTCTTAGCATAGTACTTTTTCCGAGTACATTTACAAAGTAACCTTGAGTTTGTTCTATTAATTCTGCTTTAGCATAGGATCTTTGCCTAGTATTTGTGAGTTTGAGTCTTAGTTAAGGAAAATAGAATTTGAGTTTGGTCATGGTGGATTGATTTGCTTAGATAGTTGGAATGACATAGGTTTGATGATGTCAAAGGTTGAGTCAAGAAAGTACAAGGGTGGCAGCAGAGTGCTGCCCTTTTTTGGGTTCTGGTACAGCCCTACAGGCAGGGAAATCATGGGCTGAAGTCTAAGGATTGAGGGGGGCACATGGGCTGGTACTTACTGGTACACACCCCCTCTCCCTTTTCTATTTTTGATAGCATTGACTCTCTTTAAAAAGGGGAAGATACAGAACTGAAACATGGGGGGGGGGGGGACAATCTGAAAGGAGAACACTTCACAGGAAAGACTCCATCAGAGAAGCTTCTATATGAACAGAACACACACAAAATCTGAGAGCAAAAAAAAAAAAAAAAAATACCAACAGAGAGAACATATAAAAGCTGAAGCAAAAAGTGAGAGATACAGAACTATAAAAACAAAGAACAAAGAGTGAGAAACAAAAAGAGAGCAACAGGGAACAAGATAGAAACAGAAAATAAAAGTGAGAAACAGAATAGCAAAACAAAAAACAGAGAGACTAAGAAACAACAAAAAAGGGGGGTCTGGAGTTGAGTTTTACTTTATTACAGAAAATTTCAAAGAGCTGTTAAGGTTTGTTGTTACTGTGTCGCTGGTGTTGTTGATGTTGCTGCACTCATTATTTGTTTTGAGCTTTAGCTAGTTGGTGGCTTTGCTATTTTGGGAATTACAACTCAAGGTATTCATCATTTAAGCTTTCATCATTTTAGCTCTGTATTCTGCATGTGTTTGCCTTGTTTAAGGTCTTGAAATCGTGTAAAGTGTGTAGCTTAAAGACTTGAAATCTATCATGTTTGTCTACTATCAAGGAAAGAAAAAATAAAGAACTTTCATTTCTTTATTTAGTACGTGTCCATGTCTGTGAGTTAGGTTACAAGTAGTCAAATACCCCCTTGCAAAAATATTCTTTCATTGTTTAATATGATAGGATTATTTCCTTTATCTTAAATTAAGAGCTACGAAAGAACAAAAGGGAAAGCTGTGGATGAATGGTTTCTTGAGAAGTAACTGTTATGCCTAACTTGTAAAGCTATGACAAATTGAAATGGTTAGGCAGAAATAGGACTTCGAAAGCAAACCATTTCACAAATTAGCCTACAGTTGCAAAACTTTCTTTTTTTGGAAAAAATCAACGGCCAAAACAGTTCATACACTTTGCGGAGTTAGTCTAATTTCAAATTGAGCTTTTAACTTATAGCCACAAATGTTAAATAAATAATAAGTTATTATTTCTTAAAGGTGTAAGTAGTTTGTGATGAACAATACAAATAAATTATACTCTATGCAAGGTTAGGCAAACAATGTAGGCATGTTGACCCACGATGAATAATGAATTTTTTTTTAAGTGATAAACGATACCAATAGGTATACGAATAGGCAAGTGTTGCCCGAATAAGTGAATAATTAATTGATCACAATGTAACTCATATAAAGTCAAGAGATTTCGAATGGGTGAAGTGCCTGCGCGAATTAATTGATTTAAGTCGAAAGATTTCGAACGAGTGAAGTTCTCGCGCGATTATATTCGATTTGAGTTTCATTTATTGAACGAGGAAAATTAGTAATAAATTGAAGCGTAACAAAATCGAGGCAAATTACAACAAATAATTTCAAGAGTCGAAATGCGTCAATAAAAGCAACTGTGCTTGGCACAGGAGACGAGGGTGCCTAACACTTTCCCGCGAGTCAACCGAGATCCTTATCCGGAACTCTGACGCAGACCACCATTTACGAGTCATAGGTGTTGTGAGGTACACCTTTTGGTGACTTGGCACACCTTTTACTTGTCAAGTGGCGACTCCGAAAATCTCTTAAATATTTGTGTACCTCTGAACACCGTCACAGACCTTTTAAACCATAGTTTTTTTTTCTTTTAAGTTGAAAAAGGGTCGTGACAAGGTGGCCCTTCCTGCCAAATTTAGAAAGTTTGATTTCCAATTTGCCAGTTTAGTTTGAAAATTATCTAAGAGAAATTGATAGTCCTTTGCTTTGGGTTGAGAATTTAAAATAAGAAAGCCTAGATATTTTCCAAAATTATGCCCTATTTTAATATCGAGAATGGAACTTAAAAGATAGGTTAGAGAATTAGGAGTATTTTTTGAAAAATAATCTTAGATTTTGCCAGACTAATTTTCTCTCCCGATAAAGTACAAAAGAGGTCAAGGGTTGATTTAATAGCTGTGACTGACTTAATTGTAGCTTTGGACATGATAGTGATGTCATCTGCAAATAGAAGATGAGAGAATTCAGGACCCTTGGGGGAAAGTTTTATAGGGTTCCATATGTTGAGGTCCACTTTGTGATTTATATAAATTGAGAGGAGTTCAAGGCACAGGATAAAAATATAAGGGGACATTGGGTCACCTTGTCTAATACCTCTAGAGGGGTTGAAGAATTTAGTCTTAGAGCCATTAACTAGAATAGCTATAGATGATGATGAAATGCAAGACAAAATTAATTTAGAAATATTCTGAGGGAATTTGAAAAAGGCAAGCATAGATCTAATAAAGGACCATTCTATTCTCTCAAAGGCCTTCTCGAGGTCAATCTTGATTAGCATTTCACCCCTTTTGCCTTTCATTTTAGAGAATTTGTTAACAAATTCCTGGATAATGATAGCATTATCCGAGGCTCTCCTATTCTTAAGGAAACTAGCTTGATTTGGACTAATGATCTTGTCAATGAAGGGTTTGATACGGTTAGCTATAATTTTGGTTATAACTTTGTAGATAGTGTTGCAAAGACCAATAGGGCGAAAGTCCTTAAGATGAATTGCATTCTTGAATTTTGGGATGAGACACAGATAAGTAGTGTTAGAGTAACTAGGAAGAGAACTAGTAGCAAAGACGTGGTGACAAAATAATTTAACTGAATCTCCAATAATTTTCCAGAATTTCTGAAAAAAGAAAGGATGGAGACCATCCGGACCTGGGGCCTTATAAGGACTAAAAGAAAAGACGGCCTTAGTAATTTCAGAGTCACTTAGGGGGTTGTCAAGGCTAGATAGATCCACACTTGAAAACCAACTAGAGTGTTGATTTGTATGGTTTAGAGGGGAACTAGCATGATCAGAGGAATAAAGATTTTGAAAGTAGCTTAAAACATGATTAGCTACTGCCTCTCGATCAAAGATAATGGTGCCAGCTTCATCTTTAAAATAAGTAATGGCATTTCTTCTACGTCTATTAAGGGTTAAAACTTGAAAAAACTTTGTATTAGCATCTCCAAAGTTTAACCAATCTATTCTGGATTTGAGGCGCCAAAAATCCTCTTCATTTTTTAATAACATTTTATATTCCGAAATTAACTTAGTTTATAAGTCGCGCAAAAAGGGACTTGAAGGAAAATTAGGAGAAGTTTGTATTCCATTTATTCTAGCAAGTAATTTTTTCTTTTTATGGAAAATATTGCCAAAAGTAGTGTTATTCCAGCTTAAGATATCATGTTCAAAGATATTTCTGGCATCATTAAAGTTCCTATTAAGCCATGCATGGTGAATTACATTCTTAAAATCTGGATGGGACATCCACATTGACTCAATTCTAAAGGGTTTATTAATGCGCACACTAGAATGCTTAATTAGGTTTATAAGGATGGGGTGATGATCCGAGTAAGTTTTAGGGAGGTGCACTATAGAAGCATCCTTAAAGAGAGTAATCCAATCATTATTAGCCAGACAACGATCCAACCTTTCTCTAATCAAGCTATTTCTAGATTTGCTATGATTTGACCAAGTGTATTTAGGACCCTTAAATCCTAAATCAATAAGGTTACAATAGTTAATACATTTTCTAAAGCTATCAGCATGCATTGCCCTTATAGGTCTACCTCCTGATTTGTCTGATTGGCATAATATTTGATTAAAGTCACCACTCACTAGCCAAGGACCCTTAAAAGTATCATAAATATTTGCTAGGGTATTCCACAGTAAAGCTCGGTTTAAGTAAGAAGTGCTTGCATAAACAGTGGAAAATAACCAATAAAAGTTAAAAGCATGATGATTTACCTTTAACATAGCATGAACCTCATTACCATTTATTTGCACTTCAGAGACAGTGATGGCATCATTTTTCCATAGGAGAACAATGCCTCCTGATCGACCAACTGATGGTACCTCAGCATAATCAGTAAAATTAAATCGAACCCTACGATCATGATGGTCTTCCATTTTGGTTTCCAACAAAGCAACCATAACAGGTCTATAGACTTCTAGTAAAGCATCAAAATGCCTTCGAAATTCTGGATTATTTGCACCCCTAACATTCCAAACAATTATGTGTAGTTGATTAATCATATTAAAATTAGGGTTATCATTCCCAGCTAAGGTTAAATCAGGGTTTGTTCTCAATGTGGGATTGAGAACCACTGCATACTTGCCCGCTATTTTGTTTGCTGGGGCTCTCACATCTATTGAGCATTTGTAGAGTTGCAAGTGACTTGTGAAAATTACCTTCTTGTTCTGCCTTTCTTTGAAGAGAAATATTGATATTTCGTTTAGGTTTTGAAACTCCGTGCGACTCTCCCTTGCCCTTAGGACGATTTCCTCTAGCTCCCCCCTCCTATTTTCTCCTTGTTCTGGTTGATTGTGATGGAGCTCTGGTGATGGAGGTGGAGCTGGTGGTGGGACAACCTCCTGCATGTGGTGATCCTGAGGAGGGATCATCTCTTGATGGACTTGTTGATTTGCTTGGAGTAGTGGATTGTTCAAAGGAGCTAGGGCTTGCATGGGCAAATTCTGGACAAGATCCCAAGGAGTAAATATTGGCATTTGAGGAGGAGTCACCCGAGGTGGGAAGAAAGGCAAGTCGATCAGTGGATTTTCTTGTTGATCCATCCCATGCATTAAGTGAGGAAGCATGTTGTTCATGAAGTTGTGCATTAATGTGCATTGCTTCGCTTACAATCAAAGCAAGATAGGACGAGTCTTGAATGACCACAAAAGCTTGTTGTCCCATTAGTGTCATTGGAATGGTTAAAGATTGACCCCATAGAGTTGATTCCAACCATGTCTGAGGAATGACATTTTGAGGAGGTGGAAGAGTGAATATTAATGGTGGATTCATGGGTGGAAGAGGGGCAGGAGGGTTGTTGTTTTGCTCCATTAGTAGACGTTTTTTCTCTTGGTGAAGTTTCAATAAATTCTTCACTAAGTCCCTTTGTCTCTTTCTCAAGGGATGAGTCTTCATGTTTGCTAGGAGAAAGTTTATAATTTGCATTGATAGTAGTTAGAACAGATTTAGAGAGCTGCATGGTAGTTGGCGTGTTTGAGTGAGCAAGATTTTCCAAGGAAAGAGAGGAGATATGAGAATTAATAGCGGAGATTAGGCACTTCTTTAGGGAGCAAAACAAGGCAATCACTCTTTAGCAAAAAAATGGATTAAAGGCTACCAGAAAGATGAAGATTAATACATTAGCTAAAACCTCAATGTTTTAATGTTAGCTTTTTGAATGACTTAGAGGGCACTATGCATCTCAAAACAAAAACAATTTTTATTTTGTGTTGTAACTCTATGATCTAGTGATGATAATTTCTATGCTCGGAAGTGCTCCCTAATATGTTCAAATCTAGCTTAATATTAATGAACTCATCCTTTGCAAAAGAATATGACTACTAATAATTAGACCTTTTGTAATTTCCTTGTTCACCTAATTCTTTATGAAAGGGATTTTTAAAGTTATATAAAATTTTGCACACTTTACTATAAAAAATAACAATATTATTGATATTACGAAATATATCAATATTTTTATATACAAGTTGCTACAAACAACTGCAAAAGAAAAGCACTAGCATCCACCTCGCATCTCTTCCCCCGGCCGCCTGCTACGCCCCACTGCCATTGCTGGTTTGTAGAAACAGTGCAAAAAAGAAGCAAAAAAAGTCAGAAGCTGTGCACAAAAGATGCAGATGCAGGACAAAAATAATATAAAAATAGGCATAAAAAATACAAAAAGTATTGCAAATACAGTGCAGAAACGCAAAAATAGTGCAGAAATAAAGGAAATAATAGTGCAGAATAGTGCAAAAATTCAGAAACAATGTAGAAATAGTGCAGAAACAGTTAGATACAGTGCAAAAACAGTGAAGATATCGTGAGTTTTAATAAAATAAAATTATGAAAAAAATATCAGATCTGGCTGAAAAATATCAGATCTGACCGGAAAACATAAAAAATGATTGAAACGCATCAGATGTAGCCGAAAAACACCAAAGTATAGTAAAAAATCACCATGCTTGAACAAAAAATATCAAATATGGACAATCGGGGTATGAGAGGTAATGGAGGAGGGTGAGAGGAAGAGGATACAAAATATGTAAAAACCTACCGAAAAAGTAACACAGCGGATAGAGTTTGGTGTTGGTCGAAACTTTGAAGTTAGATATACGCCGATTTCACGAGAATTTAAAAAAATAGTAGCGAAAATAGAAAGAGGGGGTAGAGAGAGAATTCATAAATGTATTTTCTTTTGCTTTCCGCTGGTGGGTGGGAGGTGGAGGAGAGAGAAAAAAAGGGAAAATAGGAGGAGGAAATGAGAGTTTGTTACGTCTTGGGTTTATATACTGTTGCTGTCATTTATAATTAAGTCTCATATTCCTCTATATTGCGTAATTGTACCAAGATATTCCTATATTTTATTAAAAAAGTTTCCTAATTGTACTTTTGTTTAATTTTTCCTAAATTTTTACGTCCCAATTCATTGGGCCTGATTAATGTGTTAGGGTGGGGGAAGTGCAGAAATAATCACTTTTTGGTTTTGCTTTTACAGTTGAAGCTACTTTTTGAAAACTATTTATTTTTTAGCTATTTTTTTAAACTTCAGACATTGAAGGTCAAAGGCATATAAAGTCTGAAGTTAAGACCTACGTTGAAGGTTGAAAGGCATAGCAAGTCTGAAATTAAGACTTGAAGGTCTTAACTTCAGACTATCTATGCCTAAACTTTAGACTTGAAGGTTTGAAGTTCAGCCCCCAATATCTAAGTTCGAAAAAGTGATTAAAAAATAAATTACAGGGAAAAAAGTGGCTACCTAGCTAAATGTTTACGGTTAAAGCTAACAAAAAAATTTCACCGCGTGCTCTCCATGAGGAGTGGTTTTGTAAAAATACCCGCGCTAAAAAATATTTTAGTAAAATATCATTTTTTGCCCGGAGTCAAGACTTCAAGGCAAAAATCTTGCAAGTCTTGCAATTGCCAAAACTTCAAAGGCAAGTACCATTTTTTGCCAATACTTCAAGTTATATGGTGAGAATGTAGCGAAAGACTGGATATGGGCAAGTTTTGGCAATTGGCAAGACTTACGACCAAGTACGGCAAGTGTTGCCTTTTGCCAATACTTTAAGAATAAGTATTGGCAAATAGAGAGGGGTCAAAGGCAAGTCTTGGCCTTTCCCAAGACTTACGACCAAGTGCGGCAAGTATATTCTTTTGCCAACACTTGAAGGGATAAGTGTTGAAAAGCAGAGAAATATAAAGACAAGTTTTGCCTCTGACCTAAAAACTTGACAGAGGCGTTTTCGTCCAGATTTTTTGTGTTAAACCTTAACGGGGTATTTTTGCAAACATCTGTTAGCGCGGTCAAAAGGGCAAACTATTGCTAATGGTGCCATATTTTTGCAAATTCGCCAAGGCTTAACAGATATCCGGGTTTAATCCAGAAAGGCCCAGATTGTTCTTATTCAAGTAGAGCAATAGTTTGCCTTTTCCCTCAAGACATCGGAAAATCAAAGCAGAAATTTCTCCCCAGATATACCGACCATTTATTGTTCTATATATATATATATCATCAGAAACCACAAAATTCCATCAATTATCATTGCAAAAATAGAAGTGAAATTAGGAAGAAGAAAGAATGGATTTTGAGCTGAGAAGAGCGAGAGAGAAGCTAGAGAAAGAGCAAAAGGATAGGATACTAAAGGCTAAATTGAAATTGGAAAGAGAAAAGAAAGCTAAACAAGAAGCCATTCGTCAGCGTGAAGCCATCGAAGCTGTTCAACGTGCTCGCCGCATTGATGCTGCTGAAGCTCAAGCTAAGGTCTGTTTGCTAATTTTGACACTATTTATTCATTTGGGTATTTGTCAAATTTGCAAAGATACCCCTCAATCGGGTTTTATTTTGTTGATCTTGTATGACCATGATCTAGTTTAGTGAGTAGTTATTAATAGAAAAAAAAGTGGTTCTAATTTGCTGGAAATGTTAGGTGATCGACAAGTGAGAGTTGCTCGGATAGTAGGAGTCATTGTAAAAGCAAAAAGTAGGAGGGCCACAATTTTCTCCCCGAGCGGATGGGTGGGGAAAAAGGGAAATGTTTGGTGATTTATTTCCATCTGCCTAAGCCTTGGTGGTGGGCAAAATTATCCGGTATTTGTGCTGGTGGGAGGTACTAGGTACCTATTTCCAATGAAATAGTCCAAGCTAGCCCCGACAATGGACACCGTTGTAATTGTTAGGTAGTTATTGAGCCAAGGGTATTCCGGAAATGGTCTCTCTACCTCACTCAAGGTAGGGTTAGGGTTTGCGTATACCCCACCCTCCCTTAAGCCCACTTGACACTGAGGATGTCGTTGTTGTTTGTTAGTATTAACTTGATCTTTATTATTCAAGTTCACATTTTGAACTAGGATTCCACTAAACAAGAGTTCTTAAGAAATAGTAGACTTGAAAATGTGTATTTCTACCTGAAAGGGCTTACCCCTTTTGCACTTTGTCTTGAATTTTTCGGTATAAAGTTTGATCATTTTGATATCCATTAAGGATTGGCCTTCATTAAGATAAGATGCGGAAAGAGAATGAGATTATAGCCGTTTTGCATCATGTTAAAGTTGTTTGCTATGATGCCAATTTTGATGGAATTAGGAGAGGTGTCTAAAATGACACTATGAAGTTGATATATATTGCAGTGCAATCAGGTAAAGCTTAAAAGTGAAAGGCAAATAGGAAATAAGTGGGATTCATAAATGGAGACGTATTAGAATTATATTAGGTAATAGGTATGAAGGGCATGGAAAGTTTTACAGGAGAATCTTGGCCAGCTGGGAGGGAGAATTTCTTAATTTCGCAGGTGAAAGTAAGGTGATGTATGGTTCATAAGGATTGGTACGGAGTGAAGTTACAATTTTCTGTTTGGTGTTAATATGGATGCTATTGCCTATTGGAGCGGTAGTATGTTATAGTTTTTCTGTCAGGCTTTAGTTTCTTATAACTGTGAAATTATGGGGATACTTCTACTATGGGAACATGTGTTGGCAAAATAGTTACTGCGTTGCACTCACTGTCGCTTGTTTTAGCTGAATTATCACAAAAAGGATGAATCAACTTGTGGGTAAATGGTGGTCCTGTTGGCTTAGTTTGTTACACAAAATGATGAATAGATATGTTGCTTAAAGGGAAGGCTGATGCACTTCAGTCGTTGCAGGATCTGTGGAATAACCATTTGGCTAAAGGGTGTCTAAATATACATGCAATTTTTTTGTCGTTATGGAAGGTAGTTCAGTTCCAAAGTTCCAGTACTAATAGTGAACTCTGCAGTTTCAGACAATTCATTTAGGAAAAAACTTGGGTGTTCTTTTCGTTTACAGACAGTAGTGGTTTTATTTAAGAAAAAGAAATACTGTGTTGGGATCATGAGCACATGAAAAATGGGGATACAACTAGGGTATGGATTTGTGAGGTATAGGCGTTAATTTTGTGCAGGCCAACTGAGATGTGAGTATAAGCGTCTTGAGTTGTGATAAACCTGCTTCAGGTGGTATAAAAAAGATGGAACAAAAAAAAGATAAAGTGAGGGGGGCAATTTGTCCATGCAGTTACCTACTGAATTTTTTTCAGAGGTTAGTAAAACCACCAGAAGTGTGTCTTATGCTTCTGATTTTTACCAAATACTTCTTCAGTTCGTCTGCCAACAGTTTACTGCCATGTTAAGATAAAGAGATGGCAAGTTTTGCTGGGCATCTATCAACAACGAAAAATAGTATATTAGCAGGCCTTTATAATGTCATTTATTAGTTTTTTTAATTGATGTAGTATGAAAAGCAAGCACATTAAACTAGGATTCCTAGTAAGTTAAACTACTTAGTTCTCGTTGGGAGAATCACTTTAAAATCTAGAAATTTGTGTGTTCATTTCTAGTTCTACTTAGAAGTTTTTGACAAGGTAAGAATAATCACGATTACAATTATTTTTCGTTTTCTGCTTCCTTTCTTCAGTTGTGACTAGCTTGCCTTTACAGAAAGAGTTTGTTAACACATTATCTTTTCAAAAGCATCCCCTGTCTTCTCTTTTCTGCTTAGCAAGGCCACACAGTCAAACCCTGCAAAAAGTATGGATTTTTTATAATGTCATATGTACTCGAATAAGATTGTTATATTGTTTTGTCTAAACAATTGAATTATTGACGATGTCTGGGTGTCTTCAAAGTCAAAACTATATCTTCAGAATCCTAGGTCAATTGCACAATGTACTCAATACTCCCTCCAGGCAGCCTACATCTATGATATATAATAATCACAGATACTTCCTCTGTTTGAAGAGGATCAGAACTAACTGTAATGCGTCAAGTCACTTTACTACTTTATTTGAACATATTAATTTTCTTTACTTCATCTATATCTATAATTTCTAATTGACTTATTTTTGGTTGAGGGATCATGAGGTTCTAGCTATTTACTGTGCTTATTTTATCTGCATCATAGAGTTGCAATAAATTTACAAATGCTGGGACCAGTTGTTGCATTTGTTTCTTTTTCTTGACTGCTTATCTCAGCCGTTACAGTCCATTGTCTGATTAGGTCGTAAATGCACAAGCTTTTCCTTTCTCGATCTTCCATTAAAAGAAAGTAGCTGCTCCATCATCGCAACTAATATTTTTTTTATTGCTCAAGCCGTCTCAGGAAATTTAGAATAGAAGAGAATGATTAACTCGTTATCTATTTTTTATCAGGCAGCCCAGCAAATTGAAGAAGGACTGCTAGCTGGACGAGGAGTTGCATTTTCGCGTGTTTTGGAAGCTGTACCTTATGAGGGTGCCGGAGATAAAATTAAATTGCCACCCTCTTGCTTCAGTGAATTGTCTGATCAGGGTGCCTTTGACAAGGGGCCGCTACACTTCAGGTTGTCTGTAATTCACCAATCTTTTCCTTCGGACTTGAAGGACGCTGAACAGAAAAATCGTACTACACATGCTGGAGTCCTGGAGTTCACTGTTGATGATGGTTTTGTGGGGCTTCCTCCGCATATATGGAGTAACTTATTTCCAGCAGATTCTCCAACAGCACCCATGGTTGAAGTGTGTTATGTCTGGCTACCGAAAGGGGCTTATGCAAAACTTCAGCCAGTTGAAGCAGGATTTTCGGACATCCCTAACCACAAGGCAGTTCTTGAAACAAGCCTTCGTCAGCATGCAACGCTTTCAGAAGGTGATGTGCTGACTGTTAATCATGGTGTTCTGACATACCATTTACGTGTTCTTGAACTGAAACCTTCTTCGAGTGTGTCCGTTCTGGAAACAGATATAGAGGTTGATGTGATTGGTGCGGATCCAACTGCAGAGAGCACAAATCAGCCTGTATTGAAACCTCTCATATTTGGAAAGTCAGATGCTGGGGTGGTCACAGAAGGAAGCTATGTATATTACAAGTTTCAAATAGACGATGATATTTGGGGAATATTATCGTTGGGGGATGCCGAAATTGAGGTGAAAATAGAATCAGAAACTCAAGATGGAGATACCGACCTCTATGTTTCCAGACATCCTTTGCTATTCCCTACACAGCACCAGCATGGTTGGTCATCTCATGACATTGGTTCAAAAGCTTTGGTCCTTAGCTCCAGGGATCTGGGCCTTGGACCAGGTACATACAGTATTGGCATTTATGGCTTCAAGGGCACAACCAAGTATGTGGTGTCAGTTAGCATCCAAGACAAATCTAAGTCAAAGATTGGACAGCAAGCTGTCTCTTCCACATTCTCTGCCGATGCAGATACGGTAGAATGCCGAAATTGTAAGCATTACATACCATCCAGGAGTATAGCACTACATGAAGCGTATTGTAGCAGGCACAATATCATCTGTCAACATACTGGTTGTGGAGTTGTTCTTAGGAGAGATGAGGCCAGGAACCATATCCATTGTGATGAATGTGGGCTAGCATTTCAGAAAGAGGAAATTGAGAAGCACAAGAAAGTATTTCATGTTCCATTGCATTGTCCTTGTGGAATAGTCCTTGAAAAAGAAAAGATGGTAAGTATGTTCTCGGTAATCTTAATCTGTTGACAGTTCTCTTCTGTGTGGATGTGGTGTGGTTGGGTTCTCTATACTCATTGATCCTTTCATTGATTTGGCACCAGATTCCATGCGGGGATAGATCGATGCTTTCCATTGACGTCAACGATAATAGGCTAGAGTTGTGGTCACGCGATTTAATTCCATGGGTACTAGACTTAGGGAAAAGGTGATTCCTAGCAGGTTAAACATCATTTATGGTGGTAAGTACAGTATTATAGGTTAAGCATCGATGTCAGTTGGCAACCTGGTTTTTTGGGGGAGGGGGGGATGTGTCGAGAGAGAGTGGTTTGGGGGGGGGGGGGGGGGGGAGGGGGATGTGTGTGTTACAGTAGGGGGAGAAAGTACAGTTATGGAAACTTTGTTTACAGTCCTAGGGAAGTCCATAAAGAGCTACACTGTCTCTGGCCTAATAATGGTGATTCTGTTTCAACAAAGTATTGCTTGAACTTGACCAAAAACAATCTGAAATATGAGAAATAGAAGGAATAGGTTCAAATTCAATTAAAAGCAAATGGCAACATTTGAGGTTATCTATTTGGTCATGACTGTAGTCGTGCTGTAATGTTGTTGGTATGTTCGATAGTGAGTAACAGAAGAGTATTAGCATCTAAAAAGTAATTATTTTAGAAATTTTCTGAACCAGTAAAACGGCGTAGTCCAAGGAGAGAGGCCTTGTTACGAACCATCATTTTCATTACTTTCCACATTTTGTGTCAAAAGTTGTTTCTTTTTATTATGTTTCAAAATTCAAACTATTCTTTAATGCCGTTAATATAACAGTTCTTATTGGAACAGGTGCACCATCAATCTATGGAGTGTTCATTGCGGCTAATAACGTGCCGGTTTTGTGGTGACATGGTCCAAGCAGGAACTTCCGCAGCAGATGCAAGGGATCGGTTAAGAGGACTTACGGAACATGAGAGTGTCTGCGGATCAAGAACTGCACCTTGTGATTCATGTGGGCGTTCAGTTATGTTGAAGGAAATGGACATCCACCTAGTTGCAGTCCATCAGAAAAATTGATCTCGAATACTAGTACATCTTTTATGTTTCCATGGGTGACTCTTGGTATAAATTGCTTCTCGAAGTGTAAAGCTCCTGGCTGTTGCCTGCCTCTGTCTATTGATTCATGTTTTCAGGCAGTTGTATATTTAAGGTTTATTTTTTATTTTAAGCTGCTTTAAGGGGTCGCAAGTCTTGGGGGAAGGGGTGAGGGGAAGTGTGTTTGATGATATGTAACCCTTTGCAATGACTTCAAGTATATTATTATCATGGTACTTTTCTTTATTGATCAGTACTTGCATTCTATTAGTCATAAAGGTTACGCAATAGAGAAATGACCTTTGCTCTGGTAGTTGAGTATCTCGCCTCGATTGAAGTTCTTGCCTGGCAACTAGAAAATGACAAACTATACAGTTTAGAGCATTTTTAACGCCTTTCTGCTTTGCCCATTTCAAAAAGTGACAGAACTAGTGCTCTCCCTCGTTCTATTTCGAAAAGAATAAGAGGCCTGTAAAGTTTAGGTGCATGACTTTTTGAAACAGATAATTTATGTACATTACCTAAATAAATAAAAAACTTTTGCTAATAAAACAAACAACCACTTTTGCTTCCATGATGCTGAGTTCCAGCTCAGATTTCACCCTGATAAGAGCAACCAAAAAATTGTTGGGTGTTGCAATGGTAGCTAATAAAAATATAAAGCTGTGTACAAAGTGTAGTGATATTTTTATTGGTGCTGACTTTTTAGAGAAAATCGTGCGAGTTTGTTCAAAATGTATAAATAACATGTTAAAACTATATTTGGGCTCGTTTAGTCTAACAAAAATTAATAAAGCCACCTGAATTCTTGATATGATTATCCAAACACTTCCTTTTGTACTTGTCTTATAACATAGAAGTTCTCAACTTTTCCGCCCTTGTCTGCACTTGTAACATCTCATGAAGTTTGTGTTTCCTTCCTTTTTCTGGTAACATGAATGGAAGTTTTCTATAATCACAGTTTAACATCAAGATACTAATTAACTACAACTGCACTTAATACCATGGATAATTATCTCTGTATATATAAATTAAATAAACTCTTGTGAAAATTATCCACCTTAAAAGAACTTTGCTGCTTACAAACCAAATTAATCCAACGCATACTAAAAGGGAGACCATATATCAAAATCCTTTTTACCACAAGATCATGCAAACTTGAAGTCTATAAAGTTCAAAACTCAAAGAATAGAACAGATATTGCAGTTTGAAGTTAAACCAAAAAAAGAAGAAAAACCCAACTTTATCTCCCCTATAACTACCAAAAGGTAGACGGGAAAAGGAGACTAAAATGGTTAGAGTTGCAAGTTTCATTGCATGAAGCAACTACTAAATGCTTCAAGGTAGGAATTACTATATAAGATCAAATGAAGCATAATTTGTTCAAATATTATTGAATAGGAGCTCTGTGAGGAAATCCCTTCCTTCTACGCTTTCGCCTGATCTCAACATTCTGAATAACTTCAAAGGCTTCAATTGAACGGAGAGCATGGAGAGTTGTGTCATTTCTCTTCTTCGTTAACGCTTCCATCTGCAAATTCCATCATAAGTATACGTACAATGACATGTTATGGAAATGTTAAGGAATTAAGTAATGATATGCACAAACAATATAATGTATATATATATCGCTAGCAGCTATGTTACTCGGACTCGGATGCGAGTGTCGGATACGGGTGCGGATCTAGAGGTCGGATCCTTCATGATCTATATTTTAAGGTTCGCGGATACGGATCCAGTTATGGATACGGGCATGGGGATTCGACTTAAAAAAATCAATAATCTAAAGTAGAGTTATAAAACCTAACTTATGAGATAATATGTGGAAAACTTGAGAAAAAATATCGATCAGGACATACAAATTTCTATATACAATAATACAAGGTGTTCTATTTCCTTCAATTCCCCCTACTTTTGTTTTCATTAAAGAAATCATTGAATCTGTTCAGAACTTCTCCGTTGATTTTGGTCAAAGTACCCAAAATCAGTTGACCAAATTGGGTACGGATCCCACACCCACACCCACACGGGTACGGATCCGACACGGGTGCGTCACCAAAATGAAGAGTCCGAGTAACTTAGGCTAGCAGCATCTTAGAGATTGTATTTCTTTATAAAGCTATATGATAATAGAATTGTAGCTAGTGCTTTAAATATAAAAATAGAGACTGGGGGAATTGGAAGATGGAAATATATAGTAAATTCATTTAAAGCTAGTACCACTATTGAACGGCAAAATCAAGCAAACATTTTAGTACAATTGTTATAAAGAGATAATTTCACGATGAATGTAATGCTATAATGATTGATAATGTGCTATATATAAAAAGCTATTATAGAAAGATGAAATATAAGATGAAAATTGATTCCAAAGAAAACTTGATTCTTTTATGGGAAATAATTGTAACATAGAGATATGATTGTACACGTACTCATTATATCTTATGTTCGATAAATAAGAACGTTCATGCATGTTACAAGTGTATGAACAAGAAAAATTAGCAGATGCTATATGAACCAAGGTGGTATTTGAAAAGGAATACTGTGAGTAGTGAGTAATTTAGTAGTTATGAAGTAAAAAGTTTGATTTACCTTGCAGGCAATGCAGCAGTAGCGATACTGGTCAGGGTCATTCAATCTCCTTTTGCAAATATAACAAGTAGCGTCTCCAACAATTTGAGAGCCTGACCCACAATGTGGCAGCGGATTCAAAGAAATTACCCATTTTTTGTTGCATTTGTATGGCTGCAGTGTCATAATATGATTAGTTTTTAACACATTAGTTTGATTATTTTACAAAACAGTGTACTACATCACTTAGCATACACGTGCAACGTACGTGTCGACAAATTAGTACTACATAAACATTTTATACACTGACTATACTGCAAAGAAATTATATTGTCTTCTCTCTAACTAATTTATCAGGATCAATAACAGCTCACATAGATGCTCAGTACAAAAAGAACTCAAAGTTAATTGTAAGTTGTTAATCTTTGTTATAAAGATATGTCTGACATTATACACAATATAATGTGCAAACTGTAGAAAAGGAGCCTTGACAATCTAGCCTTAGCCTAATAGTTAAGACTATTGTTTTAACATTAGAGGTGTTGGTTTTACTAATTAAACTGTCAAACTTAAGGTCATCCAAAGAGTAAAAGGTGTCGAGTTCAAATCTTATCAAGATATGGACATATATATCTTCCTGTTGATATTATACATTCGCCTCTAATTGTTTAAACTATTTTAGATAATACAGTTTATTTATATAATTATGTTTTCATTACTCCCGAATTCATTTTTCTTAATACCTAATTAAACTTACCAAACAATCCATAAAATGTGATAGATACTCAGAAAGTAGTTACACACGAATTGTTACAGAGTTACCTGGATTTTGGTGCAGTCAATATGAACCTCCATCTCATCGAGGGGAACAACATCTTTGTAAACATGTACGATAAATCTTTAGAAGCTTGTGGTCGTTGTGTTTGTCTGAAGAGATGCAATACCTGCATAAAGCTAAGTCACAGGTGATGCAATACCTGTTCAGTTCATTCTTTTGGAGTTCATGCACCAAACAAGAACCAAAGAATGTCCTTTTTAGGAAAGGCCCAAGCCATCCTGGCATATTCCTCCTAGCTTCCACTAACAACTCCTCCTACAAATATTCATAGATGATGAGATTCTCGATTGATTTGATCAATTACAAATTCTTCCCACTGTTCAGAACAATGAATCGAGCTTTAGCTTTACCAAATTAATTCCATCAGCATACAGAAAAATTCAATACACTAGTTTCATCTGAAGCGATATTGTCATCAAATATACATACAGAAACAGAAGTACAAAGAAAAAACTAAAGTTTAGATCTTAAGTATCTTGTCTCATATTGTATATACTGGTCTTGAAGAAATGAATCATTTTTAAGAGCTTGTTCAGAAATGAACCAAATCAAAACAATTGGTTTAGACTTTATTGCTTTCTTGTCTTGATTGTCAGCTTGTTAGTATTTATTAGAGCCTATTTTCTAGGAGAAACTAATAGACTTAAGTACTATTTTGTTACTTGGCTAAGTTCTAAGAATATACTACTGATACATAAGTTAATTGGGCTAAGATGATGGATGACACGTATTGAGAGAAATGTATACAAATTGTCATAAATAACAGTACATTAATTTTTCTTTATTCTTTCATGAGGTTTTCTAATTTGGATAAATGATTAGAAATTTCTAATGAAACCAAAAAGAGAAACAATTTCTAAAAAATGCTGAGTTAATGACAATACCCATCTCAATCATTTTGTTGATGCCAAGTAATTAATGAGAAAAGCATGAACCAATTGATCATGAATTTAATTTCTAATATTTACCTCTTATATTCTACCTTCTCCTTTAAATATTGTTTGTGTGACTTACCCATGCTAAAATCATGGCATACTTTTAAACCCCATTCCTTATTTTTCCACAGTGAGAAACCACATCTCCAATTCATAATTTTTGACTTTTGTGGAACTTTTAACTTAACAACCCTCGCTGTCTAGGACGTACTCCTTCTATATTCATATATTTAAGTGTCTCGTTCATGAATTATTTGATCACCTTATCTAAAAGTTTAATTATGATGGATGGAATATTTGATCAACTTATTTCAGGTTCATAACAGGTTTTGTTAGGTATGAGCCTGCAATTTTTCTACAGGATCAAACAAATGTATTGTTTTATAGGTAATAGATAACGAGGAAAGTCGAACATGTTCTAACTGCTTTGATATCAAAGAATTTGGGCATCATGATCCAACACAATATGAAATCTCAAGAGAGTAACCATGGCCATTATTACCCCCTCGATCTGATCCCTCACATAACCGACAAAAAAAAAAAAAAAAAACAAGCATATTCTCTTTACACCCTACTATATACTTGTGATCGATTCTAGGGTTTACATGAAAATTGAAGATTTTTTTTTTTTAAAGATGATTTTGAAGAAGACCAAGGTAGCTTTACAGCCTCTGACAAATTAAAACATGTTTTCCATGGTTAATATGATTGTGATATTCATGAATTGTGTGGTCATTACAACATTTAGGATGTACGATTTATTCTTTCACTATTTAGATCAGCAACATAGAAATGTACTTTAACCCCTCATTAGTTGTGCAGAATTTTTCAGAGGAGTGTATAATGTCTTGCCTTATATGGATTCTAAGGACATTACAAACCCCTTTTTGAAACCCTTAAACTCCGTTTGGATGGTTGTTACCCGTTGTTTCATAATGTATTATATTGTATCGTATCATATCGTACTGTATTTTATTGTATTGTACAACGTTTGAATAGACTATATTATTTCATGTGGTATAATAAGGTAAAGGGTAAAATAAAAATATTAAATAATACGTGAGAGCATGGTGGGAAGAAAAGGGAGGTAATGACGCGATTACACCAAATTGGTGTTACATAAAATGATGGTTTTCATCGTTACGTAACGATGCATTTAACGATACAATATAATAGTAATTAGAGTAATTATAATCAAAACAAACACTGTACTCTGGTAATAATACAATAGGATACAATGGGTAACAACCATCCAAACAAGTTTACACGCTCAATTTTTCTATAAAAACTCTCATATTCTCCAAACCTTCCTCACCTAACTCTTACTCTCCCAACTAGTATTGTTAATATGGGTCGGACCAACACAGCCTGACCCAGCCCACACGAGCTTTGCAATTTCTCGGGCTGGGTTGGTCCAGCCCACAACTTGCATGGGCCATAGGCTGGGCCGGGCCAACCCACCATTATTTATTTTATTGATATTGTTATAATGAAAAGCATTTTAATTTTGAATTTTTGATAACCTTTATATTAAAAATATATTAGATATTACCATCATTTTCAGCTGAACAATGCTAGTAAAGGGGAAAAATATTATGATTAATTAATTACTAAACATATTATAGGATCAACGGTACAAGTGTTAACAATCATTTAAGAGAATGTAAACAAGCAAAATACAGTACGAACTTCAATTCCTCAGAGTCTCACTTCTATGCTTAGGCGAGAAAAAAACCAAAGCTTTTACATTGAAGATTTAATTGTAGGAACTTACCACTTTAAAAATTAACTTCATGTTGAGTTTAACTTTTGAGTTTGGGTTTCCTGTTAGTATAGTTTTAGGCTAATCTTTATCTAAATATTTAATTTATAAAATTATTTTATTTTATTAGGCCCACGGGCAGGCCCAACCTAGCCTCCGCCAAGCCTTACGGGCCATGAGCTTGCGTGGGCCGTGCTTAAAAGTCTCGATCTTTTATAGGCTAGAAAAATCTTAGCACAACCCTACTAAATCACAGGTTAGGCTGGGCCGGCCCAATGGGCCAAATCCATATTGACGGTTCTTCTCCCAATCCTTTGTGCTCAGAGCCTTTTGAAGCCTTTTGTTTTATGGGAAAAAAATATTATATGTAGCCACAAACAATATGCCACTTACATCTATTTGACCGTGGGAAAAAAATCACAACTAATAGTCATTCAATAGCTTTTTTTGTATAATATATCTTGAATCTTTGGTGATAATGTTCCAAAAAATAGCAATATCGGATATTCACCTAATGAGGGATTTTTTGATTATTTGCTGATAATTTTCATAAACAGACAATGGCGTATTCACTAAATATACCTGATTAAAAAATCAACAACAAATAATAAAGTAGTTGTTGAATATTTTATAAATATTAAAAGAATATTAACTTGGAGTGGTGCAAAAGCACAATATATATTTTTAGAATATTATGGACAGATAGTATCCAAACATATGAGGTATATTTTGTAAATATTAATAGTATATTAACTTGGAGTGGTATACAAATGCACAATATATATTTTTATAATATTATGAGCAGATGGTATTCAAAAGATATGGGGTATGTTTTATAAATATTAATATGATATTATTATGGGCAGATTCTACTGTATGCAAAGATACAATATATTATGAGTAGATAGTATCCAAAAGTTATTAGCTATATTTTGTAAATAATAATTGAATATTTTAGTATTTTGCATAATCTTTTAGAGTATATGTTATAGGATAATTGTTAATTAATATTTAGAGTTAATTAAGTGATAACCATTAATACAAATATTTAGAGTGTATTTAATAAATTATTATCAATATAGATAAGGTAAAATATAATATATTATCCTTAAAACTAGACACAATGTACTTTATATGATTCATCAAAAATAATGTCCATAAAATGTCCACCACATTTAGTTTTTGTTTATGGTGTATAATAAAATGGTAATGTTTGTATTTTATATTTATAACTTTAATAAGTATTTATACCATGTAATATAATAATATATTCTAGATTGATAATAAAAGAAAAAAAATATACATATCATCAAAGTAGAATTTATAGTAAGAATCACAAAACCGTTACAAGTTTGATTTTACTATATAAACAAGCCGTTAAAGCACGAGAATGAATAGATTTTTCCAAATATACCACGCAAATAAGACATTCCTTTCCACACATTGTTACTTGCACAAAATCAGGTTTGAATTTTCTCCATGAGTTTTTTTTTTTAATCTATTATTGCTCAATGTCATCATTAATATACTGCAATGTGTTTACACTAAACTTTAAAAAATTTAATAATGTATTCTAGATAGATAATTAAAAAAAGAAATATACGTATCGTCAAAATAGAATTTACTATTATAACAACAAAACCGTTACAAGTTTGATTTTACTATACAAACAAGTCGTTAAAGCACAAGAATGAATAGATTTTTTTTCAAATATGACAAACAAATAAAACATTCCTTACATCGAATTCCCTCCATTACTTTTTTGTCCGTTATGGCTCAAGATCATCATTGATTAATGCTATGTATCTACATTCAACTTAAAGGGTTGGGATTTCTTTAAGTACTAGGCAATTAATATGGAAAGATTTAAAAATGCCAAAAAAATAATTTTGCCCATTAGTTTTAAACATCCATTTTCATAACTTCCTTTCAAAAGCAACTATTATGATTAAACAGCAGCCATAAAAATAAAAGGAAAAATGGAAAAACAATACCCATTAATTATAGTGTAGTTTGAGGATGGTGAGATGTATGCAGATCTTAATCTCAACCAGGATAGAGAGACTATTTTAAATAGACCCTCGAATTAAAAAATAATTTTGAATACAAATTTTGAAAAGAGAAAACAAGTTTATAATGGACATATTGTGTTAATCAATGATGACATTGAACAATAATTGACAAAAAGTTAATGCAGAGGATCCTAGCTGCCACAGAGATGTACATAATCTAGAAAAGTAACATATCTTTTCCTTACAAATGTTAAGAGGATGACATCATTAACTCTAGATAAGTGTCATTTTTTGCATGACGTGATTATTTAACATTTTGACCTTATAATACGTTCAAAAATTATTACTCCAATCTAGTATAATTACTTTTCTTCTATTTTGTAAAATTTAATAGGAAAAGGAGAGATAGCAAGAAAAAAAACCTGTTCGTATGATTAGTTGAAAAATACCTTAAATAATTAAAATTTTGAAGATTTAATTATCACTCAATTATAAGTCTTTGGATTACGGATTCCGTCACAAGTCTACTTTTTTCCCTAGGACAATCAGAGCTCTTTGACTTATCCATGGACTCTAAAGAGAAACTTTAAAATTACTAAAAACATTGATGATGTAAGATAGAAGTTCGTCTGTCTGTGGGGAAGAGAATATGAATGAATTTGCAGATTAAAATTCATGGTGAATGAATTTAGAATATATACTTAAGAGAATTTACTTCTCTTATAAAAAAAACACTAGAAAATTTCATTGATAGATTATCAATGTTTAGTCGTTGAAAAGATCTGTCAAGATGATGTAATTAAGTTTCAATAATTAGTTAGAACTCTACAAACTTATATGAATACCAAATTCAGTTTCTTGAACAATCATTAATGCTTTGTATAAATCAATTAAGAAACTATAATACATAAAGATGTTCAGACTTCATGAAGTTTCCTCAGCAATCAAAGGAATAATAAAAAAATCTATGTAAAAAACTGTAAGGAGTATAACAAAGCATAGTATCCTCTTTCCTCTTTGGCATGCAAATGCATAACAAAAAAAGGTGGCAATTGAATCTCACACAAAAACTTAGAAATGAACAATCTAATTTTCAATGAATTATAATTCCAATTCTCAGTCCACCATACTTTAATTTGATACGATACCTACATCTTAATGAATACGAAAAAAAATAAAGGAAATTGGTAATAGTTCATATATATACGTACCTGCTCTATTGACTCATCAAGAGATGATGAACCAGAGCTACTCATTTCTTTTTCCTTTTCCAATTAACTCGTTTCAGCACTGTTTGAAAATGGCATTTGATAGAGAAATTTGGAAGAAGGCACAGAAAAACTAGTTGTAGGATTTTATAGCCAGTGTTTGTTACTTGGCAAGAGAACAGCGGAAGTAATAAAGACAACTGTTTAGGCCAATTTTTGTTTGTTTAGAAGAACATAAGGACAGATGGGGTCCCAGTTTTCTAACAGCCCGTTACATTTCAAGTGACAAACGGGATGTGTTCAATGAAATATCATACTATTCGTCCAATTTTACCCTTCGGAGTTTCGGCTAAATATTTGATCCACACTTATTGTTTACCCCGGACCAAATAGTTTAAGTTGGTCGACTGAAAATCAAAATGAGATTATACATAAATTCATTATGATTCGGTGATAAATGTGTATATATATGCTTGCATTTATCGACTTAGTATAAACATAGAATACACGTAATATTTTCATTGTTACTTCGCATGTAAAGTAAGTTGTGTTGGGATTGTACATAATGGACTAATCTGTCATTTTATTATGCTAACCAGGTAGTATGAACGAATGCGTATTCTTACTGATTAACTCTATGAATTCTTTTGCCTTTTCTATTTCTTATCCTCCATTTTAAGTTCTTTTTTCCAAATGATACAATCAGTAAAAGTCAAACTCACGGCACTTAAAGTTTCTCTATAGCAGGATTTGTGCACATTTATGATTCATTCATTAATGTATGAAGGTAACTAGATTTTGTAAATTTGAAATCAAGGCAAATTATTAATGATGTGTGTGTTAGTTTTCTATTTTACTAGTTTAATGCTTGACTGGCTGATTAGAGTGTTAATGGTTTGATTTTATCTAAATCAAAACCAAATAAACTACAAGCCCTTTCTGAATACACTAAACTGAAAATAGAGTCATGTTTTGATTTTTTTCTTTCTTTTTCGTTCTTTTGTTATCTTTCAAATGAAATAAAAATTCATTTTATTCAACCTGGTGGAGTTAAAGACACAATTTCTAATATGTATATCAATGTTTCGGAAGAACCAAACAAGTTGATTAAGCTATTTCCGATTAAAATGAGAATTTGTGAGATTATTTACTATAAGACATAACAATTATCTACTTTCATAAATCAAACAACTCTATATCAATATATACGATTATGTTTCCCAACCTTTCTAACTTGCTGCTATTTTACTTATGAGTTCTCTTAGTTTGCCTTTCTTTCTTCTTATTATTTAGTTGGAATTTCTTGAAGATGTGCATTGTTTTACTTTGTTGAGTTTAACTTTATGAAACTATTTAGGAGTTCATTAAATTTGATATTTTTTATTCGCAACTCGATCTAAATCTCAAATGGTGAGATGTTTTTCTAAAGCATCTTCCAAGCTTCATTTCAAAATAAAGTTCAATATCTAATAATCCATCTAACTTGAAAGCAAAGAGTCAATAAGTTTTATCTTGATGTGTTTTTTTTAAATCAAATCTTGTACAAAATACGCCAGTAGTGATTAACAGTCTGTATGACTTAGATGATTTAAAGTAGCTGAAAGGCAATACATATTGAATTGTACTTTTAAGTGTTGACGTTAATTTAATAAATAAATAGTTGTGTGTATGAATAAAAGTGTTGAATCTGATTTAATAAATAAACAATTACGTGTATGAATTAAAGTGGTGAAACTAATTTAATAAATAAGCAATTGTGTGTATGAATAAAAGTGCTGAAGTTAATAATAAGCAACTGAAGTGCTTAGTAAATAAAGTATTGATAAGCACTCTTTCAATAAATATTAACCTAAATGCCCTTAAAATTATTATAATATAAGGGCATTATTATTACAATATTTTAAATTCTAGATTGCTTCAAGTAATAAATTATTAACGTCTCAATTTATTTTATTGAACAAAATGTGTTCTAGTTTTTTTTCTTGTTTAATTGCTTTTTTAGCTTTAGTATAAAAAGGTAACAATATGACACAACCCAGATTTTTCGGATAGATAGTGCGGGCACCCGATAATCTCCTCTAGATCCGTCGGACGAACCCTATTGACTTTAACTTAACGTAAAGATACAAGAGTAACTTAGAACAAGACATAAAGAACTCAAAAAACTGAGATATATCACAAATACATATATACAAGCTGCCAAAAAGAATGCACCTAGCTACCCAAGTACAAAGGTTCAGAGGTTTTCAGATCAGACAAAGCCAAGAATATATACAATCTGATAAACTGAATGGAGCAGAGTACTCCTACACTCCTGTGGCTGAATACTCCTACACTACATCACATCCTACATCAAGAGAATACAATATATGAGTGCATTTCAAGGTTGCGGCGTAGTAAGTACGTCCTTTCGGCAGCTACTCACGTAAAGAACACGTGAATATAATATCCATAAGGGCAAAGGCCATCAAAGAAATGGAGACTATCGCTTACTTCAAGTCTGGGGCCCAGTCAGTCACTGAACAACCTCCTTTCTCTTCTGACACCTCTCAGAATTATCTTTTTCTGAGCCAAAGAGGCACAATCACACATATAAGTGCCCACAGAAGGGATATCAAACAATTAGACGGAGAATAGAAGGAAATCACTTAATTGCCCATGCGCTTGGCTTAGTCGATCGCTCATAAACGATATATTTCTAGACTTCTCACAGTCCCATGATTCCAAATATATCATTAGATTATAATTCCGGGGGTCAATTCTCCCTAAATCCTTAATTCCATAGGCCTAGGGTTCAATCCCAACTACCCGAAGTTCAAATTCATGGAATTCCAACACCCAAACCCTTAATTAACATCCAAAATAGATTTTGGATCATTACTTGATGGATTAGAGCAACTTGTTTCCTTGAAATCACCCTTAATCGACCTTAGAATGATAGAATTTGATCAAAAATAAAATTAGTCGACCACAGGGGTCTTTTTATACTTCGAGTAGTGCTATTGCGCCTGCATAGTTGCCGTCGTGACTCTGTGCTTCATGATCGTGCCCCTTTGTGCACTTTCTCGCTGAAGGAAGCAGATAGTAAGTGCTAACACACACACTAAGGCACTATTGCGCAGGGCCTTCCACAGGCCTCCTGGCAGCACCAACTACTGCTATATTTTGGGTCCGAAGGGGACCCTACAAAGCTCGAAATCACCCCAAACTTACATACAAGTTATAAAAAACATATATGACTTACTCGAACAGACGAATCTCAAAAAGGATCTCCGAAACACAAGACGAGGAAGAAAAGTTTCAAATCTCGGAATATATGAAAAAGCTGTCCAAATGACCTTGGATTTCACTTCTGAGAGTTCAAAAAAGTCACAAATGACCTTATGAGTCTACCGATGCTTTTGAATTTTGAAGTGGAGCTCATTTAATTCAAATCAAGCTCGAAAACCTCAATTCGACTTTACTGACACCAAAACAGAAAACGTCTTCCAAGACTTATCAAACGATGTCCGATTCAGCTCAAACTTTACATAGATGTTCTAATGGATCTTAAAAAGCTTTTAAGTCTATCGGCTCTCTAATCGAAGCTTTTATGGCATAGAATACTTTAGATTCTTGTTATTTTAATGAGAATTGTTGGGTTTTGAGAGAATATGTGATAAGGTAACAGGATGACCTTGGTAGGGGTTTTATTTCAAATAGAGTATTTTATGATTACGAAATAAAATAAGAATATCTTCTGTTCCACAAAAAGGACGTACGACATAATATTACTTGGATCAGAGTTTAAGAAAAATGACCGAAGACTATTAAAACTTGTGGTTCAAAAATAAGCCATAGATAAATGTATGACTATAAAACATCCCATTAATGGTAAAGTGGTAATTTGATGTTAAATTATTACCAAATTTAAAATTGTGTCATTTTATTTGGAACAGACTAATAAGAAAATTGTGTCATCTTTTTTAGAACGAAGGAGTAATAAAATTAGTCAAACCAAAAGTGCTTATAAGCTGAAAATTAAAATAATAAGTTGAAAAATACCAATTTATGATTATTTTGTTGAATTAATTATAAACACACAATAACATAAATCAAGAACACCTAGTAACTATAATAAGGATGTGAGTTAAAGGGCGTACCTTCATCCGCCATGGCAACACGGTATTGAAGACGAGTGAAGGCCGAGTCTTTCCTCTCCTTGAGCTTATGAGAACTGACAGCTTAATGGGAAGTTGTCTACAATAGGTTAAGCCAGGAGAGGAGACCTAGCCTCATATATATAGGCTTAAAAGCCTTAACCTAAGGGGCCCACCCATAATAGGCCCATAGGTTTAACAACAGGCCTACACTACTGTCAGCCCACACCTAACACAAGAAACAATACAGGCCCATCATGGAATCCACAAATATGTGGCCCGTGTATTGTCCACCAGCTATTTACAATTAGCCCGTTTTGGTAAAACCGAATAAGTTAATGTTAAGTCCAATATTTAATAAATAATTCTAACATTCTCCCACTTGGACAGCATTAACTTAACTATTTAAAAAATTTTGAAAAAAGTTTATTTATAAAATAACTCTCGGGCTAAGTAGACTGCGGCCACAAACATATAGTGGTGGAACATTGTTTCCAACATGATCTAGTCAAACAAAACTATCAATGTCGAAAAGCAGCAGTACTTGCATCAATTAACGACACAAGACTAGTCCACGATCACAAACATTGAAGTCTTGCTGACTGATCTAAAGTGTGGTAGTGTAGCAAGAAATAGTCAACATGGACTCCAAAACAAGACTATTTCATTGTCGGTCCAACAAACGATTTTCATAAACAACATTGGGCGACCAAACAACATGCGCACCATTAGAAAATCTATAACATGATTTTCTGTTACAACATGTGAGCAACTAAACAACATGTGCTTCACCAGAAAATCATAATCTTCAAGGCCCAACATGTGCAACTAACCATAAAGTGCAGCAGCCAAGAAAAAAAAAATATGGCATAAACAATATGCCCCATGTGTCTCCATCATCAACATGAGACACCATCAACACTTAAGACAGCAAGTCTTAAAATAATAATTTAATAATCAATTGTGCACAAAATATCAACATTATTTATGATAGCAGAATTCACCATAAATTTATTAAGAATGTGAATATCTCAACAAAATAAAATGTATCATCATGAGCTCATAAGAAATGAAGCAAATAGTTTAATAACATGGCAAAAATATGAATACCTAACACTCCCACTAAACTAGCGCATCAAAAAATTCAACAAGCCCCATGTTAGCAACATGCTCCTTAAAAACTAAGGTCTTCAATCCCTTAGTCAGTGGATCAGCGAGCATGAAGTCTGTCTGTATATGCTCAACCTCAATTTTCTTCTCTTTAATCTTATCTCTCAATTTAAGAAACTTTATGTCAATGTGCTTATTACCAGGAGTGAATTTACTATCATTCGCAAAATCCACAGCTGACTTGTTATCACAAAACATCTTTATGGGTCTTGATATGGAATCAACAATCGCAAGTTGTGAAATGAAGTTCTTAAGCCAACTAGCATGCGAAGCTCCACCGTAACAGGCCATATACTCTGCTTCAATAGTAGAACCTGCAGTAAGAGTCTGCTTCACACTTCTCCAACATATAGCACCACCTGCTAACATGAAGATAAAACCAGAAGTGGACTTCAAATCATCTGGGCACCCAGCATAATCTGAGTCTGTGTATCCAATCACCTCAAGATTGTTAACTTTTCTATAGAGCAACATATAATCTCTTGTCTTCTTCAAATACCTCATCACCTTTTTAGCAGCAACCCAGTGAGCTCTTCCAGGATTAGACTGATAACGTCCAAAAGCATTAACAATGAAAGCAATATCAGGACGAGTGCAAACCTGTAAATACATAAGACTCCCAACGACACTTGAATATGGCACATCTTTCATGGACTCTCTCTCAAGATCATTTTGGGGACACAATTGTAGACTCAACTTATCGCCTTTCATAACGGGCACATCTCCACCCTTGCAATCTTCCATATGAAATCTGCTCAAAACACGATCAATGTATGCTCTTTGCGATAGTCCTAACAATCAACGAGATCTATCTCGTTGAATCTCAATGACCAAGACAAATGATGCTTCTCCAAGGTCTTTCATATCAAATACTTTACTCAATGATTGCTTAGTTTCATAAAGCAGTCCTGAATTATTACTGGCAAGTAAAATATCATCAACATAAAGAATAAGAATGATGAACTTACTCCCACTGATCTTCATGTATATGCACTGGTCAACTTTGCTCTCCACAAACCCCATAGAAGTGATAGTTTTCTCGAACTTCAAGTACCACTGTCGAGAGGCTTGCTTCAGGCCATAGATGGACTTTCAACTTGCACACTAGGTGCTCTTTACCTGTGTCGATAAAACCTAAAGGTTGTCGCATGTACACCTCTTCATTAAGATCACCATTCAAAAAAGCTGTTTTTACATCCATCTGATGCAACTCTAGATCGAAATGAGCAACCAAAGCCATAACAATCCTTAAGGAATCCTTTGATGACACTGGTGAAAAAGTTTCATTATAATCAACCCCTTCCTGCTGTGTGAACCCTTTAGCTACCAACCTTGCCTTAAAACGTTCAATCCTCCCTTTCGAATCCTTCTTGATCTTAAAGACCCATTTACAACCAACAGCCCTATAGCCTTGAGGGAGTTCTGCAAGCTTCCACACATTATTTTTATGCATAGAGTTCATCTCTTCAGACATAGCATCAAGCCACATCTTTGATTGAGCACAAGAAACTGCTTCATGGTAAGCTATAGGATCTACAATGTCACCTTTAGCAAGATAAGCTAAGTAATCATCAGACAGTGCTGATCTTCTTTCTCTACTTGATCTTCTCAAATTTTGCTCTACATATATGACAGCACCAGGTGCCTGAGCTTGTGCAGGCATAGGCTCCTCAACATGTACATGTATAGGCTCAGTTTGTATAGGTGCACTCACAACTGTCTCTGTGGTAACAGTAAGAGGAATTCTTACAGTCTCATCATTCTCTGCAGGCTCAACAACAACATTTTGTGAACAATCTTTATCAGCAACATCAAATTCCAAAAATTTTGCATTTTGTGAATCAACAATTCTTGTTCCCCTTGTAGGACAGTAAAACCTGTATCCCTTATAATGAGCTGGATATCCAATAAAGAAACAACGCGAGGTTCTTGGTTCAATTTTCTTCTCAGAAGGATTATAAATCCTTACTTCAGCTGGACATCCCCAAACACGAAAGTGGTTCAAACTGGGTTTCCTATTGGTCCACAACTCAAAAGGTGTTTTAGGAACTGACTTGGAAGGGACACGGTTAAGAATGTACATGGTTGTTTTAATAGCTTCACCCCACAGGAACTCAGGTAAGTTAGATCTACTCATCATACTTCTCATCATGTCTTTTAAGGTACGATTTCGCCTTTCAGCAACACCGTTTTGGTCAGGACTACCAGGCATGGTATACTGAGCAACTATGCCACAATCTTGCAAATATTTGGCAAAAGGTCCCATGTGCTGCCCAGTTTCAGTGTGTCTACCATAGTACTCACCCCCACGATCAGACCTCACTATCTTAATGACCTTTCCCAGTTGTTTCTCTACATCAATTTTAAACACTTTAAATTTTTCTAGAGAGTCAGACTTGTATTTAATAAGAAAAACAACCATACCGGGAAAAGTCATCAATGAAAGTGATAAAGTAATTTGAACCACATATTATGGTGGAATAAGGACCACTAATATCAGTATGAATGATCTCTAACAAGGCAGAACTACGAGTAGCACCCTTTTTCCTAGTTTTGGTCAGCTTTCCTCTAATGCAATCAATGCATGTACCTATGTCCCCAAAATTAAGAGAAGGTAGAATACTGGACTTGACTAATCTATTAACTCTTTCTTTAGAGATATGACCCAAACGCCTATGCCACAACATACCAGACTTTTCATTCAAAAGTGATCGTTTGGTTCCAACAGTTTCAGAATTAAAAGAGTTGTACTCAAAATCAGAAGCCAAGGAGATTTTAAATAAACCACCAGACAGGATTCCATGACCAATAACTTTAGAGTTCAAAAGCAAATCAACTTTTCCATTATCAAAAAGAAAACCATAACCGACTCTGTTCAAAACAGGAATAGAAATCAAATTCCGCCTAAAAGACGGTACATAAAAAGTGTTCTCTAGAACAAGCTTATGACCAGAATCTAATGCTAAAACTACTGTTCCTATGAACTCTACTTCAACTTGGACATCTGTGGCGACTCTAATCTTTGACTCCGTTTCCTTTGGCTTCCTTTTGTTTATGAACTACTGCAAAGAAATGGCAACATGGGCAGAGGCCCCACTGTCAAGCCACTAGGAACTAATGGGGACATCAACTAAGTTTGACTCAAAACAAACAAGAGCTAGATAATTACCTTCTTTTGAATCCTTCTTTTTTAATAAGAAGTGGAACTTAGTGCAATCTCTCTGCTTGTGACCAGGTTTCTTATAAAAGAAACAATTGTTATTTTTCTTAATGACAGTGTTATTTGCCCCAAGGTTTTTGGTCTGATCTTTATCATGTCTTTTGGTGTCTTGACCCATGATTAGACCTATTGAACTACCTAGGTCCCTTACTAGAGATTGCTCTAGAATCATGGGAAACAAGCAATGCAGTCTCACCCTTCTCTTTTCTTATTTTCTCCTATTCGACAACACATTTTGAGATGAGATCATTAATTGACCAAGACTCATTTTGGGTGTTAAAGGCAGTTTTCATCTGGCTAAACTCAGCAGGCAGGGTATTAAGAGCAGAGTGAACAATATAAGCATCAGGAAGAACTATGTCTAGAGATTTCAGTTTAGACTAGATGTGGACCATCTTAAGGATATAATCTCTAACCCCTCCTATGTTATCATACCTCATCCCCGCGAGTTTACTCATCAGATCTCCAGTCTCAGCCTTATTGGATACATGGTATCTCTGTTCCACTTGGGCAAGAAACTCCTTAGCATTGGTAGTTTCAGGCAAGCCACTCTTGAGATGCTCAGCAATTGTTCTCTTAAAAGCAAGGATGCATAGCCTATTAGATCTCTCCCACTTAGCATAATTTTCCTTTTGAGCAGCAGTGCTAGTAGCAGTAAGAGCAGGTGGCTCATTCTCGCGCAAAGCTTGATCTATGTCAGCCATGCCTAAAGCAAAATCAAGATCCTCCTTCCATCTCTTAAAGTTAGACCCCGAAAGGACCACAACTTCAGCATTATTGTTGTTCAAAGTAATAGTAACTGTACATATCACAACATGAATGGGATTTATTAGCAAGGCATAAGATAATATTATCACAACGATGAGTCCAACAGCAACGACAGCAGCCCCCCTTTGGGCAGGGCAAGAAAATATTCAATATAAGAAATCTATCCCCTTTGGGCAGACAGATTCACTAAATTAAAATATTCTCATATAATTGGCCTCATCAATACACCAAATTACAACACACAATTTAACCCCCTTTGGGCAGGCTATTGTATGTTATAACCTAGTGGTATCCCCAACATGGAATAAGTAAGTCTCATAAGTCAAGATAAAAGGTCGCTTTGGTGCACACTATTTACCTCAATTCACAAAACAAATTCAATTCCCGGGATTACATATGCCATTGCCTAGCACATACTTCACAACATGTACGTGTGATATTATCGTGTCTCAAGTATTTTAATATGTACATATTCTTTGTAGGAAAGCGGATCAATTACAATTAGTAATGGAGCAGTATTCAGGAAGAAACGAGAACAAACTGAATTTGACAAATTAAATTCACATAGGGAAACTATCCCAGAAAACTTTCGCTTATGTCATGACAGCAGAAACATTGAATCAAGTTTATTAATATGGTTTACTACACAAAACATAAAACTTGACCTTAAATAATCCATGATATAAAATAACATTAAATTATTTAAACCTCAACTAATAATTTAATGTTGAAACTTGTCCAGATTCCTTCAACATAACAATCTGCTTTGGTTGCTCTATATTAAATAATGAATAAACAATCTTTTGAACCATGGACACAGAAAACGATACAAGAAATTTAATGACATGAATTGCTAGTAACTTAGCATAAGAACACTAACAGAAACACATTGTTCATTGTGGGATTAAGAAAAACGGCAGCTTTTGTTATGTCAAATATTGAACAAATGCCAGAAATCATGCGGAAGCTTACTTAATACTTGATTGTTAAAATAGTGTATTCATGTAATAATCCGATGTACACTGTAGTAAAAACCCAAGAAAACCAGCCGACTAAACTTTTGTTTCGGAAATAATATTACAGTCAGGTCATTATACAGTTCACGGTTACCTCACCAAAAATAATTTGATCTCACATTAACAATAATAGGATTCTAGATCTATGTGATTAGGGCTCTGATACCAATTGTTGAATTAATTATAAACACACAATCACATAAATCAAGAACACCTAGTAACTATAATAAGGATGTGAGTTAAAGGGCGTACCTTTATCCGCCATGGAAACACGGTATTGAAGACGAGTGAAGGCCGAGTCTTTCCTCTCCTTGAGCTTATGAAAACTGACAGCTTAATGGGAAGTTGTCTACAATAGGTTAAGCCAGGAGAGGAGACCTAGCCTCATATATATAGGCTTAAAAGCCTTAACCTAAGGGGCCCACCCATAATAGGCCCATAGGTTTAACAACAGGCCTACACTACTGTCAGCCCACACCTAACACAAGAAACAATACAGGCCCATCATGGAATCCACAAATATGTGGCCCGTGTATTGTCCACCAGCTATTTACAATTAGCCCGTTTTGGTAAAACCGAATAAGTTAATGTTAAGTCCAATATTTAATAAATAATTCTAACATATTTGGCTTTTAAGCATTGACGTATAAGACTTTTAATTTTACCAAATACAAAAATAAGTCGATAAGTACTTATAAACTGGTCAAATCAGCTTATACACTTAACCAAACACCCTCTAAAAACTAAAGTGTTGCGCTACTTTTAGCTAGACAGTTAGGCACTTGATTCTCATCTCTATATGCATAGTAAAGGGAGAGCGAAATTAACCTTACAAATATTTCACAACACATTGAAATGTTATTTTATTACACGTTATGCATTTACCAACACATTTCAGTCCACATACGGTTTTTTAGTGTGCCTTTCACAGCTTACACTACGTGTGTGAGACTTCTTTTTATCTCGCAAATAAGTGTACCAAATTTCTTGCACTTTTGGGTCTATATTAAAATTTGAAGCACTCATTTGTAAGTCTAAAAGAAGTCTCATACAACAAATATCAGTTGTCAGCTGGAGCTGGACAAAATAAAAATTTTCCTATTAGTTTGTCCCAAATTTTAAAGTTTTACAGAATATATAGGAAAAAGAATAAGTCAAATTCAACGGGAAAAGATAACTTAATACATGATGGACAAATTTTAGCTTTGTGTTTCATGACAAGGGTAATCATCACTAGTGGCTTCCACACTCAAACTTTTAACAATTTGGTGATATGCATTATGTGCTGCCCTATTTTCTGCTATTAGTTTCTTTCCTCTAAAATTTCCCTTACCAACAAATTTGCCATCAACGAAAACTTCAATCTGTCCTGTTTTCTCCCATGAATCAACAAATTCTGCCCTCAATCCATTCTTTTGGCACAACTCATAAACTTTTGTAACAGGATGAATCTCGAGTTTTTCTGGAGTGATTAGAGGCTGCAACATATTTTTTACCACCTATCACCAAAGTATATATAGTGTTTGTTAGCAGGACCACCAAGTATACACAAGAAGCTAGAAAATGAATATTGTATAAATTACAGTAGGGAATATATAACCCACCTGCCAAGTTGTATCTATGGAAAATTGCAGTCAATATAGATGGCACCAATCAAAGATTCAACAATATCTGCAAGAACTTTAGGGGGATCAATGAGGCCTGTTGAATGCACTGGATACTCCAATGTTGCGTCTCTGAATTCTTCTACTACCTGTGAAAAACAAATAGTTTAATTTGTGGGCACAATTGAAAGTTTTACTGTTACGTTAGTATGTTTGATTATGTGAAAGTATCTCTATGAAGTGTAATTAAGGTTTCAAAATTGTCATGTGATGTAAAATTCTCTTAATTTTTCTTCCTTAGATGGAGTACGGAATGTTTCAATTAGGATGACGTTCTCTTCGGAAAAGAAAACTTACTCGATCATCTCTATCAATATGTTTACAGAACTTAAAAGGCGTGTATCATATGAACTTGTGTTTTATTGATTTATATTATCATTAAAAAGTTTCCCTCTATATACATCCTTTTAGAAGCTTGTCAACCCTCCTTTGACTGTACTCCTCACTAAGCTCTCCGTTATAAATATCAAATAATTTTGGACTTGTACACAAAATAAATTCTAATATACCAACTAATTGTAATAAATTTATGTCTTAGCATCTTGTTTACGAACCTACTTAGTAGATAAAACAAGTAAACAAAGAAAACTGGAGAATAATTAGTAAATGAATTGAATTTTATTGTCACTAACTTGTCCTTTAAGTAAAGGTTTCTTGTGACGTAAATACTTATGCAAGTTAAATTTGATGGCGACTCTAGCAAGTTTCTCTGTATCTACATTGGCGGCTCTCAACCTTGTTAGCTTCCCCGGTGGTAAATTAGGATAATCACAATAATGCTCCTTTGCTATCAAAAAGTTGAGAATAGAGTCACCTACATCATATGTTAATCCAAGATTTAGAATCAAAACTGAATGTAAAGTACTTATTATATGTATGTATATATATATATATTGATAGTGTTATTCATAGTTGGAGTAAAATTTGGAAAGCAGCCTGACCTAAATACTCCAACCTCTCGTAGGATGCGCAGTTCTCTTGGAAGGAAGAATGAGTAAAAGCTTGTTGTAACAAGTCATTACTTTTGAATTTGTACCCTATTTTCTCCTCTACTTCCTCCACAAACCTCTCCCAATTCTGGACATCATGATTGTCGTGATCAATTGTTTGGTTTCTCTCTTGTGTTAAATGAAGGTTTTGTGATGATGGAGTATATGGAGAGACAAGATTCTTTTCTCCTTTTTGTTCTTCCATGGCTATATCATATATCATATTTAAAAGGGCTTGAATGGTGGTCTGATCTTTTGGAGTCGTTTATACTTTATAGAGAATTTTCGTTGAAAAGTTAATGAAAGGAAGTCCTAATTAAAGATGAAAGAACAGTACAAGGAATTGACGTGTTAATAAAATACTCCCTCTGTCTCATTTTAATTGTCGTTTTTAACTTTTTTATATCCATTAAAAAATTTATTAAATATAGTATATATTTTACTATGTTACGCTTATTTAATGTTTGACTATTAGCTTTTTTTAGAATTTTTATAGTTATTAAGGGTATAATTGAAAAGAACTAGTAATACATTTTGTTTTGAAATTCTAAAGTATCAATAAATTTGGGACAAATGAATCTTGCTAAAACGTCAATTAATTTGGGACGGAGGAAGTAGAATAAAGTATCCATGGCATTTAAAATGACGTTGTAGCTAAGGTCAAGGTTTCCTATAGTTGAAAACAATGTGATGGTTGGATTTATTAAAAACCCAACAAGAAAAGGTAGGAGTTGACTTCAGAAAGGATATACTACTACTAAAGGAAAAAAAACATTCTTATGTATACTTTTCTTTATTGATATGGAATATTTTGCTTAGTTTCTTACGTCAAGCCGTCAAGGTACAATTAACTGTTCATTAGCAAGGGGCATGAGTTTGTGAATCAGCTCAGCTTCAAGTAGATCGTATTGAAGGAGATGCACGTACAGTTCACCGTTTCCCTTAAAAAGAGAAAACGAAAAATTATTATGTTGATGATTAACATAATCTGAGGACAACGTCGAATGAAAAGAAAGGACAGGGTGTATTTGTTTCAATATATGTGTTTTTTAGGGACTCTTTGGTTAAGCAAAGTTTAAATTTATAACTTTTGGATTAGTTTTTAAAATAATAAAATTGTGTTGCGAAAAAGCCACTGGCCTGGTTGGAATGAACAAATAAATGGAACTTGTTAGCCTTGAGAGCGAAGAGTCATGCAGGGTAGTAGCAACAATATAATTTGATCTTGTCGTCCTTTGCATGCAGTTATGATTTTTTTAGTTAGACCTTTTCATAAGAAATACTTAAATATAAATAACAGATGAGTACTATATATTCAGATAATAAAAGGGCAAACATACATTTCAAAATTTAGAAATTTTTTTATCGAACTAAAATTTCTCTTTTTACCCTCAATGGCATGCTTATAAAATCACACAATGTTATAACAAATGTAAACCACAAAATTCAAAAGCTTCATGGCAATATAAATAAATGTAATTAGTATGATAGTATATTTTAGACGACAAATTTGAAGCTTTTTACTTCTTCTTAAACCTGGGAACCAATCAAAATTATGTCTTACAAACTGAACAAGAGATGTATGGGGGCGGTGCCGGTCCATGGAGGGTAAACAACTAAACAAGGAAAAAGTCGGCAGTGTATGAAATTGAAGCTAAATTCCAAATCTCAGATTTTTGTTCATAGCTTGTACAGTAGTACTATATAAAACGAAAAGTCAAAGCTAAGTCTTGCACTCCAAGTAAAAGCACTCTCTTCTATCTATGTCTTCAGCGTCTTAATCATCCTAAAATATTCTTACTCCAGTTTTTATATAGGGCAAAATACATATTTTAGTATCTTAACTTGTTCCAAAAATACAGTTACACACCTCAATTTTGCGGACGACCTAAGACCCTCTTAACATGTTCGAAGTGATATTTATACACACTACTTTCATATATAACCAGTAATGCGAAAGGCGTTCCACACTCTCTTTATGGTTTTGCCACGTGGCGACACATCAATTATAAATTAATTGTACTCTTTTTTTTCCTTTGCATTTAATTTTATCCTTTCTTTTAACTTCTTTAATGCTATCCAAATTAAATAAAACAAAATAGAAAAACTCTAAAAAAGCACCACCATTACCCTTCTGCCTCCCCATTACCCACCAGCTGTCATTGACCCCTTCTTCATTACTCCTGCCATTGCCAATATACCCTAATGTGAACACCAATCTCAACAACGAATAAGTTTCATTAACACCATATTCTTCATCTGATTACCGGTCTCCAATTTCTTTTCTTTTTTTTCCTTTTTTGTTGCTACGCTAAGTTTGGGGCATTTAAATGATTTGGCAGTTATGAAAGTGTTAAACTGGAGGTTGTTGCTAGTGGTAATTATGGGTGGTGCAAAATTGGTGGTTGCCACTAGTTTTTCGGGAAGTAATTAGCAGAAAAGTGTATGGCGAAATATCGAAATACTTGGAAACTTTGTAAGCGGTGTTATAGTGAGGTATTGAAATATCAGGCAAAAGAAGGAAAAAAACTTTGTTTCAATTTTTACATATTCTTTTCTATTATTAATTTTTTTTATTTGATAATAGAAACAAAGAGAGAAATGAAAAATATATTATGTAGCATACTTGTGAAGTGTAAACAAGAGGTGGAGAAAGCCTAATTTTATTCAAAAATGGTAGCTGCATTTTGTATTTTGTTCTTGGGGTGGAGAAACAAAGAAACAAAGAAACAAAGATGATGAGAGAGATGTTTGGAGAAAGAAATGGAAAAAGAAAAAGAAAGAAAAGAAAAAGTAAATAAGAGGGTCCACAAATAATTATGTATAATTAGTTATGCAACTTCCAATTAGAAATTGACATGTGTACATTTTTATTAGTCTTCAACCCTTATTTTTTATAGTCACTCGCTTTTAAAGATAATTATCATTTCGAACGTTTTAAGAGGGTCTTAGGTCGCCCACAGAGTTAAAGTACCAAAATATGTATTTTACCGGTCTTTTCAGACATGCGTTGCATGCATGGGGGCCATGGGATCTGTTTTGACTAGGTAATAGTCGGACTTGCCACTAGAAATTAAAGGAGACCTCCACCACAACAAACGGAAAGAGAAAGCACTGGAACAGTCTTCCGTTTGGATGTAGATTATTTTTACTTTTTTTTTTGAATTTGGTTTTGAAACATTATTTGTTACTTCCTCCGTTTCATAAAGAATGTCTTAATTCGAGTTTTGAGAGTCAAACGAGTTTTTCTTGACCACAATTATTTCTTACGTCTTGTAAGTTTTTGAATTATTAGTTAGTGTGACTCATAGTACTTTTTATGTCGTTTTCAAATATATTAATATTACTTAAAAAAAATTTAAGATTCTATGTCCAAATTGACATTCAAAGTTACAAAGTTTGACTCTTGAAATCCGAAACATGTCATTCTTTGTGGAACGGATGGAGTGCAATTTAATTAGTTATTGAAAACTTTTTGTAGATGAATTTTCAAGGTCCAAAAATTGGGTGGGTGAAAATTCTCACTCGCAAAATTTTTTCAAGTAAAATGCATGTCTAAACACAACTTCAATATTTAAAATCTATTTTTCAACACAACTTCAACAACTCATTTCTTCGCGTTTCAACCAAATCTATGTCTAAACGCAGCTTAAGTTATACAACTTTGTTCACAGCAGATGAGTACTGATCTAACACAAGAAATTTGTAAGAGTATTTGTTCTTTTAAAATTGTACATAAGAGGGCATATGAGATTATTTTCTTGGAAAATGTATGGAACATTAAATAGTACAATCAAACCTCTTTTCTCAGTTTTGGGCTAGTTCCTTCTTTTCTTTCCTTTTCCTAACCTACCTAAAGCTAATAGGTCAGATGAAAATGAGTGACCAAGTATGACACTGCTCAACTTCTTAAACCTTGTCACCCAAGTAAAAGAATGTGGCTCCTCAAACCCCCATCACACACTCTAAATTTAAGCTTTCCTATAGCCTAAAGGTATTGAAAAGTATTCTCTGACTTCATATAGCCTATAAGGTGGACTTGATTGACTAAATTTGTTCAATTCCAATGGCCAAATTATCTTAACTGATTGACCAAATTAAAAAAAAAAACAGTTTGTTTCTTAACTAAGGAAATAGAAAAATGTAAATAAGAATATGCATAAATAGACACAATAGTTTTATTTGAAAGCCTAGATTAACAAGTACGTATTACCCTAGCTTCATATTGCCAACGCTAAGTACGCTAATAACTTCATTATATGCCTTGTTAGCTGCTCTGTTCAATGCAATTTCTTTCTTTACATGGCACATGCCTTTTCCCTTTAGTTGATTGTCAATAAAAACTTCAAAGCTCCCATCATGTGACCACAGATCGACTACTCGAACTTTAAGTTTATGCTTCTGGCATGTCTCATAGAGCTTCTTCACCGGATTTGTTTGAAGCATTTCTGGTGTAATTATGGGCTCTAATAGAGTCTTTGCTACCTACAGGTCATGCAAAATCAGAATCAACGTTTATTAGTTACGGATGAAGCAAAATTTAGAATACTGTGCAAGTGAGGCATAGTAAGTCCAATCAAGAACATAACCAAGAACAGAAATTAATAAGTTGCCCATCACATGCCAGTCTTCTAATTAGTCAAATTGACATTCTATATCTTTTTGATTATTTCTTGGGGTGCATCAGGCCCAAGCTTTGCCCTAGCTGTGGTGCAGCGCATGGATGAAGCATGAATTGCTGGATAGCAACCTACCCCGATGGGCTTTGCCTTAGAATTGAGTTAATATCGTACGGGCATATCAGATATTCAAGTGACATTCTACATCTACTTAAATTTTCTCTTATCACCCTCGGTGCCACTGCGTAGTTGTATATTCCACGACGTGGGACTATGCAGAGATAGAATTCAAAGTAATGAAATTTGAGCACCCAAGCTCAAGAAACTCTAAAATAGTTCTCTTTTTTCCGATAACTTTTTACGAAGCAAATAATACTACTTAAGCATCCAATCTCAGAAGTAAGATTCATTGTGAATTTTCACAGGCATAAGGTCGTAGTGCAGAATCTCTTTACTTATTGATTTATCATACTAGTGGAATGACTAATTCATCAAGGAAAAGGCTCATTTTGAACTTACATAATTTATATGCCGTCAGAAAGTATGTCTGTCCTTTAGCCACACTTGACACGATAACAGTGCAGGAATGGAACCCAGTACTTAACCTAACTGCAATTGCGTAGTCTCTAAGTGGACTTCCATGCAAACATAAAGGATTTAGCTCAAGATAGGGAAAAGGCACTCCTTTTTTCTTTTGCTTTTCCTGGTTCTCTTTTTTATCTTTACTTTTCTTTCTTTCGTTTCTCTTTTTCAGAGGGAGGTAAGTAGGACCCTTAGCCCCAGATAAACTATACAAGCTGTAAGAACGATATGACAATTAAGTGAACTGTGATAAAAACCTTCACATATACATGAAGAAGAGTTGCATGTACTGCCAATGTTTTGAACTGCTCTTAGAATTAGGAATTGTAAGCCATAGTGGGAAAGAAGGACATACCTCCCAGGTAGTATCAATTGAAGAGTTGCTATCAACAAATACTGCTCCTATTGTCGATTCAACAACATCAGCAAGCACCTTTGGAGCATTTATCAAACCATGGGAATGCAATGGATACTGGGGAAGAGCATTTATAAATGCTTGAATCTGTGAATATAGCTAATTTTTGTTAAGTAGAAGAGACGAGGACATACAAAACCTGAAAATGAAAGACCAAGAAGAAGGTAAACTGCAGTAAAGAAGGAGCAGTATATCAATGAAAAAACAACAGTTTCCACGAGGTTGAGGGAAGGTCAAAGTTAATAAGGTGAAACTTTCTCAGCCCTCTTGTTCAGAAAAGGTAAGATGTGCCCTTCCATAAAGAATCACATTTGTTAATGGTGGCGGGTGTCATTTTTCGTTGCATATGGATGGAAAGGAATAGAAGATGTTATGATGGAATAACAACTTCAAATCACTCTCTGAGGCAAAATGTTTAACGTATCTGTTTTGATGGCTCAAGCTATCCTCTATCTCTAGCATTGACCAATTTCAGGATTTTGTCAGTTCACTTGTAATAGCATAGCACTTAGATGCCATAACTGAACATTTTTTTTTCGTAAGCTCATCAATGTTCACACCTTTTTAATTATTGTATCGGCTTGATGCCTTTGATGAAATTACTTATTATTTCGTCAAAATTAACTAAAAAATAAAAAAGAATCCAAGATAAACTATGTAAATTTTACTTGATGTAGTTTTCTTTTATTGCTGCTTGTCTACCCATGGTTTTGAATCTTTTGATTGAGGAGCTCTGAGCAGGAGGATAAAAATAGGAGAAGAGTTGAGTAGCATGCCGAATAAAAACCATCTAATGTGTATAAACATAGGAGAAGCAAACCAGCAAATGGATAATTACATTATTTAATAAATTACTCAAGTTTTATATATATTTCATAACTTACAAGAAAAAGGAATTGGGAAATCCTTCAGTGACTGATTGTGACTCCAGTATTATAGGCATGATTCACAGCGGCACAAGCCTTTTCAACTGCTCTGGATTGGGGTAGTAGCAAAATTTTGGTTTGGTGACTGAATTCTTTTCACCTGATCGGCTTGAATTGGTTTTGTGCCCAAACACTCTGTTGGCAATGGCTTCAAAAATGCCATCATGGATTTTTGAATAGTTAATACCAAAAAACAATAATTTGTCTGATAACAGGCATGCCAGAAGGCAGTTCCTGTCCCTGTCAGGAGAGATGCTAGTTCTAACTTCTATGAACACCCAGAAAAAAGAAGATTGTCAATCAGCTTAACTACAAAACCAAGTCCAAAATTTGATCATAGTTTTCCCCCGTCATTTGATTACAATTAAGAGGTTCCAAAGTTGTCCTGCAGCTTCAGCACGTTCTCTCAATAATATAGTGCACTTGAATTTCTAATTCTGAAGCTTGATAAGAAAAAAGAGTAGCTATGGCCCTGTGACTACTCCTTGTTTACTACCAAAAAGAAGACTACTCCTTGTTTAGCTACTTTATATTGTACAGTAAGATCAACATTCTCCCTCTTTCTTCTGTGGACAAGTTGGAACAATATTTATCAACTAAAGGCATGATGATAGCTAAAGATAATGTCCATAAAAAATCAGGTAGTTTCCCTATAAAAAATGTATAAGACAAAGCACAAGCTCTCAAGTTTATGTGCTGGTGCCATTTCTCTCAGCACTAGCAACCAGGCATCTTCGGCTCTAGGATTATTCGATGCATCACTTAATCAAGATACAAAGCTTAACAATACCTAAGCCCAGTACCTTTTAAAAAAAAACAATAGCTAAGTCCAGAAAATACCCTTGTTTACTTTTTATTTTTTATTTTTTGGGAAAGAAAAAAGGATTCAGCAGAAAACATAATGCCTCGATAGAAAATAAAAAATAAAAAGCTTAGCTTCAGAAATTGACCTATAAAAATGATAAGCAGGATAAGATCTTGAAAAGAAAAGAAGAAGGCAACAATTACTTTTATGAATATTATTATACAATTCAGTAGAACATTTACGCCTCTATAACAAAACAGTTTTGCTTCAGACATTTAATCTGAAACCCCACAAAAATGATAAGGGTGAGATCTTCCAGGAAAAAAGTGAAAGAATTATTGAGAACTTCTCAGGAACTCATGGGAAACTGAGGAGAGTATTTCACATATGTACTGAAATACTTCAATTTCCTCTGACGAAGAAACACATAAGGCAACACCAAAATCGCATGGTTATCTTAATTAGCAGCCAAATGCTAATCGGAGAAACTGTGCTGAACAGTGAACATCCCATATCAGTGGGGTTATCTCCGAACAACAAACCCCGTCCCCCCCTGCAAAAAAAAAAATGACAAAGAAAATGCCCTTTAATTAGTAAGCCACTTACTCGCCGGGTAAGGATAGGCCTTCCATGTCGTATGTACTTGTGGAAGCAATTCTTTACAGCAACACGTGCAAGCTTCTCCGTGTCAACATTTGCAGCACGAAGAGGTGACAACAACCCAGGTGGAAGATTCGGATACATGGAAAACTGCTCTTTTGTGATCATAAGGTTAAGAACCGAGTCACCGACATACTCAAGCCGCTCATAGGATATACAGTCCTTCTGATATGATGGATGTGTAAAAGCTTGCAATAATAAATTCCGATCATTAAAGTGGTACCCTATGATATTCTGTACCTCTTCGACATTTAATGATGTTTCATCTTGCAATGACCTTTTTGTTGCCTCCTCATTTGCCAAGATGCCTGGTAGGAAACTATTCAATACAGCCCCTATCAAAATAGTAGCTCGAGTAAAGCTAGAGCTATGACTACAACCAATATTAAAGATTCTACCATGCCTATTGCCTCAAGTCCAGTTGCGCAAGTAAACAAGCGTAAATATTTAATCAACCAGAAGAAACAAAATCCAAGCAGGAAGATTGTTTTTCCGGATATTGTTATTCCCCTATTGTACTGTCTGAAAGACACTATGGTTCTCAACCCTATTTGCACTTGAAAAGTGTGTTTGGATTTGGACAATGGACACCAACACAACTTAGTAATTACGCCAACATTGTAAATTCAAACCCAATTCCAATGTGGCTTTCCAGAAACTCCCGAAAGAAACTTCATGGAGGCGAGACAATGTTTTCCAAGATTTTTAGACTAGAATAAAGTATTTGTATAAGAGAAGGTTATAGAAAGTCAAATGGATCTTTAATTTGGAAATAGCAGCACCTTTGACTCATACTAACTAAATAAGTTTTTGCCAATTTTAAAACATAAGGCCACTTAACTGCAGAGTTTGGAGTTGATTACTGGAAGTATTTATATCAATAAGATACTAAGAATGCACAAAGTTGGTGGGACTCCTAATTTTAGCCACACAGATGAAAAGATCTATAGTCATGAAGTAAAGCAGCAGGATAAGATAAACATAGCTCATAGTTGCACTGGTGTTATAAAACCTCCTCAAAGTTTGCTACTACAGCAACAGAAAAAGCGACAGAAACTACACTTCAATCCGAAGCTAGTTGGGGCTTTTGTTACATTCAAGCAAAATGAAAATTCAGATCTTAGGAGACAAGCATACCATAGTTCATTGTCTCTTCCCATGTATTGCATTCCCAATTTTTGAACTGCAGTACACTTTTCTGTTGCAGAACGTCATCAGGTTGAAGAATCAAACTGATACTACTAATACAACAGTAGCACCTAAGTAGAATCAAAACCTTTTTTAGAGTTTGGGCATAATGAGACGCCCAAATTTCTCTACCTGGCAGTTCAAGTCCTCAAAAGTAAAGGTACCACTTTCTAACATTTTCTACTTGTTTATAACAAATTGTTTGGTAAAAGTAATTATAACAATTTACAAGCATAAGCTAGATGTAAAAATTTCTAAAACTTGCTTCACTAACTACTTCAAAATCTATAGTTTCAACTTGCAATCCGTCTCTATCTAAATAGAAAGCAGTAACCTACAGCATAGAGAAAAATGAGAAAACCTAAGTTGTGTACTGAAACCATTTGGTGTACTGAAACCATTACCTAATACACATATCATTTTTCTCATTATGCTCTACTAATTACTTTGAACAAACTGGAGCTTTGCAAACCCTGTTATTTACGGACTGTGACACCCAACACACACACAGAAGATCTGCATAGGTACTTCACATTCTACTTGATCAATATTACTTCAAATTAATTAAGTTCTAGAAAAGCTTCTAGTGCAAAACTAATTTATGGATGTAATACACTGTTCGTTGACTATTCAAAATATGGATGGTCACAACAACACTCAATTGTGAGCACATCTGACCTAGCTTTCATGGGCAGGTTTAACTGCAACTTTGCGCCTGGATCAGCCAGAGATACACGTAAGCTGGCCTCAGCACCATCGTCATCCAATAAAATTTCAAAATATAGATCGGTTCAGCTGGAAAAGTTACATTTCAGAGCTGGAAACAATTCCTTTTAGTTATATTATTTCATCCAAGGAACTCTGAACTAAATCCTATTTCAAATGTACTTTCCCTCTTGCTCGCTAAATCCTTTGAGACCCATCATCAATCGACCAAGAAACAGACAACATGCCCGTTTATGAAAGTTTCAATTTTTAAGCTGAGATATACATTTTGAAAGACAGTCAAAAGTTTCGGTAAGCAAATACTCTATCATTTATCTCTACTGTACTTATACTTTGAAGAAGGTGGAGCTTCACAAACCCAAGAATTTACGAGCTGTGACACCCAAGGCACAAATAACACGAGATCAGATTGGCTCCTTCACGTTATGCTTAATCGATACAACTTCAATGTGTATTAAGTGCTAGAAACGCTTCTAGTAAACTAAGTTATGAATATAAGTCATTGTTCCTAAGACAATCCAAAATACGAATTGCAGCTACAACACTCATAGTCAGCACATCAGACCTAGCCTTAATGGGCTTGGTTTATCAAGACAATACTCGTGTATTAGTCGAGGTGCATGCAAGCTAGCCTCAACATCACCACCATAATTAAAACAAAAGGTCAACATAAATATTATTCAGCTTCCAATGTTACATTTCACACTTGATTTAAGAATTTCTTTTTAATTCACTTGCTCACATAAATCAATCAAGAAATAGTTAAGGAAAGTTTCAATTTTTAAGCAAGTAATAGTCTATAAGTACAACAATAACATACCCACCAAGGTGGAGAGCTGTTTCTGATAGACCCTCGGCTAATAGTCTATAAAGATGCTAATGAAATAGGTATATTTGTACATTAAGATTTGACAAGAAACAGAGAAATTGGAATAGCTAACCATATTTGTGAAGGTTATGAGGGGAGACCCAGGTCAAGGCTGGAGTCAACAAAGACCGTAACCAAGAAGACCCCATTTTCTGTAATTGAATCATCTAACTATTAATTTCGTCATCTCACCATTGCTTCCTTCCACTTCTTCACCCCACTTTATTTCTTTTTTTTTGCTACAACTCCAGGACCCTTTTCTCTTCTTTTTTAATTACTATACGTGTTGTATTTTTTCTTTTTACATCCATTAAAAAAATATTAAATATTAGGTGCATTTTGCTTAATTATTCTTATTATTAAATTTTATAATCAAACTTAAGCATGACTTATTATTTCTTACCTCTTTAAATATAAGGGTGAGACTGAAAAAACAACATTAGTTTTACTTTGGATGTTTAAAGTAACACTTATTTTGCGATAAATAAAAAAAATAGAGACTTTTTAAAGTACGAGATAGTATTGTCTGTGGAATAGGCCGGTGAATATTGAAGCACACAATGTTTGGGATGATTTTTTGATACAATGACATTATCTTTCTACAATTTCATCATTGAGAGCAATCATCTGCTTTTTAATTTAATGGGATTAAAATCTTAAATCTCAGGTATAAGGTAAAGTTGCTACTATTAGACTGCGATTTCAATTCTCAAATAAGTTCTGTAGGTGCTTCTACTTCTACTTTACCTTCAAGTACTTCAACCTCTGCTTTCTTTTCTTTTTTTCTTTTTTTTTTTTTTTGTTCCAACCGTTGTCTGTATTCTCTTTGGATCTGACTAATCCAAATCCACGTCGAAAAGTCTCACTTTGAGATAAACACTCCCTAACTAATACACCTATTTTGAATGTTCCAGTATCAAGTGATCATTTCTTGATCATCTGTCGAATGAAGAGATTCGTTGCTATAAGAGCATGTAATTAAGAAAAATTACGAGCTCAAATTAAAGAGTTTACAAATATAAATTGAGTGTCACTTTTGGAACAGTATAAAAAATAGTACCATATAAAATTGACATAGGGAATAACATTTATTTCCCACAAGGAAATGTTCTAGTTCTAGCTCACAAAAAAGATTTTACTTTGTGCTGAATGTTACAAATCAAATTCAAACTCTATGATTCTTACACTATTGAAACAAATGCTATACAAATAAAACTGCACATTTAGTACACTGATCCTATGCTTAACAGCATGGTCTCGTTTACAAACAGGGATCTACATGGGTATGAACTGTAAGTCTGTAAGGAAGCATGATCTCTTTATACTACCTTCCAGACATGAGATTTATTAGACCTTGGTTTCCATAGAAAGATCCAACATCCCAATCTTCAGTCGACGAAGAGAGGGTCATTAGTGCAACCACTATCGATCTCATACTTGGCCGTATTAGAGGGTTCTCATGAGTGCAAGCTTTGGCAAGCTGTGCCATCTGCGATTGTGAAGACATGGAGTTACTTAAGAAGCAAAAGAAACAACTATCATTGTAAGCAATACAAGTTCCATTTAATGTTTATACCTTCCGGACTGAATCAAGGGGATAGTCATCTCCAAGTCTTGAGTCAATCATTTTGCGAAGGTCTTCATCAGGATCCGGCTGATTAAGCACTTCTTCAAACTATGATCAACAGAGAGCAAAATACGGTATCAATATTACGAAAAGGAATGCCAGACTATTCAAGAGCAGTACTTGAAGAAGCAGGAAACAAACAAAAGGGATGAAGATACATGTTTCTAAGTTTGTCAAGCCTGTGAAAGGGTTCTAACATAGAGAGAAGAAAATGCAAAAGATACTTACCATAGCAACAAGACCTTTGATTCAGTAATAGAGCCATTTGGCTTGACTATCGCTTCCTTGGCAGAAATTAGTTCATATAGGACAACGCCAAAAGCATAGACATCAACTTTAGGAGAGACATCACCGTACTGAGCATACCTGCAAAACAGCATTATGCTCTATCACAAAGGGCACTATTTTTATGCTTTTTGCAAGACGATAAAACATGGTTTAAGTTGGAATGAACTACACTTTTCCCGAGTGCCCATGCACCGATCACCAGTTAACACAAAAGAAAAAAAAAAAAAGGAGAGACATAATGAATAACATGGTTATGCAAACAAGTCTCAGAGTAATACTAGATTCTCTTCTTCTAGGAAAAACAAGGGTCAGGAACAGCTCCATCACTGCTTATTAAGGAAGCAATTTGAAATGGAAAAACACTTACTCTGGAGCCATGTATCCAAATGTACCCACAAGCCGGGTTTGTAAAGATGAACTGCCAACTTCAGTCAGTTTTGCTAAACCAAAATCTGCAACCTAGATAGGAGATGATTCACGCAATTACATAATAACCTTCGTCAATGGACAACACAAAAAAGGTGCCTTGACATACCTTCGCATGGAAATTTTTGTCTATCAGAATATTTGCTGTTTTAATATCACGATGGATGTAAACTGGTACAGTATGCTCATGAATGTACTCAAGTCCTCTAGCTGAATCCAGAGCAATTTGAACTCTAGTAGACCATGACAGTGGGTCCCTTCCTGAAAATAAATAGACCAAATTAATCAAAAGTTCTATAAGGAACCAACCAATACTAATCAAATAAAAGAGTGGCAAACTGTAAATAATGACAAGTGATTTAGTTCACATCAAAGTTACCTGTACCATGCAGATGTTGGCCTATGTTGCCATTCTCAATGTATTCATATACAAGGAAGAGAGAACCTTCAACACAATAGCCTATCAAGCGCACCTGCACTCAATATCATTAGAATTAGCCAATCATATAGAAGAAGCAGAACAACACCATGTTTTGAGTTTCAATGGCCCTCCAGTTTAAAACTGTTGAAGACCCTCATCATAACTATAAACCCCAATAACAAGTGTAATTAATCTACTGAAATCTCTTACATGCAGCAATTTTTCTGCACTTTCTTCAGGATATCAAATCAAGAAATATGGAATTTAATCATCTCGCAGTGGTCACATATCCTTCCTGAAGTGTGTCACACCCTGCACCTTGGCATGTGCGTCGAGCCTAGCCGAGCTCAACCAGGCTTACTACAACACCAAGCCGAGCTCAACTGAAATTGTTATAGTACCAAGCCGAGCCCAGCGTGCTTTGTTAAAGTATAACCGAGCTCGAGCCGAGTCCAAGTTGACACTTTAATCTTTACTTCCGGCCATAGTGCCACACCATTAGAAAAATTAAATTCCTAATAAGTTGGTTGATTAAGAGAAATAAAAGCATTTCTAGTTAAAATTGGTAATTGCATTCAAGTTTGATTGAATTATATACATTATTAGTTTAAGCTGGACCTGAAATTCAATTAAGGTTAACTTAATTTTGAGCATACAATAGAATCTTCAAGCAAAAGTACTATAATAAAGCAGCAGTAAACTCAAGAACGATTTACGATATTAGATTTCTAGTTTTTAATTCTAAAATTTAAAAGTTTAATTACAGTCCTTATCACCCATAAAGCAGTCTTTAAGTAACATGTGTAATAAAAATTTAATTACATCGAATTAATTAAATTTCCAAAATTAAAAAGTTATAGTTAGTTATGCACTGACATATTACTATGTACATAGAAATTAAGCTTAATTAATGAATGGATTTAGTTTAGAGTAACATAACATGACTAAGGCAAGCCAATCAGGCTGAGCCGGCTCAACTGAGCACGAGCTTGAAGGAGCCGAGCTATAACCGAGCCGAGTCAAGCTGAGCTCAAGTTAAGCCAAGCCCCGAGCCGATTCAGCCTGTCGCCGCTAAACCAAAACAAAACCCACATGTCACACGATTACTTTATAATTAATCAACTTATACCTAAGAGTTCCTTTCCCAAGCACCCCTTGTTCTTTTAGCTTTAATTTTGTCTGCAGCACCCTTTCCTTTAGTCCTTAAATTCTCTTCAGAGAGCTCTGGGTGCACTTCAAGCAATTCACAAAGTTCTAAGGAATGACAGATGGTAATAACTAAGAGTACACTAAGTCTAGGTTTCTATCATTAAAAACATGAAGTACCTGTTGGGGGCTGTACTTTATTTAAGCTCTAGAATAGGATAGAGGTGTAATGCAGCCAGGTTACGGAGCTAATGTAATCAATTGGCTTACCTCATTTGTTTTTATTTATTTGAGCTGATATTGCTTTAGTATTGTGCTACCCCTCCCTCCCTCCTTCCTCTCTCTCTCTCTCACTTTTGGTTGGAAACCCTTCCAAGTTCCACCAAACTATTCATGTCTTTAAGTAACAAAGCAAGTTCAAACTTCTTTAAGTGGGATTCAGTTGTCCTCTTTAAGTAAAGCTTAGGCAACTTTGCCAACAAAGTATAATGTCCCAAAGTAGATTACCAAGAAAAGTTTCTTATTCAACTTTATTGATCCTTTATTCGCAGTGCATAGTATTACAGCTATAAAACCCTTGAAACTGATAAAAATTAATCAAAACCGCTTATGTCAATATTCTCTGTAAGGAAGTCTGTTCTTTGTTCAGCTTTCTTTTCTTTGACAAAATGTCCTTTGGAATCTGCAAATGGCAGTGAAGCCTGAGCAACCTATGATATATTTCCTTGATGATATTCTATTCAGGTTATTTTTTATCCTTCCTTCATCATTTGCCTAAAACAGAGCTTTTTATCCTATCAACAATATAGATCTCTATGCTTTCATATCAACAAACATAGTTTTCTTTCCTAATAACTAAGGCTACAACTGAGCTAATTGTCCATCATGAAGCTATACCTAGCAGTATCACCCCATGGCCCCCGCAGCTCTAGTCTGTGCTCATGCTGCATGCATTACTCTCATTATGTTAATAACTACTCAGAAATATCTTTACCAATCGCCATTCAACTTGTAGGACGGCAACATTAAATTTGGAAGATGGCTAAGCAACTTCTCATATGGAACAATGTCGAGATGTTATCCTGAAATAGACATAGTAGCAGCTAATACGACTAAAATAACAAAAAATCCTGATTTACAAGTAATACAAAAGTTTCATGAGTAATCGTCAAATTAGAAATGAGAAAAGCATAAATATGACAGGCCTTCAGTGGCAGTGAAGTTAGTTTTTACCAGGTTCAGGTGATGAACATGTGTCAAGACCTTCAATTCTGCAAGAAACTCCCTTGTCGCTTGCATGTCCATTTTCTTGATAGCAGCTTTCTGAAATGGTTTGCAGCATAAAAAATATTAAGGAGTATAAAGACAGTTAAACAATTCTTTATGTAGGTTGCGGTCAAAATTTTACAAATAAGCATGCTAAGGAAAAATCACCGGACATCCACACCCCCTTGAGAAGTGAAATCACGATTCGATGTTGGCCAGGATAAATATGTACGCAAAATTGCAAAGTGTGCAATGACATGATGTATATCAATGCATCACTGAAACATAACCAGATGACTAAGCTATTAATTTATTTGTAGAATGTTCTACTGCATTTGCCTTCCCTGCTCTTTGTTGTTCCTCATTTCTCTAGATTATTGTTTACCACCACTTACTGTTACATCAGAACTAAACAATTTCACTTCTGTCATATTATAGTAGGTTATACTGAGAAGAAAGATTTAAGAATTAACTCAAACCTCGCCTCTGAGCTCAGCATAGTAAACCGCACCAAAACCACCTTCTCCGATCTTGTTAGCAATGCTGAAGTCGTCGGTTGCAGTAGCAAGCTCTTCATAAGTGAACTCAACAGATTTATCCACAGTTATGCCTGAAAGCCTTGGAGAATTTCCAGCAGCCAGGCTAGCGGAATCTGCAGCTTTGACTGTGGTGCTTTCTGGGCCTAAGCCAGACAAAAGGTTAACGTATAAGTTGTAAGAAACATTATTTTCTATCAATCCAATACTTGCTGAAATTTGGCAGCATAACTATAGGAGATATTCAATTCCAGCAAAGAAATCATTTAAATGAATGTTGTAAGAACTAGAAAATAGGGATTGACACCTACCATGACCATAATGATGGAGGTGGTCTTCGGATGAGAGCAGTGAAACCTTTTGTGTTTTCTTCCTATATCCTACATAAACCAAGCCAGCCAACAGCAAGACTACTCCTACTACTCCTATAGATATACCAGCTTTCGCTCCACCAGACAAACCTAATTATTTACAAGTATAGAATGATCAGTAAGACTAGGTAGATTTAAAACTTCCTGTATTATCTTGTATGGGTCTGAGAACGGATAACAAAGAAGCCAGCACTGAACACAAGGAAAGTTTCAAACCACCTGTGCTGCAAATTTAAGGGCAAAAACAATATAAATGACAAATGTCAGCAATGAGCTAGTAGGTGCAATGTCAATAGAGAAGAAGATGATCAGATTATAACATCAAATCTCAGTAGCTACCTTGTTGGCAGCGGCGGAAAGTTCCCGTTCTTATCTGCAAAATGAAAGAAATGATGGATCAAACATTTTTTTTTTGGTAATTAAATCATTTTATTACCAAGTAAATGTTATAGCTCAACATAGATAGCAGGCATGGACAGTCCCCATCCTGCTTTACATCAGAATCCTCACTACACATAATGCAATGGCTACTACTCTAGCATGCTAACTGGCCTATTACATCAGTGCGTATCTAGTAAATCCTCTTAACAATTGCAGTAACTCAGACTGGATAGAAATTAAGCAGCAATAACTGTTTCTGCAACCTAGTATATGATGACCCTCTGTGATGCACATCCTGGATGAGCTGTCTGACTATGTGTGCAGGCTCCCTCTTTGTACAATGATGGATCAGACATTGTACATGCATTAAGAGGACACTGCTCCAAAGATCCTCGAAAGCATGACTCTGCTCTTAGAAGTGTTTCTTCTTGCTTTGTACTTATTGTTTGATCTTCAGAGAATCCAATCACTTCTGGATAATACTTGTAAGGGCCTGTTTGTGTTTCCAAAAGGCTAGACCTCCAGATAATTTCACTATCAATACAAAAGTAAAGAATATACGTCTATTTCGTCCAATTCTCTTCTCAACCTTTCAACTATAACCCAATAAGTAGAAAAAAACTGTTCCCTGCATTTGCATCCAATGTTGCGTGCATCTGCAGTTTGAAGAAACGCTCACAGGATATGCTTCTGCTATAGGAGAACGGTGACTTCTTGTTGCCATTCCAGCCCAGTGATAAACTCAGCTGGTATAGCAAGAACTTTCCTAATCAAAAGTATACGCTAAGTTTCAGCTTAATTCTAGCTATTTTACACAAGACTATTGCTTTCAAAACTGTCATATTTCTTCTTTATGAGCAGTTTAGTACTAGGGATGCTTATCTGCTTTGAACCTCTTTTGCTTCATGAATGTAAGAACAACTTTAGAACCAACACAGATGACAATGTGAAAATTTAATTGTGTTAACCGTTTAGCTTTCATTCCAACGGAAGTGACAATGGAAAAGGGTACAATTTTGCATTATTGCTTCGCACGTAGTGCTATATCCCTGCTGCGAGTTCAGTTGTGCATAAATGCATCAAAAAACATCCTTGAGAATGCAATCCTCATAAATTCAATCTATTCAAAGTTCGAACTATATTCTCAAGATCATAAAAAACTATAAACCTAATCAAGTGTCACCCTATAATGAATTTTTTTGCTTCCTATAAGTAGCTCCTTCCTTAAAAGATCATTTCCCCTTTTTGCCACAACACTAAAACATCGTAGCAACTAACATAGTATAAAACTCAGTGGCAATGGATCCAGCCTCTACACTTCTCCACAGGCTCGGGGCTCCTGTGACATAAAACTTTCTAACACGAAATAAAACAAACACATAAAAACCATCAAACTCTATCAACACTAACCTCTTCCAGGTATATACACGATCCCTTCCTCCGCATCGAAATCCTTCCCTGGATTATACCTTTGGAGTAAATCTTCACTCATATTAGTCATTGTAGCCAATGATGTCAAGTTATCCTCCTTCCTCAAAGGATAAGTCACAAACAGCCCATAATCTTTAGAAACTTCCTTATTCCCACAAGAACAATTCACTACTACTTTTAAAGTCACACCAGTATCAGGAATATTATTCTCAGGAAACTTATTAAACTTCATCAACCACTCAGCAGTAGTTAAATCAGAATAATAAGTAGTCGCGATTCGATCATAAAAATCCCCTGAATTAACCTTATATTGAAAAACATGTCCCAAGAATTCACCATCCAAACAATCACAACTAAAGGGTACATTAATTCTTGTCCCAGCTATAACACTATCTTGATTTGGAATACTTTCCTTGTTATTGTAATCCATGATTTCTTGTCTAGTTGGGATTGAAAACATTTGTGCTATAAAAGTGAGATTTGTTCCCCTCCAAACATAGTATGAAGCTAAAGCTAAATCACACCCTTTATTGCATTTAGAGTTAACTGGAACTGAGATTAAGTTAACCAAGATTAGAATAAACCCTGAGGTTAATAATCTTCTTTGTCTTAAATCAAACATGTTTCATGAAGAAATGGCTCAAAGAATGTGTTCTTGGAAATATTTTAGCTGGGTTTTGCAAGAAGGTTGACTGGGTTTTAGATAAAGTTAGATTGAAAATTAGTTAAAAAGGTAGTTGTCTGAAAATGAATGATTGAATTGGTCTGTTTTTAAACTTTTCAGTGCAGTTTGCATATGTTTAGTTTGGGCATTAATGAGTTTGGTATACGCCTTGGGTCAACTATTCTAGCAAGTCCGCTTTGAAATAAAAACACTACTTTGTTTTTTAATTTCCCGCTCGGTGTTTTGTATTCTCGTTCGAGCCCCGACTAATCCGGATTCGTATTACGTAAGGTCTCATTTCTGAATGAAGCGCTTTCTATCAGATTTTTTCCATTCCCAAGACTCAAAACCTCTGATTAAGGATGGAAAGATTTTATCCATCCCACCATAACCTTGGTGGTGAAATAAAAACACTACCTATTAAAGGTTGTTTCATTCTAAAACTCGATATCGAAAGCTATAGATGAAGGAGTACGTACTATTGCAATCCCAACTTTAGTTGGAGATTTTTGGGAGATAGTCTTCCATTGCAATCTTCGGCAGCGTTTAGGGATCATATGGTATGAGGGATTGGGATTATAATCAGGATTACATTTGGGATAAAGTTTATCCAATATTTGCTAATTAGTATTAGCTAAATTGGGTAACTTTAATATCAAAATTATGGGATTACTTTATTCCATAGGTGAGGTGGGATTACTTATTCTACTTTTAATACTCATTTCAATCCCAAGATAAATTTATCCCAAAATATATCTCACATTTAACAATCCCTCATACCAAACGATCCGTTAATGTTTCTCAACCGCGAGATTCATACAAATTTGAATCGAAACCATTGATAAAGAAATTGGTCATCACCAATTCAAGTTTGACCAGAGTCAAATTCTAGTACTAATATAGTTTCTTTAATTGTAATTTCTTATCTGTTATGTTATTTGAGTCAAAATTATTTCTGATTGTATAAAATCCATCTATGGTAATAGACAGTAAAAACTCCATACAGTTGATCTTTTGAACCCGCTTCAAGCTATCATGACAATCCACCCGACCGGTCAATCTCCTGTCATTGCTATCTCGTGCGCGAAGGGTTGCTCATGCTTCCCAAACGCGCAGGTGTGTCCGCACCCCCCTGAGTGGACGAGAAAGAAAGGATTTCTCGGAGCAAACCCCCCCCCAGGTTCCAGACCCAGGAGTCAACTTTCCCGTATGAGCATTCGGTACATGTATCAGTCCGTGTTAGACCTTTGTTGATGCACATGAATTATCTTTCCAGCCGGTGAAGCTAAGAAAAGAAGCCCTTAGAAAGCAGAGCTAGACCACACAATGCCTCTTGTTCCTGCTCCTCTTTCTTCGCTTCGGGGACGGAGGTCCTTAGCCATGAGCGATCACCAAGCGGAGTTGAAAGAAAAGAGACTTGACATGCCAAAACTGACTCCTAACAAGTTGCTGGCTTTTCATCAGCCGTTGCGCGCTAGCGCGCTAGCCTTTTCCCAACCTAGTAAAGGGGCTGCTAGTTGTAGCGCGCAGTGTACTAGTGAATAGGAAAAGCGAATTGAGATTACTAATGACGGATGGAGGTTGAGGGTAGAACATGTTCGGTGCCTCGCCCTTGTTTCCTTCGCCGTAGACTGAAAATGATGGGAATATCTCGACCTTTCATAACCTTCAGAGATTCGATGGAATTCTCTTGCTAGAGCACCTGGCCGGTAAGTGGCCGGGCAGGATAAGACCGCTGTTGAGAGGGAATAGGCTTTACGAGCTAAGCCTCTATTCCGAGCGGGGGAGGCTCTTATTCCGCTTCAGAGACTCTATGGCTCTACTCCTGGGTTCGCTTGATTCACTTTCGCGTAGTCTATGCCCCGAACTTGGCCTCTCCAGCTGAGCTGGGCGCCGGGGCCCTGGATGCGCTAGCGATTGGCACATAGGGGAATGGTTGCCCGGGTTTCTCGGCCTGGTATCCTGCACCTCGCGTTCATGATATCTACATTCAACTGTGCCCCGGAGACACGGTCGAAGCACGCCCGTCCAGTGTGCTTCTTTCACGACATGCTATAGTCCTGGGTGTCTTCCAGTGGTCTTCTAGCCTAAGAAGAAGTCGTGTCCGCCCCGGGCATCTGCAACGTCCTCGCCCTCTTGACTTTTTATGTCAAGAAGACTACTCCTCTCAATCATTCATCCATAAAATACTTCTTAAATTCCTTGTAAATGCTTGAATGTCTCCCTCTGAGATTCAAATATTGTATAAAAAACTGGAGACTGGCCAAACACAAGTAACAAGTTCGTCAGTCCACTTTTCGAATAGGAATTGATTCGATCTTATTATTATTATATGAAGATGAAACTGAATATACTCTTTTTCAAGAAGGAATCGCCATCACCAGTGGAAGTTGAACCCGACGATCTCTTCCTCCTGAAGGCCTTTCTACTTGACTAAGTAGTATTCCACTCGTGCAGTATATACGGTTAATAACGTAAAATTAGAGACTTTAAAATAACAAATCTTCTTTCTTCTTTTGAGAGACAATAATTGATTTTGCTTGTGAGTTGTGAATTGTAATTGAGAATGATTAAACTCCTACCTAAAACTCTCATCCTTCTTTTCTCCTCATCTAGTCTGTTTATTTTATAAGTGGGAATGTAAAAAGGTGAATAAGTGCATTATTAGACAGTTTGATGGGGTAAATTTTAAAGGTAACGTTTCTTCAAAATGTCCTAGTGCAAATAGTGTCGAATGATGATTTAGTAAAACTATTTAGATGTTTAAGAGGATATTTGAGGCTTCAGTTAGGTGTATTATTGAGAAAACACACATGTTGGTGATGGGTAGTAATGAGACCATTATTAAAGTTGCCTTGACAAGGCAGAGTAGGTGCTAGCAAAACGTTGAACTGTACGAGCTATGGCAGACCTAAAAATTCAAAGTCATAGTACTACTACTTGCCATAAAAAGTTCAAAAAGAGGGAAAAAGACATTACTTGTGGGTGCTTATTCAATGCCTATTCAAAAATTTTGCTAATTACGTTCGTATATGTACTAAATCTACTAAAATACTATAGGTTCACGAGCACCGGCATAGCTCCATGTTGGTCAATCATTGATTAAACTATGTTTCATATCAACACTAAAAATATAAACACTGACCTCTTCCAGGTATATACACGATCCCTTTACCAGCACTGAAATTAGCTCCAGGATTATAACTTGTGATTAAAGCTTCACTCACATTGCTCGTCGAAGCCAAGAACGTCAAGTTATCCTCAGGCCTTAAAGGATAAGTCACAAACAGCCCATAATCTTTAGAAACTTCACTATTCCCACAAGAACAATTCACTACCACGTTTAAGGTCACATTCGTATCAGGGATTTTATTCTCAGGGAAGCTATTGAACTTCATCAACCACTGCACAGTAGTCAATTCGGAATAGTACGTATTCGCAATTCGATCATAAAAATCCCCTGAATTAACCTTATATTGAAAAACATGTCCCAAGAATTCACCATCCAAACAATCACAACTGAATGGTACGTTAATCCTTGTCCCTGCTATGACACTATCTTGATTTGCGATATTGTTATTGTAATCTATGATTTCTTGTCTAGTTGGGATTGAAAACATCTGTGCTATAAAAGTGAGATTTGTTCCCCTCCAAACATAGTATGAAGCCAGAGATAAGTCACACCCTTTGTTGCATTTGGACTCAACTTGTAAAGGAACTGAGATTAAGGTAACCAAGATAAGGATTAATCCTAAGGATTCAAACATGTTTCAAGAAGAAACCATTAAAATTTCAGAAAAAGAGTGTATGAGAAATGGTTTCAAGAATGTATTCTTGGAAAATGTTAAGCTTATTTTGGAGGAAACGTTGACTCGGTCTTGATAAAGTTAGATTTGAAAAATTGGACTGTGATAATGAATAATTGAATTAGTCAGTTGTTAACATTCCAGACTGTATTATACTATTACAATGTGCATTATTTCAGTTGGTATATTTAATAATTGTGGAATAATATAATAATGTAACCATATTGTCGTCAGTGCACTTGTCAGGGAGTTGAAGAAAGCCGTGTTCTAACTGCTTTTGAGATTTGACCTTTTCTTTCTTCTGGATTTAGGGAGAGTCTTCTGTGGCGGCCTCTTGTAGCGTTTAATGTTGGCAATTGTGATCGTTGGATGGATACAAACTTGAATAGAAGCCATTGATGGATAAGGTGGTCATCACCAATTCTAATTTGGACTTCGTCAAATACTACTCCGTACTACTACTATACTATACTATACTATACTACTATACTACTATACTACTCCTTCGTTCCACTTTATGTGTCATAGTTTGACTCGGCATAAAATTTAAGAAATAAAGGAAGACTTTTGAAACTTGTGGTATAAAATAAGACAACGATGTTTGTGTGGTTGTAAATCATTTCACTAATGATAAAAGTGTAATTTTGAAGTTAAATTGTTACCAAATTTAGAATGTTGTCATTCTTTTTAGAACAGACGAATAAGAAAATACTGTTACATAAATTGAAACTGAAAAGTACTGTTTTTGTTAGGAAAAGAGTCAAATTTGCTACGTATTATCCCAAGCTGTGCAACTGTCTTTGACTTATGATTTAATACTACATCAAACTGCAAATGAAAGTAAATTTAGATGTAATGAAAGGTTGAGCGGTAAATTAGTAACTGTAAGGGAAATTGGAAGTAAAGTTTGAACAATTTCGAATTGTGCATGGAAAATTTTAGACCTTTTCCCATTTGTTGTTTTATTTCTTGTGTGAATTTTATACGGTTAATTAATTTAAATTAAACTCTTTAAAAGAATAGAGAATGATTCAATTCCTATCAAAACCCTCCTTTTCTCTTTGCCCTTATCATTCTAAAACAAATGACACTTTTGTTATGGGAAAAGTAAAAGGAAAAAGGAAAACTCCTTTTTCTCTTTGCCCTTATCATTCTAAAACAAATGACAAAGTAAAAGGAAAACGGAAAAAGTGTATCATCAAATAGTTTCATTTTAACTTTTAAAGTCTGAAATTTAATCTTTCTTTTAGTTATCATAGTTTAACTAATATAAAATTTTTTAAATTCTCCATTATCAGAGCTCAAACTCGTTCTTTTTCAGTGTAAGCAAGGAGAACCCAACACAATAACATGCTTACGATTATTTTCAAAATCAAAGATTACTATGAAGTCACGGTAAAGTGTAAAATGACAATAAAAAATTCTTAGAATTTGACCATAAATAATAAGCACTTGATTTTTTTGTGGATATATTAAGTGAGGCCGATTTGGCCCCATTTCTTCACAAAACAGATACAATTATATGCATAAACATAGACGGAATGTCGTTATTTCTAAATATATAAGCACTTGAATGTCTTTTTTGTGGATGTGTGAAGTGAAGCTTATTTGGCCTATTTTTTCATAAATTAACCACAATTATACGCATCAAGACAGCCAGATTGTCTTTATTTCTAAATATATAAACACTTGAAGGTACTTTTGTAAATCAATAAAATAAATACGATTTGGCATCATTTATTTACCAAATTAGCATGATTTTTTTGTTCACTAATGAAGAAACGATATCAGAATGGTTTTCGGGTTTATCCATTTTTTTATCGAGCTTCGAATCAGAATTTTCGTCTTTGTTACTGTGGTGATGACGGTGATGGTGGTGACAGTGACAGTGGCGGTGCTTACGGTGTTTCGATGGTTCTTCAATGACGGCATCGTTGTCGGAATGATAAGATCGACAGACTTGTTATTGGAATCGCTTTTCCCTTTTTCCGATATGTTTTCCCTTTTTCAACTGGTGTCTCCACCACACAATGTGGTGGTGGTATGTGTGTCTGTCGTTTTTATGGTCTGTGTGTATTCTGAAGTTTCAATAGAAGGGAGTGACAATAAAAAATAAAATATGCTATGAAAAATATTGCTATGTCTTATAATTTGTATAGTATTTTTATTTTTTGTAATATAAGGGTGCAAGTTTGTATATTTGTGTAAAATCCCTATAAATCTAGACCCAATTATTAAAACTAGCCAGCACACACTAAAATATTACCCAATCATGCCCAAGTTTTGTTTAAATATCTTGTAGCCACACATCCATTACATTGGGGTATCAAACTTGTATACCAGTGGGGTATACAATAAAAGCATGATTATATTGTTATAAATCAAACTTGTATACTATTGGGGTATAATGTGGTTATGGGGTATACCATCTTGCTACGGATATGGAATGAAATATTTTTAGCCAAATGGCCAGCTTAGGTAAATATTTTTAAATATAATTATTTTTAGTTCAAAATAAAAGTTATTGGACATACAGATAAAAATCCTTTTTATATATGTCAGAATGTCAAAACTGGTCTGCTTTCAAAAACTATACATATAGTGCAAGTGTTAAAATGTTTCAAACAGTTTTGATAATGTTCAATTGATGGGTTTTGGTTTGATTTCACATGCTAAAATGGTGTAATATAAATAATCGGCCAAATAATGGAGATCAAACGGATAGTCTGTCTAAAGTCTTGGCCAGATTTTAAAACAGTCGACAAAATAGGACTGAAATACAAAGTACGTACAACGCTGAGTTATATAGGAACAATTTTGAAAATGGTTGCCTTGAGTAGGCTTGTAAATGCAAAGTCATGAACATAATGAAAAGAGTTTTTTTACGCTCTATACACATGAAATTCAAAGTAGTTACAAGCTCTATTCATTAAAGATTACACTGTCTATGAAACTAAAAGTATTTATCCAACCTACATAGGTATTCTTGTATATTTCTGTTATACTTTATACCCGTATACCTTTAAGGTATACTACGTAAATAATATTATACAAGTCTAGATATGGGTATATAACCTTTAAAGTATACTGCATAAATGATAGTATACAAGTCTAGATGGGTTGGACATGTAAATAGTTTATGGGTATGACTTGTAAATATGAAATTTATGGGTAGAAATGTGTAATATTTTGATTTTGATGGGTTTTTTGTAAACCTCCCTATTAAATTGTAATAATCAGAACTACCCCACCCCCACCTCCACAAACTGTCATTCTAGATACACATATGTATGTCTAATTAAATCTAATCAGTACTCCTTAACCATCAACCCTCTCTTGCTAAACCAAAAAGAGTTTTTAAGTTATACTCACCAATTGAATACTCTTCTCGTTTCATTTTGTTTGTCATAATTTCATTTAGTATATAAAGTTTAATTAAAGGATGAATATTTCAAATTATGGTACAAAATAAACAATAGATATTTGTGTGACTATAAATAAATAAAATAATAAAGTTAAAGTTAAATTATTTATCAAACTTATAAATTGATAATCTTTTTGGACGAATTAATAAAGGATGTAAAACAAATATAATGAAATGAGGGGAGTAATATTGCTACATTATCAACTTAAGTTACGCCCATAGAAGTAATTGTATATAACACCAACGTTAACTTGAAAAGCATAATTATTAACGTGTTAATTAGTAATTTGTGGTTGGTTCACACTCTTAAGTTGTTTATGGGAAAACAATTTTGAATCGTTATACATACAACAACTTAGAAGCTGATTAAGGATTTTAACTTTAAGGCTCTAAACTCTTTCATGCTTAGTGAATTCTGGATAACCTGCAATTGTTGTTTTTTGCGTATACAGAAGATGGAGCAAGTATTTGCCGTGAAAAACACTATTGATTCTTTTGAAATAAAAAGAGAAGAATACTTACAATTAAGATGGACCGCCTGCAAATGCCAATAATTAGGCATACTTTCAGGCAAGGAAACAAGGTTGCACATCTAATGGCGCAAGGAGCTCCTGATCAGTCCAAAAACTATTCCATCTATCACTACACAGTGCCACCAATTTTTGTTCACAAGCTTTATTGGATGATCGTGTGGGCACTCAATCTACTATTCAAATCTCGGATAGCTTTCTTATTTGTCTTTCTAAATTAGGAAATATTAATGTATTAAATGCTTTGGCTATTTCAAATCTCAGTTGTAATGAAGCGGCAATATCACTTAATAGTCGCTTAAACTCTCTATATAATCCCGTAATTTTCTGTCTATGGATTTTCGAACCTTATCAAAAAAAAAAAAAGATTTTTGTGTTTTTCTAGAAAATCCATAAGACCAACGTGTGAAAACTCAACGTCTAATAAGACCAAAAAACTTAAAACAAAATAAAGAAATCATGAAGACACGGAATTTGATGGTGTATGCATTTATTGTTTAAACCTCATTTTGTAACACGACCATATGGATCAACTATGACCATATATATAATCGGCCACCAAATGCTAGCTACCACCTTCTACCTTTTCCAGCACTTAACCATACATTCTTCAAACATGAAAGGTCTCTTTCATTTTATTTTTTTCTTCTTCCTCCTCTTCACTTCTCCATTAATAGTTCATGCCATCCGGCAGTCACCGGTAAAATTCTCCGGTCCATCGACAAGAAAACAACAAGTTTATGAACCTCAAGCGAGTGCTCCGTTAGCTCGAGACTTTGAGTCCGATAAGAGGACAGTTCCCACTGGACCAAATCCTTTGCACAACAAGAAAAGATAGTCTTGAAATTATGTTGAATCAAGAATTCTGCATTTAGAGTTCCTTGTTTGGTGGATATAGTACTACTGTTTTATCCGTTAGAGGTATAGTAAATTTAATTTTCATTCATTAGTTTGTCTCTCTTGGTTATAGAGTTTAGTTTCATGTATGATATTGGTGATTCAAAATATTTCATTCACCAATTTCAATTTTGTATAAAGCATAGAAAGCTTATTTGTACTTTGTACACTTGAATTTTGTTAGCTTAGCCCTCCCTTATTTTTTATGTTTGTAGCATATACTGAGCTTTACATGTGGTTATGCTCATGTAGATTTTTTGAGTCGAAGAATTATTTAGTGGTACTGTTTGTTAGCTTTTAATAATTATATTATATTGCAGAATAGTTTGGCTATTTTTTCAAACCTACACTGCATGTTTTTTCTAACTGCTTTGTTTTTGTTAATTAAAAGAACGCTAATTTGTTAGTACTTTGTAGGAATTCTCTGATGTTTTTAACCAAGTAGCCTCACAACGAAAATTAAAATTGTTTAGGGTTTGATGTATGCTTAATCTCTCTCTCTCTCTCTCGCTCTCTTTCGAGTCTTAAATACTTATCAAGATATCAGCATAGACTAATTGATGGGTAAAATGGGAAAACGAGATAGAAATGATGATTTATTGTCTCCCTTGTTCATAATCAAAATTCATTTAAATGAGAAAGAGGTCAACAATGAAGAATATAATATAATTAATCCATTTACTTATATTTATATACTCTTTTGCTGATTGTCACCCTTCGTAGTTTCTTCAATATCTTTGCTACAATGAGTGTACAGGTTCATTGACCTTTATCAAAACCTAAAGAAGAAGTATAACTAGCAATATCGATCAGTTGATATAACTGTTGTTTATTTTTCATTTAAAAAATAAAGATAAAGAAAGACAATTGTAAAGATAAAATATATAGGAGTATATAATTTCAAAATTTCGAGTTGCCTAATTCTCGTCTTGGTCACAAGGCTAATGTTGGAATGATAATAATGGAATTGTACAGCCCTGTTTGTGTCATGATGGACCCAAAATTTAAATAAGAATGGTGAATAACCATATTAATATCATCAACCACCTAGCACTTAATAAGACTTGTCTTTAATACATACAATTGAATGAACACTAAGCTAGCTGGCTCATCTTCTTCAACCTTAAAGGCTGTTTTTCCTGGAATAAATCTTAAATTTCCCTTCATTATTCATATGCCCCCTGAGTGCTCCTCTATTCACCTATTGACCCTTTCCAGAAACAACATTCGCCCTTCAACTTAAATTTGGAGCATTGAGGCCTACCCCACCCCACCCCCTCCCAATTCGTCCAAAAAAAAAGGGAAAAAGAAAAAGAATCAGAAAGAGAACAAAGATTTTTTTTTTTTTTTAAGTATAGACAAATAATACTGTTTCCTAGTATGCTTCCACAGAAACGACTCGGATAAATCTAAGCTTGCCCTAATTTCATTAGCACCAGTTGTTAGTATATATTAAGGAGGATGAATGTAGGGGAAATTTGGTTTGTTGTTCTTTGCAATTGTGATTTTTAGTTATATGACATTTTTTAGAAGAGCTCATTCAAAAATAACATAAGGAATTTGCAAACATATAACATGAAAGATCTTTGTAGGATCATTTTACTTCTATTCAAATTGTAAAAGATCTCAATAGGCAACGCTCATTTCCTCAAAATAATTTATTAACATTTTATAGAAAATTAATTACTACTTATCAATTATTAAAGGTAACTAATGAACTATATTTTTAAATCAAGTACTTAATTACCAGTAATGACCTAATTTTTAATGATCTGAAATGTGTAAATATTCGCTACCTCTGCATATATAATAGGCGTTCTTTACAACAGTATTTTACAATAAAGACAAAGGTCTCTTTGGAACCAAATTTTCATGTGTTGTGTAATCACATATTTTATATAATACCATTTTCCTATAGCAGCCAAATTAAAAGATTGTTTAGACAAACGATATTATTAAAGAGGTGACTGTCTCAGTATAAGCTACACTTGCAGCTGGCCTGATTATAACAGTCTCACCAATATCTCCCATGCAACTACTTGTGTAACAAACGGGTTCTTATGCAACAAACACAAAAGATTGAGCCTACAATTGAGAAGTACTAGTAAGTCAAGTATTTGTATTATGAGTAGTGTTTATGGACGGAAGAGGAGTGTGTGAGTGAGTGCAGAAAGCTGCAGGTTAACCGACCCACTTTGGCATATCTTTTTTGGAGCAAATTACTTATAACGGGGGTTGAACTAACAGAGAAGTTGCAATGATATCAAAGTCAATTTATGCATACCATTTTAAGACACTAACAAATGCACCTGGAAGAGTGTCAGAGAGACAACAGTCCCTCACTAATGGAAATGAGGTAAATGAGTACATGAACTATATATCCCTTAATTACTAGCTTTTCCATACATCTCTCTTCAGATTTTCCAAATAACAATAGGCCACTCGTAGAGCTTGATGTATGGCTTGTTAATGGTGCTAACTAGGCTCCAACTAATGCTGAGTTTAGGGTGAAGGTTTGGGCGTGATAAGATCAGATACCTCAAACTAATTAGGATGTGATAATGTAGATTATATTAACAATAAATTTATAAACTTGGAAGCAAACCTAAGAATAATTAGGATCTACACCTTTCTAAGAATCTAAATTCCATCAAATAGTCCAAGCGTTAATAATTGGGATCATATCTACCCATGTTGTCAAAAAAAAAAAGATCTAAATTTATCCTTATAAACTAATCGTCAACTATTAAACACTAATCAAAGTAGGAAAATTTACACCACATGACTACCCTAATAGCTTAATGACAAAACATAACGATACTTTTTGAATATTTACAATACATAACGATACTTTTTCCTAATTACCCCACATAACAATTTTATCATTTCCCCTCTCCCAAACATCAAACCCTAATTTCCTCTCTTCTCTCTCCTTCTCTCTCCTTCTCTCCCTCCTCCACCATCCCCCACCCATCGCCGCCCCTCCCCCTTCCCCTCACTCGTTGTTCCTCGCCTGATCTGCTGCTCCCCCGTCTATGTTGCGGCGCTGGTGCACTGTGGTAGCAAGCAGCCCCGATACGTGTGTTTTTGGTATTTTTCCGGTGAGTTTTTTCCGATCTGCTCCCTTTCTTTTCTTTTTTTTCTTTTTTCATTTTTGTATGTGTATATATATGTATGTTTATGTATATATTTGTATTTTGTATATAAATCGTATTTATCTTTATATATTTTTGTATTTTGTATATAAATGTCTATATCCACCCATTTTTGTATGTGTATGTATTTGTATATATGTGTATGTTGTTGTATGTTTGTGTAGAATGGATAGTTATTTGTATTTGTATTTTTTGTATTTTTGTGTATGTGCAGTGTATATCTTTTGTATGTTTGTGTATATTTGGTTGTGTATAGTTTCAAAACAGAAAATTTTAAAAGTTTTGCAATGTATATATTTGTATTTTTGTATGTTACATCTTGTAGATCCAAAAAAAAATAATAATAAATCTGGTGATGGCAGCGGCGGCGGCTTTCCGGTGGTCAGGGGTGGTTGGCCGGCGCTGGTGAGGGTGGCAGCAGCCTCCAGGCAGTGATGGTGGGAGAAAGTAAGGAAGAAGGAGATGAAACCCCAAATTGTAGGGTTTTGTTGAAATTTGTATATGGAATGTGAAAAAACTATTGTTATATTTTGTAAAATTATAAAGTATTGCTATTTTTTGTAAATATAGTATTAGGGTTGTATATTTGTATAAATCTCCCATCAAAGTATTTAGAATTTTGGAGTGGAGCTCTCGTATTAACGGAGGCCCGATGCGATAGCTTTTCTGGGCTATTTGACCTCAAATTTTACAAAATATCCAAAACCAGGGTATTTTTGGGGTTATTTGCTCAAATAGGCTATTTTGTGACCTTTAAGTTTCATATCCATTTTTTAAATTTTGTGAAAGAATAATGCATTTTTACAAGTCTAACGAATGCATCAAAGTTTTCGACGATTGTCAAGACTCCAATACTTAATTGGAAAAGTTTGAAAATAAGGAGTTGATTGCCTCTATGGTCACTCAACTTTGGTTTATAGGTCGATATGGTCACTTAATTTTTTTTTTGTCTTTCTATGGTCACTCAACTTTGGCTAATAAGCCATCATGGTCATTTATCTTTGTTTTGTCTTTCTATGGTCAGTCAACTTTACCCAGTTAACTCTCATGGTCATTCAACACAAAACTCTACAAACTTCCGTCAAGTATATGCTGATGTGGCAACTTTATTTTTTATGCAAATATTAGAAAATAAAAAAACTAAAATCATATAAGACCAACCCACTTTAGAACCCACCCAACCCCAATCTGAGTTAAACTTGGTTGTCTGACCTTGACGAGTTACCTGCATTCATGCATTTTATAAGCAGGAATTTTTATTTAAGTGGCATAGATTTTTGATAATTTATAAAGATATTTCACAGTTTGTTTAAGTAGTACTGCTTTTATTTATATACAGGTTTTTGATAGTTGATATTGATATCAATTTAGCAGATATGATAATAGCTTCAACTTGATGTTAAATGAACTGGCTATAGCATATCGTTTTGCTGGTTAAAAAGATTATGCTCCTTTGAAAAAAAAAGAGTCATCGACAGCAGTTTGATAGGATGTGTTGTAAAGAAGTTAATTATATGGTTAAAATGGTTATGTTTTCTGTTGAAGAAGATAAATAATTTTACAATGGTTTGATGTCTTCATTTTTCTTTGGATAATATACGCTCCCTTTTGTTTGATGTTTTATTTTATTCCTTTCATTTCGTAATGGTACGATAGCTGTTACATATAATTTGTAGGATGAAATATGGAAAAGATAAAAGAAACAAAAAAAAGAAAAGCAATTTATTTTGCTGTAAGGAAGTTCTGCTAAATTCAATTCTTGGACTGCTTTGGGACTGGGTGAGGTTTAAAGTGAGTTGGTCCTAAATAATTCTAGTTCTTTTTTTTTTTTTTGTAAGTTTCATAAAAAATAAAGTTATCATGTCAGCATATACTTAATAGAAGTTTGTAGAGTTTTGTGTTGGATGACCATTAGAGTTAACTGAGTAAGTTAAGTGACCATAGAAAGACAAAATAAATATAAGTGACCATGGTGGTCAATTACCCAAAGTTGAGTGACCATAGAAAGACAAAACAAAGATAAGTAACTATGGTGGCCTATTACCCAAAATTGAGTGACCATAGAGATAGGGGGATTTACAAAAATGCCCATCAAACCCTACTTATTTACATCTCCATACCCATTATATTTTTACCCACAATCTTATTTACACTGTATACACATCCTTCTGTATACCTATCTAGTATACGGTATACTCCCGTGGTATACTTGTTACACTATACTCTCAAGTCCTTCTGTATACCTATCTAGTATACAGTATACTCCCATGGTATACTTGTTACATACTCTCAAATCCATAAAAGAAGTATACTTAATTTGGTATACTAAAAAGGTATACAATATAATGCAAATAGTATACAGTTAAAATTGGGCAGGTGGGCACATAGTGTAAATAAAATAGGTCAGATGAGCATTTTTGTAAATAAAATAAGGTGCATGGGTATTTCATGTAAACTAATTTTTTTGGGCACAAACACATAAATAATTTATTTTTGTGGGCATGGAGTGTAAATTCCCCATAAATACAATCAACTCGAAAATAAACTCAAAACCTAAGCAATGCTGTGGCAAAGATCTATCCGTCTTTTTCTTTACCACGGTGGGTCGAGCTGAAATTCTTCCTTGGGTCTCAAGTCATGTTGACGACACTGCCTCTATTCTTGCAAACCACACTAGACACTACTAGTAAATGTTGACAATGTTATTATTTTAATTATCTTCTCTTTAAACTAATTCTTTTTTTTAACCTTGTTTGACAAGCTTAATTTAATTCTCCATGTTTGGCAGATATCTTGTATACGATAATCATCATATCCTTTTTCATCATTGTTCTTTTTTAAAATGTATCAATTGTGAAAGTGAGGGGAACGAAGGCAACGGTAGATAATGTATCAAGAATAGTGTTTTCGAAGTAAAGTATGTTTTAAAATTCGTGTATCAGCATTCCAATTAATGGTTTTTTATATTTGACATATTTTATTTTATATTATGAAAGTTTAGATAAATAAGGGCTGGTTCATCATTTTATTACGCTGACTTGACGGAGGGATGTTCAAAAATCGATAAACCGAATCAAGTTGAAAATGGACCTCAAATTGGAAGAAAAATCCAATACTTTTTAGGTTTGATTTGGCTTTGATTTATAATTTTAAAAACCAACAAAGTTTGATTTGATTTTGGTTGTAAGTAATAACTAATCAAACCAAACCGATTAGATAAATACCTACTTAAAAATTATAATTACACATATAATTTTGTATATTTTTATGTAGATTATATGATAAATTTTTGCACTCTTGAATTCTAGTCTAGTTCCTCACCTTTATAGTTTTTGCCTTTGTATTCTAGTTTGAATTCTAGTCTTTATTTTGATTAGTACAACAATCTATTGCATGTTAAAAATAACTTATCTAGTAGTCCTTCATTGCTGGTTAATTTGATATCATCGAGATATTTTGGCAAATTATAGCTCTTCAATTTTCATACACGAAAAAATCGTTTAAGAAGTTTGATTAAGTTAATTTGAAATGGTTAAATTCTTATACAATCATACGATTTTGGATGACGCCATATGTGTTTGTTAATTACGTATATATTTTATTCAATTCTAAATAATATACTTGGGTTGGATGCGTTATAGTGGAATATAGTCACTAAAATATATGTTTGATTCTTGGAAATGTATGTCACATAACTGACAAAACCAATAAAAATCGAACAAGTAAAAATCCGACTTAATTGGTTTGATTGTGGTTTAAATATATGAAAATTCGCATTAATCGATTTGATTTTCTTTGAAAGGAAAGGCGATTCAAACAGACTCATAAGTACCCCTAACTTGACACAACCTTGTCTTAATTTAATTCATTTATTTATAATCTTTGTTAATAAAGGAAATAAGTAACACATAACGTACGTAAAACTAATATCGAAATTCTGGAATATCCATAAAGCAAGAGATGAGATAATCGGTTGAGAGTGTGCCACACTTTAGCCTATGTTTTCTTCAACTTTGAACTTTGTAGAATTTAAAAAGAGAAGAAAGTATTGTGAAAATTGTAGAAAAAGGGAATAATGTTGCCATTTGACATTTGTATGTACTTTCTCTACCGTAGAATGCATGTCTTGTTTCCTGATATTCAAGCTAATGAAACTTAAACTACAGTACATTTTAAAATGGGTGAAAATTATTTACACCTACAACTTTACTCTAAAAATCAAGTTCTCCCTCAACTATAAACAATGATCAATCTCTCTCTTTCATCGTGCATTATATCTATTTTGTCCTTAAAATTTTCATTCACCATTTATATGCTATATTTTTATATTATGATAGTAATTGGTTAACCATAATGTTCTACCTATAATTTAAAAAGTATTACATTTATTATAGTAATTTAAGTTCATTAATAATAATAATATAAAGAGTTAAATCTTTTCATGAATTAATAAAATATAATATTACTTTTTATTAGTATTTTAGTATTAAGTGCATTACATGTGTATCTATAATCTATATCCATAATGAATCTATCGCTGCCTTTTTCTCTGTATTTGTGTGTGTGTGTACTTGTTTAAACTATCTTTCTATTTTATTCTTTATCGCTATTTCCCTATCTTTTTTCATGTATTGCATGCATTAAGTATACAATGATGAGTTGACTTCATTCCAATTTCAATTGTGTGATAGACTAAATTTGAGTTTGATTTATATTAAAAATTATCGATATAAGGAAATATAATTACTTTTAATCTAATTTTTTATATATTTAATTATTTCATTACTGACGTGATATACATGTATGTGCGATAAATATTTCTTACTCTTTTTCATTTTGAAAGTAATATTTATTCATTTTATAGGTTAGTTCATAATAAATATTATTCTGTTACCTTGATTCGAAAGAAAGAAAAAAAATGATAGAGACTTACAGTATTGATCCAACTTAGTGAAAATTGATTAAATTGATTTTTAATATACAATATTTTAAAATTTTGACTTCTTTAGAGAATGAAATATTTATTAAAACAGATTTACTACTTGCAAGCACGGTTCTGCAAGTTCCATAAAATACAGTATATATATAACCGTCATCGATTCAAATTTCCGGTACCAAAATCAATTGCTAAAAACCCAATTGAAGAAACAGCTAAAAAATGAGTTTCCTAGCAGGAAGATTAGCTGGAAAAGAAGGATCTTATTTCTTGCAAGAATCAAAACAAGCTGTTACCCGTTTAGCCCAAAAAATAAAACAATCTCCCAATTCCAATTCCAATTCAGTAGCTACAAATCAAGAATTAACTAATAATAATTCTCCTGATATTCTTCCTGAAATTCTTAAACATTCTTTACCTTCTAAAATTTTCCATTCTCCTGTTGCACCTGATTCTTCACTCTCTGCTGGTTCCAAATGGGCTCTTCCCACTGACCCAAATAGTAATAATTATGTATCAGCTGATGCTCTTAATCCTCTTAGAGCTTATGTTTCTCTTCCTCAAGTCACTTTTGGTCCTAAAAGGTTCTTCCTTTTTCTTTTTTTATGCTGTTTTTTTCATTATTTGGTTAGTTTTTTATTAAAGCCTGAGGTTCTATCAAAAACAACCTCTTTGCCTCTCACGAGCAGGGAAAGGTCTGCGTACACCTCACCCTCCCTCAACCCCACTTGTACGGTCACGCTGGATATGTTGTTGTATTCTTTGGTTAGTTTTTTTATTAAAGTCGAGGGTCTATCGGAAACAGCCTCTTTGCCTCTCACTGAGTAGGGGAAAGGTCTACTTACAGCTCATCCTCCCTCGACCCTACACTTGGGGTCACAGTTGGTATGTTGTTGTATTCTTTGGTTAGTTATTGATTGAAAAGATTGAGTTTTGAATGTTGGGTTTTCATTTTCTTTCTTTTTTAAGCCTTTTATGTTCTTGAAGTGACAATAATGATGGGTTGCTGTGTTGTTTCAAGCTTGCTTGCATTTTCTTCTTTTAGTGATTTAAATTTGAAATTCTGGACGTTGGGGTTGTCCTTTTTTCTTTTTTCATTTTTCTGCTTCTTTTTCATTCTTTGGTTAGTTATTGATTGAAAAGATTGAATTTTGGATGTTGTGTGTTGCTAATTTTTTATTTTTGAATAAACTGAAATGGTTCTGTGTTTTTATCTTCTTTCCTTTTTAAGCTTGTCATTTTCTTTAGAGTGAAAATAATCATGGGGTTACTGTGATTTTTCCCCTTACTTACATTTTCTTCTTTTAGTAAATTTTTTATTAAAAAGTGATGTTGGTTTTTTCGTTTTGATACTCCAAGCTCAAATATTTTGTTGGCTTATTCGAGAATTTCAATGATACCTAATAACCTAACTATAGAAAATAAATAGAGGACTTTAAAGCAAGCAGTTTCTAGAATAGGTTCACTTAGTCTATGTTGATTTATCGATTATTAATCTGCTTGGCTACTCTATTATAAAGAAGTCAGAATCATAGTCATCGTTGTTTTATGGATCTGTCATATGCAATATCAACCACTCTTCTCTCTGTTTCTTGTGTTCTCCGTTTCATGAAGAAAGTTTGCATAATTATTTTCAGTGAGGAAATTGTGCTTTTAGGCTGATGTCGCAGCAACTGTGCATCTATATGTTTAGCTCTCCCTTGACCCCTTACATTTTCTGTTAACATTGTGGGATTGTAACTAATATGAAACTCTGCTATAACTGCTTCAGCTTTAAATAGTTTATGTAGGTATTTGGCAAACCAGTTCCACTTCCTGATTCTTATCTGCTTTTGATGATCATACTGGTCATATTGGTAATATTTTATCCAGGTGGCAGTTGCCAAATGCAGAAAACTCTGTACAAGCCTCAACGGCAAATGACTTGCGGCGCGATAAATATACACCTGTTAACCCTGAAAAATTGAAAGCTGCAGCTATGGGGATGTCTCAGAGTAAGACAAAATATTTACATTTTTAATCTGACAAATCCAAAAGGTCCATTTGGTTAGAAAGTTTTCTTTTTTCAAAACCAAAGTAGCAGCTTTTGGATTAGAGAAGAGAATTTGGTTTCCCGAAATCAATTAGGACTGTTTCCTACACCAAAGAATGTTTTCTGGAACTTAAAGAACAAACTGCATACAGGTTTTCCTAAATTTAAAAATGCTCTCTAAAACATTTTCTTAAGTATATATGCCAAACTTACAATAAGTTTATGTCTATAGGCTGAGGCAATGTAAGTTTAAACAATACCAACTGCGTTTTGAAAATTTTGATCTGGAAGCATTTCCAAACTGTACTTTCCAAACAGTACTTATCTGAGAAAATTTACGCCCATTTACATACAGCAAGATATAGCTAGGAATACCACTGACACAAGATCTGTTTAGGTGAAATTCTTTTAGATCTTATTGTTTAAACTTTTGTTAAATGTAGTTGCAAAGGCATTTGCTGTTGCCACTGCTCTCGTCTTTGGTGGTGCCACCTTGACGTTTAGCTTGGCAGCATCCAAGCTAGAGTTGCACAATGTAAGCATAATCTTTCTTTCCCTTCTAACTTCTTTGTGGATATTCTCATTGATGAATGAGGATCTGTATTTGTAACTCTGTTTCCTGGCATTCTGGCTTGATGCACTACCTTATTTTACTGAGATAAACTTGGGTAAGATGTTCAACCGCCAATCCACTGCTTTTCTTATATACGGTATGATTAATTTCTTAGGCGAAATTTGCCTATGTAAATGGCATTGATCTTTTTCCTGTCGTGACTATGCTGTCACATGTGCAAATGTGTACTTTATTTGAAAGACTTGTTAGATTTGCAAGTCTGTTGCCTGGTGGCTTTAGATCTCATCAGACTAGATTTACAGCCTTAATTGAATTGATCTACCTGAGGAATAGAAACTAGAGTACGAGAATCAATAGTTTCACTTGTTGGAGTTATGTGGCTGAGCACTGCCCAAAATTTTGGAGTTGTCCATGCAGCTGAGGCTGGAACCTGGAGGGGAGTGAGAGTTCTTTTTCCTGTGAGTGTGATATTCAACCTTGAAAAAAAACTCCATGCTCACAGTCCACAGTTACTTTACCCCAACTATCCAACTCCGTTTTTTGTTAAAATCATGATTCACTGGCTTTTGTTGCGTACAACTGTACTCTCGGTTCGTCCTGTATTACAATCTTTAGTCAATCTTCTTTTTCATTTATGAAATTCTTCTGTCCTAAGATAGTCGCACTAAGAAGCAATATAATACTCCATATAACTTTGCTTCGATATGATATATATGGTAAACTATCTCTGTCTACATTTCTACTATAATCTTAATATTTCAGCCATATCTCTCTCTACTGCTTTCTGAATGACGGACAGGGGTTTAGGGGTGCGGAGGGGATGGGAAGTTCGGGTGGGAAATAAGTGATGCTAGGAAGTGCTGAACCAAAGATGGATTTTGATAATCTTAAACTATTTTAACTTTATTTCCTAGATTTCCATGATAGTAATATGTGTTATCCAAGTTGAGATAGGAGGGTTACCTGTTATAAAAAGGACGTCGGTGATGGTATGACTTGTTGGTCCGTGATTTGACACAAGAAAAGGGAATTTCCATGACTAGGATTCTGTTCTATTCAACCTTAGTTGAGGAGTTCTTCTGTTTGATTTGCAGTGTAGACAGTTTTGGTGATGTTGCTTTTAGTTAGATGAATACATTCTTTAGTTAATCCATTATATTCTTGTGGGTTTTGGTAATACGTCTATAACTATGACGGTGTACAGTCTGATGATATTCGGACCAAAGGGAAGGACATTGTTCAACCAAGATTGGAAACTTTCAAAGATCAACTGAGTCCTTTAAGGATTTGGGTAAGTCAAACGAAGCAAGTTGGCTATTGTATGCTATTTGCTTCTGTTGCTATCTAACGGGTATATACTTTCATTTTTAGGCTGAAGAAAAGTCGAGGAAATGGCGTTTAGAAAAGGGAGAAGACATTAAAGAGAAGCCTTTAGTGAAGGAGCTTTCTAAAATATTGGGAGCCAAGTCATCGAGCTAACGCCAATACTGCGATTTATTGCAGATATGCATGAGATATATTCATCAAAAGATTTGTAATTGTAGGTGGCAGAGGGGAATAAATTGTTAGTTTGTTGTCAGATTAAGCAAGTCGGTTGATGGTTGCTGCTCTAAAACGTTTCACTGTGTAGTCTTGTATAATGTGGCCTGTCTGCGGCTAATATTTTCTATGTATCCCGCAATTAGCTTTTCCGTATAAGGTAACCCGTGTATTTAAGGTGTGTAAAAGGAAATTATGTGCAAGTTGGGTGAAGTATATGTAAGGTTGCCCATGTATTTAAGGTGCAATTAGCTTTTCTATATATTTGCTCGTTGCCTTTCCATTTCCAATCCCCTCTCTATGTTATATTTATTTTTATTATACCAGTTAGTTAGCTTAATCTCTAAGAGTGAAAAGATTCATTTCTTGATATTCAATTGTATAATTACATTGTAACTGGAATCCGGCACCAAAATGGGTTATTTCTTTAGTTGAGCAACATAAATGGATTACTCAATTAAAAAGTAACAAATATGGGTGTATCAGCACTTCTGCATTTAATAAACGGAGCAATTGGACGGACTGACGGAACAAATATTTAAACAAGTGGACTAAGTCGGTAGAACAAACGCCGACTTGCTATGTCAAAATATTTGTTCATCCCTGGTTATCATTGGTTGAATACATGCTAACCTGCAAGTTATATTCAGTAGGTTATTGTAATTGTTTGTGATGAGTCGGTTTTTGTCTGATAATATTTATTTTCACTTATATGGATAGCGTGATGGCTTGGTTATTCAATATACATCATTTTAAGGCGTAGTCATGTTACTCTGAACAAGCTAATTTAAGAGTAACCATCTTATTTAAGTGATTATTAATGCACGGTAATAAAATGACTATGTTCTATCAAATATGGCAAATTCTCTTGTAGTTTTGCTTTAGTTAATTAGGAACGGGAAGAATGGGTTGAGATACTAGTTAGTAACGTCTAGGGGCATAGGGAGTTGTCCTTTTAGTACTCAGCTCTACCTCAAGTATTATAAGGTTTTAGCACTTTGGAATTACTTTTACGAGGTAAACTATATCTGATTGAATTATTTTCATGTAACACTTTGCTACCCAATAAAATGATACATTTACTCTGCCCATGACGAGAGAAAAAAAACCGTTTCTTGTTGCTGATAAGAGATGTGAGAAAAGATAAGAAATGAGAGGTAATCGGTGGTGGTAGATGAAAGATATGAGTCAGGAGTTATAAAGAGCGGAAATGCATAAAAGTCGTCCCGACTAAACCCATTTATGTTGCTCAACTAAAACAATTGTCCATTTTAGCTCCGAAATCCATTCAAAAGATTACAATCCTGCCTCTTCAGTTTTTTCTCTCTTAGCTGAACTCTCAGTTGTTCCTGAGCTAGTTTTCCCTTTCCTTGAGTAGCGCATATTCCTGGATTGTACTTGAATTCTTGTTCAATTTAACTCTCGGTTGTTCAATGCAAGTTGCGAGATCTGAGGATTAGATATATTGAGAGCATGCTAATATGGAATTAAGCATAAGAAGAATATAGATTCAATCTAATTCTGTTAAGTTAAACCAAAACTTAAAAGTGTCCTAACTTAATCAACAAAAATATGCCTGAGAAACGTTTAACAAATATATCTTGTTTCCCTGACAAGAAATAAAATAAGACAGTCGATTATGGACAACAAAACGTACTAGTACTTGAGACAGTATGGTTTAATTTGATCTATTGAGAAAATACTAAGAATAAAATTATTATGTGGATATTTAAATCTTTATATATGAGTTGATACTTGATAGTGTGTATAAGTCAAACCCTTACTTTAATTAGTACTCTTAAACGACTTTAGAAAAAGAACATTATTACATTGGACATAAGTGTATTCCAACATAATTAGGACACCCATAAACCTATTCCTAGCGTACTTAGGATTGAGGTTTCTGAGGAACTTCACATATATATATAATTCTTGCATGATCAAACCTGCCGTTTACATTGTCCTTTACAATCAAACTAAAGTCTTGTCTTAACCATGGGTTTTAGTGTTGGTGCTGTCATTGCCTTCAACCAGCGTTTAGAGTCCACTCCTAACATGTACGCCACCTACCGACAACTCATGCGTCGGTTTGCAACTGGAGAGTTGGATGCTCAACCTCTTGTTTCAGAATTGGAGACTCTTTTCAAATCGCACGATGATTTCTTACATGGCTATCGTATGTTCTTGCCTCCTGAAATCCAATCAACGTTACCATCCCTGCCACCTAGGCAATTCAGAAAGAACATGAGTAGTGTTCCCGACACTACAAAGTTAAGGCCTTGCATTGCTTTTATGAACAAAGTCAGGAAACGTTTTGGTAATGAACCCGGTGCGTATTTGGCATGCTTGGATGCTATTAAAGAACTCTCAAAGGGTAAACTTTCCAATAAGGAGGTTTATGATACAGCTGCCAAAATCTTTGGTGATGAAAATCAAGATTTGGTGGATGATTTTGTGTCGATGTTGGGTAAAAGGAAAATTAATAAGAAGAAGGAAGAAAACAAATTCAAAAAGGCAGAGGAAGAGAATGTATCTCCAAAACCATCAGCATCACCAAGTAGTAGTAGTGAAGAAAACAGAAGCCAGAAGAGTACAGCAGATGACCAAACTATTTACAATGTTATGGAAGATCAGATGCCTAATAGAATTTCATCATGAAATACGAATATTTAATTTAGATCCCAAAAGAATTGTAAAGGAATGTTAAATTACAGAATAGGGTTGTCTTGCAATAAGTTATTCTATTAGTGAATGTATGTTATTTTATTATTATGCCATTGAATGAATTGCAGACTGTTTCATGATTTGCAGTTTTCTTTTTTAACTCTCATGTACATAAGTCAGACACTAATGTTACAATTCCATTTGATAATATCCGACTTTCTTCGGAACAATGTCGATATTTTAGGCTTAGTAGTTTTAAAAGCTCCGTCGAAGTGTAAAAGCATTTGAGGAATGTGCTTTTCCATGCTATAATCAGTGGTTATTTCTCACAGACAGACATGATTCTACCAAAAGGAAAGTGAAAATAGGTATACTGATTTTTTAACTTGCAATTTATTCCCATGGTGACATAAATATGACAATTAAAGATGTCTTAGCAGCTGGTTAGTCCCAATCATCATATCAGAAGTGAACTATGACTAACAAATAACAGTAACTTATCACCAAAGTATCTCCCTGAATAAAGCACAGTTGATACAAGAAAAAGGAAATGGAATAAATGAGGCTTAAACTGAGATTTGGTTATAAGGGGGTAAAAATGAGTAAAAGACTGACTACAAATGCAAACAGGGTAGATGAAAATTGTTACTGCAGAAGAAACAACCTGATATCATGCAAAGAACAGAGTTTCAGAAACTACTGGTACCCACATTTGCCATGGGCAGCAGTTGGTGTCTCTCTCCCTGACTGCTAAGAAATGGATACTCAGGACCAAAAAACTTAACTGACCCTTCCGAGACTGTAAAAGATATTTTCTTGCATTCATAAAAATGGTTTTCAGAAATCATCGGTCCATAATAACCATAAACATTCAATCATCAGGAATATTTCTCCTTCACACCAAAAGGATTTCACAGCATTGTCTCTCCCATCTATTTGGATCAGATTTGACCAAAACAACTTCAATCATCAGAGAAGTACCAGTGTCGAAAAAGAGAGGTCAGAATGGGAAGAAAAGATAACCTCTTTAAGTAAAAAGTCCACAATCCAAATTCTACATAAAGCAGCACTTGCTTCTTAGTGTTATTCAAGAAAACCATCAATATACAAGAATAAACTGGAATAAGTACCAAAAAAAAAAAAAAACAATGATACATGTTACCAGAATCATTCACACCAAGATTACACTCAAATACAAACTCAAAAAATTGAAAGATGGCAACAAAGGGAAAAGACTGCTCTTAACTATTCACAACTGCACACTGCTTCCTGATCTCACCAGAAGAGCCGGTCTTGACTTCAATCCTGCCCATTTTCTCCATGGCCTGACCAAATTCAGCATAGAATTGTTTGAGTGATCCTTGTACTAGCTTGTTAATGTATGACTTTGTTGTCGCACTTGTTGTCAAGGCTGCATCAGATTGGAATAGTCCTTTTCTGTTGAGCAGAAGCTTAAAGTAGCTTAGATCAAATGTACTGACACTGCCAGGATCCATTTCAACAATTGTGGTATTGTCATTGATTGATTTGCATTTCTTTGCCTTAAGATTAGCTGCATATTCACTGTCTAGAGACGGATCTTGTGTTCCAAAAGCTCCGGTAAAATTATATAAACGCGATGAAAATGATGGGCAATGAGATATTCCAATGGTATGTGCACCTGATAAAAGATTGTTTCATTGTAATAATGATTTTTGTTTAAAGAAAACGTATGTATGAAAAGTCTCTCAACATAGAAGAAGTAGATATATGTACTAATTAAGACTTACCAGACAATAAGACCAAGTCTTTTAGGTCAAGACCCTTGCTGGCAAAAGATGTCTGAAGACTGGAAAAGTTACTTGTTGGAGGAGGAATGTTTGCCAAAGCTTCGGAGGCGTTTGATATTTTTCCATCTCTTCTTCCAGTTGGAACTTTCCAGTAAGGGCCTCCCTATCATGCAAAGAAGATAATGGGAGACAATGAGATTAAGAACATATTTCATTTAGATTAGGACTTTCATGCTTATTATAACTAGTTATTTCGATTTCCTTTTAGCCTTATACATCAGCTATATTTATTGGTCGATCAAGATATGACAATAAGCAAATATGATCCAACAACTTGGAAACAAGTTTACGAGTCGGTTTTGTACTTACTGTGACCACCACAGAGTCTCTAGCAACTAAAGCAACAATATCTGCACAAGAGACTATGCCAGGGCATTCAGCTTCCACTGCTTTCTTCACACCGTCAATAAAGAGAAGCCTCTCAGTGTTTGATTAGGAATAGCCACTTTTTCAGTCTGGTTTTTTGTACTTGAAGTGAAATTCAGAAGCACAGATCCATCACAACCCTGTAAAAACCAAAAAGAAAAATCAGAAAATTACATTGCTTCAAGAGTGGCATTGTCCTTTACTAGTAATACAAAGTAAACACTATGTTCAGTTACTTTAACTGTCCTTGGTGCTTTATATATAGAAGATATGGATAGCTGCATGCAAAACGGGGTATACACTTACCCTGACGAAGCAATCATGAAAATGCATTCTCAGCAAGGCTGGTGCAAGAGATGGAGCATCTGGGATATGCTTTTGCACATAACCTTGAATTATCTTCTCTGCATTTGGACAGTTCTTGGCATAGAAGTTGAGTTGTAACTGAGCATGGCTACCACTCAGTATTACTAGAATACAAAACAATAGGATACCAGAATAGCCAAATTTAGCCATTTTAATTACCTAGTTTCTTGCAACTTTTGAAAGATGTCTCTTTCTTTGTTCGAGTTTCTACACACACATTTACTCCAATCGGAACACAGAGATTTATAGGCAAATTGTTTAGCTAATTTGCGTTTAGTTTGTCATTTTCACCTTTTCATACATAAGAAAATAGATTAGTTATAGGCTCTCGTATTATATTAATTCATTGAGGTTCATATGTCATGATCACATTGACCAACCTCTTACAAATTAGACACATGAACTAATCTTGTTTTTCTTCATAACCCAATGTTAAAAAGAAAAAGAACCATATAAGAAAAACAATCAAGAGTAGCAGTCAACAATAGGAATCTTTTTCTTTGGATACAAATTCTAACTTATATATAAGAATAGTTTAAAGAATTTTTATACATCGGTGTATTTTAACTTGTTATAGCAGGTAACCTGCCGTATTTTTTAGGTTATGATAACGGCTATCTTCTGCTCCTGATGTCCTGCTATATTCATAAGTCTTTCGATAATTGGTACTCCTAGTAGTAATACCTACTACAACAGTGACATATATACAACTTACAAGCTGATAAACTTTGCATTTTCCTGTTAAATTAAAGGAGGTAGAAGCCATTTGCTTATTGTTTTAGAACTGTGTACTAAGAGAAAGAAAAGTTGGGAGTTTGTTTAAAAAGTTGGAGTGGCAGTATTATCCTAGCAACTGCCAAAATACCAACCACATTAATGTAATTGCTTGGACTTTTTTTTCCTTTAGCATGCCAAATGATTCCTTAAATTGCAGTTGTGAAATTGGTTCTTTAATTGGCATGTGTTGAGATTTCATAATCAAATTAAAGTCAACTAGTTTCAGGATCAAGTACATACTCATGTACTCATCATAAGTCATCTAAAACTTACTTTAGTACTGACTCAAATAAGAGTCTATCCAAACTTTTTACATATGGAACATTAAATTGGATTTTAGAGCTCAATAGATGAATTAAAAAACTATACTAAATTGAACCTTATTAATAATTTAAATGCCTAAACTAAATTTTTTTAATTAAGCAGACATAAGTTATACTGTAATTAAAATGTATTTACGTCAAATAAAGGAGCACAAGATAACTTTGTTATTGAAGTAAATGTATTAAAAAGAAGAGATGAACTTAACTTTTAAAATGATATTTACATGATTAATCGAGCCAACCAAGCCAGTTGCGCTTGCTCGACTATGCCCCAGCCGATTTGAGTAGAGCTGAGTTCTGACCAAAACCAAACCGAGCCAATCTTGTAGAAATGAATGGAGCCAACATGTCCCAAGTCAGCTTAATTTGAATGCAACTAACATGTTCCAAGTCAGCTTAATTCTTTATGGGCACTTAATTCTCAGAGCTCGAATCTAGAATTTCTATTAGGCTTTCATCCATAGTAAATAATATCTTCTTTTATTAAAAATTTTTATTTCATATCTTTTGTCTATTTTTCAACAAACTAAAGCCTAAGGTCACCCGCAGGTGAGACTACCTATTTCTAACGCACTTTTTAGGATAAGATAAAGCAACTAGGGTAGATGAAACTTGTTATCTCGCAAAGATTAGAGTTTCCCACATTTGCCATGGGCAGCAGTTGGTGTCTCTCTCCCTGACTGCTAAGTAATGGATGCACATCCAATCACAGAAGCTGACCATCTCATGATATCATTCAAGCAATAGGCTAAATGAAATAAAAATTGTCAAATGAACTCTTAACGCTTTCAAGCTTGTGAAAGATAAATGCACGCATTCCTTGAAAGAATTATTAACAACAATCCGGCATGAATCAGAGGAACACTAGCCTTCATCGTCTTCTTTATCGTTGTGAATCACACCGTTTACATCTATACAACAATTCATCGTCTTCTTTATCGTTGTATAATGTTGCATAGGTGGCTGATTTGCCGCTCAGCCTTCCTGGTTGTTGCAATATTAGGTCCTCTATGCAGCCTTTCTTGTATCTTCTTTAAGAGCTTAGCTTCTAGTCTCTGAAAGACGTTCATCATACTCGCCTTGATATCTTAGTTTGCACTGTATATATTTTGGATTAAGACTAATGTAAACGTCTCTTTGAAGTTTTACATGACTAAATCTAAGAGATCTTGTTTCAAATCCTGGTTACATATACTGCATGTCTTTCCACTAATATTTTGAACATCTTTTTACCAGTTGGTAATTTCAAATTTTGCAGTAGCTCAATCTTCCATATTAGATAAGCTTAACAAAAGAAGTAGGAACTAAGCTTAGTTGATAGTTCCATCACCAACAAAGAGTGTATAAATGAATAACTAATGCTGATAACAAAAATCCCATGGCTGATAGTCCCAATGACCAAGCAAGAAGTTAGAAGAGTAATGACTATCTAAAAGCTAAACATGACATAGTCATTTAAACTCCCAATCATCAATCAGGAAGTATATCCAATAAGTCTACTCATGTTATATCACAATACTATCAACTGGCACAACCAAAAAACCAAGGAAAGATGGAAGAAAGGGATCAAAACAATCCATATTGCAGACACCAGTGGTTATAAAGAGGATGAGTATGACTAACTACAGCCAAAATAGAAAAGTAGAAAAGAGTTTGATGAAGTTTATCATGCTACAACAGAGGGGCAATTTATCATTGTTCCAATATTAAGCTACTGTCTCAGCTTAATAATGAATAAGCTAATATTAATATTTTGTACTCCCAAGTGTTTTTTAGTATTTGACTGCTTGTCTCATAGAATCCAGAGTAACTATTTTTGTCTCCAAACTAGTAGCTTCCTAACTTCAAGTCATAATCCGTGCAGCAAGTTATGATTGTATCCATCATGGATGGAAATTATTCATCAAGATTCATGAGAAGATGATGTCTATACTCAGGAGCAAAAAACTTAACTGACCCTTCCGAGACTGTAAAAGATATTTTATGCATTCATAAAAAAGGTTTTCAGCAATCATCGGTCCATAATAACCATAAACATTCAATCATCAGGAGTATTTCTCCTTCGCACCAAAAGGATTTCACAGCATTGTCTCTCCCATCTATTTGGATCAGATTTGACCAGAACAACTTCAATCATCACAGAAGTACCAGTGTCGAAAAAGAGAGGTCAGAATGGGAGGAAAAAATAACCTCTTTAAGTAAAAAGTCCACAATCCAAATTCCAAAAAAAAAAAAAAACAAACAAACAAAAAAGAACAATGATACATGTTACCCAGAATCATTCACACCAAGATTACATATAAATACAAACTCAAAAAATTGAAAGATGGCAACAAAAGGAAAAGACTGCTCTTAACTATTCACAACTGCACACTGCTTCCTGATCTCACCAGCAGAGCCGGTCTTGACTTCAATCCTGCCCATTTTCTCCATGGCCTGACCAAATTCAGTGTAGAATTGTTTGAGTGATCCTTGTACTAGCTTGTTAATGTATGACTTTGTTGTCGCACTTGTTGTCAAGGCTGCATCAGATTGGAATAGTCCTTTTCTGTTGAGCAGAAGCTTAAAGTAGCTTAGATCAAATGTACTGACACTGCCAGGATCCATTTCAACAATTGTGGTATTGTCATTGATTGATTTGCATTTCTTTGCCTTAAGATTAGCTGCATATTCACTGTCTAGAGACGGATCTTGTGTTCCAAAAGCTCCGGTAAAATTATATAAACGCGATGAAAATGATGGGCAATGAGATATTCCAATGGTATGTGCACCTGATAAAAGATTGTTTCATTGTAATAATGATTTTTGTTTAAAGAAAACGTATGTATGAAAAGTCTCTCAACATAGAAGAAGTAGATATATGTACTAATTAAGACTTACCAGACAATAAGACCAAGTCTTTTAGGTCAAGACCCTTGCTGGCAAAAGATGTCTGAAGACTGGAAAAGTTACTTGTTGGAGGAGGAATGTTTGCCAAAGCTTCGGAGGTGTTTGATATTTTTCCATCTCTTCTTCCAGTTGGAACTTTCCAGTAAGGGCCTCCCTATCATGCAAAGAAGATAATGGGAGACAATGAGATTAAGAACATATTTCATTTAGATTAGGACTTTCATGCTTATTATAACTAGTTATTTCGATTTCCTTTTAGCCTTCATCAGCTATATTTACTGGTCCGATCAAGATATGACAATAAGCAAATATGATCCAACAACTTGGAAACAAGTTTACGAGTCGGTTTTGTACTTACTGTGACCACCACAGAGTCTCTAGCAACTAAAGCAACAATATCTGCACAAGAGACTATGCCAGGGCATTCAGCTTCCACTGCTTTCTTCACACCGTCAATAAAAGAGAAGCCTCTCAGTGTTTGATTAGGAATAGCCACTTTTTCAGTCTGGTTTTTTGTACTTGAAGTGAAATTCAGAAGCACAGATCCATCACAACCCTGTAAAAACCAAAAAGAAAAATCAGAAAATTACATTGCTTCAAGAGTGGCATTGTCCTTTACTAGTAATACAAAGTAAACACTATGTTCAGTTACTTTAACTGTCCTTGGTGCTTTATATATAGAAGATATGGATAGCTGCATGCAAAACGGGGTATACACTTACCCTGACGAAGCAATCATGAAAATGCATTCTCAGCAAGGCTGGTGCAAGAGATGGAGCATCTGGGATATGCTTTTGCACATAACCTTGAATTATCTTCTCTGCATTTGGACAGTTCTTGGCATAGAAGTTGAGTTGTAACTGAGCATGGCTACCACTCAGTATTACTAGAATACAAAACAATAGGATACCAGAATAGCCAAATTTAGCCATTTTAATTACCTAGTTTCTTGCAACTTTTGAAAGATGTCTCTTTCTTTGTTCGAGTTTCTACACACACATTTACTCCAATCGGAACACAGAGATTTATAGGCAAATTGTTTAGCTAATTTGCGTTTAGTTTGTCATTTTCACCTTTTCATACATAGGAAAATAGATTAGTTATAGGCTCTCGTATTGTATTAATTCATTGAGGTTCATATGTCATGATCACATTGACCAACCTCTCACATATTAGACACATGAACTAATCTTGTTTTTCTTCATTAATCCAATGTCAAAAAAAGTAAAAGAACCATAAGAAAAGCAATCAAGTTTAGCAGTCAACAATATAAACTCATTTTCTTTCGATTTAAATTCTAACTTATATATACGGATAGTTAAAAAAAAATCATACATCAGTGTATTTTAACTTGTTATAGTAGGTAACCTGCCATATTTTTCAGGTTATCATAACGGCTATCATCTTCTCCTGGCGTCCTGCTAGGTTCATAATAGTCTTTCGATAATTAGTAGGAGTAGTAGAATTACCTGCTACAACAGTGACATATATACAAGCTAATAAACTTTGCATTTTCCTGTTAAATTAAAGGAGGTAGAAGCCATTTGCTTATTGTTTTAGTTCTGTGTATTAAGAGTTATAAAAAGGTATTTGGTGTTAGCAGCTCAATTTGCGAATCAAAATATGTAGCAGTAGTAGTAGTAGTTCGAAGTTACTATAAGAAAGAAAAATTTCGGATTTTGTTTAAATAGTTGGAGTGGCAGTATTAAGCTAGCAACTACCAAAATTCACCAACCACTTTAATGTAATTGCTTGGACTTTTCTTTTTCTTTAGCATGCCAAATGATTCCTTAAATTGCAGTTATGAAATTGGTTTTTTAATTTGCATGTGTTAAGATTTCATAATCAAATTAAAGTCTACTAGTTTCAGGATCAAGGTACAACATAACTCATGTACTCATTCCATTAGGGTAATGTCTAACAAAGCTTACTTTAGAAATGGATTCACATCCAATCACAGAAGCTAACCATCTCATGAAATCATTCAAGCAATACCTATCATCAGTAGGCTAAATGAAATAAAAATTGTCAAATGAACTCTTAACGCTTTCAAGCTTGTGAAAGATATATGCATACATTCCTTGAAAGAATTATTAACAACAATCCGGCATGAATCAGAGGAACATTAGCCTTTAGAGTTTTCTTCTAAAAATTCTAGATTTGCTTCTAAACATTCTAGCAACTGAAATGAGGAAAATTGAAGAGATAAGATTCATGTAGGACTAACCACCAAGCCACTGCTTTGGTCATACCTGCAGATGGGAATATTTGATTGCAGCTGTAGGTGGAAAAATAATTAAGGATAGGGAATAAATGGTTGACTTTGTTGATCAATTGATGAAAATTGAGTACGTGAATCACACCGTTTACATCTATACAACAATTCATCATCTTCTTTATCATTGTATAATGTTGCATAGGTGGCTGGTTCGCGGCTCAGCCCTCCTTTCTTGCAATATTAGGTCCTCTATGTAGCCTTTCTTGTATCTTCTTTAAGAGCTTCTAGTCTCTGAAAGGCGTTCATCATACTCGCCTTGATATCTTAGTTTGCATTGTATTTTGGATTAAGACTAATATAAACGTCTCTTTGAAGTTCTCAAGATTAAGGTTTTACATGACTAAATCTAAGAGATCTTGTTTCAAATCCTGGTTACACTAATATTTTGGACATCTTTTTACCAGTTGGTAATTTCAAATTTTGCAGTAGCTCAATCTTCCATATTAAATAAGCTTAACAAAAGAAGTAGGAATTAAGCTTAGCTGATAGTCCCATCACCAACCAAGAGTGTATAAATGAATAACTAATGCTGATAACAAAAATGCCACAGCAGATAGTCCCAATGACCAAGCAAGAAGTTAGTAATGACCACCTAAAAGCTAAACATGATAGTCATTTAAACTCCCAATCATCAATCAGGAAGTATATTCAATAAGTCTACTCATGTTATATCACAATAGTATCAACTGGCACCACCAAAAAACCAGGGAAAGATGGAAGAATGGGATCAAAGCAATCCATATTGCAGACACCAGTGGTTATAAAGAGAAAAGGATGAGTATGATTGACTACAGCCAAAAAGAAAAGTAGAAAAGAGTTTGATGAAGCCTATCATCTACAACAAAGGGCAATTGATCATTATTCCAATATCAATATACTGTCTCAGCTTAATAAAGAATAGGCTAATATTAATTTTTTGTACTCCCAAGTGTGCTTTAATACAATTCTACTGCTTGTCTCATCAAATTCAGAGTAACTATTTTATATGTATCTAAACCAGCTTCATAACTCCTAGTCCTAATCCGTGCTGCTAGTTATGATTGTATCCATCATGGATGGAAATTATTCATCAAGATTCATGAGAAGATGATGTCTATACTCAGGAGCAAAAAACTTAACTGACCCTTCCGAGACTGTAAAAGATATTTTTATGCATTCATAAAAAAAGTTTTCAGCAATCATCGGTCCATAATAACCATAAACATTCTATCATGAGGAATATTTCTCCTTCGCACCAAAGGATTTCACAGCATTTTCTCTCCCATCTATTTGGATCAGATTTGACCAGAACAACTTCAATCATCACAGAAGTACCAGTGTCGAAAAAGAGAGGTCAGAATGGGAAGAAAAAATAACCTCTATAAGTAAAAAGTCCACAATCCAAATTCTACATAAAGCAGCTCTTGCTTCTTAGTGTTATTCAAGAAAACCATCAATATAAACTGGAATAAGCACAAAAAGAAAAACAGTGATACATGTTACCCGGAATCATTCACACCGAGATTACACACACTTGAAACTCAAAAAATTGAAAAATGACAAGAAGGGAAAGACTGCTCTTAACTATTCACAACTGCACACTGCTTCCTGATTTCACCAGCAGAGCCGGTCTTGACTTCAATCCTGCCCATTTTCTCCATGGCCTGACCAAATTCAGCGTAGAATTGTTTGAGTGATCCTTGTACTAGCTTGTTAATGTATGACTTTGTTGTCGTACTTGTTGTCAAGGCTGCATCAGATTGGAATAGTCCTTTTCTGTTGAGCAGAAGCTTAAAGTAGCTTAGATCAAATGTACTGACACTGCCAGGATCCATTTCAACAATTGTGGTATTGTCATTGATTGATTTGCATTTCTTTGCCTTAAGATTAGCTGCATATTCACTGTCTAGAGATGGGTCTTGTGTTCCAAAAGCTCCGGTAAAATTGTATAAACGCGATGAAAATGATGGGCAATGAGATATTCCAATGGTATGTGCACACCTGATAAAAGATTGTTTCATTGCAATAATGATTTTGTTTAAAGAAACTGTATGTATGAAAAGTCTCTCAACATAAAAGAAGTAGATATATGTACTAATTTAGACTTACCAGACAATAAGACCAAGTCTTTTAGGTCAAGACCCTTGCTGGCAAAAGATGTCTGAAGACTGGAAAAGTTACTTGTTGGAGGAGGGATGTTTGCCAAGGCTTCGGAGGCGTTTGATATTCTTCCATCTCTTCTTCCAGTCGGAACTTTCCAGTAAGGGCCTCCCTATCATGCAAAGAAGATAATGGGAGACAATGAGATTAAGAACATATTTCATTTAGATTAGGACTTTCATGCTTATTATAACTAGTTATTTCGATTTCCTTTTAGCCTTCATCAGCTATATTTATTGGTCCGATCAAGATATGACAATAAGCAAATATAATCCAACAACTTGGAAACAAGTTTACGAGTCGGTTTTGTACTTACTGTGACCACAACAGAGTCTCTAGCAACTAAAGCAACAATATCTGCACAAGAGACTATGCCAGGGCATTCAGCTTCCACTGCTTTCTTCACACCGTCAATAAAAGAGAAGCCTCTCAGTGTTTGATTAGGAATAGCCACTTTTTCAGTCTGGTTTTTAGTACTTGAAGTGAAATTCAGAAGCACAGATCCATCACAACCCTGTAAAAACCAAAAAGAAAAATCAGAAAACTACATTGCTTCAAGAATAGCACTGCCCTTTACTAGTAATAGAAAGTAAACACTATGCGCTACTTTAACTGTCTTTGCGACTTAACCATATGGAAGATAAAGTTCGGTTTCTTTGATGCAACAAAAGACGGTTTTGTAATGTGTCGTTACTTTACTATTATAAGTAATAAGTAAAGTTCGGTGATCATACGTGAAATTAATCATATGAATAGCTGCATGTAAAACGGGTTATACGCTTACCCTGACGAAGCAATCGTGAAAATGCATTCTCAGCAAGGCTGGTGCAAGAGATGGAGCATCTGGGATATGCTTTTGCACATAACCTTGAATTATCTTCTCTGCATTTGGACAGTTCTTGGCATAGAAGTTGAGTTGTAACTGAGCATGGCTAACACTCAGTGTTCCTAGAATACAAAGCAATAGGATGCCAGAATAGCCAAATTTAGCCATTTTAATTACCTAGTTTTTTGCAACTTTTGAAAGATGTCTCTTTCTTTGTTCGAGTTTCTACACACACATTTACTCCAATCGGAACACAGAGATTTATAGGCACATTGTTTAGCTAATTTGCGTTTAGTTTGTCATTTTCACCTTTTCATACATAAGAAAATAGATTAGTTATAGGCTCTCGTATTATATTAATTCATTGAGGTTCATATGTCATGATCACATTGACCAACCTCTCACATATTAGACACATGAACTAATCTTGTTTTTCTTCATTAATCCAATGTCAAAAAAGTAAAAGAACCATATAAGAAAAACAATCAAGAATAGCAGTCAACAATATAACTTTTGATTAAAATCCTAACTTATATATATGGAAAGTTAAGAAAAAATATAGACATACGTGAATTTTAACTTGTTATAGCAGGTAACATGCCATATTTTTCAGGTTATCATATTATGTTCATATAGTTTTTCGATAATTGGTAGTAGTAATGCCTGCCAACAGTGACATATCTACCAGCTGATAAACTTTGCATTTTCTTGTTAAATTAAAGGAGGTAGAAGCCATTTGCTTATTGTTTTAGAACTGTGTACTAAGAGTTATATAAAGGTATTTGGTGTTAGCAGCTCAATTTGCGAATCAAAATATGTAATAGTCGTTGTTCAAAGTTAAAAGAAAGAAAAGTTGGGATTTATTTAAAAAGTTGGAGTGGCAGTATTAAGCCCCCGTTGTTTATAGTTTTAGGGAACATTTTTTTGGGAGTTTTTGGGAGAAAAACTGTTTGTTTATACTATTTGAGAAAAATTTCTCCCAAAAATTCTGAAAAACAGAAAAAGTGCTCAAAGGCTCTTTTTGAGCCAAAAACTAACATTTACATACAAATTTCATTTTCATAAAAGTTCAAAGGCTCTTTTTGAGCTCAAAAATTTGTTCCCAAAAGTTTGTCCAAACACTTTTTTATTTTCATATCAAACTTCACCCAAAAAATATTTCTCAAAAACTATTTGGAAATCTATGTCCAAACGCTAGCTAAGGTAGCAACTGCCAAAATACCAACCACATTAATGTAATCGCTTGGACTTTCTTTTCCTTTAGCATGCCAAATGATTCTTTAAATTGCAGTTGTGAAATTGGTTCTTTAATTGGCATTGGCATTTGTTGAGATTTCATACTCAAATTAAGTCAACTAGTTTTAGGATCAAAGTAACATAACTCATGTACTCATTCCATTAGGGTCATGTCTAACAAAACTTACTTTAGTACTGACCCAAATAAGAGTCTATCCAAACTTTTTTACATACAGAGCATTAAATTGAACTTTTAGAGCTAAAAAATGAATTAAAAAACAATACTAAATTGAATCTTATTAATAATGTAAATGCATAAGCTGAATATCTTTAATGGAACAGACATAAGTTATAGTGTGATTAAAATGTATTCACAGCAAATGAAGGAACGCAAGATAACAACTTTGTTATTAAAATAAAGATATTAAAAATAAGAGATGAACTTAATTTTTAAAATCAAATCTACATGATTAATCGAGTCAACCAAGCCAATTGAGTTTGTTCGACTATGCCCAAGTTTTGACCCAATCAATTTGAATAGAGTTGAGATCATACCAAAATCGAATCGAGCGAATCTCGAACAAATGAATGGAGCTAATCTATCATGAGCATAATTCTTTACCCTAATCCTCCTTATAATTACGGCACTTAATTCTCAGAACTCGAATTTAGAATTTCTATTAGGATTTCATTCACAGTAAATAATTCATTTCTTTATTTTCTTTCTTCATAGTAGCCAAACAATAGAAGGGGAAAGCATTTTTATTTTTCTTTTCTTTCAAAAAACAAAAGCCTAAGGTCACCCACATGTGACACTACCAATTTCTAGCACACTCCAATTTGGATAAGATAAAAGCAACAATTCTGATAAACCCTCACTACTCTGCAGGGTTTAAGAACCAATCTACCAAAGAAATCTAAGAAGAGGAAAAGGGGTAAGCCTATAAAAACTTCTTTTATTGGTAGATGCACCCACGAATTATGCAAGAATGTCTTTTACATAACATATAGTATAAAAATAGGAACCCTTTATTCTCTTTTTTGAAACTAATACTTCCTCTGCTCCAATTTATGTGAACGTGTTTGACTGAATTTAGCTGTTAATTTGATTGTCTGTTACATTTGTGGTAGTGGAGGTTGAAATGTTAGTTTGATAGAGAGAATGTTACATCATAAATTGAAATAAGTATTTGAATGTGAAGGTTGTATAGATTATGATGGTAAACGGTTTCAACGGATTTTGGAACATCCCAAAATGAAAAGGTATAAATTGGAACGGATGGAGTATTGAATTTGCTGGAAATGAGTACAAATTTTGGAAAATGATACTAGAAGGTTAGCTGCGTTTGCACTTTCTTTAATCCGTGCTCTTCGATAGGTTTAACATCCAGTTGCTAGTCAGCAAAATTGGTCTTGAATGGCCTATCTCATTTTCCTTTGGAAACTAAGAGATTCGCCAGTTTCTCCAAAAAAATGAAAAGATATTTCTTTTGATAATGTCAAGTAAAGGCGGCTTACTTTATGAATTCAAAAATGTTTGAACGATAGCAGCATTAGTATGCAAAGCAGGCACTGTTAGCAAAAATGATGTACGCAGAGTTCAGTCAAGCAATGCGGAAAGAAGGAACACCAGTTTATTTGAGGATAAAGAGAACCAAGCTTTATAGTATAGCAAGAGTTATGGCCTGTACATGTTGTGTGAGAGAAAATTCAACGTTAAGAAATATGTTACAGTACACTAGATCTTAGTGGATGGTAATAGAGGTATATAGGAGAATTGGTAGTTAATTGGAGAGTAACTGATAGGAGTGAAGTTGGCCGAGTTGAAGTCTACAAGTTTTGTAAAGACCTTTGGGTAATTAATAAAATGTCTGATAGTTCCCCCAAAAAAAATTGCAGTATTAGTATATTTAACACTTCCATGGATAAGTTTTTACTAACTACTAGTAACATTTGACTAGAAGATGTAAGATGAAGTGTAGAACTTGATATAAAATGCTCCAGAGATAGTTGATGAGATTTGATTAGTTAGTAAGACTTTGAAAATGAAAGAGAGAGCTCTAAGGAAGAGTGATACTAGGGAATGTTAAAGTTCATTTAATTGAGATTCCTACATCAGGCTATCCATAAGTGATGCATCATAATCCATAAATCATGCAAAGTATGTTTGTGTGGTTGGCGAGTAATTCTACATTCTTGCATTTCCCAGGGACAATATTTTGTTGGAGGACTCGAGCATTAGTTGCTTGTACTTAGTTGACTTTCTTTTATACTAACTCCTGCTGATATTCTGTAGCTGTGGCTGGTTCATTTTTCTTGTGATATCAACACAAATAGAGAGTACGACATATGGCGAGTCTCATGACGATGCCTGCTTTAAGCCACTTATCGACCCACACTAGCAGCCTAGAACGAACGAACCTCTCTGCATCCTCCAGGAGATATCGAGGAGTGAGGGCAATGAGAACAGAGAAACCACTGGAAGAGCTGTATAATGTGAGAGTAGAGAGAAATGTGACGAAAGATCGACTAATGGAGCTTGGAATCTCAAGATGGTCAACATGGAAAACTGGCAAATGTAAGTTGCCTTGGGATTGGCATGTGGATCAGTTGGTTTACATTGAGGAAGGTGAGGTAAGGGTGGTGCCTGAAGGAAGTAAAAAATTTATGCAATTTGTGGCAGGAGACCTTGTTCGGTATCCAAATGGTTTGAAGCTGATCTCTACTTCAATGACTTCTACCAAGAGCGATACAACTTTCGAGCATATGGAGATGACTAGTGAGTTAATTTCCTGCAATTAGGCTCATATAGATATGATATGTTTGCATATTGGTATGCGATGAGTTTAAAATTGAGAATCATATAGCTGAACCAACTTGTTTGGGATTGGACGTTGTTGTTGTTGTTATAGGCTAGTATAGATATTGTATTCCTGGTTTTTGTAGGGCAGTTTACTTATAAGTTGACTGTTTCATTAGCGTATCTGAATTGTAATACGAATGGCAGAACATGGTCTGTCTAAGTGGGTTGGTGGCCAGATGGCATTCAGTTTAATTACCTCAACTGTTTTTGCATGCTGTAGCTGTAAAATATCTATACATATACAGATCAACCTTCTAATTCATCCAAGAATTTTTCGGCCACTGTTAATAGTGGCAAGCTCAAGAAGATCAAAGTATTTGCCCACAGCTGGGAAATTGTTCAGAAATAATAAAGATACTGTAAGCTGTAACTGCAGCATCAGTGTTCTATTGGTAAATTTGATCACAATGTATTTGGTTTCAAACGTCAGTAAAAATTACCAACATTATCATCCATTACTTCGAGATTGGCTTTCACTTGGGTGTATTCTGCATATGTATCCTTAAGCTGTAATTGTTCAGCCTCTGTGGACATGAATACACCCCCCCCCCCCCCCCCCCACGCAACAAAAAGAAAAAAAACAACACGCAGTCTAAAAGAAGAAATTTATAAGAAATTGCAGCTTAAACACTTGCACCACCATATGATATTTCTAAAATCTTGCATCAAGGCCCTGTCACAAATTTGTTTCAGTTTCTCCCCTTGACCATCCAGTGTGTTTTACCGAGGAGTTCCACCCAAAAGACTTCGAATGAAATAAGGTCAAATACAAAGAATTGTGAACTAGCAAAGTTGCGGGATATGATACTCGATCTTTTTGCTTGCTAGATGATGTCAAATCTCTTAGTGAGCACCTCGGATCAGGCAAAAGTTTAGTACTTTCCATTTCTCTCTTAATGGTAGAACAAGATAATGAAGCAGCTCTTTTGACTTAACAAGCCACAGAGGAACATATCATAATTCATAAGCTAAGAATATTCAACTGGTTTAGGAGGAGGATGGCAACCACATGCAGAAAACTTAAAACACATATCTAATATGCAATGTTTGGACAGTATGGAGTGAGGAATCTGCTTCAATAGCACATATAATCCAGTACACATATCGAAGAGTGCATGTTTGACTTAACTTGCTGGTGTAACTTCCTTATCCTACATGATGTAAAACCTTCTTCGGAGCTCATTGATACTTTACACCAGTTACATAGACCGTCCCCCAAAATGGTTGCAGTTTACAATACTCGGGTAGCTATTTTCGTGTTTATAATACAAATCACATACTTACTCACCAAAAGAGAAGCATTTCAAGGAAAAAAAAATATATTTCAGTTCGCTGTGTCCAGATTACTGAGTTCTCAAATATATAAGCCCATGAAAGGTTGACGACAATCATTCTTAAGTACCAATCACCAAACAGAAAGTGTCACGGGTGGAGTAACTGACTACGATACACTGGTGCAGTAAGGCTACGCCAACAATTTCGCGGGAACACTCGGTCACAGATGGCTGAACTACAAACGAGTATCATATCACCAAATAAAGATTTCTTTTTTATAAATATAACCAAATCAATATAATTAGCAGAAATCCCAAGAGGCTCTACATCTGAGACCTTAAGTCTTTATAGTACAAAAGCCCCGCGCAGATGGGACCAAAAACAATAAACCGAGCACCCCAGCCCCTTACGACCCCCAAAAAAAGCAGAAATTAAGAAAAGAAAAACTCGGTATCCACAAGCCCCATTTTCACCATCGTCTGGCTGCTAAGCTCGTTGCCATGGATGTCGGCACCAAGTAACAAAATACAATTCTTGGGCCACATCTATGGTTTACCTACTAGTTGAAAATGGTAAATTCTAATTTAGTAGCAAGCTTTCTTCAGCTACCCATATTTGTCCGTGAATTGGTGCTGGTGGCAATGACAACAGAAGAAGCATATCTAGATACGAGCACAGCTTCATTACTCACAAAGTTTGAAGCTGCAACATCTTCTAAACGTTTCCAGGTTAGCTCCCGCCTATCCTGCATCTCCTGGCTTTTGTTCTCATCTTCTTGGAATTTCACTAAACACTCGTCAAAAAGTGCTTGATCAACATCTGAAAAGATCTTCCTTACATTCAATGTCAGGCTTTGGACAGCTTGGTTCCAGTGACTACGGGTGTTTTTCTCCAAGGGTGGAAAGATTATGGGTAAAATCACCTGGCGGTTCTGAATTATCAGATTTCTAATGTGATCGTTATTCCACAGGAACAGAGCACGTTCAGCTACCTGCCAGTTCAATGGACAATGGAGTCATTGAAGAGTATAATAAACTTGACGCAAATGATGATTCTAGAATTAAATAGACCTTCTGTGTTTACAACAGGAAATATAGCCACCATGTATTTTGAGGTTTCTTGAACATAAGCAAAGCAATGTGCATTTTGACAATTCTCCAACATAATAATAAAATGCTTCGCAATGACGGACTTCATAAATTATCATTCTGCTCACAAAGAATACATGAAGCTTGACGTTGTCCCTCCATGCTACAGATATTCACTTGGGATAAAATCCAACAAGGAGACTTGGACTCATAATCCAAAACCAATCAGGAAAAGTGATAAATGACAGTGTTAATAGAATTAAATGGACCCCTACCAAACTAGAGAAATGAACAATGAGCAAAATGTGGAAGAGACGATCATCGGGGCAAAAGAATTTGACTAACAATATAAAAAACTTTCAATCGATCACTCAGAAAAGGTTAGGGAAGGCCACAATGCCCAAGCTCAGCTATCTAAGTTAAATCTCAGCTTTGGAGTGTTTCCTCTACAAGGTTCAGTAATAATTAGTGGGGGAAATCCAAGGTATACATTAGTACACAAAAAATAGATAACCTTACGCAAGAAGAGATTTTCTCCAAAGAGCACTTTAATATCGGATTGATGTTTTCAAGTCAAACAGAAGAACATAAGTCTTCCTTTTTGCTTTCTATATGGACTAACTTTCTTCCTAGATAGACGCTCTATCAAACTTAAATCCTAGAGAACATCAGAAAAGCACCGAGGAAACTCGACCAAGGAGATATAACTCAAATTTCGCAGAGGAAATAGCATTCTATGACCACATGTTGTTGCTAACAAACTTATAAATAACTACTCCATAAATACAGTATTATGGGGAAAAAAATGAAACACTAAATAGTACTTAGTACTTACTGCCCCTTCACCCACATAGTTTTGACACATCCAACCCATCGCAACCAATACTTTTGCATTTCCCTTGATAGTAGTAGTTTGTATTATGTTAATTGGATAATGTTCAGTGAAATTTTCATGTGTAGTATGTCGTTTAGCTTCCTCTTTGATTTCCAAAAGGCTATACTCCATCTCATTTAGTCTGGGAATTGCCAAGAAGATGGAGGTAGAAACAGGGACCAACCCCAACATAAACTGAGAAGTTTGAGCTAGGAACGGGTGGAATCAGAAGAACCAGAATATGATACCTGAAAATGCGAGCTATTGAGACAACGACCAATCTGACGGAACAAAGGGACCATGCACCGTTGAAACTCTGCAGCTTGGGTAGCTTCCAGAACTTCCTCCATCTCACCGAGAAACATTACCTCCTTGCCACTATTGGTCACTGGCCAGTACTTCAAAAGTCCTCTGATCACGGTGTCTGCCAACTTGAAGTCTTTCTCCACGAACTGTGTGATGCAATACATGAGCTGTTGGTGATACATTGCAACGCATTTAGGTTTGTGAAGGGGGATCAATGCACGGACAAGAAAAAGCTTGTGCTCCTCCTTTAAAGGCAGAGCAAATCCATTAATTATACTGCCCAAGATCTCCAGCAATTCTGCAATTCCATTGTGCTTCTCAGTCTCAAAGATAAACCGGTAAAATATGTTATTTATGGATTTCCTAATAAATGGCCTGTGCACCATGAACTTCCCATATATGCGATGAAGAATTGTCTTCAAGTACTCCCGCTCTCGTTGGTCCTCTGAATCAAACAGTTCAAGCAATCTCAACACAAAAGAGTGGTCAATGTATCTTTTTGCAAGCTTAGCATCTGTCTCAGATGAAGCCACAAACCGCAAAAGAAACTCATAAACAACCTGAATGTGAGGCCATGAGGGTTCCATAGTGGGCTCATCCTCTTCCGGATCAAACATATCCAGCAAACCATTATCATGATTAGTCGAGGGCAAAGTCCTAAACAAATTAGCAGCAACCATTTTCGTAAGTTCTTGCATAGTAACTTCATTGAACTTGGAATTCACAGATGAAATATAATCAACTAGTTCAAGCAACGTCTGCCTCTTGACATCCTTCTCCTTCAGATTCTTCGTAGGATCGCCAAAATCAAATACTACACAACACATTTGCAACTTCTTAATCAAAAGATTTTGCTTCTCCGAACTCGGGACATCTCTAAAACTCGGTAAAACCTCATACGACAGCATGGAGTTCACAACCGAGGGTCCCACCTGCGCCTGCTTTTTCCCTTGATTCGACTTCATAGCTACATGATTCCCATTACTACCAGAACTAATTGAATTCGACACTTTCCCCATATTTCCCGAGCTTTTCGAATTATTACTGTTCGAGTTCACTGATGAGATTGATGAAACTTCATTATGATTCGAGTCATTCGATGATGATGATGATTTCGACTGCTTCCGTGGAAGCTTCCCCAAAAAATTCTTAATCATATCCACAAAATTCCAAACGAAACCCTAACCAACACTATAACTACACAAAATGTGGCTAAAATTGAAACCTTTTGGATTCAAATTGCAACATATACATTCCATAATAGGTCCATTAGAGGGGTAAAATAGGCAATTTACACAATAAACTGAAATTAAAACCCACAAGCTTAAATCATACCTTTAAGAGAAATTAAAAGCAAATTATCGAAATGGCTCGAATTTCCACGCTGGAAATTGAAAATACATCGGAAAAATTGTGTCGCCGGTGGCAGGGTTCACGATTGATGAGAAGATAAACGGGGAATTTTGAAATTGGCAAAACCCTAGAATTTTGAAAAAAAAGAGTGAAAATGAAAAAATATGGGGGAGAAAAAGGAATAGTGCAATAATAGAGTGGGGACTGAAAGATAAAATTCAAATAGTTCTATATTAAGGATGGGGACCACGTGATAGGCCCCACATGCACAAGAGATATCATGCTATTCGTGTTCATAGATTGCCTTATTACTTACTGCCTAGTCAATTTATGCTTCACTAGGGTGTTTGGATTGCCTTATTTCTAAATAGTACTGTACTTTTTAGCCAAAATATCTCTTTGAGTTCTTTTTTAATTTTTATAATGTTTGAAAAAGGTAAAACGTGTATTAAAGTACTTATAGCCTGTTTGGGATTGCTGCCAAAAACTGCTTATTTTGAGAAGTACTTTTGACATAAGTACTTTTTAAATAAGTACTTTTGGCTAATAAGTAGTTTGTGCTTGGACAACTCATTGGAGAAGTACTTTTGATAAATAATTTGTGTTTGGTTAATCGTTACGAAAAGTACTTTTCAGTATCAAATTACGAAAAGGACATCCAAGTTCATTTTATATTTGGATTAATAAAAATAAAAAAATTATTTTGAATATTTATCATAAAAGACTTTAATTAGAAAATTTATTTAATTAAATGTAAAACATAACGTAAAAGATATAGATTTAAACTATTGAACAACATAAAATATAGTTAAATCAAAGTGATAGCGGAATTAGGAATTTCTAGTAATCACTTGTTTGTAAAAGATGATTTAAAGAGTAGGACATCCTATATACGGTTGATAGTAATACCTAGAAATAAAAATTAGTCCTAGAGGAAGAAGATTCATAAAAGTACGTAGTAGAAAAAAATAGGAAAAAGAAAAATATAATTGAGAGAGATATGGTTAATTTATAAGGAATAATATGGTAAATATGAATTCTTGGTAAGGATATTTATGTCTTGAAAAAATTAATAAACTGCTTCTGCAGCAGAAGCAGATATTTATAGCTTCTCCCCAACAGCAGAAAAACTGCTTCTGCTTCTACCTAAAAGTACTTTTTTAAGTTGCCAAACACCTCAAAATTCTAAAAAAAAGTACTTTTGTTGAAAAAAAAGCACTTTTGGCTTTGGAGAAGCAATGCCAAACAGGCTATTACTCCCTCCGTCCCAATTTATGTGGCGGTGTTTGACTTGATACGGAGTTTAAGAAATAGAAGCTGACTTTGAAAATGTTCAAATTTATCCTTGAAAAGTAAGAGAGAGAAGATTGGAGTAATCAAAAAGTTATTTGTGGCTTTTAAAGTAAGCAGGACCCAATAGGAGTAAAATAGAGATAATGCATTAAATAGTTGATAAATAAGGAAATATAACATTCTTTTTGGGACAGACCAAAAAGAAAAGTGTGACACATAAATTGGGACATAGTGAGTATTTTTTAGTCAAAAAAGTAGAAAAATAAGCTCAAAGTTATCTCAAACTTTTGGCTTTTACCTTTGAACTTATCAGCTTCTTTAGAAAAGTCAATCCAAACACCTTCTAAATTTGTCAAACAGGGTGTATTAACACCAAATCAATGAAATTGTTAACTTTATTAGTTAAAAAAAATAAAAAATTACAATTGAAATAATGATTAATTGAATAACTAATATATATATATATACACACACACTCTCTCTCTCTCTCTCTCTAGACACATGCTCCTTCCGCCATTTTATGTAGCGGAATTTGATTTGACATGGATTTTTAAAAAGAAAAAAGAATTTTGATATCAATAGGCTAAAACAAGTCATAAAAATTTATCTGACCGAAAGTTATTTTATAAAGATAAATTGTTTCTACTTACAGAAATATGGCATTCTCTACTGCAAGAGTAATTCGTGTTCATTAGTTTCATACGAGCGCTTGTTGTCACTACTAGAAAAACGTGTTTTAGGGACGAACCATACGGACAGGCTATGCGACGGCATCGTCCGTCCGTATATCGCTCGACGCTAGATACATAGCGACTGGCAGCCGTCCGAGACGTGCGACGGCTAGCCCTCCCTATGCAGTGAAATCTGAAATATAATTTTTTGTTTAGGGAGGGCTAGCCGTCCCTAACCTCTAAAATCTGATTTTTTTTTATTTTTTTATTTTTGGATTAGGGACGGGTGCCCGTCCCTATGTTGACAATTTTTGTTTGTTAGAGACGGCTAGTCGTCGCTATTTTTGATAAACTTGCACAATAAATTGTCAAAAAAACAGATACATGTCTGCCAAAAATCAATTCAGATTCATATACACAGCTAGTCGAAGATAATTAAACTAGAATACACAAATATTTTAATAATAAGTCTACTAAATCTTCCATACATTTACTTAAAATCCTAAGCATAAAGGCACATAACACTTATGTCAAATCCAACTCCAAATATAAAGTTTAACAACTAAAAATTAAAGACACATGCAACATAAAGTCTTAACAAAAGGACATTAATAGTGGTATGGAAGAAATATGTCCAACATTTTTTGTATTGATTTATTTTTTTATTCAACTTCTTCATCCAAGTCCAATTCCGGCAAATCAACATCTTCATCCAAGTCCAACTCCGGCAAATCAACATCTTCATCCAAGTCCAACTCCGCAAATCAACATAGTAGGGAAGAAAACTACATATCATTATGTCCGAAACTTTTTGTTTTGATTTCTTTCTTTTTTCAACTTCTTCATCCAAATCCAATTTCGGTAAATCAACATCATCATCCAAGTTCGATTCCGGTACCATATCAATTGAATCTTCAATCGTATCTTAAATAATTTCAATTGAGTTTTCGATTGACTATTGAGAAATATCAATTGAGTCTTTGACGTTGATATCCATGATAGATCTTGACGGAGGAGGGGCTGCAAATTTTGAAAAAAATAAATTAAAACCGTTTATGTTTAAATTTTACCAAGAAAAAGTGAAAAAAAAAGACGGAAAAAACTTACCAATGAAGAATGTGAGTCGTTTGATTTATGTTTTAGAGGTGTTTGAAGGAAGAAAATGGGTTTGGGGATGCTTGAAATCGGGAGAGAGATGTTTTGCAAGGAAGAAGATGATGTTTTGTGTGATATGCTCGTGTGTTTTGTAGGTGGATATGGTGGAATTTAACAGAATGGTTAGGGATGGCTACCCCTCCCTAAAATAATAGGAAGGGCTGGCTGTCCCTATCTTTTGAAACTTTTTAAATTGTCAGAAGTTTAGGGACGGCTAGCCGTCTCTAAGAAAATACGGAGGGCTCTGTCCCTAACTTTTGAAACTTTTAAATTGTCAGAAGCTTAGGGACGGCCAGCCGTCTCTACCCTTCCGTCCCTAAAATGCGTTTTTCTAGTAGTGTGTGAATAACTTTTCACTGTCAAACATGTGGTTAAAATAAATTTAGATGAAATCATATGAATTAAATTATTGATTGAAAAATGCTTAAGTCGGTTAAATTTTACTTCAGATAAAAAAAAATTGGTCATATATATACAATAAGTTCCAATCCAAAATATCCAATCAATTCAACACAAACCTATTTTTCATTTCTTATTTGTTTGTATAATCTAAACAAAAACAAAAGGTTTTCCTTTAACCTACTAAATAAAAATTTAGAAATTAATTATTTGGAGCAACGAGTTAGTAAAATAAAAATGATACCATGTTGCAATCAATTGTTGATTGTGATTTAACCATCGTTTGTAAAGTAATTAACGAATAATCATCTTCAATAAAATAAGCACAGATAAACATTTATGCTTTCACTTCATCAAAGTCCATGATAATGTTTTTCTGCTTTCACCTTATCAAAGTCCATGGTAAAGCGAGGTACAAATATTTTTGTAGTTTTTACTCTATTTGTTCTTAATTACTAGTTGCGAATGAGGTTCGACAAAAGACGAAATAGAAAATGTTGCTTATGTGAAGTTCTAGAAAATTATAAAAGAGATTGGCAGCTCTTATCAAGAATGCACAATTTTCATTTAGTTTTCGATTATTTAGTTTACTTATATTCAAATTTTATTTACTTATTACAAAATAATTGAGTTTCAATTAGTTTTGAACAATATTTTATTCTCAGTTAGCTGGGATTGAAGTGGTTGTTTTTTTCAAATCCTCCGTTAATAATATATTTTACAAGTCCAACTTACTATTTTGAATGGACCGAACAATTAAAGAGAACAATCAAAACGGATTGGCTCATCCTGACTCATCACCATTAATATTGATTGTATATTTATGAGCTCGATTTATCCCGATCCATCATTTTGATGGCCTTTTGAAATGTTAACGCAACTCATTCTATATGCATCTTGTAGGTTAAGCAGTAGTTATTCTCTTATACACATAGTTGTTCACCAATAAAAAGTTGATACCTCGATCTGTCCTGGATACTTGCACTAGATATGTATATACAAATATTTGTTCCATATTTTAATCACCATCGAAAACTACCATAGCTACCACAAAAAATCATCATAAACTTTACTTATTCTCTAAAATACAATACAAAAATCATGTCTATGCAAGAAGACGAAGAGGAAGAAGAGTAAGAGGGAGAGAAATAAAAGGAATGTAAAGAAGAAAAAGAGTAGGAAGAGGAAGCCAAGAAAATGAAGAAAAGAAAGATGAAATGGAAGATGAAGAGAAAGTGGAACAGGAAGAGGAAGGGAGAAGGAAACGTAAAGGAGGGGGAATGTGGAAGGGATGAAGAAGGAAGAAAGAAGAAAAAAGAAGCATTGTTGCACCACTTATTTTGTCAGAGTCAGTCCATAAGCTAGAATTGCCGGTGATTGAGGATATTGTTAAAGAAAAATTCCAACCAAAATCTTGTTGAAATTGGCGAGGAGTGAGGTCGGATGTTGGAGTTTAGAGAAAGGGGGAGGGGGGTAGATATAGACAAAATTGGTGGGGAGGAGGGAGAGGGGTCCCCAGAGTTTGGAGAAGTGGAGAGGAGGCCAGATTGCAATTAGTGGGGAATAAGCAGTCACCACAGTTAGGAGAAATGTGAGCCACTAGTAATGGTATGGATTACCCCGCTTGGAAAACCACTAGTAATGGAATTTTTATTTTAAAATCAACCTATGCTTTAATGGATGATTCAAACTCCACTCATAAAGATTTTAATTGGATTTGGGAACTTAATACTCTAAACAAAATAAAATTCTTCTTGTGGCAGTGTCAACATAATCGTTTACCCACTCGTTTTTACCTTAACAAAATTGGCATGAATGTCGATTTAAATTGCCCAATTTGTAAAAATGAAAGTGAATCTGCTTATCACATTTTCATTCAATATCCCATTGCAAAACCTTTTTGGAATACTACCCCCGATGTTCATAATATAGAGGACCCCCTTGTTTGGCTTGATAGTTTGCGAAACCTTGTTTTTAATCCAAATAATAACTATTATAATTGGATTGAATACTTAGCTTTCGCCTTGTGGAACCTTTGGCTCAATCATAACTTTAATAATGTCAACAATAATGCAAGAGAGCTCACTCACCATACCATCCACGCTAGGCTTATGGAATTTATGCTTCTAACTCAAAAGAGTCTAGGCAAGACTGCATTAGAACTATAAACGTAGGTTGGAAATCCCCAGAGGAAAATGTCATTAAACTTAACATAGATGGATCCTTCAATCCTCTTACAAGTAAAGCTAGTATGGGGGGGGGGGGGGTGTTTCGTAACAATTAGGGGGGCTGGATTTTAGGTTTCCACAAGACGGTCAGTGGCTTAAATGCTACTCATGTTGAAATTCTAGCCCTACACTATGGTCTTACTCTGGTTATAGATCAAACCCTAGTTCCTATAGAGGTGGAGATTGACTCAACAGATATCTTACACTTACTACAAAATCCTCATCCATCTTATCTTCCTATTATTCAAAAATGCAGGTTAATGATTCTCCAGCTGCAAATGCCATCAATCCGGCATAATTTTCGCAAAGGAATAGGGTGGCTCACTTATTAGCGAAAGGAGCTCCTGATCAGTCCAAAGAAGCAATTAACCATCACTATGTTGTGCCCCCAATTTTTGTGCAGCAAGCTTTCAATGATGATCTAGTGGGCACGACTTCTGTTGCTAATATTTCAGATAGTAATCTTAATCATTTAGCTACGTTAGGATGTGTGTATAGACTAAGCTCCAATGTAGTTTCTACTTCTGTTTGTAATTCTCGTCGAGCGGACACTCTTAATAGCCGCATGAACTCGTTATGTAATCCTACGTAATTTCTATCTATAATATGTCGTGTTTATATATATATATATATATATATATAAAAAGAAATGGGAGCATCAATAACTAGGGTTGATCGGTAGAACGAGACCCATATGCTATAATTTTTATTATATAGCATTTTAAAAAATATATTTGTGTCTTGTAAGAAAGGTCCTAAATCATATATTTGTGTACTTCTTCCATTAATATTTTGGCCAATCAGGCAACCCAATTCAACGCTATAAGGCCGATGGATTGAGCTAAAGAGCCCAAATATTAAATAGGCTAGAAAAATGCTAGTTCAGCTCAGCTCCTCAACAAATTGTATAAAAAATTTCAATTTTAAATATGCAAAAAAATAAATAAAAATGTAAGCCTAACTTCATCAAGCTAGTAGGTTGGGTAGGCTTGACTTGCTGAGTGAAACACATTTTAACGGCTTTACAGTTGTATATCTTAAAAATATTTTTTTTACGAAGAAATAAAAGTTCTCTTTTGCAGAAAAACAAAAATAATAATAAGAATATAAAAATAATGCAAACACCGCTTGAAATAAACAAACATGTTTTTTATTAAATTTTTTTCTTGGAAAATTTTGGAACTTTTCAGAAATAAATATCAACTTAAAAAAAATAGTTATTTGTATTCGACTTTATACTACATCCAAAATCGACGAACACAATAATATTTGTCTTTTATACACCTTTGTATCACTTTAATTGGTAAATATGCATCAATATTATAACTCTAGTTTAAAAGCATAAACTATATGGTTAATTAATACACCTAATTATTTTGTATGAAATCCTTAATTTGTTGCCCGTATAGGAACAAAACCTCTGTGTCTCCGACCCTTTTCCTGCGCCCTCTCTCTCCTATGTCCTAAATTCTCCACTCCCCATTTTCCGGCAACTAGGGTTTTTGCTCCTCTTTTTTCCACCTGAAGGAGTTTTTCCATTTGTACACTTGTAATTTTCTTGAGTTGGGTCTTTCATAAAATATTGAGTCTTTTTTGCTATTAACCAAAAATAAATTGTGGGGTTTTAGCATTCTTGAAGATTGAGCTGAAAAATTGATGGCTAAGACTAAACCTGGAAAGAAAGACCTTGATTCTTACACTATCAAGGGCACCAACAAAATTGTTAGACGTAATATTAGCTACCTCTTTTTCCCCCTACCCCTTTTTTATTTTTGATAACCGTGGTGTCCGGGCCAGCTTACGCACAACTTACTAATTCCACGGTTACTCTGTCCACCATGGCTTGGACAGATGGGAAGGAATTACCTGGTGTTTTTGTACCTCGTCTTTATTAATGTACTTATATGATTGTGCTTGTGTTAATTTCATTCCTTATTTGATCATTTTGGTAATATGATTTGTTGTGTGTAAAGAAGGATAAAGATGGTGTCTTTTTTTTGGTTGGTTTTACTTTGGTTCGTTGAAGTAAGTATTAATACTCTTGCTTTTAGCCTTATATACTTTGTGTTATAGATTGTGGTCTATTATTAGCTTTTCGTGGTGCATTTCAAGTAGCTCACTGAGTTTTGTCTTCCTAAGTTGTTGGTCATTCTTCAACTTTGCCTTAATTATTCTGCAATCAATTTCGTAGATGTTGTCCTAATATATACACATACAAAAAGGAAAAAAAAAGGCATTTTTCGTGTATTGTGCTCCCCCCGGACTTTGATGAGATTTGGGTCGTTTGCTTTGCTTTATTATCTGCATTGTCCTCCCCCAGCCCCCCCCCCCCCCCCCCCCCCCCCCCCGGCTGCTTTTGAGTTGTTTAAGTTTTGGAGTGTTGTAGCCTTGGAGGTGACTAGACTGAAAAGTATATTGTTTTGAACTTTCTTTCACAGCTGGTGATTGTGTGTTGATGAGACCGTCTGATTCTGATAAGCCTCCATATGTGGCAAGAGTAGAGAAGCTTGAGGCTGACCATCGGAACAATGTGAAGGTCAGAGTTAGATGGTACTACCGACCTGAGGAGTCGATTGGTGGTCGCAGGCAGTTCCATGGGGCCAAAGAGCTGTTTTTGTCTGATCATTTTCGATATGCAGAGTGCACACACTATTGAAGGGAAGTGCATAGTGCACTCTTTTAAGAACTACACACCAAATTGGAGAACGTTGGACCTGAGGATTACTTTTGTAGGTTCGAGTACAAAGCTGCCACAGGGGGGTTTACCTCCTGACCGTGTTGCTGTGTGAGTTTTTAATAGCTTTACTGCAAAACTTCAAAGCAACTTATCCCTTTCTTTCTGGAAGTTCAAATTTTGCTCTTAGTGTTTGCTAACACCAGGATACTTCGGTGTGTTTTGACTTTGAAGGTATTGCAAGTGCGAAATGCCCTACAACCCTGATGATCTCATGGTACAATGTGAAGGATGCAAAGACTGGTATATCCATGATATTCATCTCCTTTGTGCATTAGCATGTCTTTTTTACTTGTACACTTGGAATCAACTAGTGTAAGCTTCATTCAATGTTTTAGTTAAAATAGAAGGATATTTTCTTATGCGTAATTACTTTCAGTTTTCATCAAGAGCAATGAAGAGACAGATAAATGTACAGTCAGTGTCTAGGGACACAAAACTTGAAAAAGCAACACGTCTCTTTCCCCCTTTCTCTTTTATCAGCATTTGTGGCAAGTTTAATTGGTTCATCAGTGCAGATTTTATCTTCTGAAATGGATTACTTAAGTTGTCTTGCCCTCTTCATTATCCTTATCTAGATTATTTTACAATGTCAACTAGGGACAAAAACTATGGATCTATGATTTTTAGATTTTTTGTCGTCCTACTTATATTCCAAATCGAAAGCTATTGTCTTTTAAAATGGGAAATCAAAAACTCTTGTCTTAATGTTGGTCGAAAATCTAAGTTCCTTTTAGAATTAAAACTTTGATAAGAACTAGAAACTGTGCCTAAGTGCCTTTGTTGATATCCTCAGGAGAGAAAGATGCTACAAAATAGGGGCTTTAATCAGGCCCATCTTTTTTAGAGTTATTGGTGTAAAAATTTGAACTAGATTCTCTTATAAAAAAGTTGAACTAGAACAGTGAAATGGGTATAGTTTTTTATGAAAGACGATGTGTCTAATAAATGGGTATGATACCAATCCTCTGAGAATGATTTAGGCTTTAGGTTCCAACTGCTAAATAAAAGAAGGTTTAAGACAATAAATGAGGACCTACATTTGCTTCTCCCTAAGTAGGGACAAAAGTGATCCCTATATTAAAAAAATTAAGGCAAAAGAATTGTGTCTACATTTGGTGCATAGTTTACCTGGGCTTGCAGCAGACGTGTTGTACAAACTCAATTTCTGGTAAGCTTAAAGATATAGAGATTTGGCAATTTTCCAGTTTTGTCAAGTTTTCTTTGTGGCTTGGTTTTTAATAAGGTACAACACACACATAAACATAATATGAAAAGCAAGAGTCGTGTTTTTAATCCTCTAAGCTACCTTTTGCATACTAACTGTCATGATATTTTACATGCATCCAGGTAGTTGGTTATTACATGGAATAATATCTTTGTGTATCACGTAAGCGTTAAATGTCGATCCATTTAAAATCGAGCTCCAACTTTCCTTTGTTAATAGTCCAGTACCATGTTGTGTATACATATGTACCTGTCTATAAGTTCATGTCAGTTTTGAAATGAAAATATTCTCTATGGGGGCATAATTAGGTATACAGATGCGAGTTTTATATTAGATGAAAATTCCACCGGAAAACTGGATAAGTTTTCTAGTGCCCAGGTGAAGGAAATACAGAGGTCATAACAAGTTACGTGAAGTTTAAAAGGGTTAACGAAATACCTAGATCCAATTGGAGCCTCGATATCTTAGTAATTGGATGTAAAGCTCTGATGGTGCCTGAAATCTTGTATGCCAAATTACATTTGGTTTCAAGACTCTATTATGAGTTTGCCATTGTCACATTGGTTAAGCAGTACTTGATGGCTGGCTATATTGTTTTATCTGATATGCATAGACTTGAAAAGGGATAGTATTCTTCATTCGTCTGGAGTGCAAAATAAGGAAAAGAAAATCTTCACATTAATTGCATCCACTGGTTTATGGGTGAAATGGCTGAATTAATCAGCATCATGGTAGGAGGCCTGAGTTGACGTGGCTTTAGCTTAATGTAGTTTTCGGGGTTATGATTATTTGATACTTCTGTTTACAAGAAAGTCCTTTCATTTATCCTTTTCATTTTTACAGGTTCCATCCCTCTTGTATGGGTATGACTATTGAAGAAGCAAAGAAATTAGAGCATTTCTTGTGTTCGGACTGTTCCTCAGAAGACGATGGCAAACGTCCTATGAACTCATTTCATGTTTCACCGCCTATTGAAAGGTAAAAATCCTGTTACACACTTGTTAAACCTTTGACAAGAAGGTCGGTGTATTATTTGCAGATATTGTACCTTAATAGTGGTTAACAAGCTGTTGTTTGTGATAGAGAGGGTGAAGGTGGTGGGTGGGAGTTTCATGGTATGTTCTTATCTGTAGTCTGACATTAGGATCATTCAGGTAGGAGAAGCTTGCACTTAAGTAGGTGTCCCTGCTTAGTTTGGTTATATCTTAATAATCCATCAGATTCTATCACCATAAAGGAAGAAGGGTGGTTGGAGGAAATGTTTCTTCTAAGTCATGATGTTATCTCTAAATCATGATGTAAAACAATCATCTAATGTACTGGGACTACTGATGGAATCGATAAGTAATGACCAAATTAAGCTGGTCTCAATCTCTCTGTTGAGTTCCTTAGGAAAGCTTAAAAAACTCAAAACATGCATATGAGGAAGGAATGTTGGAAGTTTTAGGCCTATGGGAGCGCTTGGAAAATATGAACTTAGTCCTGCTGAACTGTGTCATACTCAAGAAGGTTCTTCATAGTTAACAAGTGAGACATCTCCTATGTGCGACTATCCATGAAAACATCTGATCTTGTTGGGAGTTTGATTCTCCCAAATAGATTTCCAGGCCAGCAGGGAAGAGAGGGAGAAGGACATGTCAACCATGAATAACAGCTTTTCACAGAGAATGAACCATGGTTATTGGGTTTCCAGGAGATTGAATCCGGAAGAGAAATAATCGTTGGTGATGAGTTTAAAGAAACCTGTAGACGAGCTTATTCTTCTATCTCCCAATCATTTAGATTCCTTCTAAATGGAAATTGACCATCCCTTCTGATAGATTTAACTTTTAAATGCTGTAATTCTGTAGTACTATATTCACATTACCCTTAAATCATCAATTCAACTATGCTTCAATCATAAACTAGGTGGGCCGGCTATATGATCCTTTTTTTCCCAAATTTGATGATTATGAATTTATGATAGCTAGACCATTTTTTTCTCGTTCCCATGAACCTACCTCAACCATTTTCCAAGCTTGTGATCGAAAAGTTTGGACTATTACATGTTACAGTCTGGGAGGTATTGGAGAAGGATTTAATAAGCTGGGAGGAAGTTGCTTGTTTAGAGAGGTGACATATGTTTGGAACAATTCAAAAGGAAAAGTTGGACAATTACATGTGTATTCTGTCCGTGCTTATGCAGAAGTCTACTTCCCTAATTTTGTATGATAACAGGTCATTTGGTTGAAAATCCAGCTCTAATTGCTGTATATGACTCTTTTAGAATACGCATGGTAACTTATTTGGAGATATAAAGGACTTCAGTCAGCCTTTTGGTAATCACGGGTTTTTATTGTCCTTCAGGAATGATGTAAAATTGTTGCAAAGGTTATACTTCAAAGTTGAGTTCCTTGAAATCATTCTAATCTTCTGTGCTGTCTAGATGCATCTTCTTCAACTTTAAATTCGCCCCACATAAAATTTGTAGGCTTTATATAATAGTTTAGTAAGGACTAAACTTGCAACTCAAACATAAGCTTTCAACAAGCTTTTGACCTTATCAAAAAAAGCTGCAACAAGCTTTTGATGTCATAATGATATCAGGCTGCTCTAAACATCACCACCAAAAGTTCTAGGACTGGTTTTCAACATGTGATGATCATGTTATATGATGTCTGGAGGTGCATAGAATCCATGCTTTTCATTACCACTTCCTACAAGTTCTTTCCTTCTGATTCTGTGGATTGCTTCTTATGTACCCTGGGACAGTTTTGAAGGAATTAACAGGATTAGTATATCTATTTCAGAAGTTTCTCAGTTAGCATAGTGCTGTTGGAGGGCTCATTCATATTTTGTATGCACCTTTGGCATACAACTGATATGTGGGGCTCGCGCATCAAATCAGTAAAATATTGATTTTGTAAAAGAATTTTCTATATGTTGTTAAATATGTTTCTAAATCTCGCATTTCTCCATTTTCATCCCCCTAACCCTTTTTTGCATGGAGAGTTGTGACTCAATGCTTGTCAAAGTTGATTTTTGATTTGGATCCTGTGCTATGCCTATGAACTTGAGTCTTTTAAGGTATTGGGTTTTGAGGTGTCTTCACCATACCATGATATTTTGTGTAAGAATTTGGTGGGTGGAAGAGTAGATTATGCAGTGACACTTGATATAAGAAACTACCGGTTGATGGAGGGATGGCGGTTAATGGGAAAAATAAATGCGGGTGGTTTATCGACTTCTCGGTTGTTGATTCTAATCTCTTCCATCCTGTAACAGTGAATTTTAAATTAACTAACAAATGGCTGGTCGTTGGGGTGACTTGTGGCTGACTGTTAGAAGGAGAAGTGAATTTGTGGTGAGGGGTGAGATAGCTTGGGAATAGGAACGTGGCTGAATATCATACATTGAGCTACTTATTGAATTCTTATGACATGTAAATAAAGAATACATATATATCCATGTACGTAGCCATCAGCCATGTAATATGCTATTTCCACATTTGAAACTCATTAGATAATGGTCCTTTCTCCACTGTCAAAGCATGGATCCAAACTCGTTGCCCACTCCTGGTGGTTCCTCAAGGGGATTGATCATGAAAATGCTACCCTAAAAATTTAAGCTCTTGTTTGTGATCTTTACTGTAGTTTCTATAACTGGCAAGCATCATAGCTAAACTGCGACTATTCCCATTGGTAGGTGGATTCAAAGCGCAGGAAGAGACAATAGCTGACTTTGATGCAGTATGAGGAGGTATGCATTATCTTGCGTACTAGCTCTGGCATTGTTGTTGTGTTATCAAATTGTATAGCGCTGAGAGGATACAGACCTCCTCCAAAAGCCAGAGACTCTTTATTTACTGTAGGTAACTTGCTATTTATAGAAGTTTGTGCACTTGTCTGGGTTGTCAACTGAATGCAATTTGTGTGGCCTGAATGAGTAATAACTGGATATTGCAGAGTCTACCTAAAGATGAATCTTAATTGGTAAGAAGCATTATAACTCTAGGTACCTGTTACTATGTTTTACTTAGTCCTTGAAAATGGGGAAAAAGTTGGATGTTTGGATTATAGCTGTGAAGCTGCATGTACACGATGAACAATGACAAACCTCCACGAGCTGATCAAATCACATTGAAGAAGTATGACTTTCCCCATCTAGAGTTGCATATATCTCTGGTTAAGAGATTGTATTTAAAGTCTTTATTACCCATTGATCCCTTGGTTATCAAAATATATATATCTGGTTAAGAGATGTCTCCAGAGGTGCATATTGAGTTGGTTAAAATCGGTAAATTGAGGTTTGATCTTATTCAGTTAAAAATGTTCCTTCCACCTCGATCTATAGAGATCTCTTGATCTAGATCTTCAGGCAACATCCTTGTATTTGATTAATGACATGTCGAGCCTGCTGTTTCACCTACTTAGGTGACTTCAGTAGTGAGCATCTTCAAGGTTTTCCAGATGCTTTTTCTCTAAGATCTGAATTTCGGTTCCTTGCAGAACAAAAGATCGTCAATCACTGGACCTATTTGTTACATGGATATTGCAGTTACTTGTTCAAATGCAATCTGATGCTACAAAAAAGTTACTATGCGATATGCATCATCTGAAACTAGTTTATATTGGCTACACAAATCTCATCTATTCGTCCAAATCGATACTACAATAGGGGTGACAAATAACCCAGTATATAGGCAAGTTTAATTGTTGGTGATTTAGCTCCCATGCGAATAATGCAACTTGCCATTTGAAAAGATCCAAATGTTTTCAGCATGAAATACCGGTTGTAGCTTTTAATCTAGTGTTTTTGAAGCTTCTAAAAGCTGATTCAATGCCTAAAACTACATGTATTATTCAACAGAGAATTGGCCAACTATCAAATTGAAGTGTACAAATTGTGTTAAGAGTTCAATTAGAGTAATTATTTACTTAAGTTTGGTCACTCCCAAAGGATTGCTGCTGATTGAAAATAATGCAAGTTAAATGAGCAACAGACCCACTTTCGTTTTTCTTTTGCACGTTCTTGTGTGCGAGAAATAGCCACTGTTTGTAGCAAAAACACATTCTTCAAACGCTTTCACACTTTGATGTAGCTTCTAAAACTATATTTTAAAACTAGATGACAACACGGGCCCAATGATGTAGCTTCTAAAACTATATTTTAAAACTAGATGACAACACGGGCCCAATGATAACTAGATGACAACACGGGCCCAATGATTCAGCTGAGATGTTTCAACATATCATCTAAACAGGCTATTTTATGCAGCATAGATAATCTTGACAAGAACCAAGTCGTTCTTTTAGAATAACCTCCAAAATATGATCATATACTGAAATTAAGATCCAACATATACGAAGCAAAAGGAAGCTAAACTAATTTGATCAGCAAAAACTTTACACTTGTAACATCTAAATAGACAGTTTAATAAGATACACCAATTGAATATTTTCTTCTCCTAGTGCTTATTTATCCCTGTTTCCTAAACTACCTAATTGTTATTTTTTGGCTAAGAGCATACACGTGGAAAGAATCGGTTCAATGATCATTGGTCTGAAACTACTCTTGAAGAATAATGTGACCTACTGAAATGTTTTAGAATATTTTAATAAAATAAATTACTAAAACAGCATGTTAAAAAGATTTCAAAAATTTACAACTTCTAGCCGATATGATAGAGCAATGTTTTTTTTTCTTTTTAAAGTTTTTGATTATTCTCATCCTTCGAGAATCCCTCACCGACCTTTTCAACTATTGTATGTGCTCTAGCCCAACACGAAACAACAATTCCTTAGTTTCTTCAATTTGAAGAATGACATATAGCTCGTGAAAGCTGCAAAATCCAAAATCTTTCACCTACAGATATAATATAGCAACTTCAATAAACTGGCTAACATAATAGAGACATTACATCAATTATACAATCTGCAAGGTTTAAACAACGACTTCAAGAATTCAACAAAAGATATTTTTCCTGGTTTCTTTACAAGGACATCTTACCTGATTTTCTTGTAAGAAGAGCTTTAAGTGGACCAAATGAGGATTTTAACCATCCTCTTTATATTTCTTTAGAGTTCTAAATACCGTAGAGTTATAGGGTACTTGTAATAACTTTCAAGGTAATTAAAACTAATCCATCAATACTCAATATTTTGAAATGCAGAAAATCCCATTTGGGATATGGTAAAGAACCCCAAAGTCGGCTAAAAAGTTCAATCCGACTATAACTGCATTAGTATCTTGCAAGTAAACAAAGGATATATAAATTAGTTAAGCAAACAAATGATAAACATACCAAGTCCCGCAATGACAAACATACTAAGTCCCGCTAAGGTCCTTTTATTCTCAAGCATAATTTTGGCTACTACGTAAATTCGTAGCATGATTTAAAATATTAAGTGCCTTAAATCTCTAACAAGTGATTTCAAGAATTGTGTAGAAAGGTGCTTCTAGAGTAATCAAGTGAAGCGATAAAAAATGCAACACCATACACTTGTCAATATGAAATTGGGAATGATGAAAAATTTGAAATGACAGAATTACCCATGGTGGACCACTATGGACTTTCTATATAGTAGTAGTAATACAGATATTGTTTCAAAAGAATGTCATATTTTATCAAATTAGGTGTAACATTAGTATCTGAATATTTTAGAATGTGAGTTAAAAAAAAAACTATTGCAATTCATTTAACGGCATAATAATAATCGCATACATTCACTAATTGATAAACGAACTGCAAGACGACCCCTACACTGTAATTATACATTCCTTTACACTTCTATTGTAATCTAAACTTTACTACACTCCGTTTCACGGCAAAATTCTCAAAGGCTTCTGTTTCTGCTGATGAGATTCCTTCCATCTTTTGTTCAGCATCTCTCTCCGCTCTTCCAGTTCCTCTTGTTTGTTTTCCAAGTGTAGCAAAAGTTGGGGTAGAACATGTTTCGGATTTTCCCGCAGTCTTTTAACAAGATTTTCCCGCAGTCTTTTAACAATAGAGAAACCTTGTTCTTTGTATTCTTTCCTTATGCAGCAGAGACTCAGAACACTGAAATATTCATCAATATTAATGATTTGATGCTGCTGGGGTGAATCCCTCAAGAGTTGCATCAAGTCCTTAGCAGATTCTACAGTTGCTTTGACACGGGACAAGCGAATGTCAAGTGTTAACATCTTATCTTCCATACTTTCCTGCCTTCTAGTACTATTATTTTCTTCACTACTGCTACTTGGTGATGCTGATGGTTTTGGAGTTGCATTCTTTTCCTCGGCCTTTCTGACTTTGTCCTCCTCTTTATTAATTCTCTTTTTACCCAAGATCAACTTAAACTCATCCACCAAATCTTGATTTTTATCACCAAAGATTTTGGCAGCTGCATCATAAACCTCCTTATAAGAAACTTTACCCTTTGAGAGTTCTTTAATAGCATCCAAGCATGCCAAATACACACCATGTTCGTTACTAAAACGTTTCTTGACTTTGTTCATGAAATCAATGCAAGGCTTTAACTTTGTCGTGTCGGGAACACTACTCATCTTCTTTCTGGATTGCCTAGGTGGTAGGGGTGGTAACGTTTTCCGTAATTCAGGAGGCAAGAACATTCGATAGCCATGTAACAAATCATCGTGCGATTTGAAAAGAGTCTCCAATTCTGAAACAAGAGTTTGAGGATCCAACTCTAGGTTTACAAAACAACGCATGAGTTGTAGGTAGGTGGCGTGGATGTTAGGGTGGGACTGTAAACACTGGTTGAAGGAGATGGCAGCACCAACACTAGAAGCCATGGTTAACACAAGACTGAGTTTGATTGTAAAGGGACAATGTAAACGGCAGGTTTGATCATGCAAGAGATTATATATATATGTGAAGTTCCTCAGAAACCTCAATCCTAAGTACGCTAGGAATAGGTTTATGTGTTTCCTAATAATATTAGAATTCACATATATATGTCAAAGGTACTATTCTTTGTTTCCCAAAATCGGTTTTTTTTTCCTTTCTTGTCAGGAAAACACGATATTTTCCATATATATATATATATATATTTATTTATTTTGGGTAATAACTTGTGAAATATTACCGTTAACAACGAAACTTTGTACAAATCTACATCCTTTAAACTCAAGGACATAGATCTCACTATAAACTCAAGGAAAACACGATATCTTTGATAAATGTTTCTGAGGTATATTTTGAGTCTTTAATTTAGGACGCTTTTAATTTAATTAATTGGTTTAACTCAACAAATAAGATACTAGAATGTATTCTTCCCATGCTTAATACCATATTTAGCATGCTCTATATGTCTGATCATATGTCACAAACCATTGCACGCCAATCAACTTGCAATGAAATTAAGGAATTTCTCGTGACTGTGAATTGATACTTAGTAGTATGCAGAGAAGATAACAGTTAGATATTCAAACCATATCGTGAAGTTACATAATGGTTGAACAATAACAAACATATCAGAGGAGATTGAGTATGCGGCCTTACCTGCCTAAAATGAATTTCAACCAAACGAACTCTATATGTATCAACAATATAATGTGTTAGTAGTCAAGATTTGTCTCATAAAGATAGTGAGATTTCTTCAGAGAAGCAAGGATTAGGAAAGGTTGAAGATGACATAGCTTTGGACAAAGTCTGATGTTTATTTCGACATACCAAGTCTTTTACTCTGATTGCTTTTGTTTTGTACACGTGGGTTAATCTGGAGCACACAAAAGAGAATATGCTGGAAGCAATCTTGGCCATTCATTTATATTAAAGACTGCTGGTTTCACACGTCTTACTGGAAGTTTCACACACAATGAAGAAGCTGATTTTGCTATGCAACTTATCCAACATCTTTTGGACTTATCTTTTATATTATTTGAGTTAATTAGATTTGTGTAAATATTTTTTGTATTTATCTTAGATATAGGAATCATGTATAAATATAGGTGAACAATGAAGAAGAAATACACAAGAAAATTTTCCTTTATAAAGTTCTCTATTTATTTCCAGTTCTTTATAATGCAGGTATTATCAATGCAGATACTAGTAGTAACTAGTATAGTACCTGCGCGATGCGCGGTCAATAATAAAGTAAATTAACAATAAAAAATTACTACTATGCTATTGTATAAAGATTTATTTTCCTTGAACTTTAGGATTTGGAGCATAAATTCGACACACATGAACTAATTTGTCAAGCAAATTAACACAAGAAAAGTCAAACATCTATAATTTTCAAATAAGTGCTCTAAACATAAGTTTAGCTAATATAATTAATAATATAGTTTCTTTCTTCATTTGTGTGGAATATTTTCATTGATAGCTTACAAAATTACATCATAATTTCATGTATAAGTTGAAATTTGTAATAAGATTTAGAAATAATAAAATCCATTCAAGTCTAAGCTAATTATATATACTATGTCTGGCACAACAATTTCAAATGACAACATTAAGTTTCAAAAAATGACGTACATGTTTACAATTTAAAAAAAAAAAACATTTCTTAAACGGAAAAAGGTAATAACACAGAATCCTATCTTTTTAACTTTTCATTTTGTGTCTCTGTTCTTAGGGCGTGGATGTGAACATATAAATAACGCATAAATATAGTTAGAGAGGTAAGTCATCCCTTCTTGTGATGAGATAGAACATGCTCTATCTCACAGTTGTAAGTTTTCTAATTCAGCTCTCCAAAAGTTAGTATTATGTTGGAGTGACTCATAATTTTTGTCCCTCCCCTATACATATTTCTATTGAGGGACATCAAAAGATAAAATGTACACATGTTTCTCTTCAATCAGAAGGAGTTCTTAATTTTCTTTTACTCGAAATGAAGCAAGTTGTAATTTATCCATGTTAAATTCACCTCTTGCTTCCATGGACGGCTACTCTTCCTCATCAAATCAAGTGAGATTGTCACAATTTAACCTATTATTGAATAATATGTCAGCCACTTTGTTGCCTTCTCTAAAACATTATCTCACACTTATATTCTCAAACTGATTTAGTTTGCTTCTGATCTCCATTATCATGTTTCAATGATTCCAAGGAGGAAAATAAGCTTCTTGTATCCAATTATTCAATAATTGAGAATCTATTGATAGTTTTTTCAAAAGTTTAATCAACAGTTGAGAATCATTCTCTACTTCTAAATTAGAAATCTCTTTGTCAATGCACCAATTTAATCCTATTATCAAGACCATCATCGGAGTAAAAGTTATTAGAACTATTATTGAGTGACATGACATAAGCAACTAACATATGTCTTTTGTGATAGCACACACAACCACCACCTTCGCATAAATTTGGATTATTCTTTGAGCAACCATCTACATTAGGCTGGACAAACCCAAGCGTATGACCACTCAATTGCAAATAATGATTAAAAAGATATAGCCATTCCAAACACCTCACAAAATAAATACTGCTTCAGAAAAGGACGAATCATATGAAACTATTTGTGCACAACCATATTTGTCTGGTGATAAATATATAAAATAACTCAATTGAAGGACATTTTAACATTATCAAAATTGTTTTACATCTTGCCTTCCAAATTTGCCAAACAATAATACTTGAAATAACTTGAATTGCCATCTTTTGAACATGATACACCAGTGAGCCATTATTTAATGAGCCACCATAAAATTTAAATGGAGTAATGCGTGAATTCCTGCTGGTTCCTTAGTTGCATCAGTGTTACCATGCATAGAAACACTAAATAAAGTGTCGAAATAAATCGCCATTAGCTCAAGGCTAATTGAATACAAAATCATGAAGCAGCAAACAGGATGACATACCATTTAAATTTGTTAAATGCACTCCCCTCTCTTAATAATCAATTGTCTGATTTTCTTCCTACTCAACTAATTTTCTCTACACTTAAAAGCTTATTCGTTTATGCTGCATCAGAAAAAATTACTTTAGATATGAAAATACCAAATACTATGTTTGTAGCTTTTAAGTATAAGAAAATAATAATAAAACCCCATAATTTAACCCCATAGTTTGTATGGTCATGACAGTAAATAAGAATAAGATTTATCCGCTACCTCATTAAATTTACATAATAAAGACTCCTTCTTCTTTAATTTTGGCTTGAACTGCTTTACCACTTGACTTCCTAAACCTAATAAAATCGAAAATTAAGTTCTACATCAAGTAGAATGTACTACATATAATAGGTGAAGATATTGGAATTCATTCCAACAAAAGTTTCATTTAATATAATTCAAAATCAAAGATCATATATGTTTGTTAGGAATTCAGTAATATATGTACAAAAAGATAGAATTATCATATCATACTTATCCTTATCACATAACAAAGAAATAGACTTAATTAGAGTAAAAATTTAATTACCATTCAGTTCACACTAACCACACTTCAATTTCAAAAAAAAAACTGTGCAGATTATGTTGGACATATTACTTGGATATATTAGATTCAAAATATTTTTATTACTTCATTCCCTCTAATGTCATGATTTATATTTTAAAAAGACTATTGTGAAGATTATATTGGAGATGTTATAGGATTTGTTTAATAGAAGATAAAGACGATTATATAATTATGCCATAGACAAACAGATGCATCACTCCAACCAACAAAAAAAGAAAGGAGAAAAGAACACATTTGAATATGGAATGAAGCTAAAGCACCAGTAAAGAATTAATATTCAAAAGAACGTAACAATAGCTAGAGAAATTTAAAAATAACCACTCTATTTGTTCACCTAAGAGTAACAAATAAACTCATGTCATTTCAACTTGTGGATATATATAGTGATTGCACAATTTCCGGATCATTTTTTTTTGGGTTAACAGAAAAGATTTTAGTACTCCAATAAAACACCTCAGTTACAAAATTGCTCACGTAGCTCCTATACTTGTCTATCTATCTAGCTCTTACTATCTATTGAAAGCTTCAATCAATTCTCTTTCTTTTCTCTTATGCTTCCTTGCTAACAATATTTCAGCTCTATATTTACATTCTAACTTTTATGTCTCACATAGGTTTTGTTGCCTAGGTACTCTTTGATTTCAAACTGTTTCATTTCTTGCCTTCCATATATGCTGACACTACAAATCCCTTCCTATTTTTCCCTGGACTCCTCTCTCCATGCGTCGCTAAATGCTTTGTAGAGTGCTTTGCCTTATCCCCATCTGCATCCAGTGGCCTACATCTTGAAGACATCTTGCTGAGAATTCACAATCAAAGAACAGGTAATCCAGTATTTCCCTACTTACTCCACACGGCATGCATTGTGTATCTTGACACACCCTAAATTTCTGTAGCATTTCCAGTGTCTGTAGCCTCCCATGCTTTGCCAGCCAGTTAATATAACAGTGCTTTGGTGTTTTCATTCTATTCCACACCCACCTTCTCCAAGGCCATGGTTCAGCTGTCCCTCTTCTCCATTTATATCCACTTGAGATAGTATATTTTCCATTAGGAGTGAGCCACCCTTTTTGTGCATAGCCCCCTGCAAACTTGTCTCTCATTTGACATATCTTTTTTGAATACCAGCTTGAATCCTGAGGAGGTGACTATACCCATATTCCAGAATCATTCTAAGTACCATTTATAATAAAAGTGTATCCACTATTGATCTATTCGATTTTGCTTTTTTGAACTGTCAAATTTTGCTTTTTGAGTACTAAACTTATTCAAGTCTATAAACCATTCCTACTTTTTTGATAAAACATTTCGGACGCTAAAACTATAATCTAAATATCTATAAATATGCCAAAACATCATAATTGTTTCACTGCGGCATAAAGCTTATCATTGTGCACGAACATAATTCGGAAAAACTTCACCAAAAAGATCTTACCATACCTTTTCATCCTATCAATATAATTTTCAAGGAGAAATGCAGTGTTTGGGTGTTCGCGTTCTAGGCAATATTCTCAATGCTTATCTGGATCATAACATGAAGCATTCTTGATGATTTTTCCAGGACCTGCAAGTGTAAATGACCTCATTATCATTTTGTTGAGAAATCAAGTCATCAACTAAACATTAATATAATATATGAAGTTACTGTAAATGGTAATGAAAGAAAATTCAGTCTCTTTTGACTTTGATAAATGAATTCCGCCATTTTTTTCAATTTCTTTTGAAACTTCACTTGATAGGATGTGCTAATTTGTGTAACCTATAAATGGTAAACGTTTGATTTGATCTTATGGGTAGGCTAGTGACGATGAAAATTCCTATTAAATTCACTCATTTGAAAGAGATAGATGTGAATTTAATTTAATTCTTATTAATATTTTTTCTTCACATAAAGTTAAAAAAATAGATTTAAATTACCACAATTCTTAGAAAGAAATATCCAGACATCCCTTACCTTAACTATCGGCCTTGAATTATTTGAAAAAGTTTATTCAGCTCTCTGGCCTATTCAGCACTTTGCAAATTGCATCTATATAAAATAGTCTAGATCTAGTTGCTACTCATTCTGATGAAACATCTTCTATGCACATTTTGGACTGAACAAAATAAAAACTAACTTGTTTATGATTAAAAAAGTCAATTGCTTGTGGCTGTCGTATTGGATTCTTTACGACACTTAGCTAACTCCACCAAAGAGCACCACCACTCTCCCCATTAGGTGAAATCTCAATAACTAAGTCAAAAATCACTCAATAGTTAACAAATTGTTCTAGTTTTGTTGTAAAATTATAACAAAGAATCATCGAAGATATTGTAATATTACTAATAAATAGCCATACCAAAGAAACATCATTTTACGCCTGGTCTAGATATGCCTTCCATGTCTCCCATAGAAGATGAAATCCCAAAAGTATAGCTTGCCCTGCATGTTAACATCTCAAAAGTGAGTTCATTGCTACAATAAACTTAATTGCATAAGGTTTTGTTTGTTCACACATTAATACAAAGTACAAATATGCAAAAAAATATTTTTTTTCTTGTATTAAGTACTACTGTAAATTTTTCTCAATTCTTTAAATTGTAACCACCTAGCCTCACTTCACCATCATCATACCCTAATGCTCCTACTATTATTATTATTGTTATTATTATTATTTGCCTAAAAAGGTCATGACAATACTTCTTCCTAACCCGTAACATTCAACCACTAATGTGTCGATTCAAGTGACAAAAAATTACATATATACGTTTTCTATATTTTCCTACTAAAGACTTTATCCTTATGTATGAATTAGTAACTCATCAGTGTTAACCTTTCTCTTCCCATTAATACTACACCGTCGAATGCATTAGTAGATGACGGTCATTGTTGTAAATCCAATAAAAAAGAAATCAAAGACTAATTAATTGCTTAGTTTCGAATATTCTAAGTACATAATAAGGAATAAAAAATAAAAGGGCTAAAGGAAGTACAAACAGCGATGCGGATGAGCAAAATCCCAATTGCAGACTTTTCTACCATCCATAATCTTGAAATCATTCTCACGTTTTCTGTTAATAAACCCACTTGAATTTGTGTTGAAATTCATTCTACTATTTTCTTCTTTCTTGAATGAGGACCTTGTGTTATTCGTAAGGACTCGTCTACCACCAGTAGGCTAAAATCACCAGAAGGCCTCAACCATGGATGCAACTATCTTTTGTGAAATTGCATTCTGGAGAAATGTCCTATGGTTTGTTTTGAGTGCAAAGGAACAGTTTTAAAACTGTCAATTTGTAATTACATAAAAAGCAGTTTAAAAACTGTCAAGTTGTGGTAAACATGTTTTAACTATTTATTTTTATGTTAAAGAGTAGCAGACTTTGTATAGGACTATTTTGGCATGATTGTTTTCCTTTTAAGCATTTTGAAAAGTAACTAACATTTTAAATTGAAAAAACTAAAAATTAAAAATAGTTTAAAAAAAAGGTTATATTCTAACTAAAATTCAAATAATAACTACTTTGTCCTAAAAAATTACACATGGTTTTTTTCTTGATATGCCACTTGGCTAAATATGATTGGCTATAACACTCCTTTTAATATATATATATATATATATATATATATATATATATATATATATATATGAAAATTAGTAAGGCGGGTAATAGTAATTCGGGTATTACCTATGCAAGTATTATAATGTAGAGATTATTTCAATCAATAATATATATTACAAATTAATATACAATTATAATTTAAAATATTTAGTTACTCCTTAAATAAATTAAAAAATATTCTTATTATTATGAGGGTTAGTTTCGTCATTCTAAATTCTAGTATTGCTAATACCCACATTACTAATTCCATCTTCTACGTCCCCGCATAAAATAATACACTGATTCCCGCATAACTTATGCGGGTATTAGATATGTGGAAATAAAAATTTTGAACCAAACATTGTATTAACAATGGAATGTTTTATGCGGATTATAATAGAAAATAGTTCCAAATAGGGTGTTCATGGTTCGGTTAAAAACCGGCCCAAACCGAAATCCAAACCAAACCGATTTAAATAACCGAATTTTATTGGTTTTGGTTTGGTTTGGTTTTTAATTTTTAAAAACCGATAATATTTGGTTTGATTATGATTTTATTAAAAATAATCGAAAAATTACCAAACAGAACCAAACATTTTATATATATATATATATATATATATATATATATATATTGTTTTTGTAATTATTGTATCGATATTTTATTTAGTTTAATTTTTTAAAGTTATATGGCTGAAGTTATATGTGATTTAACCATGCTTTGATTAAGAAGAAAGAAAAGTGTACACTTTTGAGTAGCATGTCTTTCTAGGAAGTTGAGCTGAAGAAAACGGCTTAGTGTTTCCATAAGAATTTAAATGAACTAAAATCAGGGCAACTTGATTGATAAGTTGGATCGCTCTCTTCTAAAAGAACTTAGTGTATCCATCATATCCTCTCATTTTATCCGAAGAGAATCAATTGGCGTGTTCATAACAGACTGGAGGGGAACAAAAATAATGTAGAAATATTTCAAGGCATTGGCATGAGCTTCTCACTAATCCAGATATCTTTTCAGGCTCCTTAAACCAATTTTTGTACAAAAATATAAGGCAACCACTGTCCAACAACCACGTTGATGAGACTCTTGAGAATGCAATGTTTGTGTATTTTAGAAAGAAAGAACAAAGAGTTTGAATAACATATCCAGTATAATCCCACAAGTGAGGTCTGGGTACTTGGAGTTGGAAGTACAAATTATCAGTATTAGCTCATTCTTATTAAGCTGAGACTATAGCTTTAATATTGGAACAATGATCAATCTCCCCTCTGTTGTAGCATGATAGGCTTTATCAAACTCTTTTCTACATCTTTTTTTTTTTTTGGCTGTAGTCAGTCATAGACTCATAGTCATATCGTTCTCTTCATAACCAAGGTTTGAATATGAGTTGCTTCGATTTCCATTCTTCCATCTTCCCCTTGGTTTGGGTCGTACCAGGATATACTAATGTGATTTAACAGGACTAGCTTTATGTTAGATGCTGAAAATCTTAATAGAAGTGATTGGAAAGAAAGATAATTTTATTGGCAATATACTGTGCAAGAATCTTAAACACAATCTATAACCAACAAATCTGTCCGTATGGAGTGGACAAACCTCCAGATACAAATATTTCAAAGATAAGAGAGATACCCTAAAAACTAATCCTTACTAGGTATTTATAGGAAAGATAAAACATATTAGTTACTACAGACAACTAAGAAAACTGTAAAGTCTAATCTGAAAGTTTGCTAAAATAGTGGCAAGTGGTGGAGACAATCAAGGAAGCAGTTCTTTTGTTTGAAGTAGTTGGACTTGATCAAAACTGTTCATTTCTTTATTTCCTTTTCCACGTTTTTTCCTGAAATATGTCTTCAGTGGTGGGCTCGTATCAGTACACCCCTCCTGAAAATACGCCTTGTCCTCAAGGCGAAATGAAGGAAACTGACCAGCAAGCAAGTCATAGTCCTCCCAACTAGCTTCTTCAACAGGACGGTCGCGCCATTGGATGAGCAATTCCAAAATGGGAACACCAGACTCTTTCACCCAACGGTGCAGCAAAACTTTTTCAGGCTCGACCATGAATTCCAAATCAGGAGAAAGTGGTAGGTGTGGAGGAGATGAAGTATCAGAAAAGCCACGTGCTGGACGAAGCAGGGAAACATGAAAAATTGGATGCACTCTTGCTGATGGAGGTAGTTGTAATTCATAAGCAACCGGACCAACCTTGCGAACAATTTTGTAAGGACCAAAAAATCGAGGAGAAAGTTTCTCATTTGGACGTTTGGCTAGACTCTTCTGACGATAAGGCTGTAAACGCAGTAGAACAACATCACCCACATTAAAAGATATGTCACGACGCTTAGAATCAGCTTGCGCTTTCATACGGGATTGAGCCTTCACGAGGTTGCTATGCAATACCTTTAACATCTGATCACGGGCTACGAGCTGCTCTTCAAGATCCACAAGTTTAGTTTCACCTGGAACAAAGGGATGCAATGGAGGAGGATCCCTCCCATAGACAACCTGAAAAGGAGTCATTTGGGTAGAGGAATGGTAGCCCGTATTGAATGAATACTCAGCCCAAGCTAAATACTGATACCACGATTTAGGCTTTTCATGAGCAAAGCAACGCAAGTAGGCTTCAAGGCACCGATTGACCACCTCTGTTTGGCCATCAGATTGAGGATGATACGAAGTACCCATACGGAGCCGAGTACGACTAAGACGAAAAAGTTCCTGCCAAAAAGCACTTAAGAAAATAACATCACGATCTGAAAGAATAGATCGAGGTAAACCATGCAACCTGACAATTTCCTTACAAAATAGGGCAGCCACTGTTTTCGCAGTAAATGGATGAGATAACGCAAGAAAGTGGGTGTACTTGCTAAACCTGTCCACTACTACAAGAATGGTGTCAAAGCCTTGTGAAGAAGGAAGTCCAACAATAAAATCTAACGAAATGTCTTCCCAAACTCTGTCAGGAATGGGCAGGGGTTGCAAAAGACCGCTTGGAGCCAAAGTCTCATATTTATGCTGCTGACAAATCAAACAATTCTGAACAAATAACTTCACATCATGTTTCAAACAAGGCCAGTAAAAATTTGCAGCAACCCTTTTGAGTGTTTTTAGATATCCTCCATGGCCTCCTGTTGGAGAATCGTGTCCCTCTGCAAGAATTTTAGCTTTAAGTTCAGGATAATCAGGGATTACAAGTCGAGACTTGTAGTAAAGTTGATTGGATGCCAGTGAAAAATCTGGAACAGAAGACTGGTCAGAAGAAAGTTGATCTAAAATCTGCTTGGTGTATGGATCAGCTTCAAGTGCTTCCCTTAAAGTGCTGAACTCTAATGAAACCGGCATTGCTAGAGTAAAAAAATCAGCATGTTGAGGACGCCTGGACAGAGCATCCGCTCCTTTATTTTCAATACCCGCCTTATAGACAATAGTGAAATCAAATGGCAGCAACTTCATCAATAACCGTTGTTGTTCACCTGTGGTTACCCTTTGATTTAAGAGGTATTTTAGGCTACAATGATCAGTAGTGACAAGAAAATGCCGACCCAAAAGATAGTGCTTCCACTTTTGTAATGCAAGAACCAAAGCCAATAACTCACGATCATAAGTAGATTTAATCCTGTTAGAAAAGGAAAATCCCTTACTGAAATAAGCTAGAGGATGAGTTTGTTGTAGTAGAATAGCACCTACACCATCGGCTGAAGCATCACATTCAACAGTGAACTGTTGGGTGAAATCCGGTAAACGAAGGACAGGGACTGAGGTCAAGACTCTTTTAAGATGCTGAAACGCCTCCTCTGCTCTTGTATTCCATAAGAAAGCATCTTTTTTGGTCAAATCTGTCAGCGGACGAGCAATGATACCATAGTTTTTAACAAACCGCCGATAATAACCTGTGAGCCCTAAGAAGCCTCGAAGTTCCTTGACATTCTTTGGCAAAGGCCACTCTAGGACAGCAGATATCTTTTCTGGATCCACAGCTACTCCTTTTTCAGAAATCACATGTCCGAGAAACCCAATTTGAGATCGTGCAAACATGCACTTTTTGGGATTAGCAAAATAAGAGTTCTTGGAAAGAAGGTGAAGGGCTATTTGGAGGTGTTGTTGGTGTTCTTGGACGCTGGAGCTATAGATTAAAATATCGTCAAAGAAGACCAATATAAACTTCCGGAGATATGGTCGAAAAAGATCATTCATTGCGGATTGGAAGGTGGAAGGAGCATTAGTGAGTCCGAAAGGCATCACAAGAAATTCATAATGGCCTGAATGAGTTTGGAAAGCAGTTTTATGGATATCATCTGATTGGACACGAATTTGGTGGTACCCTGAGCGGAGATCAATTTTGGAAAAAACAGAGGCTCCATATAGTTCATCCAACAACTCATCAATGTTAGGTATAGGATATTTGTCAGGCACAGTTATCTTGTTAAGGCTGCGATAATCAACACAGAACCTCCAGGTTTCATCTTTCTTTTTAACCAGTAAAACAGGGCTTGCAAATGGGCTTGAACTTGGACGAATAAAACCAGATTTCTGTAATGTATCCACTTGGTTTTCGATTTCAGTCTTTTGAGCATGTGGATAACGATATGGTCTAATATTTGGAGGCTTGGAATTTGGTAACAAGGGAATGGCATGGGAATGTGTTCTGAAGGGAGGAAGGGATGTTGGTTCATGAAACACAGATTGAAATTCCTGTAAAAGTGTCTCAATAGGATTACCTGGTGTCTCTGAAATTTTCTTAAAAGACTGAAATGAAGCTCTTGCTAAGTTGGCGGACTTAACACCTTGCAACTTGTAACGCTTCCCTTGCCAGTCAAAAATCATGAACATGTCCTTCCAGTTGGCTTGAACAGTGTTAAGAGATGCTAACCATTTTATGCCCAAGACCAAATCAGCACCCCCTATGGAGAAAGGATAGTAATCTTGTGTAATGGTGAGACCTGGCAATTCAACTTTCAGATTTCGACAAACCTTATCACAACGAATTACATCACCATTCCCAATTTGTACCCCAAATGTTGGAATGGTTTCTACTGGAATATTAAGCTCACCAACAACTGTTTCAGCAACAAAATTATGTGTCGACCCACTATCCACAAGGATTAAAACCTGCCGCTGATTTAGTGAACCTTGAAGTTTCATTGTAGCACCCACAGAATGTCCTAAAATTGCATGGAAAGAAATTTCAGCAAGGTCAACTTCCGGTGTTTCACCTTCGTCACCATTAACCTCAGTCTCATCATGCATTTGTTCTCCTTCAGTGAACTCCATTGCAGAAAAATTCTTTAATTTGCATCTGTGACCTGGCATGAATTTTTCATTACAACGATAACAAAGTCCTTTGGCAAACTGGTTTTTCCGTTCAGCGTCCCATAGTCGACCTTGTTGGGGTTGAATAGAGTTTCTACCAGGGTGATTTGCAGAAAAAGATGAGTTAATGTTGTCTGGTGTATTTTTAGTAAAGGAAGAAGGGGCTTGTGTGATGGATTTGTTGTGTGTGATCCAATTAGGCCCTCTGTTGCTGCGAGGCGGAACTAACTTTTGCTCAAATTCAAGAGCTAGACTCATGGCTCTGTACACTGTCCTCGGCTTGTGAATCCTAACATCAGATTTGAGTTCCTCCTTTAACCCATTCAAAAATACACCCAGCAGGCAATGGTCTGGCCAATTTGTGACTCTTGAGGATCGCTTAGCAAATTCTTGACGATATTCTTGAACAGATCCGATTTGCTTTATGCTACAGAGATGCTCATCAGGATTTTGAAATTCTGCAGGACCATAATTTTCCTGAAATGCTTTAACTAGTTCTTCCCAGTAAAGTAGTGTTCTTTCACGATTGATCCAAGAGAACAAATCAAGAGCATCTCCTTCGAGATACATAGCAGCGACATCGACTTTGAAATCATCAGGAGTTTGATAGTAACGAAAATACTTCTCTGCCTTTAAAATCCAACCTCTAGGATCTCCTCCTTCAAATCTGGGAAACTCCATTTTTGTGTAGGGCCTACGGGAAGAATTTTTGGAACACCAAGGACTGTCAACATCATCTTCCTCTTCTACCTCAACAGTTTTGCCTCTGTCACGAGTTTGGTTACTAGTTTCCCCTTGGGTGTGTCGAGTTTGGGCTTTCAAGGCTGCAACCTCCGCTGCCAGAGAATCAATTGTGTTCAGTTTCAATGCAATGGCTGATAACTGTTGTGCAATTGAGTCTGCATTGAGAGGGTCTTCTTGGCTATTAGTAGATCTGGTATTCACCATTTTGGATCTCTGCTCTGATACCAAAATGTTAGATGCTGAAAATCTTAATAGAAGTGATTGGAAAGAAAGATAATTTTATTGGCAATATACTGTGCAAGAATCTTAAACACAATCTATAACCAACAAATCTGTCCGTATGGAGTGGACAAACCTCCAGATACAAATATTTCAAAGATAAGAGAGATACCCTAAAAACTAATCCTTACTAGGTATTTATAGGAAAGATAAAACATATTAGTTACTACAGACAACTAAGAAAACTGTAAAGTCTAATCTGAAAGTTTGCTAAAATAGTGGCAAGTGGTGGAGACAATCAAGGAAGCAGTTCTTTTGTTTGAAGTAGTTGGACTTGATCAAAACTGTTCATTTCTTTATTTCCTTTTCCACGTTTTTTCCTGAAATATGTCTTCAGTGGTGGGCTCGTATCACTTTATTTACTTCATTGAAAGTGATTGGGACTGAAAATTACCTGTGACATGTTTAACTTATGTAGTCATTACTCGACACACTTCTTGCTTGGTGATCGGGATTTGGGACTACCAGATATGGCAGGTGCTAGTTATTTATACATTTTCATACTGGTGGCAGGAACTCTCAGCTAATGCAGGTTTATCTATTGCAACCAATCAAAGTTCCCAACACTATAATACTACATTCCAATACACTTTCTTCAATGGTGATTGGAACTCTCAGAACATTATCTTCAAACTTCATTCTTTTATGCGATCTATAGCAATGTGCCAAGATTAAATTATAACATAGTTACCTAGTGCATGGTACTAGTGGGGTTTTCCATCCAATAGGTATGAGTTCAGTTCTCATTGTTCCCTGTTCAATAGATGAAGAATTCCACTAGAGTTTCATTTCTGCTTTTGAGCTTTATGCCAACTTTCGTGCAGCTTACCACTGAACTCTTATCAGATCATCGTTCTGCACTCCAATTGACAAAACTTGAGCTAGTTTTGCAGATTAAATTCTCCAACCCCACATAACTTGTCATACTTTTGTGTAATAGAGCGAAATTTCTCCTTGCCATTCCATTTGTCAAAATAAGGTAACACAGAAGTTTGTAGCCTGAAAATTCTTCAACAATTTGATCATCTGACCGAGGACAATGTATATTAACATCATGTTAAAGGGGTTGCAGCTGTTTGAACATAGATTTGTTTACTAAGGGGTGACATTTCATCCATCTATTCAAAAGACTGAATTTGAGAAGTAGACCTATAGGCCCACTTGTATGCCAAGTTTGAGAGCTCAGACAGCCGCAGCTATGAACAGATTCTAGCATAATCCTTGTGGCGCAATAGGCAAATACAAAATTTAGACATTGGGAAGTAAAACAAACGAACTTTCTTAAATGCCTCTTAGCAGCTTCAAAATAAAAATTCACGGGTAGGCTCCAAGAAAATCATTAGCTAGCCCTGTAGTTTCAGTGTGATTAGGAATTTGTAGATAGTTCAAATAAAGCTGTAAAATCAGCACGGTTCTTGGTGTAACTGCAGCAGATATAACATAAAATGAGTAACTAGCTAAACTCTCTGGATCACAACTGAATTGGCTAGGCCTGCTTGCTCTATTGTCTGGTCCAGATCAGAGAGCTGCTTGGGAGGAAAACCCATTGTCTGAAGTTGATAACTCCTTGATCCACCAGGCCTTGATGCATCAATAAACCCTCGTATATCTCTGATAGTGTGTTGGAAGTTGAACCGAGAGACCATTCGGGTACCATCTGCCAACCTTAGTTGAATTGAGGTTGAAGGCTGTGACTGATCAACAACTAGGCCCACTGATGGTGATGGAGCTGCCGTGACTGATGAGACAGCACCAACCGACTCTTCCTGTTCAGCATTGCTAGTGCTACCTAAAGTTCTTCCCACACCCTGAAATGGAGCGTGACGCTTCTCTGATACCTACAAGTAAAGACCACACAGCAGATAAGAAAAGACTAAAAATCATTACTGTGAACGGCAACGGAAAGGCAAGACCTTTGCTATACGAGGAAGAAGTACTTACAGGGCAGTTCTCCTCTCTCCTTGCCAGATTAACTCGGACAGATGTCCTCCTATCTGCTGGTTCAAGTTCTTTTGGGCATTCAGACTTCCGGATACTCTGTATTACACATACCAAAATATTAATTGCAAGTCTGAAGGAGAAAAACAACAAGCACAAGTCATATTGTGGTTCTACGGTACCTAACAAGAAGATTTCTCCCCCATACCAAGAAAAAAGATCTCAAGGAAAATGATTATCATGGAACGTCAGATTATGTGCTATACAAAGAAGGGGGTAAGGGCTTAGTTAAGAAATTAAATTCAACTACAACATTCATCATTCAAAAGAAAAAGGAAAACATTAAATGTGGGGGATGTTATGTTTTAAGTTTTCAAAGCGGGGGTGGGGGAGAATTGTTGACAACATGTACAAACAGCGATATAAAAGTCACACAAACATTTCAGAATTAGACATGGCAAGGACAGAACTGGTTTTTTTTATAAGCTTCTAGGGAGCACCCGAGACACTCATGTTTAATTATTCAGCTCCTGCAACATGCACAATCATTTTTCTACATGCACAATGCTTCAATAGTAGCATGAGTCAATTACCTAGTCCAAAGGTCATTTCTATATGAGAGCTCATAATAAAACCCATGAGCTGAATTCCACGTAAGATATCAAAGTTATTAAGTTTTGTATTTACAGGTTGAATGATGCCATCACATTAACTAGCCTGAGATGGAGGTTTTGACTAGGAAACTGCAAGATCCAATTTGAGCCCAAAGGCCTATCACCAAGCTCCTATAGAAGATTAGATTGAACATTGCCTGTATTTATATAAATGCTCAGAATATATCAGCTTCAATTGTAGAATACAAAACTTCAAAAATTTAGAAACATGCAAATTTTTGTGAACACCTAGTACAACAAGAGGAGGTTTAGTTGACTCAGCTGAAAATCACACGTTTTTTAGTGAATGTACAACCACAAAGATGAGAAACTACAAGTAACATTAACATGATTGACAATACCTCTAAGAAAGAAGCATTTTCTGGATCATCAAACCTCCGCAAGGGCCCATCATCTATAGTGAACCCATTGGTCCAGAAAGTGATGGTATGAGTAACACTCTCAGGTGGCTGAGGAGCAGAGGACACAGTCTCACCAGTAAGTCTTCTAGAAGTTCCAGAAAAGCTTCTTGAGCCAGAAGATGCAGGAGGTGGTTCAACAGCTGCATATTGTCTAGCTTGATCAAATATCGCATTCACATCATTTGCTTTAGATGGATCTTGAACAAGCATTCCGCTACAAAAAGACTTTGATCAGAAAATTACGATAATGCAATCCTCGACCACATTACGAGTCTGAATAGTATTCAAGTGTATCCATGTAACTGAACATATTAAGAATCCAGAAATATGCATTTAAGATATTTGATTTCTCTGACTCACGGCAACAGAACAGGAATTGGACAACGCAATCCAGTGACAGATGAAAAGAGAACATGTAGTTAAAATGATCTACGATCATGGACCAGAATCAAATCCTCATACAACACTGCATTTTAATTTAGGCAGAATACAAGTGATTGCTGAAAGTGTGACTTTAGCGGCGCTGCGGTGATTCTGGCTGGAAAATGAAGAATGTGGCATAGATGTGTAGGACCCAATTGATCAAATATGCGGAGGAATTAAACCGACGAAATTTTCTTTTACTAATCAAAACTTGTCTGAATTTGGTGGTGGTGGTGATTTATCCAACAAAAATCACTAATTCCGGTGGTGGTGAAAATTTTATCTCACCAATTGATTGAGTTGGCTGGTGAGTTTCTAGCGGAAGGTGGTGGAGCCATTGGTGTGGGTTGAGGAGACATTTTTATTGGGGAAGAAAGTGAAAAATATTATGAAAGAAATGAAAAATGTAGTGGAACCCACATAAAAGCAATTTTAACTAAAAGAGAAAGAGAAAAAACAAAAAAACACAACTCACGCACTCAGAATGATGTGAAATACACTATATTTGCCATGTCACCATAAGGGATTTACGAGACATACTGGGGACGACATGAGGTGTCTAGTTGGTCACTAGGCAAGTTGAGTTGTCTATATGGGAATTGGGTACAACATCAAGGGGCCATCTATGTATTCTGCCTTTACTTTATCATAATCCAAACATTTTTAAAATACTCAAATACATGAATAAACCATAAAGCCCCTTTCACACAACATCAGCCCTATTGGGATATCTCATGACATCATAATTGTAATAACATTTCAGTATTTACACCACCAATTTGCGAAAAACAGGGAGCTTATAGGATAAACTAGTAGGAAAACACCGTGGACACATACGTACAACAGAACCCCATACATCACCGAAACTTGAAGCTGATAGTGTTTCAACTCTCAGAACCTCCCATTTGTTGTTTATTTGTTTCTGACGATTGAGAAATCCTTTAGGGTTAGAGCATGGTTCGAAGCTCAATAGATAATAAGCCCTCCCTTCTACCTCTCTCCAGCTAAATATTAGGCTTTTGTATGTATCAGTGTTCAAACTTGTTACGTGCCTCAACACCTCCTCCTCAACTATTAGGCAAGGTTTCGTTGGCTTAGATAAAAAAGTACCAACCCAAACATGTCACATTGATAAGAAGCCACATCATGCAACAATATCATTTCATCATACACATAACAAGACAACAAAGGGTCTGAATAGTGTTCAATGTGATGGAATGAAGACCATCGAAGACTATGATCTAAATAACATAATTAATTTTTTTTTAAAAACAATACGATACTAACATCAGCAATTTCACATACTCCTTTTCTGTACCAAGAAATCCCAAGGGCAGTGGAACATGGTGGGCCTGCCACTCTACCACTCTGCACTTACATACCAAGCTTTTGTGTGCGAGAGGGTTCGAAGTGTGACGTGCGCCTAACCCACACGTCACAAGCTAATCTCTTGCGACTAACCCAAAACCATAGGGGCCAATTTTGATATATTCCTCGGTATCATCATTGCCTCAATTTTGGAACATCAATAAAATACTCTACGTAATCCACTTAAATACCACAAATGACACGCTGAGCTCTTAAGATTGAACCAAAGCCCTAGAGGTCAATTTTGATATCATAAATTTTCTCAATCAGTAACTTCAAAAATATCACACTATCAATTCTAACTAAAAACAAACAAAAGTAAAACATCAAGACAAATAATAAAGTAACAGCAGCATCAGCAGCAGTAGTAATTGTACCTTTTTTCACCGCCAGTATAATACTCCTGAGGCTCATCAGAATCACTACCAGACCCAGCAGCAGCCCTCCGATTCAGATCAGAAAAGCTATGAATTCCACCACTTCTCCTTCCACCACTAGAAGTTACAGGGTTTCTTCTAGGTGGAGGCGGAGATGGGGATCGAGACCGCGACGGAGACCGGCCTTGGGAAGCAACAGCCGCAGCAGAAACAGGAGCATCATCATCGTTACCATCAACAGCAGCAGCAGTAACAGCAGGGAGAGAACTGTTTTCGAAGAAAGTGGAAACGGCAGAATCCAAATCGAAGTTATGGCTTTCAAGGAAAAAAAGGGCTTCGGGTTTAGAAGATGAAGTGATTTCAATGAATGTGTTTACAAGTTGTTCTCTGTCGGCGCTCGGATTTTCCATCTTACTCCTCTCTTCTCCTTCTACTGGAACTGGTACTACTCTTTCTTTTCAAGAGGCAGAGTTTGGTATATATTCCTTTCTTTTTCCCGAAGAAATTGATATTTCTCCTCCTTTTTTTTACACCCTTCTTATTGGAGGGTTTTTTTTTTTTTTTTTTCTACAAGTCAAATTCAAGTATTTTGTTAGTGGATTTATGACTTGTGAAGGAAAAAAGGCAATATATATATATATATATATATAAAATTAAAAAAAAAGTTCTTTCTAATTTATTATAGGAGTAGTAATGTTTTCTATGTAAAAAAAAGTATTTTAACGCAAAAGTACAATATTTAGAAGTTAATAACCAAACATAACAATATTTTAGCAAAATTATCCCAATATAGAGGAAATGAAAAGTTAATTACAAAATCAGCAAAAACATAACATTACAAATCACTACATTCTTCTCCCTATTTTTCTCAAAGTCACTTTTCCTCCTCCTATTTCCCCTTATTTCACTTTTCCTCCCATCATTTCCATCAATTTCACCTTTACTCCTCTCATTTCCCCCAATTTTACTTTTTCTCCTCCCATCCTTACTGTATCTCGTTATATCTCACTGTATTTTGATGTTTCTCAAGTACCAACCACCTTGTATCTCGTTGTATTTTTCCGTATCTCGTTTGTATCTATATTGTTTTGCACCGTATCTAATTATTTCTAGACTGTATCTTAGCTATTTCTAGACTATATCTGCGTTGTTTTCAAATTATTTCTGCATCGTTTCAGCACTGTATCTGCGATGTTTCAAACTGTTTCAGCATCATTTTAGCACTGTATCTGGCGCGGTTGTAAACTGTTTTGTATCGTTTCACCACTGTATATGCGTTGTTTCAAATTGTTTCTGCATCGTTTCAGCACTGTATCTATGTTGTTTCTACATCGTTTCAACACTATATTTGACGCTATTTCAAACTGTTTCTGCATCGTTTCAGCACTGTATCTGCACTGTTTCTGCATCATTTCAGCACTGTATCTGCGCTGTTTCAGCACTGTTTCAGCATCGTTTTAGGTTGTTTTGCATCGTATCTAACTATTTCTAGACTGTATCTAATTATTTATTTCACATTATTTTTTTGTATTTTGTTTCAAACTTTTTCACTAGTTGTTTGTATCATACTGTTTTAATGTCGTTTCAGACTGTATTAGATTGTTTTTACAAGAGTTTTAGATTATTTCAACGCCATTTCAAAACTGTATCATACTGTTTCAACATCATTTTAGACTGTATCATACTATTTCAACAGCTGTTTCAGATTGTTTTAATAATGTTTCAAAGATGTTTCAGTGAAACGGAGGCAAAGTAGCCAAAATAAACTGTTAAAATAAGGACAGAACAAAGTTAAGCAACATTCCAATATTGTGGTTTAGCAAAAGAAGAGAATTTCATATGTACCAGGTCGAGTAGATATCTCAAAAACATATGCCTTATTAATTACATCTCCAGCTCCTTTCACTGGTAAACATTAAAAAACTGATACAACTACATGTTTAACTGACGCAGGATCTTTAAATCATAAAAGCTTTCCTTGTTTTAATATGAACTAACGACGACGCCATGTTTTGATGTACTCGCCTTGTTTTGTTAACCACCCGATTCGTTTTCTGTTTGACCAGAATTCAATTTCGGAGTAGTTTGTTGAGCCTGGATTTGCTCCGGTTACTGATCGCCATAGATTTTCCATCTTTTTAAAGTGGTTTTTGAATCGGGTCGGGATGAACGGGTTTTGGGATTTGGGGGATTTATTGTATCACCAACGATATGAACTGGAGTAGATTTTTATATTGTTTTGCTTTGCCGAGAAACCATTATTGGGCAGCGAAGCTTCGTCTTCTGCCACTGTTGGGGGGACACGAGATCTGAAACCGCGGGGAAACCATCAGAAAAGCGAAGTGAGACGGAGAGATCGGGCTGCCGCTGGAAATAGAGAAGGGTAGTTGTGGTGGGGATGAGGTTGAGAAATTTCAATAAAAGGGAATGGTAATGGAAAAATGAAATATGATATGAAAAGTATTGATATGCCTTGTAATTTGAAAAGTATTGCTAATTTTTTTATAATTAAGTGGTCAAATTTATATATTTTATAAAAAAACCCTAAAATACATACTCAAATTTCAAAAAATTTCACTGTGCGCCGTCTATAAGGAGTGGTTTTGTTTGACACGGAGCCAAGACTTCTGTTACACCCCGTACGTCTAAATTGTCGTATATCATTATAATATCATGTTAAGAATGATTTAAGTGAGTTTAAAGTAATAATATGACCATATATGATGTTTATATGTTGAATATAAAGTTTGGGAAAAATCAGATTTAAGTTGCGGAAAAACCGACTAAGGAATTGCCTTGTAACAGAGCTTTTTCAGCAATTAATTTCATGTGTTATATGAAGTCTTTTGGGGACATATCATATATCAAATTAAAGGTCTTGGAGTGTAGTTTCCAACACTTTTAACGGTTTGCTCATATAACTTATAGATAAAAAGATATGAGCGTCAGAAGTCAGACCAGAAAAAGGGCCATAAGCGCAAAAGAGGACTGTAACTGAAATATTTCGAGTATAAAAGGAAAAAACCTCCTCCATCTCGTCATTTCCAGAAACTTAGTGATAGAAACAGTGTTCTCTTGGGTGCTAAAGACATTTTGATGTTTTTGAAGAAAGAACATTGATCTTAGCTCGAAATTGAAGACAGATTGCGTCAAAACGCTCTACGCGATTAGGGTAACATTATGCTACCTTCAATTTCGTCTATAGTTTGAGTTTTAGAATTACTTCATAGCTAAGTAAAGTATCTAAATTCTATTTTATAGCTTGTTTAAGCTTTAGAAGGTGTGGAATTCAAAGGAACGAAGTTTAGAAGCTAGAAACATCAAAGGTATGTAAGGCTAAACTTTCTTTTGGCAAGGCATGTATCTTTTAGATTTTGAAGCTTTTATTAGTTTCAAACTTAGTATTTCTTCTGAGAAACTTGTATGGTACCAAGGAAACCTTGTATATACTTAATTTGGTACTAAAATCCAAGGTGAAAGACGTCCAAATCAGAAAGGCAAAACGTTTCAAAATCTGGAAAATTGTTTTGAACTTTGGACAGTTGTTAGTATATTGATCATAACTCCTGATACAAAATTGATATTAAGATGATTTAAGAATCTACAGAATCCCAAGACATATCTCTACAACTTTCATGAAGACCATGAGGTCTATAACCTTTATCTGCACCCTCAAAACTATGATGCAATACTGTCTAGAAATTCTGTACATCCGTGGAATTGTTACGCCACTCTCATCTTGTTATCCAGTTAATTTGTTTATGTTATCAGTTTATCCGGGTATCCATTCCCGTGTATAATATAGTGCTGGTTCTGTTTTGCGGATCATCCAGTTTCAGTGGAAACTCTGCCGAAATTTTTATAAAAATCAAAGAGTTAGACAAATTCTAAGTTTCAGGTTGTGTCTACAATTCCATCCAGAGTTTTCTTATCATTCCTTTGAGTCCATATATATTGTTGCCACATGTGTTATGCCTCATACATGCTTATGCTTATATTGTGATCATGTTATGTGTGATTTGGAGTCCCCCATAGAGGTTGGACATTGGACACATAGTCCGGTCGCGTGTGATACTACCCGTCTGGGGGATACAGCCCCTCTGGTTCAGGCGGGAGTTGAAACACCTAGTGTGACCGGGTGTCATTCACACACTCTGACCAGAGAGACTAGATGTTACTGGCTGGGGGGGATATAGCCCATAACACCCACCAGGTTTGTTATATACGCGTATATAGCCACATTATGCACTGCATGATTATACATGAGGCTAGTTCCAGTTTTCAGTTACCTGATTTGGGGGGATACAGCCCATAACGCCAGACAGGTACTAGTTCAGATGTTCAGTTACCTGATTTGGGGGGATATAGCCCATAACACCAGACAGGTACCAGTTCAGATAACAGTTCAGTTTTAGCTCGGTACCAGTTATCAGTTCTCAGTTATCAGCCACCAGTTCTTAGCGTCAGTATCAGTTGACAGTTATCAGTTCCAGTTTCTAGTAACCAACTATCAGTCATATTACAGTTATTTATCAGTATAGTTCAGCTCAGTCTTCAGTTCCAGATTCAGCTAGACTTCAGTTTATATTCAGATCATGTTTAGTACGTTCTTCAGATTTCCAGCTATATTGCTATGCTCTAGCTCATATTTACATATCTATATTGCAGCCTTACAGTTTCATTCAGCTATGACATATTATATTCTCATGCCTTACATACTTGGTGCATATCGTACTCACGCCCTTTTCTGGGGCGCTGCGTTTCATGCCGCGCAGGTGCAGATAGATCAATGCTTGGACCATGTTAGTAGGCCATCTATCAGCTACTGGAGTCACTCCGCTTACTCCCGGAGTTACTTATCTTTTGGTATGTGTACAGTCAGCCAGTTTGGGTATGGCGGGGCCTTATCTCGTCCTTTGTATATTCAGTTCATCACTCTTAGAGGCCTGTAGATATGTCCCTGTGTGGTGCAGTCAGTATGTTATGTATGTCAGCTTATGTTAGCCTTGTCAGCTATTTGCATTGCATACTCCTTATCAGCTAGGTTTATGCTTATTCTATTTATCAGTTATAATGGTTAGCAGATTATCAGCAGAATTAATGATGATCGATACTTAGTGTTGGTCATCCGTCGTGACCCTAGGTTGGGTCGTGACAAAAGTGGTATCAGAGCAGTTCAGTCCTAGGGTGTCTACAGGCCGTGTCTAGTAGAGTCTTGTTTAGGAGTATGTTGCGCGCCATACTTTTGAACAGGAGGCTACAAGGCACTTCAGGACAGTTGTCTTTCCTTCTTCTCTAGATCGTGCGATAGAGCCATGATTATAGAATTCAGCCCTCTAACAATAGTAATTTCAGCAAAGCGATGCCGCAAAAGAAACTAACAGCTGCCCAGAAGGGCAAGGTTATTGCCGGTCAGGGTATTAGTGGAGTGCCACCTAAGGTGGATGAGAGTGAGGAGTCCAGACCTGAGGCTCCATCCGAGGCCTCACAGATCCTATCAGTTCAGGGTAATATTAGAGGTACTGCAGCTACTATACCTCCACCTTCTCTGCCTGATAGTCAGGGGCAGGAAATGAGGGATGCCATCAGATTATCGACCAGTGTTGTAGTTGCTCAGACTAGACAACACAGTGCAGATGCCCAGGGAGATGTTGGATCCAGGATCAATGATTTTATCAGGCTAGAGCCTACAGTCTTTACTGGATCCCGTACAGGAGAAGACCCTCAGGATTTTCTATTGAGGATAGCCAGAGTGTTGAGGGTTATGCACGTGTCAGACACAGAGTCAGTAGAGTTGGCTGCATTCAGATTGCATGACCTAGCAGCAGGGTGGTATCAGACATGGGAGCTATCTAGAGGGTCAGATGTTACTCCGGCGACTTGGAAGGAATTCTCAGATGCCTTCCTTTATCAGTATATGCCTATAGAGACATAGGGAGCCCGTGCTAATCAGTTCCTGACCTTGAGACAGGGAATTTTGAGTGTAGAAGAGTATAATAATTGCTTTAATTCTTTAGCATGGTTTGCCCCTACGGTGGTAGTGAGTATAGAGGATAGAATTCATAGGTATATATATATAATGGGACTAGCTCCACACCTAGTGAACGAGCGTATGACAGTTGCTATGCAGTCATGTATGAACATAACATTCAGGCATTTGCTTTGTTACTTGAGGAGAGGAAGCAAAAATAGAGAGCCGACAGGGATAAAGTGCTAGACAAGAGGGGCAGATTTTCTGGTTCGTTTGGAGAGACGTCTGGAGCGAGTAGATAGCAGTGTGTTAGACAACCACCAGCTAGTGTACCTACATAGTCTCGTGGCTTTAGATCTGATAGACCTCCTCAGTCCAGATCTAGTCACACATCACTGACTTCAAGATTAAAGTGTCGTGGTACTTCTATACCGGCCAATCAGACATATCCCAGATGTTCAGATTGTGGTAAACGCCACTTGGGTCCATGTCAGTTAGGAGTTGATACTTGTTATATTTGTCGCGAGGCAGGCCATTTCATGAGAGATTGCCCGACTAGGGGTGGTAGTTGTACAGCCCAGCCAGCTAGATCAGCAGTTGCTTGCTCAGCACCAGCACGCCATCAGGGGCATGTTCTTCAGGATGGCACCTGTATAACAGAAAGAATTTAAGGAGCAATTGAAGGATTTGTTAGATAAAGGCCTCATCAGACCCAGCATTTCCCCGTGGGGAGCCTCGATACTATTTGTAAAAAAAGAAAGATGACTCTCTACGCATGTGCATAGATTACAGACAGCTGAATAAAGTCATTATTAAGAATAAATACTCTCTGCCCAGGATTGATGTCGAGTTTGACAAGCTCCAGGGTGCCAAGTGCTTCTCGAATATAGATTTGCGATCAGGCTACCATCAGGTTAGAGTTAGAAAATCAGATATACCTAAGACTGCATTCTGGACTAGGAATGGCCATTATGAGTTTTTAGTGATGTTGTTTGGACTCACTAATGCCTTTGCAGTATTTATGGATCTAATGGACAGCGTATTCAGGCCTTATTTAGATTTATTTGTGATTATATTTATTGATGATATTCTCATCTATTCAAAGTCTGAATCAGAGCATGCAGAGCACCTACGCACAGTATTGGGTACTCATCGGGACCAACAATTATATGCTAAGTTCTCAAAGTGTAAATTCTAGATAGATTCAGTGGCATTTCTTGGCCACATAGTTTCAGCAGAAAGAATTAAAATAGATGACCAGAAGATCTAGGCTGTGAAGAATTGGCCCATGCCTACGACGCCAACTGAAGTACATAGTTTTCTGGGTTTGGCAGGTTATTACAGAAAGTTTATAGAGGGTTTTTCCTCCATTGCAGCTCCACTGACCAAATTGACAAAGAAATCAGCTAAATTTGAGTGGTCTGATTCTTGCGAGCACAGCTTCCAAGAACTAAAGAACAGGTTGATAACAGCTCCAGTACTTACACTTCCAGAGGGATCTGAGGGCTATGTCATTTACTGTGATGCTTCTCGAATTGGTCTTCGTTGTGTTTGATGCAGCATGGAAGAGTAATTGCTTATGCTTCTAGGCAGCTGAAAGGGCACGATCAGAACTACCTCACCCATGATCTTGAGCTTTCAGCAGTCATTCATGCATTGAAGATTTGAAGACATTATTTTTACGGTGTTCATGTTGATATTTATACGGATCACAAGAGCCTCCAGTACATATTTAAGCAAAAGGAGCTAACCCTATGATAGAGGCGGTGGCTAGAGTTGCTGAAGGACTATGACATGGATATTCTTTATCATCCGGGTAAAGCGAACGTTGTTGCTGATTCCCTTAGTCGCAAGCCTATGGGTAGTCTATCTTATTTACAACCAGAGAAAATAAAGTTAGCTCATACACTCTACCAGTTGGCCAGCATGGATGTCAGATTAATAGATTCAGAGGACGCAAGAGTTACAGTTCAGAACGCAACCACTACTTGCCTAGTGACATAAGTAAAGCAGCGCCAGTATGAGGATCCCGTTCTAGTTCAATACAGGCAAATAGCCACAAGAAAACCAAAATTATTATATAGGTTACTAGTGACGGGGTTCTTATATATAAAGATAGACTTTGTGTTCCTGATGTTGCAGATTTATGTGGACAGATTATGACAGATGCAGGTGTATCTGAGTACAGTATTTCATCCATAGACAGACAGACAGGCTGAGCGGACCATTCAGACATTAGAAAATATGCTTAGAGCTTACGTGTTAGATTTTAGAGGCGCTGGAATGGTCACCTACTGTTGATAGAGTTTGCATATAATAATAGCTATCATTCTAACATACAGATGGTGCCATATGAAGCTTTGGATGGGCACAAATGCAGGTTTTCTATATGATGGTTCAAGGTTGGCGAGTCTCAATTGATAGGTCCAGATTTAATCCAACAAGTAATTGATAAAGTCAAGTTGATCAGGGAAATATTATTAGCAGTGCAGAGCAGACAGAAGTCCTATGCAGATAATCGACATTGAGATTTAGAATTTCATATTGGCGATTAGGTATTCCTGAAAGTATCACCTATGAAAGGCGTTATGAGATTTGGAAAGAAGGGAAAGCTTCGCCATAGATTTATTAGTCCATATCAGATTATCAGGCAAGTTGGGCGTGTAGTCTACGAGTTAGACCTTCAAGCAGACCTTCAGGAGGTACATCCAGTATTGCATGTTTCCATGCTAAAAAAAATGTGTCAGAGATCCTTCTAGAGTTGTACCAGTAGAGGATGTACAGATTACAGAACAGTTGACTAATAAGGAGGTGCCAGTTGCAATTTAAAGAGGCAGATTCTTCGAGTATGTAACAGATCGTTGCTTAATGCTTCTACATACTTCATTTAACATTCGAGGACGAATGTTCCTAACGGGGGAATATTGTTACACCCCGTACGTCTAAATTGTCGTATATCATTATAATATCATGTTAAGAATGATTTAAGTGAGTTTAAAGTAATAATATGACCATATATGATGTTTATATGTTGAATATAAAGTTTGGGAAAAATCAGATTTAAGTTGCGGAAAAACCGACTAAGGAATTGCCTTGTAACAGAGCTTTTTCAGCAATTAATTTCATGTGTTATATGAAGTCTTTTGGGGACATATCATATATCAAATTAAAGGTCTTGGAGTGTAGTTTCCAACACTTTTAACGGTTTGCTCATATAACTTATAGATAAAAAGATATGAGCGTCAGAAGTCAGACCAGAAAAAGGGCCATAAGCGCAAAAGAGGACTGTAACTGAAATATTTCGAGTATAAAAGGAAAAAACCTCCTCCATCTCGTCATTTCCAGAAACTTAGTGATAGAAACAGTGTTCTCTTGGGTGCTAAAGACATTTTGATGTTTTTGAAGAAAGAACATTGATCTTAGCTCGAAATTGAAGACAGATTGCGTCAAAACGCTCTACGCGATTAGGGTAACATTATGCTACCTTCAATTTCGTCTATAGTTTGAGTTTTAGAATTACTTCATAGCTAAGTAAAGTATCTAAATTCTATTTTATAGCTTGTTTAAGCTTTAGAAGGTGTGGAATTCAAAGGAACGAAGTTTAGAAGCTAGAAACATCAAAGGTATGTAAGGCTAAACTTTCTTTTGGCAAGGCATGTATCTTTTAGATTTTGAAGCTTTTATTAGTTTCAAACTTAGTATTTCTTCTGAGAAACTTGTATGGTACCAAGGAAACCTTGTATATACTTAATTTGGTACTAAAATCCAAGGTGAAAGACGTCCAAATCAGAAAGGCAAAACGTTTCAAAATCTGGAAAATTGTTTTGAACTTTGGACAGTTGTTAGTATATTGATCATAACTCCTGATACAAAATTGATATTAAGATGATTTAAGAATCTACAGAATCCCAAGACATATCTCTACAACTTTCATGAAGACCATGAGGTCTATAACCTTTATCTGCACCCTCAAAACTATGATGCAATACTGTCTAGAAATTCTGTACATCCGTGGAATTGTTACGCCACTCTCATCTTGTTATCCAGTTAATTTGTTTATGTTATCAGTTTATCCGGGTATCCATTCCCGTGTATAATATAGTGCTGGTTCTGTTTTGCGGATCATCCAGTTTCAGTGGAAACTCTGCCGAAATTTTTATAAAAATCAAAGAGTTAGACAAATTCTAAGTTTCAGGTTGTGTCTACAATTCCATCCAGAGTTTTCTTATCATTCCTTTGAGTCCATATATATTGTTGCCACATGTGTTATGCCTCATACATGCTTATGCTTATATTGTGATCATGTTATGTGTGATTTGGAGTCCCCCATAGAGGTTGGACATTGGACACATAGTCCGGTCGCGTGTGATACTACCCGTCTGGGGGATACAGCCCCTCTGGTTCAGGCGGGAGTTGAAACACCTAGTGTGACCGGGTGTCATTCACACACTCTGACCAGAGAGACTAGATGTTACTGGCTGGGGGGGATATAGCCCATAACACCCACCAGGTTTGTTATATACGCGTATATAGCCACATTATGCACTGCATGATTATACATGAGGCTAGTTCCAGTTTTCAGTTACCTGATTTGGGGGGATACAGCCCATAACGCCAGACAGGTACTAGTTCAGATGTTCAGTTACCTGATTTGGGGGGATATAGCCCATAACACCAGACAGGTACCAGTTCAGATAACAGTTCAGTTTTAGCTCGGTACCAGTTATCAGTTCTCAGTTATCAGCCACCAGTTCTTAGCGTCAGTATCAGTTGACAGTTATCAGTTCCAGTTTCTAGTAACCAACTATCAGTCATATTACAGTTATTTATCAGTATAGTTCAGCTCAGTCTTCAGTTCCAGATTCAGCTAGACTTCAGTTTATATTCAGATCATGTTTAGTACGTTCTTCAGATTTCCAGCTATATTGCTATGCTCTAGCTCATATTTACATATCTATATTGCAGCCTTACAGTTTCATTCAGCTATGACATATTATATTCTCATGCCTTACATACTTGGTGCATATCGTACTCACGCCCTTTTCTGGGGCGCTGCGTTTCATGCCGCGCAGGTGCAGATAGATCAATGCTTGGACCATGTTAGTAGGCCATCTATCAGCTACTGGAGTCACTCCGCTTACTCCCGGAGTTACTTATCTTTTGGTATGTGTACAGTCAGCCAGTTTGGGTATGGCGGGGCCTTATCTCGTCCTTTGTATATTCAGTTCATCACTCTTAGAGGCCTGTAGATATGTCCCTGTGTGGTGCAGTCAGTATGTTATGTATGTCAGCTTATGTTAGCCTTGTCAGCTATTTGCATTGCATACTCCTTATCAGCTAGGTTTATGCTTATTCTATTTATCAGTTATAATGGTTAGCAGATTATCAGCAGAATTAATGATGATCGATACTTAGTGTTGGTCATCCGTCGTGACCCTAGGTTGGGTCGTGACAACTTCAAGGCAAAAATTTGTAAGCATTGGCACGGGGCAAGACTTCAAGGGCAAGTGCTGTTGCCAATACATCACGTTATATGGCGATAACGCATGAAAAGACTGGAAGGGACAATTACCAAGACTTATGACTAAGTGTGTCGGGTGTTGCCTTTTGTCAATAAGGGCAACTGTTGACAAACAAAAATGGGTCAAAGGAAAGTCTTGGCAATTGCCAAGACTTACGACCAAGTGCTGGCAAGTATTGCCTTTACCGAACACTTGAAGGGATAAGTGTCGAAATACAGAGAGGGGTAAAGAACAAGTCTTCGCCCCAACCCAAAATTTTGACAGTGGCATCTCCATCCAAAAAAATTTCATTAAACTTAATGGGGGGCATTTTTGCAAAACCACTATTAGCATGGGCAAAAAGGCAATCAATTGCTTCTGGTGTCATATTTCTGCAAATCAGCCCCAAAATTTTGTTGGAGATTTTTACGGTAACAATTACTTTAGGGATCTTGGTTATACATAATAGACATTTTTAAAAAAACCATAAAACATAACGACATATTTAAAATTTAATACAAAGCATACTACTCGAGACAAAATGTGATATATCCCTATCTCTCTCTAACAACTAACCCTAATACTATCACCATTGATCTGTTGTTGCTCGTCGTCATCATCTTCTTGTTCTTATGGCATCAAATATGGAGGAGGCGTTGGACTTGAACATTTCTTCTTTTTCTTCTCCTATTTTTTCTTATAGAACATTTTGGAGTTGTTATGGTCATATGGTGGTTTTTGTTGATGTTTTTGATGGTTTTGTGGTGGTTTGTAGGTGGATGAAATGCATATCTGGTGTATCTTATTGTATTATATATATAGTGACATACATCTCACATATAAGTACATACAATAATATACAAGTGAGAATTAGTGGTGGTTATGATATACTCCGGTGGTGGTTTGAGGTGTAATGAATGCATGTATGATGTATCTCATTGTATATCTGGTCTATATCTCGTGTATGTCCGATGTATATACATAGATATACAAAAGACATACACCCGTATACACCTGAAGTACAAAGCAAGCTGCATGGATATACGAAGACATACATAAGACATACACGTGTGTATATCATTGTATGTCCTATGTATACATTGACATACAATGTTGCATAATAACATACATTTGTAAATGAAGAGAAAATTTAGATGCCATGAGAGAGAATTCCGACGAAAAAGAAAACTCATGTGAAGGAAAAAGCATATTGAAGAAAATGGCAAAACCCTGGCGAATTGTTAGACAGCTCGCTAGTGGTCGGTTGTCGAGGGACTGCTGGCGGCAAAGCTGTGGCAGTATTAGCGGCAGCAAGGGTTTTGATAGACAAGACAATAAGAAAGAGAAAATTATTCAAAAATCCTAATCTCATGGGATTTGTTAAATTTTGTATATATTGCAATAAAATAATGTTGTTATGTTTGGTAAAGTTTATTAGTATCGGCATTTTGTATAAATTTAAATTTAGAATTGTATAATTCTGTTTTCCACCCTTTGTTTTGCTATGAAAGTGTAGAGATTGAAGTTGTGACCGGAAGCTAAAAAGATATTTTGCTCTCACAAGTATGGATGGAAAGGGAGATAGTTTTGTGGTTCATTTCAAAAACATTATAGTTTTATGTGCAATAGAGACCGGTAAAAATAACATAAGAGATTGTAAATTTAAACACATATTTTTGAATGATCATTTTCTTCTATTTCAAACTACAAGTGGCGCATGAGATTATTTCCTTGTGATATGAATGATTTGGTTTTCTAATCACAAATATTATTTTTATTATTGACATTTTTATGGGATATATCAGTAAAAAAAATATACAGAAAATCTGTAAAAAATAATACATCGGAGATCATCGTAATGTATTTTTTCCCTGATGGAGACGCTTAAGTCAATCAATTTATTTTACCTATAGGAAACTAGCAAATATTTTGGAAAGTAATTAAAGGTCTTGAATTCGAGTCTTGAAAATATGGAAACCTTCGATAGGGAGCATGTTTTCCTTTAGTAAGGTCATTCGTGGAACATATTACATACCTAAATTAGTGGGCCAGTGTGTATGAATACCAAATGTTTTTTTTTTTTAAAAAAAAAAAGGGGAAAGACTAAAAGAGAAATAATATTTCACTTAAATGAGATTATTATAGGCAGCTAAATCGAATTAAATCTGCTTTATCAGTGCAAAGACATGACTGTATAGCTGAACATAGTATAGCTCTTCCTTCTGGAATTGCACAAGAATTATGATAAGGCTAAATAGCAGAGTTCATAATTAGACGTAGACAAGATATGTTCATTGTATTCAGCATAATGAATCAACTTAGACAACAGGAAGACCAAACAAATAAAAGCTGTAACAATTGCCTGGTTGCAGCATTAGATATCTCATTGTAATTTCGGATGTATAACAAGTACACAACTCAGCATAAAGTATTTCCTATTAGCTTTTGACTACAATAAGGGCCTCTAGTAATGCATCCATAGACGTACAATGTTCCAGTAACAGGTGGTATATTCACTTGACTAACAAAGTGCTGCAGAAAACCACTCTTCAATGCCTTGACTAACAAAGTGATGGAGAAAACTACTCTTCAATGCCAGGGACACTATTGAAAACAAAAATCAACGAGTCTTACTATTAGCATTTCCACTGCCTGTAAGTCGAGGGACAACAACAGGTGCACCACGAACCTTCTCAAGTGCAAAGCTTACCCTCAATGGACGACCTAGAAATGCCTGAAAGGAAAATAACGTCAATTGGAATGTCCAAGCCATTCTCACGAGGCTGAAATCATCACAATTTATAGTCGTCAGCTCACCTTTCCATCCATGGCATCTTTTGCACATTCTGCCTCTTCGTCTTTTGAAAAGTAAACAAACCCAAAGCCTCTTGATCGACCAGTTTCTCTATCATACATTATCCTTACTAGACATGAAAAGGCAGATATTCAGGCAATTGAGTTCTGCTCAGAAATATTTGGAATGTGCATGCATGTAGATTTATAAGGAAAGAAGAAAAATGTTAATCTCGCCAATCAGTAGTATCATGCAATCCAATGCTACTGTCTAATTGTTAAAGAGACTTGCGTTGCTGCTCTTTAAAACAATGTGATGCTTTGCCATTAAGACTCTGCAATAAACCCCTTCATGCCAGGGAAGTTTGTCCTAGAACTGATTCTTCCAGTTTATACTTATAGTGAAGCAAAATCACAGGTGATTATATTGGTAACCAACTTTTGAAAAAATTCTCAAGATTGCACGCGATTGCTTGATGCCAATTTTCTCTCTAGCAAGCTAAGGAAAGGCAGAGAAAGTTGGTCAGGAGTGTCATCATGTAAGGGGCTCTGCAGTGTTAGTTTCTACTCACCCCACAGTGTACCCTTTCCATTTTTTCCAATTGAATAACTCTAAAGATCGTGTTCCGGAGGCAACATTGAAAGGCAATTCAGGAAAGGATATTAATTATTAGACGACAAACAAAATTTCTTGTCAATAGCTGCCTCATGTGTTTAAAGGATATGAAAATCATTAACCATTGTCTACTACTTTTTCAGTTGGCCGGGCTCTAGAGAGCCTCAATATTAGTGCCACCTTGCATTCGTGCGTTGCCTGCAGAAGTTGTTTTCTTGCTCTGAACTTTTCAGGTATAGTCTATTCGGATTCACTGCTAATTTTCATCTGTTATTATAAACATCAATTCTAAAAATTTTAAGCTTCATTGGATTATAAATATATACCATGAGCTTAATCTTTTATAGGCAGAACGCCTATTAATAAGGTCCGCAACTTTCTACACATTGGCAATACCTCCTCTATGCTCTCAATAATACACTTGCTTGTCAATTAAAAGAAGTGAGGGCAGTTAGAGCCGTAACAATGGGTTCCCAGCGTTTTCGAGATGAACAAAAATATATATGTCAAATCGTTTAGCAACAAGCCCATCATTTCAAAAGTTTTAACGGTTCAGAGGTAAGAATCTAATAGTTGAACCCATAATATTTAGATCCTGGATCTGTCTCTGCTTAGTGGTACAAAATCCCTTAACAAAACCATAGTTCTTGAACTATGCCACCCACAGCCTCATGTCAACAGATAAATTTCACATCAATTTATCTCCATGCAAAGTACTAGCATAAAATTTCACAATGCAGGTATATTTCATAAAGAACTAAACCATTGGAGCATTTTATCAAAAACATAAAGTGCAACATATATATACCTTGTTCCTAAAATTGAATATAAATCACTAGCTATTTGTATTACCTTCAGTTACTTGCCCGAAAGAAGAGAATGCGTCGTTTAGCGACTTCTCATCCACAGACCATGACAAACCTGCATGTAACCGGGTAACCCCCACAATATTATATACTGCACGATTGGAAAAAGTAAAAGGTTACTCATGAGTCATTTTTGAGATAAATACTTTGTTTTTTTAGTTACCAAACACTTACTTTTTACTTAAAAGTACAGTAACTTTTTAAGCTTACCCAAACGGACTCATAATATACAGATTGAATGATAAGATGAGCTATAAACTAAATTAAAATTAAAATTATTGAGTAAAGAAGAATAATACCAGCGACAAAGAGCTTGTTATTGAGAGTTGGGGAAGAAGCTGAGCAATACAATCGTCCATTTAGAATATTTGGGAGTGTTACTACTCTTCTGGAAAACTGCAACAAACTTCCCTTCATATTTTCTTTCCTTAAAATCTTCCAAGATTCTACTAGAATGTCAAATGTTAAAACAACTGAGGTTTCTTTGCCGGTTACCTTTATAAAACTTGGGAGGTTCTTTTTTTTTTTTTTTTTTTTAACTGAATATTTTAAATTTTAAAAATCGAATCTTCAGATTAGTAAAAACAGATTGAGAGTAGTTTTTAGGTCCAAAAAAAAAAAAAAAAAAAAAATCTCACACACAAAACTTTAATTTATTTTTTTAGTGAAATCATTGAAATGTATGTCCAGACATAAATTCAAATTACAAAAATTATTTTTCAACTCAACTTTAAAAACTTATATTTTTCAAGTTTCAACCAAATCTATATCCAAATGCTACCATAGTTTGATTTGGATACAAGTAAAATAATTTTAAAATTTATGGTCTAAAATAAGTCATAAATATTTTTGTGATTATGAATTTTCTCATTACGTGTACCATGGTAAGTTTAAAGTTAAATTACTTTCAAAATTGTCATTATTTTCAAAACAGACTCTATTGCTGCAAAAAACTGTTTATCTTGAGAAGTACTTTTGACAAAAGTAATAAGCAATTTGTGTTTGGACAACTCATTGAAGAAGTACTTTTGATAAATAATTGGGATTCTTACACTCTATACTCATGAAATTTAAAGTATTTACAAGTCATAGCCATTAAAAATTACACTACCTATAAAACTAAAAGTATTTACTCAACCTATCCATTTATTATTGTATATCTTTGTTATGCCTTATAGGTGTATACTTTTAAGGTATACTGCATAAATTATAATATAAAAGTCTGGAGGGCCATTTATTACTATATACCTTTGTTATACCTTATAGGTGTATACCGTTATCGTATATTGCATAAATTATGGTATACAAGTCTTGATGGGTAGAGTGGGTAAATAGTTTAGTGGATATGTCAGGTAATATTTGAAAGTAGTGGGCAGTAGCTGTAATTATTTTAGAATTTGTGGTTATTTTTATAAGTGTCCCTAAATAATTTATGTTTGGTTAATCTTTACGAAAAAGTACTTTTGAGTGTCAAATTACGAAAAAGATATCCAAGTTTATTTTACATTTGGATTATTAGAAACAAGAAAATAATATTAAATACTTATCATAAAAGACTTTAATTTTTTTTTTAAAAAAGATTTACTTAAAATATAAAGGCAAAATTCTTAGATGGCCCCTTAAACTTGTCCGGTACTGTAAGTTGGACACTTAAACTTTGCAAGTGACCAGATAGACACTTGTACTTGGCCTAAGTGTAATTTTTAAACCCCCGACCCCATCTGACTAGGTGCGTGTCGTTCAAACTCCGCTGATGTGGAAAGTAAGCGAATAAAAAAAAAACACGTGTAAAATAACAAAACTAATAACCACATCAGAAAACCAAAAAAAACAAGAAAGGGTAAAATCAAACGAGAAAGGGTAAAATCAATCGGCCTTTTACCCCCAATCGACATAATTTGATCAAATCCCCTCAACCCATTGAATCTCATCTCTTCTCTTTGATTTTCTTCCGTAACTAATCATACTCCGATGCTGCTGTCAAATTTCTAAGGTCGGGGTCCAAAATTTGGTGGATATTGGATCGTTTACATTCAAGTGTCGGGGTCCATTGGTGAAATTGTACCGTGGGTGACAAATATCAGTGATAGGTATGTTTCTTTTTCATGAAATTCATTTTTTAATTCAGTTATGGTTGTTTCGTTATTTTAGTTTAAATTTAGGGTTTTTTCATTATTGTTCAATTAAAATTAGTGTTTTTTTTGGGGATTTTGGGGTTAAGAAAAACTTCTTTGTTTATATGCAGATTAGTCATGGAAACTGTAATAGTGGTTAGATTCCACCATGGGGGGACATTTGTCTTTAATGGCAATGACATAGTAAATTATGAGGGAGAGTTAGTGCCTAGGTTGTGGGGTATAGATGTGGACCACATTTCACTATTCGAATTGTGCCATTATACACGTGTAATGGGGTACCCTACTGTTGGTGGATTTTATCACCAAGACCCTACCACAAAACTGTTTAAACTATTCCAAAATGACAATGACCTATTAAACCTTATTGCACCCTTAAAACATGAGGATATAGTTGATATATTTGTGAACCACATTGTAATTAACCCAATAGTAGTGGATGGTGTTGTCCCTGCTGGTTTTTTACCTTATTCAGAGGTGGGAGATAAGGTTTCAACTCAGGGTGGGGCTGGTGTATATGGTGGGGAAAGAAGTGAGGGTGGGGCTTCTATAGATGCTGAGGTAACCAGTGAGGGTAATGGTGGGGAAAGAAGTGAGGGTGGGGCTTCTATAGATGCTGAGGTAACCAGTGAGGGTAATGGTGGGGAAAGAAGTGAGGGTGGGACTGCTGTAGATGCTGAGGTAACCAGTGAAGGTAATGGTGGGGAAAGAAGTGAGGGTGGGGCTGCTGTAGATGCTGAGGTAACTAGTGAGGGTAATGGTGGGGAAAGAAGTGAGGGTGGGGCTGCTGTAGATGCTGAGGTAACTAGTGAGGGTGATGGTGGGGAAAGAAGTGAGGGTGGGGCTGCTGTAGATGCTGAGGTAACTAGTGAGGGTGATGGTGGGGGAAAGAAGTCAGGGTGGGGCTGCTGTAGATGGTGAGGAAACAAATCAGGGTGGGGCTGCTGTAGATGGTGAGGAAGAGATAGAGGGTGATGTAGAGGATTTTGATGAAGACTTAGGGGGCATACCAGATGAGGATGACAGTGATGTAGATGATGAGTTAAGGTTTTTAGAAATCAAGCTAGGCAGGCCAAAGCTGAAGAACCAAAGAGGAAGAAAAAGCAAGTTATACCAGATATTGAGCTTGGAGAGGTAGGGATTGACAGGGGGTTTGAAGATATTGAACAGAGAAAGGGAAATAAGTATGCTGGGAGATTAGCTGGTGATGAAGAGTATCTAGGAAGTTCTGATATAGGAAGTGATGATAGCAGGGATGAGCTTGATCCACTTGGTGAAGATGGGGTGGATTTACCTGCTAGAAGGATAAGCAAGAAGGTTAGATATGATCCTAGTTGTGAGGTGTCAGTTTTTGAGTTGGACATGATATTTGAGAATGCTGTACAATTCAGACATGCAATTGCAGATTATGCTGTGGAGAATAAGGTGCAACTTAAGCTTAGACCTAATGAAAAAGAAATGGTGAGGGCTAAGTGCACTAATAAGAAGTGTAAGTGGCAGATATATGCATCCTTGGACAGGGACACTCAAGACTTCAAAGTGAAGAGCTATTATCCAGTTCACAAGTGTTTAGAAAGAACCAAGATCAAACTGTGCAACACTGCTTTTATTGCTAGAAAGCTGAAAGATACAATCATAGGCACTCCTGAAATTAGAGTCTTTAAAATTCAAGAGGAGATTAGAAAAAAGTGGGGAGTACATGCATGCAGATCCATATGTTACAGGGCTAAGATGTTAGTCATTAATCAATTCTTGGGTGACTGGAAGATGGAATTCTCAAAGTTGTGTGACTATGCTGACATCATCAAGCAATCAAATCCAGGCAGTTCTTGTTGGATCAGGACAGATAAAGAAACAGAACCTGGGAAGAACTTGTTCAAGTATTTCTATGTCTGTTTTTATGCAATGAAGCAGGGGTGGTTAGAAGGTTGTAGAAAGATAATAGGCTTTGATGGTTGTTTTCTGAAAGGGGTCTGCAAGGGAGAACTCTTAGTAGCAGTTGGCAAAAATGGAAACAACCAAATGTTTCCTATAGCTTGGACTGTGGTGGACAGGGAAACACTACATTCATGGAGCTGGTTCTTAGAGCATTTAATTGCAGATCTTGAATTGGGGCAAGGAGATGGCTTGACTGTAATGTCTGATATGCAAAAGGTCAGATTCAGTTTTCATTTATGCTTGGTTTCTTACTGTTTTTATTCCCTCAGTATGTAGGCTTCCATGATATCTTACTGTTTTCACTATTTTTCAGGGATTGGTTCCAGCTATCAGGGATAAGCTACCTAATGCTGAGCACAGAATGTGTGCAAGACACATTTGGTCAAACTGGGCAAAGAACTGGGCAGGAGAAGAGAGAAGGAAGCAATTTTGGAGATGCTCTAAGGCAAGTTTTCTTGTTAAACTGAAAGAGGAGTTAGATAGTATGGACAAACTAGGAAATGAGATTTGTGAATCACTACTTTGTTATCCAAAAGAGACATGGTGTAAAGCCTACTTTAGGGAGACACCTAAGTGTGACATTGTAGAAAACAATATGTGTGAAACATTTAACTCTTGGATAGTAGGGCCAAGACACAAATCTATTATAAGTATGCTAGAGGAAATTAGGCACAAGATGATGAGTAGAACTGTTGAGATGAGAAAGTTTCCTCTAAGTAGCAGTTGGAAAGAAGGGGAAATAACTCCAATGGCACAACTAATTCTTGATGAAAATAAAAAGATTGCTAGGAAGTGTGAGCTTAGATTTAATGGGGATGATGGCTTTGAGGTTAAGGATGAAGAGTATACACACACAGTCAATATGACCAATAGGACCTGCTCTTGTAGACTGTGGATGTTAAAAGGCATTCCTTGTGCACATGCTATATGTGCAATCTATCACCTAGGAGAAGAACCTGAAAGCCACATTGATCACTGGTATACAAAGGAAACATTTCTGGCAGCCTACAAGTACACCCTCCAACCAATTCCATGCATGAAGATGTGGCCTGAGACAGCCAATCCATCTATAGACCCACCAGAGGTTAAACCCATGCCAGGCAGGCCAAAGAAATGCAGAAGAAAGGAAAAGACTGAACCAAAGAAAAAATATGGCAAGGCATCTAAAATGGGAGTTAAAATGACTTGTTCAAAGTGCAAGGAGACAGGCCACAATAAGAAAGGATGCAGAAAAGGGTCAGAGCAAGCCAGGACACAGGTATGTTTGTGTTAGGTCCATTAATCAACTATTGACTATTAAGTTTCTAATTGTCTATTAATCTGTATATTAGGCTGGAACCTCTGCTACACAAGAGATGAGGCAACCTGCAGTTCCTGTCCAACAAGCTGTTTCACAACCAAGTGCACCACCATCTTCTACACAAGATAGTAGACAATCATCTATTTGTGAAGATACTTCAAGAGTAAGAATGAAAGAAGAATTGCTGCATCTACAGTAGGGACTGGGAGAGGAAGGGGAAAAACACTTGGTGTGGGAAGAGGTAGAGGTGCAGGTAGAGGTAGGGGTGAAGGGCCTGTTGTTGCTGAATCTGCAAACTCAAGCAATGTGGCTTTTATGAGAGGGTTTGGTAGAGGTAGAGGTGCAGGGACTGTTGGTGCAGGTTCTGAAAATTCAGGCAATATTTCTGCAGGAAGAGGGGTTGGCAGAGGTAGGGTGCAAAAAGAGGGTTAATTGGTGCTTCTTCTGTTGGTGGTGATTCTGCAAGTACTAATGTGGTAGCAAAAAAACCAAGACTCCAGGGATATGGAGTATACACTGATGTCAGGACAGGGACCACAATCTTAAATGTATGTTTTGACTTTCAATTTTTTCAGCTTAAATTGATTACTCTATTTAAGTAGTACTAATAACTTGACTGTTTTGGGATTGCAGCAAGGTATGCCAGGTGCAAGAGTTCTTAGACCTGGAAAAGTTGTGAAACATTCTGCAGATACAGTTGAACTTGGTTATGAACCAACTGGTCTTAGGTGGATGGGCAGGAAAGCTATCACATCTTCCCAACTCCAGCAAAAGAAAAATGCTAAGAAATCTGCTGCAGCAAGTGCAAGAGCAACCCAGTGAATATGTGAACCATTTGATAGGACTATAAATATTTCTTAGTGCTTTCTTCCTTTAATGTATTCAGTACTTTAGCAGCTATTTTTGGACAAATCTAAACTGTAATGCTGCTTGCTTATTGTGTACTGTGGTAGCTCACTTTTGAGCATTTAAAGTAATGAAGGCTGCCATGTTATTGCCTTATTGAAATCATTTGTCAAGTTTACATTATTGTCAAAATTTGTTCACAATTAGTTCAATATCAAATGAATACCATAACACACTCAATATCAAAAGGCTGCCATTTGTTCATGCTTAAAAATGAAATGCATTACACTAACATAACACAATACAAACTACATTCACATACAACATACCAACACTACAACTAGCTTCCCATAGCTAACTAGCCTTAACATCCCACCAAGAAATAGAAGATGAATTCTCTAAATAGCCATGAAAATACAAGAAGAAGAATGATAATTTGACACTTCTTCAAATTCCAACTTTTGCGAGCATTGTCTTCTTCATACACTTTGACTCTCTTCAATAATCCCCATATAACCCTACTAGATTGCTCAGTCATTTGTTCATCATGCCACCTGAAAAAATTGCACCCACCGGCATCCTATTAACATGAAAAAAGGAGTTAGGAATTTCCCAACAAAATTCGGTTTAATAAATTAAGGCAACTTGTTCAATTAGCACTTACCCGCGGTATTTTGCAGCCATAAAATCTTCGTCCAGGGTTAGCTTGAGTCCAAGAAGTTATCAACTTTGGATATTCCCCACATTTACACACCTCAAGTCTATTATATCGATTCATTTTTGCTTAACAAAGTAGTGATTCACAAATAGGTTAAAAAGATATGAGAAGAATAGAGATGTTTATCAAGAAGAATTTCAGAAATTTTGAAGAAGAAGATCATAGATTTAGGGTTTTAGCCATTAAAGAGGAGAAGAAGATGATATAAGGTAAAAAAGTGGGGATTTTACCGTTACAATTTCTGACTCAGCAAAAAATATGACTCCTCACGCGTTTTTTTTAGATACAACATCACGCAGCCTAGTCAGATGGGGTCGGGGGTTTAAAAATTACACTTAGGCCAAGTACAAGTGTCTATCTGGTCACTTGCAAAGTTTAAGTGTCCAACTTACAGTACCGGACAAGTTTAAGGGGCCATCTAAGAATTTTGCCAAATATAAAATATAAAGTATAAAGTAAAAGGTAGAAATTTAAGTTTTCGAACCACAAAAAATAAAGTTAAATCAAAGTGATAACGTAAAAAGTAGAAATTTAACTGGCTCAAGGAATTGTAGCTTTGGCAAGAGAAAGTCTATATAGGGTTGAGAAAAATACCTAGAAATAAAAACTAGTCCTAAGAGAAAGAGGATTTGTCAAAGTACGTAGAAATTAAAAAATAAAAAATAGAAATATAATTTTATTGATGTAGTTAATTAATGAGAGATAATTTGGTAAATAAGAATTTTTGGCAAGGATATTTTTGTCTTGAAAAAATTAGTAATATGCTTCCGCTTTTTGGGAGAAGCTACAAATATCTGCTTCTGCTAGAAGTACTTTTTTTTGGACTAAACACCTCAGAAATCATTTTTTTTTTTAAAAAAAAAAACTTTTGGCTTTGCAGAAGCAATGCCAAATAGACTATAAGAATGAAATTGATGATAGTTTCTCTTGCACTAGAAGTTTTTTTCAAAACATAAAAATATTTTATTACTTTTTTTATTCAATTTACATAACATAATTAGTGTATTCAAAGGATCAAAGTAAATATGTCGGTGGGTGATTTGGTAAATTTTAAATAAGTAAATTTTAGAATATTTAAAAATTATATCCCTAAATTCACAAAAAAATTAGATAATTTGACCTTTATATGATGTCCAGTAAAATGGAGGGAGTAGTATGTAAATCTAAAACACGATTAAAAAGCCTCCCAGCGAACTATTGCATCTCACGAATCGAGATATGTAAACTATTACTATTACTATTACTAGTAAAATTTAAGAGGAGTGATGGACGTAGGCATTCAAAATCTGGCAAATTAAATTTATAGCAAATTAACATTAATTCCTAAGTTGGAAGAAAATAATGTTAATGTCGAATTACGTGACGCCAACTCAAATGAAATAATCGAAATATGGCGGGTAATATAATATGGCATGTTGTGTCAAGTCAACTTAGAATTGATATGCAAGTGTACAACTTATAATTTTTTGGCAAATCAAATGAAAGTTTATTACAAGATAAATGAGATAGGATGTGATTCGAACCAACCGATTAAACTAAAGCAAATATATTTGATTTTATCACAGTTATTCTATTCCACCATAAATAGAGAGCTCCATAAGGTCAAAGGGAGAAGATAAGAACATTAAACAAGTTAAAGTAACAGGAATGCTTAAGAAGCTCTAATGCAAAGCATCCAAAGTCTTCTTGTGCATTCGTGATTGTTCTTGTTCAAGTTCAAAAATAGAGGTCATGATCTACATGGTCCATGTTCAAGTTCAATAACATATATCACTTGTACGTCCCTGTTAAGTTTAACGACAACCACGATTTATTTTTCTTTCAAGTTGAATTTCAAATCCTATCCGTGCCAGACACCGAAATGTTTATGATAAACAACAAATTCAAATCCAGTTCTTGAATCAAATCATAAATTTATCAAGCTCTTGGATGGACCATTAGGTTGAAGATTCAAGCTTTCGAATCCTTGAACCAATATTCGTGAGGAGAAAAATTAGAGGACATCATTTCTAAATTTAATAACATCCTAGATATTGTAATCCACGTCTTCTCTTCATACTTATAAATATACAATATTTTGTTACACTTAATTTTTTCCATCTTGAATATTCCATACTTTAAAATTTGTTGCTAGAGTGGTAAATGGCTATATCATATATGCACATATTCTGACTTTGCGTTTGCAGGAGAGAAACGTAACTGAGAGTGAAATATCAAATGTCGACCCTTCTTATTGGGTCTTTCCATCATTTTCATTTATTCTGATGTCTTTGATCTACTCTTGTACAATTTGAGTTAAAATTTAGTTCCACTCATCCTAAACTTACACATCACTTCTCATTACGTAGTAGAGTACTAGTAGTATCTTTTTGATAAATTTATGACACTTTTGACTCGTTTCTGCATAAGTTTCTCTCCGTTTCATTCTCATAAAATTGAAAAGAGCTGATAGTCCATAGGATGATTTAAAGATAATTACACTAGCTAGCTATAACTTTTAAAAATCCTAAATAACAATGATAAAATCTCAATATTATACGACTGTTCTGAAGCCAACAATTTTATCTTGAAAATGAACATTTCCGAAGTTATGCACAACGTCAAGTATGCACAAGTGCAGATAAATTGTAGACTGGAAAAAAGTGAAAGGAAATTAAGGGAATGCGAGTTTAATTTTTTACAAATGTTAAAGCCTCACCTGTCCGCCCCCCATTTTCCATTCGATAGTAAACCAGGTTTATTTTCAAGAATTGAACCATAAATTTGCATCTCACAATCATATACTAATTGAAATTAAACTCGTACACACGAAACAACAAAAGATTAACCCAGCTTAACCTAGCAAACTGTAGGAAACCATACTGATCGACTTAATTAGTACTACTAAAAAAACAGATTCTGCAGCTTACATTCATATAATGACTCGTGCACAAAAAAGAATTTCCAGCCCAGCAAACCTAACAAAATGTGGAAGTATCCACTTAAGAACACTTTATTCCCATAACTCATGAAATGAATTCCAAGGAAAATAAAAAACACACACACACAGACACACCCACACACAGAATTTGAAAGAAAAGAATTGAAGTACGTATAGCACAGAATAACAGATTTTAGTTTGATGCTATATCCCATACATGAAACCAGCAGCATGAAACTTGTCCTTTGTCAATGCATCAATGCGCTCCACTGTCTCGGCACTGAGATAGTTTTTATGATCCCCTACCACACCTTTTCTGAATAAAGTTGATTGCCACGAAGTAGAATTGTCCCTATCTTTGTTCACTTCATGGCTGCTCAGGATCTCAAAGCTGCAGCACTTCACTACTTCTTCTTCATCCTCCTCTCTCTCAAAGGGGCACCCTACAAATTCAGCCAATCTCTTCACATGAGTTTTTGTGTCCGCTTTTAACTCCTCATAAGTTATAAACATAACTTTCTCTGGGTTCTCCAGGTTTGCCATTTTGTACCCCATAACATGGTCATAATAAGGTCCATAAGGAACTTCCCCACAGCAAAATTTCTCTACGGCCTCTTCAAGATACCATGGCTCATCGTCTGAACCCTTCCATTTGTTTGCAAAATGCCACAATGATACTAAGGTGTCCTTAGGGTTTCTTGTAATGTAAATAACTCGACACTGGTCAGACAAGTCCAGTTTTTTGCCTATTAGCTGGATAGGTATATGGGTTGCTAAGAGTCTCTTATTATTAGACGAGGATGATTCAGGTATTAATCCACCATTACTACCCTGGACCTCAAAGGTAGGAATAAGCTCATGAGGATTGTGCCTGACTGTCGAGTCATCTAACTTGGAATTAGAGCGATGCATGATGGAAAAAAGGAGAGCTTTGAGCCATGTAGTGCCAGTTTTTGGAAAAGAGGCTAAAATTATATCATTAGGAAGTGGCTTGAAATTATTAAGAACTTCAACCGGTGAATATTCAGGAGTGTACCAAAAACCATCTATTTGATTGAGATGGTCAGCATCTTTGAACCAGCTTGTCGCTGGTTTGGAATCATGTTGAGCTGCCTGGTTGCCCATGAGATATATTGTACTTACAAAATATTACTCCTAGCCAGACAAGATGTGAAAGATGAGCTGCGACTACATACAGCAGATAGCATTCAAATTTATAAAGTACTGGTTCAGGACACTTTATTTCAATGTGAATGAATTTAGTCAGCTGTGAATCTTCAGGACATTTTCAACAGCCTGTGATGGTGCATGGAGCACATGGGAAATGACACAGTACCAAAAGCCAACCCTAGCTATATATGAAGGTAAGAAATCGGATCATGGAGGGATATTAAAAAAATTGTTAATTAGGTGAAGTGTGGAAACTAATCTTCTGATCATAAAACCGCCGGCCTGTATTTTGTTTTGTTTGGTTTCAATTAATTTTTTAAATGTCACCTATACTTGATTCGGTTCCATTTAATAAGAACATGAATTAAATTGATAAAGTATATACATAATTTTTAAAATTAAGTTTTATCACTAAAAAAAAAGAGCACTATTGCAGCGGTTATTTTCCAGTAGTTCGTGAAAATAATAATTTTTAAAATTAAGTTTTATCACTACAAAAAAAAAGAGCACTATTGCAGCGGTTATTTTCTGGCAATTCGTGAAACCGTGTATTTCGGCTGTTGCAAAAAGTGCCGCTAATGCACGAGAATTACCAGCATTTTTTATTACTAAACCGCTGCAACTTGAAAACGATACCAGCAATTTTTGCAATTTTAGCAGTAGTTATAGAATTTCATTGTCCCACATTGGACAACCACATTGGACACACACTTTGACACTTTATAAGTTAAAGGACGCCAATCACGTTGTCAAATGATACCAACGGTTATGCCAGCGGCTCTCAAAAAACGGCGGCTAAAGTGCTTTATGCGGTGCCAAAAGTGCTGGAAATTTTTTAACCTATTTTCAGCTACTGCTACATGTGATTTCTTTTTTAAAAAAAAGAAAGTGCAAAAATTCTAAACCTTAAAACTAGCCGTAGAAAGCAAAAGTTCTGCTAAATAGCCTAATCCACCGGATGTAATAAAAACTGTGGAGGAGGAAACGAGCTAGGTTTCTTCTTTTGTGATCTCATTATTTTTACGGCTATGTAGTAGGCAACAATGTGTTCGTCCGGATCAGTGGTTCCATCATACTTAAGATTATCCGACAGGTGGAAGGGCTTAGTTACATGGACTGGAGCAATGCTCGCCTTGTATGCATGCTTGAAGAACTTTTGCTTATCTACAGCTGTTACCTGAGGTGGTGCCCCCGGCACGTTATCGATCCGGTCATGGATCACTTTTAGCTCCTTGAGAATGTCTTGGGTGATAGGCCCCTTAGGAGTGTCTTTCGGTTGCCGATCGAGATCGCTCGTCAACTGCGCTAACGGTATTCTTTGGTACATTATCGTTGCTGCTCGACATGGTCGTGCTTTTTCTTTGTAAAATCCTACAATTGCCTGGGCCCTATAGTGGGCGCCAAATTGTTTATGCCTAAAAATTGCTTAGTAGGTTAAACATATAAATAATAAGGGTTACAAGCAACACAGTAAACACTAATAAAAAGTAAATAAAGCAGAAAATAAAGAGAATGTATTCATTGAGAATAGTGGGATTCTTGGAGAAGCGCTTCATGATCATCTATACAATGTGAGAGAGGGATATTTATAGTTCCTCATTTTTAATTATGGTAAAATATAATCGCTTTATGCAAGAGGTTCGTCTAGTCCTCTCGTCATTAACTAAACCCAGAAAAGGGCTGTTTAGGAATATTAGGAAAAGTTATTAGTTAAAAAAGTTTCTTTACAAAACAAAAACTAAAATAAGGAAATAAGGATGTGATTGAAGTATATACAAGCGACAATAAAAATTATTTCCTTGAAATAATGTTCCTATCGTATCTTACCTTTCATCCAACATTAGGACCTAATTTCCAATAATGATGATCAAAATATTGTATTCCGCGAATCATGTCACGAGTTCACGTATGTCAACCCATATATGGGTTTAGTAATGCCCCACGAGATAGATAAGAAATTTGTAAAACTCTCCGGCCAGATCTTTAATTTGGCCACCACATGTCATGTTTAATTAATTCAACTTTAATTAGGACCGATTCTCACTGCTGCAACATTAATCCAATAATAATAGTAAGGTGATGCAGCCATGGCAGAGGGGTCTTCTTTTTCCTTGCCTTTTTCTTTTATTCATTTTAAAGTTTTATTTTTTATTTTTAGTCAGTGACACGTGTCTTAATTTTAGTGGTCCGTGTCATTACAACTGTTTTTTAAAACTGGGCAAGCATGAAATGGTGTGTAAAAAACACACTTTTTCAAACTTTTGTGTGTAATAATACACACGTAAAAATAAGGTGTGTCAGCGGGATTTCGTGTAAAGTTCAATGGGTAAAACATGTATTCTGCCTTTTTAAAATTAAGTTTTATCACTACAAAAAAAAGAGCACTATTGCAGCGGTTATTTTCCAACAGTTCGTGAAACTGTTTATTTCGGCCGTTGCAAAATGTGCCGCTAATGCACGAAAATTACCGGCGTTTTTTGTTACTAAACCGCTGCACCATGAGAACGATACCAGCGGTTTCTGCAATTTTAGCAGCAGTTATAGAATTTAATTGTCCCACATCGGAAGCCACACACACTTTTGACACTTTATAAGTTAAACGACGTCACAACGGTTTTAAACGGATCTATTGGGTCAATCACATTGTCAAATGATACCAACGGTTATGCCAACGGATCTCGAAAACCGCCGCTAAAGTGTTTTATGCGGTGCCAAAAGTGCTGGAAATTTTTTAACCTATTTTTAGCTGCTGCTACCTGTGATTTATATATATATATATATATATATATATATATATATATATATATATATATATATATATATATATATAAAGTGCAAAAATTCTAAACCTTAAGTAGAAAGCAAAAGTACCTAAATAACCTAATCCGCCAGGCATCCCCTTATGTGTTGTAATATGAATAGGGATGCTCTAGCTGTAATAAAAACTGTGGAGGAAGAAACGAGCTAGATTTCTTCTTTTGTGATTTCATTATTTTTACGGCTATGTTACCGCAACAATGTGTTCGTCCGAATCAGTGGTTCCGTCATACTTAATATTATCCGGCAGGCGGAAGGGCTTGGTTACGTGGACTGGAGCAGTAATTACCTTGTATGCATGCTTGAAGAACTTTTACTTATCTACAGTCGTTACCTGAGGCGGTGCCCCCGGCACGTTACCGATCTGGTCATGGATCACTTTTAGCTCCTTGAGAATATCTTAGATGATAGGTACACCTTCAAGGCCTTGATTGTTGGCAGATGTGGAACTTCTTGTGGCGGTCTCCATGTCGATCATCCGTCTGGGCATAGAAGCTGGTGAATTATTCACGAGCTCGGATCCTCGTAGGGATGCTAGCCTCGGCAATGAACCAGGGAAGATTACATCCAGACGTTTGGCTAGCTTTTCAGCCATGGTGGCCGAGTTCTGTGCCGTTTACTCTTCCTGTGCTTTGAGAAAGTGGGCAAGGACATCTTCGAGCTTGTTGTTGCTTCCGCGCGACAGATCTTCATCACAGTCGATGTCAATAGAACCGTCAATTTGGGCTTTGGCCCGCGGGCCGACCCGACCTAGCCTTAGATTTCATGAGGCTGGGCTATGATTTTTTAGCCCAATGAAGATCGAGGCTTTGTAGCCCGACCAAATAGGCCCGCTAGCCTGTGAGGCTTGACTGAGGCTGGGCTGGGCCGGCCCGAGGGCTTTATGTTTAGAATTAAAATAAATTATTTAATTCAAAATTCATATTTAAGAAATTAGAAAGTATGAGATAAGCCAAACTCACTACATTTAAATTTTTAAACACAAATATACTTTAATCTGCACAAATACTTTATAAGACACAACTCTACAACTCAAAAGTTAAGATCATACATCAAAGAATCTTATAAATAGAAATACAGTAGAGTATTGCGCCCCCTAACCCGCAATAAAACATCAAATAGTCTTACAAATATATTGTTGAATATTTTAATTGTGAATTGAAACTTGATTACTATATATATATGGTTTTTGCATTTTTAGTTAAAATCTTAGTGTTAAATGAACAATAAATAAAATAATTTTAATGGTCGGGCTTGGCCAGCCTAGCCTGCAGCCCTAGTAGGGCTGGGTTGAGCTCATCATTTGGTGGCCCAACTCAAAGTCGGCCCGACCCGTCCAACTTGAAGGCCCGCGAGGCTTGGGCTGGGTCGGACCGGCCAAAATTGGCAGGTCTAGCTGTCAACAGGGATTGCCTCCTTGGAAGTGTCTTTCGATTGCCTATCGAGATCGGTGGGATGCTAAGAGGCGTCGTCAACTGCGCCAGTGGTACTCTTTGGTACATCGTCGTTGCTGCTCGACATGGTCGTGCTTTTTCTTTGTAAAACCCTACAATTGTTCAGGCCCCATAGTGGGCGCAAAATTGTTTATGCCTAAAAATTGCTTAGTAGGTAAACAAATAAATAATAAGGAGGGCCACAAGCAATACAGTAAATACTAAGAAAAAATAAATAAAGCAGAAAATAAAGAGATTGGATTCATTGAGAATAGTCAGATTCTTGGAGAATTGCTTCATGATCATCTATACAATAGGAGAGAGGGGGTATTTATAATTATAGGTTTACCCCCATTTTAATTATGGTAAAATACAATTGTTTTATACAATAAGTTCGTCTAGTCCTCTCGTCATTAACTAAACCCACAAAAGGGCTGTTTAGGAATATTAGGAAAAGTTATTAGTTAAACAAGTTTCTTTACAAAACAAAAACTAAAACAAGGAAATAAGGATGTGATTGAAGTATATGCAAACAACAATTAAAATTATTTCCTTAAAATAATGTTCCCATTGTATCTCACCTTTCATCCAACATTAGGACCTAATTTCCAATAACGATGGAATAAAAATATTGTATTCCGCGAATCATGTCACGAGTTCACGTATGTCAACCCATATAAGGGTTTAGTAATGCCCACGAGATAGATAAGAAATTTGTAAAACTCTCCGGCCAAATCTTTAATTTGGCCACGACATGTCATGTTTAATTAATTCAACTTTAATTTAGGACCGATTCTCACTGCTGCAACATTAATCCAAAAATAATAATAATAATAATAACAATATGGGATATATATATATATTAACATTCCCATCTGTTTTTCTATAGGGACAAGAAACAGCTCTGAACGTCAATTCTTAAAAAAAACTAACTTTTTTTTATCACATTTGCTGCTTGAAATTTTCTCCGAATGTTTGATCATATTTGCTGCTTTCGGAAGGGTCCTTCTTCTAGTGGTTTCTTGAATAATTAAACCCACAGAAAGGATGTATATTAGAATACCTCAAACATAAGAAACATTAATTTTAGGCAGAATACATAGATGGCCCCTAAAAGTTGACACAAATTCCCACTTGAACACTTTAATTTTTCAAGTGACCAACTAGACACCTATTCTTGACAAAAACGTATCCCGTGAACACCTCATGCTGACATGGCAAATCAGGTATACTTCACATATCTTAAAGCGCCTGAGGTCTTTAGTTTTTTATTTTTTATTTTATTTTGAAATAAAAATAATTTTTTAAAATAGGCCCCACATTACTTCTATCTCTTTCCCCACAATATTTCACCCTAACATACTTATACCTCCGCCACCCTTTTATGTAACACCACCACCCACCTAAACCCCAAAACACCAGTATACCAACAATTTTACAATCATTCTCCACATAAGATCAAGAAACATGAACAAAATAAATGCAATTAAAACTAATCCAACTCTAACCATACAAGCCCGACTTAATCTAGATAAATGCAAGACCCATTTAATCTAGACAAATGCAAGAATCTTCCTCTACTCAAACAACTTCAAGGCCACCCCATCACTATCGGCCATGGCCAAACTCAACTTTATTCAATCAAACTGGTTCGTTTTTGAACAATCACTCTCTAATCCCTACCATTTACTATTCCCCATTGTTTTAAAAAAAAATTACTGAAGCCATACCATCATAGTTTTAGCCAACTAATTTGGTTACAATTTTATCCATATCACAGCAAGAACAAAATTCATTTTAAGAATAATTTTGAGAATTTTCGATATGACCATCACAATGCCCACAACATTTTGAATTCATGATTAGATTGGGTTTAGAGGGAAGAAGAATATTCAGGGTCCAGGAAAATGGATTTACAGGAAGAAGACTAATCAGGAAGGAAATGGGTTTATAGGAGAAGACAAGTCGGGTAACAGGGAAGAAGAAGAATGGGAGGAGGAGTAGGGGAGGGGAGGGGAGAATATAGGATGCTTTATTTTTTAAATAATTATTAATACTTTTCTTTTTCTTTTAATAAGAGGTAATTTTTTTCCCAAAAAACACGTGTCATAATCTCACTGGGGCATTGTATATGTCATTAGCGAGTGAATCTCACGCAAATGAACTCACATGCTGAGGTGTTCATAAGGCACGTTTCTGTCAAGAAGAGGTGTTTAGTTGATCACTTGGAAAATTAAAGCGTTCAAGTGAGAATTGGTGCCAACTTTAAGGGGCTATCTATGTATTCTGTCTTAGTTTTATATAAAAAAGAAATGGAAGAGAGGTCCTTCGAAACTTGTATTGGGTAAAAATCGACGTGCTTAGATAGCACTTCGGTATGGCGAATCGAGGATAATCGAACCGATGTTCCGAAGGATAAAGATTGAAGCGAGTGATTGGACTACCGAAGTCGAGCATCGATGTCATCACCGAAGGCGAGCCGCAAGCTGAGCTTCGGTGACATCCATCGCAGCCGAACAGCAAGGTGCAACCACCGAAGTCACACACTTGAACCTCGGCAAGGCACCTCGGTCCAAGCGGTTTGAACTGTCCACTACTCCAGCCCACTAACTCCCATAATAAATGTCCAGAACGTGAGTAAGGGCATGATTAGTCATGGAGAACGTGGGCAAGGTCCCTTTAGCCTATAAATAGCTTTTCATTTCACATTGTATTCATTCAGAAACATATACAGAAACTCTGACAAAATTTGTACTCACAGCAATATATTGAAATCACGCTATTTTCTCGCATTTACACTTATTCTTAGCATTTTCTTGACTTTGATACGAAGATTTGCTTGTGTTCCAACCCAAATTCGATTTGTGATCCTAAACTAATTTAGGCCCATACAAATCTTTTCAGTGAACGATGATTTTATAGCTTGTATATCCGTTCGTTACATAAACATTCAAATATATGATATATTTCAAATACTAATTGGATTAAGAAAGGGTATTGATCCATGATTCGTTCCACGCAAGAGTAATGATTTGGTTGAAATTGAACTTTCTATATCATTGTTTTGGACAAGTTTATACATATAAGTCTATCCCAAAAAATAAATTATACATGAATATACAAATATAAATGTGTAGGCAAGGAGAGAAATACAAAAATATACACATAAAAAAACAGAAACTTTATATAAACACCAATAATAGTATAGAAATGTGAAAATTTATACAATTTTATTCATTTGTACATACACAGTTATACAGATTTATACAAGTTTATACTTGTTTACATAAGTGTATAAACTAGCGACAAGCTCTTATATTACATAATTCTGCCATCTCAAGTAAGAATCGCAAATAAAAATTGTTTTTCAATAATTTTTGTGTGTTGCTTGTTTAGTGTAAAATCCATTATTAAGAGTATTCTAGTGAGAGTGATTGTTCAAAGCCTCCTACATTTTACCTTTTGTTTAACAAATAATTTTTTTTGTGTATTTTAGTTTCTTCAAAGATCAAACGAGATTTCAAGTATGTCACCCAATATAAGGGTTTAAAATATGTTCCACGAGAAAGATCACAAAATTACAAAACTATCACCTAGATCGTTTTGGCCTCTACATCTCACGTTCATTCAAATTTAGGGACCCATTTTCGAACATGCATTGATTAAAAATAAAATAAACTGTATTCCGTTAATTTTCATTCCACGAGGATCACATTAAAATCAAGTAGGGTCAAACCCATGAGAATGGTTAATGAAAATGATAATTAAAACTATCACAGCTGGATCACTCTTACAATTTCTAAATTATAGTTACAATTTTCTGAAGTGTGATAATATGTCTACAAAATAGTTATGATGATATATAATTTATGGACGTCAAAAGCCGTAGCTCACCAAGATTTATAACCGGGCAAAATGATCTCCTTTTCCTTAATTAAGTCTCTTAGTTATGTATATAGAGAAGTATTATAATAATTGATTAATTAATTATAGTGAAATAAGGAAATATTTCAAAAAATCAGAAAAAGAAAATTATAGATCCTTCTTATAATTAATTTAAAGTTCTGTTTTAAAATGTCTTTTTGGGGTTCGCCCCAAGGTGGGGCACTTGCAAAACGCCTTAAGGCTCACCGGCGGTGCATAGATTCATGATGCTTACGCCTCAAGTGTCCGGTTGTACGCCCAGAGCACACCTAACACTTAATGTTAGGGGCTCGCCCAATAGAACCCATGCAAATTATTTATCTAATTTTCTAATTAAGATTGTTCACGCACAATTGTAAATGATATTAACCTATAACTTCTGTTGGAATCTGAAAATTTCAACCAATCATGACCATCCCGGCCCTTTTTAAATCCCACATATTCGCTTGAACTTTTGTGAAAGAGTTTTGTGAAATGGATGCTGATTTTGAATTGGTGAAATTAATTTTGTTTCTTGCATAGAAAATTGGTGGAACGGTGGATCTGGTAACTGATGAAAAAGAATTTGGTTGAATTTGTGTCTGGATGGTGCTGATGAAGGTGGTGAGGGCAGGTTTTGATGGAGATGGTTACTTGATGGAGATGAAAGAGATAAAAGAATTAAATAAATGAAAAAAAAGTAATTAAATGAATTAAAAAAATACATTCTTGAGGTCTTTTCACGCTCCTTGGAGGAGTGTAATGCACACACCATGCCAGGTCACCCACGTGTGTTTAGTAGACACATTTTTAGTAGGATTCAGGTGTTCAAATGGGAAAAGCCTTGGTTCAGGTGTCTAAATGAGAAAAACTGACAAGTTTAAGGGGCTGCGTATGCATTCTGCCTAATTTAAAATGTCTTTTTGGGGTTCGCCCCAAGGCGGGGCACTTGCAAAACGCCTTAAGGCTCACCGGCGGTGCATAGATTCATGATGCTTACGCCTCAAGTGTCCGGTTGTACGCCCAGAGCACACCTAACACTTAATGTTAGGGGCTCGCCCAATAGAACCCATGCAAATTATTTATCTAATTTTCTAATTAAGATTGTTCACGCACAATTGTAAATGATATTAACCTATAACTTCTGTTGGAATCTGAAAATTTCAACCAATCATGACCATCCCGGCCCTTTTTAAATCCCACATATTCGCTTGAACTTTTGTGAAAGAGTTTTGTGAAATGGATGCTGATTTTGAATTGGTGAAATTAATTTTGTTTCTTGCATAGAAAATTGGTGGAACGGTGGATCTGGTAACTGATGAAAAAGAATTTGGTTGAATTTGTGTCTGGATGGTGCTGATGAAGGTGGTGAGGGCAGGTTTTGATGGAGATGGTTACTTGATGGAGATGAAAGAGATAAAAGAATTAAATAAATGAAAAAAAAGTAATTAAATGAATTAAAAAAAATACATTCTTGAGGTCTTTTCACGCTCCTTGGAGGAGTGTAATGCACACACCATGCCAGGTCACCCACGTGTGTTTAGTAGACACATTTTTAGTAGGATTCAGGTGTTCAAATGGGAAAAGCCTTGGTTCAGGTGTCTAAATGAGAAAAACTGACAAGTTTAAGGGGCTGCGTATGCATTCTGCCTAATTTAAAATGTCTTTTTGGGGTTCGCCCCAAGGCGGGGCACTTGCAAAACGCCTTAAGGCTCACCGGCGGTGCATAGATTCATGATGCTTACGCCTCAAGTGTCCGGTTGTACGCCCAGAGCACACCTAACACTTAATGTTAGGGGCTCGCCCAATAGAACCCATGCAAATTATTTATCTAATTTCCTAATTAAGATTGTTCACGCACAATTGTCTTTAAAAATGAACTATGCATATTATATTCATCTATAGAAATTGAAAAATTAAATGTAGCTCAAGTAACGAGAAATAATATCACACGTATTATAATTGAAAATATCATGAGTCTAAATATTATTTGTACATTTAATCTGAAAATGCATAGTTGAGTTTTATATCATCACTGCTTATTAGATTGATCTTCATGCCTTATTTTTGTCTCTCAAATTGGACTTCAATTATTTTTTGCAATCTGGAAAAAGTTCTATATTATCCATGAAGAATCAATATTTGAAACTACAGTAAAAATAAAATTTATTTACTATTCACATTTAATTTTCATAAATTATGGGTTTTAATTGTGTGAAAGTTAATTAACACCTTACAATTTATTTATATCTCATAAAAATTATAACATTATTCAATTTCTTATACTTATTAAAAATGTTAGATTTTTATTTCTATAAACTTCTTTAGTCATATATTAAATTTCCAAAATGTTTATATATTTTCAATATTTTTCTGGTCATTATACTAATTATTTAATTTAAAATTTATTAAAATTAAGATTCATGAGGCATCCTCTTGGAGCTTATCACTCGCCTTATAGTAAATAAAATATCTCGCCTTGCGTCCCCATCTTTTAAAAATATTGATTTAAAGTTGTGTTAAAATTGTCTTTCCTTCTCTTAAGAATAGAACTGAGGGCACCCATATGGGTCAACCGATATCCATCTCTGAAAAAATAAAAATATATCTCTTAGATATATTAAAAGAAAAGAAAAAAAGACACGTTTATTGGAAAACAATCCTAAAAGGTGTGTCTTCCGATTAAAAAAAAAAGGAGTCATGTTGGAAGCTCTTAATTTAAGGAAAGAGAGGGAAAACTTTCTCTCATTATGCATAAAAACTCTTTCTTCTATTGTGAGAAGACATTAGATGATTCCTAATATGAAGAACGATGCAATCTTCTCCTATGATGGGACGATCTTCTGTAACCGAGTACGTCGTAATCGTGAATTTAAAATGTAATTTGTGTTCTATTTAAAAATAATTGTGTTTTCGACCAATGAAATAAATACGAAATGATTTTGAAAACTATGTGTTCTTGAGGATTGTTTTTTCTTCATCATCATCCTAAACTTACACATATCACTTCTCCTTATTACCATATTTTAGATAAAGTTATGACACTTACGACTCGTTTCTGCATAACTTTTATCTGTTACTCATTAAAATTGAAAATGAACTGATTGTCCACAGGATGATTTAAAGATAATTACACAGCTCTAACTTTTGAAAATGCTAAACAGAATGATGAAATCTTTCTTAGAGGGGGTCAAATTTGTAGAAGCAGTGTCCATCTAGCGCTAAAGCTTCTTATAAATTGTGCTCCTATATTACGTCTTCCTGCTTCCTAACAAAAAAAATATATATTATTACCTAGTGTAATTAAGTTTTGCTTGAGCTTTGTCTTGGCAAATAAACTTTTTATTTATTTGTGCAAGACGAACAGTAGGCTAAATTTAGGAGTAAAATACTTAAAATGTCACTCAATTTTGATAAATGTATGACCAAAATCGCTTTTCTTTGAATTGTACTAATAAAGTTACTCAACTTAAGGTAATTATCATCAAAAGTCATTGTAACCAAATTTTGCATAGTCACCGAAAATCTGACATGACATTTTCATTTTTAATTATATATATGTGGCACACTTTAGTTTCCATGAGGATGTTATAATAAGTTGATTTATTTTCTAAGAATTTGGAAAGTATTCTTTTAAATTATCACAATAATAGAATTTTGTGTCCTAGCTAAACTGCTATGGGTAATGTTGAAGTATTAGTTTTACTACTCTTTCAAGTACTTAACTCTTTAATTAGTTACGATTAGTTTCATTATTTTTTGCAAATCCATTAATTAAATATATATTTTATATAGGCTCCTCTCCATTACTAGTATCTCTATTTCCTCAAGTTTTTATTTGGATGAATGACACTTGGCCCTCCTTAAAATTAATGTTCTAGATTTAATAGGGTAAATAAAGGTATTTAACTATGGTTTGGGCAAAATATCTTTCCATTTTAAATTATTTTAAACAATCCTATAATTTAGCAGCGAAATTTCACCCCCCTCCCCCAAACCTAAATTTCGATCATCTCAACTTAACCTTTCATTTTATTTTAATTCTTTAATAGGAGTAATTTTTTGCTATTGTTCGAGAACTTGCACTCAAAAAATTAAGAAGCATTTTAAATAAAAATTACATTAATAGGAAAGAAAGAAAAAGACTTGCGCGACTCTTCTAATGGAGTAGCAAAGAGTGGTTTTCTTTTGAAATGACAGGATACTACTAGCAATAAGTTAGCAGTTGAACAAATGCATCGCTGCCAGTTCTTAATGCATCATTCTGGACACACAAATTGCAATGGAGAGATTAAACAGTAGTAGGATTTAACCTTAGTATTAGAGAGAAGATCATCTCCTTTTTAACAATATAATGCAAGCTTCTAGTATAAAAATTATAAATCTACAGAAGGTCATGAACAATTTGCTCAAAAGATAATGATGAACGATGAGAATAACTTTGTTCCCTGATAACTTTGTTTGCCATTTCTGAGTCCATTTCCTTAATGAGTTTTCATGAAGAAATCCAGCTTAGTTTCGGGAACCACTTAAGCTTTGGCTCCCAACTCCAGCATTAAAGTATGATTGATTTCATTTGATGTTGGGCCGACAAATTGAAGTGGACCTGCTCACAAATTCATAAACAAAACAAAAGGGAGCACGAACAGTGAACAGAAATCATGGAATAGTTATGCAGAACATTCAAAGCAAAGTTGAATAAGCATGGGTGTCATTGCTGGGGTTAATGTATTTTCGGTTGTAGAAGAAAGTATCAACAGGATAACCAGATCAGTAATATCATCATGGTTTTTCTCTTGATTTACTCAATGATGGTTCATTGCAGTGAATTTGTTACTTGTAACTTGTAACTTGTAACTTGTAAGGTACAGGTTATTAGAGAGGAAGGTATATTGGCTACCATATCAAATAAAGATCATATGCCAGATAACGCATCACACAGATTCTAACAAGTGGGTGAGCTAAGCAATTTTAATGACATACCAGGACTGAAGTATCGATTCTTTAGAGCCCATTCTTCTCGCAAGGAAGCAAATTTTTTGAAAGGAGCACCTGGGAATTGGCAAATGCTTATACAATGGGAGAGCTTTTGACACCCAAAAATAACAGAATTAAAGGATTCTACTGAAAATATACTCAGTATGAAGTAACCATAGGTTGTAAGGTCTGTAACAAAATGGAGCTTTTACCTTCTAATTCCACCATTGCCTTCTTAATCACAGGCTTGAACTTACCTGCAAAAGTTTGACCATTTTGATCATCAGGTGAGACATTTTTGTAAAGTGGGTTATAAAGCTTTTTCTGATGTAAACTGGTACTCTTCCATTTGCTTTTATTTTCTGAAAACAGTTGCCATATATAATAGAAGACTAAGAAAGGCAGTTGTCCTTAGATGAAATGTGTACGTAGAATAGATGCTTGAAATGACTAACTAGATGCTTCAGAATAGAAAATTTCAAACAGCTTGTATTACCACTAGGATATTCAGTTAAATCTGTCCTAAAGAAGATCAAGAGTCTGAGCGAATCAGGCGCTTAAAGTTCATCAATTCTAAGACTTCTGCTTGTAAAAGGAAGAATACTGCTTATATAAAGAACAAGAGAGGAAGAAGATTGATACCATGTCTTCTTTCCACATCCATCAAAGATGTTAGTGCCGTTCCACCTACAGTCCAGTCTTCAACTGGAGCTCTCAAATTTCCCACCTAAATAAGAACAAGGTTCTCGGTATTAATTGGAATTGACCAAAGTCAGCTGCTATAACACAAATGATATTTCAGTTAAAAGGAAGGGAGAAAGGAGGTAAAAAACAAGGAGGAATTGGAACACTGACAGAGGAAATCAAGCCAGTTTTCCCTGAATGAAGAAGTGCTCCAGCACCATAACCCAATGCATAGCAATAGTTGGAATCAAAATTTGAAGGCAAACCACATCTTCCCTCATAGCTATAAAGCAACACAAACAAGTAAGAACTACCATCAGGATAAATCTAAGAAAAAGAGTAAATAAGTACTTTGAGTATTGTAGGTTATTATAGCAGAACTGCATAAGTCAAATGGAAGTGGTATCAATTACCCGAAAAAATGAGACTGCCCTTTAAAGTGTTTGGTATATGAACCTTCCTTCTTCTTGTTCTCCAGTTCAGCTTCCACCATCTGAATAAGCATTTTCTCAGTTTCTATTTTCGCTACCTGTAGAATTGCAAAAGAAAATGTACCAGAAGAAAAAGAATTTAATAAGACTTTGACTAAATGAGAAATCGTAACTACGTCAAGCTGTAGACGAGTACCTGGACATTTCCATGTGGATCTCTTTCAAGAAGTAACTGTTCCTGGATTGCTTGTGGTAAAAATTCAAATAGTTCATTAGATTGGCTTCTGAGTTTCTTTTTCCAATTTCCAGCTTCATCAATAACATCATGAGCCAGGATTTCGTTGAGCTCTGCAATCAACTGTTGCACCTGCAAATAAGAGAGATAATCTTAACAACTAATTGATTCTCATTTCATGCTAATAAAGGACTCAACTGAATCAGATGCAAAAAGCACAACAAGCTTAAAAAGAACTAAGTGAAGTAGATGTAACCATGATCAGAAGTTATAAAATAAGATATTGAGTGGAAAACCTCTGGGATGAAGTCGATCAGGCCTTCAGGTATTAGTATAACACCATAATTATAACCAAGCGTTGCACGTTTACAGATCACTCCTACAATATAATCTGTAACACTTTTAAGCGTTTGTTTCTGAGCTGCAACCTGTAGAGAAACAGTGCCTTTGTAAGTACTTGGGAAAAATCACAAAACAGTTTTGTGAAGATAACCCTAACTAACATATGAATGTCCTCATAAAAGAATAATCTCCATGAACCAAGGAAATGAAATTTTAATCCTCTGAATCATCGATGACATGCACTGAAGTCCCTACCTAGTAATTTAAGAGGTAAAGTTAACGTATTTATCTTAGATATGTACAATATGGAAAGAGAAATTCTTTGAATTATTGACCTCCAGAATATAACCCTATTCCCATTACTTCAACTTCCTATAATTGGCTCTTTGAGACATTATACTCTACTGAGACACCAAACACCAAGTTCCTCCCCAGAAGCAAGAGCTTGACAAAAAAGAAGAAAAGAGAAATTACTAAAAGCAGAAAGTGAATTACCAAAGAGGCATGGAAATTAACGTTGGATGCTAGGTTTACCCTCTATTAGCTAGGAACTCAAGATCAAGACCTGTCACTGATGTTACGTCTGTCTTAAAGGAACAGCTTTTACCAAGTCGGAGAAGAAAAGTTTGGTATCAAACTTCAGCAAAGTTAAACTTGTGCCTCAGAATTAAGGCTGTGTAACTGGAATATGAATGTAATGTACAACTTTATTACCACAAGTAAAGCCATATACCATAATCACATATAATTACTGATGGCCACTTGTCCAACTTTCTGAAAGAAAAATAGTTTCCACTATTTACTACTTATAGAAATAAATCTCGTTCACAATAGATTCATCCAACAAAATGGTTATTATCTGGAACTGCGTCTTGGTAACAAAATCCAGAAAAAATTTGGAGTTGCTCTTTAAGTTTTGGGAATCATATAAGTAAAACATGGTGCATAGATGCATGAAAACCATATCAACATATTGGCAAGAAATTACCTCTTCACCGATGATGGTAATGTTTGGATGGGTCTGTAGAGCACACTCCAAGGTGATGTGTGATGCAGCACGACCCATAAGCCTTACAACTAGAGAAACCATAAAACAGCTTAAGAAAAGGAACATAGTATAATAGGTATTGAGAATCAATAATATTCTTTTATTATAAGAAAGGAATTTTATATTTCCATTGTATCATCAGGCTCGTCTTCTATAGATTTAGTCATTTAAAGCAGCATCCAAGTTTTCTATAACTTGTGTACTTACAGTGATAGTACTTTCCTGTTGAACGAGCATCTATCATGACATTTCCAATCATCTCTGCATAAATCTGCACATAGTTGTTAATTGGATAATCTCTGTTTCTAACCATTCCACAAATAGAAGTAACCTAACAAAAGTTATCAACATCTTTTGTCATAGTAAATCATTTATTAGAATGAAACAACAGCTTGGATGAAATAATTCCATAAGGCCAGTTCCAATATAAGACAGACACATAAACTCTTTTGTAATAACACTATTTATAAAATCTATCCTTATCAGTTCTACTTGCATAATACTCCTAGAAGAAAAATTAAAGGTCAAGAGATAAGTGCTAACTAGAGGTAATTTATCGAACTGGTGTGATGCAATATGGAGCTAGGCATTAGAAAATAGGACAAAAGGAAAACACTTACCTTGCAAGCAGTGTCAAAGCCGAAACTAGTAGGAACTTCTTTGCTTTTCAAATCACCATCAATTGTCTTTGGGCATCCAATAACCCGAGTTTTCAAACCTTTGCTCCTTTAGTCATACCAATTATGCAAATTTCCATGAGAGACAGACAACGATGAATACCATGAGCCAGACCAATGAGAACACTTACCTGAAGTTCTCAGCTAGAAGACAAGCATTTGTGTTTGAATCATCTCCACCAATCACAACAATCCCATCTAAGTCAAGTTTCTTTGCTGTTTCTGCAGCTTGTTTGAACTGAAAAAAAATAATATGCAGACTTATAAATGACTTAATTTGCATAGAATAATGGAAAGGCAATTAAAATGTAGAAGATAAATGATGAAGTGCAGAAATCCGATGAGGCATAATTTTATATAAAACAGAAAAAAGATAACCTGTTCATCGGTTTCTATCTTGTCTCTACCACTGGCGATCATATCAAAGCCACCCTGTCGAAAGATTGCCAATTACACATGTTCTGAGAAGCAATATTAGGCAGCAAAACAAAAGGCAAAAAAAAAAAAAAAAAGTCCTTAAAAAACAGAGGAAGATATTTTGCATAATCAAGTTGCGAAACCCGAATCATAAGCTAACATAGTGCCATCATATTGCTATGATGAAAAGCTCTAGATGGAAAAGATATTCCCTCTCCATAAACGTTCACAGTCCAAATTTTGTTGAAGCAAAAGTGCTGGGAACATGTCCAAACACAATTATGTATCTTATAAGGATGGTGGAAATTTAAAACATCCACTTTTTCCAATTTATGTGACTTCACTTGGAAAAATAACTTCGGCACATAAGGGAGTTTCTCAGTGAACTTCCACCCTGAAGATGAAGAAACTTCTTACTTGATTTCTGTAAGGATAAACATAATCCGCTGTCAACTCTACATATTTACAGTTCATTATCCCAGCTGGACCTCCCCTGAATCCATAGAGTGTACTACCTTTCGTCTTCTCCTGCAAATAGTCTGGAAGAAAAAGAATCAACTAATTGCTGAAGCTCATCCATGATATCGTATGTCATAAGTATACATATGAACAGAACAGCAAAAAGAAGTACCATAAAGTATTAGAAAAGCACTCACCAAAAATTCCAGAGATGACATTGTGCCCACCAGGTGCCTGTCCTCCAGACAATACAACCCCGATTTTCAGATTATGATTCAATGCAGCTCCTGATGTGTGACCTGGCAGTAATGACACAGAAGGCTGCCCAAACAGATTCGGGAAAAGCTTCCCGATTTCACCTACAATATTGATGTCAAACTGAATATGAAGCTTAGAATAAAAGGCTTTATTTGTAACAAACAGATTTTAACTTTCTATTTGTTCCATTGTTTGGACTAATGAGAAGGGAAATGTTACATGTCTGAAGTGTTTATACAGAAAAGCCTACCTCTTTCTTGAAGAAAAATTTCGATAGCACACTTAAAACTCTAGTTTTATTTTAACAAAAATGGAGTAGTAAAAGGAAGCACAATACTAATCCGTGCAATAGTTAAGTACCTAAGATTTGTGTTTGTTTCATAAAATTACATTTTGGATAAGTAGTATTATCCCAAAATAGCTAGTCGGTACCAAGTTTGAGAAGATCGAAGCCTTATAAATCTATCTTTTACTGCTTAACTATATTACACATAAGTAATGCTTCTTCGCTTTATTTTATATGTTGGTAATTGACAGAACACGTAGTTTAAAAAAGAAACAAAACTTTCCCACAAATTACAAGTTGAAATCTAATGATATTTAACAACTGAAGAATACAAAATGTTAATGAGTTTCTAGATATATTATAGTGTCACTACTTTTTGTACCGGATCAAGAAGGATGGCGTGAATTTAAATGGAATGTAGCGAGTATTTATTATCTCCCTATTACATCCTTCTAGTTAAAACAAAATCAGATCATCAACTACTTAATCATGTAAACTTTGTTGATATGCATTTAAGTTTCCTCGGTAGTATATCTCGTTTTCTATGTTGCTACAGCTATCTTAACGTTGAACATAGTAAACCTGGATTTCCAGCGGCAGAACTAGGGGGACCATCAACGACGGAGAAGGGATTTTTAAGGACAGAAGGCAGAGGAAGTGATACTGTGAGACGGTTGTTTTGGACTTCGCTGTATGCTGAAGTTGATCGTCCTGGCACTGCTGCTTCTTTTGCTGCCATGTTAATTAGCAAATCTTGTGGATATGTGCTTTTGTGAGCAAATATGTGTGAGAGATAAGAGAGAGATGTGAGTGATGAAGTTTATGGATTTTGGAGCGAATCCGTACAAGGTGGAGAGTTGGTTATGGAGTGTATATGATTTCCATGCGTTTTTTGAACTATTCTATAGCTCTATTTACATGCTCGGGCTTGGCCTAAGCATGAAGGGGGTTATTCAGGTAAAATGATACTACCATTTTAAAAAGAAGATATATAATTTTTTCATTAATCCATTTAAAAATAAAATAATTTTAATTTAAACTTTTTATTTTTCATTTAATTGAAAAGTCTATTTATTTTTTAAACCGTGTTAAAATCACACTATCACTTATAAATTGAGATGAGGGAGTATCCGGTAAGTGGAATATAGTCATCACTTGCAAATTGATTGAAGAAACGTCAACTTACCACTTAAATAAGCAAGAAAAGTATATTTTTGCCCTCCATTGCTCATCTCATGTGTGTCCCCAAGTTTTGCCGTGACATTATTCTCAAGTGCCGCCCGTATACATTTGAGGACTTGTCTTGAAGTACTTGTTTAAGTTTAGACTCTAACAATATCGTGAAATTTCACTTGTATAAGCTTGAATTTCAAGATACTTTTATATTTTAAAAATCACACTTGTTCCATAAAAAACATAACTCTCATTTATTAATTATCCAGAATAGATTGTCAAGATTTCTGATATAATTAAACAATATCTTGTCATTATTAAAGGATTTGTAAATTTGGATGAAATACAATATCAAGTTTTCATATACAAGCTTAAAAAAATTCAAACTTCAGAATAATAGTACCTTCAAGTTTCAATATATAAGTTAGTGTTTAGGAGCTCATATTTTTGTGGTTCGAATTTGTAGTACCATATTAAAAAGGGTAAAAATCACTTTTTACTTTTTGAAAAAACTTATTTTGAGGAGATTCGTAAAATATTACTAATACACTTTTTAGGGACAAAAAAGTTCTACAAAAATCGAAAGCTTCTTGAAGAGGACTATATTGACTAACACTAAGGACGTTTGGCTATACTATTTTTTTCCCTTTTTTCAAAGTATTCAGGGAAAAAATATACTTTTAAGAATCTTTTAAAAATGAAATTTTCAAATCCAAAAAGTGCTTTTTACTACTTTTTTACTCAATACACAAAATCCTTGATAATTTAATTAAATATATCTATGAAATTGGTGGGGGTTATGAGAAGTTCCGGGTTGGCACGGAATCCACTTGGCAAGTCGGGAATCAACCCGAATCTCACGGTCCATGATTTCAGCCCGATATATAGGATGATCCAAGTTGAACCCACTTTACTAAAACTCAGTGGTAAAGTCGCTTCACAGAAAATGGCGGAAGGGGCAAATGGAAATAGTAGTAAAGTGGTGATAGTATTCGATTTTGATCGGACCCTTATTGACGATGACAGTGATAGATGGGTCATTGACAATATGGGCCTAACCCATCTGTTCAACCTCCTTCGTCCTACATTACCTTGGACTCCTCTCATGGTATTTTCTTTTTCTACTTTTTTAATTTTCTCTTGTATTTCAATTAAGTGTTAGGTAGATTGGTATTCCTTCTGTTTCAATTTGACACGAAGTTTAAGAAAGAAATGATGACTTTTGAAACTCGTAGTTATAAACAATGCTAACCACTTTTCTGAGAAGTTTAACTTAACTCAGAAACAGCTTCTTCACCTTGGTGGGGTAAGGTCTGCGTGCATCTCACCCTCCCAGACCCACTTGTGGGATAATACTGGCTATGTTGGGAAATTTAGCTTAAAGTGTTTCTAAATTTAGAAAGATGCCATTTATTATGTAACGGACTAAAAGGAAATATTGTGACGTAAACTGGAACGGAAGGAGTACTATTTTCTATACTATACAGGAGTATATAATTTTCTAACAATGTGGAGTGACTGGTTTGTACTAGGATAAGATGATGGAGGAGCTACATTCACAGGGTAAAACAGTTGAGCAGATAGCTGATTGTTTGAAGCATATCCCGTTGCATCCTCGGACTATGTCAGCCATTCAATCAGCTCATGCTCTTGGGTACGGATGGACTACCTTACATTATTATTGGGGTATTGATATATGACCCTTTTTACTTATTGTGGTTGTGGTTATTTCAGGTGTGACTTAAAAGTACTTAGTGATGCCAATCAGTTTTACATTGAGACTATATTGAAACATCACGGATTATACACATGTTTCTCTGAGATCATTACGAACCCAACTACGGTTGATGGGGATGGTAGACTGAGGATCTTTCCTTACCATGATTCAGCTTCATTTCACGGTTGTAATCTGTGCCCTCCCAACTTGTGCAAGGTATTTTAACATTCGTCCTGTCACTGCTGTGCAGCTTAAGGCAATTAGTGAGTGATTGCAATGTTCAGTTGTAATGTGTTGTGAATTTGTGATCACAAACTTCCGTTCTTGTCCAATATTTCTCCTCCATTTCATGTGTTCTTTCATGTGTAATTGATCTTAATTTTGCAGTGTGTATGATCCTTGGAACTGAGAAATATGGTTCTTATGTCTTCATGCGTCTTGCTGATGATGCGCTTCAAGTTTTAATTTGTCTATTGCTAAATGATTATTCTGCTTGGCTGTATTTCTACGAATTGACTGTGTCAGGTTTGATGTCGTGGGCACAATAAGAACATTAGTTAGCTGCATTGAATGTTAAGTTGATACTGAAAGACGAAAGTGGGCTGCTTATAGGTTTGAATGAAAGTTATGACTACAAACAGGTTTTGGTTCCGCCTTTTATTTCCCTACTCTTAACAAGGTCACTAAGATGCTCAAGTGATATAAAGAGATTATCTCGATCGCTACTGTGTTGCTTCACAAGTTCCCATGATATTTTGATGTGATTCTGTTTCATGCCATTAGCAACTAAATAAAAAGCTGCGGATCAGCCCCAATAATGCATTTGCTACTAGTAGCACTTGTCTAAATGTCGGCCATACATCTGTGCAGGGTCTTGTTATTGAGAAGATCCAAGCTTCTTTGGAAGGGAAGCCAAGATTTATATATCTTGGAGATGGGAGAGGTGATTACTGCCCAACCTTGAAGCTTGATAGAGGAGACCATGTGATGCCAAGGAAGGGCTTTCCATTGTGGGATCGCCTGCAGAGTAATCTAAATCTTTTGAAAGCAGACTGGCATGAATGGAGCAATGGGGAAGAACTAGAAAACATCCTACTCGAGCTCATTGAAAAGATCTGCAAAGAATAGAACACTGAAATTCTTGCTAACAGTCCATTGAAATTGTCAGGGTGATGCCAACATATCTGGCACTCACCCAGAAGATTAAATTGATGCACCAGGTTGCCAGATGTTGTTCATAGGTAATCCACATCAGGTCTATAGGGTCCATTTGTTGATTTAATGTCATGCTCTGTTAATGATAACAATTGATGTTCATTCAGTTTAGCTCTATGACGGTTAGGAACCTGCTTATCCTAGACAGTGTAACAAATTTTATGATATAGGTACTTTTGGTCCATTTAAGCACTGTGCTTGAAGGTTCAAGTTGGGATTGGTAGCTCCAGACTTAGCTTGAAAATAACCTTTATCTTGGATTAGATGTGATTTCTTCCGAGAAGAAAAGGGGATACTGTTCTTATATAATCTATGTTCTAAAAACTTTTATGATCTTATATAATTTGTTCTCTGAGTCCCATAACTGTTTTCATTTTTGTTTTCCAAGTGTCAAAGAAAGGGATAATTGAGCAAGCCTTTCAAATGTATTATGTTTATTTACCTTATCAAAAAAATGTATTATGTTGTCATTTTGAAATGTGGATGTTGATATGTTTTCAATAGGTGAATTAATCTGTGTCGAATATTGGACCGAAAATTGCTCAAACTGACCATCAAATAACAACTGGACTAAATTGTGGAACAGATAGAGTAACATGTTGTAGTAAAAAGCCCAAAGACAGAAACCCTTCTTCTATATCTAATTAGCATTCTCGCCTTAGTTTTCTTTGATAAAAGTTATCAGAAACTTTATATCTTACTATGTAAGTTTATTCTTTTGAAGTCAGAGATTTTCTTTTCCTGACTTGAATGGTTATCTGGAATCATCAATGCACCTTCCCTAGCTGAGCATTTCAAGTATACATAGTTATGTCGTCACTTAAAGCAAGAAACATGACCATGTTCCAACTTCAGCCTGCTTTGTAGTGTCAATATCACATTGCGCATGCTGAATTATCTGCACTTTGATGTCCTTACAGCATTCAATGTATCAGGAAAGAATGTTTTAGCTTAAGCGGAAACTTAAGACTTGTGGTAAACTAGTATTGATGTCCTTGATAAATGAATACGGTACTGTAATACAAAATCTGGAAATGAATGATGCGTTGAAAGCTTATATGCTATGGTACGCCATCTTAATGAAGTACTAGGCTGTGTTTTACTATACAAACCTTATATCTAAAATCTCTTAACGGAGTATTTATGCTTCTTCTTTCTCCTCTCCTCCGACTTTCTTTTCCTTGTTGTCGAGGGTCAAATCCTTCCAATTCCCGATCTCTACTGCAGAATCCTCAGGACTGATAAGGTGCTGTACCTTGTATCGGTGTTTCATTGAAAAAGCAATGAAAACCAAGAAATTAATTACTCCAAGCACTGCCAGCATCCAATAGAAGAGGTCCAGCTTTCCTTTGTTTAAATTGCTTTTAAGCCACCTTCCTTTTGTTGCTTTCTGTACAAGGGTCACTAGCAAGCTACTGACAAAGTATCCCATTGAGAGTGTACTGAGAAATAGGCCTGTGCTCATCGATTTCATCCCTTCTGGTGCCTCCCTGATGAAAAATTCAAGCTGGCCTACATATGCAAAAGCTTCCCCGGCACCTACAATGAAAAATTGAGGGACTAGCCAAAAAGCTGTTATATTGAAGTTGTGGTCGATGGCACGTTCCCTCCTTTTTCTTTCAACCAGAGCTGAAGCTACCATACCAACAATTCCAAGTAATAGTCCAATCCCAACTCTCTGCAGGCTTGTGATTCCTTGGCTGTTGTGAGTGATTCTTCTGGCAATACGTACAGTGACCCGTTCATTTGCTGAAGTAAACAGAAGTATGCTGATAAAGAGAAAGAAGGAAAAGGAGCCTGCCGGTATGGCGAAGTTGCCGACCTTCCGGTTCATGAAAGTAGCTTGTTCAACGGTGAATGTATTCATCTGAGAGTATACTGTCCAAAAGAGTATGCATGTGGACCATATGGGAATCAGTTTAAGCACCATTTTCACTTCTTCGACTTCTGTGACTGTTGAAACTATCCAGGGGTTCTTTCCATTTTCATTTGCAGTGGTACAGTCATCAAGAATGGCTGCCTTGTCAAGACACCTATATGATCATAAGAAAATCAAAATAAGTTTGGCTGACTACATTCAGGTCGATTCTCGTCCTACATTATTTGACTGACTACATTCTGATGCAACTGCATGTTGAAATACGTAGGTTGAAGTTGCTATACTTGAGATGCCTATTTCCTAATTTGTGGCATTCCATTGGGTATGATCAGCTCGATACTGGGTTGCCACACTATGTTGGGATGGTGCTGAACAGCCATGTCCTCCCTTGTTTTTTTGATCAAGTAATTCCCTCCCATGGTTATCGGTGTTTTGCATGGATATCTTATTTAGGTGACTGAAATTAGTTAGATAAGCATCTCCAGGCTGTTATTTTACTTTTAAGATCATGCTTACCTGAGCATATGTGTATGTGGGACTTTTGCATTATGATATTCATTTAAGAAGCCAGGATCAGAAGGGTAGGAAAGCTTTCTCTTCCTCCAAGCCAAGAACAAAACTCTCCATATGATAGTCAAAGGACTTCCTTGAGGCTTCTTGAATCTATACAATGTTGTTCCACCAAGCAATACAGCCACTCCTAGGACCATTGTGCCTGCTGAGATTCCATATCCCCATCCTCTTCCTACATTGTCTTGTAAATACACCAACACAGTCACTGCAAACAAAGAACCCAGGCTTATGCAGAAATAGAACCTGTTGAAGAAGTATATCATGGCCTTGTTTTCCTTAGGATCTGATGGGTCAAATTGGTCTGACCCAAACCCAGAGACGTTTGACTTGATTCCACCACCACCAAGAGCTAGGGTGTATAGTGCTATAAAGAGAAGAGCAAGTTGCTGGCCGCTGGCTTCGATGCAGTGACCTTTTCTTGCGTCACATTGAGGGGGCTTCATGCTTGGAATGGATGTTGCAAGTGTCAACATTGTTACTCCCTAGTTACACACGAGATGTTGAAAGAATATTTAGTTTATTGCTTTATTATGGACTATGATATGTAAATCTAGAAGCACGTGAATGATCTAGGCTGTAATATGTAGAAAGTTCCTAATAAGTACTTTTATAATAAGCAAGCTAGCTTTACATGTAATGATTTCAATGAATAGCAAATCTTTCACCAGTTGAAAAACTAGACAAAGTTAGAATAGCACACAGGTCTTGTTTCCTTTCTGGGTCCTTTTCTTTTACTGAATCTAGGCAACATTTTGTCTATTAGTATGAGCTACCCTTTTAGCCATTTCAGATTTTCCTTGCTGGTGTAAGACACAACATTTCTATCTCTAGTTGCCTCAAAGAATCTTACCAAAGCAGCAATTGAAGCAAAGATTGCAACAGTCAAATAACGGCCAAGTTTAGCATCTGCCAGGAAACCACCTAGAAGACCAAGAAGATTAAGCGTGCCCATGAAGTTGGTGACAATGTTGGCAGATTTAGAGGATGGAAGATGTAAATCTCCGACCAAGTATGTGACTAAATTCATTGATATCCCCATGACACATATCCTTTCTGAAAGCTCGGTTCCTACATCACATATTTCAGTTATGAGACTGCAAAAAAATTTGTGACATTCAAGATATTAGACAAAGTTCTATGGTAGGGAGTCACCTAGGATGAGTCCTGCAGCTAGCCATCCCCCGGTCCGAGACTTATCAACCGGATTTCCTTGATAATCAACCAGAGTTCCATCTTCTGCACCATCTTTGTCTGCATGGTTATCAACCAAAACCTGTGCATGATTGAAAGAAAGCTCAGATGGCATATGTAAGCATACAAATAAATTTTGGAAGAAAATAGCTGAGTCTAGTTACCATTGCTGTATGATGGCCTTCACAGCGAAGGATGAGAAATGGGAAATGGAAGGGGAGGTTTAAGGATGAAGGGGGTAAGATGTTATATTTGGTTTAGAGGAAATATGAGAATGTATGATTAGGCCAAATATTTATAAAAGTAGGCTCTTGCAGCAGCATTCTATTGCTTCAATATCTTTTAGAGCTGGAAGGTGCTGACTGATTGCTGGTTTGTTTTTATTTGGAAGCATCATTTTGTGGATGAGAAGAGTTTACAACCTACTGAACCATTAGATTTGGAAATTGACATATGTTGGAATGAACGTGCTTCTTATCTTCACCATGGGACCAGCCCTTTAGGTTATTCCCACTTCTTTTCACAAATTACATCTACTTAGTTTGAGCTTTGATAGTGTATAGCTGATATAGGCTGGACAGCAGAAAAAAGGTAGAAATAAAGTTTTTAACTTGATTCTGCTGAAGGTGTAAATCTCAGTTACAGAAAAGCCTCTTTTTAGCTGGATAACATATTCTTTCTCAAACCAATAGTCATGTCACCTTTTACATATTGCTGTCATTTCTCCTATGTTATTGGAAGAACTGTATATATATAAGACTAAAGCATATAGCTATGCAGGATTTTCGTTCGAAACGTGTGCTAAATTATTCAGAAGTTTAACTTCGGCACAACTTTGTATCACATCAGGAAAAGCTTCAGTTAGACGTTAAACTAAAACTAATCAATAAATTAAAGTGGTGATTGTGTTTTGGTACAGTAGATGATTGTTCATTTTCTGATATTTTTGGTCCACCAACATGTGTTGTATTACATGGTTAATTATGTGGCCATCAACTGTTCATCCTTTGACATTTTTCTTTGCTAATACTACTTATTTTTGGCTATACATTGCCTAATTTGTTCTTCTCCCTAATCATTGCCGGCCCCCCGTCTCACCGGCCTCCCCTTAAAATCCTTATCCTTTGTGTCTCATTGATACAGTGAGTATGAATATTATGTCAAGAAGTTTAAATACGTTAAGATTACTGAAGTTTAAATCCCCTTCCATATATGTTTTAATAATTTGAGTGTCTTCCACGCGTTAATACAACTTTGGACAGTGTAGGTGCACCAGCTGTTTAATGATTTGATAAATTTGAGAGGATTTAAAAGATGGTAATCGGTATTTACGGGAAAGTACTGTAATTTGTTGAAAATGTTGGATTCCAACATTAGTATAACTGGAAAGAATTCATTGGACGTGAAAGCATAGCTGCATTACAAAAGAGGAAGTATTTATATTAGTGTGGTTCACTCCATCTTTATTTTGACTAGAAATGAGTTAATAAATTCAAATGCTAACATTATCTTTGTGATAGAGAAATAAATGACGAGTTTCAGACATTAGCAAAACTGAGGTTTACGTAAAAGTTTCTCCAGTATTAATGTGCTAGCTACCTTTATTTTAATCAAGTCTTATTTGCTTTTTTGCCTCTTCCATACGACAAGGAATGCTAGGTTGGGTAAAAGACAATTGAAAGTAGATGAAACTGGGTTAGTTTTACCGTGAGTTCTCACTCAATTCTTATATCATGAAGGCAGTTTCAAGACTCATATTTCCAAACCAAAGCGTTTTTATGAAATTTTTAGTATTGAAGATCCACACTAATGTTAAGAGCAACTACTATGAGGTTAAAAATTAATATAATTGTAAGGAACGAAAAGGACAATTTACACTATTTGAACAATGGCTAGATCGCTTAAATAAAAAATAGTCATATTTTATATATTTCGTGTATGTTGTACGCATAATAAGTATATTATCTATGTTTTACTGATTAGCTACACCAACTGGACTAGCTCAGACATCTTCACATGGTAATTGAGTAATTTTATCTACAACATTTCAAATACATCTGGAGCATTTTCCTAAATGATTGGTTCAATTTCATTATATTGCTTCCTTATAAATAGGCTTCTGAAATAAGCTTAATCGAGGTACATCTCCAATTGTAAAATTTGAATAGACAAATTCATTCTTAAACGTCCTATTGGAAATTGTTGGAGCAATTCAGGATCAACCAGACAACCACTTCCACATGAAAGAACCCTTCCAAATTGTGGATGGTGCCAATGGGGGACCTGTATTTGTTGTTATTCTTACTTACAAATCATACAAGATACAAAAAGGATTTTTAACCAAATAGACCACTTGTGGGGTTTTCGTTAAAAATTACTGAATTTCTTATTTTATTTGGGTATTTGGCAGTCAAATAGTCTTTTTTCTTAAATTAGAATGGTGTCTAACTTGTCAATGTTTGTAGTTTGTAAATAGTTTCCAAATGTGTTAAGTTTTATAAATTAAGGAATCGGTGTTTGAATTCAAACACAAAATTGGTATAGTCACACAAAATTGGTATAGTCCGCTTTCATGCACCAAATTTCAACTCCTATTCTTTTTGGAATGGAACTTGGAAGGAGTACTAAGGCCATCTCCAAGGGTTTTTCCTATTTTTTCTTCTAAAATGGGGAAATTCCTATTTTAGAGAAAACTTACTCCAATCATTCTCCCATTTTTTCCCCTAAAAAGAATATTTTTTTTTTATATTTTTCTCTCTCTTCTATATTATATTATTATCTTTATCTCAATTTTATTTTCTTATTTCTATTAAACAAATTCTATCTTTTATTTATTTTTACATACTTGTCACACATAATTTATATTCAATATAAATTTATTTTCTACCATAAAATTTGAAATAATATAATTTGTAAGAAAATATTAAAGATTATATATATGAACGGATAATTCAAATAAAAGTGAAATAATTGTGATACAAAATAATTAAATACATATTACATTACGATAAAATTCATTCGAAATGCTACACGTAGAACTTCAATTTGCACCTCTAGTATGCTCCCATAAATGATCTATTAATGCATTACGAAGTTCAAAATAGCATCTTTGTTCCTAATTCTTCCGTATCTAGCTAAAAAATCTTGAAATCGTTGATTTTCATCTACTGCCATTTCTACTTCTGAAACTGTACCTTCCAAATCATCTTGAATTGGTGCGTTAAGATCACGCTCATTCTCGATTATCATGTTGTGCAGTATAATACATGTAGTCATTATATCATGTAGCACTTTTTTCCCAAAAACGTGACGGTCCTGCAACAATTGCAAAATGTTGTTGCAAAACACTGAATGCAACGTTCTAACATTTTTTTATATTTGCACCTTTCATTGTTTTTTATGGTTATATCTTTTTTATACAATTATAACTCATAATAAAATTAACTACCAATTTTACATAAAAAAAATAGATACACGATAATTAAAATTTTAAAATAATACGACAATGGTAAGACTATAAATTATATATATAAAGATATTATATAAACATAATTATCTTTATATAAAGAGATAAGTTAAAAGGTTAAATAATAAAAATAATATTATTTTAATGGTAAATAGTAAATAGGGAGATGAATAGTGTGTCCCCAAATTTGGGGAAACACTATTCACTCCCTAATTTAGGGACACAAATAGGGAGTCATTGGAGTAAATTTTTTTTAAATGTGTCCCTAAAAATAGGGGAAAGAGGGTTTAGGGACAACCCTTCAAAATGATGTTTTTAATCCCACCGTATTCTTAAGATGTGCGGTTTGTTCTCTACACCTACAATTTATTAACTTTTTCAAATCTAATAAAATATTAACTAATTAATCATCTGATTTGTTACACTAATAAGTTATCTTACTCCATCTTTTGGAAAATAACATACTCTTAGTTCTCAAGATCACAATTACTAGTATAAAATTACGGAGTCGCAAGTGGATAAAAGTTTTTGCTTAAACCAACAGAATTTAATTCTATGATGAGCACTAGTGACAAATTAAAGCATTAAGTATCTATGGTTAAGTGACAAATTTTTATGTAAAAGACATAGATCATGCATTTAAGGTTTTGGCGCAAACACTAAGCACAAATAAAAATATTTCATATAAAAGAATCTATTCTATATTTACGCTGAATCAATAGGATATAACTCGACAATATTTGTGGGACATGACTGTCTTCTGTGTGAAGAGATCCTTTTCATTTCCTCCTCCTGGATTTTTGAAGGTCTAAAATGAACTATTGGCTCGACAGCATTCAATAGTCAAAACTCTATACCATTATTCATTTGAACCACACAAAATGACATCACCAAGAAATGAATTCAAATCCATCCAAACCAATCGAAGAATGACACATTTTTATGAAAAATATTTAAAATCTATTTTTTTGTCTGTATTAATCCAAATGTAAAAATGAACATGGAGGTCTGTTTCGTAATTTAACACTCAAAAGTAATTTTCGTAAAGATTATTCAAACACAAATTATTTATCAAAAGTACTTCTCCAATGAGTTGTCCAAACACAAACTACTCATTATCTAAAAGTACTTTCTTAAAAAGTACCTATGTCAAAAGTGCTTTTTAAAATAAGCAGTTTTTGCAGTAATTCCAAACAAACTCTAAGACTAAAATAAGTATGCATTACTCTTGACGTGTAACCGATAGATTATGGTAGTCTCTCATATTTTTCTTTCGCACTTCTGGTTTATTCCACGTTTTTAAGGCAAAAGGCTGAGGTTACATGAAAAAGTTATGACTTTAATCAACAGAAATCCGAAATGGAAACCTTCAAATGTTGGAGGGAATTAGAAGGGAAATGATAAAGAGCGTGGACTAAAAAATCTATCTGAATGTAATTGTTTGTACTAATGAACTGGTAATTTAGGAAAGATGATAGATAACCTATTGAATCAAATGATACAGAGTATATGATTTATCCCATACCACTTTTTATGTTGCATTATAAAGGAGTCCATAATATTCCTCAATAATATTCCTTCATTAACTTTAATCAACTTCTTACTCTTTGTATTTTTCAAATTTATTTTCAAAAAATACTTTTTTTTAACCAAGGATATATTGAAAACAACCTCCCTAGCTACCTCATATAAGATAGGAATAAGACTATGTACGCATCACCCGTCTAAGACATCATTTGTAAAATCATTCCGGGGTATGTGGTGGTATTAATCATACAAGACATAACAAAATTCGTTTAAAATATTGATAGATACATGAACAAAAATGCATATATTTAATAAATAAGTTCTATACTTCCATTATTTCGCAATATCAAGTATGCACAATTGGGTCATACAAAGGTAGGGGTGGGTAGGTGGCTGTGACAAATTTAGCCACCATAAAAAAAACCCAGAAGGAGAAATACAAAAAGATAACATATTGTATATGAGTAATATTGCGTGTAATGCTTGTTTTAGATAGATGCAATTAATGGTGAATTATTCAAGAAATTCAACTTTGCGAAAATTCCAACAAGAGGTGCTGTATTATATGTACACGCCTCTGTCTGCACATAATTTGCTCTATCATCATCAAAATTATCTTGATTATCTGGTCCACCAACCAATGCCCCAATTAGAACATTTGGGTTGGGCTCATCCTTGTTATACCAATAATCATAACCTTGGGTACATCCAATAAACCCCTTGTTCTCTTTATAGGACACCATGGAGGCCCCTCTATGATGTACTCTTTTTGGGTAACTTGGGCCAAAGCCCACAAGATAACTCATATTTCTTGGGTTAGAGCCCAAGATGTAGTCCACTTGGGATTTAGCAAAATTGAAGAGCTCTTCATGATCAACTATCCCTCCATGGCAGCTGATTTTCTGATTGTTTTTTTGAAGGAAATCTGAATAGAATGTGAGTAAGAAAGCGGCCGTCGACACGTACTGCATGTTATTCCATTGACGGACGTATAATAAACCAGCCGGAGTACGTTCAACATTGCTAGTATCATTGTTTTTGTTTAGACATGAACATATGTAGTGTTCGGCTTTTGATCGATACTGTTCAAGTATGTAGCTGTGTTTACTGTGCTTTTCCTCTTGAAGTAACTGCACAAAGAAAATTCGGATCATAAAACTATCTACTCTTTAACATACTGATAATAATAACTATGTCTTAGACTCAGTTTTAAGCAAGTTAGGTATGGTATAACACTCTAAAAAGAAAAAAAAGATCATATTATTGTGAAGTAAAAGAAAAATATATTGTATATTTCTTCGTTTCGTTTTCCCTTGGGTATGGTCATGCATGTGCTGCTAGTCAGTGGGTTGTCAAATCAGTTTATCACCTGTTTCCTTATTAAGTTTATCATGCTGAAAAATAGAGCGCTTAGTTAAAATCTGAATTAAGTATAAACAAAACTCCTTGTGCTCAATTATTTTTACATCAAATAAAGGTATGCAATATTTAGTAGTGGAAAACTTTAGGTGCATAACCTGCGACATAGAGTGGGTCAAATCTGCTTACAAATTTAAAGTAGGGTAGATGGCAATTCAATGGTGTGGGAACTCAAATCAGAATCAGAGGAAAAGAAAATAAGAATCACCAAACAGTGATTTCACACTAACTTTTTATCACATCTTATGCAAGAAAAATGGAAAAAATACTTGGTGATAGTGTCTACCTAACTATAGTGAATGACTACTGGGACTAGAGTTACCGTCTAATAACTGCAGTTTTGTTCACAATAACTAAAATACGGATTACTGTTTCATATACAGTTCTTCCTTCTACTTTTTGTTCTCACTACTCACAACTCTACCAAGCCAAAAGAATACGAAACTATAACCAGTGCCTAACAACACACATAACTAGTATCTTGTTAGCATAAATATATTTTCGACTGTTAGTACTACATTATTCGAAACTCGATAAATATTGTATGTCCCTTTACTTTTCACCACTCAAATAGCAGGCTTTTGTTTATGATAATGTTCGGATCTATAGTATGTGCCGAATCAACATGCAAAAGTTATGTTCTTAACACTACACAAAAACCCACCCATAACTAGCCAATTTTTTGCCTTTACCAACCAAAAATAATACTTTGCCCCTTTTTCTTTCAATTTTTCCTAAACCATCCCAAGTGAAGATCCCTACATTAAAGGCACTGTCAAATGCCCAAAGCAAAGGCATTATATGCACGTGACCTTGTTCTCCAACGCATGAACCAAACCCTCTATGCCTTTATTGTAGCCACATCTTAGTCCTCATTTATTTAGATACCTTAATTTGCGCTCACTTCACATAGCTCACACAACTTTATTATACTAGTTTTGCATAAAGTAAAAGCACATCCACCCAAAAGTAACAGTATAATTCCACATTTGACTCTTAACAAAAAGCAACCCCAGAGATTTGACATAAAGATATTGAGAAGAAAGTCATTGCCAATTAGTAAAACAATATCACTTCAAAGGAAAATGGCTCTTTCTTTAAAAAGGGCACAGTTTCATTCTTGTTTTCTTTTGGATACACGTTTTATGAGATTGAAATTGAAATATCGGAAGCCAATGAAGTACGAAACATGCTGGTCCTAAATTCAAACATTTGAAAAAGAAATCTCGTGCAGAAGTGAGGAGTCTATTTTCATTAAAAAAAGACGAAGCATAGACATTAAAGCACATAGTATAACCCATGGAATGTACATTTAGCCTCACATAATAAAAAATGATTCTAGGCATGAACAATGTAAAGATTTTCTACTACATTAGTACTATGTTAACTGTGACACAGCACATTACTTACTCCTTTTTCAAATTACCATACTTTATTTGATATAGGGTTACATGTTGTTATAGGTAACTTAATTAGATAGCCTAAATAAATAATTATTGTCCGTGCATAAAAAGTTAAATTCCGAAAAAGATTGAAGGGAACAGTTAGTCCGTACCTGGGAAGCAATAATTTGGAGACCAGCAAACTTTACATCCCAACTGAACTCAGTAATAGCCCAACCAACACCCTCAAAGGAGTGAGCCTTGTTAATTACATACTTCAAATATTCTTCATTGTCGGTGGCTTTGTATAGCCACAATGCTGCCCACAACAATTCATCTTTGTACCCACTCACTGATGCATAATAGCTCTTCACTACTCCCACACTTGTATCATATTTCCCTCTGTATTTGTCACCAAACTCAAACAACTGCGCCATGTTCATTGTACCCCATTTCATTAATGCATTCTACCTTATCATACTACTAATTAATGAATTTAATTCAAGAGTTAAACTGTTATAAATTGACAATGTACATGTAAACACAAAATTAGTAACACGAAAAATAAGACAGATAACTTGTTACGGCAAGTTAATTATTAGTTACCTGTTGGGCATGGTGCAATAGTAAGTGAGCATAATGTGGATTATTTTTCCTAAACACAATGGATGCTGCCGCCATTGCCGCAGCGGTCTCTCCGGCTAGGTCTGAGCCAGGGTTGTTTTCGTCAATTTTGAAGGCTTGCCTCGAAGTTGTCATGTCCTCTGGCCTTTGCCAACAGTAATGATCAGTGTCTCCATCTCCTACCTATGTCACAAAATTTTCAAATCATATTGTCTAAACCACATCGAGTATGTCTTAAATAGAGTGACATGAATAGTGAGAATTCATATAACTAATCATTTAATACTAAATTATGTTTAACCATCATTTCTTTACCTCTGCCCATAACACATTTGGGCTGGTATGTGCTTTGATGAAGTAATCAGTACCCCATTTGATAGATTCGAAAGCATGTTCCAATTCACCCACATAGCCAATCTCTTCACCATATTCAATAACACTCCATGACAACATTGTCACTGTGAATGCCATTGGTAAGCCAAATTTTACATGGTCACCAGCATCATAGTATCCTCCAACCAAGTCCACCTACATTATTGTAAATTCCAAACAATAACCACAAATCATTAACTTCTCCGAAATAAAACATTAGCAAAAAAAATAAAAATAGAACATTTGGGACTTACCCCTTGTTCTAAACCATCAGTTAAACCAGAATGATCACGCCAAGTGACACGTTGGTTATAAGGTAAACGACCAGACCTTTGAGCTTCAAAATAAAGTAGACTCTTGGAAAGTGCATCTGCATAGTCAAAAGCTCTAGCAGATGCAAAATTTATGGAGAGTGAGAGCATAACAAAACAATGTTTAAAAAATTGTGCATAGAAAAATAATCAGCACAAAATGGCTTGCTCTTCTGCATTATGGCTCTCATTTTTTTTACTCCTAAAGAGGTTTTAGGAGTAAAGGAAAAGAGCAAAAGTATGCTCTGTTTTGCTCTGTTCTTTCACTTGGTATGTACTCTAATAGTGGGAATATGTAGAAGTCTATAGTATGTCACTTTCTTGAATGTGTTGAATGAGGGGGGTAAAATTAATGTTTGTAACGGTTGTTATTTTGGATTTTGTTAAGTTTTGAAAATAGAAGCATACATTTATGATCCCCATGTCACTCCTTATTTTTGGTTGAATGGTAGTACCCAACTTTAACTTTTTCCATAACAGTGATTCTTGTCCCTTGATTTTGGGCTAACCTCCTCCTCATTCCACTGTCATATTCTTTGCAAAGTACTGCCATATGCTCTATTACGATTGGTGGCTGTTGGTTTGAAAAAGGTATAATGACAAAGAAGTTGAAGAGGTTTCATGATTAAAATTAGCCGAGGGAAAAAAAGAAGAAGCATATTTTAATGTAATGCTTTATTTGAACTGAGTCTTATGTAAAATATATTAATAATTTTTAGGGATAATTACTAAAAGACAAGTAAAAGATGAAAATTACAAAAAATGGCTCATATTTTCGAATCTTATCCGAACTGTCACCGTTTTTTCCGAAATAACAGTCTGCCTTAAGTTTATACAAGTTTATACAATTTTATACAAATTTATACACGTGTATAAAATTGTATAAATTTGTATAAGTATGTATTTGCGAGTAAATAAAGTTGTATATTAAGGATGTTTATATGATTTTTTGCTTTTTTTGTGTATATTTTTATATTTCTCTCATTGTTATATATTTATCTATGTATATTCATGTATAATTTAATTTTTGGAGGGAGATTTGTGTGTATAAACTTGTCCAAAGCAATGATTTAGACGCAATAAACAACATAAATTCAATAAAATACAAAAAAATAATGATACCACTAGCAGGGAAAAGTGTTTGCCGGTGGCTTAGTGGCTGGGGAGGAGGAAATTTGGTAGCGAGAGTATTTTTTATGAAGGAGTGCTAAAATTTGTAATTTTTGGGGATAATGCATTGAAAAAAAAAATATGGCCTCTTGTTTGTAATTTTGGGTAGAGGGCTGCCTATTTTTGAAAATTCTCCTAATTTTTATTATTATTAATAGGTGACTTGTTAAGAATGATAATAAATCTGATATAAGTTGTTAAACTACAAATATGCTAGTAGTATAAAAGAATATAATGTATATAACTTACTGAGGCATCATCTCTTGTGCGTTAGGTAACCAACTATAATAGTACTATTTTAAAAGCTATGTGACATAACTCGAATAAGAAGTCCGAAATACTTTTCCTATGTATTGATACCTCGCTATCTATTAAAACAGCCTAAAAGAAAGAAAAGTTACTGTAAACTTTTCTATACCCTTGAATAACTTCCACTAAGCTGTAAAATTACAGTGTAATTAAGCAATTAATTGCTAATTATTTAGTGAAGTAACAACTTCAGACAGTAGACTAACGTCAATGCCGCTCTTGGAGTATGTTAGTGATTGTACTATAATTTATTTTGCAGGAGTAGAAATCTAGAACTCAGCCACCCCTCCCTACCCATCCCCCACCCCAAAAAAAAAAAACAGAAATCCACAATTTCATTAGCCTACAGTCACCACCTCTTTTGTTGAAAGAAGCATCTCGATTAATCAGGCTCCAAAGCAGGTAATAGAAAACCTTAAAATACAGCAGACATACACGATCATTGTGGATATAATTAGACTGTTGCCGACACATTAGTACAATATCTATATAGGAGTATTGCATTATAACCCATGCGTGCATACGGAAATTTTGTGGAAAATTCCACTATTTTTGGGGAAGAGAAGACAAGCTTCTGAATTTAATGAACTGACACGCTTCCATGTCGTCGATGTCCTAGTTAAAAAGTTGCTCTTGAAAATTTTTAGTTGGCCAATTGCATAATAAATAAATTAAAAAAAAAAAATACAACCAAGAACTCATAATCTAATTTTATTGATATTAAATTTCATATAAAATATATGAAGATAATTTTTGTATTCATGGTGTAACTTAAATGATATTCATAGGCAGTCCATTAAAAAGTGTGATTTTAATCCTTAATATAAGACAAATTACCTACAATAATAATACCCGATAGTGTAACTTAAGCTCATTTATGTGTTTGATCTCATTGTTCCCTTCCAATCTCCTTCCCCGCTCTCCCAAATTCCCATGTAATAAACAATCTTGGGGAGACACTAATTATCCAAGTATGTATCAGGCATCAGAAGTACAAATATATAATTAGGTACTAATAATTTTATAATTATCTAATTAAAGAGATTAAATGATAAAAACAACAGTTCTCACTTCTCCCTTGGAGTTGGGAGGCTTGTCCATATTGAAAATGAATACAGTACCTATTTGAACGTGGTATTTCCAGTCCAAATTGAGTGGCAATTTACCAACTTCAGTGTCGGTGATACACTTAAAGTTGCCAAAAAAGGGGGATAAAAAACAAACCAATAAAGCTTGAACAGTTAGACAATTTATCCTCCGATACAATTTACATAACAACAATTTTAGTTTTGAGACGATCAAATAATCTCACAATATATATCGTTAATATACCACTATTAAATATAGTGTTCATGATTTTGGAAATTTAAACTTATTATACACTCTAATATAAATTTTGAAATGATATTTCCTCTTTTAATTGTATTTTCAAATATATTTTCAAAATATTTTTATTTGGTCGAAGGTCTATCTAAAACAGTCTCTCATTCTTTTGTGGGAGTAAGATTTAAGTATATCTCACTCTCTCCATACCTCGCTTGTGAAATAACACTTTGTATATTGTTGTGGTTGTATTTACTCTTTTAATTATTGTCCTAAATATTTTCACTATGCATTGTCAATTCATCCTAGATTTCCTATCTCATCTAGAGTACCCCATAAAATGAATATGAAAAAGAAAAGAATACGACCTTACTTTTGTTACGTATTTGTAATCAACCTTGTTCTTGTTGGAATAATGTGTTCTCCCATAATTAGGACGAAGATTTTGGCATTTCAAACAATCAAACTTGGTGTTTCTGAAATAATGTGTTCTCCGATAATTAGGACGAAGATCTAGGTACTTCAAACCATATATTAGAGAATGAACTTCAAATAGTATTTTCCAAAGTTGGACCCCCTGATCACTCTTTTGACTGCGATAATCAATTAAAGCTTTGGTGGTTACACTTATACCACCATCATGGCGTAACTGTCTCTAATATTAGGCCATGAGGCCCATGACACAACTTCCTCTAGCCGACCAAAATGATAACATCAAAACAAAAATAAGCTATCGATCACCTAGAGACGTAATTGCAGGATTAAAATCAAAGTTTCTAAATTATAAATCTTGGGTTCGAATTTTAGGAATAAAATTTTTTTTGATTGAACATATTTCATCTTTTAATAATGTATCCCATGTTACGTGAATATAAAATAGTCGGACTTCATGGTTGATACGCACATCTAATGGCAAACAAAAATGAAAAGATAAGCTTTGGATTTTTTGACATTATATATTCTTGAAATTTAATGTATTTACTCAGTTTATTAAAAATTATACTACTCATGAAATTACAAATATTTATCCGACCTACCTATTTATTACTCTATACCTTTATTATTGTATGGGCCTAAATCAGTTTAGGTGTACAAATCGAATTTGGATTCGGATACAAGCAATTCTTCGTATCAAAGTTGAAATAATACGTGAAAAAGATGTAAATGCGATAAAATAACTGTATTGCAATATATAAACTTGGTTACAAATTTGGGCAGCGTTTCAGTACAAATTTATGGATGTCTGTAATACAAAATGATCTAGTATTTATAGGCATGGAGTCCTTGCCCACGTTCTCCACCAGCAGCTGGAGCGTTTCCCACGATCTGAGCATTAAATGGAGGAGTTAGTGGGGTAAAGTAGTGGGCTGCAAAGCCACTTGAACCGAGGGATCCACCGAGGTGCGGATGATTGAGCTCGGTGGCTTGGCCCTGCTGCTTGACCGAGGTGATGGCCACCGAAGCTCAGCTTGCGGCTCGCCTTCGGTGGCGACCTTCGGTTTAATGGCTTCGGCGACTTATTCAATCGCTTCGGCAACTGTCTTGCTGTGACGTATTCGGTCTTTGGGATTTGCATGACCGAGGCGAATCATCGCGAGTCGATTTTTACCCAATACAATTATACCTTATGAGCATATATTTTTTTGGTATACTGCATAAATTATAGTAGTATACAAGTCTGGATGGGTAAGACGGATAGTAAATAATTTATGGGTATGACGTTAAATATGAAACTTATGGATAGAGACGGATAAATATTTTGATTTTAACGAGTATATTAGTAAACGTACGTTTTTCCTATAATCAAAATTTAAGAAAAGAATGATTAGGGATACTTAATACTAATGCACGCTTTTAAAATAAAAGCTTTTCCTATTGAGTCCAGTTAATTCGTATTCGTATTAAATAGACCTATTAAGAAAGTTAAAGTTATCCTTCGAAAGTTTTTATAGGCCATGCACTAGAAATCAAAATCTTTAGTTAAGCTTTAACTGATTTTAACACCTAGATTGTATGAAACTCACTTTGGATAGATAGGTCTGCATGCAGGCACATTAGTGATTACTAGAGATTACCCTATAAATAGTCAATATTTTAAGAAACAAAAAGGCTTTGGTGGCCCCTCAATTTACGGTGAATAAAAGATCACCGCGAGTTGTGGTTTCCCTATGCCTATGCAGCATGGCCGACATTTTGGTTCTAATTTTCTAGGAGATCATTAAGGAGCCTGTTTGGGTGGGCTTTTAAGTGGCTTTTTTTAAGTGGCTTTTAAGTCAAAAAGTGACTTAAAAGCCACTTTTTGAGAAGTTAGGATTTCCTAACTTCTCAAAAAGTGACTTTTAAGTCACTTATGACTTAAAAGTCTAAAAAAAATTAAGTTACCAAACATATATTAATGGGCTTATAAGCTTATAAGTCACTTTTAAGCCCACCCAAACAGGCTCAAGAACTCGTTTGGGTTTGGTGGAAAAAAAGTAGCTTGTAAGTCATTGTGTGTTAAAAGCACTTATCAAGTGCTAAATAAGTAAGTTATATATTTGAATAGAAATGTTTGAAACTAAAAACACGTTATTGAGATGTTTGGTAAAAAAGTAATTTTTTATATTATATAATTAAAATATCTTTAAAATAAATTTAAAAAAATAAAATTATAATCTAAGGCATTTGTTAGTGAAAGTATTAGTAAAATTAGAAGAAACTATAAGGGATAAAACAATAAAATAGTTGGTTAAACTATAACAACTTTTAAATCACAAGCAATATGTTAAGATTACCCAGCTTATGACTTTTGGTTTTTTTTTTTTGGCTTAAAAACACAGTTCTGCAGTAACCCAAACACTCCTATGAGTTTAAAATAACTTAAAAGTTGGTGGCCGTTTGGCCATAGATCCAAAAAATATTTGATTTTTTTTTTTTTGGAGTTGAGTTGAAAAATAGTATTTGGAAGTTGAAGTTGTTTAACCTAGATCCGATTTTAGGCCAATTAACAATTAAATTTATATTTGCGGAGTCACGATCAATAGTTGAGATTAAGGATTCGTACGGCGAAACAAATGATATCAGTATAAAACATCAAAAGTGAAGTATAAACGAAAACAAAGAGAGGCGAACGTATCGTATCTTTTTTCTCCGGGGAGAGTTGGTCGATGTCCACACTTTGAATAATCCAATCGCTCAAAATAGTAGTAAGAACAAAGAGTATATCTAAACGAGAGAGTGTATTTTTGTTGATAATGTAGACAGGAAGTAAAAGTTGTTACAATTGGTTAAGAGAAACGTTATTTATAGGCCTGAGAGGCGCCCGTTGGGGTTGTACTAGCCGTTAGGTGTGGAACCGTCTGGATGAGTAACCGTCAGGCACCCATTCAGCGAAGTTGTAACCGTCGGGCTGCAGTGATTGCCATAATGATCATTTAATGAATGATCGCGTATGATAATCCTATCAACTGCCCGTTTAAACCATGCTGACTGTTGAGATGTTCTGTAACTTCCCTGAGTCTGCCCGTGGGAGACGTCTGTCCGGTGAATGTCTATCCGTGCCACGTGGAGGACACGTGTCGTTTTTCTGAGTCTAGTCAGCTTTTATCCAATACAGATAGTCCCCGCACTTCTCGAGCAGAGTATCTGTTCGAGGAGTGGATATGGATTTTGGCGGGAGTTCCTTGAATTTTTTATCTCCATACGATGTAATCCCGATGACGTATGAATCCTATCAGATAAGTGACAAGCCCTCATGTCGCGCGCATTAAATGCGCCGTATAAAAAAGTAACCGCAGCTGGCACGCCTGTGGAATTGCAGGTTACTCTGAAGTGACTGCTGCGTATCCCAAGGGTAAAGAGCAATGATTTTGACCGTCTTAGCCACGTGCGCACGTCGCCTTTTGATTGCGAGGTGACCGCTGCTCTTCAGAATAATGATGGCACTATAAAGTTTTGATTAGCCCTATTTTCTCCTTTGACGGCCAGATCTGGTCGTAAGTTACCCGATAACCTCCACGTGTCTTTGAGAGAAGTTGGGGATCTGAATCTTGGTTCCTATAAATAGGGATTCATTTGACGAGAATCCTTTTACTTGCTTCTATTTCCTCTGCGTTGTTCCTTGAAAAAATCTCTGAATTAGCTTTTGATTTTTCCTTGACAACTTCACTCTTTCCTTGTAACCATGTCTTCAAGATCTAGGAGAAATCAGAGTTCCGATATTGCTGGTAGCTCGACGGCCACTGCTAGGCCGCGGGCTGCTCAAGCCACTGCTGCGGAAATAATCCCCAAGAAATGGGGTGAACTTGAGGCGGACTGTAACATCAAGTCCTTCCATAACAGGGAGGGAGATACGCGCAACTGGCCGGCGTATAGGTTTAAGTTGGGGATCACGAAGGAGGTGATCCCTCATGTGAGGTTGGATTGCAATTGGGGCGATGAAATCCCTCTCTCGCCGGTCTCTGAAGAAGAGAATATTACTTCCCACAGGACTGGGTGGACAGCTATGGGCACCTACCCTTTCACGGTAGGATGTAGGCTGCCCCTGCACCCTGTGTTCGAGAGGCTTTGCAGGGAATACCTTCTCTGCCCGGGGCAATTGAGCCCCAGCATATTTAGGACGGTTACACTCTTGGATTGGTTTGCGACAGAAACCGATCAGTCTTTTGAGTACAAGCATTTTATTTCTTTGTACAGTATTCATATTTTTAAGGATGGCTATGTAAATGCCAGGATGCGCGGAAGTAAAGGCTTGGTGCGCAGTTCTGAGGATACCAGTGACCGAGGCTGGGTGCACCGGTATCTGTTCGTGCGCTCCTCGGCTTTAACTTTTGCCGACAAGACATACCTTCCAGAAGTCTGGAATAAGACGCGTAAGTCCCTGAGTCTTTTTTGTATTCTCCTTCCATCTTCCTCTAACCTTTGTTCAATTTCTTCGTGCAGCGGCCAAGCAACCTTACGATGGGTTCATATCTGTTAATGAACTGACGGCGTGGGTTGAGCCGATTTTGGAGAAATTTGGGCCAGAGAAAAGAGAATGGGCGTATTTTGCTTCTCTCAATAGTTTGACTGTGAAACACCACGGTGAGGATATTTCTGTCTCCCCGATAATTCTCCTTTCTTGAACCATTCTTATGTCTGACCGTTTCATCTTTGTTGCAGGTTTGGGCACTTCGGGAGATTTCTTCCCCGCGCCTTCCCAAGACAGACCTACCGAGCCTGTCGCTGACCCAGCTGCTGAGGCTGAGGCTATACTAGCTTCGGTAGGTGCTCTGCGCAGCAGGGAGAGGGGTGAAGAACTTCTGTCCGATGGACTGGGCTCCTTAAAGAGGAAGAGGAGGAGCCAGGGAGAGGGAGGAGCACGGAAGAAGTCTGATCGTAAGACTTTCGTAGCTTCCAAGCAACCCTCATCGGCTGGTGACGACCTTCCTCCTAGGGCCAGCGTCCCCGAGCCTGTAGAAGTGAATGCCGAGGCAGCTGCTGAAGTCCCCGAGTCCGCGCGGGAAGAGGGCTTAGCCAAGGAGGTTATCTATATTTCGGACACTGAAGCCGAAGTTAGTGTTCCTCTTAGGCGAAGACCTCACCTCCGCAGCGATGAGAGGAGAATCGAGGAGGAAGCCGTCCGTACTCCGCAGGGGAGTCCCCAATTTGGTGACAGGGAGGAGGCAGGCCCTTCCCGTATGGACAAGGGAAAGAAGAAGGTAGGAGGAGAAGAAGAAGAAGAAGAAGAAGAAGAAGAAGAAGAAGAAGAAGAAGAAGAAGAAGAAGAAGAAGAAGTAGTGAAAGAAGAAACTAGGGAAGAGGTTCCCCAAGAAAATAGCCGAGATCCTCGTGTTTTTCGTTTTGAGGATCTAGAGAATGTGGCTGTTGAGGGGGCAGCCCCGGTTGGTCTTCGTGAATGTGACACAATTGATCCTGGGGCAGAAAATGACTCTAATCTTTCAACCTCGAGGTTTGTCTGGCGGTCAGTCATTGGTAGTCAGACAGAATTGAAGGATATCAGTTTAGAAAATGACTTTAAACTTGCCCCTGATGTTAACTTCATAACTGGGCCAAGCGGCTTGGCTAAGGTGGTCTCCTCGTTCATCGGTCCCCATGAAGAGTGGGTACTGAGGGAGTTAAGCGATGAGGAATTAGCCTTTCAGATTGCCGCTGATTCTGCCCGAGTAAGTATTTTCTATTCTTATGCTGGAAGCAACTTTTAGCCTTGGGCCTTTAACCTTAGCTTGTTTTATTCTTTTTTTGTAGTCAAGCATGCTGGCCGCCGAGCTTATGTTCCGTTCCAGGATCAACAATGTCGATCAAGTGGTAGAAGTAAAGAAATAACTGCTAGAGGTTCTGAAGGAGAACAAAGCTTTGGTTGAGCAGTGTGGTTTCCTTGGTGGAGAAGTTAGCCGGTTAACTGATGTTAACAACGATCGTCTTGAGCAAATTAGTGCTCTCACCAGGGAAAAGGACCTTCTTTCCGAAGAGAAGGAAGGGTTCGCACGCTCTACCCGGGTTTGGAGAGATTGCTTGAGGACTGTCGAACTTCTTTGAGCAGGGCTAATTAAGATCGTGCGTCCTTTGAGATTAATCTACAAAGAGCCAGTGAAGGAGCTGTTAAGGCCAGGGCTGATCTCCAGGCTGCCAAAGATCAGGTCGCTCAATTAACGAGCGCTCAGACCGCATTAACCAAGGATTTGGCCAACCTGCGTGATCAGTCCGAAATCAAAGCCAAGCTCGCTTCTCTTGAAGCCAAGCGCATATTGCTCGTGCAGATTCAGACTGGACAAGTCAATGTCAAGGAGATGCTGCAGACCACAAAGGGCGTTGTTCGCAGAATAAGACAAGCATTGAATCTCTCTCCTGAGGAGTCTGAAGGCGAAGACGAAGATGAAGATGAGGATGAAGATGAAATTTTGGGGGACGAAGACAGAACTGACGGAGCTGGTGCGTCGAGTTCTGGTCGTAGCCCTAAATGTTGATGACCCTTCTCAATCTGTGATTGGAGTACTTTTATTTTTTTATTGTCTGGCGAGAGCCGGACTTGCTTGTTGATGGACAGAAGTCTTAATAAAGACTTTCTGGTCCTTGGCCGGTTTGTTTGGCCTTTTGAACACTCTGAAAAATTCTGTCAGCCGTATTCGGCACTTTACCAACTTATGTATATATGCTGTTTTAGATCTATTCAGTGACTATGTTTAGTTTGAATTCTCGATCCTTTTGTATGCATACGTTGTGGCTTTCGTGCCTTAGGAGTTACTTTTCTTGGACCTTGAACTTTATTGAGTTCGTATTTTCACAAGTCTGCCCGAATGTTTCTAACTTAGCCTTTCATTAGAAAAAGGGGCGTAAGTTATAAGTAGTTTGACCGAATTGTGGTCGTTTAGAGTTTTGGCCTAATCGTTGCTCTGTGCGTACAACTTTGCTTGTCATTTCGATAGTTGAAAGTTGTTGCACGGCTTTGTAGATTGGCTCTGGCCGAGTTGTTGGCCTTATGATCGACTTCTCTTATTTTCGTGGAAGCCTTGTCACCTGAGGGTTTTGTTCCATGAATGACTTCTCTTATTTGTCGTGGAAGACTTATCACGTAAAAATTTTGAAATTTTGCTGCCTTTCGATAAGGTCTTTTGCCATAAGGTCTTTTGCCCATATGAAGGTCTTATCTGGCCTACAGGGCCCTCACCACCCCCCTTGTTTTCATGTTAGAACACGTAAAGTGATAGTATGAAAAGAGTTGTCGGTGAGTCGTATATTGAACACATATAACCAAACGAGGAGTGTGTCCGTTGTGGGATTCGAACCCACAGCCGCGAAGTTGAAAAACTTCGAGCTCTGCCAGTTGAGCTAAACGGATCTGACCTTGTTCAGGTCGTTAGTACCATTTAGAGGGAATAAATAGTAAGGAACTTTATGTAAAAAAGGTGAGTGCAGGGTAACTAACCGTTTTTACCACCTAGAAGTGATACCTTTTGAGGTGAACCACATTCCAACTGTTCGGGATAATCGAACCATCTGGACGCGCCAAGCGGTAAGACTTATTGCCGACTGAAGCAACCACTTTGTAGGGTCCTTCCCAGTTAGGGCCAAGTTTCCCCGAATTTGTCTCTTGTGTGCTCTGGGAAACTTTTCTGAGTACAAAATCCCCGACTTGGAAGTTTCGTACGCGCAGTCCCCGATTGTAGTATTTTTCGATTCGTTCTTTTTGGACAACCACTCGCACGAGGGCCAGTTCTCTGCGTTCTTCGAGAATATCCTGTTCCTCGGACAGGTTAACTGAGTTTGACTCCTCCGTGGCATGCGCATATCGCAGGCTGGGTTCTCCTATCTCGACCGGGATCAGAGCGTCTGCGCCATATACCAATGAGTACGGAGTCTCTCTAGTACTCATTTTTACTGTGGTGCGATAAGCCCACAGTACTCTAGGTAACTCTTCTACCCAACATCCCTTTGCCTGCTCGAGGCGCTATTTAAGAGATTCAACGATGATCTTGTTGGTAGATTCGGCCTGCCCGTTGGCGATAGGATGATATGGTGAGGAAGTAATCCTTTTAATGTGTAAGTCGTCAAGGAACCTAGTCACCTTCTGGCCGATAAACTGCGGGCCATTGTCCATGACTATCTCCTTGGGTGCTCCGAAACGACATACGACAAAGCGCCAGAGAAAATCGACAACCTCTGTTTGCCGTATCCTTGAATATGCCGCGGCTTCGACCCACTTTGTGAAATAATCAGTTATGATCAGTAAGAAATGCATCCCCCGTGGTGCCGTGAGAAGGGGACCAACAATGTCCATTCCCCATTTCATGAAGGGCCATGGGGAGACTATTGAATGCAATGGCTCGGCTGGCTGATGAAGAAGATGGGCAAACCTCTGGCATTTGTCACATTTATTGACAAAATCATTCGCATCTTTCTCCATTTTGTCCCAATAATAACCTGCACGTATCAACTTCCAGGTTAAGGCCTTACCTCCGGAATGATTTTCGCAACAGCCTTCATGGACTTCTCTCATCACATAATTAGTCTGATTTGGTCCAAGACATTTCGCGAGGGGCCCCGCGAACATCTTCCGGTACAGTTCGCCATTGAGAATGGTGTATCGGGCAGCTTTTACTCGGAGTTTTCGAGCAGCCTTTGCATCTGCAGGCAGAGTCCCGTGGATAAGATAGTTTGTTATCTCGTTCCTCCAGTCCCAAGTAGTGCTGACAATGTTGACTTCGAACTTTTCCCTGTCCATGGTCGTGTAGAGAAGTTGAACGATAGCCGAAGAGCCGGCTGCGCCTACTTCTGCAACTGATCCCATGTTTGCGAGAGCATCCGCTTCGTGATTCTCTTCCCGTGGAATCTGAATTGCCTCCCAGTCGTTGAACTGTGCCAAGAGTTCTTTCACTCGGCCGAGGTACGCCTGTATCCTGGGTTCTCGTGCAACGAAACCTCCATTGATTTGATTGACCACTAACTGAGAATCGCTTTTTAACTTGACTATGGTTGCCCCATAGTTCCGTGGCAGTTCTAATCCTGTAATAACGGCCTCATACTCGGCCTCATTGTTAGTAATGAAAGGGCACTTGATAGCTTGCCTTACCGTTTCCCCGGATGGAGCAACGAGGACCAGGCCGAGTCCTGACCCTTTCACATTCGAGGAACCGTCCGTATGGAGGACCCAAGTGCCTGGAGCCTGCCCTGCATAGAGAATGGCTTCCTTTTCTGCTTCAGGATATACATTCACACTGAAATCTGCCACGAAGTCTGCCAAGACTTGTGACTTTATCGCTACTCTGGGCTGATAAGTGATATCAAATTCGGATAGTTCTATAGCCCATTTTACCAACCTTCCTGAGAACTCTGGTTTGTGCAGAACATTTCGTAAAGGAAAAGTAGTAACCACAACTATCGTATGGCTTTGAAAGTATGGACGTAACTTTCGAGCAGCAGTTACTAGAGCCAACGCCAACTTTTCTAAAGGTTGATAGCGGATTTCTGCATCAATTAGAGCTTTGCTAATATAGTAGATAGGAAGTTGTTTACCTTTTTCTTCTCGAACTAGCACAACGCTTACCGATGACTCTGATACTGCCAGATAAATTAGCAACTGTTCGCCTTCCACAGGTGTGGTAAGTAGTGGAGGACTGGATAGGTATTTCTTTAGATCCCTCAACGCCTGCTGACATTCAGGAGTCCATTCGAACTCCTTGTTTTGCTTTAAGACATCGAAGAAACTTTTGCAACGATCAGATGATCGGGAGATGAATCTGCGTAAAGCAGCTACTCTCCTCGTCAGTCTCATGACCTCTTTCCTGTCGCGAAGTACATCTGGGATTGACTCGATAGCTTTAATCTGAGCTGGGATTGACTTCAATGCCTCGCTGAGAGACGATGAACCCCAGAAATTTTCCCGATCCGACTCCGAAAGCGCATTTCTCCGGGTTCAATTTCATGTTATATTGATCCAAAATTCGGAAAGCTTCTTTCAGATGCGCCGGATGGTCTTCTGCTCGTTTGGATTTTATTAGCATGCCGTCAATGTACACTTCCATAGTCTTCCCAATATGGTCGTGGAACATTCGATTGATAAGACGCTGATAGGTTGCACCTGCGTTTTTTAGTCCAAATGGCATAACTTTATAGCAATACGTACCTCGACAGGTTATGAATGCCGTTTTTTCTTGGTCTCCAGGGTCTATCAGTATCTGGTTGTATCCGGAGTATGCGTCGAGGAAGGTTAACACCTCGTGCCCGGCCGTGCCATCGATTAGTTGATCTATCCTGGGAAGGGGATATGAATCCTTCGGACAAGCTTTGTTCAGATCTGTGAAGTCAATGCAGACCCGCCACTTGCCGTTCTTTTTAGGTACGACAACCACGTTGGCTAACCAGTCCGGGTATTTGACTTCACGTACCGAACCGATCTTTAACAGGCGATCGACTTCGTCATTGATTACCTGATTTCGGAAAGCTCCTTGTTGGCGCGTCTTCTATTTCACCGGACGGTGGTATGGATCAACGTGCAACCTGTGAGTAATGATGTCAGGAGAAATACCTGTCATGTCTGCATGTGACCAGGCGAATGTTGTATGCCGCTCCTTGAGGAATTGCAGGATATCTCCCCGCAGGCGTTCGCTCAATTCAGTTCCCAAATACACCTTTCGCTCCGGTTTATCATCGAACAGCTCTTCGGGTTCCAGGGCTTCTACTATTGGCATGTGGTTTTCTTTCTCATCCATCTTGGCGATGAACTCCGATACTTCGTACTTAACCTCCTCAGGTGTAGCATTCGGCCCCGGGTGCTGTAATTGCTATTTGCTTTCCTCGGGTAGTTTGAGTGCTACCGAGTAACAGTCTCGTGCGATGCGTTGCTCTCCTCGGACTTCACGTATTCCCCACTCGGATGGGAATTTCAACACCTGGTGATAGGTAGAAGGGACGACCTGCATGTCGTGGATCCATGGTCTGCCCAGAATGATGTTGTAGGCTAGATCAACATCGACAACATGGAAAGTCGTCTCCTTTGCTACCCCCTCAGCTAGAGTCGTCAAGGTAATTTCTCCGAGTGTCTTTTCGCTCGAATTGTTGAAACCGGAGAGAACTCGAGATATTGGCACGATCTTATCTGCTAGCTGCATTTCAACTACGACTCGCGACTGGATAATATTTGCATAGCTGCCCGCATCGATGAGTACTCTCTTCACGTCGGACTCCGCTACTCGCAACGTTATGACTAACGCATCGGCATGCGGAAACTGTGATCCATCAGCATCGGATTCCTCAAAGGTGATTACTCATTTTGACCGGGGACGCTTGTTGTTTGTAATGGATACCTTTGCATACTTCTTTGCCGTGAAGGTGACCGAATCTACCTCGATCCCACCCGAAATAACGTTGACCGTTCGTTTTGGGGAGGATGCTCATAGTGGACCAGGTTTGTTCTGCTGAGCCTTCGCGTGAGTTTTCTTTCCCTTCTCGGTCAGGAACTCCTTCAAGAATCCCTATTTCAACAAATGGGCGATTTCGTACCTTAGGGCCTTGCAGTCTTCAGGTGGTGTGCCCGTGGACTTGGTGAAATTCGTAGTATAGGTCTTTGCTTCGCTTGCTGGGGTCAGTCTTCATGTCCTTTGGCCACTTGACCTTTTCTCCCATGCCCTTGAGTACCGCCATGACCTCCGACATTTCAACGTTAAAGCTTGGCAGGCTTGGAATTCCATGGGAACTTGATTCAGGATTCTCCTTTCGAGATAGACCCCTATTGCTGTTGCGGCTGTGTCCTTTGGAGTTGTTACGCGATTGGTCAGGGTATGGCTCATACCGCGTGCCTGATCTCTCCGTTTCTGCTTTTCCACCAGATCCACCGCTGCGAGGCTGAGCCCTTCCCCGAGCGCCTGCTCCGATCAGTTTATCTTCATCGATACGTACTTTGGAATTGTAGCGATTGTAGACGTCTGACCAGCTGGCTGCTGGGAACTCGCGAAGAGACTCGTAAAGCCTTCGTGTGGCCTCTGAGCTCCTAACATCCAGGCTGTTGGTGAACGCGATCGCCGCCCACCTATCTGGCACTTTGGGGAGCATTATACGTTCTCTCTGGAACCGATCCACGTACTTCCGGAGTGACTCGTCGGGTCTCTGCTTAATTTCAAAGATATCTTCTACCCGGGTCTCCGTCTTCTGGGTACCTGTGTGCGCCTTCACGAATAATTCAGCCATCTCTGTGAAGGATCCAATGGAGTTAGGTGGCAACATTGAATACCATCGCAGGGCCCCATCTGCCAGGGTCTCTACGAACTTCTTCAATTGCACAGATTCGATCTCCTCGTCGGTGAGATCACTGGCTTTTATAAAATTACTGAACATCATGAGGTGATCGTTGGGATCAGATGTTCCGCGATACCTTGAATATTTGGCATTTTGAACGTTTTAGGTATCGCTTTTGGGGATGCCTCTTTCTTCCAAGGCCGCTGTGAATAACGCTGGACGTCAACTTTCTTCAGCGTAGGTGGGGCGCCTGGTATCTGATCGATTCTCTCGTGAAGAGCCTTTTGAAGTGCTTCTTGGCTTTCTTTGAATTGCTTGGTGAGAGCTTCTACGACAAGGCTCATATCTGCAGGTGCCGTAGATCCCCCGTTCGGGTTCTGATTGGCTTGAGTCGCCGGATCTGCAGTGCCACTACCGTTGTTACGCTCTTCTCCTTGTCTCGAAGTATGTGAAGAGGGTGCATTGGGATTAGGCGCTGCAATGTCAGCCCTTGCGGTTGAAAGATTGCTTCTCCGGAGAGAGGTTAGTGCTTTGTTGATTCCCCGGTTCACTTCTGCCTGTTGCTGCATAAAATCAAAAAGTGTTTTTTGCAGATTCCCTGGCCAGGGGAGAGACTCCTATGTCGTCGTCTCCTGGGTGGAGTAGTGCTCTGAGAGCGTCTACGCCTGTTTTGCCTGACCTGTCCTTGGGAAGATTGTTGCTGCCTATCGGACGAATAATCGGGAGAGTATTCAGGAGAGTAACTAGTGCTACGCGAAGGGGTGCTTACTTGTTGTCCGCCTACGATGGTTCGCTGGGAATTACTTTCTGCCATGTTAGTTATGAAACAAAAAGAATAGACGGAAACAAATACAATATCAAAGATAGATTTCTTAACCTACGAAAGCTATTGACCGGCTCCCACTGTGGTCGCCAAATTATTTAACCTAGATCCGATTTTAGGCCAATTAACAATTAAATTTATATTTGCGGAGTCACGATCAATAGTTGAGATTAAGGATTCGTACGGCGAAACAAATGATATCAGTATAAAACATCAAAAGTGAAGTATAAACGAAAACAAAGAGAGGCGAACGTATCGTATCCTTTTTCTCCGGGGAGAGTTGGTCGATGTCCACACTTTGAATAATCCAATCGCTCAAAATAGTAGTAAGAACAAAGAGTATATCTGAACGAGAGAGTGTATTTTTGTTGATAATGTAGACAGGAAGTAAAAATTGTTACAATTGGTTAAGAGAAACGTTATGTATAGGCCTGAGAGGCGCCCGTTGGGGTTGTACTAGCCGTTGGGTGTGGAACCGTCCGGATGAGTAACCGTCAGGCACCCATTCAGCGAAGTTGTAACCGCCGGGCTGCAGTGATTGCCATAATGATCATTTAATGAATGATCGCGTACGATAATCCTATCAACTGCCCGTTTAAACCATGCTGACTGTTGAGATGTTCTGTAACTTCCCGAGTCTGCCCGTGGGAGACGTATGTCCGGTGAATGTCTGTCCGTGCCACGTGGAGGACACGTGTCATTTTTCTGAGTCTAGTCAGCTTTTATCCAATGCAGAAGTTGTGTTTGGACATATGAGAGAGGAAGTAACTTTTTTTGAAAAACTTGAAAAAGTGCTTTAAACAAATTGAAAAAGTGACGAGATTTCATGGACAAACAAATTTTCAATTTTTTTTTTTTTTTTTTAAAAAACTGCATGGACGAACAGGCCCTTGATTTGGCCATCTTTAAAGCTAAGCCAAATGGACTCTAGAACAATTGAGCAGCAACTACAACACAACAACAACTTACACAGTATTTTCTCATAAGTGGAGTATGGAGAAGGTAAGAGGTACCTCCACCTTATCCCCACCAAGATGGAGAGACATCAACTCTTTTTCTTTATTTTCTCGTTAGTAATAGTTATATAGAATTAATAAAAGTAATAAGAAAAACAAATTAGAAAATGTGGATGTCTTAAATTGCTTGATAGATTCATTTTAAGGTGAATATGATTGTTAACTTATAGTTTACCAAAAGCCATTTGCAAAATGAGTTTTTGTAATTATAAGATGGAGAAAAAGAAACTAAGTTGTCAGGAAAAACGTAATATTCCTATCGGTTGAAAGTTGAAAACTCTAGCTTGTTTGACCAAACTTCTAAAATTTGTTTACTTTTATGAAAAAGTTTTTCTCTAAAAGTATTTTTCGTAAATATATTTTTGGAGAGTAGCAGTTTATGTTTGGTCAAATCAATAAATTAACACTTTTGCCACTAGTTAAATAGTTAATTGTATTGGCCAAACTTTTTAAAAAGTCCTTTTAAGTATTAACGAGTATGGACTAGGAGAAAAAAAGAATAATATACTATTTAGAGCTTAAAATCATGAGTTTAAATAATAAGTGATAATTATGTATATAAATATTTTTGTAAGGAAAGAAATTAAAAATGGCTTATTGTTCTGCTTCTAGGGAGAAACTAAATATAAAAATATGTCATCCTTTTTGGACAGACTAATAAAGAAAGTACACAGATAAAGTAGGATAGAGCTCATAAAGGGAGTAATAATAAAGAAGCATAATCGCTTATGCTTTTACTACCACTCAAAAACACTTATTTTTTTCATAGCAAAAAATCTCAAATAAGCACTTTTTGAAAAAATTAGTAGTACTTTTGGCTCCGAGAAGCTTGGTCAAACAGGCTCTATCCCACTTTATTTGTGTACTTTTTTTATTAGTCCGTCCAAAAAATAATGACATATTTTTATATTTAGAATTAATTTAACAAACTTACTATTTTACCTTTAGTGAAATTATTTATATTTATAACTTATTTAAACTACGAGTTTTAAAGGAATTTTTTTCTTTTGTAAATTTAGTGTCTAAGTCAAACAAACAAAGTGGGAGGAAGAAAGTATTGTTTATAGCCTAGAGGGTTTGCTAGCACAGTAGATTAGTTCTATCCAAACGGGAAGATTTACAGAAATTTGGTATTCGTACTAATTCAGTTCAATAAATGTTTGATATACGTAAATTATAACTTAATATACTTTTATCACATAGCAACAGTTAATTAATGCAATCTGTAATTTGTAACTATTGTACTTAAATTATTTGATTTGATTTTATGAAAACACTAATACATAATTACATAAACTTTTTAAAACAACCCCAATGCTTTTCAGTTATGTCCTAACGCTAGACAAATTTAGGTGCGACAAGGTTGGCCAAGCCTATGTGAATCCATCAAACCTATAATCTACATATGTTGGCTGGTTATTTGGGAATTATTAATGGCCTTTTCAAATAATGAAACTTGATAAGAAATTCGCTTTGAAATCGTAGGGTAATGCCATATAGGCAAATACTACAGTAGAAGAAAGAGACGGGTAGGACTTCAAACACATTAGAAATTCTTTTCTTTTGATGTATAAATTTTTGGCAAGACTATAAATTCTCTACCATTTGCATACTCCATCCATTTAAAACGATTGACATAATTTAATTTGGTACAAAATTTAGGAAATAAATAATGAAATTTTAAATTTATAATAAGGCTTAGATATTTGTGTGACTATAATCATTAAAAATGAAGCGTAAAGTTTGAAATTAAATTATTCTCAAAAATAGAATTATGTCATTATTTTTGGAATGGATTAATAAAAAATTGTATCATTCTTTTGGAATAGATGGAGTAAACTTTTGACAACACTGAAAGACCCCTAACAATTATTGGACATATAGCATACGCTACTAAAATTACTAAACCGTAATCTTAACTAATTGATATAATCTACAAAGATAATTTTCTTATTTTGTGTCCTATTTTCATTCGGCGGCATGAATTTCATGAGATTGTAAATCTTTCAAAAAAATAACTTCTTTTCATGTAATTTCAGCTTTACCTCACCAAGTTTCACATCTTAAATTACCATGGTTTTACACCTACAAACTAAGCATATCAAGGGATCAACATATATAGAACATGACTGAATTATCTCAAATTATCTACTCTGATTGATAGTCATATTTTTTATGTCACGCCAATCTTGTAAATATGTTGAATTTCAAAGTCTCAAGTTTCTAACATTTGCTTTCATATAACGTATAACAGTCTTTAGAATTTTTCTTTTATTTTAATGAGTATCCTTTTTATAGTATCATTTCAACCATAATATCCACATTTTATGTATCTATTATCTTTGTCTATCATACCATTATAGTGAAATTTCGTGTCTGGATATCTAAGTTATTTGCACTAAGATACCATGAGTTCATCTAATTTCACTTCAATAGCTGAACTTGCAATGAATATACTCAATCTAACTTCTACTATCCTATGGAGTTTTCACAATTCAAACTTTTCCTTTATACCCTCACCAGTTTCATGCATACGCCATGGAATCGTGTATATTTTTTTGTTAGATAAATCTATAACTAAGGTAAACAAGTATGATTGCAATCTTGATCTTGGTATAAGTATAAACCAAAGATTAAGGAGAACTCACTAATTTGTATTTCCTCCTACTATTGTTGTCATGCTCGTGATAACTCATTTATACATATCCTTTAAGTCATTTATTAGATCACTCATTTATACATATCCTCTAAGTCATTTATATAGTACGTATTTAATAAATTTGTTTGCTCTCCAATATAACTAACTATTTTTTATCCAAGTTTGCGGATTCTTAGCTAGCGTTTGGACATAAATTATCAAATAGTTTTTGAAAAATATTTTTTGGGTGAAATTTGATATGAAAATGAAAAAGTGTTTGGACATACTTTTTGGGAACAATTTTTTGACATTACCATAGTCTTTAACCTCTTATTCAAAGCTAATTTGTACAGTTTTTTATCCAAAAATATTTCAAGAGCAGTTTTTGAGAGTTTATTGAAAAAATTTTGCTCAAAATAACATAAATAAATATTTTTTCAACCAAAAACTCTCCTAAAAAACTATGTCCAAATGGGAGGTTATAGCAGGCCACCAAGCTTGTTGGTGTCACTAGACCGGGAGTTATCTCTCACATAAATAAATTAATTAAAGAAACTTTGTGATACTCCCACAAAGCAACAAGAAGAAGCAGCTTTCATCCAATGCAGCGGGCACTAACAATTCACTCTCCTCAATGCTTCTTTACATCCAATTTCAATCAAAAATCTTATTTTTACAACTCTTTTAGACGTATTACACCATACCATTCTTCTCATTTTGCCTCTAATTATTCACTTTCCAGAAAGCTAAAAGTTTCTGCTGCTACCAAGCAGCAACCCCCTGATATAAATTCTGAGAATAGAGGTCATACTTACTCTTTTTTCTTTATATACTGTATATTGTTTTCTTAAAGATTGAATCTTTTGGGAAAAAGATAAATAAAAGTTCAGTTTTTTTTTTTCCAGGTGATGAAGATGAGTTGTTACAAGAAAAGGCTATTGCTACTGCTGCTGATGGATTGACTTTAGGGTGGTTACCTTCTTTTCCTCATGTTTTGACTGCTTCAATGTCCAATTTCCTGTTTGGTTATCACATTGGGTAATGCTAATTCACTTTTTTCTTTTTAATTTTGTTTGCTTGTCTCTACAAGTGTATAAATATTACATGGTTGGTATGAGAAAGAACACTTTACTTTTGAATATCTTGCTTGAGCTGGAACTAATTTGAACCGAATTGCTTGTGGCGAGTTCACACATTGTATTGCATTTAAATACTGTTAAGAATTGATAGGAGGGATTAATTTTGTAACATTGTTTAAAACCAAGCATGCTTGACAGATTAATCAAGCAATATTCCCCAAAATCTATTCTTTCCCTTTTCTTTACATGGTATCAGAGCCAGCCCCATTTGTGTTATTGTGTTTTCGAATGTTGGGGCCCCATGTTATGTTAATCACATACCGAGTGACAAGCCTGAGCATGCGGGATTTTAAAGTGTCCCATATTGGTTGAGGGATAGTTGTTTGTTTCCTTATATAGTCTTGAACAATCTTGACCGTTTGAGCTAACTTTAGAGTTGAGTTGGGTCCAAGTTCCATTTCGTAGCTTATAGATTCACTCCTAAATGGTTATGTTTTAGCTTGGACTATACAAAGCTACAACTAATTATTCTTGTTATTTGTAACTAATTGTGATTAAAATGTAAAAAACTGTAAGCTTTATGTTTCTTTTGTGCATGCGGACTTCATGTGTATTTAGTATGATGCTTAGTATTTTGCTTGTAGTGTTTACTTTGTGCTATATTATGCAGAGTAATGAATGGTCCTATTGTATCTATTGCAAAAGAGCTTGGGTTTGAGGGGAATTCATTTCTTGAAGGACTTGTGGTGAGCATATTTATTGGTGGTGCATTCATAGGAAGCATAGCTTGTGGTTCCCTTGTTGATAGACTTGGTTGTCGTCGGACTTTTCAAATTGACACAATACCACTTATTCTTGGCGCAATTATAAGGTAATCCATTTATGACCATGAATCTTGGTCTTTGCTGCTTGGCTTTATTTTCTCTCTTTAGTTTTGTCTAGAACCTGGAAGGTGCAAAATGCTTAGGTATCAGCCCAAAAAGAATGATGCAGTTACAAGTATGATGAAGATCAACCTTCCTAATGTGTAGGCTTATTTTTGACGTTGATTCATATGTTTTTTGAGAATAAGAATCCACATTCATATATGATATAGGAAGTACATAAACAAAACATTTCATATTTAGAAATATTTACCCCTCGATTTGAATCTGTATTTTCAATTCTACCTGCTATACTGGTCAAGTTAAGAGTGCAATCATTATGATAGATGCGGGTCATAAATTGAGATTAGGTAACTTACCTTATCAATTGAGTTAAAGATATTCTTTTCAAGAATTTGATCCTCTTATATAAAAGCAGCCCTCTTATCATACTTTTTCTCTACTAAAAGAGTGAAAAAGTATTAGAGAGTATAGACAAATAACTTTCTTTTTTATAAAAGTCAGCATAGTTTTGGGGGAAAACTAAAAAGATTTGGATATAGAAAAATTGGCAATATTTAAGAAGAAAAATTTATGAAGAAAAATTTGTGGATGAATTTAGAAACGCTAACACACCCTTTGTATGTGGTCCATCTACCACGTGAGTGGTAAGAGTACTTATCTCATGAATAATGGAACTGATTGGTAGTAACATTTTGCATTACCCAACATGGTTGGACAGTTGAAAGCAGGGTATTAGCCTTATTCACTTGTTAAATCTTTCTGTCTATGCCCAACAAACTGGGAAGAGAAAATAATTTTCTTATGCGTCAGTAGTTTCCATCTTTTTATGAGTCCTGTCCTTCATTTAACAGTGCACAAGCTCAGTCCATTGAAGAAATGCTCTTGGGAAGATTCTTTGTTGGCCTCGGTATTGGTGTTAATACAGTATTGGTTCCAATATATATTTCCGAGGTAATTCCTTAACTTATAAGTTCTTTATCTAGGACCTCATTCTGGAGATTAAACAAAATGTTCTCCACTTCTGCTTTAGCATCCATGCGAATTCTTGGTTACTTTGTTCTATTCTAGGGTGCATGGGGAACTAGAAGGAAAATTAGAATAAACTACTTAACGTGTGGTTGGGGCTACTTTGTCTTCCCAGATTGGCAAAGGCGTCCTACTGGTTTTCCTAACGATGGTATTTGTATATGCAAGAGTGACAATTTAGCCTTTCTGGGAAAAAAGAAGAAAGAAAGGGAAAAATCTTTAAAAAGAGTAAATTGAAACTCTAGACATCATCCATTAGAGATGCTAAAAGATCTTGGAAGAGAGCTGCAGCAGAGAAATGATAAATTTGGTTCACGAGTTATGGTTATTCCTCTTCTTCTTCTTGAAGGCACGAGCGATCCTTTTGTAAGGAGGGAAAGGCTTATTGCGAATGACCCTTTATCCACGAGTTTCAAACAATGTTGTCAAAGGCGCGCCTTAAGCTCTGAAGCGAAGCGCAAAACATGTTGAGTGCTTCACTCCCGCTTAACAGGTGCTTCAATGTCATCATGAAGAATCTAAGGCACACTTCTCCTTAGCGTTGTCGTGAAGAAGCGACACTAAATAATTGATATTTCACTTTATCTAATTTTCTTTGTCCATATGGTTTTTATTCATGCTTATAATTATTAGTCTTACTGTACACATATTTTTGTATACTTTCTAGTTGCGCTTTTCATCATTAATGCTCACACTTTATTTGCACTTAAAGCCCAAAAAGACCTTAGCAACTTGTTGTGCTCTTCGCTTTTTATAACACTGGTTTCAAACCGTGCACCACTGATCCACCGAGATTTGTCAGCTATAAACAAAAAAGTGTGTGTGTGTGTGTGAGAGGGAGGGAGGGAGGGAGGGAGGGACCTGTTTTGAGGAAGTTTCTGTGGGATATTCTCTTGCTTGAAAATACATATCTATTCGCACAATCAGATAACTGTTGGGAGGCAGAGGTACTTTGATGAGACATTTTATTTCTCTGATAAAATAAGTGTTTGTATATTAGGTTTCCCCGACGAAATATAGGGGCTCCCTGGGATCGTTATGCCAAATTGGTACATGCCTTGGTATCATTGCATCACTTGGTCTGGCAATTCCCTCAGAAAATTATCCCCACTGGTGAGTACATGTAGTTGTCTATTCTTACACCACTACCTTCCATGACCAAGCCAACAGATTTAAATTGATTATGCGGGAAATAGTACAAGAGCTCCTATGGTAATCTGTATCTTTTCCAGAAACTAGTATCCATCTTTTAAGTTGAATTTAAGGCTCTTTAAATTATTTACTCTAGGGGACCTTTTCTTTATCTATGCATTTGGTGCCATTCAGTTTTTAAAGTAATATGTTACTTTACATTCCAACATCTAATCGTTCTAGCTTATGTTTTTTGGAGAAGCAGATCCTCTGCAGTGAACTAGTTGATATTCCTCTCTTTCATTTTCTGTTTCTAATGCTTTTAGGGGTAGCTTGGTTTGAGGGATAAGAAAATGGTATCACTACATTACGTATATAACATTTGGTATTTGGTATGAACCATATTACTAATACACTCTTCTTGTAACTAATGAAACATTTGGTTTCTGGTATATCACTTTACATAAGTTATTAATATTGGCATACCTTATGTTGGAACCAATGTATTATTTTATACGGGATAGAACGTGGAACAAGAATACATGTATTAGCAATACTCTTTAACTAGGCGAACCCTACGTAACAATCCCATGTATTATTACTCATCATTTAACAATCCATACATTATTATCTACCTCATAAACAATCGCTACATTGTTATTCTCCGCATAACAATCCTTACATTATAATCTTAGCGTAACTAGACTGTTAACCAAAAAAATCCTCTAGCTTCTTGTCCCTTTGATGGTTTTTTACCAGGGGTAGGCAAGATATAATGCGACAAGTATAGAAAGTCATGCTTCTTGTTTTGAATACCTCATTGCAACAATTGGCAGGTGGAGGACAATGCTTTATATTGCAAGCATTCCAGGATTTATTCTTGCTCTTGGTATGCAGTTTTCTGTTGAGAGTCCCCGCTGGCTATGTAAGGTAGAAATCTTTATTCATAGCATGTTTTTGTGACTCTTGTGTTTTGTACTGTTACTAATTTTTCTAATGAGAGATATATGCAGGCTGGGAGACTCGATGAGGCGAAAAAAGTCATCAAAAACTTATGGGGTTCATCAGAGGTAGATAAAGCTGTCGAAGAATTTGAGTCCGTCATAAAGAATGATGGGGATGACTTGGACAGCAGTTGGTTGGAACTCCTAGAGGAACCACACTCTAGAGGTTGTATGAAGGTGGTTTTTTTGTTAATATAAGATCCTTTATCAGTTTTAAGGTGGCTGTTTATATTTCATATATATGTTTACTTCTGTGTGCTAATTTTCTAAGAATACAGGTGTCTAAAATCTCCCTACATTGCAAACTACCTTCTTTCTTCATCTGATTAAAGTGTATGGAATTGACTTTGGTGATTGTCACTTATATAATTACAGGTTGTATGGTGGGGGGTTTTTCGGGGATATCAAGAAAATATTTCTTGAAATCTAAAACTGCACAGCACTGTGAATTAATCATGATTTTGCTGCTACTATATGTCTGGAGGCAGCACCATGTGATTGTTCTTAATTTAAGTCAGTCGGTGACATTAACAACTGCCTCCACTTTTAGAGTTGAACATGCTAATGATGACTTTTGGCATTTAAGTGGATTATATTCTGTCCAACATAAGTTTTAATATTCTTTGATTGTTTTCCAAGGACTACTCATTGCAAGTTCCTCTATTACTTCCTTGGCTGAAGCCCTAAAGTTATTATTTTCAACTGCTATCTTAAGTTTTTTGCTGTGTATAGCGTGCTGGATGCTCACACATCTTGGTGTAATAGTGGCATAATCTGCTGATGATATGCATGTTGTGGGAGCATGCTTTAATGCAAATGTCAATCCTTTAAATTGAGCTTCATAGTCTGTTTTTTTACTGCAGTTGCTACCATTGGAGGTGCCTTGTTTGTACTTCAACAGTTTGCTGGTATAAATGGAGTTCTCTACTTTTCATCCTTGACTTTCAAAGATGTTGGAATCTCAAGCAGTGCTTTAGCAAGCTTATATGTGGGAGTGACCAACTTTGCAGGTATTTAATGGATTTAAAGGACTTAAGATGCACTTTGCATCACCTGCTAAAGTCAACTTGGTCCCAAGATAATGTTTAGTTGTAACCGTGTGCTTCTTGCAGGTGCACTTTGTGCTTTATACTTGATGGATAAGCAGGGGAGGCAGAGGCTTCTTATCGGAAGCTACGCTGGAATGGTGAGGGAAAACTGAATTTCTCTTTTAAAAAAAGTTTTCTTTTGGGTGAAGAAGGGTGGTGAATATAAAGTGGTTATGGTGACTGATATGTATTAGACCTTTATCCAAAATCATCAATTATTTTAAGGTTAAATTTTAGGGAATTGGAATCTATCCTGCTTGTACTCATGTTTTGGGCCACTTGATATGCTTAGAGATCTTGTGTTTTAAGAGTCATAGATTTGAAAGTTACGCATGGGGGAAGTTTCTAGGTGACTGAAGATAAGTCTTCCTGAAAAGGCATTTTTCTGGTTTCCAATTTCTCCCCCTCACCCGCTTCTGCCACAATAAAAGATAGAAGGAAAGTAGAAACTCAATGCCTTGGCAGTTGTATTTCAAAAATCAACTCACTTCCATTCGATCTAGTGGCAGAGCCACATGTATCCAAGAGTTATCAATTGATACCCCTCGCCGAAAAATTACTGTTTTAGTAGGTAATTTTTTTAATGTATATATACTGTATTGAGTCCCTTAATTTTTTATTTGTTTACTTCTTTATATTTTGATACCCCTTAGTAAAAATTCTGGCTCCGCCACTGATTGGATCGACCTTTTTTGCAGGCTTTGTCGATGTTTCTTATCGTCTGTTCTATCAGCTTTCCACAGGATGGTGAAATAAGCAACAACTTGTCCATATTGGGAACAATCTTGTATGCATCCATACGGAATATAGCTGAGGTTAAACTATTTGAATTTCTCTGTGCTTTCTATATACTAACATTTTACTCTGGTATAGGTATATATTCACCTTTGCTGTTGGAGCTGGGCCAGTAACTGGTCTTATAATACCAGAACTCAGCAGCAATAGAACGCGTGGGAAGATAATGGGCTTTAGTTTCTCGGTGCATTGGGTATGTATCACAAAATCTTGTGTGTCACTTCAGTGCTTCAAAGTCCAACCAATTAGCTGCAATCTATTAAGTTGTTTTGATGGACTCTCAGTTCAATTTTCACCTATTTTCTCTCATCTGTTCTTCACCAGGAGTTGAACACCAAAGAGTGAAATCTCTGACACCCTTTAATTTTTCTTTTTCGAACTTTCTGTGGCCATTAACAATTTATAGGTTTCGTCCCGTTAAAATGTAGAATCATATTCTTTTCTGTAGCCATAAGTTGATACCTCTTATGTCCGCCGCAATAGTGTCCCAAGGTAAAAGATATGCCCATTGATTTGGACTTGTTGATGGTGTGATTAAACAGGTCTGCAACTTCTTGGTGGGTCTGTTTTTTCTGGAACTCGTTGAGAAATTTGGTGTCGCTCCAGTTTATGGAAGCTTCGGTGCTGTTTCTTTGTTAGCAGCAGCATTTGCTTACTATTTTATAGTGGAAACTAAAGGACGATCTCTCGAGGAGATTGAGATGTCACTAAATCCCAATTTTCAGAGCAAACGTAATTCAGAATAATCTGATCTCAGGCTGAAGAAAGCTCGGGAATCGTGGAGAAACAGCAGGTGCTTGTGCTGATCATCGTATTGCAAGAGAGCCCGTTTTTCCTCTATTTTATTCCGTGTTATTTTGACCATCTTGACGCTTTGATCGGTCTGTGGAGCTAAATTTCAAGCAACATTGTACATGACACTTCCGTGCTTGATTATGTTTTAGTTACTATACTAAACACGAAGCAACATTGTAAATGATATTGTATTCTCATTATATTGTTAATTTGTTTTGCAAACTGAAGGTCTTTTATTGAAAAGAAAGTTCGATTCACTAATCTGCAGGAATTTACTTGTATTGCGTCTTTACTAGACTAGATTCATAATTTTGGTCTAAAATCAATTTGATTGATTGATCTCGTGAGTAGGTTACTCTCTGACAATTGATACTAGTTAATCTATGCTCACATATGGTTTTACATTCTCACGACTCGCGAGATGTCAAGGAAGGTTGTATCCCTTAGCTTGTCTCCGACTTCCTTTTCTACTTTTATTAGTCCGCCCCAAAAGAATGAGTTCAGTCACATAAACGTTATGGTATACTTAAAACGACAAGTTTCAATGGTTTTATAGGCACATAAATATTATGATATGTTTTAAACCCAAAATTTTAAAAACATTCATTTCCTATTAAGACCGTAGTTAGTTAAACAATTTTACATATATTAGAACCGATGGAGTATGTTTTAATTGTTGTGACAAAAGCATTTTCTTGAGCCTTTGCATCCCTTGTCTCCTAGTAGTATTTTATTAGCATTATCTCGAGAATGTGAGAAGTAAATATGATTATGGTATCTATTAACCTAGTGGCTGTCACGTTCACGAAAATTTAAGGTTTTACGGATTTTGGACTAATAATTGTTTTAGGTGGTGGGCTCATAATATCTTCCTGAATAAGTTCATTTGATTTGATTTCAGAGATTGTTTTTCTTGTCACAGTCAACCTTTTTTTGCTGTTGTCTATTCTTCTCCCTGATAGTCTTATTTGGTTGAATGGAGAATGTTGTAGTACTTGTTTCTTATGGCTATATAGCTTTCTTTGTAATGTTATCCAATTCAACCCATCCCCCACAATAAATGTCGGTCTAACATCTGTTCTGTTGTCGCGGATGTTTTCAAGAAAGTACTCACATATCAATGTTGACGTGGCATGTTTTTTATCAGCCTTCTTAACGTCAACAGAGCATGTATGTGTATTCTGAAACTTAATCACCTTAAACAGTGAGGAATCTTTTATCCTTCTTGCTCTGATGTTCCATTCACAGTTTGGATCGATGCATTTCAGTTCATATCTCGTTCTATTTGATCTGATAACCTTGAACTCAAAATGCTCCTTGATTGCCATCTTGACAAAACACTTCATCATGGTTTCTTTGGTGTCAAATGTTGAGTATGCTGCTACATCTTTTGATGATACATCTCCTGTTAATATCATAGCTGGAGATTGTTTTTGTTTTACCCTGGACCTTTTCCGTTTGGTCTTGGCAGCTGGTGTGCTACTAGGGCGTTCAAATGTTGGCGCTGGTGACTGAAATTGAGTATTGTTTGGTTGCAGTGTCTCAGCAATGCCAGGTGTTTCAAGCGCTAGGTGGGAGTCAATCTGCATTATCAAGCGTCCCTCTTGTTGTGGAAGCTCTGTGCATGGAGTATGATTATTTTCAACTGCTTGAATGCAGTCGATCTGCATTATAAGGGTCCCCTCCTGGGGTGAAACTTCTGTACGAGGAGTTTTATTCTCTATCTTCTCAATCACAAAACGACTATTCTTGAAAGTCGGATCATTCTTCAGCAAAAGCATGCATGTTCTCAGTTCTTCTTCTGTAGTTACAAGCATTCCCCTGCTCGAGTCCATTCCAATATCAAACCATATATTGACAGTTCCAGTGAAATGTGTTGCTTCATAAATCCTCTGCATGAATGTTCTGAATTCGATCATTTGATTAACAAGCAGGAGTTTTGTTTCATGATGCAAGTACTTGTAATCTTTTGTCCAATTCCCATTGAAAGCAATAACTAAACAAACTGTATCCATTCTGCATTGAATAAGTAAACCAGAGAAAGAATTGTGTTATTATGAAGTTCAGTCTTAATAACAATGTCAATAAGTAATCACAAAGTCTTGAGGTTGCTTCTTTCAGTTTATAAAAAGCTTTTACGGCATGTGGATTGAAGTTCAGTTCACGTGGACTTAAGTTATATGCACAACGATTGAACCAATGAAGTTCAGTCTTATGAAGTGAAGTTCAGTCCTAGCGTGCTGGTGCTTAACATGCCAATGCCAATAAGCAATTTCAATTATAAATGAACTTTTTCACCCCTTAAGCACTGAAATTCAGTCACTAATTTTTAGTTCAAAGACTGATCTTCGAGGTATCCTGATAACTCGACAGTGGCGATACTGATGTTCAGTCATCAACGGCACATTGAGGTATAAAAACTAGTAAATTTTAAACGAATTTCTCTGAATTCAGTTCACATAGATTCAAACTCAGTCCTAATGCAGCATGACGTAAAATTCAAAATTAAAATACATAATGAACTGAATTTTTGTTCAAACTTCAGTGCTAGTATGCTTATACTTGACACAAAAATGGCGACACTGATGTTCAGTCATCAACGGTACATCGAGGTGTTAAAACTAGTAAATTTTAAATGAATTTCTCTAAATTCAGTTCACATAGATTCAAACTCAGTCCTAATGCAAACTCAGTGCTAATGCAGCATAAAGTAAAATTCAAACGTAAAGTACTTAATGAACTGAATTTCTGTTCAAATTTCAGTGCTAGTATGCTTATACTTGACACAAAAATGGCGACACTGATGTTCAGTCATCAACGGCACATCGAGGTGTTAAAACTAGTGCTGATACTAGATACGACAATGGCGATACTGATGTTCAGTCATCAACGGCATATCGAGGTGTTAAAACTAGTAAATTTAAAACGAATTTTTCTGAATTCAGTTCACATTGAATGAATTTAGTTGAAACTCATTCCTAATTCAGTATAACGTAATATTTAAACGTAGAATACTTACAATTTTTGAAGCAAAACTTGTGAAGAAATTTGAAAATTTGCGATTGGGGCGTGAAGAATTGGTGGAGAATTCAGCAGCAGCAGCAGCGACAAAGTATAGAGAATAACGAACTGTCTGTTGTATATATAAAACGAGGGGCAATTTAGTCTTTTACCTTTTTCATTTATTGTGGGTGTAACTAAAGTGGCCTCAAAGTTAATGTTTTGGGTTTAGTGGCCTCTGCTATAAGACCAGTGGCCAAACTGGCCTTTTGCGCACTTCGCCCAAACAATTTTACATATATTAGAACCGATGGAGTATGTTTTAATTGTTGTGACAAAAGCATTTTCTTGAGCCTTTGCATCCCTTGTCTCCTAGTAGTATTTTATTAGCATTATCTGGAGAATGTGAGAAGTAAATATGATTATGGTATCTATTAACCTAGTGGCTGTCACGTTCACGAAAATTTAAGGTTTTACGGATTTTGGACTAATAATTGTTTTAGGTGGTGGGCTCATAATATCTTCCTGAATAAGTTCATTTGATTTGATTTCATTGCTGTTGTCTATTCTTCTCCCTGATAGTCTTATTTGGTTGAATGGAGAATGTTGTACTTGTTTCTTATGGCTATATAGCTTTCTTTGTAATGTTATCCAATTCAACCCATCCCCCACCGAATTAATATATGAATAGTTTCTTAAACCCATTGTCCGTTCAGCTTCAAACTGATTCCCCCCGTATTGTCAAATGTCAATTCATAAAATTATGTTTTGTTACATTAACATAAATGAACTATGTATGAATTGCTCGAATTAAATTAATAGTTTTGGGACCATATATGATATCTGGACCTCAGGAAGGAGAAATGCACTATGTTCTCATGGACCATCTTGCATTAAAATAAATGTATGGTGCTTTCAATATGCCCTTTGGTGTATTTTTGCGATTAATTCTTTTGTTTCTGCTACAGTACCGCGCTGCCAAGTTAGGCAGTTTTGGAACTAATTCATCCGAATCTTCTGTCAAGGAAGAGGCTATATTGCTCTCAATAGACTTCTTTGCTTCTCAATATGATTTGATCATTGGAAAATTTTCTACTTGAGGACTGAGAGTGTAAAACATATCTTCAAGTTTCTTTCGGAGGTGCTGATCTGCATCGAGGCAGAAATGATTAGTTTATAGATGAAATATGGCGATCATGACAACATGCGGTAGAAGGAGATAACATGTGGAGCCAACGACCCACTAAATCCTTTCTCGTGACAAACACAATCCTTACATTCATCTAGGAGCACCCTTCCTGCATTTAGTGTCCAAATCATCTTCCCAATGTCGTTGTTGTTGGAGGGCTTGAAGCTACTTCACGTTTCAATAATTAAGGTTGAATTTGTACACAAAAATAATATATGGGAAGATCAACTGATTACTCGACTATCTATTTCCAGAATAATGAAACGGACATGCAACTGAATTTTATTTTGGCTAGGAGTATATGGCAGTGGGAGGTGCAGTGTCCTTTACTCTAGCAGATTCATCAACAAATGAGTTGCGACAACTGAAGATAGGAAAAGGTACAAAATCAATGTCACAACCTGTGATAATGTGACAAAGGGACTTTATTCCATACTCAAAAAATTGAGTGATAAAAATTGTACTCTTTCTCTGCTTCTCCTTCGAGAATCTTAAAAAGTTCGAATCCTTTTTTAGGCTTTTCTTTACTTTTTTCCCCCTTTTTATATCTTCCTTTTCACACAATCATTCTTCCTATTTTTCTAATTTAAGTTATTAAGTCTAAATGATGCAGAATAAGTCTTTCCTACGAAATTTGTACATACAATTGTCCCTTTTTTTAACAAAGTGAAAGCCTACTCTTTGTACATGCCAATCACTCGATTAGTTGGATTTTGTCTAGTCTATCATGAGTTTTTGACAGATAAGATATTGAGGGCCACCAAACACCTTAAATGGATCTAATTTTGGGACTTGATCGTTTTTTTCTTATTTTTAAGTTAATCATTCAATATTCATCTATCGGCCCAGGCAGCCCAGCTAAATTGGATTAAAATATGTTACACTAAAAGTGTGATGAGTTTCCTACTAAAACATAACTATTTTATTCCCAGGATTGAACATAAAAGGATAATGCTTCGTACTTACTCTCAAAAGTTAAATCATCGTAGCCTGAAGTACCTCCTGGATATGAGCTGCAAACTAATTCAGTCTAATAAGTACTTGTTTACTTAATCACTGTTAAATTTGTTTCACACAGAATGAAGGGTTCTGAGCATACAATTATAGAAAACAACAGTTGCTTTAGGTAAAACAATTGTTTAGTTATGTCTCTTGACATTTTGCGTTTACGTGAACTATTTCATACCCGATAATGCCTTTTCTGTTATAATCTCACTCTATTCCAAGAAAAGGAAAAAAGGTAGTGTAATGAATCAAAGCCAAAGAGAAGTTAAACAAGATTACTTGCTAGCCAATGGATAGGTGAAGGGCTGAGGGATGAGTACGCACAGACGAATATCTCTATAATAATGTCTTTTGTCAGAATATTTTTTAGTTGAGGTAGCGAAATGTTGTTAAAGAAAATATATAGAATAACATAACATGAACAATCGATTCCTAAAAAACTTGGTTGTTATAATGAAATCTTTAAATATCCTCAATCGACCAATGTTATAAGCTGAAAAATTGCACTGGAATAAAAATGGATCATACCTCCGCCTATTGCACTGCTTCTAAGTACTGAGAACCTCATTCTAGTATCAGAAATTAAATAGTCAAAGAGGAGGAAGGATTAAATGGTTCGTACATGTTTTATAAATTTTCAAAGCTTGGAAGCAGGATAATTAGTCACAAGTGTTGGACTATTAGTTTACTGAGGACTGGGTGGAATACCTTGAAAAGCGATTTCTTGGTTGATGGTGTTTGGAAGGTAATCAGGTTACACCATTTATTCCAAATTCCTTATACTTAGGTTTAATATTTAAATCATTTGCTAATCCTGTGGTCCATCATCCTGCATTTTTCTATTCCCTATGCATGTCTTTGTTTTACTCATGAAACTTCCATTATTTCATGACACATTTTAGGTCGTTTTAGTTTTAACTCAGTGTAAAATGAGTTAATTGGAACTAAATTAAACTTCCATACATTATTTTACGTAAAAGAATTTATACACGCATTTGAGCTCCGAGGTAGTTCATTGTCTAGAATACCTACATTACAAACCAATATTCTTGATGAGCAGATATATATATAAAGAGCCCATATTTTAACTACACAACTCGTAATCGATCAAACTATTGTTTCCTAGTTGGTTCTGTTGCCCCGATATGCCACTAGGTTATGTTCCCAGAAATTATGTCCACTTATTACAATGTAAAAGGAATTTACACTATAAATGAATATGTTAAATCTACAGAAAATTACTCTATTTTAAAAAAACAATTTAAAAAAATAATAAGACCCATAACCGATGCTACGATTTGCATAATTTGTTTTTAAAAGTGCTTATCGATTAAAAGATGTCAAAGCAATCTGGAAAAGGTAAGGAGGCTTGCAGCCGAAAGTTATCAGCCATTTTTCTTGACTTTTTGATATTACTAAGTACTACTATTGTCTATCATATTCTATTTTAGTCTTGTAATTCCCAAGCATTACGAATCTGTACTTAAAGTTGCCTTTTCTCCACAAAAGGCAAATGAATCAGCTTCTTCAGTTCATTTTATCTAGTTGTTCAGAGAAAAACGTTGCCCTCTTTTTGATTCCTACTTCTCATTACTTATTATCTATTCTTTGTAGTATTACTTTAGATTCACTTATTCAAGCAAATATTTGGTTGAGTTACTTCATTAAATTGAAACTATTCTGAACTAAGTTTCATAATATGTATTACAATCTCATATAGGAGTATACATTGATTAATCTTACATCCGTTAAAAGGCAATAACTTCTTCTTCTTCTTCATTTTTTTTTTTTTGAAATTCTAACAGTATAAAGAGAAAGGAATTATGCTGAGTAACTATAAATCTGGAAAAGGTATTCACTTAGGGGTCGTTCGGTTTGGCTTTTGTTTTACGCAGGTATTAACTATTAATGCGGGTATTAATAATGTGGGTATTAATAATGTGTGTATTAATAATGTGGGTATTGATAATGCGGGTATTAGTTATGTGGGGTTTAATAATGTGGGTATTAGCCACACATATATTATAGCGTAGGGATTATTTGTTAAATCACTGATATATTACAAATTAATAAAAATATTATTATTTAAAATATTTATTTACTCCTTAAATAAATTTTAAAATATCCTTATTATTATGAGGGTTAATTTTGTCATTCTAAAATTTAATACCTGCATTATTAATACCCACATTATTAATACCACCTTCTACCCCGCATAAAATAATACATAGATTCCCGCATTAATAATGTGGGTATTAATAATGCGGAATATACAAAAACGCAACCAAACGTTGCACTAATTTTATAATTTTATGCAGGTATTAAAATTTCACAAAAACCAACCGAACGCTGCGCTAAATTAACGCTGAGTTTTGTGCGGGTATTAAAATTTAATACCTGGAACCGAACGACCCCTTATTGAAACACTTTTGATTAGTTAACAGGGACAATTATAACATTTTTTAGTAGCAGCAACAATAATCTTAACCTTAACTATTGACAAACTATCTCATTTCATAAAGTTCAACGACAAATTTGGACATTTGCCCAATATTTAAAATTTAAAAATGGACATTCAAGGGTAAAAGGAACTCCTGGCATAGGACATTCAAGAGTAGGAGTACAATGGTACAATTATGACAAGGAGCAGTAGAGTACTTTGTGTTGGGTAGATCTTATTAAATCCCACCAACTACAAACTGAAATTTGCAGTAAATTAGGATCAATTAACATCAATGTCTCTTCAACTTTTATTAGTACCTTTTACCTACCTCATTACCTTACCTCAATACACTCTCTTAACCCTGTGAATTTTTGCATGATTCCCCTAAAAACAGAAATAAGATTTGATAAATAAAATTATAAAGTAGGAAATAAAAATGGAAAAATAACGAAACTATAAATAGTTTTCCACACTAGAAAAGTTGGACTAGCACACTGATAGCCTGTTAGAAGTATATTGCGACCTTTCAATTTTTTAATTTTATCTTAAACTTGCTTATGAACACATGAATGATCTTGGGAGGGTTATAACATATGAATGATATATATTAACCAACTAAAAATAATATTGGCCTTCTGTTTGTCCACATAACAAATATCAAAGCCAGGTTGAACAATCATTGTAGGGATGAGCAAATATGGGATGAAAGATAACGATAAGAACTCTCTGGGACTAAAAAGTAAATAAGGAGAAATGTAAGACAATTGAAAATTTTTAACCTCTTCGCAAATTTCTTTTTTGTTCAATGTGATTTATCATCAATAAAGTAGAACAGCTTTCTAAATGCTTGTTTGGGCAATTGACCAAAAATCAGTTGTATACAAGTGACAAGTCTAACTACAACCAAAAGAAAGTATATTAGCGAATACTACAAGTTTTTAGAATAGTCGAAGCTAGCGTTTGGACATAAATTCCCAAATAATTTTTGGAAAATATTTGTTGGGTGAAGTTTAATATAAAAATAAAAAAATGTTTGGACATATTTTTTGAGAACAAATTTTTTTGCTCAAAAGAGTCTTTGGGCTCTTATGAAAATGAAATTTGATGTGTAAATGTTAGTTTTTGGCTCAAAAACAGCTCAATGCCAGTTTTTGAGTTTTTGGGACAAGTTTTGCTCCAAAAGCATAAACAAACACTTTTTTGCCCAAAAAATCTCTCCAAAAACTATGTCCAAACGGGAGCTAAAAGAAGGTGTTAGAGAAAATATTTGTGAAGGATCATAATGGGAGGGACAATGATTCCAACTTTATGAAGAGAAATGAAGAGGATCATATTTGGTGGACCCAAAAAGAAAAGTTCTAAGTAGTGTCCTAAATGGTAGACCATTGTCAGGTTTAAGGATATGATGATTTAATTAAATCTTGTAACAAACTCGTCCTTTATCTGGTTTGATAATGGCTTCGTATTCCCTAAAAGTTATACCAGTATTGATTTTTCAGCTATATGATATCTCAACATTGATTCTGGTGGGGTATCAAGATTATGTACATCATAAATGGATATCAATCGAACAGTAGAAGACAATGAACTGACTTTTGCTTAAAAAATTAAACATTTTTGTAGATCAATTTTTGATAACCTTTTTCTCCAATTCGACACACAAACCAAACAGTTTGATTAATGATTATCCATTTTCTCAAAGATGATGACTACCAAAAGCATAAGATACCCCAATATATGTGGGGATGCTTTGGTGTAAAAATACAAATGTTAATTATCGTCACAACTCTTCCTTGTGATGTCCATATTTCCACTATGAGCCTGTTTGGGTGAGCTTAAAAGTGACTTATAAGCTTATAAGCCCATTAATATATGTTTGGTACCTTAATTTTTTTTAGACTTTTAAGTCATAAGTGACTTAAAAGTCACTTTTTGACTTAAAAGCCACTTAAAAAAAGCTCTTTATAAGCCCACCCAAACAGGCTCTATTTCTGTATTCTTCTTTAGCCTTTGCCTCGTTTATGTCCCCCAAAGATCATATTACCTCCCGGCTCAATACCCCTTAAATACTCCCCCTATTTGTTTGTCATAGTTTGACTTGACACAAGGTTTAATAAAGTAAGAAAGATTTTTGAAATTTGTGGTCTAAAATAAACCATAAATATTTATGTGGCTATAAATGAGTCAAAAAGTAACTTTAGAGTTAAATTATTACTAAATTTAGAAGTATGACAATATTTTTGGGACAGACTAATAAAAAAAATATGACAAATAAAGTGGGATAGTGGGAGTAATTTATTTCCACTTACATGTGTACCTTGAGGATATTTCTTGTGGTTGACCATAGTCAAAAGGATATATATGCCTTTGCCTCGAAATTTTACTAACTTCTTTTGTTTTTCAGGAATAAATATTGAAAATCTTCAACATTAATTTTTTTAGTCAAAGGGTATTGTGTCTTTTCTCTGACTTTTTTTGTCTTGAAAAGTGAATTTTTGGTACCTAATTAATATTGTTTTCATGAATTTTTCTGTAAATGTGCGTAAACGGGAAAAACGCATGGCACATTGTTCAACTTTTTAGGGCTCAAAACCCCTTTTTCAAATATTATTAAATATTTAATCTATTATTTTAATTACCGTTTTAACTCTTTTCGTACCTATTAAAAAGATATATTTTAAATATAAAGAGTATAATAGAAAATAATTACTAACAAATTTAATTTTGAATTCTTAAAAAGACAAGTATTTCAGTTTTTTTTTTTTTTTTTTTTTTTGAGTTAACGCGATAATTAAATACAAGACAAAAGGAGTACTACTGAGTACTGATCGATTTGCTTGAATATGTACCCAATGCATCTATATGCGTAGATATTTTCTTAACATAGTGCTAACTATATATGTGTGTTTTATTTTCTTCAAAATATTTGTGTAAAGTTGATTTATTTTTCAATTTAAGTCCCCAAATAAGTGCACAAAAGATGATTTGTAAATGAATCAACGTGGTTTGTGCCGTAAAAAATACAGATAAGCTGGTCAAGATATACTAGTAATAAGTATAATAATTTTTAGGTCTATAAAAACGTGACTTTTTTGCGTATTTTCAGATATAGCCGGGGTATTTTTTACATTTTTTTGAATCTCTAGACAAAAAACATATAAGCTCTATAGATTACTTACCAAAAATGCACATTACGAAAAAAGAAGAAGAGAGAAAGCGCATGATCCTACTAAAATATATAGACAAAGAGATGCTAGTTACTCTTTATTTCATTTCAAAATGACAGTATTACTGTATATACAATTCATAACTTTAGTCAATACTATTTGTTAATTGGATCTCAGAAGTATGAAATAAATCATATTAGCTGACAATATTTGACATGAACGAATTTCAAGAGTGAAAGAAAAGTTGGCAAATAACACAAATTTAAATAACTGCTAAACGTACTCTTAGTATTCAACTTCTTAATATTAATTTCGTAGCATGAAGGTTCTTGTACTAGCATATAAAATAATAAAATGAAGCGAACGAGTACAAATTTAAGGTTGAATAGAGTAGTATTCAAGGGAGCAATATACCGTAGTATGGTCCAAGGAAAACCATATTGCGTCCAAGTAAAACGATATATTTAACTTTTATATATTGTATTAACAACATTAATATTTTTATATTATTACGTCATTAGAAAACAATTAACCATAATAAATACTGAAACTAGTTACCTAGTAACAAGGGAGGCAACTAGTTACCAACGAAGCCAAGAGGAGTAACCAAATTAATGAGAGTCCTAGTCGAGGTATAACTCAAGAGATTGCATGAATAGTTTCCTCTAACAGAATTTGGCCTCCTTTCATTTAAATTTTAAAAATGAACAGACAGAGCAGCACTGACGAGCGGTTTATGATGAAAGTTACCATTCCATTTCAAGTTTTGACTCAAATGTGGACCCAATAAATAATGGTATATCTGCAATAATAACCAATAATTAAGCCCTTTTTTGTTAGTAAAACAAAGTGCAACCTTCAAAATGGACCATAGTGAAGTCATCTTCAGGTTAGTTTTGTTAACTTATATGTCTACGGCTATCTTTTCAACATTTCTATGTGACAACATAACAATATAAAAGCACTACTACATTCGTTTCATTTTATGTAAACTTATATTTTAAAAGTCAAATAAGTTATTTTTAATTATATATCGTATAAATATTTTTTTAATTATTGTAAATTATTAACTATTGTCACTTAATTTAAAAAGTATTTGGCTCTCATACTTTGTGAAGATTCATATAAATTAAAATAGAGCGAGTACTATACATAATAAATTACAATAATCTTGAGTGAAGAGAAGGAACATTTATTCCATGTAAATTCTTGTCAAACTTTGTTTATGTATATAGTATTTTTTTTTTCAACTGGTGGGGTAGGGGGGGGGGGGGTGGGGGTTATAGTGATAGTGCTATTGATGCTGGATGGTGCTTTACTTTGTGCTTAGTTCTTCTATATACTTTCTCCTTCACCTTATATTCTCTTCCTCCCTTCATATATATTCTCTTTTTTCTTTCTTTTTCTTTTTACAGTTTGTACTAGTGTGTATTAATATTCTTTCTTCTTTATGTTATTCTTTCTTCTGATTCTTTGAAGGAAAGAAGGGAGCTTTAGCACCACCCAAAATGGCAATGGCTGACATTGCTCATCCTCCTATGGAACAACTTCAAGACCTTGAATATTGCATAGACTCTAATCCTCCATGGGGTACACACTCTCACTGTGTGTGTTTGTGTGTGTAAAGTTATATGCTTTACTTGTATGTTATAGAGTTGCAGTTATGATATACTACAAGTACTAGTGTTAATATGCTCTATGGTTATGGCATTTGCTGGCACTGTTTAATATGAATGATCTTTGTTTTTCTTTTTGTGGGGTTGGTTTTGTTTTCTTGAAATGATGCATTAAAGAGTGTGTTTTTGTGTTTTCATTGTTTGATGAGTTTTGTTTTTTTGGTTGGATGAAAGCATATTGTAACGTGAAAATCAATGCTGGGGACATTCTGTTTTCTTGGAGTGGGCTAAGGGGTCCATTTAGAATTGATGAGAAAGTTTTCACATTTTGAAAGTTGGCAACTTTTTGCAACATTTTCTTTGGGTTCTGTGTTTGTGTTGCCTTAAAGATGCTAATGCTGACTGGCTTTTGATATTTCTTCTTGGTATGAAAGATTGTAACTTTAACATCAAATTCTTGTTATGACTACAGCATTGCTCAATCTTGGGTTTATGGGGTTGGAAGAAGAGTTACTTTGCTATCATTTCTTAGCCATTTCGCAGTAATGCTCCTTTTTCTTAAAGTAGTACCTATTTCAGGTAATTTTTCCAAAGAGCCAAAAGAAAAAATTTCAAGTATCCAACTATAATGAAGTGATCTATACGAACAAAAATTAAGAATGGTAGTGAAACTAAATTAAATGGATTGGGTACCAGTAAAAAAGAGAGTAAGCGAGAAATATCAATGCAGATAATGGAGTCTCCAAATTTCAGTATTATTGGTTGTCTGCTGCATTTGAGGACATCTCATATGAGATGTCCTCAAATGCATTTGAGTGGGAATGAGGTACACCAGGGAAAATTTGTGTAGGTGAGGTACTTCAGAAATTTCAAGTTTATTTCAGAAATTTCAAGATTTAGTTAATGCAATTGTTAAAGTGAGTTTTCAAGTATCATGTGCATTCATCTTTTTCTGTTTTTATTTTAATTGAATATTTTTATCAGTTCTATTGATTTGTTTTTTTTGTTTTTGCAGAAGGTGAATATAAAATCTGGAAGAGGATGCGTAGTCAGCGACGGTGTATAAGGAAGTATATTGGTGGTGTAGAAAACAAGGTTCGTGGTGTAGAAAACAAGGTTCGTGGTGTTGAAAACAAGGTCGATTGTGTTCTGGATTTTATGAAGAAGTTTTCTAAGAATTTTGAGGAAAAGGAGGCAAGTTGGAGGAAAGATGTTAGTGGAAGAAGGATCAAGGAACAATCTGGTAGCGTTCGTAATTCCTTAAACTTGTTTTCATGTGGAGGCAATGCTAGTGATGGAAGGAAGAGGAAGTCTCCTCCAGATGTAAGAAAAGACTTCAGTCATGGAGCTGTATCAGGGAAAGATGTTAGTGGAAGAAGGAGCAAGGAACAATCTGGTAGTGTTCGTAATTCCTTAAACTTGTATTCATGTGGAGGCAATGCTAGTGATGGAAGGAAGATGAAGTCTCCTCCAGATGTAAGAAAAGACTTCAGTCATGGAGCTGTATCCGGGAAATCAAAATCTCCTTCAGATGACAGACAAGACTCCAGCAAAGGCAGTGTAGTTAGGAAATCAAAAATCTGTTCAGATGTCATAAAAGAAGTTAGCGGTGGTTGTGCAGGTCTAAATTCAGCTATACAATTGCATGGAGCTTTACAAGGTGCGTTTGTCAATGAAACCCCTAGACAAATTCATGAACAAATTGATAGTGAATTAGATATGTTTGGTGAGTTGACTGCAGCCCAGAAGGAGGTGCTTGAAATTCAATTTGCAATGTATAAGTGGAGAGCTTGATCTGTCGACACCTCGCTTGCTCCCTCAGGATATGATTGTGGAGAAATCATGTACAATAACCTATGAAAGGAAAAGGAAGAAGTTGAAGAAAAATAGTTCACATCCTGATATGCCTAGTTTTAATATACTGCCACCGAGTCAAGAAAGTGTTAGCGGGGGTTCATGTGATGCTGAAGATACACCAAGAGCTGAAGAAATTCAGCAAGATATGTCGAAAAATCAGCAGCAGGTTGAACTTGGAAAAGAACAAGGCATAATTCTGCAACAGGAGAGGACCGATGACGTTGAAATGTATAATGTTGATGTGAGTTATCAAGCAGGAAGACAAGAACCAGAAGGGCAGTCGGTCAACAAAACAGTAGAAGAAGAGGTGATTTCGCACGGAAAGGAGATGCCTGTTGATGTCGTTATGGAGAATGCTGACAGAAGTAAGCAAGTTGAAAGAGATGGGGATATGACTGAAGATCAGCAGGCTCTTGGCTGTCAGTCAATTGATGAAGCACCCAAAGAAGAGATTATGACACAGGAACAGGAGATGCCTCCTAAGATTGTTATGGAGAATCCACAGGCTATTGAGCAAACAAGAACAGAAGTTGATTTGACTGAACCACTGACTTTTGAAAGTCTTGTCAACAAACAACAGTCAGTCGGTATAGCGGGCAAAGAAGCAGTAATGACTCAGGAACAGGAGAAAGAGGAGCTGAACAAAGAACAACAGGCTGATAGAAGGAACCAAGTTGAAAGAGATGGGGAGATGACTGAAGATCAGCAGGCTCTTGGATGTCAGTCAATTGATGAAGAACCGAAAGAAGAGATTACGACACAGCAACAGGAGATGCCTCTTAAGATTGTTATGGAGACTCCCCAGGCTATTGAGCAAACAAGAAGAGAAGTTGATTTGACTGACCCACAGACTTTTGAAAGTCTTGTCGACAAACAACAGTCAGTCGGTGTAACGGGCAAAGAAGAAGTAATGATTCAGGAACAGGGGAAAGAGGAGCTGAACAAAGAACAACAGGCTGATAGAAGTAACCAAGTTGAAATACATGGGGACATGACTGAAGATCAGCAGTCAATTGATGAAGCACCCAAAGAAGAGGTTACATCACAGGAACATGAGAGGCCTTTTCCGACTGTTAGGGCGATTGCCAAGGCAAGTGACCAAGCCCCTGAAAGTACTAAGGTAGAACAGTTGGAGCAGCAAGGTCTTGTGGGGAAAAGGGACCGAAAGCCCAGTCAGTGGTTGCTATCTCCGTATAATACCACAAGAACTAAAAAGAAGACAACTGACTGGAAGGGTAATTACAGACGTATTTGTCCATTCCACCACTTGAAGATTAGTCCAGCAGTGTTGGATGAGTTTAAATCTTTTTTGCTATTTCAAAAAAATGGCACTGAACTTGATGAGTAAGTCTATTTTGTATTTTTTTATGATTTCTTGTCTGTAGTTTTATAAGTTCAGTGCATAGTGGATGAATTTGGAAACCTATAGGTCAATCCCCTATGGACTGAACTTCTTATCCCTTGAGTTCTGCTCCTATGGATCGAATTTCTGTGCATATGGAGAATTGAACCTCAGTCAAAAGGCCATGGACTTTTTTGTGCACAAGGACATGCCAAGTTCTGTCCACCTATAAGATTGAACTTCATTGCCTATTATATTCTTATAATGTTAGTGCATTTTCTGTTGAACTTCATTGAAAAGTAATATGTGTTTTGTATTTTGTATCTTTTTAATTAGGAACAACCGTGCTTGTTATATACGCAATAATGATTACGACAGTAATCCATATCAGCTGGAAACAATGAAGCCAGACAAGCAGTGGTTTTTGGAGTTTGTAGATGTTGCCTACCCTTTGACTGATAATGTTAGTGCATTTTCTGTTCTTTGGTTTGTTCCGTTTTCGTTATTCTGTGTATTGACTAAACAGGTTCATTTTTTTGCAGCATATCGATGTTGCTATGTATTATATTAGGAAGAGGGCATGCTACCATTTGTTCAAGTTTCCTCACACACTGTCAACTACTGATCTTGTTTTTGATAGTTATATGTGCTCTATTTATGAGTCAGAATTCAAAGACAAAAAAAGACCGGGTGATGAAATCTGGCTTGACGGTATTGGACAATATATGTGTGATTACCTTCATGGCCTGGAACGGAGGTGTTCAATTCCCTGGGGTGGGGTTGATAAACTCTATTTTCCGTGCCGATTGCAAGCAAAACCTGGTGAAACGGTGACACATTACTTTTTGGCAGTCTTTGATTTGCACGACAAGAAAATACGTGTATATGATTCGATGGTCAAAAGAAGGAAGCCACCAGAAGACAAATTTGACCACATCAAGGCTTATGCTGTTGTGCTCCCACATCTGTTCAAGTATGTCAACTTCGGGTCTCTGCATGATTCTTTCAAAAACGACAAGTTCAATGCTGCCTATAAAGCCCATTGGGTACTATCACCGAATCAACTAGATCGGTAAGTCTTTTCATTTTTGTGCAAGTTTTAGTGCAAAATTTGATATAATTGACTGAACTTATAACCCCTTGCCTACTTATGTCTTACTCTTTGTTTTGGTGCCTCATTTTTTAGGACTAGTTGTGGCGCTTTTGTAATATGGTATGCTGATCTGCTGACCAGAGGTAAAAGTGTTGACAAGGTTCAACCAAGTCTAATTCATCATTACAGGGAGCGGTTTGGTTGTCAGCTTTGGGCTCATGGTCGTGCAAAGGCTAGGGATGGATTTGAGACTCCACCTGAATTTGTTGAGCATGATTATGGGCAACATAATGATGACATGTGTCCGTTGTAAATATTTTTGTTTTTATCTTAAGAATTCGTAGTAATATTTTTTGTAAAGTGTTTTGGTAAAGTATGGTGAAACAGATATTATGTACAGATGAACAGATGATTATGCATAGAATTATGTAAATGCCATTTATGTTGCAGTGATGCAATTATATGGAGTGAACCTTTTTTATACCCCCCATGTGTGTGTCTGTGTGTGTATATTTTGTGTGTATGTGTGTGTTCAGTCCACCAGGGGATGAATGTCTGTGTCTCCAATTGATTGAAGTCCTCAGAGGACTGAAGTTTTATCCTCATGACAGAAGTGTACATCAACCCTGTGTCTGTGTGTGTTTTCAGTCCACTAGGACTTGTCTCCAAGGTTGGACTTCTATTTATATGCCATCAAATTCAATCTACAGGGTGACTGAAGTTTTATCCTCAGAGGGAGACAGAAGTTTTATGTTCATTGATGCACTGAACTTCTATCATCACTGGTTGAACTTTATTACCCTCATTATGACTGTTCAATATTTATTTTACCTGTTATCGACTGGTGACCTTTCAACTATAAGTTGCAACTTTTAAAATGTTATTGTGCCTTTTTGAACTATAAGTTGCAACTGTTAGTATTTTATTGTGCCTTTTCAACTACAAGTTGTAACTGTTATAATTTTATTGGTTTTTTACTATAAATACATAACAGACTGTTAATTCTTATCATCTTATTATTTTAGGATTATCTATTTTTGAGATTTCTAAACTTCAGGTGCAAGAATGTCTGAAAGTAGTGTGAATCAACCACCACGAGCAGAACAATCAGGTGCACCAGGGTTTGCCCCAGCACCAGGATTTGCACCAGTACCAGTAGGGATTCGAAATAATATACAATGGGAGATTGCAGTCCTAAGGCGGCAGATTCAGGACCAGGAGAATGCAATACAGGAAATGCAAAATGATATTTTGTATATGCGTAACATCCAAAGGCGACGAGTGCGAATGATGACCCAGGCTATTGAAGCGATAGCAGCACATGTTGGTTTTGATCTTGCTGGTCTTCCACCACCATCTCCATAACTGAATATGTATGAAGTTTCTATGGTGTAGAGTTTTTTATAAGTTTTGTGCCTATATATGTATCAACATTTTATTAATGTTTAATGTTAAGTTTTTACATTAAACATTAATAAAATGTTAAGTTTTTATTAATGTTTAATGTTAAGTTTTTACATATATTCCAAGTATAGTCTTTTTCTTAATTCAAATGCAAGTGGCTAGAGACTTCAGTCCATGATAATAAGAGTTCTGTCCGTGATGAGTTGTGTTTACTTAAAGAAAGAGCTTCTAATCGAGTTACTTCAATTTGAAACTTAAAATCCTCATGGACAGAACTTCAGTCTGATGATAGAAGTTCTGTTCCATGTTGATTTAAGTTCTAGGTTTACTTAAACAAGGAGCTTCTGATCCTTATGGACAGAAGTTCTGTCCATGATGATAGAAGTTCTGTTCCATGTTGTTTTAAGTTCTATGTTTACTTAAACAAGGAGCTTCTGATCCTTATGGACAGAAGTTCTGTCCATGATGATAGAAGTTCTGTTCCATGTTGTTTTAAGTTCTATGTTTACTTAAACAAGAAGCTTCTGATCCTTATGGACAGAAGTTCTGTCCATGATGATAGAAGTTCTGTTCCATGTTGTTTTAAGTTCTATGTTTACTTAAACATGGAGCTTCTAATCCTCATGGACAGAACTTCTGTCCATGAGGATGCTTCTACTTTAGTTATTTTCAGTTAATAAGGAGAGATTCAAATATACAAAACATAACTAGGTTAAAGTTCATATATTAAAAATAGACATTGTCATAACAAAAACAAACAGAACTGCATAAAGGAAAACAACAAACAACTACTAGAATTATTCAATTAAAATTGGATTGTCTACTGATGCTCCACCACCATTATCATCATCGTCAGTGCTTAAATCATCATCATCATCATCATCTTCTACTTCACCAGCCTGATTGTTTGTAAGAGAAACAGCAAAAACAACAGATGGAACACCCTCGATCATTTCGTGCCATAGGTGATCAAAACGAAGCGTTTGACCTATTCTGAAGCCTTTCTTAATAAGCATAGCCTTCCAACCGTTACACAGCCTTGCATGCCTCCCAACTTTGAAGTGCATCATATGTACATCTTCAGCTTCACCGTCACAAATTATGCATGCCACTCCATTTACACCTGGCAGCCTCTGCTTCCAATTGTCTGGGAAGATCTAAAAGCAAGAATATCTCACAGTTAATAAACAAAATCACAAAACACTGAAAAGTTAAATGAAAAATATAAAATATACTCTGGTCATTTGTTTTAACATACAAAATCATCTCTGTTATAGTAAGACGATGTTATTTTCTTCCTGAAACTGCCTAGTTCCTCCATGCGATTATTTTCATTTGCCATATTTTGTTTTCTGAAAAAAAAAAACTATGTAGTATGTATCAGATGAAGAGTGAATAAACCTTATAGTTTCCTCTAAATGCAAAGGGGGTATTTATAGTTAAAAAATCACTAACTGGCAAGTGGATGGTCTTTTTACAGTTTTCTGTACGGTTATGGTCTATGCTTCATTAAATGAGGTCAAAGAAGTTTATGTTTTCTATGCTGTTGCAGTTTCTGTACAGTTATGCTTTTTATGGTCTTAAAGAAACTGTACAGTTATGGTTATTAATGGCAGTTTTTGACCTGAACTTCAGTACCCGCCCGTTGACTGCACAGCACTTTTGGTAAATCCTACAGAAGGGTATGCATTTTTTTTTTTTATTAATTGCAGTTTTTGACTGAACTTTTAGTCCCCTCATTGACTGAACTTTAGAAACCAAAAATTGACTGACGTTTAGTACCCCTCATGGACTGAAATTGCAGTGCAGTTGTTAAATCCTACTGGGATTATGTTGTTTTTTTAATAAATGCAGTTTTTTGTCTGAATTTCACTCCCCCCTAATGGACTGAAATTGCAGTTCAGTTGTTAAATCCTACTGGGGTCATGTATTCCTGTGAATTGTGTAGTTGAATCCTAGTGGGGTCATGTATCCTGTCAGGTGTGTTGTCTTCAGCTTACTACAGAACAAAAGAAGAAAGAATCTTCAGCTTTATCCAACAGTGAAATGACAACACAAAAAGACAGAATATCTTTTCTATAATTATAGCAATAGAAATAGCCCTTACTATAATTCAAGAGAACAACCAAATAATTTCTATTTCTACAGCATCCTATCAGGCATCTTCAATCAAATAATGGCAGCACTCATTGATGCAGTTTTGACTCAATTGGATACTGAATCAGATCAGTTTGTAAGTTATTCATAAAATTTTTGTCTTTCAAAAGTATTATTTTTTTGTTATTTGTTGTTAAAAAATAACACTCTTCATTTTTCTTTTTGTTGCAAAGGTTTTGCCAGCATTGTTGGCAATTAGGCTTCCCAGACGTAATGTTGCAGCAACTGTAATTTGCCGTGGTACTCATTTCCGGATGAACTACCTAAAAGTGGGAAGGGAAAGGTGGTTGTCTAATGGATGGAGGGAATTTGTCCGTAGTAATAATCTACGAGTAGGAACTAGGATACTTTTTGGAGTTGTTGAATCCTCAGATCGTGTGGTTTTAAGTGCTACTATTTGGCAGGATGTTAGAGAACCTTTAAGTTCCAGTCCTAGTTCTAGTTCTAGTAGTGGGTCTGTTGTTGAAGATGCCTGATAAGATAATATCTATGTGTTGTCTCTTATATTTTGTTGGTAATAAATTTTGAGTTTTCTAGAATTTTTTGTTTTCCAGTTCACCAATGCTGCAACAATGACTTTGAACTTTTGTCTCTAACTATTCGATTGAAGTTCTGTCTTTTTTAAGGATGGATGTTTTTAATTCATGAGATCAAACTTCTACTCACACAAGGATGGAAGCTCAAACTTATGCGCTTTTGGTTTGTAGAATATAGACTGAGCTTTCTATCCACCAGGAATAAACATTTGCTTCCAAGTATGGAAGTGCAAACCATATCGACTGAAGTGGTATCATTATGGCAATGAAGTTCGTACATCCCACTTTTCAGTTCATATTTGAAAGGCTGAATTTACACTCCATAAGTTACTACAAATTCAGTCTTTATATGGACTGAAAGTGCTTCAAATACTAGTATCCAACTTATTAACATACACACACACAGATAAAAAAATAAACTGCAATGCATTCAGAGTTTGAATACCTTCATTATCTTGAATGTTTGATAAGAAACTATCAGTAATTTGAATATCTTCATTTATTTCTGCACCATCATTGACAGCGAAGCAGTTTCATGAAACAAAAAGAAGTTAGAAAATTAAATTAGTAGGAGGGACATATTTAGTAAAAAAAAGTTTATGGTTAACGAAGGAAGTAGCAGTACCTATATTTCCTTGAATAGGGTCGGAGTACTGGAGTATTTATGCATGAGGTTCTATCATGTCCGCGGAGTTTGCATCGACTACATTGGTTTCCTTTGACCCGTACAGCCTCAGCAATCGGGACGTATCTCTTTGTTTTCCTTCTTCCTCGTTGTATTTTGACGTTAGGAGTCTCTATCCTCTGGCTTTTCACGGTATCTGGTACAGTCCAAGAGGTTTTGTGCCCTATCATATTCACCTCACCTTGATATGCGTTTAACCAAAACTCTCGTGAATACCATTTTGAACAGAACTTAGATTTCAGCAGGCGTCTTTTCTCAATGCATGAAATTGCATGTACACATGGGAGTTCATCAGTCTGGAATTGAAGACAGTCACAGGTCCTATTCTTTAAGTCGACGTTGAAGCTTTTTCCTTCATCCTGCACATTGAATGTTGCTGTACCTGTGGGGAATACCTATTTGAAATGAAAAATAACAACTTTTGTGAGTCAGTACAGATGTTATTTAAAATCGGCTATTAGTCAGTCAGAGCAAGAGTGCATGAGTACAGTTCTAATGGACTGATTGGAGTTCAAATCATATGGACTGAAGTTCAATCGCACAAGGATCGAACTGTCTGTACTGGAACTTGGTTATTGTTATGGACTGAATTTTGTAGCAACAAGTATTTGAACTCCACCCCCCCCCAGTGGTTATGTACCCCCTCCCCCTTTTTTTTACGGAAGTTCAAATCACAGTCCTGAATTTTCAGTCTATCTGTATCTGTATTTTTTATACACTATTAGGATTGCATATTTGGCGCTGTATACTTACATTCATTGTGAAGGCCAGCTGAATCTTCTTGTTCAATTCATCTTCTGCCCACCTTGATAAGCTATGAAAAGTCTCTAGAGCAGCAGTTCTTCTTTCACAAAACCATTTCTGCTTCTTAAGAATGATTAAATCCAAAAGGCTTAAAATGGGCAACTCTCTTGCTTCAAGCAATGCAGAATTCATCGACTCAACTATATTTGTTGTAAGCATATCATATCGTCGCCTCGGTGAGTAAGATCTAGCCCATCTTTCAGGTGGTTCTTCCATTATGTAGTTGTACGTGTTTTTATCCATTCCCTCTAATTCGGACATGAAATAATGAAACTCTTCACGCTTATAAGCTCTTGCAGCAGTTTGAAACAGACTTATCACTGTGGTTCTCACGTTCTTTTGCTTTAGATTCTTTTCAAAGTGGTAGATGCAGATACCATGGTGGCTATCAGGATAAACTTGTGCAATTCCATGCGCGATTGATTTGTTTCTGTCTGATAGAAACACCAGTTCAGAACGAGTACCTATTGTCCTTCGCAGCTCAGTGAAGAACCAAGTGTAAGCTTCATTATTTTCAGAGTCTGCAATCCCATAAGCTAGAGGGAAGATTTGATTATTTGCATCTTTTGCTACAGCAATGATGAGAACACCTAGATATTTCGCCTTCAGAAACGTCGCGTCTACTGCTATCACTGGTCGACAATACCTCCACCCGTCTATTGATGGTTTGAAAGCAACAAACATATACATAAACCTGAAACATTTTAAAAAATTCTCAGAAAGTTTTCAATTTCCGTGTAGCAATCGAACTGACTTTTGAGAAATGCTTACCGATTAAGACTGTCTATCTTTAGATTTGTGTAAGCGCCTGGATTTCTCTCTTTCAGAACATGCAAGTATGAAGGGAGCAGATGATAATGCTCATCAGGTCGTCCCCTAATTAATGCGTTTGCTGCTTGAATTGAACGCCATGCCTTGTGATATCCTATTTCAACCCCGTGTATCCTTCTCATTTCGTTGACAATAAATGTCGGTCTAACATCTGTTCTGTTGTCGCGGATGTTTTCAAGAAAGTACTCACATATCAATGTTGACGTGGCATGTTTTTTATCAGCCTTCTTAACGTCAACAGAGCATGTATGTGTATTCTGAAACTTAATCACCTTAAACAGTGAGGAATCTTTTATCCTTCTTGCTCTGATGTTCCATTCACAGTTTGGATCGATGCATTTCAGTTCATATCTCGTTCTATTTGATCTGATAACCTTGAACTCAAAATGCTCCTTGATTGCCATCTTGACAAAACACTTCATCATGGTTTCTTTGGTGTCAAATGTTGAGTATGCTGCTACATCTTTTGATGATACATCTCCTGTTAATATCATAGCTGGAGATTGTTTTTGTTTTACCCTGGACCTTTTCCGTTTGGTCTTGGCAGCTGGTGTGCTACTAGGGCGTTCAAATGTTGGCGCTGGTGACTGAAATTGAGTATTGTTTGGTTGCAGTGTCTCAGCAATGCCAGGTGTTTCAAGCGCTAGGTGGGAGTCAATCTGCATTATCAAGCGTCCCTCTTGTTGTGGAAGCTCTGTGCATGGAGTATGATTATTTTCAACTGCTTGAATGCAGTCGATCTGCATTATAAGGGTCCCCTCCTGGGGTGAAACTTCTGTACGAGGAGTTTTATTCTCTATCTTCTCAATCACAAAACGACTATTCTTGAAAGTCGGATCATTCTTCAGCAAAAGCATGCATGTTCTCAGTTCTTCTTCTGTAGTTACAAGCATTCCCCTGCTCGAGTCCATTCCAATATCAAACCATATATTGACAGTTCCAGTGAAATGTGTTGCTTCATAAATCCTCTGCATGAATGTTCTGAATTCGATCATTTGATTAACAAGCAGGAGTTTTGTTTCATGATGCAAGTACTTGTAATCTTTTGTCCAATTCCCATTGAAAGCAATAACTAAACAAACTGTATCCATTCTGCATTGAATAAGTAAACCAGAGAAAGAATTGTGTTATTATGAAGTTCAGTCTTAATAACAATGTCAATAAGTAATCACAAAGTCTTGAGGTTGCTTCTTTCAGTTTATAAAAAGCTTTTACGGCATGTGGATTGAAGTTCAGTTCACGTGGACTTAAGTTATATGCACAACGATTGAACCAATGAAGTTCAGTCTTATGAAGTGAAGTTCAGTCCTAGCGTGCTGGTGCTTAACATGCCAATGCCAATAAGCAATTTCAATTATAAATGAACTTTTTCACCCCTTAAGCACTGAAATTCAGTCACTAATTTTTAGTTCAAAGACTGATCTTCGAGGTATCCTGATAACTCGACAGTGGCGATACTGATGTTCAGTCATCAACGGCACATTGAGGTATAAAAACTAGTAAATTTTAAACGAATTTCTCTGAATTCAGTTCACATAGATTCAAACTCAGTCCTAATGCAGCATGACGTAAAATTCAAAATTAAAATACATAATGAACTGAATTTTTGTTCAAACTTCAGTGCTAGTATGCTTATACTTGACACAAAAATGGCGACACTGATGTTCAGTCATCAACGGTACATCGAGGTGTTAAAACTAGTAAATTTTAAATGAATTTCTCTAAATTCAGTTCACATAGATTCAAACTCAGTCCTAATGCAAACTCAGTGCTAATGCAGCATAAAGTAAAATTCAAACGTAAAGTACTTAATGAACTGAATTTCTGTTCAAATTTCAGTGCTAGTATGCTTATACTTGACACAAAAATGGCGACACTGATGTTCAGTCATCAACGGCACATCGAGGTGTTAAAACTAGTGCTGATACTAGATACGACAATGGCGATACTGATGTTCAGTCATCAACGGCATATCGAGGTGTTAAAACTAGTAAATTTAAAACGAATTTTTCTGAATTCAGTTCACATTGAATGAATTTAGTTGAAACTCATTCCTAATTCAGTATAACGTAATATTTAAACGTAGAATACTTACAATTTTTGAAGCAAAACTTGTGAAGAAATTTGAAAATTTGCGATTGGGGCGTGAAGAATTGGTGGAGAATTCAGCAGCAGCAGCAGCGACAAAGTATAGAGAATAACGAACTGTCTGTTGTATATATAAAACGAGGGGCAATTTAGTCTTTTACCTTTTTCATTTATTGTGGGTGTAACTAAAGTGGCCTCAAAGTTAATGTTTTGGGTTTAGTGGCCTCTGCTATAAGACCAGTGGCCAAACTGGCCTTTTGCGCACTTCGCCCAAACAATTTTACATATATTAGAACCGATGGAGTATGTTTTAATTGTTGTGACAAAAGCATTTTCTTGAGCCTTTGCATCCCTTGTCTCCTAGTAGTATTTTATTAGCATTATCTGGAGAATGTGAGAAGTAAATATGATTATGGTATCTATTAACCTAGTGGCTGTCACGTTCACGAAAATTTAAGGTTTTACGGATTTTGGACTAATAATTGTTTTAGGTGGTGGGCTCATAATATCTTCCTGAATAAGTTCATTTGATTTGATTTCATTGCTGTTGTCTATTCTTCTCCCTGATAGTCTTATTTGGTTGAATGGAGAATGTTGTACTTGTTTCTTATGGCTATATAGCTTTCTTTGTAATGTTATCCAATTCAACCCATCCCCCACCGAATTAATATATGAATAGTTTCTTAAACCCATTGTCCGTTCAGCTTCAAACTGATTCCCCCCGTATTGTCAAATGTCAATTCATAAAATTATGTTTTGTTACATTAACATAAATGAACTATGTATGAATTGCTCGAATTAAATTAATAGTTTTGGGACCATATATGATATCTGGACCTCAGGAAGGAGAAATGCACTATGTTCTCATGGACCATCTTGCATTAAAATAAATGTATGGTGCTTTCAATATGCCCTTTGGTGTATTTTTGCGATTAATTCTTTTGTTTCTGCTACAGTACCGCGCTGCCAAGTTAGGCAGTTTTGGAACTAATTCATCCGAATCTTCTGTCAAGGAAGAGGCTATATTGCTCTCAATAGACTTCTTTGCTTCTCAATATGATTTGATCATTGGAAAATTTTCTACTTGAGGACTGAGAGTGTAAAACATATCTTCAAGTTTCTTTCGGAGGTGCTGATCTGCATCGAGGCAGAAATGATTAGTTTATAGATGAAATATGGCGATCATGACAACATGCGGTAGAAGGAGATAACATGTGGAGCCAACGACCCACTAAATCCTTTCTCGTGACAAACACAATCCTTACATTCATCTAGGAGCACCCTTCCTGCATTTAGTGTCCAAATCATCTTCCCAATGTCGTTGTTGTTGGAGGGCTTGAAGCTACTTCACGTTTCAATAATTAAGGTTGAATTTGTACACAAAAATAATATATGGGAAGATCAACTGATTACTCGACTATCTATTTCCAGAATAATGAAACGGACATGCAACTGAATTTTATTTTGGCTAGGAGTATATGGCAGTGGGAGGTGCAGTGTCCTTTACTCTAGCAGATTCATCAACAAATGAGTTGCGACAACTGAAGATAGGAAAAGGTACAAAATCAATGTCACAACCTGTGATAATGTGACAAAGGGACTTTATTCCATACTCAAAAAATTGAGTGATAAAAATTGTACTCTTTCTCTGCTTCTCCTTCGAGAATCTTAAAAAGTTCGAATCCTTTTTTAGGCTTTTCTTTACTTTTTTCCCCCTTTTTATATCTTCCTTTTCACACAATCATTCTTCCTATTTTTCTAATTTAAGTTATTAAGTCTAAATGATGCAGAATAAGTCTTTCCTACGAAATTTGTACATACAATTGTCCCTTTTTTTAACAAAGTGAAAGCCTACTCTTTGTACATGCCAATCACTCGATTAGTTGGATTTTGTCTAGTCTATCATGAGTTTTTGACAGATAAGATATTGAGGGCCACCAAACACCTTAAATGGATCTAATTTTGGGACTTGATCGTTTTTTTCTTATTTTTAAGTTAATCATTCAATATTCATCTATCGGCCCAGGCAGCCCAGCTAAATTGGATTAAAATATGTTACACTAAAAGTGTGATGAGTTTCCTACTAAAACATAACTATTTTATTCCCAGGATTGAACATAAAAGGATAATGCTTCGTACTTACTCTCAAAAGTTAAATCATCGTAGCCTGAAGTACCTCCTGGATATGAGCTGCAAACTAATTCAGTCTAATAAGTACTTGTTTACTTAATCACTGTTAAATTTGTTTCACACAGAATGAAGGGTTCTGAGCATACAATTATAGAAAACAACAGTTGCTTTAGGTAAAACAATTGTTTAGTTATGTCTCTTGACATTTTGCGTTTACGTGAACTATTTCATACCCGATAATGCCTTTTCTGTTATAATCTCACTCTATTCCAAGAAAAGGAAAAAAGGTAGTGTAATGAATCAAAGCCAAAGAGAAGTTAAACAAGATTACTTGCTAGCCAATGGATAGGTGAAGGGCTGAGGGATGAGTACGCACAGACGAATATCTCTATAATAATGTCTTTTGTCAGAATATTTTTTAGTTGAGGTAGCGAAATGTTGTTAAAGAAAATATATAGAATAACATAACATGAACAATCGATTCCTAAAAAACTTGGTTGTTATAATGAAATCTTTAAATATCCTCAATCGACCAATGTTATAAGCTGAAAAATTGCACTGGAATAAAAATGGATCATACCTCCGCCTATTGCACTGCTTCTAAGTACTGAGAACCTCATTCTAGTATCAGAAATTAAATAGTCAAAGAGGAGGAAGGATTAAATGGTTCGTACATGTTTTATAAATTTTCAAAGCTTGGAAGCAGGATAATTAGTCACAAGTGTTGGACTATTAGTTTACTGAGGACTGGGTGGAATACCTTGAAAAGCGATTTCTTGGTTGATGGTGTTTGGAAGGTAATCAGGTTACACCATTTATTCCAAATTCCTTATACTTAGGTTTAATATTTAAATCATTTGCTAATCCTGTGGTCCATCATCCTGCATTTTTCTATTCCCTATGCATGTCTTTGTTTTACTCATGAAACTTCCATTATTTCATGACACATTTTAGGTCGTTTTAGTTTTAACTCAGTGTAAAATGAGTTAATTGGAACTAAATTAAACTTCCATACATTATTTTACGTAAAAGAATTTATACACGCATTTGAGCTCCGAGGTAGTTCATTGTCTAGAATACCTACATTACAAACCAATATTCTTGATGAGCAGATATATATATAAAGAGCCCATATTTTAACTACACAACTCGTAATCGATCAAACTATTGTTTCCTAGTTGGTTCTGTTGCCCCGATATGCCACTAGGTTATGTTCCCAGAAATTATGTCCACTTATTACAATGTAAAAGGAATTTACACTATAAATGAATATGTTAAATCTACAGAAAATTACTCTATTTTAAAAAAACAATTTAAAAAAATAATAAGACCCATAACCGATGCTACGATTTGCATAATTTGTTTTTAAAAGTGCTTATCGATTAAAAGATGTCAAAGCAATCTGGAAAAGGTAAGGAGGCTTGCAGCCGAAAGTTATCAGCCATTTTTCTTGACTTTTTGATATTACTAAGTACTACTATTGTCTATCATATTCTATTTTAGTCTTGTAATTCCCAAGCATTACGAATCTGTACTTAAAGTTGCCTTTTCTCCACAAAAGGCAAATGAATCAGCTTCTTCAGTTCATTTTATCTAGTTGTTCAGAGAAAAACGTTGCCCTCTTTTTGATTCCTACTTCTCATTACTTATTATCTATTCTTTGTAGTATTACTTTAGATTCACTTATTCAAGCAAATATTTGGTTGAGTTACTTCATTAAATTGAAACTATTCTGAACTAAGTTTCATAATATGTATTACAATCTCATATAGGAGTATACATTGATTAATCTTACATCCGTTAAAAGGCAATAACTTCTTCTTCTTCTTCATTTTTTTTTTTTTGAAATTCTAACAGTATAAAGAGAAAGGAATTATGCTGAGTAACTATAAATCTGGAAAAGGTATTCACTTAGGGGTCGTTCGGTTTGGCTTTTGTTTTACGCAGGTATTAACTATTAATGCGGGTATTAATAATGTGGGTATTAATAATGTGTGTATTAATAATGTGGGTATTGATAATGCGGGTATTAGTTATGTGGGGTTTAATAATGTGGGTATTAGCCACACATATATTATAGCGTAGGGATTATTTGTTAAATCACTGATATATTACAAATTAATAAAAATATTATTATTTAAAATATTTATTTACTCCTTAAATAAATTTTAAAATATCCTTATTATTATGAGGGTTAATTTTGTCATTCTAAAATTTAATACCTGCATTATTAATACCCACATTATTAATACCACCTTCTACCCCGCATAAAATAATACATAGATTCCCGCATTAATAATGTGGGTATTAATAATGCGGAATATACAAAAACGCAACCAAACGTTGCACTAATTTTATAATTTTATGCAGGTATTAAAATTTCACAAAAACCAACCGAACGCTGCGCTAAATTAACGCTGAGTTTTGTGCGGGTATTAAAATTTAATACCTGGAACCGAACGACCCCTTATTGAAACACTTTTGATTAGTTAACAGGGACAATTATAACATTTTTTAGTAGCAGCAACAATAATCTTAACCTTAACTATTGACAAACTATCTCATTTCATAAAGTTCAACGACAAATTTGGACATTTGCCCAATATTTAAAATTTAAAAATGGACATTCAAGGGTAAAAGGAACTCCTGGCATAGGACATTCAAGAGTAGGAGTACAATGGTACAATTATGACAAGGAGCAGTAGAGTACTTTGTGTTGGGTAGATCTTATTAAATCCCACCAACTACAAACTGAAATTTGCAGTAAATTAGGATCAATTAACATCAATGTCTCTTCAACTTTTATTAGTACCTTTTACCTACCTCATTACCTTACCTCAATACACTCTCTTAACCCTGTGAATTTTTGCATGATTCCCCTAAAAACAGAAATAAGATTTGATAAATAAAATTATAAAGTAGGAAATAAAAATGGAAAAATAACGAAACTATAAATAGTTTTCCACACTAGAAAAGTTGGACTAGCACACTGATAGCCTGTTAGAAGTATATTGCGACCTTTCAATTTTTTAATTTTATCTTAAACTTGCTTATGAACACATGAATGATCTTGGGAGGGTTATAACATATGAATGATATATATTAACCAACTAAAAATAATATTGGCCTTCTGTTTGTCCACATAACAAATATCAAAGCCAGGTTGAACAATCATTGTAGGGATGAGCAAATATGGGATGAAAGATAACGATAAGAACTCTCTGGGACTAAAAAGTAAATAAGGAGAAATGTAAGACAATTGAAAATTTTTAACCTCTTCGCAAATTTCTTTTTTGTTCAATGTGATTTATCATCAATAAAGTAGAACAGCTTTCTAAATGCTTGTTTGGGCAATTGACCAAAAATCAGTTGTATACAAGTGACAAGTCTAACTACAACCAAAAGAAAGTATATTAGCGAATACTACAAGTTTTTAGAATAGTCGAAGCTAGCGTTTGGACATAAATTCCCAAATAATTTTTGGAAAATATTTGTTGGGTGAAGTTTAATATAAAAATAAAAAAATGTTTGGACATATTTTTTGAGAACAAATTTTTTTGCTCAAAAGAGTCTTTGGGCTCTTATGAAAATGAAATTTGATGTGTAAATGTTAGTTTTTGGCTCAAAAACAGCTCAATGCCAGTTTTTGAGTTTTTGGGACAAGTTTTGCTCCAAAAGCATAAACAAACACTTTTTTGCCCAAAAAATCTCTCCAAAAACTATGTCCAAACGGGAGCTAAAAGAAGGTGTTAGAGAAAATATTTGTGAAGGATCATAATGGGAGGGACAATGATTCCAACTTTATGAAGAGAAATGAAGAGGATCATATTTGGTGGACCCAAAAAGAAAAGTTCTAAGTAGTGTCCTAAATGGTAGACCATTGTCAGGTTTAAGGATATGATGATTTAATTAAATCTTGTAACAAACTCGTCCTTTATCTGGTTTGATAATGGCTTCGTATTCCCTAAAAGTTATACCAGTATTGATTTTTCAGCTATATGATATCTCAACATTGATTCTGGTGGGGTATCAAGATTATGTACATCATAAATGGATATCAATCGAACAGTAGAAGACAATGAACTGACTTTTGCTTAAAAAATTAAACATTTTTGTAGATCAATTTTTGATAACCTTTTTCTCCAATTCGACACACAAACCAAACAGTTTGATTAATGATTATCCATTTTCTCAAAGATGATGACTACCAAAAGCATAAGATACCCCAATATATGTGGGGATGCTTTGGTGTAAAAATACAAATGTTAATTATCGTCACAACTCTTCCTTGTGATGTCCATATTTCCACTATGAGCCTGTTTGGGTGAGCTTAAAAGTGACTTATAAGCTTATAAGCCCATTAATATATGTTTGGTACCTTAATTTTTTTTAGACTTTTAAGTCATAAGTGACTTAAAAGTCACTTTTTGACTTAAAAGCCACTTAAAAAAAGCTCTTTATAAGCCCACCCAAACAGGCTCTATTTCTGTATTCTTCTTTAGCCTTTGCCTCGTTTATGTCCCCCAAAGATCATATTACCTCCCGGCTCAATACCCCTTAAATACTCCCCCTATTTGTTTGTCATAGTTTGACTTGACACAAGGTTTAATAAAGTAAGAAAGATTTTTGAAATTTGTGGTCTAAAATAAACCATAAATATTTATGTGGCTATAAATGAGTCAAAAAGTAACTTTAGAGTTAAATTATTACTAAATTTAGAAGTATGACAATATTTTTGGGACAGACTAATAAAAAAAATATGACAAATAAAGTGGGATAGTGGGAGTAATTTATTTCCACTTACATGTGTACCTTGAGGATATTTCTTGTGGTTGACCATAGTCAAAAGGATATATATGCCTTTGCCTCGAAATTTTACTAACTTCTTTTGTTTTTCAGGAATAAATATTGAAAATCTTCAACATTAATTTTTTTAGTCAAAGGGTATTGTGTCTTTTCTCTGACTTTTTTTGTCTTGAAAAGTGAATTTTTGGTACCTAATTAATATTGTTTTCATGAATTTTTCTGTAAATGTGCGTAAACGGGAAAAACGCATGGCACATTGTTCAACTTTTTAGGGCTCAAAACCCCTTTTTCAAATATTATTAAATATTTAATCTATTATTTTAATTACCGTTTTAACTCTTTTCGTACCTATTAAAAAGATATATTTTAAATATAAAGAGTATAATAGAAAATAATTACTAACAAATTTAATTTTGAATTCTTAAAAAGACAAGTATTTCAGTTTTTTTTTTTTTTTTTTTTTTTTGAGTTAACGCGATAATTAAATACAAGACAAAAGGAGTACTACTGAGTACTGATCGATTTGCTTGAATATGTACCCAATGCATCTATATGCGTAGATATTTTCTTAACATAGTGCTAACTATATATGTGTGTTTTATTTTCTTCAAAATATTTGTGTAAAGTTGATTTATTTTTCAATTTAAGTCCCCAAATAAGTGCACAAAAGATGATTTGTAAATGAATCAACGTGGTTTGTGCCGTAAAAAATACAGATAAGCTGGTCAAGATATACTAGTAATAAGTATAATAATTTTTAGGTCTATAAAAACGTGACTTTTTTGCGTATTTTCAGATATAGCCGGGGTATTTTTTACATTTTTTTGAATCTCTAGACAAAAAACATATAAGCTCTATAGATTACTTACCAAAAATGCACATTACGAAAAAAGAAGAAGAGAGAAAGCGCATGATCCTACTAAAATATATAGACAAAGAGATGCTAGTTACTCTTTATTTCATTTCAAAATGACAGTATTACTGTATATACAATTCATAACTTTAGTCAATACTATTTGTTAATTGGATCTCAGAAGTATGAAATAAATCATATTAGCTGACAATATTTGACATGAACGAATTTCAAGAGTGAAAGAAAAGTTGGCAAATAACACAAATTTAAATAACTGCTAAACGTACTCTTAGTATTCAACTTCTTAATATTAATTTCGTAGCATGAAGGTTCTTGTACTAGCATATAAAATAATAAAATGAAGCGAACGAGTACAAATTTAAGGTTGAATAGAGTAGTATTCAAGGGAGCAATATACCGTAGTATGGTCCAAGGAAAACCATATTGCGTCCAAGTAAAACGATATATTTAACTTTTATATATTGTATTAACAACATTAATATTTTTATATTATTACGTCATTAGAAAACAATTAACCATAATAAATACTGAAACTAGTTACCTAGTAACAAGGGAGGCAACTAGTTACCAACGAAGCCAAGAGGAGTAACCAAATTAATGAGAGTCCTAGTCGAGGTATAACTCAAGAGATTGCATGAATAGTTTCCTCTAACAGAATTTGGCCTCCTTTCATTTAAATTTTAAAAATGAACAGACAGAGCAGCACTGACGAGCGGTTTATGATGAAAGTTACCATTCCATTTCAAGTTTTGACTCAAATGTGGACCCAATAAATAATGGTATATCTGCAATAATAACCAATAATTAAGCCCTTTTTTGTTAGTAAAACAAAGTGCAACCTTCAAAATGGACCATAGTGAAGTCATCTTCAGGTTAGTTTTGTTAACTTATATGTCTACGGCTATCTTTTCAACATTTCTATGTGACAACATAACAATATAAAAGCACTACTACATTCGTTTCATTTTATGTAAACTTATATTTTAAAAGTCAAATAAGTTATTTTTAATTATATATCGTATAAATATTTTTTTAATTATTGTAAATTATTAACTATTGTCACTTAATTTAAAAAGTATTTGGCTCTCATACTTTGTGAAGATTCATATAAATTAAAATAGAGCGAGTACTATACATAATAAATTACAATAATCTTGAGTGAAGAGAAGGAACATTTATTCCATGTAAATTCTTGTCAAACTTTGTTTATGTATATAGTATTTTTTTTTTCAACTGGTGGGGTAGGGGGGGGGGGGGTGGGGGTTATAGTGATAGTGCTATTGATGCTGGATGGTGCTTTACTTTGTGCTTAGTTCTTCTATATACTTTCTCCTTCACCTTATATTCTCTTCCTCCCTTCATATATATTCTCTTTTTTCTTTCTTTTTCTTTTTACAGTTTGTACTAGTGTGTATTAATATTCTTTCTTCTTTATGTTATTCTTTCTTCTGATTCTTTGAAGGAAAGAAGGGAGCTTTAGCACCACCCAAAATGGCAATGGCTGACATTGCTCATCCTCCTATGGAACAACTTCAAGACCTTGAATATTGCATAGACTCTAATCCTCCATGGGGTACACACTCTCACTGTGTGTGTTTGTGTGTGTAAAGTTATATGCTTTACTTGTATGTTATAGAGTTGCAGTTATGATATACTACAAGTACTAGTGTTAATATGCTCTATGGTTATGGCATTTGCTGGCACTGTTTAATATGAATGATCTTTGTTTTTCTTTTTGTGGGGTTGGTTTTGTTTTCTTGAAATGATGCATTAAAGAGTGTGTTTTTGTGTTTTCATTGTTTGATGAGTTTTGTTTTTTTGGTTGGATGAAAGCATATTGTAACGTGAAAATCAATGCTGGGGACATTCTGTTTTCTTGGAGTGGGCTAAGGGGTCCATTTAGAATTGATGAGAAAGTTTTCACATTTTGAAAGTTGGCAACTTTTTGCAACATTTTCTTTGGGTTCTGTGTTTGTGTTGCCTTAAAGATGCTAATGCTGACTGGCTTTTGATATTTCTTCTTGGTATGAAAGATTGTAACTTTAACATCAAATTCTTGTTATGACTACAGCATTGCTCAATCTTGGGTTTATGGGGTTGGAAGAAGAGTTACTTTGCTATCATTTCTTAGCCATTTCGCAGTAATGCTCCTTTTTCTTAAAGTAGTACCTATTTCAGGTAATTTTTCCAAAGAACCAAAAGAAAAAATTTCAAGTATCCAACTATAATGAAGTGATCTATACGAACAAAAATTAAGAATGGTAGTGAAACTAAATTAAATGGATTGGGTACCAGTAAAAAAGAGAGTAAGCGAGAAATATCAATGCAGATAATGGAGTCTCCAAATTTCAGTATTATTGGTTGTCTGCTGCATTTGAGGACATCTCATATGAGATGTCCTCAAATGCATTTGAGTGGGAATGAGGTACACCAGGGAAAATTTGTGTAGGTGAGGTACTTCAGAAATTTCAAGTTTATTTCAGTCATTATGAATTTAATCTTGGGGTAGGGGGTGGTTATGGTTTTCCACTTGGTATTACAGTTTAAGACATACTCTAGTGCATCCAATTCAAGGATGGTTTGATTAGTATTGGGAGGTCTAATGCCTGATGAAAAACTTTTTTCCAGTTAATCTCTTAACAGTTCGTTGCAGGGAACAATGCTAGCACATTACAGCCATTTAATCTTAAGACTTGTCTCGTAATTCAATTATTGCCACAAGTATAAACTTTCTTGTGCAGATACTTGTGAAATTAAGTTAACTTGGTGAATCTGTTGGTATAACAGAAGACTGTAAAATCTTTTATAGGTTGGGGATGTGTTCTTTCTAATTTACTTTTCCTCCTGAACAGTCCTGAGCCCCAACTTACTTTGGATTGAGGCATTGTTGTTGTTGTTTTGAACAGTCCCAGCTAGCTAATCATAAGACTATAGCAGTATGAAGCATTGTCACTCTATCACTTTCGTTTACTTACAGTGCAGTATTTTTTTATTTGCAGCTGAAACCGTCTTGTTAGCCTTTCAAAATTACATATTAGTGCTTGGCACAAGCGTGATGATTCCCACAATGCTTGTACCCTTAATGGGTGGATCAGATGTAAGTTGATTCTATACTTCTCTTATTTCTCATAGTCCCAGCATTAGCAGAAACCAGTGAATCTCAAGGTCATTTACTCATCACAAAGATCTGTCGTTTCTCTATCCAGGGGGACAAGGCAAAGGTTATACAAACGCTGCTCTTTGTGGCTGGAATAAACACTCTTCTCCAAGCACTGTTTGGAACCAGGTTGCCAGCTGTTGTTGGAGGTTCCTTTGCATATGTCGTTCCAATAGTCTATATAATTAGTGACTCATCCCTTCAACGAATTGGTGAACCACATGTAGTAAGTATTCCAATCTCAGTCACTGTTCAATCTATTTTCTTCCATTGATCAACAGCCACATCGGAAGCTGAAATTTTTGTAGTCTGTAAAATACTACACCAACATGACATTTTTTCCCTTTAAGACTGATATCTACTGGTAATTTCAGCAAGTGAGCTTGTCTGCATTTACTCTTCCAGTTCATTCCACAAAAGTTAAAACTTTATATGCTTCGTCAGGTGATTGATATGAAAACAAACCTTATGACATCATTGATCAAATTAGGCATTTGAAAGCTAAGATTGGCCCATCTTTATGATGGCTTCAAAGCCACATTTTGGACTGCCTAGGCTGGCTTGCTTTTGCAAGTCTGATCAATTGAGATATTCCTGCGTTGAACTTTAGTTTAGTTCCTTTTTGTAATTTTTAAGTTTCTGTAGTAAGGCATTGGAAGAGGTTTAAGGATCTAACTACACATTGCAGAGATTTGTACATACGATGCGAGCTATTCAAGGAGCTTTAATTGTTGCAGCTAGCATTCAAATTATTCTGGGATACAGTCAAGTTTGGGGGCTCTTCTCACGGTATGGTACCAGTAATTTAGTATTCAGTGAGGCGGAGTCAGTACCTGGTCAGATTCTTGACTGTCTTGCTACTTGTTTACAGCTTCTTCAGTCCCCTTGCAATGGCACCCGTAGTGGGATTAGTTGGATTGGGCCTATTTCAGCGAGGATTTCCTGCAGTAAGTATTTGTTGCTACCACTGAACTGCCATAATTGAAAACTTAATTTGAAGCTTTTTAAGCTCTATAAGGCTTCGCTTCATTTAACTTGCATTTAGAATAAACATTGCAATATTGCATACTTTTACTTTGAGATTAAGTTGTCAACTTTTAATCAGATTATTTATTGTCCTTGGTTTCTTTCAAAATTTAGAAAGATTGCATGCTATAACAGGCTATGTATAATCAAAAGATATAATAAGCTGAATTGTCTTGTCTGAAGGCTCTGAGTCTTTCATTAAATCTCTGCAAATTGTACGCAAATTATTTATCTGCTGTAATGAGTATCAGCTACATCATTTATGTCTTCATTCCCCAAGTGGTCAGTTTAATCATCTTGCTCCCTCTTATAATGAACTTTTTTCCCATACTAGCAGGTAGGGAATTGCATTGAAATTGGGCTTCCAATGCTATTGTTGGTTATTGGCTTGTCACAAGTAAGTAATGCTATACATGGTGCAACATTTCTCTCCCATCCTTTCTGGAGTTTACGCAAGTAATACTTATGTTTACGTTTATGTTTTTGTAGTATCTAAAGAATTTTAAACCACTGAGGGACTTCCCACTTTTTGAGCGGTTCCCGGTTTTAATTTGTGTCACCATTATCTGGATATATTCCATTATTCTGACGGCTAGTGGGGCTTACCGTGGCAAACATGCTGCAACTCAACTTAGTTGCCGCACTGATAGAGCAAATCTCATTTCTACTGCTCCATGGTGTGTAAAGTGCTTGGTTTATTTTTTTGATACAGGTCGATTGCATTAGTGATTCTGAACTTGAATTTGTATTTTAATTTCAGGTTTAAATTCCCATATCCGCTGCAGTGGGGTCCTCCTACTTTTGCAGCAGGGCATTGTTTCGCTATGATGTCTGCAGTTCTTGTATCAATGGTTGAGGTACTTTGCATGCCTGCTCCTTTTCTTCTTTTATTTAGCAAATTGAACAGAAATGACTTGGTTGACAGGGCTGTTCTACAACTGGTTTACGATTGAGGTTGATAGTTGATTGATTGATCAGTGCTTAGCCAAATTTGATTTACTGTGCTTGAAGTGTTACTTTTCAGTTTTCGTTGGATTGGATGGTCTGAACTCTTTTTATATTTTTTAATCTCTCAATGGAATCCTAATGAATGCCTCTAACATTGAATAACTCAAAGATTATTACAATACAATTGCATATGTCCAAGTAATTATTTGGGCTTGATGAAGATACAATTTTACTGCCTTATGGAACAAAGGGCAACAGTATATTCTAACTCTAACTCTGTGCAGTCAACTGGAGCTTATATGGCGGCTTCTCGTCTCGCAATTGCCACTCCGCCTCCTGCCTACGTACTAAGCCGTGGCATTGGCTGGCAGGTGAGCTTTTCTCAAGTCCTACTATTTACTTCTTGTGTGTTGCCTGTCTAAATCTGCTAATGAAGCAAATATGATAATCATAAGAGTAGTCTAACCGAAACTTGGAAGGCTACTTTGCTAATTCTAACAAATCTTTGGTCACCTCAAAATTAAGTTCATAACTGCAAGCACGATCTTTTTAGGTTCCTCTTATACCACTACTACGAGTTATTTTGACCAAATCCATTTCTCTAAACATTTATTTTTCTAATTATCATTTTGCAGGGGATAGGCGTTTTGCTTGATGGACTTTTTGGAACAGGCACTGGTTCCACTGTTTCTGTGTAAGCATTAAGGCAATACAGTAAAGCTGTCTCTGCACTTTCCATTAACTTATAGGTAAGAAGTAACCATGGGTATTCTTTTCAGGGAAAATGTGGGACTTCTTGGATTGACTCGAGTTGGAAGCCGAAGAGTTGTTCAAATTTCAGCTGGTTTCATGATATTCTTTTCTATGCTAGGTTAGTACACCACACTTCTATCATGGTATATTTTCCTATATTTTTTCAACGTATTCCTTGCTATATATGGAATCAATGTACCAGTTTCCACGGTTTTTATATGCTTGTGTGCTGTATGCAGGGAAATTTGGGGCCGTTTTTGCATCGATACCTTTCCCAATATATGCTGCTCTATATTGTGTTCTGTTTGGCCTTGTAGGTATGCTATTATTTTCAGATAATATTATTAGTGATTTTCTCCAGATCCTAAGGCTGGTTTCTCTTCTGCAGGCTCAGTTGGATTATCATTTCTTCAATTCACAAACTTGAATTGTATGAGGAATCTCATAATATTAGGTCTTTCACTTTTCCTTGGGATATCAATTCCACAATTTTTCAATGAATATTGGTATCCAGCTCGTCATGGTCTTGTTCAAACCAACGCTAGTTGGGTGAGTACTATATAAATCGCATGTGACTTCAATTATAGCCAATCTTATTGTCGATGGATTAGATTAACGTCCAAGATAAAGTCATCATATAAATTTTATAATATGTTGCATTAGAATTCGTGGAAGCAAGCAAGTTATAAGACGTTTTAAGATCTGAAAATTGGTTTCTAAAGTCTGTTTCCTTTTGCAGTTCAATGCATTTGTTAACACAATATTTATGTCGCCTCCAATGGTCGGACTAATAGTTGCCGTCTTTCTTGACAACACACTGGAAGTGGAGAAATCAAAGAAAGACCGAGGTATGCCATGGTGGGTAAAGTTCAGAACTTTCAGAGGTGATAACAGAAATGAAGAGTTCTATACGTTGCCATTCAATCTCAATCGGTTCTTTCCACCTACGTAGCAAGGGAAAGAAAGAAACTCTTAGAAAGCTTAAGTTCTCTTTTTCCAATTAAGTTAACATGATAGATCAAAGTCTCAGAATGGGTCTCAGGCATCATTTTATAACAGACACATGATCACAAAGCTAATTTTTGTAACCCGAATTTCTTGATTTTTTGTGGGCATTGGCTAGCAAGGTCCCAGGTAGGAATCTGTAGAGCTTACTGATCAATGCTATGTAGCTATTGCACCTTGTTGAATAAGGAAAAAAAGGTTCTCGCGCACTCTCTTCTTTTGAGCATGTTCTCGTGAGGGTTTTGTAGCCAGCTATGATTATGTAAAGAATTTTATTTTCTCCCGAGTCATGCGATAAAATGCGGAGGCTTAGCTAAATGAAGCTGCATAAATCTTTTCCCTTGAAACTGGAAAAAACATAGCAGAGTTTCTACCTCTTCCTATCAGACTTTAAAAACCAGGAGTTAAAGAGAAACTGCAAATTTTCACATCAGAATGTTTGGGTGAGGTTAAAAGTGGATTATAAGTTTATAAGTCCGTTAGTAAATGTTTGGTAACTAAAAAAATCATGAGCTTGTAAGCTTTTATATACTTAAAAAAACCCAAAACTTCTCAAAAAGTAGCTTATAAGTTGCTTAGTATAAGCTCACCCAAACAGGCTCTTGGTCTACTCCATAATTTCAGAATCTCCTTCATTACTCCTCTTATCACAAACTAGTTCTAATTCACTAATCACGATATGAAGACCTTACTCGCATTAATGCTATTTTTCGACTCCAACATGAACCAGTAAATATTCAATATTTGCCAAATTGCATGGATATAAATAGAAGTACTTATGATTGCTCTCACTGTATTTTGATCTCTTGGACAAATATTAAGACAAGATTGACATTTCAATAAAACAAGGAGGTTTGCTTTTCTTTTGACAAACCAAAAAGTATATAGTTGGATAAACAAATTCAAATACAAAGGGAAGAAGAAAACAAAAACCAACAACACCAACAAAATTCGAAACCTGTTTGATTAAGATCAATTTATTTATACAACAGATCGATTAATTAGTTCAAATTTAACTGAATCAAGTATAAACATTCCAGCCCAAAAACTAACCCTATAAGATGCACACTTTCCGTTAAATAAACACTTTTAATTTCCGATAAGCTTGGTCAAACAGGCTACAAAAGTTCTAATATAGATATGAAGGTAATTTACTTTCAACAGTTATGTAGCCTAGGTGTCACAGGTCGACTAGTTTTGATGGCACACAAATTGTCCGACTAGAGCAGTCAGTGTAGGCTATGAATATGTGTCCTTCGGGGTAAATGACAAAACTATGACAGTTGAGGCAATGGTTTGCCTAATTGACTCCACTAAGAGTGATTCAGCAAGAATGACCTTCTTTTAGTTAAATGAATTTTTTTGGACTAAATTACTCTTGAACAAATCATATAAACACAGCATATAACCCAGACCTTCCCTCAATTAACTCTGCGGCTTATTTCCAGACCTTTGTCCCTTTACTCTTCCAACTGATTAACTTAAGAACTCAAATTTTCAGAAAAAAGAAGATTCAAAGGTAAGTTTCTTCAATATTTCATTAATTTTACGTAGTTTTTAAATTAAATTTTGCATAATTTCATCATAAATTCGTGGAATTTGTTTAGTTTTTGCATAATCACATATTAGCTACTGCGATTTGTGAATTTTGATGATAATGATTGAAACTACTGCTAGATAACGTCACATTGATTTTCAGTTGCTGTAAAAAATAATTATATTACTTTGAATATGTATTTGCTGAAGAATTTACGAATAAAAATTGCAATTACTCTTATTTAGTCGCAACTGCATTGATTTGCCTAAATTAACTTGAAATAACTTGTAGATGATGTATGTTAATTGGTGCTAGCAGAAAAAGCTTTTTAAGATCTGTTGCAATGTAATGTGTTTGTAATGCACTCGCTGCCTTGTGGGCAGCACTTGCAGTTGAACTGCAAACAATTGCTGCTACATAAACTCTACATGTGTTGCCTAATATGCAGCACTTTTCATCGCTTGAAGTGGTGCCTTGTAAGTGTTGCCCACAGGGCCACACTACATGTAGAGTAGCTATGGTTTAAATGTAGAGTAGCTCTACATGTGCTGCCTAATAGGCAGCAGTTTTGAATGCATAGTAAGTGTCTTTTCAAGTGTTGCCTTGTGGGCAACACTTGAAGTTTTGGTGCAAAACAAAAATGTATAGGGATATCTACATGTGGTGCACAACAGGCAGCACTTTACCTGTGTACTAATTCGCCCTACAAGTTGTGGCTTCTTGTTGCCAATCAACCTCCAACGCCTACGTACACTACTAAATAAAGTAAAAATTGAATAATGTAGAGTGTATGAATGCTGTTCTCGCGAAGGCCAGGAAGCTGCCTGTATTGGGATTGATAGATTACATCCAAAACAAGCTCTAAAGTTGGTTTTATGAAAGGAGAAATGATGCACGAGCCACATTTCATGACCTCACACGTTGAGCCGAAGAAGAGCTCACCAACATGATTCCTACTGCCTTTAGGCTAATAGTAAATAGCTCTTGTTCAACAAAAACGAATGACTATTAGCTCTGCAAACAAACACTCATGTAACACTTCATTTTTTTGTTTACTTGATATTATCTTTTGCTTGCAGGTAAATCCAAGCAATGACACAAGTTTTACTGTAAAATATGGAAAAGATGAATTCACTGTAGATTTAAAGGAGAGGTCATGCGGCTGCTTACAGTTTCAGACGGACGAAATACCATGCATCCACGTCATTGCAGCAATAGAGAGAAGAAACTTGAACAAGTCGACTTACTGTGCACACTAGTTCAAAAGAAACACTTGGATGCAAACTTATCAGGGAGAAATTCTCCCAGTGGGAAGTGACAGCTCGTGGGATGTTCCACAAAGTATAAAGAAATTCATTGTACACCCACCGAATACAAAAATTCAGCTCGTAGGAGACAAACAAAAAGATATGTTTCAAGAGCAGAATTCTTCAAGAGTAGGATCAGATGCTCGAGATGCAAAAGAATTGGACACAATAGAACAAGTTGTCTCCACTCTCCGGTCCAACAACCACATGCAAGAAGATATAGAAACAGAGCTGGAGTTGTGGCATGAATATGTTATTTTCTTATGATATTGCATTAAATTTGTCAACAAATACTTTTCGTTTTGCTGTAAGCACAACTATTTCTCATTTTCGTTAAAAGTTACGTGAAGACATTCAATCCAAAAAACTTGCAAAATAAGAATAGGTTTCCCACTCATTCTCGCTGCAGTTCAAATGCCTTAAAGTATGGGCAGATAGGCAACATTTATCCCAAACCCGACTTAGACTGGATTAACTGCCCCAAAGTGTTGTCCGGATGGCAGCAGTTTATGTTTAACTCATCAAACCCTTCTCTAACAGATCCCATGAACTGATGCCAACGCAGCACTTTACCATTGTATTTAGATACAAGTGTTGGCAAATGGTAACAGTTGACCCCAAATCCTTACCAACACTCGACACCCAATTCTCATTGACTTGCTGCCTAGGCAACACTTGGCCTACATCCCCCATAAACTACATCCCTTAACAGGATGCCTGATAAGCACTACTTGACCTACACCCCTCATAAACTAGATCTTTTAACATGCAGCAGCACTTGGCATCGACCCCCTACCCAAAATTCCAAAGCTAATACACTTGAAATGATGCTGCATAGGCAGCACTTCACCCCCAAAATCTCACAATATTCACCAAGCGAAATTCCCTATAAATATTGCAGTGTGTTTAGATACAAGTGTTGGAAAATGGGCAACTATAGACCCCAAATACTTACCAACACCCCACACCCAATTCCATTGAGTTGCTGCCTAGGCAACACTTGGCCTACATCCTTTCACAAACTAAATCTCTTAACTGGATGCCTGACAAGCAGCACTTGACCTACACCCCTCACAAACTAGAACCTTTAACAGGCGGCACTTGGCATCCACCCCATATCCAAATTTTCAAAGCTAATACACTTGAAATGATGCTGCATAGGCAGCGCTTCACCCCTCCCCTTTTCACCCTTCACCAAATTCCACAATCTACTTGTATTGAGTTATTTCCTTCACAGCATCATAAGCTCAATAAAATACAAACAAATACTAAAAAAATAAGGCACGACGCACATAAAACGCTAATAAGAAAATGTATATTTAATACTAAACACAATCAAACTCCAAAGCATTCATATTCCAGTACACAAATGATTTTTTCAGTCACATCAGCTAAAAGAGAAGCACTTAAGCATTCACATTAAAATTTTGATCATCATCATTACATTTATGCAACAGAGAAAGGCTTTCCAAGTAGTCCTTCACAAATTAGAGAATTATGCTCATGGTAATCATCGCCTATCTTCTCAGGAGGAGTATCATATCCACCATTTGACTTGGACCTTGCATGATTCCACAAATTCGTAGCCCGATCAAAACGATAATCTTTCAACTGCGTACACTTCATCTTCGAAACATCCTTCCCATGCATTATTGACTCAGAAAACTTATGAACAAAAGCACCACACTCATAGCTGCACAAAAATATAACAGAGGGCTAAATAGAAAGGAAAACCATCAAGAAACTACTAAAAACTGCCACTGAACAATGCTTACGGGTTGCTCTGCTTTGGGCATTTGACCCAATCATACTTCAGCGTTGCATACAACAACCCATAGGATGCTCGATACCTATAAAAGTCAACAAACTCAAGCAATGAGACAATCATCCGAGCATAACAGTCCACATGTGCCTTGACAGCTTGATTATCTTTATCATAGACCGAGTCATAGATATCGATTCTGCGCTCATCAATGTGGAAAACACCAAGAAAATAATGGGTGATTTCAGCACCGCCTTCTTCACCTAAGCGCATCGGGAAAATGACTCTATCAACTGTCTCCCAAGATATACCACATTTTATTCCCTCCAAAAATGACATCAATAAACAGCTCATAATTTTGATCAGCCGTCCAATGATAATTACCATGGTTCTCCTCGAATGTCTGGCAACATTGCATAAACAAACGATCAAAAGTCAGGGTGGTGTTGGTATATTTCAGTTGGCCTTCAAAAGAATGGTAAAGACACCTCTTCCTAAGATAGTACAACCCCACATTCACATGCTGCAACACAAAGACCATGACAATAACAATCAATATAAACATAGACTGGAAAAATAAAAATACATAAAAAGAAATGCAATAAATGTTACTAACATCATCGTTGAAGGAATACTTCACGCTGAACATTTCAAGAAACCAAAATCGTTTAGTGACACGAATACCACCCAAACGATAAACCTCATCAAGGACGTCCAGCTCATCCAGTTCGTATACATTTAATTTCTTGCAATCTCCACAATAACTATCCACCTCCCTAAAAAGATTTAACAGCAAAAATTATAAATATTCAGTACAACAAAATCTTCACATGACGGGGGGAAAAAGACAAGAAAGGAAAGGAATTAAAAAAACTCACAGTGCTGCATTAAACTACTTAATAGAAAGCCCCTTTGGGTTAATGAACTGTTTGAAATTTGACACATACGGGAGCACACGTGCGTAATGGAACGGGCATCGCCGTTTGTAAGATGACATCCAGTCACTCTTTTCCTTACAATGATTTACATCATAGCCCTGATAGGGAGATAACAGGGCCCAGCTAGGCTTAAGCTTTCTTTTGCCTCTTGGATCATCATTCAAAGCAACTAGAGCCTCCGCGGCCTTCCTCTTTCTTGTCTTTCCCACTTTCAATGAAGCAATTGGAAGCTCATAATCACGTGACTCTTCAGCAATCTATGAAAACAATCACATAAACAAAGATTAGAAATAAATACGAAAGACAACATATACAACTACACAGAGAAAAACACGACCATCCTCGTAAATAGCCCAACTATTGACAGAGAGGCAACATTTGACATAGGTTTATCCAACTATATACAACTTTTAGGTCTTAAACTGCTGCCAGGAAGATAACATCTTACTCTGACTTCGCTAATGAGGATTTTACTTGAAATCATAGCAAAATAACAAAACACTCTCCCTTTACCCCCTCCCCCCAATAGCTACTGAATTACTTACAGGTAGCCAACACTTCCACTTGTATCTTCTTCTTTTTTTAATTAAAGAAAAAGGACAGATCTTAAAAAATATACCATGAAAAAAGAAACACTTCTTATTGCACTTGCAGAATATTAAAAGTATGCAAGAATTACACATACCTTATCTTGTCGAGCAGGAGGTGTTTCAAAAGAACCCTCGCGCGCAGCCAAATCAGACACAACTCCCATGATTAACGAACCAACATCATCATTCATTACCTTGCCTACCCCACTGATGATATCACACTTATCTTGCTGCTCACCGCCAACTTCTATAGTGCGCTCCTCCACAAGAATATTAGAAGCAACTTCTTGTTCTGTTTGTCGATCACTCAATGGATACACAATCAACTCTTTCTCAACAACTGTCGTAACAACTGCAGCATCTGCATCAAGCACAAAGTCATTATCCGCAACATCTCAACCAATAGATAATTCGTTACCATCATCACTGTGTGTAGCCTCAACACCAACTGCTTTAAGAGATCCATCTACCTAATTATCAGAACAAACCCAACTAAACAGTACCATTTATGATTTTTCGAAGGCTCAGATTTAATTTGCGGCAAACAGTTTCTATGAGACCCCACCAACCACTTGAAACCCAAACGACCCCAAGGATAACTGTAACGAAGAACATCATCATCAATAACTTTCATCAAATGGTTGCTAACCTCACAATCATCAGAACGGCCTAATAAAACCCTCTCAACTATATAAACTTCAGCGAGCTTAACAGCATCACCATCACTGTCCCAAATGACTGCCCACGGCTCTATGAATCAACAGTAAGAAATCTCTTCAGCTCAAACAGTTTGAGTATGTGTAGAGTTGGGAAATAACGATTTAATAGACGATTTACCCGAGAAGACACCACAGTAAAATCACCGGGGCAAATCCCTAAACCAGTAATCAAATGAAACGCATCCAAATCGAATACACATCGATGGCCGCATACAGTAAACCTAATCAACATTTCATTGGCGCAATACGTCTGTGATAGCATCATACAATGAATAACATTCACATCATCCAACTCCATGAATTTTCCAAAAACACCTTGTTTCAACATCATCATCCGAGGCTCAGACAAAACGTACTAACCAAACTATTATACTTCATATCACCTCCCCAACGACCCTTTGCATCAAATCAATGCTCAAACTGAAAGAATTGATCTCCTTCCTATAGCACAACACATCACAAAATATATTTAAGCAACATAAAAAGTTAACATTTAGATGAAAATATAACTAAGAAAAATAGACAAGAGAACATACATTACGACGCACCATAATGAACTCACACCAACAACTTCCCCTGTACCAGCAAAAAAATGCAATATCAACATCCAAAAAATAAAAAACAAGAATAAAAAGGAAAATATCTACTACTAAGCAGTAAGGAAACTGCAGCTTGATAGGCAGCACTTTCCATACAAAAACACAACTCATACTTGATGTTCTGATGTCAACTGTTGCCCACAGAGCAATATTTTCTAGAAAAGGGAAGACTATGCTTGAGTCTTAAGTCAATTGTTGTCCTGTGGGCAACAATTTTGAAAGTAAAAAGGATAATAAACTGCACAGCCAACACTTTACTAAAAATTAAATTAACTACATAATTAATATAAATAGGTCAACTGTTATCTTGTGGGCAATAATTTCTACCGTTAAAGGAAATCAAAGTGCAATGACAATACTATAATAAAAAGTACATTAAATACCTAATTAAAATAAATTAATATAACAAATATAAACATTATTGATTAACAACAAAATTTAAATATTCACGGAACAAAAAATTAGATAAACAATGAACATCAACAAAGAGAAAAGACAAATTCACAGTAAACTAAACAAAGAAAAAAGAAAGGAGAAGGAAACTAACCCTAATTCATAGGGAGAGAGATAGAGAAGAGAGAGAGAAGAAAAACAAAAAGGGGCGGCTAGGATATAAGATTAGGGCTAATATTGGTCAGAGGTAAAATAGACTTTTCATATGTTTAAAAATGGGTAGGAGGCCATTTTGCTAAAACATTTTTTAGTGGGGACAAATGGACATAACCAGAGATAAGGGGGTACATGGGGTGAAATTTTTTGGTGTCCCTCACTTGTAACTAGTAATAGTTACTCTCGCACGCATAATCCAGTCCTCTAATTTGACACTTGCCTTGTTCATGTGCAGTTGGTTGTAGTTTACCTAAGTAGGGATACTCTTAGCCCTTGATCTCTGTCATGTGCATTTTTCATATAAGTCCCACAATAGTCTTAGGCATTGGTAAACATTGTCCTCGCAACATACGTACAGCCCGTATAGGTGCAACATCTCTCCACTACTGTACATCTAGGTCAAAGGACCCTCATTTTGCAAGCTTAACCTAGCCATGCTCAAAAGTCAACACATGAGGCTCTTTGCATTGATCTTCACCGCTATCCTTTTCTATATGTTTTAAAAAGAATAGTCCAAGTGACACATATTTTGTCGTGATGCACCCCCTCTTTGCATTGATCTTAAAACGGAAAAGGGCCAAAAATATCCTCAAATTATTAGAATTAGACTAAAATTGTCCTCCATTTTAAAATGGTAGCAAAAATGTCTCTGTCATCAAACCATTCAACTACAAATATCCTTCTACGTAATGGGAAGTCCATGAAAATATAAAATATATAAAATTAATGGAAGTATGATGATATGGCTGCCACATCGACTTGACACATAAGTCTACTCATCTTTTCCCATTAAAAGGTTGAGTAGGGTCTTCTTCCCCAACATTAGAAACCCTAAGAGGCCGTTTGGTTGGTGGGATTGAGATTATATCCCAGGATAAAAATGAGATTAAATTTATTTCGTGTTTGGTTATCGTTATAAGGTAAAATGGGATAAAGTTATCCCACATTTTATGTGATTATGAGTGGGATAAGTTATCCCATATGGAGGGTGGGATATCCCACACTTTATCCCAAATTTAATCCTATGATATGATTTATCCCAAAATTATGGAATATCCCACTTTTATTACTCCCTCCAAGCAAACGACCCCTAACTTCTTCTCTTAAAAAAAATAATCTATTTTAGTGTGTAAAGAAATCCTTTAATTCACAATATGAAGAGAAACCTCTTTAATTATTTCTTTAAAAATTAATTTGATGAACTAGAGCAATTCGACATTGTGAATTAAAGGATTTCACTTCAAACTAAAATGAGTTGTTTTTAGAAGAGAAGAAATTTGAGTTTCTATTGTTGGGGAAGAAGACCCTACTTAACCTTTTAAGGAGGCAAAATGCATAGGTTCATGTGTCAAGTCTATGTGCAGTCATATCATCATACTTCCATTATTATTGTATTTTTTATGCTTTTATGAACTTCTCGTTAAGTAGAAGGGCATTTGTGGTCGAATAGTTTGATGTCATGAGTATTTTTGCTACCATTTGAAACGAGGGCATGTTTTATCTAATTTCAAAAGTTCGGCGGTATTTTGGCCCTTTTTCGATCTTAAAATAAGACGTCATTTGCTCCTAAAGACTCTTCCTGACTTCACACAAAATTTCACCATATTCCCATGTCCATCGAAAGAGATATTTCCCACAGCTCGTCAATATGTGAGATTGACACAATGTCTGCCCAAGAGGAAGCAGCTAAAGCACTTGCTTTAAGCCCCAAAAATTGAGGCCCTAAAATTTTATATTATTGATATATATTATAAAATTACTAAAAATAATAAGTACATTACTTAGATTTAATACCTCATAAAAATCAGGTGTGCCACTAAAATTTCGTCCATAGTTCGATGGGTAAATTATGTATTCGGCCTATTATCTTACTCGACATCTTAGTGATCCAGGTTGTGCAGCAGGATTTTTAAGCTTTTGTACTTTATCACCCAAATCTTTTTTAGAATTAGAATGCCAAAGAAATTATTTAGATAAGGAACTTATATTTTAATAAATATACAATATATGAAAATGAATGGAGTAATTGACAATACGATAACTAAAAATACATTGTCTCTCATACATGTATTCACTAAACAAGCATCGTGCAATGAAATGTGAAAAACCACAATCCAACCAGCTGAATTACCCTTATGCATAAGGGTATCTAAGTTTATTCAATCTCACGAACGATAAAGGTTTTGTTTCTAAAATTAATTTCTTAATGTTATATTTTGCTTCTAAATAATAATATCATACCACCTTACTTTTTTTCACTACAACAATGCTAATACTGATTGATTTTACTTATTTGTTATTTTTCACTGCTAAACCATTTATCTTAATATTTAAAGTATTATTAACTAAAATTATAGTTTCATAAAATAAGTATAAATATATTCAAAAACATTACTTAATTATATTTTGTAAGAAATATATTACGGAAAACAAATTATTAAAACACATGGGGATTTACGAATTTATTATCGTATATTATCAGGTACCCTGCCTGAGGCTTAAATGTTAGCTCAATCATGGTATGTCGTACTCGCTTAGGACCTTTACAATATCCACCTAATTCATTCAAATCCAAACTCATCTTTGTTAAGGTTAAAGGTCCCTGTGCCTACTACAACATACTCCCTCCGTCCCAATTTGTACACCGGCTTAATAGGAGCTAGTTATTGCCTCTTCTGAAAAATCAACAGATATAATTTGGTACGTAAATAAATTACATATGAAAAGGAGCGTTTGGATAACAAAACGTTGAAATTTTGAAACTTTAAATTAAAAAACAAAATTAAAATTGTTACACCGTTTTAAAAAAAAAAGTAGAGTGAAGCCTCAGATAATCGATCACACATCAATGTAAATGTTCAGACGGTAATTCCATATATTTAATCAATAAATTCCTCATTGGCTTCATACCTCAAACAAATAAATTAATAAAAAGATTTTTATTTAAAAAATGTAATCGCACAAAACGGCTCCGTGAAAGAAGAGAAAAATCCATACACAGATTCCTATCAAAATGCGAAAAATTGTTTTAGGTCCAATCATAGCATCGTCGGTCATCGCTATTTTTTGCTACCGTCGACGTGGCATCGGACCTTTTTAATAATACTAAATTAAAAGGTAATAATAACCTCAGAGACCCGTTCCAAATCACACACACAGTGACAGAAAAGAAGACCACAAAATCCCGACCATTTGTACTGAAACTTAGGGAAGTAACTGAACAAATGGTGGATGGGATTGTTAGAGTGGTTACTTACTCTGCCGCTGTTGTTTAAAGTGTCATACGGCACTTCCTATTCCTGGGATGTCTTCCTCATTGGTTGAACATTAAACTACAAAATTCATAAAACTTAGAATCAGAAAAAGATTAAAATCAAAACTTAAAACCCTAAACCCAGAGTACGACATAGAAGGGCGAATGGAGGAGGCGGTGAATGAATGGGAATTGGTAAAAGTGAATAGCTGTTTATATAGACTGGTATTTGTGTGTGACTGGGGAAAACCCTAACATTGAGACGCCGCCTCGTTTGGGCCTTGTGAAACCTATTTGGTTGGATTGAGTATTCCCATCAGGTAATTTTGATGACTAGCTACGTTTCGCATAACTTAAACAAAATTAGTCAATAATTACAAACTTTAAGAAAAGCAGTAAAATTTATTTAAAAAATGCATTTTTAAAAAATTAGCGACAGGAAAAAAACTTTGAAAATTTACACTAAACCCCAGCAAAATGGTCAGTTCAAAGTCCCTGGGAAATTAAATTGAACTTCATATTTGAATGCGCCAGTATTTTTTACTGGACTTTTTAACTAAAATTGTTGTAAAAATTTCGTGCAGGAGCCTGTTTAGCGCGCGTTAATTGATTTGTAGTCGTCAAAAACAAATTTGCTGAGAAATAGCCACCTCCAGACAAATCCCAGTATAAATACTGGGGCCTTGAACAAAACTTTTTCAAAGCCCCAGTATTTATACTGGGAAGCTTCAGTAAACTAACCCCAGTATAAAATTAATAGCCCCAGTATTTGAACAAGTTTTGTTCAAGGCCCCAGTATTTTGTTATGGGACTGAAGCTTTATATATAAAGTCACATAACAAAATTAATACTTGGGCTTTGAACAAGTTTGTTCAAAACCCCAGTATTTTGTTATGGTACTAGTCTGGAGTGTTTTTTCAACGCTAATGGAGCTTAAGTGTGCGCGCGAATTTTTTGCTATTCTTCAATGAATTTGGAAACGGTGGATAGTCCCCAATGAGCACGTCCAAAAATGACTAGTGATCAAAATTTTCCAAAATTGTTAAAGTCCCAATAAAAATTACTGGTACTTCATATTAGCAAGTCCAGGTAAATATTACTTGAACCTTGAAAATTTTAGTTTAAAAGTCCAAGTAAAAAATATATTTTTATGTGTTTTTTAAATGTGGCTAGTCTTCTATAAGTTTTTAAACGTTGGCTAGTTCTCATTTAGTGCGGAACAATATTGGCTACTGGATCAAGTTTTAACCATTCCATAGTATAGATAGATGGGTGAAATGCGGGAAAAATTGATGAGTAACCAATTTTGGACGCCCTAAGTGAGTATTATCCACTGTTTCAAAATTAATTGAGAAATAGCAAAAAATCTACGCGCATATTTACACTCCATTATCGTTGACAAAACACTCAGACTAGTCTCAGTATTTTATATAAATTTTTACACAAAAGTATAATTTTTAGAATTTAATTACCAAACATAGCAACATTTTAGAAAATTTACCATATGTAAAGAAAAACACAAGTTAATTACAAACATAGCAAAAACATAGTAATATTTTCCCATAACATACCAAACACTTGCATTCTTCCTCCTAATTCCTCCTCTATCACTTTTGCTCCTCCCATTTCCCCCAATTCTACTTTTACTCCTCTCATTCCCCAATTTCACTTTTCCTCCCACTATTTCCCCCCAATTTCACTTTTACTCGTTCCATTTCTCCCAATTTCACCTTTTCTCATCTCATCCTCACTGTATGTCGTTGTATCACGCTTTATCTCAATGTTCTTCAACTACCAACTATCTCGTATCTCAATGTATCTCAACTACAAACCACCTCGTATCTAACTGTATCTCGCCTACCAACCACATCGTATCTCAACTACCTATCACATCATATCTCATTATATCTCAACTACCAACCACCTCGTATCTAACCGTTTGTGCGTTCTTTCTCACTGTTTCTAGACTATTTCGCTTTTTTTGCGTTATTTCACATTATTTTCTACATTTTGTTTCGGACTTTTTCACTACCTGTTTCAGATTGTTTCAATGTTGTATCTCATTGTATCTGCGCTATTTTTGCTCCGTATCAAACTGTATCTCACTGTATCTATGATGTTTCAGCACTGTTTCAAATTGTTTCAGCATCGTTTCAGGTAGTTTTGCACCGTATCTAACTATTTATAGCTGTTTCTACAATGTTTTAGCAGTTGTTTCATCTCATTTGTGCGTTGTTTCTAAACTATTTCATTTTTTTTGCATTGTTTCATATTATATTTCACCTTTTTATTTCGGACTTTTTCACTAGCTGGTTTAGACTATTTCAGTGCTGTATTTGCGCTATTTTTGTTTCGTATCGAATAGTATCTAACTATTTCAGCACTATATCGGTTCATTTCAGCACTGTATCCAACTGTTTCTGCGCCGTTTCAACTGTTTCTGCATCACTGTATCTAACTGTTTCTGCAGCACCGTATCTAACAGTTTCTGCACCGTTTTCAATTGTTTCTGCAGCGCTGTATCTAACTTTTTCTACACCGCTTCAACTGTTTATGCAGCACTGTATCTAACTGTTTTAACACCGTTTCAGACAGTTTCAGCGCCATTTCAGACTGTTTCATTTTCCAAAAATTTGTTTAAATTTTTAAATCTTTACTGTAAAACGCGAGCATTACCCGAAACAATCCTGGGTTACAAAAATCCATAACCAAAACCAACCACTCACATAATATATAAACATCTCATCTTATCCCAAAAGTGCCCTCTTACACATACTCATTACTCTGCACATTTTCTCTCTTCCTCACCTTATCCCTGGAGATCATAGTTTATGTTTCATCATGGTTTCTAGTTCATCTTTGCCGTTGCTACAGCCCCGTCTGAAAACACCCACTATAAAAACCCCAAATTCAAAAACGTAATACTAAATCTAAGTCGTTGAATGAAGAATCAGATGGCTAAAATGAAATCAGGTACAAATGCATTCCTGGACAATATATAAATGGAGATAAAACAGAGGAGGAGAAGGAGAAGAAGAAGAAGAAGAAGAAGAAGAAGAAGAAGAAGAAGAAGCCCCACCACTCCACCCATTTTCAATTTCATCAAACTCACATAGAGATACACAATTTTTTCACAGAACAAACAGTAGTTAAAAATTCAAGAAATACATCTAAAATTATTGTCATATAGACCAACAAAGAGACGAATTCTCTGTTTATTCTTTACTTGTTTCTGATGAAAAGTCCGAAAATTTGAGATTTAATTTTATTGTCAAACTTTCAATTTCTATTTATTTGTGCAAATTGAAAGGAGAATTTGAAGGATTTGATGTAGAAGTTACACAGATCTTGAGAAATGGAGAAGAATGAAAGGGAAACGACAAAAGTATTGTTGCAGTGAGGAAGTAGAAAGAGACTTCGTTGGGAAAAATCGGGATTAATTGGGGATTCGGGATTAGGATTTAGTGAAGTGAGTACACTGGTGAAAAAGGGGTGGGGTCGTACAAGAGTCTGGTGGTGGGGTTGGTTTTGAGAGTGGGTAGTGGATTAGAGTTTATATTTGTGTTAGGAAAAATATTGCTATGTATTGTAATTTGAAAAATATTGTTATTTTTTTGTAATTAAGTGGTCAAATTTATATATTTTTGTAAAAACCTCTATTTTATACTGGTACTTTGAACTAACATGTTCAAAGTCCCATTATTTTATACTTAAACTTTAAACTAACATGTTGAAGGTTATAGTATTTAAGTAATTCCAGTATTTTATACCGAGACTTATTCGAAACTGGCTAGCTTTTAAACAGTTTTGCACTGTTCAATTAGCACGGTGCAAACATACTACGGAGCCAAATTTTTACGTGAAGTGCAGCAACAACCAAATCTTACGGCTACTATTTAGGGATTAGAGAGTACTATAGTCTATTTAATACTTAATCACAACTTAAAATAGGGGTTAACTTTAAAATTTGGTGTTCTGAAGATTTGAACCTGCAATTTTAAACTAAAAAATATATCCTCATGATAAACTATCATGAAGTTGAATGATTGAACTTCAAGACACCAAGCCTTATAGTTCACCTCTATTTTAGGTTGTGACCAAATGTTCAAATATATTATAAATATTGGTTAATTCCTAAATAGCAGCCCCTTTGACAACAAGAACGAAAACTTAGAATATTGGTTAAGGGGATTAAAAATTAAACAGTATCACCAAAATAACCTATTTCGTAAATTTCCATTACCCTGGACAAAGAAAAGGTGAAAACTTTTCCCAGAGGCCACTTTAATATTGGTATTTAGTTTGAGGCCACTATTTTTATTGGTCTTAAACTAGAGGTTATTTTTGGGCCTTTACTAAATAAACATTGACTTAAGTTCTGATCATTGACTGAAGTTCAGTCCATACGGCCTCTGGACTGAAGTTCCATCTTTAAGGAGTGAACTTCAGTCCATATGGCCCTGGACTGAAGTTCCATCTTGAAGGATTGAACTTTAGTCCATATGACCCTGGACTGAAGTTTCATCTTTAAGGACTGGACTGAACTTCAGTCAGCATGGCCCTGGACTGAAGTTTTATCTTTAAGGACTGAACTTCAATCCATATGGCCCTGGACTGAAGTTCTATCTTTAAGGACTGAACTTCAATCCATATGGCCCTGGACTGAAGTTCTATCTTTAAGGACTGAATTTCAATCCAAAGCCCTGGACTGAAGTTCTATCTTTAAGCGAAAGTGTCCACAAACTAAATGTTTTGGTATTAGTGGTCTGTGCCCAAAGACCAGTGGCAAAAGTGGCATTTCGTACACTTACCCCAAAGAAAAGCCCACAACAGAGAGATGCAAAAGAGACGACCCAACTTGACAAGTTTCAGCTTGAGAACAGCTTGAGACTTGAAGAGAGTTTGAACATTATATATGCAGATTGAACATGATCTTTGAAGAATTCGATGACGTTTACGTCTATGTTGGAAGTCCTAAAACATGACCTTTTTTCTGCTTATAATTGTAGAAATTTTCTCTAATTAAAAGTTTGCACAAATGTAACGTTAACATTTAAAATTCAAATTTCAATGTATATCATAACAAAAATATTTAGTAGATATTCTGTGCGTGTTTTAATTTACCTAATAATCATGCTATTAACATAGGAGTATCTCTGTCTTCTTTGTTGCCGCTAGCACTCAGAGACATTTTGGTAAAAGTTATTTTGATGAATCTTCCAATGTATTATTCTGGATGTTACAAAACTATTGGTTATAGGATCTGTTTACTATACAAAAAGATAATGATAGTCATCTCGTTTGACAATGAAACTTAATTAAATATTTAAACAGAATTTACAATTTTACTAATATATTTAGTTTTTCATTTATTTGGAGCGGTTTAAGTGCTGGTCGAGTTTTCCTATTTAATTAATAGCATGAGTCCGCAAGTTGGCAAAATATTGTCCAAGTGTATATTCATATGTTGATGTGGCAATACTATAACTTTTTGAGCTGTTAATATTAGCTTATTTTGAGAAGTATTTTTTATCAAAAGTGCTTTTAAAAAAAGTGATTTGCGAGATAAGCAGTTTGTGTTTGACCATTTAAAAATTATTTTTGTTATTAATTTATATTTGACCAATATTTAAAAATATAATTAAATTACGAAAGTGGATATATAATAATACTATTAATTAGAAGTCATAGTCCTATACCAACCATTCGATTATATTAAAAGCCATATTGTCCATTGGATGAAAAAAATATATATATATTGTCCATTGCTCAATTCTAAGTTTGAGCGCTTCACTATAATCATCAAGAGGTACACTAGTCATTAGTCAATGTATTCATTTTTAACTATAAACTTAGGGGTCGTTCGGTTTGGGTTTCTTTTTACGCGGGTATTAACTATTAATGTGGGTATTAATAATGTGGGTATTAATAATGTGTGTATTAATAATGTGGGTATTAGTTATGTGGGGTTTAATAATGTGGGTATTATATTATAACGTAGGGATTATTTGTTGAATCAATGATATATTACAAATTAACAAAAAATATTATTAGTTAAAATATTTATTTACTCCTTAAATAAAATTTAGAAATATCCTTATTATTATGAGGGTTAATTTTATCATTTTAAATTTTAATACCCGCATTATTAATACCCACATTATTAATACCACCTTCTACCCCGCATAAAATAATACATAGATTCCCGCATTAATAATGCGGGTATTAATAATGCGGAATATACAAAAACGCAACCAAACGTTGCACTAATTTTATGTGGGTATTAAAATTTCACAAAAACCAACCGAATGCTGCGCTAAGTTAACGCTGAGTTTTGTGCGGGTATTAAATTTTAAAACCTCAAACCGAACGACCCCTTAGAGCTTGAGTTTTGAAAATGGAAAGTATAACCAAGTGGAGATTCATCTATCACATAGGACAATACATTATTCTGAAAAGAAAGAAAAAAACTTATAATCAAAACGTCCTTACAAATATAATGAGCATAATAACACCGTTCTCAAAAAGATATTGTAAGACAGGAAAACAAAAAGGAGGAAGAGTTGATAATTTGAAGATCAAGAAAGAACATGCATCATGGAATCCAGTTGCCCTACTTCCCAATTTTAATTTTTAATTAAATAACTACTACTACTATACTTGTATCTTTTTGTTATACCACTCTGACACCAAGTGATTGGCTCCAAGTATAGAAAGTACTGCATGCCATAACATGCGGCATCTTTCAGATTTCTATCAATGATTTAGCACTCTCTGAATTGTCTTATCCTCATATTTTACTCTTTTGCCTCTTATTCTTTCATTTATTATTCAGAAAATTGGGTCCTACCCACATGATACCCAGCTCTCAAATAACTGCAAATAAGCAATCAAATAAATTGAGGGCTCGTTTAGTTTTGCATACAAGTTCTATAAAAATTATTAATTCGAAGATTGTTATGTGTGAATTAATAATGTATGTATTGGTGATGTAGAAATTAGCGATTCAAAGTAAAATTAATATTTCATAAAGCTTACACGTGATGCGAGACATTTTATATGACACAAGACGAGGCGTAAAGCTCGAAGCACTAGACATAAGCTCCATGGATTTTTATTGCTAATTAATATTATTGAAATAATTATTTTAAAAAAACGTAAGTTATATAAATAGGGAAATTTGAGTGATTACCTAAGGCTATTGAATTTATTTAGCAAGTTTGCATTTGAGTGTACTTCTTAGAGAGATGTTTATTGAGTTTTTGTAATTTTAATTTAATTATTTTGGCACTTATGCCTCCAAGACTTGCCAAATGCCTAAACATACGTTCAAATTGTGAAGCTTATGCTTTTAAATACTACACGTTGCCCGGTAGTCTCGACATGCTTTTGCTATGTCTCACCTAGTCACGTCTCAAAAACGTCTTTAAAGCATTGATTATAAATAAATTAATCTTTTAGTGAATGTTTATTTTAACCTATACTACAAATTTGTATATATATCTTATTTAAAATATGTGTTTTCGTTTTTAAGCAGTACTAGTTCTGGGCAGGCGCATCGCACGTGTACCTTGTATGAAAGAGTATAAAATATTGAAAAATTACATACGTAAATATTATTAGAAATATATTTGTGCATAAAATTAAAATTCTAGGAAAAATATAATTAACACGTTAAATTGCGTCTCTATTTTAAAATTAACTTCGAATTAGCTAAAATTATTGAAGGTGGTACAATAAATAGTGTCGATCTAAGGGTGCCAATGACATCAAAACACAATCCTCCAAGTACAGGAACCACAACTAAGAAGAGTACAACATATATTTCAATAACAAAGAGTTGTGTAGCAGTTCAATTTTGTTGTATTTTAGACTAAATAGCAGATCAATTAATGGCAATAAGCATGATTGGTAGGTGTTCAGGCCATTAGAGTATCCGAGAAATGATGATAATGGCAGATAAAGTCTTTACAATATACATTTACAAGAATCTATGGATAATCTTAAAGTATACTCGTAATATTTCCAATAAAAAATTCTAACTTGAATTATAATATTATATAATTGAACAATTATGATTCACAAAGCCTTGATATAAAAATAACGCACTGTTTATTCTTTGCTATTTGTAAATATTCTTTGATAGGCGGTTAGAAAGCATTCGTGGTAGTGAGTTCCCGTTACCTTTATAAATGAATTCAATATGGTAGAGATAACTCTCAAGCTACCTTCAGCTATTGACAGATCCACATTATAATCGAAAAGGATTGATTACGGCGGAACAAAACTCTAATTGAGAGCTTGTAATGATAAGAAAATAGAGATGACAAAATAAATCAGAAGAAACAAAGACAATAATTAAGGCATACCAAATGTTGGTGCCTTCAGGAAATGCAAATATTCAGAATTATAAATACACGTTAAAATATCATTTAAAAAAGGAGGAGAATACTTACATAACAAAATAGTAGCACAAGACTTCAACGATGGCATGAGAACAATTCAAAATAGAGACAACAACATTACAAAGAAGAACAATTTAAAAACCCACAATGAATGGTTTGAATTCAATCCATATGCCTATGGTGCAGAGTCGGGGCATCTATAGCTGCCAAATTTTAAGCTCACCACAATTTATTGTATCTAAAAGGTAAAAAAGTTAACAATGATAAAACTGCTATAGATTTTAAAATTTAGCTTTGATCATATAAAAACTCTATGACCACTCACTAGGTCCGTGCACATTTCCCAGACTCCAACCTTTTAATCATCGTAAGATGAATTGACTCCACAAATTTAAAAACTTCCTAATTGTGAAGATATTTGTCTGTGTAAATATAAGCCAAATCCCCATTTAAGATCATCACGGAATTTAAATAGACAAGATTTAGAAAATGAAAAATTAGCCTCTTCATTTCCCCTCATGTTGATCAGATAAAGGAGTGATACTATTCATTGTATTTAGTAAGTATTTCTATAATTTAAGAGTAATTTATGAATCAAGAGTTTACTTTCATGAATTATGTAAAGATTTAGTTTATTATTTATTATTTTGAAGAGTATTCTATTTACTCAAATTTTAAGGGGTGTTTTCGTCTTTCACTTTTTGCCATAGGGATTGGCTATTTTAGAATAGTATGATAAAGTTTATCAACATTAAGAAAATTAGTTTTCTGTTTAATTACTAATATTCTTATTCTATGTTTTATCTTGCATAAATCATATAAATTTCACGCATAACTTATATAAATATTATTCATCCGCAAAATAAAAATTTATGAAAGTTTTATTTACAAGAAAGACAAATAAACAGCCAAAGTATATAAATTAAAGCTGAATTTTATCCAACGATTAAATTTCTTCTAAAAAAATAATCTCATAAATTATACTACATGATCAACATGTTATTATTTGTGGGTACAGGGTGTGATTTGCAATTTCTCCGAGTAGCGGCACCTCTTATCCACTATCCCACTTTGGTAATAATTGGGTCCAAAATTTTCTGAACTTCGTAGAAATTGAAAATCTCACTGCTTTTTCACTTTTAGCATTGTCTTTTTTCTAGGTTCTCATGCGTTGTCTTTTTTCTCTTTACCTTTTTAATAATTACAAAGCTGTTATTGTCATCTAAGTTGTCCACTACTGTATATTTTTACTCTGCATGTACACTTACAAAAGTTGAAGTTTGATTCTATATTCTTTACCTATAACTATAATTTTATAGAATATTACTTAAGGTAGAAATATCTTACATTCTCTCAATTGTCCTATAAATAAATTCAAGTTCAAGAAAAATGATAAAGATCGTTTTTGTCCAAGTTTTCTAATTAAACAGTAGGAGGAACTTATAATTTTTCACTTCTCGCTCTTTAACCAAAGGAAAGTTTCGGAATTTTTATTCGCACACATTTTTTAAAAAATTTGCTTACACATATTATGATATGCAACAAAAAATTAACATGATGCAGCCTAATTGAGAAAGCGAAACAAACTTTTGTTTTTGAGAAAGATTCCAATAGAATATAGCTTTTCGCGGCATGACATGTGCTATTAGCCCATTATTGTTGAGAAGATTAATAATTGGTGAATTATATACTTTCAAACAAAAGAAACGTCCTAATTATAAATATGCAACTGTTAATTTTAATACATCAAAAATGCAGACGTGTTAAAATAAATAAAAATAAAAATAATGGAATATTACCAGTATCAAACTTTATGCCAAAATGACATTCATGAAATTTGTACAAACGATAATATCATCCTATTGAATGGAACTTTCCTTCTAATTACCTCCATTGCTACACCAAAGAATGTCTGAAGATATTTTGACTTTAATAGTTGGTATCATTGCTTTTCTTAATGAGAAATCCACACAACGGTAGTTTACAAAAGTCAATGAATATTACTCCCATGAAAACGCGGTGCTACATGATGTTGATTCTTCAAAAAACAAATAAATTAACTAATATTTATGTATACAGTTAAATATCATCAGACTTTGAAATTATAAAAATTCTACTGTATTAGTTACGATCTTTAGTTAGAGTATTCCAAAACGATCTACTAAATTAATAAGTTATTTAAGGTTAGCATAATTTAATTCGCTTTTGGTTGCACACTGTTGGAAAACATTTTGCAAAACTTAAAAGTCATTCAAAAAAATTTCTATAAAACGACCAAATCAAAGTCGCTCGTATTTGATGAGTTATTTCCTACTGAAATAGAACTAGCTAGTAACTTACTTGGGTTCTGAAGACGCGTGCTGTTGAATAAAATCTCCAATATTATTTTATCACACAAAAACCATTTTTCAACCTTTTAAAGTTTATAAAGATCATGTTTTCATCATTTGCATGAGTTATGCGATCATTTAAAATTATGATAGAAGCAGGCAAAGCCATTGAAGACAGAATCTTATGATTTCGTTTTACACCGCTCTTCCTGTGATTGAAAATGACGTAAGTCCAGACAGAAGCCCGAGCAGAGAGAACTCTTTCAGGAAAGCGGGGATTAAGAACTTCAAAGAACCTTTGGTTCTCCTAATCGCCCTTTTAACTATAACAATTAACTACCGAAGAGAAATCAATCCAATAACCCTCGGGGATTAACCTGCCTCTGCCCATTGATTGAGAAAAAGCGGAGCATCCTCTGTACTTAGGCGGGAACAGGGGAAGGGGCTAGATTTATCCCGACGGCAGCAAGAGTAACAATACAATGGAGTGGAGGTTACCAAATTATGAGGAGTCGGTATCAATTTATGCCGAATTGCTCCACATATAGTCCCCGAACCACATTTTCTAAACGAACCAGAGCCAATCCGAATTGATCTTGTAAAAGATCTGCTACAGAATGAATCCGTTTATTTTTCAAATGATTCATATCGTCAAGCGCACCCATTCCAAATTTCAGCCCAATCAAATGATCGGCGGCTGCCAATATATCTCGTGGTAATAAAAATGTATTGTTCTGGGTATATCAAGGTTCAGTCTTCGGTTCATATTTCGTCGACCAATCCTTCCTAATTCACATCTTTACTGAAAGAATTTCTTTTGTAATTCCTTACATAAGGATTCAGAAAATACCGGATCGCCACCTACACAAGCAAATTGTTGATAAAACTCCAAAATGGCATTTCCTTTTGACCCAATTTTTTCTCTCCTTATCACTCATAAAAGACAAAAAAATTCAAATGATGATTCAGACAAGATTCAGCATTTTTGAACCATGAAACGCTCGGTTTTCATTTCGGTTATTGGTGTAACCAACTTGCTATTAAGGATATGGCGGAAAGAAATAATAGAAAAAGAGCTCTTTCGGATTCAGGAAACAACTCTCAAAGATCTTTTTTCCTTTGGGAAAATACAGGAGCGAAACAGTCAACTTGAATTCTCGATGTAGATGCTACATAGTTGGTTCTAAAAGTTTGCTTTAGCTAATGATCCATTCAAAGGAATAATTGGAACAAGGGTACCGAACTTTTGATAAATACTAAATATTAGTATCTATTAATATTATTTTTTAACTAAAGTATCGGATTCAAGTATCGAGCGTAAATTGGATACCAAATTAAACATGGCATGCACAAAATTAAGGACATAAACTGTGAGTGTTGGATAGTCCAAACGACCTGGCGCTGCTAATTAAGGCACCCTAACAAACATTGGATGATAAATAATTCATCTGGTAGTCTTAATTATTGAACACGCTGATATTGTTCAATCATAATGGCAATCACGGACTATGAATAAAAAATCTCTCAACATTCAATTGCTACGCACTGACACATTAATGTTCAAAGTAAAGTGGTAATAACAAGTAGTAATAATATTCTTTTAGGATACTCGAATATATCAGAACACGATTTACCAAATCTTCTATACAACGACTTAGACAAAATTTGACATTGTCTGCTCCTATCATTAAAGTCGATGTTATCTACTTTGAGTTTTCTCCAACGGCATCCATTATTACTGAATCAAGTACTAAGATCTTTAACTACAAATTCTTTTTTTCATACACCTTGGCAATATCTCTAACTACTACTCTAAAGAGTATAGGGACTACTTTATTGCACATATACTTCAACGTTTTCACTCTAATATAAATTAAATTGAATTATTACTTGATCCCCCTTCTCGTCTCTTAAACTTTCTTGGTTACATTTCTTGAATACTAGCCACATATCATGTTAACCAAAGGACAAAGTGAGGGAAAAGGGGCAAATAAAACTTTTAAACAGTTGATTATGTAAATGGCTGAGATTTTATCCAAGTAAATTTAAGTTAAGGTACCGTGAAATAAAAAACTTAAGAACTTCTTTCCTCAATTTCTTATACCTTGTATCATGATTTTAGAAAATAACATTTGAAGGAATGCTAGACTTAAAATACTACATATTTTGGGTGTAATAAATTACATATTTTAGTGGAGAGATCGCATAGAGTACAAGTTACAAATCATGACTAGCAAATTTGGGTGGATCAAAATGAGTCTCGAAGTTATTACTAATATAGGCGGACAATACATGACTTGTCAAAGGTTTATACGGATCATTATGAATTGAGTCAAGATGCGTCAACTAATAACAGGATATAACTCAATCTATTTATTAAGAACCGAACCTTTTTCATCGATTTCTTCGCTTTGTTTTTTGACATTATTTTTTCAAAGTCATCACAAAATTTCAAGGTTTTACAAATTGATATAATTTCGAATCTCAAATTTGATTTTGTACTTTTACGTTTGTGTTCTTAATCATTTTAGATTTAAACAGTTATATCAAGTCAATAAAATTGCTATCACCCAGCTCATTTAAGTTTAGACCCGTTGGGTTAGAAGTAAAGAGATTGACTTGAGCACTTCTAATTAATAAAACATACACAAAAATAAATGAAAACAAGATATCGACTGCAACATGGAACTGTATGTTTGTAAGCCTCCAAAGAGGGGCCTCTTTAATTAGTTGTTTGGTGGAATTGGGAAAAACGTAACAGAAGCTTAACAAACTTGGCATATAGAATATGAACACATCCTGTGCTATGCTTACGTCTCCCCTGAACTCAGCCTTATCTATTTTGGGAATTGCTTCCGTTCTCACTCCAGCTGTTTTTCTTTAAATATCTACTATAATGGAGTATATGTTTTTGAGGTTCCATGGTGTGTTCAATAGTGGTTTTGTGGTCTGATTAATTTTGATACGCTTAGAAAACTCCTACTTTAGTGATATAAAAGCTTGGCGACTCAATTTTAGTATTCAAATAAGGACTTTTCATTAAAAATACGATATATTTATTATTGTACTACAATCTTTAATGGTGAATTGATATGCATGTAAATACATAATACTGCAATATCAATTACTAGAGGCTGCCAGTCTTTTGTAATATGCAATATTTGCACCACCACTAAATTTGTGAATTATCATAAGCAATTTTGAACTCTCATAACCATTAAGATCTGCTAGATTTGAGTTGGTTTTACTAATAAAAACAAAAACAAAAACAAATAAACTAAGTCAATCTCATGATGATAGACGAGAACCACCAATTAATTAATTTTGGACCGAATGTATAACAATTTATTCGAATGTGCCTAATCAAGCAACCTAACAGTCAAATCTATAATATGAGTTTTGACAAATCGTATTGATTTTACGCGTAATACTGATCGAGAAAAAAACACACACTAAACAATCTATAAGTGAAAAGAGTATTGTTTAATGAAACTTCCGTGTAAAATCAACATGAACAATATTTAGGAGTGTGATTAATTTCTGATTGACCAACAAATAATACTAGCTTATAATTACAGTATTAGTAATAATTACTTATAAGTATCTTGCAATTTTCTAATTTTTGCATTTTTTTTCAGTGTAAATTTCATGTTCATGTTGATTTTACACGGAAATTTAGTTTAGGTTCTAATTCTGTGTTACAAAATTTTATTTTAGGGAAGTTTACATAAATATCCACCCATCAACAAATATTTATTTTTAGCTGTCCATAACTTTTTTTATCCAAAAACTTAATACATAAATATATATATCCAAAATATTTAAAAATATATTAAATATATATCCGAAGTACATAATATTGAATATATATTCGAAATATTTAAATTATGGAAAGAAAGAAACAACAAAAGATGAACAAAAATATTAATTATTCTTTTTCATGGTGTAATTTTCCCTTTATTTTATGTACCATTGCCGGAACATACCCTTGCTTTCCATAATGGAATCAAGATTTTGATTTAAGGAATTCAAAACATAGTTTCTGACCAACAAAGTCACTTCAATATTACTACTAAGGAAAAAAAAATTAATTTATCCTTAAACTTTGTTAAAAGTCGAGATCAAAGTTCATAAGCATTCTAGTATGTGGTATGCAGTATGCACCTATCCAACTCGTGAAATTAGGTTGTAGAGTCAAATGATGAATGTAAGAGAGGATCTAGAACCCCTTCTATATAGCTTTACTGGCTGAATGACAAAGACAATGCTGGCGCGGGAATACATTGTCCCTTTTCCCAACACCCCCCTTTTTTTGTTTTCCCCAAAAAGACGTGTAATGTAATAACTGAAATAAAGATAGTTTTTTTTTTTTTATTCAGTGTTCGGTATTCTTATTGGAGCCTGCTGCTTAGGTCACAATTCGGGAAAACGCTCTCTATCAGTAATTTTTTCATACTCAAAACTCAAACTCAAGACCTGTAATTAAGAAAGTAGTAGCCTCATCCGCTGGACCAGATCAGTTGATGGTAAATAAAGATAGTTACTACGAATATATAACTTCCATTTAATAATAATAAAATAAAATTACCGATTCACGTCTTTTCCTTCTTCTTCCCATTCATTCATTTTGAAACAAACGTGTCCATTAGTTAAACTTGCCACCATTTTCCCTTCATTCCAAAGCAATCTTAAATTCACATAATCTTTCTTCCTCATTAATGCCTTTCCAATTTCTAATAACATTATATTTCATGTTATAATATAAATATATGTTAATAGGTCTTGTGTTGTTATGAAGAATTCCATTGGTGAATTATTCATTTTGGACCTTACCCTTCATCCCATTTTGTTCCTTTCTGGTAATAATTGGGATTTTATTATTTTTATATGTTTCAAATTCAATTCTTTATGGAAGTTAGTGCATGTTGTTTATTTTAATTGTGGGTGTGTTTTTTGATGAAGCAGTGATTGGTGGTGATAATTTGTGTGGTTCATGGGGAATATCGACTATGGCAGATGTGTCTTTCCTTTAACAAGTTTGCAAATTGGGTATTCAACTTTTCCTTCTTCTTGATTACCTATGAATTTTGTCATTTCTATCTTCCTGTAAATGTGAAATTTCTAGCCCAAGGTCTATCGGAAACAGCCTCTTAACTCACATAAGGTACGGGTACATTCTATTTGTCCCAGACCCCACACACTGGATACATTGATGTTGGTCAATTTGGTGTTTTTTTTTGTCTCCTGCGCTTGTTTTGTTCATTGACTGCAGCCATATAAATGAATCTTGAAATAAAGATTGAAACTTTGTTGCAGTTGAGTTTTCATTGACGTGCATTTGATTGTGGGGTTGGGGGGTGGTTAGAATTTTCTGATCATAGGATAATATCTGTGCCATTCAATTTGGGATTCAGAAAATTTTCTGCTTTAGTTAGATGGAAGTTGGATGACTTAGTTTGACTTGCATTAGATTATGCCAATTTAGTTTAGTTCCAGTTTTGTATCTATTGACAGGACATTTGGTGTAAAGATGAGCTTATTTCAAATTAATTTATGTTTATGTTGATGAGGAAAACAAAGAGGACCTAGGAGAGATTGTATAATGTACGCAGTCTTTCCATTATGTTGCAAACCGAATACCGAAAAACCTCCTTGCTGATTAATGTTCATGAGCAGAATTAGTATCTTAGAAGATTTTGATTTTGCAGTTAAACAGTATACTATATAAGTAATTTTATGTTCTAAATTTTATGTAAGTTGCCCATTACTTAACTGTTGTATGTTTTATTATCTTGTTATTTAGATGATTGTTTTTTGTTATACAGGGATTTGCAGTCTTACCTTTCGCATCTTTACGTTTTCCTTGCCCCTGAGAGTAAGAGAGTATACATCTTGGTGGACAACCGTCCATGGCTTAGAGATCTTGTCTCTAGACCTGCACACTTATGGCAATTGATGGTCACCAAGGTTGGTAGTGAATAATAATGTTTACCTGTGTTCCTTTTTCTCTTTTGTGTATGTTTTACTAGGAAAGAATTGTTTTCAAATGCAGTCCAGGTTATCTCCCTTTGCGAATACCAGAGGGCGCAAGCAGAGGAAGGAGACTGGAGATATTTTAGATACAAAATCTGGTCCAGAATTAAGCACAAGTGAATCAGAAAATGTTAGGAGATGGTTTCCCTTTATTGATGCTGCAACATTGTCCAAGAAGAGGGAATTATTACCTGTAAAGAAACTGAGAAACTCTTTGATCTTGAATAGCAAATTGCATAGAACATTGTACGGGTTCATTGTGTTTGAAGTTGCATGGAGTGATGTGCGTGGTATAAATTATTTCAATGAGCTTCAGGTATTTAGTCACTTCCTTTGGTTATTTGACCTTAAGTGTATGCTGCTTACTTATTGTTAGATCTTGGGCAGACAGATACGTCACTTGCTATAGAAACAAAATTCATGAAAAGATGGGAATTTGACAGTGTATCTCAGGCTGCTAGATGCATGTCTTCATGGTTCCCTGGGACTGGCACAGAGCATAGACTCCTGAAAGTCTTTTTGGAATCTACTATAGGTATCCTTTTATCCATGATATTGATGCGATGTATCTTAATTTGCTTGTTGGATACAATAATTACCTAGTCTATCTGGGTGGCTAATAACTGCAGCTGTTCTCCCATTTTTCTTTCCTGTGGTTTATACATGCACAGATTCCTTTCCTTTGGTTTATACATGCAAAGATTCAGTTCTTTCTTTTCTAAAATCCGCTAAGAGATGAGCCAATTTCCCTTGGTCTGAGAGGTCAGACCCAGACTTAAATAGCAAACGGAAAATAACTGATTTTCTTGGGATAGAGTGTCCTTTTGAAGAAAAAAGCTTCCGCGGACATTTCTAGTAGAACGGAAAATTCTCATGCAGTAATTCTGGCTTCCACTTCCCCCTACTTGCATAGATTCTAATCCACTTCACTTAAACAGAATATTGGTCTAAATATTTGAAAAATACCATTTAATCTGCTACTAGTAGATTTCTTTTTCATATGTATTTGATGAACTCCTATCCCAAGCTTGCATTCCTGCTATAAGTTGATTTTGCCAAGTATCTGTTTTTGCATCATCGCCTTGAAGCCCTGCCTTGTCTTATTCTATTTGTTTAACTCCTGTCCCAAGCATGCAAATTCTTACCTGTAAATTTGCTGGAAACCTTTCAGGAGAAGTATTTTATGATGCCCAAGACATTTTTCAAAGGACTGCTGATGTGGCCGACAGTGATACTTCTGCTGGCAGTTCAAGCGATGAGGATGATTCTCCTTGCTATTCAATCGGAAGTTTTAGTACATTCCATGCAACAGAAAATGATGAAATCTTTCTTCACACACCCACTACACCTGATGGACCTCATAAGAGAAGAAAACTATTGAAGTCTCTTAGTAAACGACTCAATGTTGATGTGCTCTCGGAGGAGCCCTTACATGGTGATAGCTCTTCTACAAGTACGTCTGAAGTAGTTGAAGCCACCCAGTACAAGGATGTTTTGCTCTTGTTTCGGTTTAATGACCGTGATCTCCCTTTCAAAGTAAGAGACGTTATTCTTTCGGATTTGCGGTTGCTTACTCTACTGGAAGCAGGGCTTCCTTCGTGGGTCATCTTTCTCCAGTCCTATCCAGTATTTTGCCATATTTATCGCCCATGGATGTGCCCTCTAGCAAGGGTTTTATATGTCATAATCTCTGTGGTTACTGTCCTGATTGGATTTTATGATCTATACAAGAATGTACCCTGTACTCAAAGCGACAGCATCTAGTTTGTTTGGACCCCTCTTTGATTGGATTGAAACATGGGAAATGGTATCAAGAATTCAGTACTTGGGGACCATGCTATTTCTGCACAACTTTCAGAAGGCCTTCAAGTGGTTCCTCATGACAACGCGCACTATTCGCTCATTTTTCTCCATTCTCACACACCCAATGGCAGGTCCACTTGTTGAATTTGTGAACTTCTTCCTTCCGTTCTGGAATATGTGTACACAACTTTTGGAGGACTTCTTTTCCGTAATATGGTTTATGGTCGGGTCTTCTTACACACTGGTGGGGAAAACTATTGAGATTTTGTTACTACCTCTGTGGTATATAATATTGTTTGCTTGGAATCTCGGTAAGTTTCTGTGCATCTATGGAATATATTGGTCTTGCTTAAGTTTTGTTTATGAATTCTGGAAATGTTTCTGTGTGAGCTTTTCTCATCACTCTTTTGCTCAACTGCAGTGACATCTTTAGTTTACCCTATCTTCTGGATTCTGTGGGAAATAATCTATGCTCCAATTCGGCTGGTCTTTGGTTTGTCTAGCCTTCTAGGCTTTTTATGTGCTTCTATATATGAAGTGATCATGGATTCATGGCTGTTTGTGAGTAGCATAGTTCGAGTTACCTCTCAGGTGGAGTCTACCGTGAGCTCCAGTGGGGTATCGATATGGCGTTCACTTTGGAATGACCTTTTCTCTCAGGTAGCTCACTTCTGCCCATTTTATCCTTATATGAGAATTCTATTAAGAGTTCTAGTGCTAATAGGTTTCCTCTGAGTTTCAACTTACAGGTTTTTAAAGCTCTTCGAAGTATTCTCTATGGTTTTGTTGCTTTCTTCACAGCCTGCAATAGACACCGGTTAAGGTATGGTTCTCTATTTTCTCGTCTTTCTTTGAGAATGTCAACTTGTCTAACTTCTATGTTGTTTCTGAAGTTAATTTTTAATTGTGTGCTGCCACGTATCTTTCGCAACCAACAGGATGGGAGTAAGATTTTGGATTTGGAAGGAGCATATGTTATTTAACTTAGTGCTGATCAGCATATCTGAATCCTTCCTATTCCTTGTCCATGTCACATGATAAAATATTTTGAACTATTTGCAATTCTGAAATACTACATAACTTGTAACTGTTTCAACTTATTGATTAATTTTACCCGAGATTCACCTTCTCATTATTTTGGCTGGCTGATTGAGCTGAAACATTACATTTGCAGTATCTACAATCACATGAGTGATTTTATTCAAAGATTATCTCATTCTGCGAAACGGGCACGGACTGCAGAATCTGGCCACAGTGGGCAAACATCTCGAGCACAACTCACGGTAAGTTTATGTCATTTTAACTCTTGTTAATGATATTTGCTGGCACATAGTTGGTTCATCTTATCAAGTGATATAAAGTTTCTGTCATCTTGTGGAAGATATGCTTTTTTCTCGTTAAGGGGTAGTGGTTGCTTATGCTGCTTTTGTTTTGCAAAATACACTCATTGGATCTTTCCATCCAACCTTTATTGCCGTTAAGATATCAACAGTACTTCATTATCTTGAACACTACGTTCATGTCAAATGATTGTGTGCTTGTGCAGTGGGTAGATACAGAAGAAGCGCGCCACCAGCGAAAATTCAGAAAGATAGAATGATATGGAGAAAATTCAGAGAGACTGAATGATAATGACGAAAATTCAGACAGATTGAATGATGAAATGACACATCTGCCCCTTTAACATGTACAGCAGCAAAAGTTAACTCCACCACTGACCAAAAAGTTTTCCATATGTGGCATGTAGGGAAGTGTCTAGCAAAAATAAGAGGAATTACTTTATATAGGAAATCAATATACCTCCTTGCCCCTTGCCCCTGTGGTTTTTGTAACATTTTCAACTTTTTGATCGGCCCTCTTTGTAGTTATAGTCCGCGTCCACCACCAAGAGAAGATTGTAGCATACCGGAAAATCTCCTGTAAATAATGCACATATGGATGCTTTTTGAAATACAAAGTACAAATGTTAGTGTCCAATGTCTGTTCCTAGCATTCCACTATTTGGAGTTTATTTTCTTGCTTGTTACTTATATTGTTTCTGATGATGATGAGTTGTTTCATTGCTTCTTCCCAATTTCCTGGTGAGGAGTACTTGCATTATGTTCCCAGATAAGTGAAACGTTCAAGAATTAAATTCGTTTTTTGGTTAAAAAAGATGGGAAGAAAAGCTCTGAAACAGGTGTAGTTTTTAGTTTGTGGCAGATTAGACGGTTTACTAGTTTAGAAAAGTTTCAAGTAAAACATCTGTTTTTTTCTCAAGTCAGGTCAAAAAGCGATTAAGGGTATTGGAAATGAATTATTTTAGTTCTTCTGAGACCCAAATGACGAGTTTATAGTTGGATATCCACATCTCTTCAGTTTGACATCGTCAAGACCACAAAATCAATGAAGCCACTGACCAATTAGGCACCTAAAAGTAGAAAATGAAAAAGCACAAGAAGAAAGGATTATGGAAATGAAGACCGAAAGGATGTGGGAAAGATCAGCAGCACTTCTATTTCTACCTAACCCTTTTGGAAAACGAGCGATAATGGAAATACTTGAGATCCTTTCTAGGATGTGATTAATGAACAAAACTAAAATATTAAGTGCATGCTCACAGTGGAAACTGGAAACAACAGGTTCGTAGCTTTCCCTTCCTGACACTAATTACTTCTCTTTTACCTGGTCTCACTAATAGACCTTGAAGGGTTTGGAGCAACATAATGAAGAACGTCAGCCTGCTATGCCTTACAAATATTGGAGATGGAATCCACAATAACTCAAAACATGAGACAGTTTATCTTAGCTCTCTGCTCCAAGAAAGCAAGGTTTTTTGAGGGCCAAGAAATATTTAACTTTACAGCATTCACTGAAGAAGGTAATGGAGAAAAACTAGATGAAGCAACTCAAGATATTCTAGTTATTAATACAGTAAATAATTAAGTTCATCCAAGCTGGTCCGATAATAGCAAAAAGCTGAAGCATCTATGCTTCTATAGGTCCTAAAGTAGCACAAGCTACATTCATTCAAGTCTAACACCTAGAAACACACTCTATATCCATAAATAGATGAGATGACTCAAACATTTGCGCCTCCAGTTTGATGCAACATTGCATCAATTTCATCTCCATCTTCCATCTCCAGCTGTAGCAAGAAAGAAAAATTGTTAGAAGTAGGAATACTAAAGACACGAGTATTAAAAAAAAAAATCACACGAGTATATAGCACAAGACTGCAGCAAACAAACATAGGATTTTTTATCCTATTTGTTTTTTTCTTTGTTTTATCTGTCCACAAGTAGGAGAGTGTGAGACGAAGAGATAGAAAGAGAGATACCTCATCAGGAGTCTGCTCTCCTCGAAGTCGACGACCATCAAACAAGAATGCAATCGAATTGAAATCCACGGACTGCCGGTCACAATATGCATTCATGAGCTTCTTGAGTTGAGTGCTTCTTTTGATCCTAAAGAAGACCTCATTCCCATCCTGCAACCAATAAAAGAACTAAATCTGTAACGCCCTCACCAGTCCTATTCGTTATAGCAGGCAAAAGGGCACTTCTCTGTAAAGGGCAGCCCATCACCTTAACGATGACAAGGGAAGATGGAAAGGAGAGAAAATGACCAGAACAGATTTGTTAATCCGCTGCACATTGGAATGAATCAGACAAGGTATCATTTTTCTCTATTTAAGAGGCAAATATAACATATCAACATCAATCAAACACGACATCACAATTCTCGATAGCATTGTAATTTGATAGCAAACAAATTGAAATATGAAGGCAGAGGGTAAGTAGGGTTCCCTTTGAAGGTCCTGACATGGAAGATAACTAAACATATACAACACAAATGATCACTTCCCATTCCAGGTGGGTTTACCTGATAAGACATAGATACGACCAAGTGACGGTGTCTACCACTAATCAATGCCAGCAATTTACACAAGCAGCACCAAAGCGTACCATTCATGACTATGGAATCACACCAACATGACAAATACAGAAGCAAACTGATGCCCCACCCTCCCCCAAGACCCCCCAGAACCTACAGAGGAGAATAATTGGAATCCCCACAAGAAAAGAAAGCTATTCTTTTAAGCCAATATCTCCTTTATATCAGATTCTACGTCGCCTAAATGACTGAAGAACCAACTTGTTGCCTACAGGGCAGTCCTAAAGAAATCATGTCCAAAGAAGTAGTTGTTTGCTTTATAGGTACAGCCAGGGATGGCAAACAGTGCGAGGCGGATTTTCTCTAAACCCGCCCTGCCTCGCATAGACTTTATACCCGCACGGACCCGCACCTGTGAAGACCCGCACATACCCGCCCTGCAACCCGCTAACTTATTGTAAAAAGATTTTGTTTGTCTTATATCTTTTTTCAATTAAGGGCTCTAACACCACAACCAACAATTTAGTACAAATATAAAAGCCTCAAACATGTTTTTTGATAAAACTCTTCACCAAAGAAAAGTACAAAACAACCTCTTCATCATCAACATATTATAACTCATTGTTTTTGTAGTTGGAACAACCTAAATTTACAGTACAGATTTACTTCTTTGGAGCAAAACAACATTCATTTGGATAATATTTGATACTATTATGTATTTGGATAATATTTGATATAAAACCCGCAAAAACCGACCCTGCATTAAGTTTTAAAATATTGGCTGAAACCTGCCCCACACCCCCATATACCCACATCAGTCCAAACCCTCACTGCACCGCCGCGCCTGCCATCCCTAAGGCTATACCTATAAAGCAAACAACTACTTCTTACCCGACCCAACTAGAGACAGAGTTCCGGACAGAGCTAACAATAAACCTGGCTTAATAAACGCGCTTGGGAATTATTTTTCTTTTTGCAACTTTAGCAGCCCTGATTTTCCACAAATGCACATACAAGTTCATGATAAACGACAACTACTATTCATAAATATTTCGATGCAGAGGAATGACTTATGTAATTGATTCGAGTAAATTTGGTGCTGATAAAACAAGTCACTTCAAGATTCTAATACTCCACAGTTAGGGACCAGAATCCTAACAGCTTGTTTTACGACAATCAGACATAAAATCAAACATATAACATAAACATAACAAGTAGTCATAAAAGAAACCCAAATAGACCTGGCCTTTCACTTTGAGATTAATGTGTGCAGCTTGATCGCCGCTAGGCTTCTTATCTTCTTCCGCTGCTGACATTTTTTTCTCTACCCTATAATACCAATACCCAATGGCACAAGAATATAATAGGACTAAATTGGAGTTCCTTTTATAGTTACTGTGTACTTTTGCGTAAAATCAACGCAACCTTTTTTTTTTTTTGGTCCTTTCCGGTCCCTTTTTGGTACCTTGGTACTACAAGTAGTTTTTATTTATTCTTTAATACCCTGAATGATAACTAAAAGATTTGTTATGTGACACAAATATGTTAAAATTATTATGTTTACCATAATAATATAGTACCAAGAATCTAATGTAGTATTTTGCACGACATTTTGAAATGTTATTTTTCTTAAATCTTTGACTTGAACATTGTTACTTTGTAATGATGCTAAGTTTACAATACTTCAAAGTAACGCAGTATTACTATACTACTCCCTCCGTTTCAAAAAGGATGAACCTATTTCTTTTTTAGTCTGTTTAAAAAAAATGACCTCTTTCTAAATTTGGAAAGAAATTTTCACTTTTACTCATCCCTAGATGATTTGTAGCCACACAAATATCTATAACTTGTTTTAGACCACAAATTTTAAAAGTCTTCCATTCTTTATTAAGCTCCGTGTAAAGTCAAATGCGTTCATCTAAAGTGTAATGTAAGGAGTAGTTGCATTTGCAACTTGCCTGTAGAGAGATACAAAGTCATGACAAAAATATGCGCAAGACTCGATAAGTTGGAAACCTTGACACTCAACTTCTAGGGCTTTAAGGGGAAAAAAAAAAATCTACGGCTTAGTTTCAGACATTTGTAAGGATTTCTTTGTAAGCCTGAACTTCCTGGTGGCTTCCATGTCTTCTCATCACTTTTACTTCCACGTTCAAGTCATCCCAATTACTCCACTTTTTATGTTGAGTTTGGGAAATCAAAATTGTTCATGTCTAAGGCTTAAAAAATAGCTTATATTTTCATCCGTCCTAATTTATATGATGGAGTTTGATTTTTTACGAAATTTAAGAAATAAGGATTGAATAAAATTACTCTTACTAGATGTAAAGTAAAAATAAGAGAGAAAAAGATTATATAGTAATTGAAAAGTTATTGATAGCTTTTAAAGTAAGTAGGTCTCTACAAACTAAAATAAAGACAGTACTATTTAATATTTATCAAATAAAAAATTGTGTCATTTTTTTAGCACAGACTAAAGAAAAAGTGTGTCACAGAAATTGGGATGGAAAGAGTATTATTTTTTACAGATAGAATTGGAGAATTTATTTATAAATTCCTTAACTATCTTTTGTCTATCAAACCATTATAGGATAAGTTATGTGTTAATTCCTATATATGGATCATAGTGGCATCAAATGGTTGTTAACTCGGTCCATGATTGGATTTCCTGGGATCATATAGTGGAACAATTTCTAGACTCAAGAGATTTTTAAGATATATTCGTAAATGTTCATAGGACCAAAGTTGCATAACTCCGATAGGGATGTAAATTTAGCATAATAGAGTATATCGTGCTAGAAATATTTTATTGATAGGTTGAGATGAACACAATCCTTTTAAGTAATTGTATCAATATTTTGCATTGATTGGGATAGCTAAATAAATCCAATCAACCATATGAAAAGATCAAGAAACTAGAAATTATGCGGCAACTCTATTTGAACAATAGTATAATATTGAACAAAGTATTAAGAACAAATAATAAATTTAAGGCAGGAACGATTTATTATAATTTTTGTGTAATGGATAAGTCATTGTCTTGAAAGTGAATTCGCACCAATTCTGGTGCAAATCATTCACGGTTGGTCACTTTCCAAGAATTTCCACGGTACTCCAAATACGTGCATCCGTAGCTGAAAGTTTGAAACTTGCAGAAATAATTGCCCAAATCAGAACCGTAAAACCTGTAATATAGTTGGAGAGAAAGAGCATGTTTGGGTGGGCTTATAAGCAGCTTATTTTAAGTAGCTTATAAGTTAAAAAGTGACCTAAAAGCTATTTTTTGAGAAGTTAAGATTTCCTAACTTCTCAAAAAGTGTCTTTTAAGCAACTTATGGCTTATAACCCAAAAAAATTTTAAGTTATCAAATATATTTTAATGAATTTATAAGCTTATAAGTCACTTTTAAGTTCACCTAAACGGGCTCAAAGAAGTATTTCTATTGTGTATATTATTTTGAATAAAGGACTGATTTCGAAATATGACAAGTGTTTCTATTAGGAGGTATCCCCACATGTAAGCCAATGTTAAATCTGGCAGAAGTGTATAGTACTTTTAAGAAAAAAGCAAGTGTTACATCTGTGAGATTTTAAATTAGGAGTTTAGTCAAAATTCAGTTGATTGGTATAAAATACGATCTAATTAATCATGAGTATGTTCAGAACAATATGAACAAAGTAAAATTTGTTTGAATGATAAACTGAGCCATACTATTCTTGTTCACTGTTTAAATAATTGAAATTGTTCACTACTCCTGTTAGACAAAAAAATTTCTTCTCCATCTATATAATTCTATAATTCTTTTAGTAAGAAAAATAAGCAACTACCTAAGGCTTGAAAAATAATTCTATAATTCTTTTAGTAAGAAAAATAAGCAACTACCTAAGAAAAATAAGCAACTACCTAAGAAAAATTTACCGACTTGAAAATTTACAAAATTGTACCATCGTCTTTGGGTTCAAAATTCACAAAGAAAAAAATTAAAGCGAAATTTATATTTTTTTATTAAGGGCAAAATTTTATATGATGATTAAAAAACGGTGTCATTGATAAATATCACATAAATAGCTGTGTAAAATAAAATTTAATAATATAGCTACAAGTTAATAATGTTATCTATTTGTCAAACCTTAACATAATGCGTATTTGATGAGATTATGCCACAGAAAATCATCATGTCCATCTGATCTATGTTGTAGCGACTCAAGTTTAATCTCTCCAAAATATTACTCATCTCCAATTTTCGATTTTGAGGTTGGGATAACTTCGAACCGGCCTCAAATGTCAACTTACAACCAACTACTCTAATCCAAAAAATCACCATATTTTTAGGTTGCCCGTAACTTAAAAGAATCCAACCATGTAATTATTTGGGAGTGCAAACTAAGTCCAACATCGGAAGTTGGCAAGGAAAATAACCTACTCATAAGGTGTAAACACATTTTTTTTGTAGTGATATGGGTAGGACATGTAAATAGTTTATGGGTAGGGCTTGTAAATATGAAACTTATTGGTAGAGATGTGTAAATATTTTGATTTTGATGTGTATTTTTGTAAATCTCCCTTAAAATATTTACCCTAACACAATTGTAATTTCATTGTCTTTTTTTTTTTTTCAAAGGTCACTAAGTGCTTAGTGACTATTTTTTATTAATAATAAAAACCTCTAATTCTAATGTTTCTTTTTTAATGTAAGGAAAACCCCTAACATCGGAACCTAATTCTAAAGCTTGGATTCTAAAAAATGTTGAAAATTTTGAGAGAAATACTTCACTATTTAAATACCCAATGATCTCATTATTTCGCTATTAGAGTAGCGAATCCATTGTTACAATAAAAGGACCTTGCTCAACCTTCGACTAATGCAGTCCCCTTACCTCGTATTGGCGATGGTCAACAAGGGGCGGAGCTAGGATTTCACATAAGGAAGTTCAAAAACGTCAAACCTTGCATTTGAACAGGGTAGCCTAGAGCAATTTTTGAACCCTCTTTACCACTTTACTAGAATTTTTCATCATTTTAAGAGGGTTCAATAGCTTATATATATAATAAAAATATCAACTTTTACCCTAATTATAATGTACGAAGGGAATTTAAATTAAACCCCTTGGAGCAAGGTGGCTCCGCCCCTGTGGTCAACCTTGACAGACCATGGGTTCGCGGTCCTTTTTCATTTATAAGTAGGACATTGTCAAGTTAATTGGTGCCTTGTCACTCTAACTTTGTATGATCGGGAACTACACAGAAATTTGGCACCAACAGTGTTTTTTGCTGTCAACTTTGTTTCCAAAATTTCACCCTTGGGAACACCTTCTATACCAACAAATCATACATATGCAACTTAAAATAGGGGATTGTCCGTCGTGTTAAAAGATGAAAATATTAAACTAAATTTTTTCTAAATTATACTGACCTATGATTCAAAAAATCATAATTTGCTTTTTCTAAATTATATACTGACCTATGATTCAAAAAATCATAATTTGCCAATAGAGTAGAATAGTATTCCAAAGCAAGCTGCTCAACGGCTCATCTCATTTAAAGTAGTAGTCAAATGCAATAATCATCAATCTACCACAGTAAATCCATAGACATTTAAGCTTTTTAGACGAAAGCAGTAGATCTTCGAATCAACAATTCAACACACACATTTACATCACTAACTCCCATTTTTAGAAACGGTCGATTAAAGTGGGGTCCTGGAATATAGTGGGGCCAACGTGCAGTGTTTCTTCTATTACATTGGCTTCTTCTCATTACTTTTGCTGAAACATAGGCCCCCCTTCCACCCCCAAACCCCACCCCACCACATATCCCCTCGATCCCCTCACTCTCTACTCTCCCCTTTCCACTATAGATACTCCCCCTAATTTCTTGCCTTCCATTATTCTCCACCCCATTACTACCACCTTAAAAAGCAACACACACTTTCATGCTCTGTGTCTTCACAAAGCATTAGAGCATGGAAAGCCTCACTATTTGTATTCTCCTCTTAGTCTTTTCCCTTTTCCTTTTCTCTATTGCAGGTAACTCTCTTTTCTACTCCATTTACCTAATGTCTTTAGTCTTTATTATTTGCTCGACTAATTTAAATTCACAATGCTTAATGTTCACACTAAAATATGACAACGATTGACTAATTTGAATTTACAATGCAAATATTTTCCTACTAAATTTTTATGAGATCGAATTTGAGACTTCTTGTTCTTGCTAAAAAATGACAAATTACAGTCATCTCACCACAATCCTGGTCGTTCTTTACGCTCACTTGCACTAACTTTACATACATTTACAAACATGTCTCTTAATAATTGATTTTTTTTTTATAAATTTGCAGATGGTGGTTCAATTGGAGTGAACTATGGTCGTGTAGCTAACAATTTACCATCAGCAGTAAAAGCCATACAACTCTTGAAATCTCAAGGTGTAGAACGGGTCAAAGTATACGATACTGACCCGGCTGTACTCAAAGCACTTTCCGGGTCGGGTATTAAGGTCACTGTAAATCTACCCAACGAGCTCCTCTACAATGCAGCTAAACGCCCATCATTTGCTTATTCATGGGTCCAGCGTAATGTTGCTGCCTACTATCCTTCTACCTTAATTGAAACCATCGCAGTTGGAAACGAAGTTTTCGTTGACAAACATAATGCCACCCGGTTTCTGGTACCCGCTTTGAAAAATATTCATCAAGCTCTTGTTAAGTACAATTTTCATGATAACATCAAAGTATCTTCCCCAGTTGCTCTTAGTGCCTTGCAAAACTCTTACCCGTCTTCAGCCGGGTCATTCCGACCCGAATTAATAGAACCGGTTATTAAACCCATGTTGGATTTTCTCCGTCAAACCGGGTCATTTCTTATGGTTAACTGTTACCCTTTTTTTGCTTATGAGTCTAACTCCGACGTTATCTCACTCGACTACGCTTTGTTCCGTGAAAACCCTGGTGTAGTTGATGCTGGTAACGGACTCCGTTATTTTAACCTTTTTGACGCTCAAATTGACGCAGTTTTTGCTGCATTGTCAGCCTTAAAATACGACGATATTAAAATGGTCGTAACAGAAACTGGCTGGCCTTCCAAAGGCGACTCCATAGAAATAGGGGCGACCGTTGATAACGCGGCCGCGTACAACGGGAACCTCGTAAGACGAGTATTGACAGGTGGTGGGACACCATTGAGACCCCATGAAGACCTTACAGTTTTCCTCTTTGCACTATTCAACGAGAACAAAAAACCGGGTCCAACTTCAGAGAGAAATTTCGGGTTATTTTACCCGAACCAACAAAAAGTATATGATATTCCATTAACAATGGAGGATTTGAAGCATTACAGTGACCGGCAGTCACCGGTTTCCGGTAACCAAAGGATGCAAAAAGGCGGGAAGGGTAATGTATTGGGACAAACATGGTGTGTGGCTAGTGCTGAAGCAGGGAAAGATAAGCTACAAGCAGCTCTAGATTATGCTTGTGGTGAGGCTGGCGCTGATTGCCGTTCGATTCAACCAGGTTCCACGTGTTACAATCCTAACACGTTAGAAGCTCATGCGTCATTTGCTTTCAATAGTTATTATCAGAAAAATGGACGTGCTATGGGTTCGTGTTATTTTGGTGGGGCCGCGTTCATTGTTCATGAACAACCTAGTAAGTACCTGATCATTTCTCTTAGATCTTTTTATTAATTTGTTGGAATTTGTGTGTTCTGATTCTTGATTACTGTGACATGTTTGACTTATGGTTCGAGGTATAATGTTTTTGGTTATGGTAAATTTAATAGAATAAATTTGCTAACGTGTAGTGAAAACAATAGGTAAATTTGTAGAAATAGGGTCCACAAAAGGAAAGATGGTGTAATTCCAGCCAGGTCATGGGGGACAACACGTGATGGACGGAGACGTTTATGTCCATAGTGCCTTGGTTATTTTCTTAGTTTTATTATTTTCTTAATTTTACACAATTTACTGATAGATTCATGTGTTGGGTATTATACTAGTACTCTATATAGTATGCGATCACTGGTGAAATCAGATTTCAGGAATTTTCGATAGGAGGTTACGATTTAATATAAAAATCAATATTTGATTAACTTAATATAAAAAATAATATTTGACCTATATATTTACAGGTGTTTGGTTGGAAGACAAGTTATGCTGGGATTAATAATGCAGGAATTAGTTATGTAGGGATTAACAATGCGGGGATAAGTTATACATAGATTAGTAATGTCGGGATAAGTTATGCATGGATTCACAATGTAGGGATATGTTATGCATGATTTATAATACATAGATTACAATTTAGAAATGATTTCTAGTTGGATGTTTGGTTAGTTAAAATTAAAAGTTATAATACACAATTATTAAAATAGTTAGTTTTTTAAGAGAATAAAATAGGGCATTTACTAAAATAGAGTTTTGAAGAAATGGATGAGGGTATTTTTGTCATTTTTTATTTTAATCCATGTATTACATGATATTCCACCCTCTAGCCTGCATAAAATAATATATAGATTGATGTATAACTTATACCGGTATTATTAATGTGGAAATGACAAAATATAACCAAACAATGTATTGTTTGTGCTTAGTTTTATACCAGTTTTTACTAATCAAACCAAACAATGTACTATCTAGTACATACTCTTATATAGCCAATCAAATAATGGATTAACTTATCCAAACTCTTACACATGGATTAGCTAATACTATACAACATACCGAACGATCCTTTAATACAACATACCAAACGACCCCTTAATATATCTTCCAGAAAGGAGTGTTCACCTTGCTAAGAGTAACTCCACCCACAACCACAAGTTCTTAACTACAGTACATTGTAGATTTGAAATGTTTAGCTGTCGTACTTTAATAAATTGCATTGAGCTTGAGATGAAATAGTTCCTAGTCTATTTTAAAGTGTTGTGATCGTTTTATGATCTTTCTCCTTCAATTTTTAACATTTGGTTGATTCAATGGATATTCGTGGATGGTCAAATTGACACAAGTACTACTATTACTTACTATAATTGATAAATATTTACCTTTGGTACGTTAAAGCTGAGAAAAGCATCTTTTTTTAAATACATACTCTCTGTGCTTTTTCTAGATCATATTCTTTTATGGGTACTTGAAAATTACTGGTCCTATTTTGCACATTATGCCCACTCAAGTTTTATCTGTTTCACTTTCTCTGTATTTATTTATATTTGAGGTAACTTTTTTCTTCTCTTTTGTTCTTTTTTCTTGGCAGAGTATGGAAGTTGTGAATTACCCACTGAAGATTGAGAAGGAATAAAGGGAAAGACTGAATTTTGATGACCAAAAGAGGGTAGTTGTTGAAGGATAACAGCAGTTCTAATTTATTGTAGCTCCTTTTATTCCAGAGTATTCATTTTTTGTAACTTTAGTTGGTGTTGGTCGAGGAGGGCAATAACTTTGTTCTATGTAAGTTGTTGCTTTCCTTTTTGTAATTGTGTTGACATCACCTTACTACTAGTATATGTTAATGTTAGTATTACGATATTTTGCTATTTTCTGTTCACAAACTTATTCGCTGGAATTTCATTTCTGTTACTCCTATTGATATGGCAATATTTGATGATGTTTAAGAAACAAAGAAAAATATTATTACTATTCCTATGGTACTTTATTATAATTTGTGTCCGTGCCATAAGATTCTTGTAGCGAATAAAATACGAAACTTAGTTTAAAGTGATTAAAAATATAGATAAGGCGTCATCTTTTTAGAATAGGGAAAGTATCATAAAATAGATCACGAGAGCAAAATTAAGCAGCCACATTATTTGCATATGCCAAAAAGCAAGATCTAAGTCAAACATTGGTGTTTAAAGCAAATAGTTACTATTTGAGGTCACAATCGAAATTGATTGTGGATTACGATCACTTTCAATTGTGATGACTTTGCCAATTGCAAGAAGCACTTGTGCCCAACTTGATATACCTTCAGCAAATTAAAGTTCCCATTTATCAACCATATCCACCATCCATTGTGCCTAATCCAAATCATCATATGCTATCCATTCTAAGAAGTCATCTTCTTTCCATTGCTTTTTCTTGTTTGGATTTTGCGTTTCAGTCACTTTTCTCTGAAAGTTTTATGGAACTTCCTATGAGATCATTTGAGAAATACTACTAAGTTTAAGATCTATGAGTGGATATTATTATTCTAAGAGATACTCAAGTGTCCTTAGTCATTAGGACAGTCTTTTTCAATGATGAAAGGCACTAAGAAAGGGAAATGGTTTTTTGCTCACCAATATAAAAGAACACAAGTTGGTGGGAAAAGTGACATTGGGGTAGGTCCAATTCTAGCTAATGTAGAGTGTACACTATGGAAGTGCGATAAAAAGTTTCATTGGATCCTTAGAGTAGAATCTTTCACTTGGAAAAAGGTCTATGATGATACATTTTGGATATGTATAGGACTCATGTGTAATGTTATCAAGAAGCTAAGTCTAGATTTCCATGTGAATGATGTTAAACATTCTGAAATGTTTTTCTTTTTTAATGAAATGATTGAATACAGAAATACTATGTAGCCAGGGTGCATAAACATAATGGAAAACTACATTGACAATACTATGGTCTATGTGGTAGTGCATATGGTCGACCTAAAACAAAGAATGAAGTGATTGAATTAGTGGAAAACCGTGACATGTGACTCTGACAAAAACATATGCTTGCATATTGCTAATTGATCTAGAAATAGAAGCATCTATCATATTTATATGATGAAATTGACAATCAGCTGCTAACCTGCAGCAGAGATTCTCCTTGGCTTGTTGCTTCTTCCTTCCAATTCTTAAGTCAATCACATGCTCACCTCTATTATTTCCAGAGTCAGATTTGTTATTTATGCGATTGTTGTCCATTTCCCTCTGTTCTAATTTTGCTACAGAAACATTCTGAATACTTCTGTCGTGCTAATAATGTTCCTTGGATGGTTATGGATAGTTTAACCTACTGTTTCTAGGACCTACTATTTCGTCGGTAGATTAAAAAAAATGTACTGTTACTATTTGAGTCAAATAATTTACCTTGAGTACGAGTAATCTAATCTTTATTGGTATACTTTTATTTTATCCAGTGATAAGTTGGTATTTTACCAACTTAAATACTACTTTAAGCTTTTGTTCTTGAATCCAAAAACAATAACAAGTGTTGATTAATGCCGTAATTGCTTAGTTTCAGGTTTTGATGAGTGTGTCCGAGCAATGGTTGAAGATTGAAGTTCAAAGCAAGAATTGAAGCCAAAGTATGAAGATCTTGAGTCACAGCATGAGGCGCTCCGCCTAGAAATTGAGGCGGAGCGCCTAACAAAATACAGAGAGCAAGTTTTCATCAGGCGCTCCGCCTGGAAAAATACAGAGGGCAGCAATGCATGAGGCGCTCCGCCTAAATCATGAGGCGGGCGCCTCAACAAGGACCTGAAGAAGCCCAGAAAGAGGCGCTCCGCCTACTCCTTGAGGCGCTCCGCCTCAGCCACTGTAACTACGTTTTCTCAGCTTGTATAAATAGTAAAAGCTGGGATTTAACAAGGACAACTTACATTACAATTTAGTCTATATTTTTGGGGCGATTTTGAGAGCCAAGTAGAGGTTTAACATCATTTGTAAGCTTCTAATCTTGTAACTTTGAATCTTGATTCCATATATCAATTCAAACTTATGTCCAACATGATTTCATCTTTTCATTACATCTTTATTACTAGGATTCAAACCCTAGTTATGAGTAGCTAAACTCATAACTAGAGGTGTAATTATGCTATTGTGATAGAAAATTAATGGGTGTTGTTCTATTTCATTAACTATAACACAAGTAACAATTATCCAACTCCCCATTACAATAACATCAAAATTCCAAAATCCATGATATTTGGGATTTCTTGTCTACATTGCTAGTTAAAGACTCGGAAGAGATTAACTAGTGTAGAATAGTGGAGTTGGCGAGGATTTGAGTTGATAGGCTATTCATATAGACTAACTCATCTAAAAGGAGTTACGCTCGGAGGAGGTCTCCTTTCCTCGGGTCATTGAGTAGTGCTTTAAGCATTCAACTAAGGCTTTGACGAGTGGGTTGCGAAAGATATCTCTTAGGCCGGAAGGATTCTAGAGATTACGATTGGAATGCTCGACCATAATTATACTTGTGTTGGGAAAGTGAAGGAAAGACACCCGTTAGTTAGAAATCACTATTAGTTGGTTGCACCCCTAGTCTAGTAATATCGAACATCTTACTCGTTTAATTGCTTACACTTAGAATTAATCATAGTTTCCTTAAAACAAATCATACTTCTAGGACTCAACACTAAACCTCATTTGAATATCTATTTACAACTCTCTCACTTAACGTGCTAGTTCCCTTGGGAAATCGACCCCGACTCACATCGGGTATTATACTTTCATCCACGCTTAGAGGCGCAACGCAACTCTTATACCACCGGATCAACCCCAAATCGAGGTCCGTCCCTGACACCACCATGACCACCCCGAGCAACGCAACTCCTCCAGGGGGTGGACCCCACTACGGGCGGCTCCTTATGATGCGGGCCCAATCCTTGATAGCCCGGGGCCCAATCCTTGATAGCCCGGGGCCCAATCCTTGATAGCCCGGCTGCATCATCCCCCCTTTCTTTAAAGCAAGTTCGTCCCCGAACTTCGCATGGTGTAGCCAGAAATCGAACCCGGGTTGGCTCTGATACCAAACTTTTAAGAGAGGCACTGCAACCATTTCTACCAAAAGCCATAGCTGTTGGTAGAGGCGCAACGCAACTCTTATACCGCCGGATCAACCCCAAATCGAGGTCCGTCCCTGACACCACCATGACCACCCCGAGCAACGCAACTCCTCCAGGGGGTGGACCCCACTACGGGCGGCTCCTTATGATGCGGGCCCAATCCTTGATAGCCCGGGGCCCAATCCTTGATAGCCCGGCTGCATCATCTTTCTGTGTTTCAGTGTTTTGAAATGTTGAAGACTGACCAGTTTATATAGCCATGGGAAATGGAAGGAAGAGTCATCACTAATGGCCACTAACACCACTAACACTGCCACTAATGGCAGCTGAATTCATTGCCACTAATGGCTGAATTCACTAAATGTCAGTAATGAGTAGTCCACTAATGAGAAAACGTGGGAGAGTGGGAGAACGTGGAGGAATAACTATGCTGGATTAATCAGATTAATCCATTCACATTTCTGTTACACAAACAGATTAAATATTAAATATTAATAAGTGAAGGCATTGGAAGGCCTTGGATCAAAACCCTATGTACCTAAAAAGCTATCCCTAGACCTTGAGAACCGAGAAACACCACCAACAAAACCATCCATCGAAGAACCACCGAAACTTGAATTGAAAGTCTTGCCATCCCATTTGAGATACACCTTCCTTGGTCCCAACTCCACTCTACCCATAATCATCTCATCTCATTTGACCAAAACTCAAGAATCCCAACTTGTTGAAGTGGTGAAGAGGAGGATTAAGGCCATAGGATGGACCTTGGCGGATATAAGGGGTATTGATCCGGGGGTATGCACTCATAAAATCTTGCTTGAAGAAGGGTGTCGGCCAAGTGTAGAACACCAAAGGAGATTGAATCCTCCTATGCAAGAGGTAGTGAAGAAAGAAAACATCAAATGGCTAGATGCGGGTGTGATAGTTCCATTGTCCGATAGCAAGTGGGTGTCACCCGTGCAATGTGTGCCCAAGAAGGGGGGTATGACGGTGATTCTAAATGACAAGGGTGAGTCCATTGCAACTAGACCCGTAACCGGGTGGAGAGTGTGTATGGATTATCGAAAGCTCAACACCGCTACAAGGAAGGACCATTTCCCCTTGCCATTCATTGATCAAATGCTTGATCGGTTGGCGGGTCGTGCTTACTATTGTTTCTTGGATGGGTACTCCGGCTATAACCAAATATCCATTGAGGCCGAGGATCAAGACAAGACCACTTTCACTTGTCCCTATGGCACCTTTGCATTCCGCAAAATGCCATTTGGTCTTTGTAATGCCCCCGCCACATTCCAAAGGTGCATGCTAGCTCTTTTTCATGATATGGTGGAGAATTTTCTTGAGGTTTTCATGGATGACTTCTCGGTAGTTGGAGATTCATTCGATGATTGCTTGTCAAACTTGGAAAGGGTGCTAGAGAGATGCGAAGAAACAAGGCTTGTGCTCAATTGGGAGAAATGTCATTTCTTAGTGCAAGAAGGTATAGTGTTGGGACACAAAGTCTCTAAAAGAGGCATCGAAGTAGATCAAGCGAAAATTGAGGTGATTTCCAAACTCCCACCTCCAATGACCGTGAAGGGTGTCCGAAGTTTCTTGGGGCATGCGGGATTTTATCGCCGCTTTATCAAGGACTTCTCCAAAGTTGTGAATCCTATGTGCAAACTTTTGGAGAAGGATGCCAAATTCGTGTTTGACAAAGCTTGCTTAGAGGCTTTTGAAGAAGTGAAGAAGAGGTTGACAACCGCACCGGTAATTGTGAGTCCTAATTGGGAGCTCCCATTTGAGCTCATGTGTGACGCTAGTGATGTGGCTTTGGGAGCCGTGCTAGGTCAAAGAGTGAAGAAGATGTTTCATCCTATCTACTACGCAAGTAAAACAATGAATGGAGCTCAAATGAATTACACGGTGACGGAGAAAGAGCTTCTAGCAATAGTGTTTGCCTTTGAAAAATTCCGGGCATACTTAGTGGGGTCGAAAACAATTGTCCATACCGACCACTCCGCTATCCGGTACTTAATGGCAAAGAAGGATTCCAAGGCAAGACTCATTCGTTGGGTGTTACTTCTTCAAGAGTTTGACATTGAGGTGATAGAAAGAAAGGGGACCGAGAACCAAGTTGCGGATCATTTGTCACGGTTAGAGGAAGAAGGTCGCCCGAAGGAAGAAGTGGAGATAAATGATACATTTCCGGATGAAAGGATCTTGGCCGTGTCTTGGGAACCAATCCCTTGGTATGGCGACTTAGCCAATTTCATAGTTGGGGGAGTCTACCCCGAAGACTTCACATTTTATCAAAAGAAGAAGTTGGCAAAAGATGCAAGGTTCTATTATTGGGATGAGCCCTATCTCTTTAGGGTGTGTGTTGATGGAATCATCCGACGGTGTGTTGCCGAGTCCGAGCAAGAGGGCATTATGAATGGGTGTCATTCTTCGCCTTACGGCGGACATCATGGTGGAGTTAGGACGGCGGCTAAGGTGCTACAATGTGGCTTCTATTGGCCAACCTTGCACAAGGATGCCCATGCTTGGGTCAAGAATTGTGATCAATGCCAACGGATGGGGGGAATTTCGAGAAAGCATGAAATGCCAATGAATCCCATTGTGGAAGTTGAGTTGTTTGATGTATGGGGGATTGACTTCATGGGACCCTTTGTGAGCTCTTATGGTAACAAATACATCTTGGTGGCGGTTGATTATGTGTCCAAGTGGGTGGAAGCGGTTGCGCTCCCCAACAATGAAGCCATGAGTGTATTGAATTTCTTGAAAAAGAACATCTTTACAAGATTTGGGACTCCAAGAGCAATCATTAGTGACGGTGGGAGTCACTTTTGCAACCGTGCCTTCTCAAACCTCCTTCAAAAATATGGAGTGAAACACAAGGTTGCAACTCCCTATCACCCCCAAACAAGTGGCCAAGTTGAGGTTTCAAACCGGGAAGTAAAGAATATTCTTGCCAAGACGGTTAATGCAAGTAGAACCGATTGGGCAAGGAAGCTCGATGAAGCACTATGGGCTTACCGGACCGCATACAAAACTCCAATTGGGATGTCTCCATTCAAGTTGGTGTTCAGAAAAGCTTGCCATTTACCGGTGGAACTTGAACACAAAGCCCTATGGGCATTGAAGAAATTGAACATGGATTGGAGTGACGCCACCAATGCAAGAATCTCAAATTTGCACGAGCTTGATGAATTCCGGTTCATAGCCTATGAGAATGCAATGATCTACAAGGAGAAAATGAAAATGCTCCATGATTCTAGGATTTGGAACCGGACATTCAAAGAAGGAGATGTCGTGTTGTTGTTCGACACCCGGTTGAAGTTATTCCCGGGCAAGCTCAAGTCAAAGTGGAAGGGGCCTTTCAAGGTGGTAGGAGTTACCCCTTATGGTTCCGTCGATTTGCAATCAAGAGAAGGCGGAAGAACTTTCCGAGTTAATGGGCACAGAGTGAAACACTATTTGGGATGCGACGCCGAGGTTGGTGAAGTGGCGTGCATCTACCTTGATGAACCTTGAAAAAGAAAAGCCAAAACCGTCGTGCCGCGACGTTAAATTAGGCGCTTCTTGGGAGGCAACCCATGCTTTTAGTGTAATTAGTTGTTATTTGTGCAGGGGCTCGAGAGTTGGTGAGTTCGAGAGCGGAAAGTGTGGAAGGAGGCTAAGAATAGCTCGGTACAAGGCTAGGCGGACCTCCTAATTTGTAAGGAGGACCGCCCAGGTAAGATTCAAGGCGAAAACTGAGAGAAGAAAGAAAAAAAAGGCTAGGCGGACCGCCTGGCCCATGAGGCGCCCCGCCTGGCCCAATAAGCAGTCAACCCGTCGGCCATAAGGGTTAATACCCAAAAATTGTTCCCATTTTGCATTCTTTCAAGATTTTAACAAAAGAAAAGTACCCTTTGGCCGAAAATCATCCCCCATTGCATAAAAAATCATTATCATCCATCTACATCACACACAAATCATTCCACAATCACTTTTCATATTCAACTCACTTTAATTTCTGGTATGTGTTGAATTTTTATCTTTATTTTATTTTCTTTTGCTTTAATCTTCTCCAACTTTGTAGAAACATGATTTAGGATTAGGAGTAGTTAAAAGTAGATCACTTTAGTGTTACTTGTGCTTAAATGCTACATATTGAAGTAGATGAATTGATAAAGCTAGGGTTCATGGAATAAAATTGGGAATTTGGATGCAATTGAACCCTTGATAATTTCCCCATGAATTTTGAGGTGTTTGGGTCGTGTCTAAGCGGATGAACTTGAACCCCCATGAATTGCCTCCATGAAATTGCTTGAAAAATTCTTGGCCAATGCCCGAGGCGGACCGCCTCTTCCTTAGGCGGCCGCCTCTGTCTAAATTAAGCCGCGGTATTTTCTGTGAGGCGGACCGCCTCTTTCTGAGGGCGGCCGCCTCTTTGCTGTGCTATTCTCGGCTTCCTCTATGAGGCGGACCGCCTCCTTTTGAGGGCGGACCGCCTCCCCCTCTGTTACCTCACTGCTTCGCTCTCTCCTTTTAAATTCATAGTGTAATGCAATTGTACACTTCTAACTTGCAAATGCGGATGTTTCAGGCACAATGACAAGAGCTGGGAAAAGAAAACTTCAAGCGTCACCTCCCCACTCTGATGAGGATGTAAATGATGATGTCCCCTTAGCTAATCTCTCAACCAAAGCAAGGGTGGAACTGAGAAAGAAGAAGAAACAAGAAGCTTCATCATCAAGAGCTCAACCACAAGTATCCATAGAGTCTGAGTCGAATGACGAGGAGGGGGAGGATGACAATGCAAGCAATAGAGAGGCGACACACCATCAAACTCAAGCATCTGAATCTGATGATGATGATCTACCAGAAGAGTGGCCAAGACTGTTCAGAACAAAAGCAGCTTGTAGGTTATACTACAAGTCATTTCAACACCGGCGGGTGAATCCCGAACGGGTCATAGGAATGAAGGATGTGCAAAGGAGGAACCCCGACATTTATGCAAAATACATGGCAACGGGGTGGCACAAAGCACTTGGAGCACCAATGGGCCAGGCAAATGAATCTATGGTTGCAGAGTTCTATGCGAACTTAGCTACAAATCCCCAGAACAACATGAAAGTGTATTGCCGGGAGAAATATATTGATGCATCTTCGGGGGCTTGGATGAAATTTCTGAAGCTTGGAAAGAACTTTTCGCCGAGGCAGCACATGGCGAAGTTGGCAATGACTGAAAAAGAACAAAGGGCCTGGTTGGTACCGATCATTGGGAGAAAGAAGGATGCACATTGGAAGAAACCGGGGGTGCAGATTTGCAGGGTTGATTTGAACTTTGAAGCCAAAGGATGGCATTACATCATTATCTCCAGAGTGCGGCCAACAAGTCAAGACAATAAGCTTACATTGAGGAGGGCAGTCATGATAGGATGTTTGATGTCCGGAATTAAAGTCAATTTGGGAGCTGAAATGGTCAAGCAACTGGTGGAAGTAGCACACTCAGAGAAGGATAACTTGTCATTCCCACAGACATTGACCGCATTCTTGACTCATCACGGTTGTAGCGAATGGGGTTATGATGTCAAGTCAAACCCGATATCCCCATTCAACTGGTATGCCATCAAAGAAACTCCTCCATCACCTTCAGGTAAGCCTACCCTTTCTGCTACTGATCCACCTTCCACTTCGGAGGCAGACCCTCCGCATTCTGAGGACAGCCCCTCTGCACCTGGGGGCACTGATGCTGACTTTACACCCGAGGAGATGCCTCGAGCAGCACGAGACCTTGATGCCAAGTTGGATGAGATCCGGACCCTTATCTCCAACTTGCCACAGGTCCAGCCTCCACCTCCCCCTCCACCTCCGGCAGCTACTCCGGAACAGTTTTCGGCTTTACTTCAGGCGATGCAAGCTCATACGTTGGCTATTGAGTGCAACACTGATGCTCTTCAACTACATACCGTAGCACTTGAGAGGACACAGAAGGAGATAGCTGACATGAAACTTGTCATGACAGAGATGACTCGTTCCCACAATGCACTGGAAAAGAAGTTGGACAGGGGTTCTCACATGCCTAAAGGATCAGATACACCATTGAGGCGTGCCTCACCTTCTGAGATCCGGACCACTAGGCCTCCTACTGGGACTCGTGCTACCATTGCTCCTACATCAGTCCAACCAGCTGCTCCGACAGTCCAGTCTACTACCCCTCGGGTTCCACCTTTGAAGGCTCCCCGTCCTACCACAGTTGACTTACCAGGACCCTCCAGCTCCAAGGCTCCTCGTAAGCCTTCACAGAAAGCTCGGGTGAAGGACGCCGAAGAATTGGTAGAGGATATTGCAGCCACAGAGGCTATGCAGTTCGATTGTGATGAAGATGATGTTACTGAGGATGATCTACCCTTGGATGACCTTACTAGCATGCCCGAGGATACACAGTTGGAGTTAGCCACTCATTTGTCTCTCGAGGAGGCTCTCCAGCGACAGGCACAGGGTGTGCAGACCGATGCCGAGCCTCCACTTGCTCATATTGGAGGCAAAGGCAAAGGTCTTGCTTGAGCACCACCAGGGAGTCCCTTTGTTACCCCCCTTTGTCTTTCATTTGTCTACTTAGCATGCGGGACGATGCTAGAGTTTTTAGTTGGGGGAGGGGTTCGAATGTATATGTGTATTTTGGATTGGGTTGCACTTGTGTGTTATATGCTATCCATGTATACATTCGAACCACTTTTGGTGTACATACACTTTATGTTGCTAGTCTAGCTTAATTTTTAGTTATGTTCCAAAGATGCTTTAGTTATTTTCTTTTTAAATAAGCCTCCGGTTTTCTTCACTTGGTTCTTTCCGGAGGTTCTTTTTGAACCAAGCATGTACATTGAACTCCTTTTGAAATGCAGTAGTGATTCATGTGATACCGTCTTATGTTTCTTCATTTTCATGGCAAATGACAAGTGAATTTGTGTTCTGATTGATATAGCTAGAGTTGTAGACTGTGAAGTTCTTGTGTTGGCTTATTGAGTTGTTGGCGTGGTCCAATTGGACCATTGCATGCTTTGCGAGTAAATGTCCGTCTTGTGTGTCTGAAAAATGTACTTGAGAAATCACTTGCTTGTGTGGTGAGGCATTTTGTTCAATAAATTGTGCGGGTGACTTGAGAGTTTAAAGCTTGCCTTTAGTGTACTTTGAGACGAAATCCTAGGTGAACTTGGCTTGAAACATGATTTTAGGCTTTTCCTTGGACCGCTACTATCCTAAATGGCCTACCTGTACATATTCACCCCAGTTAGCCCCTCTGAGCCTTAACCTTTCATTTGGCAGTCACTAAATTGAAACCCGAGCCAATTCTTGTGTGCTAAGGCACCAACCCTCTTTTTGGCCCTAACCTCCATGTGTGCATTGAAAAACGTGCAACTTAGGCTAAAACCTAAGTTTGGGGGAGATGGTAAAAGCTTGGAACTCCATGGCGAATGTCAAATTGAAATATATAAAAGAAAGAAGAAAAGTGAAACAAAAGAAAGAGAAAAAGAAACGAAGTATGCATATATATAAAAAAAAAAAAAAAAAGAGAAAGAAAGAAAAGGAGAGGAAGTAAAGAAGAAGAAAAGAGAAGTATTGGATAAAGGAGGGACTAAATTGGCACCATCTCCAAAAGAAGAGTAGGATGAGCCTAATGAAAAGAAAGAAAAAGTTGCACAAAAGAGAATGAAATGATGTAGTGCTATGGAGGTATTAGTCACTAATTAGCCAAATCTACCACACCTTAAACCAAAAGCCTACGTTACAACCTGTCAAGTCCTAATTGATTTTGAGTCAAGTGAGCCTACATTAGTGGAGAAATACAAGAAGGGCAAGTCTTTGAGTTCTCGAGAAGCGCGCATGAAATTTCCTTGCGAGAGTGAGAGCTCAATTTGTTAAGAGTCCCAAAAGAATTTTTGTGAAAATATTTTTGGTGAGTGAGGGACTCTACTCTTTTCGGTGAGAATAGCAAGTGAGTCTTGAGCACAAGTTCAGGTGCATGATAAGGAGCATAAACAAGTGAAGCGAGCTGACGACCTTGAGGCAAGCCTTGAAAGTCATGTGTTTCCTCTAGCCGTAGTTGTTTAGACATGAGCAGTGCTTGTCAAATGTCCATGGAAGTGATTGAGACTAGTTAGTATCAACTGACTCATTAACGCAAAATGATGTTCGTGACTTTGAATCGAGGAACATAACTGAGTCTTGAGCTTTAACTGGAACATGATTTGATCTCTTTGATTTTGAGTTGCTTGAGGACAAGCAAGGACTTAAGTTTGGGGGAGTTGATAAGTTGGTATTTTACCAACTTAAATACTACTTTAAGCTTTTGTTCTTGAATCCAAAAACAATAACAAGTGTTGATTAATGCCGTAATTGCTTAGTTTCAGGTTTTGATGAGTGTGTCCGAGCAATGGTTGAAGATTGAAGTTCAAAGCAAGAATTGAAGCCAAAGTATGAAGATCTTGAGTCACAGCATGAGGCGCTCCGCCTAGAAATTGAGGCGGAGCGCCTAACAAAATACAGAGAGCAAGTTTTCATCAGGCGCTCCGCCTAAAATGTGAGGCGCTCCGCCTGGAAAAATACAGAGGGCAGCAATGCATGAGGCGCTCCGCCTAAATCATGAGGCGGGCGCCTCAACAAGGACCTGAAGAAGCCCAGAAAGAGGCGCTCCGCCTACTCCTTGAGGCGCTCCGCCTCAGCCACTGTAACTGCGTTTTCTCAGCTTGTATAAATAGTAAAAGCTGGGGTTTAACAAGGACAACTTACATTACAATTTAGTCTATATTTTTGGGGCGATTTTGAGAGCCAAGTAGAGGTTTAACATCATTTGTAAGCTTCTAATCTTGTAACTTTGAATCTTGATTCCATATATCAATTCAAACTTATGTCCAACATGATTTCATCTTTTCATTACATCTTTATTACTAGGATTCAAACCCTAGTTATGAGTAGCTAAACTCATAACTAGGGGTGTAATTATGCTATTGTGATAGAAAATTAATGGGTGTTGTTCTATTTCATTAACTATAACACAAGTAACAATTATCCAACTCCCCATTACAATAACATCAAAATTCCAAAATCCATGATATTTGGGATTTCTTGTCTACATTGCTAGTTAAAGACTCGGAAGAGATTAACTAGTGTAGAATAGTGGAGTTGGCGAGGATTTGAGTTGATAGGCTATTCATATAGACTAACTCATCTAAAAGGAGTTACGCTCGGAGGAGGTCTCCTTTCCTCGGGTCATTGAGTAGTGCTTTAAGCATTCAACTAAGGCTTTGACGAGTGGGTTGCGAAAGATCTCTCTTAGGCCGGAAGGATTCTAGAGATTACGATTGGAATGCTCGACCATAATTATACTTGTGTTGGGAAAGTGAAGGAAAGACACCCGTTAGTTAGAAATCACTATTAGTTGGTTGCACCCCTAGTCTAGTAATATCGAACATCTTACTCGTTTAATTGCTTACACTTAGAATTAATCATAGTTTCCTTAAAACAAATCATACTTCTAGGACTCAACACTAAACCTCATTTGAATATCTATTTACAACTCTCTCACTTAACGTGCTAGTTCCCTTGGGAAATCGACCCCGACTCACATCGGGTATTATACTTTCATCCACGCTTAGAGGCGCAACGCAACTCTTATACCACCGGATCAACCCCAAATCGAGGTCCGTCCCTGACACCACCATGACCACCCCGAGCAACGCAACTCCTCCAGGGGGTGGACCCCACTACGGGCGGCTCCTTATGATGCGGGCCCAATCCTTGATAGCCCGGGGCCCAATCCTTGATAGCCCAGGGCCCAATCCTTGATAGCCCGGCTGCATCATCCCCCCTTTCTTTAAAGCAAGTTCGTCCCCGAACTTCGCATGGTGTAGCCAGGAATCGAACCCGGGTTGGCTCTGATACCAAACTTTAAGAGAGGCACTGCAACCATTTCTACCAAAAGCCATAGCTGTTGGTAGAGGCGCAACGCAACTCTTATACCGCCGGATCAACCCCAAATCGAGGTCCGTCCCTGACACCACCATGACCACCCCGAGCAACGCAACTCCTCCAGGGGGTGGACCCCACTACGGGCGGCTCCTTATGATGCGGGCCCAATCCTTGATAGCCCGGGGCCCAATCCTTGATAGCCCGGCTGCATCATCTTTCTGTGTTTCAGTGTTTTGAAATGTTGAAGACTGACCAGTTTATATAGCCATGGGAAATGGAAGGAAGAGTCATCACTAATGGCCACTAACACCACTAACACTGCCACTAATGGACGATTTCTGAAATTTTTAGTTTAATACAAATTATAGAAATTTGTGTAGTTATGAATCATCTCATAAAGTTAAATTGTTACTGAACAAATAAATATATCATTCTTTTTGCGACTAGCTAAAAGGGATAAAGTGTCACATAAATTGGAACTGAGAAGTACTTAATTTGGTATCAGTAACAATCAAGAAAATGGGGTATAGATCTTGAGCCAACATGTGTCCTATGTGAAAGAGAGGGTGAAACACTGCAACATCTGCTCTTTAGCTGCCAATTCACAACTGCAATATGGGAGAAACTCCTAATAAGGCAAGGAATCCAACTACAGTGATGGGGTGGGAGGAGGAAGTTAAATGGGCTGAAAACAACTATCCAGAGAACTCTACAGCAGCTGAGGTTTACAGAGCAACAATGGCCAGTGCTGTATACCAGATATGGCAAGAGAGAAATGGTAGGATATTTGAGGGGAAACAAAGGGAAGCTGGGATAATCACAAAGCAAGTCATACAAGAGGTATTCTATAGATGTCACATGAAGCCAAAACTGCGGGGAAGATTACAAACACTCAACAATTATCCAGGGAGCTAGTAGGAGTAGAATAGGAGTAGAAGAGCATCTGAATATCAGCTGGGAATGCCCGGGCTGAGAATTATTAGATTTTCTTCTGTTAGTTACTGAGCTGTATTCTCACTTTGGTAATAAAAGTTTTGATTAGTTACAAAAAAACAATTGAGTATCTAGTAAAGAAGTTTGTGAATGTTTGTATCATCCCTCTTCAGATATTAGTTTCAGACGTTTTGACTTTCAATCATGCAAATTTAATTTCCTATTCAAACCCACACACATGGAGAAAGCGGATCAAACGATGGTGTTAATTGTTATTTAATCAAAAGTACAAGAGCTAAAAGAGAACAAAAGTAAAAGAGAACTTGAATCATTCTCAATATCCTAAGTTTACACTAATAAAATTAAGAGATATGCTTTGCTATGATCTTGTTTTGGTTCTGTAACCATAATTGTTGTTCATGCAACAAATTCTGCTTACTCCTGGAATCATTTAACATCTGTTCACTACTCGGAAACGTTCCAAATGGATCAGGGTTCATATCACTCTGCACTGTTGAAGAAGAATCTTGGGCACTAAATGTTGGCGTTGCTTGGAATGTAGGCGCAGTCATTGCTGGCACTGGATCCATCGATGTGTCTTGTAGAAATGGATTGTAATGTTGGGCTGGTAACATGACTGGAAGTTGATCATACGCATTATATGAAGCTGGCGATGGATTTTGATCATACCCATAGCCATTTATACTAGGCATTGGTTCTGAATTTAGGCCACTATTAGGAAACAATGACACTGAATTCTGATTATACAATTCGTCCAAAGAGGAAGAGTTGAAGCTGTTAGCGTTGTTGGAGGCAGTAGGCATGTTTTGTGATGCTTTTGTTGGTGGGATTGCTTCAAATAATACCATATCCCAACCACTACTTGAAGCCTCAACAAAGGACCCGTTTGATCCACTTTTTGACACATGTTCTGGTTCTTGTTTTTTTGGGCTGGCATTGAAAGATGGCGATGGAAATAATGTGGAAGAGTTGAAGCTGTTAACGTTGTTAGCAATATTTGGAATGTGTTGTGCTGATTTTACTTGTGGAGTTGCTTCAAATAGTTCCAAATCCCAACCATTGCTTGAATAAGCCTCAACAGATGACACATTTTCTCCATTTGTTGATGCATTTTTTGGTACTTGTTGTTCTGGAAAGGCATCAAAGGATGGCGATGGTGTTAAATTTTCATTTAGTACAACTTCCCATCCTTTGGCTGATGTTGAATCTAATAAAGGGTTCTCTCTCTCCTTAGTCTGTTCTTGTTTAGCTTCCTCTTTCTTTACTTCTTTCTCTTTCTCTACAACAGGCTGCTGCTTTTGCTTTTGTACTTCTTTGTTTTCATCTTGATCATAATCTCCTGGCCAATCTGATAAAGAAACAAGATCAACCATGGACACTGGCAATGATCTTGCAGAGCCTGGATCGTATACATCTTCACTGCATTGGTTCTTTAACTGAATATCCGAATAGGCCTCCAAGTCAATTGAAATAGAGGGGCTCCTCCCCGTTTCCGTGGCACTTATAAGATCTTCTAGTGAACATACTTGTGAACCGTTCACAGAAGTATTAGTACTTCTAGCCGAATTTGGCTCAGACGTCGCGATTGAAAATTCAGATTGTCCACCATAACTATCATATCTACTGCTTCTTACAGACCTCATTGAACCTGGTCGTTGAAGAAGCAATTGTCCTGAAGATTTCACTGGAAATGAAGATTGATCCTTGAGGAATTCTTGCAATGACTCAATTAACTCCTCAGATATAGTTTGCACACTAGGATACTCTGATGTCCTACCAACACCAATACTTTTACAGAAAGAATAAAATGAGTTAATCTCCTCTACTTGCTTTGCTGCTTTAACACAAGTCTGAAAGGCATTTACACATATTTGATATGGTAAATGAAAGAAACTATCAAGAACAAGAGCAAGCCCATCTGAAATATCCTTATAAAGTTCAAAACTTTCTTGCACCACAGCATACAGTGACGCTTGCACTAGACAATTGCTCTTGGCTGCACCCGTTGGCCTCGTAGCAATTGCCCTTTCAAGCAATCTTTGCCAAAATGAAATCTTGTCAAGTAGCATTGCTGGTTTCATGTCAAGAATCGCCTCATTGGTCCTCCTCCTGCTACCGGTATTGCTACCACTACTACCACTCCTTGAATGGCACGGATTCTCCCTATCCTTATAATTGTACCGCCTTTGAAGTTTTCCAGTGAGAAAACAATCTAAACGCTCGTCAAGATAAAGTGCAAAGGTTCTAATAAAGGCAGTGAAATCCCAGGGGCTAGAATTAGAATCATCACGGAAATTGTTAAGGTTGAGAATTTTGGCACCTCGTTTCATGGCATGAAGAACTTCTCGAGGGAAATAAGGATCACCATCTTGGAAAATTCTCAGGACAAGCATCAACGATTTGAGTGCAACGATCCAATTCCTCGTACGACCAATACGTTTGCCAATAGCACGAGCACAGGCAGCCGCATAGGCTTTGTTGGATGAGACTAACTGGACAACCTCGTGTATGTAACGTTCATCGACAGGAACATCGTCGTGTGTGGTAGCTTTTAGGACAGCAACTTCAAGAGTTGATGAAGTGTTGCTGGAAACTTTGGCAAGGCTAATGCTGGTTTGATCTTTCACTGCAGCAATTGCCTTCTTTAACTTGCTTGCCATATATTTCACTCCAACAACCGAATAATTTGTAGTTTTAATGTGTATATGAAACTATGATCATGTAATTATCAATTATCTTTTGAGAAGACGAAATGTTCTTTGATACAAATTGACAAGTCCATAAGATTCAGTTGAGAAACAATTGTTCCTTCTTTTTTTCACCATTGCTCTGAATCGGTCGTCGGATTCTGTTGATTTGCAAAATGAAAGCACCTCCGTGAATTTCTCTCCTAGTTACGAAATTTCATCTCAACCACACAAAAACTAAGAATGATATTCATACAGACACATGTAGCCTGTAGACATTACATACCAAGCAAAAAGATCAAATAAATCAGAAGGACAAAATCATTGAAAGGAAAGTGCTATTCCCATAGTGTTGCCTATTCGTCCGCAAGTGATTACTTGCATCAGGGGTTATGAAAACAGGACTAATATTTTCAATGTAGACCTATATTCGATCATGATACATTGATATAGAGTCTAACAAAGATGAATTAAAAGATAACTACGGTCTATATATATCCGTCCATAATAAGTAAGATTAGCGACTTAGAATATAAAGTTAATCATTCTATCATGATTATATGACTTTATTTTTATTTGAAAGTTGGAACATTTTTGTACTATGATTCTTTAAATAGTTTATAACAATAAGAAGATTATTATTTATAGTACTTATATGAAAATTTATTTCAAATAATTGACAAACCAATGCCTAAATTCATTTAGAAAACTGAATGTATAAACACTTCAATTTCAGACCTATCCATTGAGCTGCACCCACCCAGACTCTATGCCAAGACTAAAAATTGAACTAGTATATCTAAATTGGAGTCGGATAATAAAAGGAATACTGGCTCATTGACAATGAGACAGCCCCGTAAAGTGCACGAATAGTCATTTTTGTCAGTGGTCTTAGATTTGATTCCATTTTTCTTAGTTTGTTTTACACGAGAGATCACTTTTTGGAACTTCAATCCTTGTGGGATGAATTTCACACAAGTTCAGCCCACAAACAAGGGTTCAAATTCAACTTCAGCCCACCACAAGGATTGAAGTTCAACTTCAGCCCATAAGGGTTGAAGTTTACGCATCTATGCCTAAAACTTCATCCATTACGGATTGAAGTTGAACTTTATGACTTAGGCATGAAGTTCAATCCACAAGGTTTGAACTTCAGACCACAAAGATTGAATTTCCAAAAAGTGGTCTCTCATGTAAAACCAATAAAAAAAAGTGGCTTCAAACCAAATACCAATGGCAAAAGTGGCCTGTTGGCGAAATTTTTGCCAGTCCACGGTCTAGATGAATATAGTAAAGGAATTTTTACACTCTATACCCATGAAATTTAAAATATTTACAAGTCATATCATTAAAAATTATACTACCCATAAATCTAAAAGTATTTACCCAACCTACCCATTTATTATTGTATACCCTTTTATACCTTATAGGTGTATACCTTTAAGGTATACTGCATAAATTATGGTATAAAGGTTTGGAGGGCCATTTATTACTGTATACATTTGTTATACCTTATATGTATATACTTTTATGGTATATTGCATAAACTATGGTATACAAGTCTGGATAGGTAGAGTTGGTAAATAATTTAGTGGGTAGGTCATGTAATATTTGAAAATAGTGGGTAGTTGTTGTAATTATTTTAGATTTTGTGGGTATTTTTGTAAGTATCCCTATAGTAAAAATTTGGCCCCGTTGCCTGTTTGCACCGCGCTAATTGAATACGAGCTAGCAGTGCAAAACTGTTTGAAGACTAGCCAGCTCCGGATTTTTATTGGGACTTTGAACATGTTAATTCGAAGTCCTAGTATAAAATACTCGGGTCACTTAAACACTATCCAAGTATAAAATACTGGGGTCACTTAAATACTGTCCCAGTATTTTATACTGGGACCTTGAACATGTTAGTTAAAGTGACTTTATATATAAAGGGGCTTTGAACATGAATCCAGTATAAAATAATGGGAGTATAAAATACTGATACTAGTCAGAGTATTTTTGCCAACACTCAGCGAGTGTAAGTATGCGCGCGAATTTTTGGCTATTTCTCAAATAATTTTGATACAATGGATAATACTCACTTATGGCGTCTAAAATTGCCTACTCATCAATTTTAGGCATGAATATACGGATTTTTACAAGGGAAAAGTGCAGAAATAATCACTTTTTGGAATGACATTACAATTTAAGCCACCATGAGCAAACTGTTGCAAAGTTAGCCATTTTGCCTATCTTTAGATTATTAAAGTTGAAATTCAAGCCAGATTGACCTAACTTCAACCCCTTTTGGTCTGAATTTGAAATATGCTATTTTACTTTTTATTCTTCTTCTTCTTCTTTTTCTTCTTCTTCTTCTTCTTCTTCTTCTTCTTCTTCAAAAGCTTAACTTCAACCTAAGGTTTGAATTTGGTTTAAAAGTAACCCAACTTTACAGTTTTAGTCTTAATGTGGTTTATTTTTAGGCCAAAATTTAAGTTGAGTTAACTTTAAACCATGATAACATAACTTCAATCCCTAAATGTTTGAAAGTGATTGGTTAAACTTTCAAATAATTTTTAAAAGTTGCTAAAAATAAATGGAAAAGGTATAAGTGTCCTTATAGTAATATTTTTACGATAATTACACAAAATTGGATCTATTTAATAATATAGAGAAATTTCTAAACATAACAAAAACAAGAAGAATTAAAAAAAAAAAAAACTAGCCTTCATAAGCGAAAAACTCTTGCATCTTTTTTCCCACTTATTTCATTTTCAATTCCTTTCTCTCCAAACCACCACTACCGTAACTACCTTTCTCCCCTCGCTACCGAAGCCCTGACCACCTTCTACATTGTCGTCGCTACTCTATTCTTCTCCCCTTCCATCGGTGCTCCCTCTCCGTCAACCACCAGTGATTCTTTTCCCCTCCCCCTGCACTTCCCTTCCTCATCCCCCAGTATTGCTCCTTCTTTTTCCAGTTGCAGGAGTTTATCTTTTTGTATCACTACTATATCTAGTATTGTACTGCATCAAAGAACTATCATTACTATTTCACTGATGTATCATCATTGTATCTCTTTTGTATCAGTGTTGTTATTGATGCTCGTATTTTTTCCGTTTTGTATCACTATCGTATCTTTTTTATATTACTTTGTATCTATGTGTATCACTCTCTCTCCCTCTCTATCTACTACTTTTTTCGTTAGGTATCAAACGATTATCATTTGATACATACAAGTGATTGATTTTCTATATCAATTGTATCTTTAATATCAAACGTATATATTCTTCTTCTTTTATTCTATGTCTCAAACGTGTCTCAATTGATCAATTTTTTGCATATCAATTGTATCATGTATCAAATGTGCATTTTTTTTTTCCTTTAATCATGTATCAAATATGTATTTTCTCCTTTCTCTTTTTCTTTCCTTTATGTACTTCCTCCGTCCATTTTTACTTGTCAACTTTCAACTTTTCACACCCGCCAAGAAAAAATTCGACTTTACTAGTATACCCTTATTAATGATATTTGGTTTAATTACTTGAAAATTACAAGATCTATAATATCAAGAGCAATTTAGGAAGAATGTAGCTAATTCTCTCTTAAATTGCTAAAAACACAAGTAAAAATAGAATTTGACTTTGAAGAAACTGGACAAGTAAAAATAGACGGAGGATGTATAAAAAAATTGGTGAACGGCCGGTAATTGACTGCTTATTGGCGACTGACTGCATCACCGAAGATCGACCGCGCGACCGATGATCAATCATCACTAGATTTTGTGCAAAAATCTTTTCGCGTCTTGGCAATCACCATAAATTTGAACTAAAGTCTTTCGCATGTTAACAAATCCCTGACGAGGCCTAGCAATTGGGGCTTAAAATTAAAGAGTTTTTTCTATGCGGCCAAAAATGCTATAGCTGCGTCAGAAGAATCTAATGGATGTAAAAACGTGATCCATTGCTCGTTGAGACAGTTCCCGAAAATATGATGTTTGGTCAGTTTGTAAAACACCATTTAAAGCATAGGCACTTTCAGTTTGAAGATCTAATCTAAAGTTGACTAGTTTGAAGTTTAGCTCAACTCCAAATCAAATGATCGAAGTTGATCTGTATTTTAGTTTGAAGTTTGGCTTTGTTAGAGGAAAACTTCAGAACTAGGACAAGGTCTGAAGTTGATGAGGGTGCTAAAATTTAGACTTTTTATAACTTCAAGTCTTCAACTGTTGTCTAAACCAAAAAGTTTCATGTGCTGCCATCCATAACCGCTGGTCTTACCAATTTGTTTCCACTTTCAAACGTTTTAAGTAAATGTCTTTCTCATCATTTTCACTATGCGAAAAGACTATTTTACCCCCTTACTAAACCTAATTCATATTCAACGATTTTCTTCTCTTTCCTCCTTCATTTTCTTCTTTCTTCTTAGTGTCATGGAGATTTAGGGAATCTGTAAAAGTTATATTTATTTTATTATTTTTTCTTTAATTTGTGTTATAATATTATTTTTATTTTGTCTAATTCTTTATTTGTATTTATTTTTTTCTGTATTTCTTTTTAGTAATTATTATTTATATATTTATCTGTAAGTTTTTTCTATTTTGATTGATTCGAATTAAATTTGACGTTCATATGAATTTTTTTTAATGCTTGATTAAGATGATTTTATGGTTCTTATTGACAATAGCAATTAGAAATTGTTGTTGCTCATTACACAGAGCTTAAAGTCTTGGCTATTGCCATTAGTTGCAGATACTTTCTCTGTAAATAGGCTTTATTACATTGAGTTTAAAGTCTTGGCTATTGCGAATTTAAAGTCTTGGCCATTGCCATTAATTGCAAAGACTTTCTCTACAAGTAGTCTTTACTGCACAGAGATTACAGTCTTGGCTATTGGCAAAACTTGAAGAGACTTTCTCTGCATGTGGCCTATTGCATAGAGCTTAAAATCTTGGCTATTGCAGATACTTGCAGAGACTTTATCTCCAAGCTGCCTATTGCACCATATCGTAAAGTATTGGCAATTGCCAATACTTTCAGAGACTTCCCCTGCAAGTTGCCCCTTCCACCCGACCATAAAGTGCTGACTATTGCCAAAAGCTGCGTAGAATTTGATAACATCACTTGGGTGGTGTTATCATTGATAAAAGAAGTTGGTTTCTCGATTTGTCCAGTGATAAGTTGATCCTTAATGACGATGTTCGCAACTTTCATTCAATCTTGTTTTTATTTTTCTTGTGTTAGTTTCCACTTTAATTTCCTAGTTAAGGTGCCCATTGCATCAGAGCTTGAACTCTTGGCAATAACCAAGACTTGCAAAGACTTTCTCTCAAATTACCCAATACAAGAAGGCTTGAAGTCTTGACAATTGCCAAGAAGTCTGTGCAAGGATCCCATTGCACCAGAGCTTGAACTCTTGGCAATAGCCAAGACTTGAAGAGACTTTCTCTGTAAATTATCCTCTGCAACATGCTTGAAGTCTTGGCAATTGCCTAGAAGTCTGTGTTAGAAAAATACAGAATTCAAAACAAAATAAACAAGGCTTGAGGCGCGAAGATTGCTTTCCTTAAAGAAGATATTGCCCGTATACAGATTGGGGAATACAGACAATTCTACTTCAGGATACAACAAACCACAATTGAAACTTGCAGATTTTTCTATATTACTTCGTTGGGCAAACACTAGTTTTATAGGGCTTCCATCAGACCTTTTCAAAAGAGGCGTTTTATTTCACAAACAGATGTGTCTGTTTATTTGAAATTAAATTTAAAATTTAAATTCAAATAAATCTGATTTTCTGTTATAAATAATTATTTTAAGATCCGACCCGCGCCCGCGTCGCAAGTCCAAGTCTAAGTATTTAATATTAATATATAATATATACACATATTATATATTGGTACACCATATTAAATAACCAAGTAGGACAAAGACTTAAAAGGAACTGAAAGTGGCTTTACACCACCGCGATGTGGGACAAGCCCACATGCCCAACTATATAACAAACTACTTCTTTCAGTCTGTGCAAAATGCACATTGCACCAGAGCTTGAACTCTTAGCAATAGCCAACACTTGCAGAGACTTTCTTAGTAATTGACCACTACAACAGGGCTTGAAGTCTTGGCAATCGCCAGGAAGTCTTTGTAAGATGCCCATTGCACCAGATCTTAAACTCTTGGCAATAGCCAAGACTTGCAGAGACTTTCCCTGCAAGTTGGCCACTATAATAGGGCTTGAAGTCCTGGCAATTGCCACGAATGCTGTGTAAGCTAAGGTGCCATTGCACCAGAGCTTAAACTCTTGACCTAGCTAAGACTTGAAGAGATAAGTTGCAAATTGCAACATGGCTTAAAGTTTTCGCAATTGCCAAGAAGTCTTTGCAAGGTACTCATTGCCAAGAAATCTTGTGGATGTTTGTCCGTACTATCTAAAATAAGGTGTCTGTATTATCCTTTTGATAGTCAATTGAAATATGTCAGCACTTTGATCGTTGGTTTATGCAAGCGTGCAATGCTTTAAGGAGAATGAGAGAATCTGTAAAAGTTATGGATTTTTAGGGTTTGTAGATAGTGTAAACGGAGAAAAGGAAGGGAGAGACTGAGTGGGTCTTTTTATTAGTTGTTAGGAATATTTTTGTCCTAAAAATATTTCATTAAATTAGTGGATGGCATTTATGTTGAATTATTGTTAACAAAGACATTTTTGCAAACCAATGAATTCCGTGTCATATTTCTGCAAATCAGCCTGTGTAAACGGTGATGCTATAAGCAACTGTTTGTCCACTTCCCCTTGCAAACATCACAAATTTCACAATGAAGAGAAGTCTCTGTTGGGGTGGATAGTCATCAAGTAAGAGTTGAGATTCCCCTTCCTCGCATCATGTTTTTTGGGATTTTATCTCCTGAAGATGGTGAATTTTCTAAAGAAAAATTTAATACTACGTGTTAGATTTCATTTGGAATTTGGGCATTCCTTACCTGGATGATTGAAAAAAAAAAAGAAAAAGAGAAGAAGAAGAGAAATTGAACGGAGATCGCACAAGAAAAAAAATATATGCACACTTTTTTAAAGACAAATAGTACATTTAAATTAGGTAATAAAATAATATAATGATTGATCGGAGGAAATTTTTCAGCATAACAAAATAATTGGTGGAAATTAGAGAAAATAATCCCTGCATAACAAAGTGTATAGTATTTAATTGGCCATATTGAAAATAATAATCTGTATAACTAATATATTAAGAGTATTCAATTGACGGTTTTATTGTTTCAAGTAGTATCTGCATTTAAAATTATGTAAGAATCTTTCTATCATTTATGTAGCTGAAATGTTACTAAGAACACATGCATTAGTGGCATGAAGATGAAGTATTAAAAATAAAATTAAAGACAAAGGGTACATGTAAATTAGGCAATCCCGAATAATATTTTATTTAGGGGTCGTTTGGTTGGCGGGATTGGACTAATAGTCCCGGGATTAAAGTTGGAACTACATTAATATCATGTTTGGTTGGTGGGATTAGTTAAAATGGGACAATTTTTATACCATATTCATGGTATTATCTAATCTCACATAGGGGATGGGATTGTTAATCCCGAAATTATAATCTCGGGACTACTGTAATTCCAAATTTGCGGGATACCACTTATTTAGTCCCGCAAATCAAACGACCCGTTACAGTATAATCATTTATGCGTTTTATTATCCACCATAACAATTAATTTTAGTATTACTCACTATATACATCAACAGTTATGGAATACAATCTTATTGGAATAGATAGCTTCATTGATGCCCATTTATTTGGTCGTAATTTGTCAGGTAATAACTTCATAAAACAACAAAATTACCTAGAAAACATTTCTTAGTCTTACTAGGCTCTTAGTAGGCTGTCCAGTCCTTCGGTAGAAGAAGGTTCGATATCTTACTAGTAATTTTTTATTTCTTTCCTCTTCCACTATAGTAATATAATAGTGCTCTTTTAGGCTTAGTCAAATTATTTTAAGCTACAGTAATTCGTTAGAAGAGCACATATGTTTGACTTCCAAAAGAGAACTTAAGCATTTCTTTTTCTAGAAACAACAAAAGACCTCACAAGTCAAAAATCTCGTTGGCTTAAAATAATATTTGGGTTATAGCTCCCAAGATAATCCTACTGGCACTGGCTTGCACTAAAGGTATTTTATTTGAAAAGAAAGAATATAAGATTACTCAAATAGTCCTTTGTTTCTTTGAAATTTTTATTTATCTTCTTATGTAGTAGTACTCTCTACGTTCCAATTTATGTGGTAGTATTTTATTATTAGTTGTTGCAAAAATAATGACAACATTCTAAATTTGGTAACAATTTAACTTTGAAATTTCAGTTTTGCCATTAATGAAATGATTTACAACCACACAAACATCTATGTTTTATTTTAGACCACAAATTTCAAAATTTCGTGCTGAGTCAAACTATGACACATCAAATGAAACGCTATGACATATAAAATGGAACGGATGGAGTAATATTTACGAATCACATATCCTAATCCACAATGACTAAAGAGTGAAGACTTATAATTGTCCCACATAGGTGGGTAAGATGACAATTTGTCTTCTTATATAGTCTTGGATTAATTTTATTATAATTGAACTAGTTTTTCTTATATCTTGGACAATCTTCACTTCCTAAACTAATTTTTTGAAACTGAATTATACTCAATGCTCATTTTCTTATATCATTATTGAAATACACATCATAATAGTCTTTCACAAAAGAATGAAAGATTATAAATTCAGTCACCTGATTCCCAATTAAGAACGGCCTCTTTGAAATTTAAAACTTAAGAGAAGAAAATAATGCTTCATTGTTCTTAAAAATGTGACATTAAGTTTACCGGAACGCAGGAAATTTTTCGAGATAGTCCACTAATATTACTCCTATTATTTTAGGCTACTTTAAAGCTTTTAAGTATTTAGAGAGCAAGATCAAATTTTGGATGTGATATATAAGGAGACAAACTAATATCTCAAATACATTAAAATGGCGTTTTATAAATGAAAATGTTTACGTGAGTTAAATTTGATACTTACATACGAATTTGAATCCTTGGAATTCACGAAAGTAAAGTAAAACAATATTATGATGGAGTAAAAGTAAAATTTTGTTATGTATTTTAAAATACAAGTTATCATATAAAGGGAAAGGTTTATAATTGCCAAAAAAAATTAATCTTGGAAGCCTTGAACTTTAGTACAATAAAGTATGAAACGGGATAGTAGTGATAGTGAAATGTCAACTACTAAAAAGCCGAAAAGCTTAGAGCTGACTTGTGGGTATTGAGAAGTATTGCCTTCTCTTTTTTAAGAAAAGTACTTATTCTTTTAAGAAAAGAACCTCTAATAAAAGCCTTTATTTTCCCCTAAAATCCACACTTTTGTGTCCATATCACATTTTCAAGCATGCCAATTTTCCTTTTATTTAATTCTTTTTCAAAAGACAACACTGCTTGGCCCTTTAACTTTGTATAACACCCTAACAGGCACCAACACACAAACAAATTTGTCTTATTATACTCTATAAATTTTTTTTAAAAAAAATTATTTTTTAAATTTTGTACCGAGTCAAACTATGACACATTACGTGAATTTCTTCGTGCAAGAATATTCTATGCATAGAGGAATGAAGTACTACAACTGTCCTCAAAGAAGCGAAAAATTCTGTGGCCATGAAAGCATAATTTGATCCTTACTGAAAAATTGGACATAACTTTATTCTCAGTCCTATCTTTTACCCAACTTATTCTGTCAATAACCAGATGAACAGTTGGCAATGGAACAAAGACTAGAGTTATTTGACCCAAAGACCTTAAACTAATGCTAAATTATCAATCAACTCTCATCACAAATATTATTTGTATGTATAATTATGTTACTCACAATTAGGAACTATGGGTCCTGAAGATAGCAATATCATTTCTCGTGGGATCCATAACTTTCCGCTATTTGCAACAAGTGTTTAAATGCAGAGGCCCTGATTGTCCATTCTTTTGGCTGGAGAAGACTTTGATATAATTGATTGTAACATGCAAACTATGGACCTTAAGGGGTGGGGGACGGATGAACGATGAATTGATTGTTGAAATAAATTAACATTTATGCCAGCCTTTGGAAATTTGATTCATTGTAGTGCACAAAAATTAGTCATATATGCACATAATTTTCAAATATGCTTTTCGTGAAAGAAATATAGGAATTTTGAAAACAAGTTGCTCATGACTGGAGCATACGGTAGACATTTGAGAGACATTTTAAATACTTTGCAAGTGAAATTGTTAAAAGTGTAGAAATTCTTAAAATGAAGTACCTTATTTTACACTTTTGTTATAGAGAGATCAACGCGTAATCTACACAATAACGTACCTATTCACTATCTGACCAATATAATATGCCACAATCTTGTTCTCTAGGTAGAGAAATCAAGGAAAAATTAGACAACAAAAAAGGGTGTTTTAGTTTTATTTTTTCAAGGAAACTTGCTACTCATGTTTCTTTGTAGAAAAAGAATTACTATCTTGAATATGAAGGAAGTAACTCCACTACTCAATGCTCCCCTCAAATATAAAGTAGAAAGACAGTTGAAGTGACTAAATCATTAACTGCCAAAGTTTAAGCGGGAAGGAAGCAAGGATAGAAAAAGGAGAAAATAATGACAGGACACGGGATAGAGGACAAGTGCTAAGCTTTACAGCTTGCTATCTTAGCTCGGGGATATTGCAGTTGCTTTAAAGGGATACAATACAGCAAATATGACACTCAAAAGGCCAAAAGTCTCAGCCTTTTCTTTATCCTCTTTAGCAGTATCTGATTCATCTACATTGGCGTTCCAAACTAGAAGCATCGACCAACTCATCAAATATTCCTACCCAAATGCCAAAACCAATAACTTCTTGGGTATTTACCATAAATACTAGTAGTAGATTTTTTTGGTTTATCATATTTAAAACCACTAGCTCGAATAATTCAAATTCGCACCATGTAAAGCCTATTAAGGAAGAAGCACTCTCTACCAAAAACTTCTATATTTCCAAGACTCGAAGTCCAGCTCTTAAAAGATAAAGAATGTTAGCCATCCACCACATTGATCATCTTATTACAAAACTACTTAACACGTCAATATGATTTGGATTATTACAATGTTACTATAGTTATCATGAATTATATATGCAAGTGCTTGTTCTTTAATAATAATTGCATTCGGATCAGCTTAGGTACAACTAGACTATTCTAGTGATATCTCCATCAACAAAATACAGAGTTACTCTACCCACCAAAGCTCCGATTTAAGCAATTAAAGAAGAAATGTTCTCAATAACGCATAGTTTTTTTTTTTTTTTGGGAGTAAGTTTCTAATATCCCATATTCCTACTTGTTGGAGGGGGAAGGGTGAGGAGTGAGACAAGTAGGCAGGCAAGCATGTGAAAGAGGGAGAGGGAGGGGGTGGGGGGTATGAAGGGAGAGAAGCAGACATAGAATGTGAGTCTGACCCACCAATTTCATGGACAATCTAACCACATAGAATAAGACCAGACCCACTACATTTATTCATTTTTCTAATCTTAACACTTCCATCTTTCCATGTGATGTCCCTGTAAACGGTCCCCTCTATTGTCCTCTTTTCCCATTTCCCTTTTCTCTCTATGTATTTTAGTTTCCTCGCCGCTGCTTCCTCTTTACATTTTCATTTCTTTTTCCTTTCTTTCCCGATAATCATGGCCGTCCAATATATTCCTATCTAAATTGCTGGATCAACGAACGCATTATCAACAACTCACAACTCCATTTGGAACTATTAAGTGTACAAACTTTAGAACCCCTTTTTTACACCAACCACTAAAGAATTAAACTAAGCAAAAAATGTAATCTTCGCATGATCAAGGGACTATATAAAATAATTAACCGACTGTCTTGTATAGGAATCAATTCAAGAATGATGGGAAAAATACAAAAGAACCCTAACCTCCCTAAAAGTTTAGCTTTATCCTATATACACTAAGAATAACAATTATCAAAATAACCGGCAAACTGACCTTAATTCTAGCCGCACCAAAAGGTTGTTAATAACAAATATACAAATGAAAAGTACATAGGACAAAAGCAAGACAATGTTGAAGGGATATGTATTAGCTACATTATTTCACCAATAAAGAGAGAAGAAATAAATTTAAGAGACAAGTTGCACACTTTGTAATTAGGGCTTTGCCATTACAAGAAAAACAAACCTTTGAATATACAATATCAACCGATGCCTAGGATGAAAAAAACCAGTGGGGGAAGGTGCAAGAACTATCACTCACTTACAAAGCTTCACATGGTGAAATAAACATGAAAAAGGTACAAAAAAAAAGAAAAAAGAAAAAAATAAACAAACAAGGATACTCCCTAAAAACCGCATCCATGCCTTTGTTAATATAGTTTAGAATAAATTCAACATTTTTTCTTCCTTTTCTTTTTTCTAAAAGAGAACAATATAGTATAAGGTTAAAAAGTTGAGGTATACCGAGTGTGTAGTGATCTTTTTTTGTTGGTTTTCTTTGCAGGAAATGAGGTGGTTTACACATTTGACAGTTGGGAAAATCCAAACCACCTGCATAAAGTATCATAATCATAGGTACGATAATGTTAGGAGACAAGAATATTGAATAAAAGTAAAAACTTCCAGGCAGCTCATAAAATGCAAAGACCCTAGAGTGAAATGAACTTAAAGTAGCACTTATGTGCATCATGTGTGATCCAGTCAGCTTATGAATAGTAAATCTAACAACAAGACATCCTTCCAATAATTAAAATGATGTACTAGCAAATCAGTGCATCAATGCCATCCATATCCAAAGACTTGAATAATAGAAGTTGAGAATCATGCCCCTACTCAATGGACGAGAAAACAATTATCACAACTCAGCCTGACGCATTGCAAACAATAAGATGTCTAGCGTGTTCCAAAAATGAGAAGGAAAATATGTTATTGTAGGACAGTTACGATTTCTAATAATAGCACTCCAACCACTCAATGCAGATTACTCATTCTCAAAAATAGTTGTCTAAACTATATTAGTCTAAGTAGTGTCATTGGGCTACTTTAACATTATGCTTTAGGCTTAGGACTCATCAAAATTTATAACTCATCATTTCATGCTCTCTCTTTTAAAATATCAGGTAAAACATACAACAAAATCAAAACCTTTTTTGAGTAAAGGAGGCCTAAATGCTCCCTTCATGTTTCTCTTTAAGAGGGAAGGGGATCAAAAACTATAATCACTATGAACCAAAAAAACCAGGATGTTCTAAACTCTTTTTGCTAAGTACATTGATGTTTTAATTTGATCTTCTCTAGTAGCAACGGATGTGTAGTTGAACACATAGGATTCTTGTCTTGACAAAGCTAAGGTAAATTCCCTTAAAGAAATGGAATACTAGAATAACATGTCAAGTTGGAATGGTATTGACCAGTAGGACCCACTAATGTAGATGGAATCAGTTAAGAAGAATCAAAATTTTCGAAGTAAGTAGTTAATTAAAGATGTGTATCAGATAAAAAATTACCTTTCGTTGGCGGGGTTAGTTGCTTTGCTAATTACTCCATGTCCTTGTGAATATGCTCTTTAGCCTATTGCCTGAAAGTCTCTGCAAAGCCTTCTTAGCCCCGGCAACCTCCGCGTCCGCCAGCTTCTGCAAATGTGCGTAAGCTCCGGCTTCCACTAGCCGCTTCCGACAACCGTGGCTACCTCCTGCCATGATTGCCGCTACCACAGCCACCGGAAACTTCTTCGAGACCACGTCGTTCTTGGCATCCAACATTTGGACCAACCTCATCACACTCTTCTCATCCTTAACCAATTCCTTCCTATTCGACTTCACAGCCAACAGTGAAACTAACGCGTTCGTTGACACTTCTTGCAGCCCATCAGGTTTAGCCGATTCCATCAGCTTCACCAAAGACCCCATACACCCACCAATAGCCCTCTTCTTTTCCTCACTTATCGACAAATTAGCAAGCAATGAAGCAGAAATATACTGTAACGTTAAGCTACCATGCTTTATAAGCTCAGCTAATTGAACAACAAATGTAGTATACGACGAAAGAATCCTTGACGTACAATCAGACGAAGATAACGAATGAATTGCGCGCAAAACATACTCTAACGTATCACTACTCGTCGATTCATGAAGCAAATGAAGCAACTTTTGCAACCCCTTTTCTTGAATTAGCAAATCCCTGAAATACTCACCAGATGAAGCTAAAATCGCAATGCAATTTGCAGCCTTTTCTTGAGCTAATGCTTTGCCTGAAACCATCAACTGTAAAAGAACAGGAACAGCACCTTCTTCAGCTAATGCAATCCGAACATCATCATTACCCGAAACATTCTTAATCGCCCCAACACCATGAATCTGCCCAGTAACCGAACCTGATTTACACAACTCCAAAAGTACAGGAACACCACCATAAGCCGAAATAGCCCAAGCATTTTCAGGATCATTAGTAATACACTCCACAGCTAAAACAGCTTTTTCCTTCATGGTAACAGAGCCAGATTCAATAATCCGCAATAAAGGACCTAACGCGCCTTCCTCAAACACATTTTTCCTCGCTAAATCACTCGAGGAAACAAGCATAGATACAGCAACAACAGCTTGTTCGCGAACAAAAGGATCGACATGTAAATCCAACAGGTTAATCAAATAACCTAAATGACCTTCTTTAGCAACAACACCAGCAGATTTTTCATCCTCACACAACAGCTGTATCAAAGATTCCAACGCTTTCTTCTTAAACTCAACACCACCAATCTGAATCCTCGTAAACACATCTTTTACAAACAGTACTAAATCCTCTTTACTAGAATCAACACTAGGGTGTGAGAGAACAATGGCGGTTGATTGCCGGAGCACGCCGGACCGACAAAGGAGATCAAGGTGTAGAATCTGTTTGCCAAGCCATCCTGAAGCCATATCAAGATCCGATTGCATTAACAATTTACCCGGGATTTTTTCCGGGTCAGAGCATTGGGTACATAGTGTTTGGACCCGGAGGATAGTGGAATAAAGATTAGGGAGGAGTGTGGGAAGTAGTTCATTTTCAGACCAGTGTGGAGAATCGGAGATTTCAGATAAAAGAGACTTAACAGTCGCGAGCTTCGAACGGAGGACTTGCCACCGTGAAGTGAAGGATTTGATGGAAAGTGAAAATGGGAGGAGATGGGATAAGAGTTGGTTTATTTGGTTTAGGGTTTCGGCCGTAGACGGTGGTTGTTCGGTGGTGATATGCATTTTTGTGTGTAAGTTGGGCTAGAAAGAAATATTACAGTTTATAGCCTTATTTATTTCAGTTGGCTATATTTTTACCCGGGGACAAATACCGGGAAAATAATGAAGAGGATAGAATGAATAGCGTAGAGACAAAGGTAAAGTGTTTAGAGAGTTGTGACTGACATGGAGAATGCTGAAAAAAGGAAAGTGAAGTAATCGAGAGAGAAGGGGGGGAGGGGGGTATTTGTGGGGGTGGGGTGGGTGGGTTTAGGAAGAGCAGAGAGTACTAATGAAGCCAATGACTTAGTTATGAGTTTTGACTAATGTGAAATGGAAATTGAATGTGTTAAACGAAAAGCGCGGAACTAGAGAGTACAAAAACTCGGTCAATTCCCGGTTCAGTTTGGACTGTGACCACTGACCAGCAATTAATCGTTCTAGTAGTACAAATTTTGAGAGCTAGGAGTGTATTTGTCAAAGTTTTTAAAACTGTTATTTTTGAAAACTATAATTTAGTAAATTAGCCGTATGTATGGCTAACTCATTTGATAAACAATTTAATCAATAGTTAAATAGTAATTTATATTTGACCAAAGTTTTCAAAAAATAGTTTTAAATTCTAAATTATGAGTATGGACAAAAAAAATGTACAATTTATAGTTGAGAATGATTAGTTCAATATACAAATATTTTTTATAAGGATATTGTTGTAGTGAACGATATCAAAAATAACTTATGCTTCTGTTTTTAGGAAAAAATTCAGCTTCTTCCACAAAACATAAAAACAGGTTTTTGCTGTCACTGAAAAGAATTATTTTTTCCTAGAAACTTAGCCAAACACCTCTAATTTTCAACAAAAAAAAAAAATCAAAATAAGTACTCTTTGGGAAAAAATAAGTGCTTTTGGCTTTCCGAAACTTGGCCAAAAACAGTCTTCCTTAATACTGTAGATATAAAATTTACATATTTGGTAACTTCATAAAATTTATACTATGACAAACAAAGTAATTAGAAAAAAGAGACAAAGTGAGATGGACAAAGTAGTACACACCATAAATGTATGATGTAAGTTAATCAATTATGTTAAATTATTACTAATAATCTACTTTTGAAGTTATATGGTGTATATAATTTCCCGTGATTGCAGTGTAATACCAAAATAATCGTTCCTAGCGTGAACTATTTCTTTTTTCTGAAAAAACGAAATTTACTTTTTTGTCAAAAAGAAAATTAGTGACGTTATAATTGAATGAATATATAACTGTACTTCATGCATGCACCTATAAGTTTTGTTGGTATACAAAAGTCTGACAATTAGTTAGCAAATTACAACAGGGAGTACAAGAGTTAAAGAGAAAGATGAATGCACATGCTCAACACAGAGTAGTTCAATCAAGTTAGTTCAAGAAGCAAAGTACGAGCAACGTCATCATAAGAAATGTTATAACCTAAAAACCTCAACAAATTAAATATCAAACTTATTAATCCTCACATTATCCATTTATCCTCCCGCATAATTTCTAGTCTCACAAGTCACATCTGGATTTTCTTACCAGTAATTTTTTTTAAAACCCATTTATTTCTTTTTACTTTATTGATTGTATATAGAATATCTATAGAAGCCCGTGAATGGAATAATATCTAAACTTCTAATCTGTAGCAACCCGTGAATGGTCCTCTCAATGATACTATTCTAAAGTCCAGCTCCAATTGAAATTTTTTTTCCTTCTAATTTCATTAGTTTTTAATTAAAGATATATGTAGAACTTCAAAAAGAAAGTCCTTCCGTTACAAATGACGGCACAATTTTTTTATTATCAATTTTTAAAATAGTGGTATAATTATAAATTTAAAAATTATTTAACTTTAAATTTCTTATTTTTATTCTTAATGAAATGATATATATATATATATATATATATATATATATATATATATATATATATATATACTATGTCATACTATAATTAATTTCAAATTCTTTATTTTTTTCTTAAAATTCTGATCCAAATTAAACTATGTCATACAATATGGAACGAATGAAAGCATTCACTGTGTAGAATTCCAGCAAAGTTCTCTAAGTTGCTACGGATTTAATGGAAAGGAAACAAAAAAGAGTAACAGGATTCACTGGATGTCTTTTTTTTTTTTTTAATCAGGTAGTTTAAGTTTTCACATACAAATTGTTTGTGCAAAAATAGTCTTAATCTTCAAATTTTGACGAGCACACAAAAAATTGTGAACCATTTTATCACAAGTTTCACCTCATCATTAACAGTTCAATTATTCACAAGTTTTTGTTGTATTTTTTGAAAGTAAAAGGTAAAAGTTGTGTAAATGGAAATAAGGAAAAATAAAAAGTTTCCTTGACAAAACTTCTTCTACATTAGTAGAGGAAAAGACTTTGTTGGGTTTAAATAAATAATCACTTCTACTAACTCCTAAAGGGGTCGTCATTCGACTCGACTTCAGTTTCGACTTCGACTTCGACTTCGATCAATTGATTTATAATTTATGTGTGAAAATTATATTAACTTTTTCCTGACCATTTTATTTTATAAACAGTACTTTAATTTCCTTTGATTTATTTTTTCCATTTTGTTATTTTTCGTAGATAGACACCACATGAATGCAACTCTTCATTTGCATCTTTTTCATTCCGTCCAACCTGTTGGCTATAAATACCTCCCAATTCCAATAGATTTTACTTATAAAAATTATGAACACTTCTCTTCTTTCTGCACTGTTTACAAACAAGCTATTTGCATAAAGTGTGATTTATTGCCATCAAGTAATTCATCAGTACACAGTCGTTTGAGGTAAACTCGTTCTATTATGGGAGGAGATAATCACCTCGGGTACTGAGGGATTGAGTTACCTAAGAAGACACTGTGAAGCTTTTGGACTCAGATTTTGACCATCTACCTCTTCTTCTTCTTTTTTTTTTTTTTTTTTTTTTTTTGGGTTAAGACCATTATTTGGAACACTATTTTTTAACAAGTTTTGTCGATTCGATAACACTTTCGACCACACTTGAAAAACTTACAAGCGAATTTGCTAATTTGAAATAACATCTGAATTATTAAACTTGTGACGAGCGGATGAAACTTGCGATAAAAGTATTGGTGCATCTGTCAAAATTTAAAAACTGGAGTTTTCTTTTTTTGCATCCTTAAATTGAGATAAAATATAAATTGTGCGCTAATCCATCCTATTCGTGATTTTTTTTTTATTTTAAAAAAAGGTCCAATTTGGTAAAATTAGCCTGGGCTACAGATAAATTTTCAAAATCTTGGAACTAATTACGTGATTGATTATTCCGCTATTTTTGACTTCAAAGAATTATAATGAGTTCAAGTTATATTCCACTAAATATCATCAATGTGGAATAGTAGTACTTACTCTTATATTAAGGGTAAGTAGTAGTAATTTTAAAATTAAATTATTTTTAAATTAGAAATGATCACTTTTCCTTTGAACGAACTAATAGAGTACCACATAAACTAAAACTAAGGGTAGCTTTTAAGAAGTAAAGAAACATCAAAGAGGTCAAAAGTTTTTATTGTGATGTGAACAAAAAAAAAAGTGTTGTAATGTGTGGTTTCCGGTGGAAGATGTTCATGGTAGGAAATCATATCATATCATACTATTTTAAAAGAGTCAATCTCTATAGTAAAAAATAAACGATAATTATACCCTTTAAAAATTAAATAATACCTTTGATTTTAGTATATACAAGTTTAGCTATAGGGTTAGTCTTGAAAATTTGAATTATGTCTTTGAATTTTTATAGAACTATTAAGATACATGTATTTGTAATATTCAGAGTATACAAGTTTAATTTTTTTATTAAGATTCATGTATCACTTTCAACAAATAACTTTTACAAATGCAATATTTTTCATAAAATACAAATGTTCAAAGTGTTCTATCATTAATGCGAAAAAATGAGTTTTACATCTAAGATTTACTACACACTTCCTTTTTCACGTGTCCTACTGTCATGCCGTTAAGTTTATCATTCCTCTTAACTAATATCAACATTCAACACAATGCATACTTCAATCTTTGCTTAAGAGTACTTATTTACATCAGCAATAGCCTTTTGTTCTATCATCTTCTATTTCTTTAGTTTTTTCAATCTAGAGAAAGATGACCTTTCCATGCGGGACAACAAGAGATGCTTGCCATCATCGGGATGGAGAGTGGTAATTGGCTAAATTCTACTGAGGTAACTTTATTCTCTTCGCATTTTTTCTTTTTGGTCCTTATTAGATTCTCATGGTTTGAAATAATTTTGCCCGTCATAGGTAGAAAATAATAAGTTAATAGCATATAACTTTGACATGTTAGACAATATAATTAGATATTTATTAGTATTATATAATTTCGACATGTTATAATCAGACATTTATCTGTCTATTCAACTACTTTATATCCTTCATGACAATCTAGAAGTACATTCATATCACGAGTTAAAAATTTATCTTTATTTTATCATGGGTTCTGATATCAATATCTCTATTTAGGTGCATACACTTGCGCTTGTATCATTTTTAGAAAAGTTTAGCTATGACAATACATTAAGAAATCTTTTTGTCAAGTAAACATATAACATTCAGAAGCCATTGTCGATAGGGAAATTGATGGACCATTCAAATAATAGCCACCAACATATATTCTTTTATAACTCAAACACATTTTATGGTAATATTTATGTTTATTTAAAAGTTATTTTATTTATACCACGACTAGTGTAAAGAAAGAGAGGAACCGCAGCATGTAATGTGATAGAACAAAACGTGTTTGCCGGCCGGATCGGTCGCTACTTGAGCATAGACTGTGAACCGTGGACGGTGACACTGAGTAGGGACTAATTACCTGATTCATTATTCTGCTTTTTGCACGAAATAGTTTTTAAATGTTGTAAAGTATCTTATCTTCTATTTCAAACTTGTTGATTTTTTTATGGTTCATAGTTTCCCGTGACTGCAATTTAATACCGAAACAATCGTTTTCTAGCTTGAAATCATTATCTGTGTATGTGTGGCTTTTTTTTTGGGGGTCAACTAGGAGTTTATTCACGTTATAAGTGAATGGATGAATAGCTATACTTATGTAACATGCTTGCACCTATTACGCCAGCTCTTATACTTCTCTATATCTTCTGGCTTTAATTTATACGCTTGGAAGGCTGGAAGTAGGGCTGCCCATAGTATGGTAAATACCGAATTATCGTATTGAATCGAAATATTTTTTACTTTAGTAACGGTATTTTGGTATTTGGTACAATATTTTTAAAAAATTGATATTTGGTATTCATAAAAAAAAATTCCAAAATACCGAAAAATACCGAAATACTTAATTACATATACAAATTATATATATTATATTTATATAAATCATAATAACTTAATTAATCTAAATATGAGCTAATAAAATTCTAAAACTTATGATATGATTATATATTTAATTAAAACTTATAAATATTTATAAATAAAATAGCATCAATACCATCAAATCTACTTTAATTCTTTCCTAGAGAGTTGTCTTCCAAGCACCGTCAAAACTCAAAAGCTTGTTGTTTTGTGTGTAAAAAATATATTAGCTTATCATAAGTAGAATTAAAATTTTAATAATAAATTTTTCTGTGTAAGCTTGTGTAGTAAAGTTGGTTTAATTAGATTTCAGCTAGTGTTATTTGTACATTGGAGCTTTGCTACATGTTTTGTGGTATTTTTGTATTTTGAGCTAATGAACTATGAAAGTTTATTGTTAATAGCCAGATAAAGTTTTTTAGTTCATTTCGCATTTTTTTGCAACATATGAAGGCGAAGTTGAACAAACTACGGTTACCGACTTACCGTACCGAAATTATTGAAACCGAACATGAAAATATCGAATCATACTGAATTAGTTTGATATGGTAATGGTATGACATTTTTAAAAACCGAAAGCCGAAATTACCGAACTGAAATGTGAAATACCGTACCGTACCACGGACACCCCTAGCTGGAAGTGTAAAGAAGTTTGCGTTATTGGTACACATTTGATCATAGCATATTACTATTATTACTCATTTTTCTGGGTTTTAGTCCGGATGTATTATGACAAACTATCTTTCGTTATAAGTCAGTTTTATATTACGGTGAAATTATTTTTATAAAATTTCAGAGCTAATGAACCAAAATATAACATTAATATTAATAACTTTTGGTGTGCTCCATACAAATCCCACAAATTAGATGGCGATTCGTAAAATTGTATCAGAGGACGCGAGTTAAAGAGAAATAAATGCACATGCTCAAACAAGCGCTTCAATTAACTTAGCTAAAAAGACAAAATACGAGCAACGTCATGTTAGGAACGTCCTTTTAAGAAAAGATTAAGCAAGATGCATCATACTCTAAACAAACTTCAAACAAAATATGGACTACTTGTGAAACTTAATTCCCATATTAACCTTCCAACTACTTTCTCGTCTGGACTTTCTTTTATTTTTTCTAAAAAAGATTTTATCCCTTTTATTTGACGAGATTATCACATTAGGATGCAATCGGTCCAATAAAATTATCAATATGGGGCCATATTACAAGATCTTTAATCCACAAAATTGATCAGTTCAGAAAATTTATCTCTGTTTAAGGCGATTTTAATAAAAAAAACGTTCTTTATTTCGTCTGTAGGCATTATCATGTCAAGTCTAAAATAGTTTAGGAAGAGGTCAAAGAGCAGTTGTTGCTTAGACAAGAATTTTTTCAACACAAGTGTTGCCTAGATAAGAATTTCAATGGCAAATATTGTCTATGCAACACTTCAAGTTATTTGCGAGTATATGCGAAGAGATTCAAGGACAAGTGTTGCCTAAACAAGAGGAGATCAAAGACAAGTGATGCCTCTTAAATTGTACTCCTACTTATGAAGAAAGGAGAACCAAATGCATATATCACTATAAAATTTATAGGTGTATTTTCGTTCGAAATTTATTCATTAAACTTAGCGAAAATCATTTTGTTAAAAACTTGTTATGAGGATCAAAAGGACAAATTGGTTGTCCCGATGCCATAGTTTTGCAAATATCCCAAGATCTTACCCGAATGAGCCCATTTTTGCTTAAATTGGAGGGGTACATTTCTATGTTTATATGGGTTTCTAATTTACATCTCTATCTACCTCATTTTCTCATCTATCTTATTTTATGTAAATTTCGAACATCGGGTTTCAGTTGATATTTCATTGAGTATTATGCTTTGTTGATTCCATAGTGTAATACTCCGTATCATACAACTCAAAGTCCTATGCTCTTTATACTTATCAACTTAGAGAGATTCAAGGTAATTTACTCAAAATCCTTCTTAGTTGTAAGTAGTTTCTTAAGGGGTGTGCCAAAGGCAAAAACACCAAATAATTTGGACGGACAGGAGTAATATAAAACATCGCCTACGGCTACTCTTTAGTCAAAACTAGTTCAAGCCAATGTAAAAAATCACATTTCTATACTCCCTCTACTCTTCTCCATTTAAATACCAAGATATTGTCTATCATACAGTTCAAACTCGTGACGTGTACCTAACTCACACAAATGTAGATTATCAGCTGACCAAAGCCCGGGGTGGGGGGTTTGTGGCACTAAAATCACCCGATAGTATCAATCATCATTAGCTCTATTGGGACTATGGACCTTTCCTGTCTCACATAATCCAGTTGAAAATAAGCAGCAGCAATTTACCATACAAGCTACCATAAAAACCACTCTTGACTATGACATTCAAAAGAAGAAAACTAACAGGGTAATCGGATTAACCGAGCATAATTCTTAGAAGCTTGATAGATCAGAGCAAGAAATACTTGACATCTCCAGAATAACTAGTAGTTCATTTGAGAACACCATAGGGTACTGACATGTCAAACTTTAAAACTAGCTAGTATAAAGCATTTCCTCCAACTTTACATCCAAACTTCTGAAGAACTCGGGCAAGTGACATCAGCAACTGGTGTAATTTCTGAACAGTCATCCAATTCGAGGATCCCATAAGGCAAAAAGGCAGATTTACTTACGAACCATCCATGGCAATATCACCACTATTTGGATTATGGTTTGAACGCAAATGGCTATCTGAGGCATTGGGCTGATTGTGAGCAGCTCCAAAGGTGAATTCCTGTGGGGGAATGTTAAAAACAGGGCTAGCAAAAACTGAAGTAGCACCAGAACTGTTGAAGGCTGGAACTTGAACTGAATCACTGGGCTTTGGGTAGTTAAAGAAGGATGGTACAGGAGAAGGGAAGACTGGCATGGCAGAGGTAGGCTGGTTCTCTAGTGACCCAAATGTCTTCTGCTCGTACTCCTGTAGCTGTTGGTAAACCCCTGTATCATGAAAAGAAAGCTTCAGTCAGAAGAGCAGGCACCCAAGTAATGTAATGAGTGTGATGGATTGGTAGTCCCAGAAAAATCAATGTTTATAACTGAGCTTTGAGTGACAAAGGAAGGTGGGTTTTTCTTTTCGAAAAAAGAAAAAGGCATTTTTACAAAATGAAGATACGTGAAGCATGCAACTCAATCAAGCTTCTTACTCCAAAAGCTACTACGCAACTCAGCTTGCAGTTATAATGACCGAGCTCTATTTGCTCATAGTTAACACTTCCACTGACGAGCACTTTCACGAGGCAGAATGCTTTCCAGTTCTGTTTTTACTCTCATACTTCAATTTAAAAGAAGTACTCTCTCACCGACTCCATAACTCCTAAAAACTCATATACAAGTGGCATACAAAAACCTCGATTAATGCCTTTTAAACTGGATATTGCAAGCATTTCTGAGCAGAGTAACTAGCTTGGTATCATAGCTTTTCAGACTAAAAAGGTTAAGTGAACAAATGCTTATAAGGGTATATCCAAACCTTGAGTAAGATCAACAGAAGGTCTCCGCTCTTTCACCCACTGACAGCTCTTCGCAAGATTCCATCCTTTACTTTTCATCAGGTAAGCAATTACAATGGCGGGTGACCTGTCAATAACCATAACCTTAAGTTCTAGCAATAATTACTTCCACAAACCAAAATGGTGGTTCACAGTTACTTTTGGAATAGTTACTGCATTTCTCATTCTCAATAAAGATATCTACATTTCAGCATCAACATAATAAGACAACTAAGTAGATCCTGAAAACTATAACACAAACTTTGATGTGTACATCTTTTATTTCAGGGAATCTCGAGGGGAAGAACAGAGAAAACAGTGGAAAGGATGGAGCAGAATACCACAAATTTATAGATAAAATGCACAAAGCTCCTTACCTACTTTTCCCAGACATACAATGCACAAGAACACGAGCCCTATCCTTTTCACACTGTTCTGCAGAAGAAAAATACTATTAGGCATCAGTTTAGCCAACAAAACGTCTCACAAAAAACATACAAAAATTGCTGCAAACTAAAGTTGAAGCCATGAGTATGTTAGTTTCTACTATAGCAGTAGAGTTGCAGGAGTTCTTATATCATAGTACTAGCACTTTCCTGCTCAACAGTTGTAGATAGTAGAGAAAGCTCAAGTTAAAATCTTCATATGCTGTTGTTACCATTCTAAAAAAAAAATCTTCATATGCTGTTATGATTTATTTTATTTTATTTTATTAAAAAAAAGTTCTGTCATGTACAAATGGATATCAAACTCATAAACCAAAACACTTGGAAAAAGGAAAAAAAGTGCAAGCTTCTCCTCCTAGTCTACTCCAAAACTTCCAAGTAAGGACCTATTGGAGACCGAATATTCAAGAATACAGTAGATGACTTAACATTCAGCTGGAAAAAGCTACCACTGACAATGCGTGAAAGAGTGAATTTATTGGATTCTGCAAAGCGTCTGCCATTGAAGTCCAGGTACTTAAATTTACAAAAGAAGTTCAACACACTAGATTGTCATTCATGGAAAGGAATCAAGGACAAACAGCTAGAAGGTAGAGGTAAAATAACTTATAATAAAGCTCTTCATAAGCATGTCAACTCAGTGGAAGGATGGCTGTCTAGTCTCATGAAAAGAGGGGGGGGGGGGGGGGGGGTTAAATCTTCAAAGTAGAACTAGGTAATTACTTTGAAAAGGAACAAGGGACATAATCAAGCATATCATGACTTAATAAATTAATCAGCAGTTAACTTACACGAGAGCAACTCCAATCAAAGAGTTTATTTTTATTTAACGTACTATTAGCCTAAGATAAGTTTAAATAAAGTAACATGGTCTTTGAGGATTCTTATAGCTGACACCAACTTTTTTGGTAACGAGGATTAGCTGTTATTGTTGTATAAAACATAAATTCAAAGATATTTCTAGAACTTCTTCAAAAAGATGATCAAAAGCCATTGTATTTGGTGGTCATTAATTTTACATGTTTCAAATCCTATTCTTCCTTTGCCAAAAAAAAAAAAGAGAAAAGAAAAAAAGAAAGAAAGAAAGATCCTATTCTTCCTTGACATCTAACGAAACTAGTATCTAAAAAAAGGAATTATGTGCAATCCCATTGCGGACTAAAAACTTCCAAACCTGAAAGGTCAAAATACTGTCGAAAGTAAGCTTAGATTTAATTTATTGATGAATAAAAAGTACGCTTGCAGTTATTAACTAGACAAAGTAATGACACTTACCTAAGAACTGGATAGCACTGTCAAATTGCAAATTTTGATCTTCTTCAAGGCAGTGATAAGTAAAGGAATTTTTATATAGATTCTGACAGGCAGGTACAGTCTGCACAGAGAAAAACGCAAGCGTGAGTGAGAACTTATTCCATAATTAACAATGAGCAATTGAGATTTGAGAATCTACAGGGCATGCAAAGTTATCTCATGCATTACTTCTGAAGCAAAGAAAAAGTATCAATTGCTAGACGCCATGCAAAGAAAATTAAATAAACAAAAGTAGACATGGAAGAAAATATATGTTATAGATTAAGAGAGTGATAACAGTACCAGTAACCTTTGCAAAACTCAAAACGTGTAAAAAAAAGTGATAATAGTACCAGTAACCTTTGCGCAAAAACTCAAAACATGTAAACCCATAAAATCTAATATGTTCTATAGTAGTGAGTGGTTAAGACTTAAAAAGAAAACAAAACATGCATAAATGAGTAACATAAACACGGTTCCTTCATCCCCTATCCCCACCACCCAACAGAATACCTCTGTGATGATCTACCTTATAAATTGACTAGAAGATACAGAGAAGTTATTTTTTGTCACTTCATCCCTCTTTCACTCCCACTTTTTTCTGAAAATCAAGTAGCGTTAAGGGACTCAGGAAAGGTAGATAGAGAATTGACTCCGGAAAAAGCAAAACCAATATCTTAACCACAAAAAGGCTTTTATTCGTTTAGCAAATCCAAATTGGTATTACTCGAGGGGGGGGGGGGGGGGGGGGGATGGGATTCAAAAGTGTAGCTGCATAATGAAAAAAGCAAGCAAGATATAAACCCCTAGCCCTTTTTTCAGGGCCTAGCCCCCAAGGATGACTTGAACCTGACACTAGAAAACATCCTATTAGATATTATTAACAACCACTGTCTTCTACTTCTGACCATATTGTTTCATTATCAAACATCACCTTCCACTTTATCAACTTGAAGACCAACTTGAATACTCTTGAGCTATAATATATTTTCCATCAAACATTACATCAGAAGATGATTCCAGCATAAGATGACACATTGTAGATAAAGTTTCTGATTTACATCATCAGACATGAGCCAGACAATATCATATCCAAAATGCAGCATTTGTATCTTATCTTCAAACTTCCTATCATCTACAATTGGTTTAGCACTAAAAAGTATGGATCTCGAAAGATATTAACTACAAGAGAATGTCCAAAAGAACTTTACCTCAAAGAAGAAAATGTACTAGACCTTTACCCAAAATAGTGTATTGACCAAGATGGCAAGTCAAAAGCCACAAACAACCCCGCACAGTGCAACACTAAAACAATAGACCCTCACCAGTAACACAGAGAGAATTTCCATGTTGCTTCTGTCTCAAAGGGGAAAGTTCAATCCCGACACCAAATATTCCTCCAATGATTTGCATTTGACGTATGATAAGCTATTTTTGTATCATAGTCTCATATTTGCATGCATACTTTCTTGCCAAGTGGCAAACGCCGATGCAAAAACATTCTAAGATGACAACTACTGTATAGCTTCTTTTTCTACTGATTATCTTGTTTTTAAATAGCAATACATACTCTACTAAATAAATGAGTAATACACTTTTGCAAATACAGTATTAATCACAATTGGTTATGTCAACCTCTCACGACATGGGTTAGAAAGACAGGCCTTCTCTGTTGTACTTATTAGTACCTTCTTTCTACATATTAATACATATTTTTACCTAATCAAAAAAAAAAAAAAAATACAATCGAATGCTTGTTACATATAGCCACTTTTTGAATCATGAAGTGTATCATAAAAGTATGGATATGAACATTAAAATAATACCACAAAAAACATGCTTCCGAATAAGCAAGATTCATAGATCACCCAAAGTATCCTAGAAACCTATATCAACGAGATATCTGATAATGTAGACAAAAGAACACTATCATAGTACAACACAATAACAGTATAAAGAATAACAAAAGATAAATGAGCCTTTGAAATAAATTCATTACCCATTCCAAGATCGATAATATCACCATCACCACAACAATGGCCTAACCTAGATCACGGCAGACGACAAAAATACATACCAACACACACATTCATACTATAATTGTAGGATGCCATTTAGTCACACACTAACAGAAAGTATCTTTGAAGAACTTGTCCTTTTTCTTATGATGAAGTAATAAAAATTTCATTACGAGGCATCAAGAAGATGAAAAGATACAGAAAATGGAGTCAGCTCCAATACATATATCCTATGCTAGAGTGAGGGATCTGACAAAAGATACACAAGTGTAGGATTATGTATAGTATCGTAAAGAACTTGTTTTATGTATAGGATAATAAAGAGCACCACATGTTATAAGATACTTTTTTATTGTAACGAATTGGGTACCAGCTATCTCCCCAACACAAGTACCGAATAACTTTATTCCCAAGGTTTAGAAAGATGTATAGAAATCACCTAAAGTTTTATATCTCTACTAGAATGTCACCCGCGCGTGTTGTAAGATTCCGACAACTATGATACCAACTCATTTAAAAGAAGAGGTACTACTGAAAACTTTCACAAATGTGAGAAGGAAGAGAAACTGGGTTATTTTGTGAAAGAAGCTTCTTCTCCTTCATTGCAGCAATATTCCTCTTATTAATTAGTCCCGGGTGAACTATTCTATACGCAAGAAATTTCATCAAGAGTTCAAAGAATATAAGTGAAAAGCTTCTGCGCAAACTTGTCATTGATTACGCAGATGAAGGGCATGGGTGAATTACGAACATTAATTTTGGATTGTTCGGATTCACCAACTAGTTTGGGATTGAGACATTGTTGTTGTCAGTGTATGGTTGGCTGATCCCATTTAGTGATTACTATTCATTGACACATCTTAGGATTGAAAACTCAAACCACTATTTTGCAACTGTCACGTTGCAATGGTTTTAGTTATTCAAAAAGACAATGCAAGAGATAAAAGAACATCTCCAAATCCCTCAAACCCATTCACTCTGCGTACATTGACTGAACGCAGAAAACCTTCCACTGGCAGGCAATCGTGTTTTTCACAGGATTTTTCGTTACTCATGTCAGCATTCTACAATAGTTATCATATCCCAACAAAAAATCTAATATCTTGCAACTTTTGCTTCAAATATTGAAACTTTTTTTCGGGTTTGCCCAGAGCACACCCGAAGTGTAGCAACTACGGATTCCCTTGTCATTAAAAAAAACTGAAACTTTTCAACTCTACATAACAATTCAATAAACACCAAATTAAAAACAAAGGGTAATACTAACATTGAGAACACGAGAAATGCCTTGAGTCTTGAGAAGTTCAGCCCTTGAAGCATTATCATAACTACCCAAGTAAAGAAACTCAGGCAAAATCTCCGAAGGAAAAGCACTAACTTGAATTGAAGTAGCCTTATCAGTTACAACAGGCATTCTATGACCACATATTCCACAAACTTCACCTTCTTCATACTTATGATAATGCCCACATACACCACATGGATTTTCCCTTTCTCTTTTTCTCATAATTAATTAATTACAGAAACTATGTTAGAATAGTCAATTAGCAAAACAAGAATGACCAAGAAGAGGAAAAAAGGAGAGACTTTTGGCCTAGATTTGATCAGATTTGTAGTGACTCTTTTTAGGCTAGAATCTAAAATGGGAAATTTGGATAAGTAAATTGTGCTTTATAGCTATCGGGTGCTCATAATTTTGGTTATGGCCTTGGATGAAGCGTGTAAGGTTGCATAAGATTTATTGGCAAGTGGCAACAGTTGGATCCCTCTAAATGATTATAATCCCTGATTGATTTGGGATTAATTTATTTCATATTTGGTTATAGTTATTAGATAAATTTAAATAAAAAATATGGTACAATTATAAAATTATATTATCTCATACAGAGAGACAGCGGGATAAGTGATTCTAAATTTTAGTTCAAATTTTAATCCTATCCCAAATGACAATCCCTCCAACCAAACTAACCTATGAGTTTTACCCTTTTGTTAACTTAACAATTACAATTAATCGAGCCAATAATATAAACGGCTAAAAACCTCAAAGAAAAGGTACTTCCTCCGTTCTATAATATAATTCATAGTTGTATAAATATTTAAGGTTTGTGTTGACCCATAAAAGTTTTTTTTTTATTTCGTAAATTATATGCCCAACCACTTTTATACGATTAAATTGAGACGGGAGGAGTATTAATTTCGATAAAGTAGTCAAATTGAGTTCTTTCTTTTTTTGTGTATCTTTGGTTTCTTTATGTAAATTTATTAAGAGGATGACAAATACTATTTTTTTTTTTCATATAAAATAATAATATTTTAGAACTACCATATATTATCTAAAAATACTCATGTCATTTGAGTCAGTCACAAGTTGACGACTTGTATATATTTGGAGTCAACCATAATTAGACAATGTATGAGGGAAAACCCTACGTGCATATTAATTTGGGAGAGGTAATTGATTTGACAATATAAAGGGTGATTAATAACTAAGTATATTAATTATATTAAACTAAATTAATAACAAAGTATAATAAAAAACATCGAATTGAAATAGTCAAAAGGTATTTAAAATTAAATTAATATTATTTGAAATGTGCATCTTTGAAAACTTTTGAACACGAGTACAAATTGCTTGATAAGAATGTCAATCACCACTAGTGATATTTATGCAACTTGACATATGCATGTATTATCTAAACATGAGAATGTCTCATTTTCATTCAGATATTTCTTTTGATATTTATCATCATCAATTCCTTTTTTTTTTTTCAATGTAGATAGTACCATTTCCTCAATCTACAAAACAATAGTAGTATATTTAAACCACCGTCTTACAAAGATATTTTCTAAATGCGTGATTTGAAATATATGGATAACCACTGTATATTTATGAAGGGTCTCTTTGATTTTGAAACACATGAAATGTATTGATTCACTCTTATAGGGCTATAACTAACATTGCAGTAGATGTCTCTATAGATCTTATATGCAAACATATCAGAGTTAGGTTTAATAAATAATTTTCATCTTGGACTTGAGATCAACATAACACACCTGTATTTCAGGTGCGAGTTATTACACCCCAACATTGAAGTATTTTTTTACAACCCTCTATTATATCTAGCCAAACTGATATCTTGGTCTCATTTTTGTGGAAGAACGATTATATTGAATATTGATGACAGTGTGACAAAGCAAGTAGAAAATTTAGAGATTATCGAGAAAAGTGGATACTAAAATATCCAGAAAGATGAAACCTAGCTAGTTTAAACAATACCACAAAATTATGAGCATCAAGCAAAGACTACTGATATAAATGACTAAAATTGGAAACGGACTGCCTATTTTTTGTCAAACTTATAAAAGAAAATAGCTTAGAGTACTTCTTGGCACTATTATACTGAAGATTTTACTATATACTTGCTCGAAGCCAACAAGACAAAACTTATACACATTTGTTGTCAAGCTTATAAAGTAAAAAATAGCATAGCCTTCTAAAGCTCTAACCCTTGCCACCTTTTTACCCAGTAGCCCTTTCTTGTGCAAACCTTTGCTTTCAAGATGAGTGCAATTTGGAGTTTGAGCAGCTCAAGCAAGGTGAGATGTGATTTTCTTCAGTACGTGAACTGATTTGCCGATTTGTCTCATTATGCTTGTGAGTTGGTCTATGGCTCTATGCCAACATGACAAAGAGGTCTGTAAACGGGCTTGCTCCACCTAGGCTTATGGCTTCAAAGCTCACGAACCAGCGACCACATTCTAAAGGACAAAGTGCGCGCATAGCCACTTTTGCCCGTGGTCTTTGATTTGAGGCTACTGTCTTTAATGATTTTGCGTGAGAGGCCACTTTTTGTAACTTCAATCCTTGTGGGTTGAACTTCACACAAGTTCAGTCCACGAGGGTTGAAGTTTACACATCTATGTCTAAAAGTTCATCCTTTACGAATTGAAGTTGAACTTACACACAAGATTTGAATTTCAGCCCACAAAGATTGAAGTTCCAAAAAGTGGTCTCTCATGTAAAACTAATAAAAAAATTTGGCTTCAAACCAAATACCAGTAGCAAAAGTGGCATGTGGGTGAAATTTTTAGGGGTGTTTACATATATATCCGTCCATAAATAAATATTTACTTTTCATTGTCCACAACTTTTTGTAACTATAATATTAATATAAAATAAAAGAGATTTTTAATTTTAATATTAATATTTGGTAATTATCAACTTCCTAAAATGAAGGTAAACTTAATATTGATACTAATATTTGGCGAAAATTTATTGCCTTAAATAAAGAGAATCAATCAATGCTTAAGCTGATATGTACTAAATATGGCATAGCCTAAAAATACTGTCCTACTACTTTCTGCTAGCTAAAATTAAGGAATAAGATATTTGGTTCTACAATATAGTAATTTAAACATTATCCATAATTAGTGCCAAGAAAATGTGATGGCAGGCTCCAAACGAATTTTTTGAGAAATTTATATTTTTTTTAGAAAAAAAATTTGAAAAGCTTTGTAAAAATTACTAAATTTTATGTATCACATACAATATAAATAATAGATGTAAAAATATTAGAAAATTAACAATATTGTATACACACCACATATAAATAAATATACGCACACACATATCGTTACGCATGTATAATTTATATTTTAAATATATAAATATATTTTAAATATATGACAATATGTATTTAATTTGTATGTCAAGTATACATAATATTTACACCGTAAAAAAGTACAACTGATGTTTGTTTGTGTGTGTGTGTGTGTGTGTGTGTGTGTGTGTGTGTGTGTGTATATATATATATATATATATATATATATATATATATAGAGCTTTAATGATGATCGGTTTAAACGAGTAACCTAATGTCACATTTCCTTAATTCTAAGCTTTATATAACTCATATTCCTTAAATTAAGGGATAAATACCTAATACTAAATATATATTCAAAATATTTAAAATATATTTTAAAAATAAAAATTGGTTATGGAAAGAAATAAACAACAAAAGAAGTACAAAAACAGTAATTATTCTTTCCTAACGGTTATGTGGCGCAATTTTCCCAAATTTTTACCATTCTAAATGGTGATTTGCATGCATGGGCTTTTGTTTATGTCATTTAAGATTTGACCTCATCTTTTGAATTTGTGCAAGAATAGCTGTATTCAACAAGTTTTGATGAACGTATTGTTTAACCGTAATTTTGTTTTGTTAGGTTAAGTTACAATTAAATTTATAGAGCGGAGTCACGGTCAATAATCGAGATTAAATGCTCTTTATGAGAAGATATAAATGACAGTAATAAATACGAAGAAATAAAGATGCAATCAATGCGATATAATAGATGAATATTCGAACAAAAAGGAACCGTGCTCAGGCCGTATAGACTTGATCAAATTCCCTTCCTCGTACTCTTTATGATATTCAGTCAATGGAACAATAAATGAGATCTTTCGATTATCAGCAGTAGTAATAAATATTCACTGGAAATAAAGAATTGAATGCTAGTAAATAGTTTGAATACAAGTGTATGTTCAGAGAAGCATCCCCCTATGCTTGCGACTCAGATTACAATATATAGATAACTATGTGTCCGTTCACAAGCAGTTGTAACTCCTTAGTCGAGCAGTTGCGTTGTCTATGGATAAGATTTCTATTTTGAACTGGCTTGATTGATGAGCTGCGACTTTTCTGGCCGTGGCGACTGTTCATCTGTCAGTTGTAACTGTTCATCTTCGATTCTATCCATTGCCTTTATGTCCATTCACAGCCATGTGTCGTCTATACGTCGTCCTACGTGGATGCTTAGTCACCAACTTTGGTGACGACGGATTTAACCCAATACAGATAGTCCCCGCACTACTCGGGCAGAGAATCTGGTCGAGGAGTGGAAAGCGAGTTTTGGGCGGGAAAGAACTTTTTGGAATTTATCCCAAGTAACATATTTGAATCCTTGTACTCGTATTTGGATGCTGCTCGTTGAACCTTTCATAGGCTTTTGATTGAGTGACGTTTTATCAGTATGAGCATTAAATGTTCCGCTAAAGACAAAACGTGCAAGTTGTCAATTCCATTCCACTTTTTACTGAGAAAGTAACTGTTGCGCGTTCCGAGACTGCAGGTGTGATGATTAAACTGCGCCTACTCACGTCTCGCACGTCCCAAGGCAAGAAACCGTCACTCCGATTTTTATTTCGTTATTTTCTTTAACAGCTGGATTTATTCACTCCTTGCGTGGATATTCGCCACGTGTAGGGCGGATTGGGCTTTACCAACTCTATAAATAGGATTTCCACCATCCTAAATCCTTTTACTGAATTCCAAATCTTATTCGAACCTTCAAAGTTTCAAAACGCCCTTTTAGAATCCTCTAAAATGCAGAAAGTTCTTCCAATTGTCTGGTTCAAATGTCTCCAAAAGCTAAGAAAAGCTTGAATATGGATGCTGTGGCTACCAGTTCTTCAGCGGCAGCTGGTCAATCTACGAGTTCTCCGACTTCAGTCGCTGACGTAATTCCGAAAATCTGGGAAAATCTTGAAAATGACTGTTCGGTCAGCTCGTTCAGTCATTATGGCAACATAAGGTCGTGGTCTTCAAGTCGATTTAAGAGTTCGATTACCCCTGACCTTTTGCCTAAGGTTAAGGAAGATTGCGGCTGGAATGATGATGTTGTAGTTTCTTGCCCCTTTCCGACAGAAAATATTACTTCTACGAGGACTGGGTGGACGGCTATATCTACATATCCATTCACAATAGGTCACACGCTCCCGTTGCATCTTGTTGTAGAGGACATTTGTAAATATTATCTTATCTGCCCGGGGCAGCTGTGCCCGAGTATTTATAGGATTGTTTCTTTGTTACAATGGTTTGCCGACGAGACTGAACAGGACTTTAATTTTAAGCATTTCGTCTCCTTGTATAGCCTTCAGGTCGCGAGAGACGGATATATCAATGCCCGTATGAGGGGAAGGAAAGCCCTAGTGAGCAAATCTGAAGATACAAGGGATAGAGGTTGGATGCATAGGGATGTCTATGTACAGTCCAAGCTCCTCACACGTGGCAGCAAAACTAATCTCCGCAAGGTGTGGAACAAAACTCGTAAGTCCCCGAGCCTTTGTATTGAATATCCTCCGAATTACGTATCTGCACTTTCTAATTTTCACTCTTTGTTGGTTAGCTGACAAGATTCCTTACGATGGTCTGATTTCTGAGGAGGAACTGTCTGCATGGGTTGAACCAATTCTGGTAGAGTTCACTCACGAGCAGAGGCAGTGGTCTCACTATGCTTCCTTGAAGCATTTATCCAACCCCAGCACCCATGGTAAGCTGATTACTCGACTTCCTGCTAACTTATGCAGAACTCATTACGGTATTAATATGCCTTTATTCTCAGGTCTAGGTACTGGTGGTAGCTATTTCCCTGCTCCTCCTCCTGAGGAAGTGATTGTTGATCCTGTGGCCGAGATCAACGAGGAGGCGGCTGCTATTCTCTAGACTGCTGCAGCTATCAAGGCCAGGGAGGGTGGCGAGGAGGTCCTCGCGAATTTAAAGAGAAAGAAGTCTGACTCGGAAAAGAGCAGACCCAAGAAGAAAACGAGGACAGCCCGTAAGACCCCTCAGCCTTCCGAGAAAACAGTCGAAATCAATACTGCTGCTGCTGATACGCCCAAGTCTGGGCAAGAAAGTGTTAGAAGCTCGGCGGCGGCCCCTGAATCTGCTGAGCCTGTAATTTTTGACATTTCAGATTCAGATGCTCCCGATGTGAGCTTGACTCGGAGGAAGAGGGCATCTCTTCGGGGTGATAAGAAGAAGGACATAGAGACTTCTTCTTACGCTTTCGAGGAGAGTCCCCGAGTCGTTGGTGAGAAAGGAGATAGGTCTGGGGAGGTAGGGGAAGAGGGAGTGCGTGAAGACTTTGCTTTTTTCCCTGAAGGCCCAGAGTTGGATGAGTCTGTACGGGTTGGTGGCCAGCAGGGTGAGTCTGAGCAAGTCAGCCACAGGCGGCCTGGTAAAGAGCCGGTGAGGGAGGAGGATAAGGAGGAAAGCGAGGAGGTTTGTGAGCAGAGGAAAACTGAGGGGGAGGATGAACCTCGGGTTTTTCATTATAAAGATATGATGAACTTGGCTGGTGATGGGGTGGCGCCAGTTTATCTGCAGGAGTGCGACACTCTGGGCCCCGACGAGGCAGGTGACATCGAGATCTCTCGCACTAAGCTGACTAGGCGAGTATCTTTAGGAGGGAAGGTTGGGGCGTACTCTGTCAAGGGCATACGCCACAAATTTGGTCCTCAATATCCCTCTGAGCAAGCGAGGGAGCCCAGGCCGTGCATGAGGGAATGTGACTTCTCCATTTCCCCAGACACAGATTTTTTGACGAAGCCTGGCCACTTAGTCAAAGTGATGTCCAACCTGATTGGTCCTCGAGAGGAATGGAACATGCGCAGTATGAGCGACGAGCAGCTGGCTTATGCAATCGCTGAAGATACTGCTCGGGTAATGTTTTCCCCCTTTACTCCTTTACTTTTATTGATACCTTAGTTCTAATTACTTACACATTTTTACTTGCTGCCAGGCAAGCATGATGGCTGCCGAGATCATGTTCCGTTCCAGGCTGAATAATCAGGAGCAAGTACTTGGCCTTAAGAAAGATCTTTTGAAAGCTCTTCGGGACAATAAGGCTTTAAAAGAGGAGAAGCAAGCTCTGATCGGGGAGAAGCGGGTCCTGGAGGGGAGGCGTGGCTTCTTTGAGGATAAGATAGACAGGTTGGAGAAATCCAACACTGAGGCTAACGACAAGATAAGCGCACTCCTCGAGGAGAGGGACCGTCTTCTGGATGAGAAGGAAAGGTTTGCGTTATCCTTTGAAGACCTGAAAGCGAAGATGGATGAGCAAGGTCGTCAGATTTCCCAACTTGCCCATGAGCTTAATATGAAGGAAGTTACTCTGGAGAGTATCCGCAACGCTTCCGACCTGATGTTGAGGAACATGAACAAAGCTGAAGCTGAATCTCAGGCTGCTCGAGGAGAACTACAAGAGGCCAAGAATCGGGCTGCGGAATCTGCAAAGGTTCAAGAGCTATTATCGAAGGAGTTGGCGAATTTGCGGGATCGTTATACGATCGACTCCAAACTGGAAGCTCTTGAAGCCAAAAAGAAGTTGCTTATCCAAATGCAGCGCGGCCAGATTAATGTCGACTTAGTCCTTGATCAGACCATAGCAGCCATCATCAGTGTCAAGCAAGTCTTGGGTATGGAAGTGGGGGCTGACGACGATGATGTCGAAGAGGACGATGAAGGCAGTGAGGACAATGAAGATGAAGAAGATGAAGATTTGGGTGGGGATCTGACTGATGGAGCTAGTGCATCAGGTCAGGATCCTGGCCAAAATGACGATTGATGCCTCATCTAGTCCTTCTTGTAAATTTATTGGCTGGCGCCAACTCTGAATATTTGTTAACTCATGAATGAATGTATATTTTGGCTATTTCCTTTTTTTTCTGACTGGTCGAGGCTTGACGACCATTTTTGGTCTTTCAAGTTTCGCTTATATGAATGTTGTTGTTGTTTATCGCTTAATGAGGTTTTCAGAGGTCAAGATTATGTTTCAAATCTTAGTGTCTGAGTTCCCTTTTTGGTGTTAATCTGCGCAGATGTTTTGAAATAAAATCTATTCATAACCAGGTTAAGCTACCCTTAGTTAAGATGACTGAAGTCAAGCCCCCTAGGCTGGACGAAACCAGGCCGTTTAGGCTGACTGAAATTTGGCCGTGTAAGATGGTTTTGCGATAAACTTTGCTTATCATATTTGACAATTGAAAGTTTTCGCAGAAAAAAAAAATTGGTTTGGTTAAGGTTGCCCTGTTATTTTTATTGAAAAGGACAAGTAACCCAATGACCAGAACGCAGGATTGTCTGGTCGTAAATCAGAACACAAGATTGTCTGGTCGTAAAGTTGTGGGATTTGAGCGGATACTGGCCGCGAAATGCAGAAAATAACGCAGCGCAAGTGAAACAGTTCTGTTGAACTTACTTGATTTTGCTTAGCCGTGCTTTTAGCGAATGACCTTGCTCTGCTCGAAGATCACCTATGTTATCCGGGACTTTGGCCTACTGGGGCCCTTGCCACCCCCTGTTTTTATGTTGAAATTTCGTAATTTCAGACATGAAAAGACAATGGGTGAAGCGCTGAATCAGAGAACACATATAACCAAAAGAGGAGTGTGTCCGTTGCGGGATTTGAACCCACAGCCGCGAAGCACGAGGACTTCGAGCTCTACCAGTTGAGCTAAACGGATCTGGCCTTTTAAAGACCGTTAGTACCATTTAGACAAATATAAGAAAACAAAGCAACTTAAAAGAGAACGAAGGCAGGTAAGCGACATAAAATAGATAGAAATACTAACCCCTGTACCACTTAGAAGTAGTACCTCTTCAAGTGAGTCACGTTCCAACTGCTGGGTAGAAGCGATCCATCTGGTCGTGCCAAACGGTACGAGCCCTTACCAACGGACGCAACCACCTTGTAGGGACCCTCCCAGTTTGGACCAAGTTTGCCAACGTTTGCCTCTTGTGTATTCTGGGAGATCCTACGCAATACAAAGTCCCCGACTTCGAAATTACGTAGCCTCAGTCCCCGATTATAATATTGCTCTACTCTTTCTTTCTGAGCCACTACTCGTATAAGTGCTAATTCCCTGCGTTCTTCTAGAAAATCCAATTCCTCGGAGAGGTTGACTGAATTAGATTCTGCAGTTGCATGGGCATATCGTAGACTTGGCTCGCCGATTTCGACTGGAATCAATGCATCAGAACCATATACTAAAGAATAGGGCGTCTCCCCGGTGCTCATTTTTGTGGTTGTTCTATATGCCCAAAGGACCCCGGGGAGTTCTTCCACCCAGCACCCTTTGGCCTGCTCGAGACGCTTCTTGAGTGAATCCACTATTATCTTGTTGGTCGATTCCGCCTGCCCGTTTGCCACTGGGTGATATGGGGAGGAAGTAATCCTTTTAATATGCAGATCTTCAAGGAACTTTGTGACCCTCTGACCAACGAATTGGGGACCGTTATCCATGACAATCTCTTTGGGTGCTCCGAATCGACAAATGACATAACGCCACAGGAAATCAACTACTTCCGTTTGACGTATCTTTGAATATGCTGCAGCTTCAACCCACTTTGTAAAATAATCAGTAATTATTAACAAGAAACGTACCCCTCTGGGTGCAGTGGGTAGTGGCCCAACGATGTCCATTCCCCACTTCATAAACGGCCACGGGGAGATGATTGAATGCAAGGGTTCCGCTGGTTGATGGAGGAGATGCGCAAACCTTTGGCACTTATCACACTTCTTGACAAACTCGTTAGTGTCTTTTTCCATTTTGTCCCAATAATAGCCTGCTCGTATAAGTTTTCGCGCAAGCGCCTTTCCTCCCAAGTGATTTCCACAGCATCCCTCATGAACTTCCATCATCACATACTCTGTTTGGCTGGGACCTAGACATTTGGCAAGTGGGCCTGCAAAAGTCTTACGATAGAGGGTGCCATCTATAATTGTATACATGGCAGCTTTCATCCTCAGTTTTCGAGTAGCCTTAACGTCCGATGGTAGGGTTCCATGCAGTATATAATTGATTATTTCATTCCTCCAATCCCAAGTCAGATTGGTCGAGTTGACCTCCATTGCGTCTTTATCGATTGTTGTACACAGGAGATGAGCTACGGCCATTGAACCTGCTGCTCCAATCTCTGCGACTGAACCCAAATTTGCCAAAGCATCGGCCTCATGATTTTCCTCTCGCGGGATCTGTGTGGCTTCCCAATTGTTGAATTGTGTCAGCAAACCAGTAACTCGGGCAAGATACCTTTGCATACGAGACTCCCTTGCGACGAAACCTCCAGTTATCTGGTTGACGACCAGGGCGGAATCACTCCTAAGATGAATTCTGTCCGCTCCATAATCTCGAGCCAGTTTCAATCCTGCAATTACGGCCTCATATTCGGCCTCATTATTAGTAATAAAGGGACATTTTATGGCCTGTCTAATGGTCTCCCCCGAGGGAGTGGTGAGGACTAAGCCTAGCCCTGACCCTTTTACGCTCGAGGACCCGTCGGTGTGCAAGGTCCAAGTCCCCGACTCCGATCCGGCGAAAAGAACCGCCTCACGTTGAGCATCAGGGTACATGGTGGCGCTAAAATCTGCGATAAAATCTGCTAGAGCTTGAGATTTTATGGCTACCCGGGGTTGATAAGATATATCAAATTCACTTAATTCTACTGCCCATTTTACTAGCCTGCCCGAGAATTCAGGTTTGTGTAAGATACTGCGCAAGGGGAAGGTAGTAACTACAGCTATTGAGTGACTTTGAAAATAAGATATTAATTTACGGGCAGCGATTACCAATGCTAGTGCTAATTTTTCCAAAGGTTGATAGCGGGTTTCAGCATCTAATAAGGATTTGCTAATGTAATAAATTGGTAGTTGCTTACCTTTGTCTTCTCGAACCAAAACTGCACTTACCGCTGACTCAGACACGGCCAGGTAGAGCAATAGTTGTTCACCTGGTTGTGGCGTTGAAAGTAAAGGCGGGCTTGACAAGTACCGCTTCAAATCCTTAAGTGCTTGCTGACATTCGGGGGTCCATTCGAACTCCTTGTTCAGTTTCAGCACGTCGAAGAAGCTTTTGCACCGATCAGATGAGCGGGAGATGAATCTCCTCAGCGCTGCTACTCTCCCGGTTAGCCGCATTACGTCTTTTCTGTTATGAAGTACGTCGGGGATAGCTTCTACGCTTTTATCTGGGCGGGGTTCACCTCGATCCCTCGCTGGGAAACGATGAAACCAAGGAATTTCCCTGAACCCACTCCAAATGCGCATTTCTCCGGGTTGAGTTTCATGTTGTATTGATCAAGGATTCGAAAGGCCTCCTCCAAATGAGCTAAGTGATCCTCTGCCCGTTTGGATTTGATCAGCATGTCGTCGATGTAAACCTCCATGGTTTTGCCAATGTGGTCGTGAAACATCCGGTTGACTAACCGTTGGTAAGTAGCACCTGCATTTTTAAGTCCAAAAGGCATTACTTTGTAGCAATACGTACCTCGGCAAGTAATGAAGGACGTTTTCTCCTGGTCGTCGGGATTCATCAAGATTTGGTTATAGCCTGAATATGCATCAAGGAATGTAAGCACCTCGTGCCCGGCCGTCGCGTCGATTAGTTGGTCAATTTGAGGTAGTGGATAAGAGTCTTTCGGGCAGGCTTTGTTCAGATCAGTGAAGTCGATGCAGACCCTCCACTTGCCGTTCTTCTTTGCCACTACGACCACGTTGGCCAACCAATCTGGATACTTGACTTCTCGGACGGAGCCAATCTTGAGCAAGCGGTCAACTTCGTCGTTTATGATCTGGTTCCTGAATGCTCCTTGCTGGCGCTTCTTTTGCTTCACTGGGCGGTAGTATGGATCCACGTTCAACTTATGAGAGATAATCTTCGGGGAGATTCCTGTCATATCTTCGTGTGACCACGCAAAGGTGGTGTGCCGCTCCTTGAGGAAGTGCAAGATATCTTTGCGCAAGTCTTTGTTTAGCTCTGCTCCCAAATATACTTTCCTTTCGGGCATGTTGTCGAAAAGTTCTTCTGGTTCCAAAGCTTCAATAGTTGGCGCGTACTCTTCTCGTGCATCCAATTTTGATATGAATTCCGGGACTTGGTAGTTTGATGCTTCATTGCTTGATTCTGATCCCGGGTTCTTTAATTGCTATTTTGCTTCCTCGGGGAGCTTGACTGCGACTGAGTAGCAATCTCTAGCGCAACGCTGCTCTCCCCGAACTTCTCGTATTCCCCACTCTGAAGGGAATTTCATCACTTGATGATAGGTTGACGGGACTGCCTGCATGTCGTGTATCCATGGCCTCCCAAGGATTATGTTGTAGGCCATGTCCCCCATCAATGACATGAAACATCGTGCGTCTCATGACGCCTTCGACCAGGGTCGTCAGTGTAATTTCTCCCAACGTTTTCTCGCTGGAATTGTTAAATCCTGAGAGAACGCGAGAAATTGGTACAATCCCATCGTATAGTTTCAGCTGCTGCACGACCCGAGACAATATGATGTTTGCTGAACTGCCTGGATCAACGAGTACTCTCTTGACGTCGAATTCTTCCAATCGTAGTGTTATCACTAAATCGTCCATGTGAGGAAATTGCAAGCCATCTGCATCCGCTTCTTCAAAAGTCATCGTATCCTCAAGTCGCGGTCGTTTGGTCTTTGTAATAGAGACTTTGGCGTATTTCTTTGCTGTGTATGTGACTGCATCAACCTCAATTCCACCAGAGATGACGTTGACTGTCATTTTTGGAGATGATACTCGGGGAGGTCCTGATTTGTTTTGCTGGGCCTTCGCGTGAGTTTGCTTCCCTTTTTCTGTCAAGTACTCCTTGAGATAGCCCTGTTTCAACAAATTAGCAACTTCGTACCTTAGAGCCTTGCAGTCATCCGTTGTGTGGCCGTGATCGCGATGGAATTCGCACCACAAGTTTTTGTTGCGTTTGCTGGGGTCGCCCTTCATATCCTTAGGCCATTTGACCTTTTCGCTCATCTCCTCGAGCACTGCTACGAGTTCGACTGCTCCGATGTTGAAGACGGGCAGGGTTGGAATCCCACTAGAAGTTGAGGTGGAATCATTGCTCCTTGCCAGGCCTTTGTTGTTGCGACCTCGTCCGTTTGAGTTGTTACGCGACCGACTGGGATATGGCTCGTGCCGTGCATCTGGCCTATCTGTCTCGATCTTTCCCCCAGCGCCATTGGTGCGAGTTTGGCTTCGTCCTCGGGTACCTGTGCCAATCAATTTATCTTCGTCTATACGTACCTTGGAATTATAACGGTTGTAGACATCCGACCAGTTTGCCGCAGGATATTCTCGCAGGGACTCGTACAACCGCCTGGTCGCTTCAGAGCTCTTGACGTCCAAGCTGTTTGTGAATGCAATAGCCGCCCATCGATCTGGAACTTTGGGTAGCAACATACGTTCGCGCTGAAAGCGATCCACATACTTCCGGAGAGACTCCCCGGGCAGTTGCTTGATTTCAAAGATGTCCTCAACTCTTGTTTCTGTTTTCTGAGCGCCGGTGTGTGCTTTGACAAATAACTCCGCCATCTCGGCAAAAGATCCTATTGAATTTGGTGGCAGCATTGAATACCACCGTAGAGCGCCGTCCGCTAAGGTTTCTACGAACTTCTTCAATTGCACTGATTCGATCTCCTCGTCGGTGAGATCGCTTGCCTTTATGAAATTTCTAAACATCATCAAGTGATCATTAGGGTCAGTTGTTCCCCGGTATCTTGGTATGTTTGGCATTTTGAACGTTTTGGGGATGGCCTTTGGTGCTACTTCTTTCTTCCAGGGCCTTTGAGTATACCGTTGAACGTCAACTTTCTTCAAAGTGGGTGGTGCACCAGGGATCTGGTCAATCCTCTCATGAAGAGAGCGCTGCAGGGCCTCCTGGCTCTTTTTGAACTGCCTTGTGAGGGCCTCCATGACCTCGCTCATTTCTGTTGGCACCGCTGATCCTGCATTCTGATTTTCAGCGCGCCTCGAGGCATGAGAGGGTGAAGCATCTCTTGGACGTCCCATGGGTGGATTTCCTGTGTTTGGCAGGTTCTGTCCTCGTAGACTGTCGATAGCTTCTCGTATCTGCCTGTTGATTTCAGCCTGTTGCCGTATGAATTCAAGGACAGCGTCTTGAGAGTTCCTCGAATTCCCAGGACCATTGGGTCTTCTAGATCCTCCTGGCCCTTGGTCGACGTTTCCTCGGCCAGGATGGCGGCTATTTCTGCTACCTTGCTGACTGTGCTCGTTCTCCTGTTCCGCTGGGAGCACATTCTCGTCCTCTGCAATGGGGATCACGTCGTCGTCTGCAAGGGGAACATCTTGCTGCTCGTCCCCGGCCAAATTCAGGTTTACCTGCTCCGCAGCGTTGAGGTCTTGTTGCCCGTCAATGGGAGCGTTGTTGTGCGAGTTGTTATCTGCCATTTTGACAAAAAGAAAATGAGGAGAACCAGCGAGCGAGAAGAAAACGAATAAAGAATAAAATACGATGAGCGATTAACCTACGGAAGTTATTGACCGGCTCCCACTGTGGTCGCCAAATTGTTTAACCGTAATTTTGTTTTGTTAGGTTAAGTTACAATTAAATTTATAGAGCGGAGTCACGGTCAATAATCGAGATTAAATGCTCTTTATGGGAAGATATAAATGACAGTAATAAATACGAAGAAATAAAGATGCAATCAATGAGATATAATAGATGAATATTCGAACAAAAAGGAACCGTGCTCAGGCCGTATAGACTTGATCAAATTCCCTTCCTCGTACTCTTTATGATATTCAGTCAATGGAACAATAAATGAGATCTTTCGATTATCAGCAGTAGTAATAAATATTCGCTGGAGATAAAGAATTGAATGCTAGTAAATAGTTTGAATACAAGTGTATGTTCAGAGAAGCATCCCCCTATGCTTGCGACTCAGATTACAATATATAGATAACTATGTGTCCGTTCACAAGCAGTTGTAACTCCTTAGTCGAGCAGTTGCGTTGTCTATGGATAAGATTTCTATTTTGAACTGGCTTGATTGATGAGCTGCGACTTTTCTGGCCGTGGCGACTGTTCATCTGTCAGTTGTAACTGTTCATCTTCGATTCTATCCATTGCCTTTATGTCCATTCACAGCCATGTGTCGTCTATACGTCGTCCTACGTGGATGCTTAGTCACCAACTTTGGTGACGACGGATTTAACCCAATATACGTATCATAAATTGTGAAAAATCTTCGTTTGTTCAGCAGTTTTGAAATCAAAACATTGCGCAACTAAAAAAAAATTACAAGTAAATTTCGACGGGCAGAAACTGTGAACTGAATTTTTGAATCGTAAGCTAGAACTTGTATGAAATTTTGATATGTTTCTCAGAATTTGCAAAAATAAATTATTTAATGCAAACTTAAAAAATAAGGTTAAAACTTAATAGCATCACATCAAAGAACCATCTAATGAAATTTTCTGCATTTCAACTGCACGCATTGGATGGTGACATGGCGCAAAGGACGTTAGAAGGCAGGGGTTGATTTTTTTTTTTTTTTTTTTTTCCATCTGATGTTAGCTATCCACTTTGAGGTTCCGAACTAAAAACCGATTAGCACCACACAAATGGTCCGTTGGCAGTTATAAATGATTAAGCCTCCTTATTAGTTTATTTTTCCATTCCAAACCCGAAACTTGTAGGGCTTTGTTAAGATCATTTGGAACCATTTTAAGACTCTTTATTGACCATAAATAAGTATACATAGTTCATATCGATTCAATCAAAACCCTTGCTGATTAGGATATCGCACGCCGCCATGCCCGAATTTTACATAATCCGTCGCTAGCTTGATCGCTTAATGAAGTTAGGAACAAAAATTCATTATCATGATGCCTAAGGTAAATAAGGTCTATGTATTAATCCACTACATCAACTTCCGAGTTCTGATTAATATATCTAAACTTTACATCACTATTTATTAATAATGGTCCCCGACTTGCTATTAAAGGAGGAAAGGAAACACTTCACTCATATCACACCTCCATTGCATTTACTGTAAGAATATGGATCACGGGTCATGGGTCGCTCCAATTGGGCTGATCCGACCCGGTTAGGAGAAATAAGAATATGTGGTTAAAGGAAGTTACCACATATTCCACCACATCTCCTATACTTCCTCCACTAAAGGAATATGCATAGGTGGGGGAGTGGGGAAGATAGTGGGAAGTTACTTTTTTGTTTCTTCCAACTTCTTTATATTATATATAAGAAGAAGAAACAAAAAGGAGAGGAGGTAACTTTTCACTCTTCTTATTATTCCACCAAAAAGACACAAAACAAAAGGAAGGCATTTAGTTGGTGACAATTAAACTTTGTTTCCTAGTGATTCAAAGTAGACTTGGGCAATTGCAAGGTGATAAATACAATCTTCCGCTGTGGTGTTAACAGGAACACAATTCATGTTCCTGTTACCGTTATTAATTTCTAACAATTGGTATCAGAGCCTGGATTAATTGTTCCAACTTAATGCCGATGTTTTATTATTATTTTTTTTGTATGTGTACAAAACATGAAAAGAAAATAATAGACAAAAGTTTCATAGTGGTTGATGAAAATATTGAATGTTAACAGCATAATATAATGTCTGAAAATTAAAATTAGTCTAGCCCATAAAAAATTTTCGACATGATACATATTTTTTTTTGATTGTACTCGTTTGGGGCTTTCCGTTGATATATTATACATCAAAAACGGATTTAAAACGAGTAAGATATGAATTTTTGAAGTTATGCTGAAAATTGGACAGTTTTATAAAAAACTGCGTTCTGTAATTTGATTTCTGCAAATTACTGGTTTAGAATTAAAATATGGGTTATATATTTTCATAATCTACTCGTCACAAGCTTTCCGTTGATATATTATATGATGATAAACGGATTTAAAATGAGTGAGATATGAAGTGTTGAAGTTCTGCCAATAAATGTGTTTCTCTTCGAATGACTTCGTAATAGCCAAACTATTGTGATAGTATACAACCCTTACAGGCATTCTTCTACAAGTTGTGACATATGTTGTCATATTGAATGGTATGTCCATTCTTATTGTTTCATTGTTCCTATTTCAGAAATGGCTGAACAGGGACAAGCTCGACTTGCTCCAAGTGGGAGTGGTATTGGAAATCGAGCAAGAGGACAACGTAGAAGAGTACGTCGTCGTATGACATATTCCCGAGGACGTGAAGTCATAAGGAATGATGTTTCCAGGACGATGCAAAATGTGCTAAGGGATGCAAGGGCTATACGAAGAGAAAGAGAAAAGAAATTTAGAGAGCTTAGGGCTTCACTGGCTGATCAAATTGAACATTATCAGTTTACCCGAAATGCACTAATTGATGCTATTGGCGAAATTGAACTTTATGATTGGGAAGCCTTATCAATTTTAGTAGATTCACTTGGAGAACCTTTAGGTAGCATTTTAACTGATATTTATCACGAGATTTGGCCAAGTGAATCTTTTTGGGTTTATATTCTTAAATTTGAAGCCGAGTGGGAGAATCGTCTCTACAACTACTTGTAATTTATTTTTTTATTAATGAAACTTTGTTATTTGTTTGCAAGATTACATGTCATTTTATTTGTTTAATTTTTTATGTGTGGCAATTAAAAAAAAATAAAAATAAGTATGACATGATATTGAAAATCTTAACGAGATACACACTATGAGAAATGATTTTATAAAATATTAGTTGAACATTTAGTTGTAGATGATGAATGGAAACTTAGTAACCTTTCGATTCTATACTAAGTGTAAAAATTAATATTTTATTTAATTGATTCGCCTAAGTGTGCATATCACATGCGAGAATGATGAGTAATAAATACACTTGCATTATTGTTTCATTTAACAAACTATGGCATCAAAAACTATCATTGCTGACTTAAACAAGGGTGACAAACTAAACGGCGAAAATTATGATATTTGGAGCCGTAAGATGTGGTATGTGCTGGAAGAGCAAGATGCTTTAGAAGCTATTAACCATGTCATGGTTTGCCCAGAGGAGGGTAACACTGCCCAACATAGGAGGGATCTTGAGGCTTACAATTCTTGGAAAAAGAAAGATGCCACTGCACGTGGAATCATTGTAAGCTCGGTTGTGGATGATTTCATTCACGAGTGTGAACAATTCCCTACTACTCATGCCATGTGGGCACATTTGAGAGAAACATATGGGGGTACTACAGTGACCCGCCTTAGACAGCTGACTATCAAATTTGACACTTACAAGAAGCGTCATGACCACAGTGTCAAACAACACCTTAGGGTGATGTCAAACATGATAGCTCAACTCAAAAGTGCTGGTCATATTCTCTCTGATGAGCAGCAGGTTCAGGCAGTGATCCGGTCTCTTCCAAGTAATTGGGAACATCTGAAAGTAAACTTGACCCACAATGACAGCATCAAAACTTTTGGTGATGTTGCTCGCCATGTTGAACTTGAAGATGAGCAGCTTGGTGCTGCAAAAGCTATACCCACTGCCTATGTGGCAGAATCAAGTGGTAAAAAGGCTTCAGGATTCAAGCGTAAAAATGATTGGAAGAAAGGCGGAAAGGGCAAGGAGACTGGTGAGGGACCCTCAAAGAAGAGAAACAAACCAAACCCTAAGAAGGGAATACGGTTCTTTAAGAAGAAAGACAAGAGCAAGATGAAATGCTACAACTGCCAAGTGCCGGGACACTTTGCTCGTGAATGCACTGAGCCGAAAAAGGTAGCATTTCAAAACGCATCTCTAAGTGCTACATTTGTTTCTAGCACTGTTTTATTAACTGAATCTTATCCTGTGTGGATTGTAGACTCAGGGGCCACCGACCATGTGACCCGTGATCGAGAAGCGTTTGTGGAGTACCGTCGAGTTCCATCTGGATCAAGGTGGATATATGTAGGAAACAATGCGAAGGTTGAAGTCAAAGGTCTTGGCACTTGCGGGATTGACTTGCGTGGTGGCCGTACTTTGATATTGCATGACGTCCTATATGCTCCAGAAATTCGACGGAACTTAATATCTGTGTCTGTCCTTCTTAATTTAGGTTTCTGTTTAAACTTTAGTCGCAATGTTGTGAGAATTACTCAAGACAATGTTTTTCATGGTTCTGGACATCTTTACGATGGTTTCTTTGTATTGAGTTGTAATCCTTCTACTTATGACTATTATGTGGACCGTTGTGTTATGGCATGTTCTTCTAGTAATAGAGATGTTGACATTATTACATGGCATGCTAGATTAGGTCACATTGGGCAAGATAGAATGAATAGATTGGCGAAGGAAGGACACTTGAGTTCTTTCTCGAAAATTGAAATGCCAACTTGTGAACAATGTCTTGCCGGAAAGATTACACGTAAACCTTTTGGGAAGGCTAAGAGAGCTGACTTTCCATTGCAATTAATCCATTCAGATATCTGTGGTCCAATGAACGTGAAGGCAAGATCTGGTGCCTTGTACTTCATTACGTTTATTGATGATTTCACGCATTTTGGTTATGTTTATTTGATTTCTCATAAATCCGAAGCACTTGAGTGCTTCAAACGATACATGAATGAGGTTGAGAATCAATTAGACAAGAGTATAAAAACTCTAAGAACTGATAGAGGGCGTGAATATCTTTCAAGACAATTTATTGACTTGTGTAGTGAAAAAGGAATCACCAGACAATTAACTATTCCTTATACACCTCAGCAAAATGGTGTAGCAGAAAGGAGAAATAGAACTCTATTGGATATGACAAGATCAATGATGGCGCAAGCTAATTTACCTATCTCTTTTTGGGGAGATGCGTTATTAACTGCAGCCTATATATTGAATAGAGTGCCTTCTAAGTCAGTTCCTTCCACTCCTTATGAGCTATGGACCGGCCAGAAACCAAACTTGGATTATTTACGACCTTGGGGTTGTGCTGCATTTATAAAAGATTCTTTTAACAAGTTTGGTAAACTAGGTCCAAAAGGCAAGAAATGTATCTTTATAAGATACTCAGAACACTCCAAAGGGTATGTGTTTATTGGTGAATTGGAGGATGGAAGTGTTACTGAAATTGAATCACGAGATGTCACATTTTTAGAAAATGATTTTCCTAAGAAGGGTGAAGTAAAGGATGGAGAGCCTCTTTATGAAATGTTGAACTCAAATGGTCAGCAAGTGTCTTCTGACACATTTGATGATCTAATTGATCAAGAGTATGGTGCTGATCCGAGTGGGAGCTTTTCAATACAAGATCCTTCTTGTGAATCTGAGTTTCAATTAAGAAAGAGTACCAGGAAAGGTGTACTTAAACGTACTTATGATATAGAGGATTATGTTTTCCTGGTATCGGCATCGGAAGTGAATGAACCAAATTCCATTGCCGAGGCTTTATCGAGCCCTGAAAAGGATGAGTGGATGAAAGCAATGAAAGAAGAGTTAGAGTCCATGAGAACCAACAAAGTCTGGGACTTAGTTGATCTTCCGCCTGAGCGTAAAGCAATTAAGAACAAATGGGTTCTGAAAATTAAACGTAAAGCGGATGGATCGATAGAAAGATACAAGGCACGACTGGTAGCAAAAGGCTTTACTCAGCAAGCAGGAATTGATTATGAGGATACTTTTTCGCCAGTTGTGAAGTTTACCTCAATTCGCTTACTTTTAGCTATTGTTGCGCGTTTGGATCCAGAATTACACCAAATGGACGTAAAGACAGCTTTTCTCAATGGAGAATTGAACGAGGAGATCTACATGGAACAACCTGTAGGTTTCATCGTTAAGGGCCAAGAAAATAAGGTCTGTAAATTGAAAAGATCTATTTATGGTCTAAAGCAGTCTTCAAGGCAATGGTACTTGAGATTTCATAAAGAAATGATCTCATATGATTTTACTATGTTTGATGAAGACCATTGCATTTATGTTAAAAGGTCCAATGATATGTTTGTAATTCTTTCTCTTTACGTGGATGATATATTGATGGCTGGAAATAATTTGGAGTATCTAAAGATTATCAAGTCATGGCTTTCAAAGTCATTTGACATGAAAGATATGGGTGAAGCAGACTATATCCTAGGAGTTAAGATCCAAAGAAACCGTTCCAAGAAATTATTGAGTCTGTCTCAAGAAACATATATAAAGAAAATTCTGGAACGCTTTCAGATGAGTGAGTGCAAACCCATGGATACTCCTGTAGCGAAAGGTGAAGCTTTATGTCTTGAAATGTGTCCACAGACGCAAAGAGAGAAGGATGAAATGTCTCGAGTTCCATACTCAAGTGCTATCGGGAGCTTGATGTACGCTATGTTGTGTACTCGCCCTGATATCTGTTATGCCGTAGGTCTAGTTAGCAGGTATCAATCCAATCCTGGAAGAGATCATTGGAAAGCAGTGAAGAGGATATTTCGATACCTGAAAGGAACTGCAGATTATTTACTGTGCTATGGTGGATCTGATTTGATGTTGAGAGGTTATACAGATGCTGATTGGGCTGGTGACTTGGATGAACGAAAGTCAACATCTGGATATGCTTTCTTACTAAATGGTGGGGCCATTTCATGGAAAAGTAAGAAACAAACTTGTATTGCTCTTTCAACTATGGAAGCTGAGTTTGTAGCTTATACATATGCAGTACAAGAAGCTGTTTGGTTGAAGAGATTCTTTGAGCATCTAGATATTGCAAAGAATCCTCAAGGATCGATAATTTTATATTGTGATAGTCAGGCGGCTATTGATTTTATAAAAGATCCTAAGCATCATGAAAAGACCAAACACATTGATACCAAGTATAAGTACTTGAGAAACATAGTTGCAAGTGGTGAAGTTCCAATACAATACATGCCTACACTGAAAATGGTAGCTGATCCTTTTACAAAGGCGATATCTAGAGACCAGTTTGAGAAACATGTTATGGCTCTAGGTTTGCGTAGGATATGACTAAATTTATGTATTGTAGAACAATTTAAATGCTCATCTATATATATATTTTTGAGTTTGTATTAAATCTCATGTGCATGTGATGGAATTTATTTGTGATAAGTGTGTCGAACAAGTCGCGAGATCGGCTCTCTCACACGGGCGATCGCCTCTGACGTCGAGGAACGTGCAGAGATGAGACCAATTGGAACCTTGAATTGTACAAGGTCATAAATAGTTTAAATGGTCGGTCTTGATTAGATTTCAGACTTATGGATTTGTATATCCTATATGACTTGTTTCGTAAGCCAGATGTGAGTTTTTCATAAATTAATGGATCTGAGGATTGTTTGAAGAAAAACTCAGGTTAGACATTCAGAAGTGTCTAGATCAAGATCTGTACGGTGTTTATATATTTAGAAATGAGACACACGCGCCAAAATTAGGCAAGAACACCGTAGCACGTGTTTCATACCATGTGTGCTGATCGACCAATAGGGTAATAGAAGAATGGATCCCTGCTTCTTCATTGTGTGAGACCCTAAGAAAAATCAATTTGATTTTCATTAGAATACCCTTTGACCTTTTACTGTCTCTTGAAGTACAAATCTGTGTTGCTACTTTAGCATGTTACTAATAGCCACGAGTGATTCGGCAATGCGGTGCATGTCTAGGAAAGCAGCTGATTTGGGATGAATAGATTCGAGTAGAAAGGGAAGACAATTAGAATGATTTATAAATTAACTTATATTCACAGGTCGACCATTACATTTGCCATGAGAGTTTCAAGTGTAATTGTGATACTAAGTTAAATAGGAACTCGAGTTCGCCTCAATCGAGGTTGAGGGATCAGATAAGTAGCTACCAGAGTAGCGAATGATGTCTGGGGTATTGCGAGTAATAAGATCCTCATGTTAGTAGTGAATCCTTTTCCGCATGTGATTGGATTTCTTTATGGAGCTATTGTACAACCTTAACAGGTTTAGCTCTTATTAATGCTCGCAGGTCGCACGAACTATTTGCGTGTATGATTTTGTTTTTGTGTTGTGGATCCAGCCCACTATGAGCGAAGTGGGAGATGTAAGAATATGGATCACGGGTCATGGGTCGCTCCAATTGGGCTGATCCGACCCGGTTAGGAGAAATAAGAATATGTGGTTAAAGGAAGTTACCACATATTCCACCACATCTCCTATACTTCCTCCACTAAAGGAATATGCAAAGGTGGGGGAGTGGGGAAGATAGTGGGAAGTTACTTTTTTGTTTCTTCCAACTTCTTTATATTATATATAAGAAGAAGAAACAAAAAGGAGAGGAGGTAACTTTTCACTCTTCTTATTATTCCACCAAAAAGACACAAAACAAAAGGAAGGCATTTAGTTGGTGACAATTAAACTTTGTTTCCTAGTGATTCAAAGTAGACTTGGGCAATTGCAAGGTGATAAATACAATCTTCCGCTGTGGTGTTAACAGGTACACAATTTATGTTCCTGTTACCGTTATTAATTTCTAACATTTACATAATGGGCGTACATTAATTATAAGTAGTACAATTTAGCTAGTTTTGGTGATGAAAGTGTTAGGCTGTTGCAGGATTATGCACCTATCGACTGAAGAAAGTATTATGTGCAAGTCGACAGTAGCTGCCATAAAACTTGTACATTTAGTAGTACTGTGGAATCTTGTATATTAAACACATCCTTGACTGATACAAAGTTATTAGGTGCACCGTTGGTTAGTATTTTGTTCTATTGTACGTAGTATATGAATATGAATTATGAACAGGATCTATGTGTTTAACGTGGCTGTTTCCTTGCAAATATATAAACATAACACTCGTCAACGCACACTTATTCCCACTAAATTTGAGATGTCATACACTAGGAAGATCGTCATAATCTAGGAGTATTAATTTTGAGTCGTCATTCAAAACCAAGAATCACAGAAGTGACAAAATTGCAATTTCCAATTCAAAATGAAAGAAACGAAGCCCAGAAACTGACACAATGTAGCTGAGAAGTAAAACGGTCAATTACAAAACAAGTATCATTAATTGCTTCACTCAAAACATTACTGGACTCTTCTCTTCATAAAACATACAGTGAAAAGGTTGCTACAAATATTTTAATCTTCATTAATGATCCCAACAAACCCTGCCAGGGACCCTCTTTTCCACCCATATATTCACTTATATAAAAGTCACTAATAATTTGTATTGAATCTCCAACACAAAAATGGCTTACACTAATTTGATTATTCTAGTAGTTCAGGTTATGTTGCAAATGACTACTACGTTGGCAGAAGTTCCAGCAATTATAGTGTTTGGTGATTCATCTGTGGATGCAGGCAATAACAACCACATTTCCACTGTTCTGAAGAGCAATTTCGAGCCATATGGCCGCGATTTCTTCCATGGAAAACCAACTGGAAGGTTTTGTAACGGGCGTATTCCACCAGACTTCATATCTGAAGCTTTTGGACTGAGACCATTTGTTCCAGCTTTCTTGGATCCAACATATAATATATCTGATTTTGCACTGGGAGTTTGCTTTGCTTCTGCTGGAACTGGTTATGATAATGCCACTGCTGATGTGCTTGTAAGCTTTCATTCCTGCCTTTTACAGTATGGGAGAAATTTAAGTTATATGCACTCACCGCGTGATATTATTATTTATATTATGTGTATTTAACTAGCACGTAGCAGGTTACTTATCTTGTTTTAAAGGTTATTAATATCACTTATTACAACCAGTTACATATAGTTATCTTTCGTGATTTGTTTTACACTGTTAATCAATGTAAGTTATTTTACTAACGGAAGCACAACTAATTATCTTGTATATATAAGGATATCAAAAGGATTTGAATTTTATTCGAAGCATAAAACGTCCTCTGCCCCGATGGCCGATGTTATGTACAGAAATGGAAGGACACAGAAAGCCCATAACGTCTTCTCTCTTTTTTCATCTTGGGATGAGAATATCATAAATAGTTCTGGTGTTGCCACATTATTTAAAAGTTTAAAATTGTTGGAGAAAAAGTACTTTCTTTACTGTACTACGTAATTACTCCTTTTTACTACTCCTAGTATGTAACGGATTTGAACTTTGTAGAATCATTGTTTTAGCAGAACTTTTTTTCTATCTACGTAGTAACTTTGTTTTGTCTCTTAACTTTGTCGTAAAGATGTCACTGAGTGAGTTCATGCGTGCCCCTAGGTGCCTCTGCTTCTTTTCGACAAGAAAGAGGTTTAACCAGAGATTTACATGGTAAAATGAAAGACACTGTGAATTCCATTGAGTGGTGATTTTCCGAATCTAGTTTAATTTGTACGCTATTGGTTACTTGATTTGGCCAATTTCGAATTCTACTATTAATTCTCCAAGTTTGATAATGAACGTACCTTAGAAGATGAAGAATAACATGGACTAGCTACACATTTGCATATCCAGTGCTTAAATTAGCATCAATCACCATATTCATAAAATAAAATAAAAAATCATTCTTCGGCTCAGTCACCAGAGTAATTACGCTGATACATAAAGCCCTTTCTTGCTTTAGCATTTATGTTAGTAAAAAGTGTCTAATTTGCAGGCATCCTGCTATCAGGAGCAGAGCTATGTAGAGCCGAGAGGGTTCAATTTGTTGAAAGGAGTGGTTGATTAACCAGAGTTAGTGTACAGTTAGCTTAGCATTAGTTATTTAACTGCTGCAGTTAGAAGTTAGTTAGGTTGTTAGAAGTTAGTTAGGTTGTTAGAAGTTAGTTATAAATAGTGAGCTAGGATAACATTGTACACAAGTTTTATATCATTGAATGAAGATATTTTCAGCATCTTTCTCTCTCTAGTTTTTCTCTCCAGCTTCTCTCTAAGCTCATCCTCATTTCTGGAGGATCACCTCAGCTAAGATCTGAGAATTGTTCATGGTATCAGAGCAGGTTGCCAGTGACTCTAGCTGGTAGGCTCGATCAATTCTTCTGCTGTTTTCTGTTACAGATTCAATCACAAACTCACAGAGTACTGTTTGGAGTAAGATAATCTAGATTGCTCAAGCTGCAACAATGGCGATTAATGGAGAAAACTCATCGATCGGAGTATTCGATCACAATCATGTTCTGTATCTCTCACCTTCTGATACTAGTGGATCACTGTCCATTTCTGTTCAATTAACTGGCTCAGAGACATACTCCTTATGGAGTCGAGCAATGAGAATAGCTTTACGAGGAAGAAACAAATTAGGGCTTGTTGATGGATCATGTAAGAAGGAGATGTATGAAACTGCATTAGGAGATCAATGGGAGAGGTGTAATGCCATTGTTCTCTCATGGTTGATGAACTCTGTGTCCAGAGACCTAGTCAGTGGAGTTGTGTATGGATCAAATGCCCAGGCAGTTTGGGAAGATCTCAAGGAGAGATTTGACAAGGTGAATGGATCACGAATTTTCAATTTACATAAGGAGATTGCAACACTAAACCAAGGTATCTCCTCTGTTTCTGCTTATTACTCAAGGCTTAAGGACCTTTGGGATGAATTTGAAGCAATAGTCCCATTCCCTAGCTGCAACTGTGTTAATTCTAAGGATTACATCATTCATATGCGTACTCAGAAATTGTTTCAGTTCCTTATGGGCCTAAATGAGTCATATTCTCAAGCTAGGAGTCAGATCTTACTTATGAGCCCACTCCCAGCTGTGAATCAAGCCTATGCTATGATAATTAGTGATGAATCCCAGAAATCCTTAGCTGCTAGTGTGGGTATTCTAGGTGCAACCCCACTTCAGACAAATGAGAACTATGATCCAACTGCTTTAGTAGCTAGGAGGCCAGGATACAATACCTATCAAAAGTCTAGAAGAAACTATAATGTGCAGTGTGATTACTGTTCTGAGAAGGGACATGTGAGGGAGAGCTGCTTCAAACTGATTGGCTATCCTGAAGGGTGGAAACCTAAATCCAGAAATAGGAATAACACTAATAGTGGATCAGGAGGTTACAATGGGAATGGATCTGGAAATTCTGGTGCTGGAAACTATGGTAAAACTGCAGCATGCAATGCCTACACTGAGAATTCTCTTAGAATGGTGAGTCAGGATCAAGGGAATCCAGGCTATGGAAATCAATGTCAAGGACAATACCCTGGCAGTGGAGAGAATATAGCACAGTACCATCAGCTAAGAAGCTCAGGACCTCAGCACTATGGTCAGAAAGGTGCCTATATGAAGGATGCTGGACCAAGCAACACAGGAAAATCAGCCATGACAGGATCATTCACCAAGGAGAAATATGATCAGATTGTGCAAATGCTGCATCAGTCTGCTGGCATGTCTTCATCAGCAAATCTGGCAGGTACCACTTCTGCTTTCTTAGCAACTAATAATGATCAGGAATGGATCATAGACACTGGAGCTACAAATCATATGACTTCTGACATTCATCTGCTGTCTAGTCACACTGTTCTAGGCTCCAACAGCTGCAAGAAAGTCTATCTACCAAATGGTGATACCTCAGTGGTGACTCATGTGGGAGTCAGTCCTATCTCTAAGAGAAGTACTATCAGAGATGTACTCCATGTTCCACAGTTTAAGTACAACCTGTTATCTGTGTCTAAGGTGACAAAGGATCTAGGTTGCTCAGTTACATTTTTTCCTGACTTCTGCATATTTCAGGATCTCTTGAGTGGGAAGGTGAAGGAGATTGGTAGAGAAAAGAATGGCATGTACCTGCTTCAGTCTCAAGACAATGGGAAGGTTATGAGGAAAGAAGAAGTTTATCATACTTTGTCAGCTCAAGAGCACAATAAAGAAGGAGCAACTAATACTAATGACACTGTAGATATAGCCCTGTGGCATAAGAGATTGGGACATGTGTCCCCTACTGTTCTTCATCATTTGTTCTCTCTGAATAATGAGTCATGCATTTCAGTTGTAAATAGGTGCAAAGTATGTCCTCTTGCAAAGCATACCAGACTACCCTTTGCTAATAGTGGTATTAAGAGTGCTAAACCCTTTGAGTTAGTACATGCAGATGTATGGGGACCTTATGGTACAACTACCTATGATGGAAATAAGTATTTTCTTACTCTAGTAGATGACTACACCAGAATGACTTGGATTTTTCTGTTGAAATTAAAATCTGATGTATGTGTGATATTGCAGCAGTTTATTACTCATGTTAAAACTCAGTTTGATACAGTTATCAAGAACATCAGAACAGACAATGGGACTGAATTTGTGAACTCTGTGTGTGATACACTGTTCACACAGTCAGGCATAGTGCATCAGAGGACTTGTCCCTACACACCTCAGCAGAATGGGGTTGCTGAAAGGAAACACAGACACCTGCTTGAAGTAGCAAGGGCACTCAGGTTTCAAGCTCATATACCTGTCAAATTCTGGGGGCATTGTGTTCTAACAGCAGCCTATCTAATAAATAGAATGCCCACTTCTGTCCTTGGAGGGGCCTCTCCTTTTGAAAGGTTATATGGAAGAAAACCTTCTATTCAGCATCTAAGAACTCTAGGCTGTTTGTGCTATGCTAAGAATCTTCAAGAGAGTGACAAATTCATGCCTAGAGCTCAGGCTGCAGTACTTATGGGCTATTCAAACACCCAAAAGGGGTACATTCTATATGATCTGGCACACCACAGGTTCTTTGTCAATAGAGATGTCCTATTCAGGGAAACTGAATTTCCTTTTCATCACACTCAGTCCACCAGCCAGACTGTTCCTATATCTGATCCTGGAGCTGGAGATCCCTATGGACCCTTATGTGAAGATCCTTTCTTATCCAATCCAGAGCACTGCATCCATCCTACAGCTCCAGATCAGGCCATAGATCTTCTGCACCTAGATAATGATCACTTCTCTGAGCCACCTACACCTGATGATGAACAGGATCAGGAGTTGGCTATAGCTGAGGAACCAGCAGCACAACCAGCAGCACCTCCTTTACCCAGTCCTGCAGCAACTCCAAGGCTGTCTACCAGGACCAAACAACCCCCTCTCTGGTTGAAAGACTTTGTGTCTTTAAGTTCTACTCACTCTCTTCCTTATCCTATCTCCAACTATGTTTCTTATGACAAGTTGTCTTCACCTTACCAGGAGTATATTACTGCTTTTTCAGCCTGTACAGAACCTAAGTCCTTTGCTGAAGCTAGTAAGGACCCTAGATGGGTAGAGGCTATGCAGGCTGAGATCTTAGCTCTAGAGAGCAATAATACTTGGGAGATTGTCCCTTTACCTAAGGGGAAGGTTCCTATTGGGTGCAAATGGGTCTTTAAAGTCAAGTATAAGGCCTCAGGTGAGGTGGAAAGATACAAGGCCAGGCTTGTGGCCAAGGGGTACAGCCAGAGAGAAGGCATTGACTATCAGGAAACCTTCTCTCCAGTTGTGAAAATGGTCACTGTTAGGACAATTCTGGCTATTGCAGCTGCTTCCCACTGGCATATTCATCAAATGGATGTCTATAATGCTTTCTTGCAGGGTGATCTCTTTGATGAAATCTATATGCAGCTCCCTCAAGGATTCAAGAGTCAGGGGGAGAAGAAACCAGTATGCAGACTACTCAAATCCTTGTATGGTCTAAAACAGGCACCTAGGCAATGGAATGCTAAACTTACTGAAGCACTGCTGTGTATGGGGTTCAAACAGAGTCACTATGATCACTCTCTATTCACAAAAAGGTCACATGCTGGTATAGTGGTAATACTGGTGTATGTTGATGATATGTTGGTCACTGGAAGTGCACTGAGGCTGATAAATGAAGCAAAACAGGCTCTACAAGAGATATTCAAGATGAAGGACCTAGGAGAGTTGAAGTTTTTCTTGGGCATTGAATTTGCCAGATCAAACAAAGGGTTGCTGATGCATCAGAGGAAATATACTCTGGAACTGATATCAGAATTAGGATTGGGGGCTGCTAAACCAGCTGCTACACCACTTGAAATGAATGTGCAATTGACAACAAGGGAATTTGATGAGTTCATAAAACCTGCTGGTGCTACTGAAGATAAACTACTTCCAGATGTTACTTCCTATCAGAGGTTGATAGGGAAGTTACTATACTTAACTGTTACAAGGCCTGACATTGCCTTTAGTGTGCAGACACTCAGTCAATTCCTCAATCAGCCCAAGAAGTCTCACATGGAAGCTGCTCTAAGAGTGGTAAGGTATGTGAAGAATCATCCAGGACAAGGAGTTCTTCTAGCCAGCAACAGTCAACATACTATCACAGCCTTTTGTGATGCTGACTGGGCAGCATGTCCAAACACAAGAAGATCTGTAACTGGCTATTGTATAAAACTAGGTGAATCCCTGGTATCCTGGAGGTCCAAGAAACAGTCTACTGTGTCCAGAAGCTCAGCTGAAGCAGAGTATAGGAGTCTGGCATCCACAGTAGCTAAGTTGGTGTGGCTGGTAGGCTTAATAAGAGAGGTGGGGTACAAGGTGGATCTACCAATCAAGGTGCACAGTGACAGTAAAGCAGCTATGCAGATTGCTGCCAATCCTGTGTTCCATGAAAGAACAAAACACATTGATATAGACTGTCACTTCATTAGGGAAAGGATACTGAATGGTCTAGTAGCTACTGAATATGTTACAACAAGAGAGCAGCCTGCAGACTTATTGACAAAGGGATTGAACAGGCTGCAGCATGAGTACCTGAGTTCCAAGCTAGGTGTGTTTGATATCTTTACACCACCTAGCTTGAGGGGGAGTGTTGAAAGGAGTGGTTGATTAACCAGAGTTAGTGTACAGTTAGCTTAGCATTAGTTATTTAACTGCTGCAGTTAGAAGTTAGTTAGGTTGTTAGAAGTTAGTTATAAATAGTGAGCTAGGATAACTTTGTACACAAGTTTTATATCATTGAATGAAGATATTTTCAGCATCTTTCTCTCTCTAGTTTTTCTCTCCAGCTTCTCTCTAAGCTCATCCTCATTTCTGGAGGATCACCTCAGCTAAGATCTGAGAATTGTTCACAATTGAATTGTCTTTGTCGTAAAATTGTACTGCAAAAGTGAATATTTTTATATATTAACTTTTAATTCCCTTGGCGAAAATAAAGAATCTAATTTAGCGGCAAAGGGATTCAAACATTCTTAGCTCTACGACTGTTTGCTACGACATGTTAAGTTACATTTATGTTGCAACAGTTATTTAAAATGTCATCCAAGTTAAATCATAGTATTACTTGCGGCTATTTTTCTTCGCAGGGTGTGATACCTTTGTGGAAGGAAGTGGAGTACTACAAGCAATATCAGAAGATACTAAAAGCATACGCAGGCAAAAGGAAAGCCAAATACATAATAGAAGAGGCACTATATTTAGTCAGCATAGGAACAAATGATTTCTTGGAAAACTACTACTCAATGCAAAGCAAACGAGCATCTCAATTTACAGAAGATCAATTTCAGGCTTTCCTTCTCCAACTTGCTGAGAATTTTGTGAAGAAAATTTATCAAATGGGAGCTAGGAAAATTTCATTAACTGGTCTTCCTCCTATGGGGTGTTTGCCATTGGAAAGAGCAACAAATTATATAAGTGGAAATGGAGATGGATGCAATGAGAAATATAACAATGTGGCTAAGCATTTCAATGTGTTATTGGGTGGTCTGGTTAAGAAGTTAAACAAAGAGCTTCCTGGGATTACAGTGGTTTTTGCTGATGCTTATAATCTCTTGCTACAAATGATTAGAAATCCCTTTTCATATGGTAAGTTCTTTTCTATTTGGATCCCCTTTTGCTCTTTTCAAATTCTCTTTTATTTCCGTAAAGTTCAAATATATTTTACATAATGATTTTTCATAAGGTAATTACCTGTAAATTTCTAAAATGGACGTTAATTAATAACCTGGTAAACATGATATCACAGGTTAAAATTTATTGATAAGTAAAAAGAAATTGGTATATCTACATTATTAGGTCAAGTAACTTAAATCATTCCTTATTAAACATTTTGACAATGCGCTATAGTTTAATTCCTAAGAAGCTATTGACTGTCACATTGACCAAACGTGGAAATTGGAATTACTCTACGTAACATGAGTCTAAAACCTCATTTGGTTGCATTTAATGAATATCTGAATATGTGCGGTTCGAGTATTACGTGCATTTATTTTTATTAAAATTTGACCATTTAATGGCTCTTAATTGATATGAATCATTCAAATCTTGAACAATGCCTTAATATCATTAAGAAGTTATTTGTATGAAGATGATTTTCCATCACCACTCCATCTATAACCACAACTAGCTATAATTGCACTACTACCACCGTCAACCACCACCACCACAAGTACTGTCACCTCCAATCACCACGTCCACCACCACCACCATAAACAGCCGCCGCTAATTATCACCACAATAATCATCTCCACCATCATATCACCACCACCACTACTACGAACCAACGCCGCTGTCATTGCCAACCATTGCCACCTTCTACCAATGACAATGCCAACCAGCACCCGCACCAACCAGTCACTAACAAACAAACCACTGCACCATCACAAATATCGCAACACTGCCGCCATTAGCACCAACTATCATCGTCAGTCCAACCATAGCTTCAAGCAGCGCCACCCACTACTACCAATCACCTTCTCAAACATAGTTGCCTTCACTGCCAACTACCACCACCACTATTACTAACCACAACTTATCAACCACTGCCACTAACCCCTACCACCTCAACTATTAAAACCACCACCACACTTAACCACCACAAATACGAACAATTTTCAATCATTAAAAAGGACAGAGACACTTCCCAACCAGAAAGCAAAGTTCCCACTGATGGCCAGAGAGTACCGACTATCTACTTTCGAATCCCATACAAAAAATTATGTTATTTTAATAATAACTAATAACGACACAGTCTTTCGGTGTTACGACATGGTACTTGAAAATAAGCAGATTATAGATAAATTTTTTCATGCCTCGACTCTCCCATTTCGCGTGCTTGGTTAGATCTCCTAACCTAATGTAATGAGAGAGCACTCTCAAGCCAAGGATGAGTGCCAAAGAGAAAGAGGGGCAAGCTAGTCTAGCTTCAGGTTGCTTTTCTTTCGCACAGAAGTTTCATCCTCCTCTTCGCTCCAGCTAGTGATCCACTTCGATGATCGTTCTTACCCTACAACAACCACCGCCACTAGTCATAATCACCAATACTATCCGCCAACCACCACCTTATTACATGTTACTTTGTGGATAATATATTTGAATTATTTTATACAATATTTATCAATTTCATAAAAGATAACTTATAAACGTTAGATGTTAGAAGAACAAACAATTTTAATCATTCAGTATTTAGATGTTAATGCAACATCGTAATATTCAAAGGATTGGGTCTCAATAAAAGAAAAGACCTCTAAATACCTTCCGCTGCCCCTTCTCCCAGATCTTTAACTTTCTCGAGTGTTTTTATAAACATGTAGAGTTGATGTCTTAAAATAGTCACTCAACTTTGAATAATTGGACATGAAAGTTATCTTTGTTTCATTTATCGTTTAAAAGTCATCTGATGCAATTGACTCAAATAGTCTTCTTCACCGATTTTGACATTTCTAGAGACCGAAAAATGACATGGTATAATATTTTCAGCTTTTTTTCTAGTAAATACTAAAGTAATATCCTAAATAATGTAGGACCCAAAAGCTAAACTAAACCCCACCCGAACTCGACTTGGCTAATAGAGGAAGAAAATTTAAACACGGGAGAAAACACACAGATATAACAAGCATCCATTGCGTAATAGTCTCAGCAAATTCAGATAATGGATCAGAGAGACAAACTTACCCTGTAGTCCTATGCCGGTCATTTCAAATGCTAGGTAGACTACAACACAACAACAGGTTATCACTCTTGACATGTTCCACATATTTGCTTAAAAGAACTGAATCTTAAACAACATAATTTAAAAGACAATATGAAAAATACAAGCTTAAAAGCAGGTAGTTAAGTTCCAAAATTACATAATGTGCACAACAAATCCAGCTCTAGAAATCTCCAAAATTAGCTGAGTTGAATTGACATTCCAACAAAGTTTCTTTTTAGCCGAGTCAGGTTTAGTTTGGATTTTAGTTCCTAAATTATTTAGGATATAAGTTTAGTATTTAATAGAAAAAAGTTTTTTTTTTTTTTTTAAAAAAACATGTCACTCATTTTTCAATTACCAAAAATAATGGATGCATATAGCCATTTGAGCCAACGACAAATAAAAAAAAGATTACCTGCATAATTAATTATTCAAATTTGAGTGACCATTTGAGCTAGCAACTCGAAACAAGTGTTGTTGAGCTTCTAAGACAGGTTTCAGTCACTTCAATTATTTGTCTATTAAGACTGAAGAAGTTAATAGGATCATGTGAATAGGTCTAATATTGATAGTATTATTATACTGTTTTTTATACTTTAATTTTTTGGAAATGATCTTCAAATAGAAGAATTGATAGCTTAAATATTGTATTCACCAATAATAATGCATTAAATATTGGTCACATCAAGTAGCTTAGCGCTTCAAACATCATTTAATTCTCACCAAGTTTCAAGTTTCCCATCTGCCAAATTAAAAGGTTCAAAGTTACTTAATCTTTCGCTATCCCAGTTCATGCATAGATATTAACCATTTATTTTTTCAGATCTTTCGAAACAGAATAGACATTCTAAAATGATTTTGCCACTTATTAGTTTTGTCTTCTTACATCCTTGTTTTTTTGCCTACCGTTCTGAAAACAGGATTTGAAGTCGCAAGTGTAGCATGTTGTGGCACAGGATTATTTGAAATGGGTTACTTGTGTGATAGGCTAAACCCATTTACATGCACAGATGCAAACGACTACGTATTTTGGGATGCCTTTCATGTGACGGAGAAAACAAACCACATTATCTCTGATTTCTTGATGAAACATGTCTTTCGGAAATTTTAATAGCTGCATTAATGTTGGATCATATCTAGGTTTTTATAGATTTGGGACGGTGCGCATAGATTGACTCGATTTAACAAGTTTATTTATTTTTGGTGTGTCGATTCTTGGATAAACATTGCAAGAGTGATGAAATTGTAAAGGAAATACATATATTCGTAATACATTTTTATAGTTCAAGGGTATGACTATAACATCTGAGTAGTAAACATGAATACCTCTAAAACAATTTGGGAATTTTTTCATAAAATAGCAGCTAAGTTCACGGCTCTCAAGAAAGAGAAATTGCAAAGTAAACGCTACTAAGCTTTATAACATGGACATCTTTACTCTAGGTTGGAACAACTTGAGTTAATTAATTCGTTCTATTGTTTGTTCATAAAACTAGCAGAAACATACCTGCATTATAAACGGAGATGGGGATTTTGTTCTTTTTAGAAGGGAAAGGAAGAACATGGTGATGAAATTGAAGAGGGGGTAACGAATGGAGGTAGAGGAAGTTTTGGGGTTGAAATCCTATTTGTTCCTGGAAAATTAACAGAAATCAGCCACATATCCAAAGAACTAAATATAAACATAGGAGGCGGCATATTATGTGTATAATCCATCTATTATACAGTATGTGTTGAACGTGTACAATCTATAAGGAGTATATTACAAATAGAAAATAGAACAGTGATTCTAATTTCTAACTGACTAATTTTTGAAATGATTCCTCCTTTTGGGCTGGCTCATCCTAGATTATGGGACTTCTATATTTTAAAATAGATTTTTATTGGATATATACTTTTTAAAATTTTCCAATTTGCTTATTTTGAAAGTTTTCTAAAGTTGTTTCATTTATGTTAATTTTTATTTAAAATGACTCAGCGCGTAAAAATCTCTAAACAAATAGTAGTAATCACTCAGTCTACTTTATTTATGTACTTTTTATCTTAGTCCTACTCCATAAAAAATAGTCGTATTTTTAAATTTAAAAATAATTTCAAGTTCAACCTTTTCATTTTACTCATTTACAAAGTAATATACAATTATATATACTCATCTTGTTATAGACCAAATGGTTTTCAAAGTCTTCATTTTTTTCCTATTAACCTTATGCCAATCAAACTATGACAAACAAATTAAAGTAGAACGGAATTTTACGGGACATAAGATTATAGATGCAGTTACAAAAGCTTTTAACAAGTGAATGATTAAATGACGAGGAGAAAACAAGCCATTGGACTAAAATATTTACAGAAATTTACGCTAATAATTGCTTTAGGACCTTAATTACATTATATGGTCACTTTTAAAAAATTACTAAATACAATGACATATTTAGAATTTATTACTCCCCGTCCAAAAATGAGTGTCTATTTTTCCTTTTCTATTTGTCCCAAAATGAATGGATCTTTCCTTTTATGACAACTCTTTAAATTTAAGATTTATTTTGGACAATTGGATTTAAAGACACCGGTCCACATTACACACACTTTCATTTTAAACCACATGATTTAAAAGTCTTGCTTATTTTTTAAACTATGTGCCCAGTCAAACCCAGACATTCATTTTGGGACGGAGGGAGAACAATTTTAGACATTTCCTGCTCTCTCTAACACATAACCTTAATCTCTTCCCGTCTTTTTTTCTCCGCTTCTTCCATCCATCCACCTGCCTCCTCCCTCATCTCCGACTGCTCGCCTCATCCCCAGCTGCTTCTGCTCCTCTCCGGCTACTGCTGTGCTGCCTCTGCTGAGTTGCAAAAGGATATTTTTTTTAGGACTTTTTGGTGGATAGGTGATGGTTATTGTGATTTGTGATGGTAGGAGTGATGGTTAATGGTGGTGGTGTGGTGTTTTACATAATTTGGGTATAGTTTGTATTGGGTTGGGTATTTTGTTTTTGTATATTATATGTGTATATGTATGTACATCTTTGTATTTTTTGCATGTGTTCATGTCTATGGGCAGAAAATACATGCAAATCTTTGTATATCTTTGTATTTATGTGTATGTGTATGTCTAATAGAGCACAATATATGTGTATGCCTTTTTGTATATGTTTACACATTTTTGTATATCTTTGTATGTCCAACATATATGTGTATGTCTGATTTTTTTGTTTGTGTGTATGTTAGTCGTATATTTATATAGTTGCAGCACAATTTGTATGTAATATTTGTATATGTTTGAAATCAGTAATTTCAAAGAGTTTTAAATGTATATATGTGTATTTTGTGTGTTTCATTTTTTGATCCAAAAAATAAATAAAATTTTGGCGGCAGAGACTACAGTAGTGGGAGGGGGGACAGTGACCAGGGGCCGAGCCACCTTCAACCAAGGGGGTACAATTGAACCCCTAATTGGTTGAAAATATACACTGGATATAGGATAAAATTTGATATTTTTGGTATATATAAAAGCTATTGAACCCCTCTTAAAATGATGAAAAAGTCTAGTAAAGTATCTAAGGGGTTCAAAAATAGCTTTAAGTCACATAATCAAATTTTAGGTGTGATATTTTGAAACCCATTGCGTAAAATCATGGCTCCGCGACTACTACTAGGGTTTATGGAGAAGTAGGAAGAAAGCCAAAAAAAAAAAAAAAAAACTCTAATTTATGTGATTTATTGGAATTTGTATATTCTATATAAAGAGATATTGTTATGTTTTATAAAGTGTTATACCGTCATATTTGGTGTAATTCAAAGGTTGGCGTTGTATATATGTAATCAGCCCAAAGTATTTACTTGTCTCGTCCTACTCGGTCCATTAATGATCACTACCAGTTCAATGGCTCCTTTTGTCATTGCTATGCAGTTTCGATCTTTAGCTAGTTACAGTTGTTTTCTTTATGCTTTCAAGAATATGGACAAGTTCATCAAGTATATTTTTGTCTGTGTAGTGCTTCGTTGGTTAGGAGTTTTGCCTTATCTAGATCAAGGATTTATAAAAGGCAAATTTTGTATCAAATACATGCTCATGACAAGTAGAGGCAATTCTTGACTTATTTCAAGATATTGCAAATGAGTCGCTCTTACTTGTAAAAAGAAGCGAAGAGATTAAAGAGAAAAAGAAAGAGAGAAACGCAATAAATTATGATGTCTAATTGTCTCCCTCTGTACGGAATTTAATAAAGAGAAGACTTTTAAAACTTGTGATCTAAAATAAATTATAAATATTTATGTGGCTACAAATCATCAATCTTACCATACCACGTACGATGGTTGCTTAACCAAATATCTGAACAAGAATATAAAGAGCATCCAACCACCACCTCCATTTCTGCACAACAGTGAATTATTAGTACATATGTAGCCTCCAAGTTAATGTCCTCTTCCTTTCTTTCGGTGGGTGGTTGGTAGCACGAATTTAGTAATTATGTTGCTCAACCAGATGTGACAATTCTCCCACTCTCCATCATATATATAGTGTAGAATATTATTTTTGGGACTGCAAATGTTGACCTTTTAATACGTACTTCATCTTATTATTATTGTTATATTACAATTAATTCTTTTACGAAAAATATTTAATAACCTTATAACATAAAAAAATACCGTCCAAAGTATTAGTTATCTTTCTCTTAAATGTCTAATTTCTTACTTGTAAAAATAGTACTACATAACAAGTGATTGTAGATTTTTCTAAAAAACATCAAATATTTTAGAAATTTTTAGTTTGCCGAAACAATTACGTTTGACACCGTACGTAAGGTGCTCCACTAATTCAAAAGGTGGGGATATATATGAGCCGCTCCATAAGACCTACACCACGAATAGCACCAAGTACGTGGATGGCCCAGGTTGTTCCTGGTGAGCTTCAAACTATTGGAGTTCATGCGATTAAGAACTTCTGCATATTTTCTAACACTGGATCAACCCTTCGGTTGCATCTTTTTATTTTTGTGTAACCCTTCAATATTTGGTACATATTGATTTGACTAATCGGATTCGCATTGTACAATATATATGATATGAAGTGTTTTCTATTACGGAGCAAATTTCTTTTATTTACATGGCTTAAACTCTAAATTCACAACTAAAAATAAATTCCCATTCATTCACCATATTCTTAGTTTGATTGTGTTTAATCTTTTACTACTAATACTCTGTCTTAGTAAGAATGTTTCCTTATTCTATCATACCTTAAAGAATCACTGTTGAGAGCTGGTTTTGAAGTATGACAAACAGGAAGGACACTGAGGTTCATGAGAAGAACCTAGTCCTTGAGTTGAAGGGCACGCTTGATCGAAAAGATTACGGGTTGCAAATCCCTGTGGAACTAGGAGTAAAGGCGCGTGGTTGAAGACATATCCTAGTCAGACTAAAAGAGGCGGTGTCCAGGCTGTGTCTTTGGAGTGTGAACAAGAGTTATACCTCAACATGGAAAAGAGTTATTGCGAATCTTCAAATACCATAATTAAAGAGGATTCCCAGTAGGACTCAACTAGGGTTGCAAAACTCGTATAAAAGCAAGTAGAAGACATAGCCGAAGTTGGTTTTTCACACAGAGAGTTGAGAGCATATAAAGGCGATCTGAAGAACTATCTACGTGGGAAAACTGAAGAAGACAACTGATTGCATGCAGAGTAATTGAGTCTAGAACTCTTGTCTAGGTCTATCGAGTTGTAAGTTGTCTCGGTTACAAGTATTCATTGTTTTGTCTATTAGCTTATCTCAGAAGCATATGTATTAGGCAAACTACTTTTGTGAATTACTAGAAAAGCTAGAGTGTAGCTTTGATTAGTGATTAGGGTCTAGGGTGTAGCCCCTTGGTTACAGAGTTTGTAATCAGAAACATTGCTCTTGTGTTAGTGGATTCGGTGTTAAAATCCCAGAGTGTGGGTCGTGGTTTTTCTCCCTTGAGCAAGGAGTTTTCCACGTAAAAATCCTTGTGTCTTTTGGTGAGTGTTTGGAGGTGTGTTCTAAGGTAGAAGGCTGCATAACAACGAACTGAAGAACCCTGTTCTACTACTGAAGAACAAGGTTCTTGCAACGAAAATCGGAGGACACTATTCAACCCCCCCCTTCTAGTGTCTCTAGGAGGTGCATAAAGTATAACAAGTGGTATCAAAGCAGGTCTTCTCGTGTAAGGCTAACACCTTGAGAAGGATCAGAATGAGTGCACCACCCACTATTACTGAAGGACAGTCGGTTATGAGGCCTCCACAGTTCAATGGGCAATACTACGCATGGTGGAAGAACAGGATGGAGAATTACATATGTGCTGAAGATTATCAACTCTGGCTGATAGTCTCAGAAGGAAATCTAATTCCCACCAAAATAGTCGGTGAAGGAACCACTGCTACAAAAGAACCCAAACTGAAAGAAGAGTTTGATGAGACGGACTATAAGATGATTGAAAAGAATCACAAGGCCAAGCGGTTGGTCATATGTGGTCTTGGTCCAGAAGAGTTCAATCGAGTATCATCGTATAAGACGGCTAAGGAGATATGGGATGCCTTGCAGGTTGCACACGAAGGAACCACAGAAGTAAAAGACTCAAAAAGAAGAATGTTGAAGAGACAATTTGAATTGTTTACAATGGGTGAAAAGGAGTCAATTCAGGATATGATGACCAGACTGACCATGATCACAAACGAAATGAGATCGTTGGAGATGGAATTACCTGAAGTAGAGATGGTTGACAAAATCCTAAATGTGCTGCCTGAAGCATGGGAACCAAAAATGACAGCCATCATTGAATCAAAGCCCTTGAAATCCATTAAGCTTGAAGAACTGGTTGGAAGTCTGAAGACGCATGAGATGATGAAAGACTCAAAGGCTAAACCTGCAGCAAAGAAGGAAAAGACCCTTGCACTGGAAGCAACAGAAGAAACTGATGACTATGTTGATCTTCAATCAGTGGAAGCTGCAATGGTAAGTGCGTTAAGACAAAAACTCAATCTGGGAAGGTTTAAAGGGTTCAAACGAGGAAACAAGGAGAGCTCTAGTAGGAAGAACATAGTTGACAGTCCTGACTACTCTGGGTGCTTCAAATGCTTCAAGAAAGACCATGCTGTCATGGACTGCCCGATGTGGGAAATAGAATGGAGGAAGAACAGAGCTGCTAAGGAAAAGGAAAAGGAAACCACTAAGGAATATGATACAGACAAAAGGAAGACAAGACGGCCCCCAAACTTCAGAGCAGAGCGAAGGAAAAAGAAGGAAGCTTTCTATGCCACATGGGGACCAACTGATAGTGAGTCGGATCATGAAAAAGAGGCTGAGGATGACTCACCACTAGCACTAGCAGGTATGACAGATGTCAGCTGTGATGAAGAAGATCCTCGAGAATTTATAGGAGGAAGAGATCCATCAAAACCACCAGTGTTCAATGGGACTCATTACAATCACTGGAAGAAGCAGATGAAAAATTATCTACAAGCAACTGATTACAGCTTGTGGCTGATTGTGAAAAGAGGACCTCATGCTCCGGTGAAGAGAGCTGTAAATGGTGTCCTAGTGCCAAAGAAAGTGGAAGAACTAGACCCTCAAGATCTGGACTGGTTACAAGCAAACTCCAAGGCTGTGGGGTATCTAAGAAGAGGACTCACTGAGGATGTGCATGCACGGATACTGGAGTGCAAATCTGCCAAGGAAATATGGAAGAAACTGAAGGAATTGTACATTGCTGACAACATCAAAAAGGACTCTGCTCTTATGGCAACTGATGGAGAGGAAACAGGAAATTCAGCTGAGGTATGTCTATCTGATCTAAAAGAAACTTTACATACATACTCTCCTGAAAATTTAATTCTAATCACAGCCACCCTGATTGAAGGGTATGAAAAAGAAAAACTTGAAAAGGATAACTTAACTGAAGAACTGAGTAATCTTAGAACTAAACACAAGAGTCTCCTGGAACAGAATATTGAACTTGAAGAAACTAATGCCATCTTGAAAGGGCAGACTCTTGTGTCAAACTCTAAAATTACTGAGCTTGAATTGGAATGTAATCAGTTGAGAGAGAGTAAGAATGGTAAGCAAGTTATGAGTGAAGTTCAAACCTTTCTGGAAGATGAATTGAAAAGAACAAATGAGATTTTGCATCAAGAAATTGAGAAAAACAGGATGTTAGATCAAAAGGAAGAAAACTCAAAACTTGAACTCACCAGACTTACAAAATGGAATAAATCTTCAGAGGCAATAAATTGGGTTCTTGAAAATCAAAACAAAGGAAAACAAGGTTTAGGATTCAAGAAGCCCCTGCCCTCATATAATCCTAAAAGCAAATATGTAGGATTACCTTGTAACATGTTATGCACTTTTTGTGGTAAAACTGGTCATACTAAACAAAAGTGTATTAATATTGTCAAGGCAAGAGCCAAAAATAAGAAATGTGTTTTACCCAAATGGGCCAAATAAGATTTGATTTACCCATTCTCTCATAAGAAGGGACCCAAGCTTGTCTGGGTTCCTAAGCTAACCTCTAATTGTCTTGCAGGCTGGAGTGAGGGAGAACAACTCAAGCTGGATTCTTGATAGCGGTTGTTCCAGGCACATGACAGGAGATAGAAGAAATTTTCTCTCACTCGCAGCATTCCAAGGAGGCAGTGTTGCCTTCGGAGGAGGAACGAGTGGTCAGATAGTAGGCATTGGGAAGATTGGGAGATCTCTGGAGCATGTAATTGAAAATGTTTATTGTGTGGATGGTCTTAGACACAATTTACTAAGCATCTCTCAACTATGTGACAGAGGAAACGAAGTGAGCTTCTCCTCTTTAGGGTGCATCGTGAAGAACCTACAGAGTGGAGAAGTGGTGATGGAAGGAAAAAGAGTGAACAACGTGTACAAGGCATCACTGAAGTCCTTACCTGAAAACAATCTGACATGCTTGAATGTGCAAGATAGTGACTCTCAGCTGTGGCACAAAAGACTGGGCCATGCAAGTCTCACTCAATTAAACAAGCTGGCCTCAAAGGAACTAGTTCGTGGATTGCCAAGAAAGAAGTTTGAAAACATAAAAATGTGCGATGCCTGTGTAAAGGGAAAGCATGTAAGAACGTCATTCAAGTCAAAGAAATTGGTCAGCACATCTAAGCCACTGGAGCTGGTACATATGGATTTGTGTGGACCTATGAGAGTAAAAAGCAGAGGAGGAAAGAGGTTTGTGTTCGTGATTGTTGACGACTACTCAAGGTACACATGGACCTTGTTCTTGGCCTCTAAGGATGAAGCTTTTGAGAATTTTAAAGACTGGGCTGGTGTGGTTCAGAAAAGGCTAAGTCTTGAACTCATCAGTATTCGATCAGATCATGGAACTGAGTTTGAAAACTCAAAATTTTCTGAGTACTGTGCAGGGAACAACATAGATCACAACTTTTCTGTACCAAGAACTCCCCAACAAAACGGGGTGGTCGAGAGGAAGAACAGGTCGTTGGAGGATATGGCTAGAACCATGCTGCTGTCAAGTGGACTAGCAAGAAACTTCTGGGCTGAAGCTGTAAACACTGCATGTTACTTGCTAAATAGGTGTTCCATCAGAGCCATCCTTGACAAAACTCCATATGAGTTACTCAGAGGTAGAAAGCCAAGCATTGCACACCTAAGGCCTTTTGGGTGCAAATGCTTTGTTCACAACAATGGCAAGGAACCCTTGGGAAAGTTTGATGCTAGGAGTGATGAGGCAATATTCTTGGGATACTCCACTCAAAGTAAGGCATACAAGGTACTCAACAAAAGGACACAAGTAGTAGAAGAAAGTATGCATGTTGTGTTCGATGAATCAGATAAGGAAATAGGAGAAGATGATGCAGATGATCAGGTGATTGGCTTAAGAAGAGAAGAAAGCATAGATGAACTGGAGGACTCAGATGAAAAGGAGAGCAAAGTTATGTCAGATGAAGGAGTCAACTTGACAGGGGGAACCTCTGATGAAGCTGAAGATCAAGAGAGTCAAGAAGAATCTACTCAAGACGATGCTGCAGGTTCTTCTAATCAGATTCAGATCAAGCCATGGAAACACCAAAGTTCTCACCCTTTGGAGAATGTCCTATCTGAACTGGATACAGGAATTATGACCAGGTCAGCATTAAAGAACTTTTGTGCATTCTTTGCTTTCCTCTCAGCCTTGGAACCAAAAAATGTCAAAGAAGCACTAAAAGATCCAGACTGGATTATGGCTATGCAGGAGGAACTTCATCAATTTGAAAGAAGCAAGGTGTGGCACCTAGTTCCTAAGCCAAAGGACAGATCCATAATTGGAACTAAATGGGTGTTCAGAAATAAGCTGGATGAACATGGCATAGTTAGAAGAAACAAGGCAAGGTTGGTTGTTCAAGGCTACAGTCAAGAAGAAGGAATAGATTATGATGAAACCTTTGCACCAGTGGCACGAATGGAAGCCATTAGAATGCTGATTGCTTTTGCTACATACATGGAATTCACACTGTATCAAATGGATGTGAAGAGTGCCTTCTTGAATGGGTACCTGAATGAAGAAGTTTATGTAGTGCAGCCTCCAGGTTTTGTGAGCAATGAATTCCCTGATCATGTGTACAAACTGGACAAGGCTCTGTATGGTTTGAAGCAAGCTCCTAGAGCCTGGTATGAAAGACTCTCAGGATTCTTGATGAAAAATGGCTTTTCAAGAGGTAAAATTGACAACACACTATTTCTCAAGAAGCAAGGAAATGATCTACTGGTAGTTCAAGTGTATGTAGATGATATCATCTTTGGAGCCACTGATGAGGAGCTGAGCAAAGGTTTTGCTGACCTGATGGGAAGTGAGTTTGAGATGAGCATGATGGGTGAATTGAATTTCTTCCTTGGGTTGCAGATAAAGCAGACACCGGAAGGAACTATGATACACCAGCAAAAATATGTCAAGGAATTGTTGAAGAAGTTTAACATGGAAGGAGCTAAGGAGATGACTACTCCTATTGCTCCTGGAACAAAGCTTGATATGGATGAACTTGGTCCTTCGACAAATGAGACCAAGTATAGAGGAATCATTGGCTCACTTCTTTATCTCACAGCAAGTCGACCTGACATAGTCTACAGCGTAGGACTGTGTGCCAGATTTCAGCCAAAACCTAAGGAATCGCACTTGACAGCTGTGAAGAGAATCCTGAGATACTTGAAAGGGACTCAGGATCTATGCCTTTGGTATCCCAGAGGTGGAACTTTTGAACTAATTGGTTTTGCTGATGCAGATTATGCAGGTCATTTGGTTGATAGGAAAAGCACTTCAGGGATGGCACACTTCTTAGGTCCTTGCTTGGTGTCATGGGCTACAAAGAAACAAAACTCTGTTGCCTTGTCAACTGCTGAAGCTGAGTATGTGGCAGCTGCTTCATGCTGCTCACAATTGCTATGGATCAAGCAGCAACTGGAGGATTTTGGCATCAAGTGTGGGGCAGTGCCCATCTTTTGTGACAACACTAGTGCTGTGAACATTGCCAAGAACCCAGTCCAACACAAAAGGACCAAACACATTGATATTAGACATCATTTTCTGAGAGACAATGTAGAAAAAGGTCTAATCACTATGAATTCATGCAGGACTGAAGACCAAATTGCTGACATATTTACCAAAGCTTTGAACAAGGTGCAGTTCGAGAGGAACAGGTTGGAGTTAGGGATGACCAAAATACACGGATGACCCAGCAGGTAATCCCTGGTGATTGGCTAGTTTAGTAGTAAAAGTGTCTGTTAGGAATTTGTCATTACTATCTGGACTAAATTTGTACTTGAGTAAGTACACTCGTTTTTAGTGTTTTGAGCATTAGGTACAAATAATGTGATCCCATGAAGAACCTACTGTGTACTGAGGAGGAACCAGTCTTAACGTGAGGAATCGTGTCCAGGTACAGTCAACCTACTCTATTTGTTAGTTGTCACAACTGGAATTAAAATTGTCTATTGTACGTGCATCATGGGAGATTCTCCATATTCTCATAACTGTCCAAAATTATAGGAACACATTCCTTTTTAGGATAGAACTCCTTTTAAATTGCTTGGACCCCACTTCTTGAAAAGGGTATATTTAAATTGAGTTCATAACCGTCAAATCTCTTAACTTCTCCCGGTTCTCAAAAGTTCAAAAAGCTGCCCTTCTTTATACTCATTACTTTTTTGCCTTCCCTAGACATTGTCACTTCACCAAAACCCCTTCTCTTTCTACAGCACTCCTTCAATCTCTCATGATCTCATCCACCACTTCCGATTGAACATCAAAATTCTCTCAAGCCCTAAAATAGACAAACCGTCAACAAACTCAGAAATCTTTACAAAATCCTTCAAGATGTCTGAAAGACCACCTCCATCCACTCTTGCTGAAAGAATTGCTAGGGCTCGCCTAAAATTTCTCAAAAAGGGGGACAAGAAACTGGTCAAGAAGTTAAAATCAAGAGCCGTTCCTTCGACACCCACTACTCAAAGTTCATCTCAACCGTTACCTGAGGTAATTCCTGATCCTATTCCATCTACACCTGTTGGTTCAGTTGATATAGCCAGTCCTGGCATTGTAGGAACTGAAACCCTAGTTGCTGAATTAGATAAAATAGTAGATGTTGAGCAGAGGGACAACATAGATATGGGGAACCCTCGTGAGGAGGAACAAGAAACTAAAGAGAATGAACCTAGAGAAGATGTGCAGGGTGTTGTAGACGGTGTGTCTAGAGGCGAGTTAAATATAGCCGAAAAAATAGAAGAACAGTTGAGGGAACTAGATAATGATGAATCTCTGGGAAAAGATGCTGGTGAGTCAAGTAAAGATGTGAGTGGAACAGGGGTGTGTTTAGAGGATTCTGTGCCTAAAGGTCCGGAGTGTGTTGGACCTGCCACTGCTGAAGCTTCTGGGGGTGTGGGACAAGAGTCAGTTGCTTGTCAAAACCCCACTGGAGCTGAGGATGCAGAATTTAGCTGGACAGAATCTGATGAGGAAGGGAACAAGGAAGTTGTTGTTGAAAAGCAAGAGGGTGACAAGAAAGAAGAAAAATCAAGAAGAAAAAGAAAGTTTGGGGCAGAGGATGAGAAGTTGACTGGTGAGGAAGAAGAAGATGAGGTGGTGTTTGTAAAAGAAAATAGAATAAAACCTGAAAAAAGAAGAAGATTGGTGAGAGATGGTAAACCTGTGTTGAAAACTAGGTTGGTAGATGAAGATAGTGAAGAAGGAGGTGACAAAGAGGCTAGGGAGCCTGTTGTTAGAAGAATGGGTACTAGGTCTGCCTTGAAGACACAGATGGAGAAGGTTGAAAAGCTGGGAAGGACAATAACAAATGTGAAGATAAGGGAAGAAGAGAAGAAGAAAGATGAAGAGGAGAAGGGTGCTAGGGAAGAAGAGCAGGAGAGTGAGGCTGGGAGTTATGTGGAACCCAGTGATTCTGACACTGACAGTGAGATTGAGAGTAAGAAGAAAAGAAAAGAAGTGGATAGGGAAGCCTTTTTCTCTAAACATCAGGTGCTGCCAGGCAGCATTCTGGATGATGAAAAGGAGTTTCATATGAAACCCTTGTTGAGGATGATAGGAAATCAGGGTTGGCTGAGTGTGTTTGTCAACAAAGACAGGAAGCTGTTTGTGGATGAAGTCAGGGAGTTTTATACAAATTGCAGGGTGGTCGCCAGGAGGGTGTTTACCACTGTGAAAGGAGTGGAGATTGAATTTGGGAGACCTAAATTGGGAGTAATTCTGGATGTACCTGCTGAAGGGTATTGCAGGTATGTCAAACTAAAATGGCCAAAGAGAACAGATAGAGTTACTCCCTTAGATGTTGTGAGAAAGTTCTCAGGGAAACCCAGATTGAGGAAGGAGAGGAAAGTTGAGAAGAAGGAGATGGAGCCTGCACATCAGCTGTTGTTTGAATTTGTGCATAGGTTTCTTCTACCTAGGGGAGAAAGGAATTGTGAGGCTAGTGCTCTTGACCTGACATATATGGATCTGATGGACAGAGGGGTGAAAATTAATTTGCCTGGGCTCATTATTAGGCACATTAAGAGAATTTGTGATACTGATCAGAAGCCACACTCTCTTGTGCACTCTTACATCATCCATCAGATTCTTGAGCGTTTTGGAGTGCCCTTAGAAGCAGGAAAAAAGCCTACCATCCATCAGAAGTTTGGGGTTAATGTGCTGAGAAACTGTGACTTCTTCCAGGAAAGCAGGGTTTCCAAAAGGCCAATGCAGGTCAAGCAGGAGCAGTCAGAGGACAGTGAAGAATATGGACCTGATGAGGCCATTGGTGCTGTGCAGGAACTGGAAAAAATGGTTCTTGAAGTTAATGAAGAAAATGCAAAACTGCACAGACAGTTGAAGGTGAAGGATCAAGAAATTGATCGCTTGAAGATTGATTGCCACAAGTATGAGGCTGAGCTGGTGATGGAGAGGGCCAAAAATACGAAGCAACTTGAGGCACTCGTTAAGCACTTCAACCTTCAGCTGTGATTCTTCCAGTCCTATCCTCCTATCTTTCTCTCTTCCTACCCCACCTGATCTTTACTCCTTCCTATTCTCCCTTGATTGCATGATTTGGATGTTTAAGACAATTTCTATTTTGTTGTGTAACTAAATAGAGTGGTGCTGCTGTCACCCTCTGGATGTTGATTTTAAATTTCTTATGTTTGCGACTGTTTCTTGTTTCAGTACTTGGTTCCTTGTTGGGCCCTTATTTTGATATACCTATGTTCTTGACACTGATGAGTTGCCTTGTGCTCTAGACTAGATAAATCTGACAGGTTTCTGCAGGTCTTTGAATCTTTTCGATGATGCCAAAAGGGGGAAGAAAGAGTGTTGGGGTGTTTGTGACCTAACTCATCTGTTTTTATTGTTCTGTTAGTTTTGTTTTTTCTTGGTTTATGTCTATTCAGGTTTTGAGCAATATTTGTTTGTCATCATCAAAAAGGGGGAATTTGTTGAGAGCTGGTTTTGAAGTATGACAAACAGGAAGGACACTAAGGTTCATGAGAAGAACCTAGTCCTTGAGTTGAAGGGCACGCTTGATCGAAAAGATTACGGGTTGCAAATCCCTGTGGAACTAGGAGTAGAGGCGCGTGGTTGAAGACATATCCTAGTCAGACTAAAAGAGGCGGTGTCCAGGCTGTGTCTTTGGAGTGTGAACAAGAGTTATACCTCAACATGGAAAAGAGTTATTGCGAATCTTCAAATACCATAATTAAAGAGGATTCCCAGTAGGACTCAACTAGGGTTGCAAAACTCGTATAAAAGCAAGTAGAAGACATAGCCGAAGTTGGTTTTTCACACAGAGAGTTGAGAGCATATAAAGGCGATCTGAAGAACTGTCTACGTGGGAAAACTGAAGAAGACAACTGATTTCATGCAGAGTAATTGAGTCTAGAACTCTTGTCTAGGTCTATCGAGTTGTAAGTTGTCTCGGTTACAAGTATTCATTGTTTTGTCTATTAGCTTATCTCAGAAGCATATGTATTAGGCAAACTACTTTTGTGAATTACTAGAAAAGCTAGAGTGTAGCTTTGATTAGTGATTAGGGTCTAGGGTGTAGCCCCTTGGTTACAGAGTTTGTAATCAGAAACATTGCTCTTGTGTTAGTGGATTCGGTGTTAAAATCCCAGAGTGTGGGTCGTGGTTTTTCTCCCTTGAGCAAGGAGTTTTCCACGTAAAAATCCTTGTGTCTTTTGGTGAGTGTTTGGAGGTGTGTTCTAAGGTAGAAGGCTGCATAACAACGAACTGAAGAACCCTGTTCTACTACTGAAGAACAAGGTTCTTGCAACGAAAATCGGATGACACTATTCAACCCCCTCTTCTAGTGTCTCTAGGAGGTGCATAAAGTATAACAATCACGCGAAAAAGATGAAATACGTACATTCATCATGGTGGTGCAAACGTCTGAAAGGAAAAACCCTGCAGTAACACATTAAGTTCTCTGCTTTAATTATTCTTTGAAATCTCAACTTTCTTGTCGCTTTCTATCTCAAGCTTAAGAAAGACACAATACCTTGCGAATCAGTCATGCCCTATGTGGCTATGTCATGTGTAGCCCCAAGTGCTGAAGCCACTTATAATCACCAATGTGATTCATTTGCATTTTATTGTACTATACTATCCAATTTAGTAGAGTAATATGAATGAATACACATTTGTTCAACGAAAATTCATATAGTTATCTCTTATCTGGTGTGTGAAGTTGCAGAAAATAAGGCAACAATTATATAATTATATCATATTCCACAATGCCAAGGTATCTTTAGTGTTGAACTTGACCTGGTTTTGCTTCTCGTTTCTTTTCCCGATAAGTCTAACACTTACTGCTAGCGAGTACTGTGTTTGGTCTATTAAGTTAATCATCATGAGGAAGCTAAGTTCAGACGTTATACATGTTCTCTGAAAAAGAAAAAATTCTCATCCACAACAATAAACAGAAGACTTCCTTTTTTATTTTCAGTGCATTTGCCTTGCCCAATACGAAATAGGGTAATTAATATATATAGTACAAAGTAATGGACTAAAGGTAGACATAGAAACCGCCAAATTAACGGAGGAATCAGAACATCCTTTGTATGGATTAATACAGATAACTTAGTCGCTTACTATAACTACAATTAATTTTGATCAACATAATTAAGTTCATGACTGATGCATAAGAAAGAAACGAACATGACCTGTCACCTTTTTATCGAGATAGCAGTCTGCCGCAAGTTTATACAATTTTATACGAATTTATACACTTGTATAAAGTATAAATTTTTATAAGTGTGTATGCGAGCGAATAAATCTGTATATTAAGGATATGAATTTTTATTTTTTTTGTATATTTTTTTAGAGCCGTCAATTTGGGCTATGGCCCGCGGGCCGGCCCGACCTAGCCCTAGATTTTGTAGGGCTGTGCTTAGTTTTTTCAAGCCCAAAGAGGACCGAGGCTTTTTAGCCCGACCCAAATAGGCCCGCTAGCCCGTGAGGCTTGATCGAGGCTGGGCTGGGCCGGCCCGCGGGCTTTATGATAAAAATTAATATTAATTATATAATTAAAAATTATAAATATCTAAAGAAATAACAAGAAATTACATAGTAGGAAAGAAGCCAAACCCACTACATTTAAGTTTTTATGCGCAAATATTCCTTAACATGCACAACTACTTTACAAGACACAACTCTTCAACTCAAAAGTTATGATGATATGTCCAAAAATCTTACAAATAGAATCTACAGTAGATACCGCGCCTTATCCCGCGATAATACATCAAAGAATCTTACAAATATATGGTTGAATACTTTAATTGTGAACTTCAGACTTGATTACGATATACAGTAAGATTTATATAACTTTATATTTTTTGCATTATTAGTTAAAAGTTTGAAGTAAAAAAGTACTATAAAAAAAATATTTTAAAATGTTGGGCCGACCCGACCCAGCCCGCGACCCTAGTTGGTTTGGGTTTGGCTCATCATTTAGTGGCCCGTCAAAATATCGGGCCGGCCCGCTTAAACTTCAAAGCCCGCGAGGCTTGGGCTGGGCTGGGTCGGGCCGACCCAAATTGACAGCTCTAATTTTTTTATTTCTCTCATTGCTACGCATTTATCTATGTATATTCATGTATAATTTATTTTTTGGGGGGAGATTTGTGTGTATAAACTTGTCCAAAGCAATGATTTAGACGCAATAAACAACATAAATTCAGTAAAATACAAAAAAGTAACGACACCAATGGTGGAGAAGGGTGTCTGCTGGCGGCTTAGTGGCTAGGGTGGGGGAGATTTGGTAGCTAGAGTATTTTTTTTATAAAAGAGTGCTATAATTTGTAATTTGTAGGATGAAATATGAAAAAGATAAAAGAAACAGAAAAAAAAGCAAGTTGTTTTACAGTAAGAAAGTTCTGCTAAATTCAATTCTTGGGTCAGTTTGGGGCTGGGTGGGGTCTAAATTGAGTTGGTTTAGTTTTTTTTCATTTTGTGTAATTTGCATAAAAAAATTAGTTGTCACGTCAACATATACTTAACGGAAGTTTGTAGAGTTTTGTATTGGATGACCATGAGAATTAACTGAGTAAAATTGAGTGATCATAGAAAGACAAAATAAAGATAAGTGATTATGGTAGCCTATTACCCAAAGTTGAGTGACAAAATAAAAGTAAGTGAACATAGTGACCTACTACCCAAAGTTGAGTGACCATAAAACAATCATCTCTCATATTTCTTATAATTCCTTCATGCTGACCAAGGTGATTTCATACGTCAGAAAACTGCCAGATCATGTTTTTTGGTACTATTAGGTAAATGAGTCAAGCTCAAAGTACTTAGAAGTATATACACATTCAAAGTTTCAACAGTATTTGGATTGTTGGAGGTCCACAAGACACAGGTTTTCATGTGCTCTTCTCCAACTTCAGTGAAAAGGCCAATGTAAACTTTTCTAGAAGAGCCAAACAACTGAATAAGTAGTTGAAACTCATGAATGCACCTATTTTTTTTTTGGATTTGGTAGTTTTCACAGAATCCACTTTCCGTCATTGCAATGTCAAACATGAAATGACCTCGTGTAGCTCTGTTTTCTTGTCCCTGTACTGCCTAAAAATGTACACTTATTTATTACTAGACATTTAAAACCTCCCAACAAAATTAGTTCATTCGTGACTTTCGTCTCTCCTTTTTCCACTGCTATCCTTTATTTTTGTACTACTATATAATAAGGCAGCTACGTTACATGAAAATAATCAAAAGAAAAATGGCACGTAGTATAATAACAACATGGCTCTTTATTGTAACTCAAATTTTCTTGTTACTAGTCAAAACAAATGCTAAGATTCCCGCAATTATTGTCTTTGGTGATTCATCGGTTGATTCGGGGAATAACAACCATATTCAGACAATTGCACGAAGTGACTTTATGCCATATGGTCGAGATTTTGCTGGTGGTAGGCCGACTGGTAGATTTTCTAATGGAAGAATTACAACTGATTTTATTTCGGAAGCTGCTGGTCTAAAACCAACAGTTCCAGCATACTTGGATCCAGCTTATAATATTTCTGATTTTGCTGTTGGAGTTAGTTTTGCTTCTGCTGGAACTGGATATGACAATGCCACTGCTGATGTTTTGGTAATGCCTCTTTGTACTCTTGCATGTTCTCGACTTTAAACTTGCATACTAGATTAAGTTGTGTATGTTATACATATGTTGGCTGTTTGGTAGTTCTATCAGGGGATTGTTAGTCCAGTATTTGTTGGCTGTTTGCATACTAGATGATGTGCTCCGTCCGTCTCATTTTATGTGATTTTATTTTCACTTACAGAAAGTAATTGTCATCTTGTTTTGCAAACTAAAGAGAAAATATTGTCGCATAAAATAAAATGAGAGAGATGAAGTAGTATTTAAATGATCATTTTATGATAGTCCTACAGCGTTACCATGTTTTTCTTATACTAAATAGCTTTTACTACATGATCCTAAATTGCAGGGCGTCATACCCTTGTGGAAGGAATTGGAGTACTACAAAGAATATCAAAAGAAACTAAGAGCTTATCTTGGTGATGCTAAGGCAAATGAAGTAATAAGTGAGGCATTGTATGCCACAAGTCTTGGGACAAATGACTTCCTTGAAAACTACTACACAATGCCTCAAAGGAGATCTCAATATACTGTGGATCAGTACCAAACTTTCCTTGTTGGAATTGCAAAGAATTTCATCACCAATTTATACAATCTTGGAGCAAGAAAGATATCACTTGGAGGACTTCCTCCAATGGGGTGTATGCCACTAGAAAGAACAACTAATACGGCAAATGGGAATGAATGTATGGAGAGTTACAATATTGTAGCAATGAATTTCAATAACAAACTGAGTGGATTGGTCATGGTACTAAACAAAGAGCTTCCTGGAATTCAAGTTGTCCTTTCTAACCCTTACTCCGTTATGCTACAAATGATTAAAAAGCCTTCCGTATACGGTACGTTTTCTTAATTCAAATAAGAATAAGAAGATTAAATTATAAACTTATTACAAAAACGAAGTTGAGAAAGAAAGGTGTTTACTTTAGTTGAGTCCTTAAAAGGACTAGAGACTTTGCACTTTTGCAAATACTGAAGAACCACAAGTTATTTAAAATATGTGTAAGATACATATGAGAACATGTCTCTTTTGTAGCAGTGTCTGAAATCAAGAATCCTCATAGCTATATAACTTACAATATTAACAAAAGCTTGAAAAGTAGGCAAGGTTCATTGAGAATATGATCCTGTAAGTCAATATTTCTCTTCTAAACTTTAAAGACATTTTTCCCATATACTCTTCTCTAAGTATTTTCTTTATATTGATTTTCTATAACTATACATATTAATGTCTTAAATACAATATTATTTGTTTAAGTTATGTACACGAACAATGCAGAATTTTTTACAATATCAATGTAATTTAACCAATTATAAGAGGTTATTAATCTTTTTTATAAGTAATTACAATATTTCTTGATATGAACAGTGATTTTTTATGTGTTATATCAGTACACAAAATATAAACTCATTATATTATTATCTTGCTAAATTGACAGGTTTTGAGGTTGCTTCAGTCGCATGCTGTGCAACAGGACTCTTTGAGATGGGTTACGCATGTGATCGATTTAATCTTTTCACATGCAAAGATGCAAATAAGTATATATTTTGGGATGCATTTCATCCAACGGAAAAAACAGATCGTATTATCGCAGATCATGTGGTTAAAACAGCTCTCTTCAAGTTTTTAGATTAATATAAGATGGAGAGAATGAATCTATTTGTATGCTTTGGTTGTTCCACGATGCCATATATATGCACACACGTAGTATGTAATGTATTTATGTGTGTAAATTCTTAGATGGAGTGGATTTCTAGTTACTTAAGTGGTGTTGTGTGATGTTCTTTCATCCCTCATATGAAGGATATATGAAAAGAGAAACTGCGTGCTTGCGAGTTATCTTGTCTTGAAACTTTTTCCTGTTCTATACTATATTTTTTTATTTTTCAAATAGTTCGTTAATAAAACGAAATAAAATAAAACAGTCTTCACATGCCATAGAACATTTGTCAAAAAGAAGACACTGAGCTACCTAGCAAGAAAGAGTTAGGAGTGATTAGACTGTATATATTTTATGTTAAGGGAATGTACTAAAAGCAAATTCGTTTCCCTTGAGCAGTTAAAGAGGGAAAGTTCAGAGATAAAGTTTCATAGCAAAAAAAACAAAAACATTGATTTCCCTTCATTGTAAATTAAGATAGTGAATCATTGAAAATTCCTAAATGACGAAAAATAAATGTGGCCGGAAATAGGGAATCGTGGCCAATGTGCGAATCCAGTGAGTATAGACATCTTTGCATAAAGTTCATGCGACAAATGTGATGGTTAATGAAATTTTCTAAAAAGTTAATCTTTAAAGAAGGAAGACTTAGCATTAGCAGTAGGAGGTCGTTAGATTTGAATTCTTAATGTGCAGTCCGTATTATGATTGCTTAGCCATTCGTTGTCGCCCCAGGACCAAATATCTAGTTGAATGACACATGCCTATGCAAAATTAATGAGAACTTAATTATTCACAGATAATCTAAAAATTCACTAAATGCTGAGGGGCCCAAGACTCATAAAATTGCCCTGAGAGGAAAAGGGAAACAAGTGTTTAAATTAAAAGGCAACTAGTGACCTGCATACGTTTCCTTTGCTTATGGTTCAAATGATTCTGTCCACGATTTCTTTTTCGAAAATTTTAAACCACACTTTCTTACTGAAAGGCACTGAATGATAATAGGAAAAAAATAGAAGAAGAAAACCGATATAATGATGGTAAATGAAAAATATAAAAGGGGCTCTCATAATCCATCTACGGTTTTCAACATCTCTCCAACGGCAAAATATAAATCAATTTCGTTTTTATTCTATTCAGGCGTCATTGACACGAGAAATAGCCAGCTTTGGCTAAATAGTCAAGATAATCTTGAAACGTTTACCAATAACGCCTAGTTTAAGACTGATGTTATTGGACTCACTACAATTTGGTGAGTACTGTTGCAGTATTTGTTTGAGAAGGTCTGGTGAACACAGTTAGAGTCCGCGAGTGCGTATCATGTTCTAAACCTGTTATAGCACCTAATTCAAATTTTAACGTGACATAAAAAAAATACAAACAACAGAAAGTTAACTTCTGATATATCCCCAAGGGTAACAATCCATGTAAACTCCCAGGAAACAAAGGAAAAAGAACATCTTTTGAACTGGGGATTGTGAATCTGATGATGAATGATATAAAATACAGCAATACATGGCTTGTCACGTCAAAAACTGTTTCTAACTACCTTATCATCATTCTTTATGAGAGTAAAGAAGAATTATAACTCATCCTTGTTAGATGTGTCGTCGCCCATAAGTTCTTCAAGGGAGAACTCATCTTCTTCAATGATTTCCCCATCTTTTCCATCCCAAGGTTCACTCTTTACAATTGATGGAGTAGCAGCTAATGGAAGATTACCTTTTCCACCTAGTCCAGCTTCTTTCACAAAGTCTCTGTATAAAAAAGGGGGACAATGTCATGTTTCAATCCAAATACACTGGAACCGAAAAGATGTGGAGAAAGCTACTTACATTATCTGCTGACGCTGGAATGCACTCTTCAGAGGTGCATATACTCCTTTTTTAACATTCAAAGCTACCATCGCAGGATATCCGTAACCACCAACACCGACGTGCTTTTCAAGTTCCGGTTGCTTACCAGCAGCCACCCAAACATAGCTGTAAAAATGACAAAACCTTATGTTAATTCCACCTCGAAGTACATTTTAATCGACTTGATGAATCCCACATTAAACAGCTTCTGTATAAGAATAGAATCCAAAGTGTGGCTGAGTGCACTTGCCTGTAGGGATTTCTCTTGAATTTCTCTGCAACAGCTAACAACATTTCTAGGTACTTGTTTCTTCCTTCAGCCTTGGAATCTAATATATCCGGCAGGAATGAAACAAAGCAGATTGCAGCAGAATTACATTTCTCTTCCATGACATCCTTCATTAGGAGACAGATCAAACAAAGTCATACTTTAATGAATGAATATGGTAAGAAAAACAAACGAAGAATTCAGAGGATTCAAGTCAGCTTACTGGTCCAGTCAACTCAATCACTTCAGGAGGTGCAACATTTATTTCCAGCTGCTCTAATCCAAAGGACTCGATGGCTGAAGCTGTTCTTGCACCTTCATATGGGACAGGGCTATCCTTGTCAGCACCAAATACCAAAATTGTGGGGAAACCTTGGACATTGAACCTGCTCATCAAAGACTGATGACAGAATCTAATTAGAAATAGGACAGTGAAATTCCAGACATTCTATTTACAACTATGATTCCTAATGCAAATTCAAGGGAATGAGAACAACCATATCATCTTCACATTCATTGTCGTTGTTGCATATGATAACCCAAGGATCTCACTATTTTGTTTACTTTTCCCATTTATCCCACTTTTTCTTTTACAAAAGGATTGAGAACTGGGTGCTTACTGCTTGTTAGTACAAGTTTCAACGAAGTGAAGAAAAATTTCTTGTTCAAGGTAAAGAAATTACATGAACAGATAGAAAGCAACAATATATTGATGCCTATACCCTTTCATTTGGACAAGTAGAAAACAAATCTCAAATACATAGACTAGGAATAACTTAACATATGTCAGCATCTCTTTTAATGATCCTGTTTCTCTATATGATTAAAAGAAAGGCTGTTTCTCTATTGACATACTCACAAAACAAACCAGCTATTGGAGCCGTGATAAATCCAGACACATCAATTTAGACTCATATTGCTGCTTATTAAGGAAGGGGAGCCTTAGAGCAACTAGTAAAGCTGTCTTCGTGTGACCTATAGGTCATGGGTTCAAGCCTTGGAAACAGCCACTAATACTTGCATTAGGTTAGGCTGCATACATTACACCCTTCCCCGGACTCTATCTCAGATATCTCGAGTAAGGAGACGGGACCATTGTGGCTGGCTGTACTTTATTGGTAGGGGGCAAGCCTGGGACGTGTGGTTCCCATCTCGTGAGTAGCTCAATAGAACCAACCCATTTCTAGGGTAAATAGAGGAGTTCGTCCCCCGCTTCCTTTGCTCCACTGGCACCAAAGATCAAGAATTCGTGAATGCGGGATGCTTTGTGCACCGGGCTGCCCATTGCTGCTAATTAACTATCAAAGACCAACCTGTTCCTTTTCACTCGAGCAACTTCCCCTAATAAATGGGTCAAAAATTTGTTTGCAACAATTACTAGTACATTTTGTTTTCCTTTCTCACGTTTTCCTTATTGTGTACAAGATTTTCATTTTTTAAACCTAGGAAAATATACACGGTAGGAATTTTTCCAATTAAGTCGGTCAGAATCTTGTTTCCAGCACAGATCAACTCCATGCCACATCCTTAAAGCTAGATGTTTAGTTAACCTGTTCTGTTGGACAAATCTTACTCCTGTAACTAGTAGTGATCATTTTTTTGACTTTGTTAGCACTCTGGTGTCGAACTGATTCACTGTTATGGTGCTAACTTTTATACTTTTGTATTATTGCATCTTCATGATGTTTTTTCAATGAATTATCTTACTTCATAAAAATAAATAAATAAACAAATAAAAAAGAATATTGTTTCCAGCAATTACCTGTTCTCTGTTAATATTTAAAAGCAAAAACAACGAGCTAGAACTCAATAGATGACAGGTGTCGAAGTGATCATAAGATTCCAAACTTACCTTCTCTGCGTCACAGTCTACGTGGCCCAGCTTCACCTTACCCTGAAGGTTCTTTGCAGCTTTCTTCCACTCAGGAGCAAGCTTTTTGCAGTGCCCACACCTTGTAAGTTCAATTTAAATTTAAGATCTCAGTAAGCAAATGAAAACAACGTATAATCTAAAAGACAGTAACAGCTGAGAAGGGTCTCCACATCAAAATCAGGAAGCAAAGAAAAGTTGGAAGAAGGAGGTAACTTATGACTCATCTATCACATATTATAACTTCAATGCACAGTATATTCAGACACTTGCAGTAACCTTTTCATACAAAGATAAACAATAGGAAAGGTTCGCCTCAAATGTTTAGGGCCTACTAATTTCTAACTTTACAGAGAAGCTGGGATTCCCTTAACATATAGTCAGCTTCTAATATCTTATACTTCGTGTCTCAGATTTGTGAATAGTAATTTCTTTTGAATTGGTATGAAGCACCATATTTACCCAAATACCCGATTATCACAGTTTACATCAGCTGAAACAATGTCCTGCAGTTTCCTCTCAGGCATATGTTCTAACTGCATAAATCTAGATTATACGAAGTACCAAAAAAACTGTAAATATAGATTAAGTAATAGGCCACAGTATTTAGGGTGACTGACTGACGATAACAGTACAACAGCCCAGAGTCATATAAAGATCTTTACTCTGTGCCACACCACTAGTCTTTAAGAATTAATTGAGCTGCCTTTTTTTTGGGGATAAGTAAGAGGTAATTCAGCTACTCAGCAAACATTCAGACATATGCACAGCAAGCGTGAGGTAGGTCATAATCATGTGAAAAAGAGAAAAAGCATATATACCTAATAAAGAGACTTAGACTCTTGCAAGTACAAAAAATCTACCGGCTATCAATGAAGAGAGCTAAAGTCTTAGGAGTTGCAAGTTACCAAGGTGCGAAGAACTCCACTATCCAGAGATCTTTGCTCTTAAGCACCTTCTCATCAAAATTTCGTGAGTTCAACTCTACTGATGCACTAGGCTCAGAACCCTCAGAAGAAGATCCTCCTGTTGATTTTCCATGTACTCGCTCCTTCAGCAGTGCCTTGATCTGTACACAAAGCAATTAATGTCGGAACTTTCCCCGGCTTCTGATAAAAGAGTTAAATAGGAAATGCAAAGGACTCATGATCATCACTCTATCAATTATGCAAGACATAAAAATTAAAAGCTTGATAGGATAATTGATCAATCGAAAAGATTGCGTTATGACAGTAGAGATTTATGCTTAAAACAAAGAAATCTAATCAAATATGGGCAGAGAAAACAAGAAAATGAATGCAGCTTAGCCCTAGATACAGTTAAAGAAAATTATTCATCAGAACTTCTAGATTTGGATTAGAATGCATTAGATCTGGCAATAAGAAATGACAGCAGAATATTCTGAGTTGTTCAAAGACAAAGGACTTTTGATGGAGGTGAAATTGTAAATAAAGGTAGAACAAAGACATGATGCTAGAAAGAAAAAAGCCTTATTACAGACTGCCTTTCAAAGAATATAAACAATGATAATTACCTGCTGCAATGCAAATTCCGCAATAGGTTTTGCTTCGCGAGCGCCTTGGTAATCAACAGGAGGTTTTCCAGGTGCAAACACCTTGATGGTCGGAAATCCTTTGATTCCATATTCCTAAACCACGATTGAATCTGTCAGTTTCATCACTTGTCTGAATTTATCAAAAAGTGTTAACCAGAACCCTCGCTGCATGGCATCTTCAGATTTTAGAATAGTTCACTCATTGATAAAATGCATAAATGTGCACAGAAAGATGTGAACAATGAGAGAAGCGGAGCCATAAAGCCAGGTGGGATGAAATTTTGGAGTAGGTCAGAAATCCAACTCCATGGATTCCAACTGAATGTCCAGTTTTGACTTTAAAACTCACCTTCTTCTCATATTCTATTAGATAGTAATGTTACTCAGGCTAAAGAAACTATGAGTAACAGAGTGCAGAGCAATTTTAAATTAGTTCACAATTCTCTAAGTTATTTTGTTCCTTTTTTTAATCGAAGCTACATAACCAAGTCCTAGAAGCTTCAGCAACCTCTAAGTAAACCAAAAAGTAGACATTAACTATGCTAATACATCAAGGGGTTTAACTATTTCTTATAATTAAATGGTTCAACAAAAGTAAGCAACATGTAAACTTCTGATTTGGCCTAGCCATTTCATGCCTATACAAGATATCAAGGGAAATGAATGATTACAGTGACACAGGGTAATTGAATGATCACATGCATCTCAACTTAACATGCCCTTTCAGTTTTTATCAATAATCAGTCATCACCAATATCATACAAAAGAGTTTCATCTCATCATCTCAAATACTCCCTCCGTCCCAATTTATGTGGCACCATTTGACCGGGCACGAAGTTTAAGAAAATAGAGGTTGACCTTGTTAAATATCAATTTTACCCTTGAAAAAGTAAGAGAGAGAAGATTTGAGTAATAAAAAAGTTGTTGGTAGGTTTAAAAGTATGTAGGGCCCAACAAGGGTAAAATAGAGATGATGCATTAAATAGTTGTCAAATAGGTGCCACTTATTTTGGGACAAACAAAAAAGGAAATGGTGACACATAAATTGGGACGGAGGGAGTACATCTTTACCTGATCTCCTTGCAGATTTTAATTGTTGTTGTTCAGGTTTCAAGACATACGACACTATAATTGAGGAAGTAAACAATATGAACATTTAAGATAACCACGGTAATTAAATGATACCTGCGCAAGGGATTGGTGAGCATCGGCATCAAGAGCTGCTACAGTAGCAACACCTTTCAAAATAGTAGCTGCCTTTTCCCATTGAGGTGTTAGAGCTTTGCAGTGACCACACCAAGGCGCAAAGAACTCAACTAAAACAATACCATTGGAATTTAAGACCTGCAGTTACACATTAGAAGTTGAAGATTATTGAAATGTAAGTTAAAGCAACTTTCTGGTGAGCGCAAGTGGATTACCGTGGAATACCGATACAAGGCAATAAAACACACATTTCATAGTAAACATTCAGATGGGTAATAGTTTTACACCAATTTTTTTTATATGATTTTTAATTATTTGAGAATGACAAGTGAAGAGAAAAAAAGGACAGTTCGGTGCACAAACCATCCCAAATTCACGCAGAATCTGGGAAGGTCTGCAACCCTAGGGGTTTGATGTATGCCGCCTAACCTGAACTTAGTGGCTGCTTCTACGGCTTGAACGTGCGACCTATAGGTCCCACGAAGATAAATTTGAGCACCGGGCTCAGTGAAGGACTGACTCAAATTCTCACTCTGTCAATGATCTAAGTGTAATAAAGTTAACTCTTTTACATGCCGAGGACTAGTGGTGCAAGGTTGATCCCTGTACCCTCCTCCAATTAAATACCAGGTTTTTGTCTACTCCAATTAAAGACCAGGCTTTTGTCTACATAACGTCGAACACGTGACGTGCGCTTACCCACACAACACAAGTTGGACAAAAGCCCGGGGCAAATGTGACAAAGTTAACTTTGCAGTGTGAAGTAACAGAACATCAGTAATCTTTTTTCAAATATACAGTAACACACTGATCTCGAAATTTAGACACACAAATAACACTCTAAATCAAGAAAATCGAAGATAAAACAAAATGGGTTTTTCATTTCAACTAAATCAAAGTGAATCTACGTTTAAAAATTGGGTCTTGAATGAAAATAGGAGAAATTAATGAAGTGGAAATAAAATAAATTACCTTAGACTTAAAATTGGAAGGATTTAACTGAAGTACTGGGGAAGAAGGTGCGTATAATGCATTAACTGTGGCAAAAAGGTGTACACCTATCAATAAAAGTGGAATAAACGAAGCTCGATCCATTGTTTTTCACCTTTCTTTGTTTGTATGTCTGATATATGAAAGCTAAATTAGAATTCTGGAGAATTAGGGTAGTTAAAAAGAAACAATATGTTCTAATGACTACGTGGTATTAACCAATCAGAGTTGTACATGTCAGCTTATGATGTTATTGTGGTTTCACAGATCCAACAAATGAACGACTGGACTCAATAGTTAAAAATGAAAATATACCGGTATGCGATGTTTTAATTTTTTATTTTTTATTTTTTATTTTTTGTACTAGTAGAAAGTACTAGAAAGTTGCACACTACATGATTTGGATTTGCCTCTAGCTAGCTAGGCTCACTACTAAAAAGGTCTCTATTCTCACGTTTCAAACACTGAAATTCTTATTAAGAGAAAAGAATTTCAGTTATTCTATTACACGCTTCGATAATAACTGCTTTTGATTTACTAATAAGTTTTGAATAGTACATATATTTTAAGTATATTCCTAGGGGAAGGGGATATATTTGAAAGTACTTCAAAATGATTTTCAATATAAAATTCATTTGACTCTTTGATAACATAGTTTGATCTCAAAAGTAAAAAAATTTAAGTGTACGCTTACTAAAGATATTGGCTTGTAATTGACATTAGGTATTGTGTTAAACTGAAAGAGATTAGTGTATAAAAGAAGCAAAATCCAATCCAAACCACATGCTTAATGCAAAGAATTTCACCACGTGTCCTCACAAAATGACAGGTGCTTTTTTTCTGCACTTAAGATGATTTTAGCAAAATAGCCTCTAAATCATCTGTAGGAAACATTTCAAGTTATGAATCGACAAGTTCATCCTCTTCGGAAAATATCAAAGGGCCAGTGTTGCCTACGAGAATGTGGGAAGAAATTGAAGGGATAAATGGTGTCAAGACAACACTTTAAGTTATCTGGAAGAATATGAAAAGAGATTAAAGAGCAAGTGTTGCCTATGCAAGAGAAGGTCAAAGGCAATCGATGTCTCTTAAGCAGTACTTACGAGAAAGGTAGAGGGAATAGGGGCCCTGCTGCCTATGGTGTCATAGTTTTGCAATTCTCCCATAGTTTGTAGAATTTTTAGGGAAGAATTACACAAATAGGCAAAAAGGAGCATGGTCTCAAACATTAGTTCCTTTTGAAGGTAATCTTTAAAAATTGAGTACTTTTATATTTAATGAAATTGAAAGTGCAGAAATACCTTACTAATATAGCACAATGTTACCGCACCTTTTTGAAGTCGACAAAAATGCTACCACACCTTTTTGAAGCCATAATTTCAAAATGGCACTGCTGGCTACAAAGATGAAACAATGTCAATTTGTCATTATTTATTCATATAGTAAACCAAAAATCATCTCTATTTTGTGAATAAATAATGTCAAATGTTCATCGTTTCGCTCATATACAAAAGTCAAAATAAAATAAAATATAAGACCAATTTGGCATCATTTCTTCATACAATGAGCAAAAAATCATGTTTATTTTGTAAATAAATGATGTCAAATTATACTTAATTTATTCATTAACAAAAATACATATGAAAATATAAAATCAAGATAATCCATCTGTATTTACTTACAAGTGAGCCAAATTATTGTCTATTTTACAAGCAAATGACACCAAATCGTCATCACTTGCCATATACAAAAATTTAAAGTAAAAATAAAATTAAAACAATTCGGTCTGTATTTACTTACAAGTGAGTCAAACTACTCTATCTATTTTAATAATAAAAGATACCAAATCGTCATTATTTGCCCATATATAAAAATTTTCAATAAAAATAAAATAAGGTCAATCCGACATCATTTGTCCATTCTATTTACAAATACATGAGATCAGGTCATAACTACCATTTACAATATACATGAGGCCCCAAAAATAACATCAATCACAGTGGGACAAACGCTACCTCAAACACTTGAACAACATATCCCCAAGACACTAACACTGTCCAGGAAAATTGACGATCATAGCATAATGTTTGCTGCAAAATCTTGTGGGGATAAAAACTAGCAGCCTTGTACGAATGCTCGAGAGACTTCATTCTTGTCATATTAGGGAATATGGAATCAACTATCTATATATGATGTAGTGATACCAAAGGTCTAAAAGGATGTGCAGCCAATAATCCAAACACATTTCCACGAAAATCCATCTAGTCATTCTAATTCACAACATCAAGAAAGAGAAAATTCGTTTCAAATTCAGCTTATCCACTAAAATTCAAAATTTACCATAGCCAAAATGAGTTTTTTTACTTATACTCTAACAGTAGGATGGAGAAGTAGGGATAGAGATGAAAGAGAGATAGCAATAGTAGTAGGAGACTCAGCCTAAGGAATTAGGGGTTGGAGTGGAAATATCATTAAAAGTGCTCAAATATTCAATACCATGAAAAAGGTGCTAAGCACTTCAAGACCAGGTGAAAATGTGTTGAGTTTCTAAAAAAAAAAATATATTTAGGTCTCATTGCATTTAATGGAGGTCTGAATCTTATAGCATGTTTGGTCAAATATCTAGAAAAAAAGGCACTTTTGGAGAAAATTTGGGGGGTGTTTTGCCAAAATAAAAAAGTACTTTTAAGAAAAGTATAAGCAGTTTTTCTGCTTTTAGGGAGAAGGTGCAAATTTCTAATTCTTCCCATAATAAAGTAGAAGCAGTTTATTAATATTTCAAGATAAAAATATTTTTACCAAAAATATTTACTTACCATACTATTTTTAATTATTTTAACCAATACATCTCTCAAATATAAATAACACTCAGTTCTTTACTTCCCTCTTTTGGTTTAGTTTTATTCATATTGATTAAAAACCTTTATAAATACTTTTATCTTATGTTTTACATTTAACTAAATGAAAATGAAAAAAAATAAACTAAGCCTTTCATAAAATATATATAAATCTTTACTACGTTTAAATATATTAGTCTCAAAATGAATCTAACTACTATTGTTTGTGCCTGATTATTGCTTAGTATGTTAAACAAGTAAATAGTAGTAAAGAAGAGCTCGAGCAATAAAGTAAATACTAAGAAAAAGTAATAAAAATAGTAAATAAAGATATTGTATTTCTTGAGAATAGTCGGATTCTTTGAGAATCGCTGGATGAATAACACAATAGGAGAGAGGGGTATTTATAACTGTGGTTTACCCAGTTCTAATTATGGTAAAGTTCAATGACTATAGGTTGTGGGCTTGTTTACTCAAGGCGATGACACTAATTAACCCTAACTAGGAGACTGTAACACCAAGGCGGCGGGATGTACACCGTACGTCCCTTGGCCTGTGCCTACTGAGAAGTCGTGGCTTATGGATCATGCTTGTATCCTCAGCGCCCGATGACTTGTAGAATAAGTATAGTCTTTGCTAGCTGGACTCATATTCCCGTAATTATAGATGATGCATTTTTACCCACACACAGTTAGTCTCTCCACTTGCTGAGCGCTGACGTAGGTTGTCAGGAAGTGAAAGAGGCATGCTAGGAGACATGAGACCTGCATAAGCCCGATGCTCGTCCCATGTTTTATCACATGCCTTGCATTGATGATAATACTCAAGTACATTGACATGCATCCTTGTGATTGAAAGATTCACCCACGTCTTCCCAATGTTACAGTTGCTCTACCATATACCGTAATTATATGAATTTATTACGTAAACTATAATATCACGGTCATACGTCAACAAACGATTTACTTGCCTTCTTGGACTCTTTTTGCGGGTATAAATACATCATAACCTTGAAGAGTCCTCATTCATTCACATATTCCTTTGCAATTCAGCTTTCACAAAAACTTCTATTGTCTTCAAACCCATTTGTCTCTTAATGGCACAAGAAGCTAATTTCTTACCCAGAGGTTTTAGGGTTTAGGAGTATATTCCACGAACTCTAAACCATGAAAATAATGGAAAGATGTGGTTGCAAACGCCTAAACAAGAGGGCGAACACGATAATGTTTCCATCGAATCTTACCCTACTTCTGTCCGACCCGATGATATTTCTCGAGTAAGGATTGAGTGTAATTGGAGGTCCAGTGTAGACATCATCATTCCTTCAACCACGGAAAGGATTTCCACCTATTGGGCTGGTTATCCATTTGTTCATACTTACCCTTTCACGTTTCGATTTAACCATCGCATACACTCAATCATTAAGGAGGTATGTCATCAGTACAACATTTTTGTAGGCCAGGTCGAGCCTTCTGTCTGGTATTTGGTTGATGTCAGCTACACTTTCTGGCATCTTCATGCCTTCTACTCTCCTCACCTTCATAAGTCGGGTGTACTAAACTATAAGAGGCGAGGAAGGAAGGGCATTGTCTCCAGTACTGAAGACTCTAAGGACCGCGATTGGTTCCACTGGTACGTAGTTGTGAGCACTCCAAGCATTGTCTCATCCGTCCCTTTTCCAAAATTATTTAACAAAAATCATAAATCTTCGTACTCTGACTCCGTTTTCCATGATTATCGTTTTTCATGCTTACCTCTTTATTTTTCAGTGAACCTTGTGACAAACTTCTCGATCTCTCATGATACCCTGGCTGTATGAATTACTACAATTTTCACTAGAAACCTTGTCCGGACGATGAATTTTGCGACCCTAGCCAGTATGAATGGTTGGCGGGCGAAAGATCATGGTACGTCACTTCTTTGAATCTTTTCTCTTATATGTGCCTGACCTTCCTTCTCTTTTCAGGGTTCTCCCATCGTCTGATGTATGTGTTGAAGGAAATTCTAATTGCTGCTCCCTACATTGCTCCCTTACCCGATGTGTTGGCCTCTGCTGAGAGGGTCATCAAGCGGGCTAATAGTTCACGCTATTCGAAGAGGAAAAGATCCAATAAGTTGGAAAACATTGTTGTTGTTGATGCTTCCCTGATAATTTCTGATACCGAAAAGTCCTCCTGGTGTCTGATCTTGAGGCCGTTAATCCTCCCATTACTGTTGTTACCCCAAAATCTGCCCCCTATGCTCGCAAGCGCAGGCACCTTATTGATGCGGGCCCTGAGGCTGAGGGAGAGGAGGCAAGCACAGAGGCTGAAGTTGTTATCCCCGTGGCACATTTTGATGCTTCAGATCTAGGTTGGTTTAACCCCTTTCGTCTTTCCTTTTTACTCTCACTCTATGTGTCCTACTAATTATCTTTTATTGAATCGCACAGAACCAGCCTTTGTGACTCAAGCCCTTGAATTGACTGAATCTTCATTCCAACGCCATCCAGGCAAAGAGGTTGTTGGAGCTTGTTCTGCTGCTGAGAAGCGCAGGGTTGGAGATGCGAATGTTGCCACTATAGAGGAGCCTATTGGCAGATCCTGCTAGATTGTTATTCCCACCATGGCGGGAGTTAATTTGTTCCAAGATTCAGATACCGCAACTGATCATACCGCCGAGTTGATTGGGTCGTCTAAACAACGCTATTTCTCCAGCTGCAACCACCATGACCTACTGAAAGTCGCTGCTGGGTACTCTATTATGGTATGCTTTCATTCATTCCTGGCTTCTTCGTTTTAAGGTGAATCTCCACTCTCTCTTAATATCTTCATGGTTCTCATTCAGGGGCTCATGACCTGTCAAAAGATTATCCGTCGTGGAAGCATTGATGAGTGCTTAAAGAAGGAGACTGATGACCCTCGGGGCAAAGTTGCCAATTTACAGCTATTTACCGCCCCAGTGGAGATTTTGACAGAGAAGCTCAATGCCACAAAGAATTCCTTCCTCCTCGAACAACTCTGGGCCAACAGACTCAACGTAGCGATGGGAGAGAAGGTGCACGAGCATAAATGGGAGATTGCAAAGTTAGAGACGTCCCTTAGGGAAACTGAAGCCCTCGACCAAGTGTACCGAGCTCGTGTGGCCCTATTGGAATCGAATGAGTAGTGTTTGAAGAAACAAGTGTCTGCAGAGGAAGAAAGAGCTAAGACCGCTAAGAAATAAGCCTCAGAAGCTAGGAATTTCTTTGCTTTTCTTTAGGATGGGAATGACAAGCTGCAGAGCAATCTCAAATCTTTGGAGAAGTATCACGACAAACTCTGCACTGATACCTCCTTGTTATTTGAGAAGATCAATTTTTTGAACGCCTGGCTTACGGCCAAGCTTAACCGCACGAACTAAGTTACGGTGCTTGTTACTCTCCGAAGGATTCATGCCAACCCTGGTTTGAACCTTCCTGCTGAGATCGAGAAGATTACCAGGTTGGTAGCGGAGGCTGATACTCAACTGGGACCGGATCCTGAAGATTGTTATGAAGAAGCTAGTGGTGATGGAGACTGTCACGCCCTAAAATTTTAATTAAACGAGTTGTTTATTATTTAAAGGCTCGTAACTGGTGTTCAAGAAGGTACAAAATTATTTTAGAGAAAAACTCGGAGTCGCCACTTGACATAGTTTAAGGTGTGCCAAGTAACCAAAAGGTACCTTGGAACACCTCTGACTCGTCTAATGGTCTGCGTTAGAGATTCGGGTAAGGTTCTCAGTTGACTCGCGGGAAGGTATTAGGCACCCTCGAGTCCTGTGCCAAGCACAGTTGCTTTATTGTCGCAGTTTTAATTTATTAAATATGGTTGTTATATTAATGCCGTTAATTTGAATTTGTACTTTGATTCAGAAAAATAAATTAAAAAAAAATGTTATTCTTATCCAACCTCAAAGAGGAATGGACGAATTTACACTTTGGTTCAAAAAATAAAAAAAATGTTATTTCATTTCCAACCTCTCAGAGGACTGGTGTAATTAACTTCAGAAAATTATTAACTTTTACCAAATAATAGAACCATTTATTAAAAGAAGTGTGACTTCCCATAATTTAAATTTTTCTTTCAAATTGGCTTCTCCCAAATTTAATTTCTTTTTATCTAATAAGCAGATCACAAATCATACTTATTATTATATAATCGTGCGAGTCTTCACAATCCTATTTTTGCCTAATAAGTAAACACCGAACATATTTATCAATGCCTAATCGTATTGTTATTATTTTCTTTCATTTTTTACTTATTTTACTCTTTGCGTCACTTCATTTAGGCGATTTGAAGCATGGAAACTTTCTCCTTTAACCATTGTTAACTCATTAACTATGGCTTTATTTTAACAACGAATAATTAAGCTTAACAAATTTCTTCCTCTCTTAACTTTTCGTGGAGCAGATTAGGTGGGCTTGCCCCAAAATTTTGTTTAATTAGTTTAAAACATTTAAGTCTATTTTTAGCAAACTTGAATCTTATAATTTATAGATCTGGTTTGAAAACAAAATGAGACTAAGATTTTGCCTAACCATTAACTTCATTGTTTTATGTAACAGGATCCAAAAATTAAATGGTTTGAACATTTTCCATCTCACTATTTCACCAATACCACATTTGATATTTTAACTAGATGAACAAACTAAAACATGATAAGAATAAGCAGATATGGAACACGATAAAATTCATTGGGCAATGATCCAAAAACCTGGTCCAAACATGGACTATGTTTGATTTTTCATTTGATCAAATACATACACCAAATGTTTACACAAAGTTTAAGAATATTTACCTACTGTGATAAAAATGATTCCAAGCTTAACTGCACCACAGCAACACATCAGTAGCAGGACCAGTAGCAGCACTAGCAACAGAACAAACTCTAAAATACTTTCTCTTAAACTAACAAACTCTCTAAATTATTTTAGATCTTGTTTTCAAGGGTTGTGGGTTTTTTTTTTAGAGAGAGATTGGAGAAATATTTTTTGCAGATGTGAGTATGTAATTTTTTCCGGATGTGTCCCCTCTAAAAAAAGAGAGTAAAAGACTCTCTTAAGTAGGCAAAAGATGGAGTGAAAAGTTGGCTAAAAAGGACAAGACCCATGTGACCAAGACTAACTTTTCAGAAAAGTACCCACACCCATGTGCCAAAGTCATTGCTTTTAAAAATAAGTACAAGAATCCTATGCAAAAGTTGTACTCTTCTTTGACTTTTGACACTCATTTTTTACTCTTTTCTTTTTCTTTTTCTTTTCAACTTTCAGATTTATAACAAAACTTAAATGAACTAAAACTTATCCTCTACACCTCAAATTTAAACTTAACTAGAATGACCAAACAAACGGACCTAAGTACATATTTTAAAACATACCAGATCTCCTACTACTAGAACAAAATAGAAAAATCACTACTTATCAATGAACAAAACAAAAGCCCGGAACCTAAACAAAACTAAACTACTAACTTCAACCATTGAGGCGAACAACTTTCATATTTGTACTCGAGCTCAACCATTGATACTAAACTAGAAAAGTAGGCAAAGCTCAAGCAAACCAAGTAATAGGCTGGACAAAAATTTACTACTGATAATAAGCAGAGGGGAGTCGATTCATGCTCAAAAACTATCACAAGCTAAACAACAAAAACTTTCTCACGAACTCAATGCTCAGATAGTGAATGGAACTTGTGACAAATACTTAATACTAAAACAAACTGATCAAAAACTTCATCAGGCTAAACATGATAAGAACATGGAAATTTTTATTTTATATTTTAACACTAATACTACACTAACAAAAACTAAACATGTACAACTGAACCAAAATCCATAAAAGAAAATAGGAATAGGGCGTTTCAAGCTAACCAGCCGCGCCACTGCCTTGTCGCCACTGTTTTATCCGCTGCACCACTGCCTCCATATCCACCACTACCTCCTTCACGTCTTCCACCTCCATAACCGCAATTTCAACGTGATCGAGTCCCCAAATCAGCCCCCTCCACGCTCACTAAAACAGTCCCATCATCGTCTCCACTGTCCAAACATCATCATCATCATTCCAAACAACACCAAATAAACCGCAACTCATCATAACCATCACAAAGAAAAGAAGACAAAATAAGAAGAAGAAGAAGAAGAAGAGAGGAAAAAAACGAAAAACGAGGCAGAAACGGGAAAGAAAAAAAAGGGGAAAAAAGAATAAATTTTGGGAAGTGGGGTATGGGAGGTACTAGGGAAAGAGAGGGGATGAAAAAGAACAAAAAAAAAACTTACCGGAAAAATCAAGGGTCGCCGTAGTTATAGTTTGACCGAAACTTTGAGACCCGATCTACGCCAAACGGTTCACTTTTTGAAGAAACCAATAGCGGAAATGGAAAGGAGGGGCCGAGATCTTTCACATGGTATATTTTTGTATTTTTCCGGCCACCGGAGATGGTGGCCGGCGGCGGCATCGCGGCGGGAGTACGGTGGAGCAGCGGCGGGTCAGCGGAGGTGGGGAGATTTCCGGTGTGCTGTGGGATTTTGGGCAGGGTGGCCCCAAGTCCTAAAGACTTATGAAGGAATGAGAGTGAAAATGAGAGTATAATGATGTTTATAAGGGGAGTATGACAATGAATGAGAGCCATCAGATCAATTATGATCTAAGGGCTGGGATTGAGGGAGACTAATGGGTGGGCTTCAGAAATTGGGCTTGGACTCAAACTAGTTGGGCTACTATTTTTTTTCACAAATGGCCACTAAAAGGTTTATACTTAAATCCAACATAATTAACTACAATCAAAAACACATAAATCTAAAACATGCAGTCATAATTAAACACATAACAAGTATTTTTTTTGGCAATTTTCAGATTTTCTATCCTAATTAATGACAATTTTAATTAAAATAAAGACTAAAATTTAGGAAAATTTCGGCAAGACTCCTAAGAGTCTAACACGGCTATTTTGAGCAATTTTTTTTATGTATTCGTGCCAAAATTAGGTGATTACAGCTGCCCCTCTTTGTTCGGGAACACGAAGAGTTTTCGGACAAAGAAGTAATCGACAACTAATTTTGGCTTTTCGGTTCTAGCCGAGAGCATGCTTTCAAAATGGTGACCGTACCTTGGATTTCGGTTCTAACCGAGAACAAGGTTACCTACATATCCCTGGACTAAGGAATCAGGTCAGTGTAGTTCCTCACGTGCGGTAGCTGGGACTACCGCATTCAAACAGACGCTAGACTCTTCTAGACTCACTAAGACAACACTAGACACTCTAGACTACTAAGACAAACTAGAGACTCTTCTAGACACACTTGGGGCTGATACTAGACACTCTTAGGCACACAAAGGCTGTTGTTGCTGAGTATTGGTCGCTTGCTGGTGGTCGTTGCTTTTACAAAGAAAAATGGAATTACAACATTGAAAAATGTGAAAGTTACAATTCCTAGACTACTCTTCATGCTTCCCAAGATGATGCACTGGTCTGAAGCTCCCACTAATCAAGTGGGTTTTGAAAACTTGAAATCGCTCGGGCGGGCTTTAACTTGAAACTTGAAATTGCCGCTCGGGCGGGCTTGAATCTTAAAATTGCTGAAAGTTGAAATTGCCGCTTGGGCGGGCTTTAACTTCAAAGTTGAAATTTCTGCTTTGACAGACTTTGACTGAAATGCTGAAAATGCCGCTTTGATGGGTTTTGACTTGAAGCTGGGGATGGTTGCTAATCTTTGAGCGGGACAAACTTGAAAAGGAAGTGGTTGCTATCTTCTAGCGGAACTGACTCGAAAAGGAAGTGGGTGCTATCTTTTAGCGAAACTGACTCGAAAAGGAAAAGGGTGCTATCTTTTAGCTGAACTGACACGAAAGGAAATGGGTGCTATTTTTTAGCGAAACTGACTCGAAAAAGAAGTGGGCGCTATCTTTTAGCGAAACTGACTCGAAAAGGAAATGGGTGCTATCTTTTAGCGGGACTGACACGAAAAGGAAATGGGTGCTATCTTTTAGCGGGACTGACACGAAAAGGAAATGGGTGCTATCTTTTAGCGAAACTGACTCAAAAAGGAAAGGGGGTGCTATCTTTTAGCGAAACTGACGCTATCTTTGAGCGGAACTGACATGGAAAGGAAATAACGCTATCTTTGAGCGAAACTGACTCGGAAAGGAAATGATCGCTATCTTTTAGCGGAAACTGACTTTAAAAGGAAACTGACGCTATCTTTGAGCGGGACCGACTCGAAAAAGAAATGGGTGCTATCTTTTAGCGGGACTGACACGAAAAGGAAATGGGTGCTATCTTTTAGCGAAACTGACTCAAAGGGAAAGGGTTGCTATCTTTTAGCAGAAATTGACTCGAAAAGGAAATAGGTGCTATCTTTTAGTGGGACTGACACGAAAAGGAAATGGGTGCTATCTTTTAGCGAAACTGACTCAAAAAGGAAATGGTTGCTATCTTTTAGCAGAAACTGACTCGGAAAGGAAATGGGTGCTATCTTTTAGCGAAACTGACATGGAAAGGAAATAACTCTATCTTTGAGCGAAACTGACTTGGAAAGGAAATGATCGCTATCTTTTAGCAGAAACTGACTTTAAAAGGAAACTAACGCTATCTTTGAGCGAAACTGACTCGAAAAGGAAATGGGCTTTCTTTTAGCCAGAATTGACTTGAAAAGGAAATGACTGACGCTATCTTTTAGCGAGACTGACTCGAAAAGGAAACTGACGCTATCTTTCAGCGGAACTGACTTGAAAAGGAAATGACTGACGCTATCTTTTAGCGAGACTGACTCGAAAAGGAAACTGACGCTATCTTTGAGCGGAACTGAATTGAAAAGGAAATGACTGACGCTATCTTTTAGCGAGACTGACTCGAAAAGGAAACTGAAGCTATCTTTGAGCAAAGGCTGACTTGAAAAGGAAACTGACGCTTTTTCTTGGGGGAGTATGTTATTGTGGTTGACATCTTCCCGGTGAGTTATGTCCTCTCTGTTCACCCGCTCATGATTAGCCCATGTCTGGAAGCTGTACAAGCCACACATTTTTCACATGTGGCTTTGACTTGAATGCTGCAAACTGTAACCCATCATCTTAATGGGGTCTTGTCTGGAGATTTGAAAACCTTGGCCATTTTTCAAAGATGGGATTTTGTCTGAAACTCAGAACAAATGCTCCCGATTCATGTGATCCTTGATCTTGCTGACAATGTAGCAAATATCACAATGGCTTTCTTCATCATGACTATACAGACCCTGAATCATGTCCTCGCAAAATAAACTTGGGGTTCTTGTTCAAACAATATCTTGATATTGTTGGTGTATTTTTGATCCACCCCAAAGTCCACCAATGCCAAATAGTTTCTCCCAATCTTTAGTCACTCCTTGGTAGAAACAACATGTCGTTCCATGGTGACTTTCCTGGCACAATCTTGGTGTGTCATTCTCATACGAGGTTCGGCACGAACTTCCATTGCTCATTGGTTCCCGAACAATGATCTGGTACAACTGAGAAACCTGTAAACAAGCTTTGCAAAACTTTCTTTGCTCGTTTCAATGATATCAAAAGAGAGAAGTGACGAAAAAAAGTAAAGACAAATTGAAGAAATTCAAAGAGGAGACATCGAACGAAAGATGTCTCTGAAAGATAGAAAGAAAAATTATTTAGGGTGAAACGACGAGCTCAATGAAACATGACATACATCTTGGAATAAAGTCTTGACCTTTTCAACACGATCTATCCTTGATTTTACCCCAGTTCGACAATATAGAGGCAATTGCTTGCTTGGTCCGATCATGATGAGAAACCGGACATCCCTCATTCGACTAGTGGTGCCCTTTCGGGTTTTCACCAACTAGCCTCTCTCTTTGTTCTTTTTCCTCACAATGGTCTGTGGCGCCCTTTCAGGTTTTGACCAACATGATTCATTTTCTTCTCTTCTTTTTCTTTTTTTTTTGTTCATTTGTTTCCATTTTTTTTATTTCCATTCGACCTCTTATCCCCTTTTTCGGTCGATCTCATCTTTCTCCTCTTTCTTTTTAAGCCAATCTGTCATCCCTTATTTTGACTTCTCACAGAAGTTTCTATCCTAATGGCAATTGTACTCCCATCTCTTGATTGCGATGATCAAAAATAAACTTCGACTTCCCCGAGCAGACTCATATTTTGATTGTACATCAATGCGCTACATTCTCAAAGATCGGTCAAAAAGATCTTTATTTGGACCATAGTATGGGATTTGGTTAGGCTAGGAAGAAAAGTATTTAGCATCAAAGCTAAAAAAAAACATCTCATGAGACGGCTAGATGAACATTACAAATTTTGAAATCACCGCTTTTGAAAAATAAACCAAACTTTTTCCCCAGCTTAGGCAAATTGGGGATTCCCTTTTTTTTTTCTTTTCTTTTTTTCTTCTTTTTTTTTGGGGGGGGGGGGGGGTTTTCTTTTCCTCTTTGTTTTGAAAAGCGGTACGAAAGCATCTCATGAAACGACTTGGTAAAATATTACAACCCTTGGAATCATTTTCTTCTAAGATAACATCAAACTTTAGCCCCAGTTTAGTGAAAATTGAGGAATTTCTTTTGAATTTTCTCTGATATGAAAACAAAGGGGATATTGAGACTTCCCCCGATATGAACACAAAGAAAGCAAAAGGAATATTGGCTTTCTTACTTTTCTTCAAAACTGGTATGCTAAACATCTCATGAACATGTGAATGAATGTTACAAAAATAGAAGTTTGTTTTTATTTTATTTTATTTATGAAATAAAATAAAAACAAACTTCTGCCCCAGTTTAGCATAAAATGGGGATCTAAATTTCTTTTGATGTTGGCCGCAAACTTGGAGGCAAGTTTTGCGTCAATAAAAGAAAACAGGGAAAGAGGAATTTTCTCCTGTTGCGACCGCACCCGAATGGTTGCCTACGTATCCTTTTGAGAGGAATCAGGTCAGACGTAGCTCTAACAACTTAATGCTAGCTTTTGTGTTGTTGTTTTTGTTGTTTTCTGATTTTCTGTTTTTTTTTTCACTGGTATAATAACATTTATTTCAAAGGAGGGTAGCCGAAAGGAAAGATACACAAAGCTCAAAGACTATTAAATTGGCAAAGTATTTGGGTAGTGGAAACGAAAGCCGTTCGTAATCCCGACCCGAGAATGCCTCGCACAGATATACAACAAAATAAGTCAACCTAAAGTCACACGTAGAGACGGGACTTAATCACTCCGTATCCTTGGTTTTCGCTTCAAACAGTGATCTTGAAAATTACACTTGAAACTTCCGACCAAGATGGTTATGCACCATTTTCAACTCTTTGCATAATTCCTTTATCACAGTCATCTTCGCCGTCCAGTTAGTTCTTAGGCTTAATATTAGACCATGTGTTTAGACCAAGACGCAAATTCCACACATATGTCATGTTACTAAAGCTGGCAAGAATAAAACTTCAAAAAAAACTAAAAGGATAAAAATAAGGAACAGAAAAGACAAAATATTTGAGACAAGGAGTGGATCTCGCTTTTTATTGAATTAAAGACATGAGGGTTTGAACATCAAAATAAGCAAAATAATGCACTTGGATTACAACCCTGAAATAACCAAGTGCACAGAAAGTTCGGCAAAATAAGTTGACAAATGCTTCTCAATTGTTCATTTTCATATCATGTCCAATGCACTGCTCTCATGCCCTGTCGAAGCCGTCATCAGATCGTACCATGTTGTTTCCACTGGCGTGCTTCAAACTTGACAACATCTTCTTCTTTGCTTCATTTTCTCGAAATACCATCAGGGTAGACATGTCTTCTTTGGAAAAAATGAATGACTGTGTAAGACAGAGAATTGGCTCAACGACTACATCTTGCATTGTAGCATGGACAGTTGATTTATTTGGCCTATCGATCGATACAACAATAGATGAGTCATGGCGTCTGATGTTTTTGGAAGGACCAACTGCCAAAATCTGCTTGGCGCCATTCCTTTTCATGTCTTCTTCTATGCATACCATCCCTACCATGTGTGCATTGTTTTGAACATCATGAGCTGGTAAAGGATTCTGATTCACATTCTGTGTTTCATCCCCCACGACTTTGATCTGATTGTTGTCTATCATTGCCTGGATTGCCCTTTTGAGTTCCCAGCAGGATTCCGTGTCATGTCCAGGTGCTCCAGAATGAAACGCACAATGGCGTGAATGATCAACTCTTCCATTAGGGTTCACTTTTCACGGAATTGGTTTCAACAGATTGGCTTGTTGCAACTTTTCAAACAAATTAGTGTAAGTTTCCCCCAATGGGGTGAACTTAGTCTCTCCCCTCCGTCGCAACTTTTTATGACTTGTGCTTGGACAGGAACACGGATTCTTTCGCTTTTGGTTGGGAAAGTCAGGCGAAGCTTGGAAATGGTTGTGTGGGGTGTTATATGTGGCTTGTGGAGTTGGTGCGCGCCATTGAGGATAGGAAAATATCGGAGCATATGGCTGCGCTCTATGGAGTGGAGGAGCGGAGTAATTTGGATTATCTGGGGAGTAATGGTGCTGATGATGCTTTTGTGGAGTTCGGGAGTATGACAGAGGTTGTTTAAGTTCTCTCTTGTTCCACTTTCTGGGATCCCGTTTCTTTTCTGTTTCATTGCGAAGACTCTCTGACCTAACCCGAACCGTGAATTGTGGAGCGGAGGCCGATGGTGGAGCAAATGGAGGTGGTGGTGCCATAGGACACATTGTGGAGGATCCTGCCGCTTTTGCGGCACTGTTGTAGTAATGAAAGTCGGGAGAATATTGAGGGTCCTCAACTGTAGTAGGCAGACCATGTGCTTGATGCACGATGGTCGGTGCAATTCCTGAGAGATTAGATGGCACGGGAGGAGGTGCATGTCCCATGGTAATAGCATGATATAGTTCAACCACCAACTCTTTCATATTTTTGGCCTCTTTTGTAAACCTCTCATCCTGTTCAAACACCAACTTTTTCAGATTCTTGACTTCTTCAGTCAACCTCTCATTCAGCTCAATCAAATGCTCGTAATCTTCGAACTCAGAATTTCCACCTTCAGACGTCATGATCATGGGTCCCATTGGTCTTGTTCTGTACGTGTGATACGATGCCAGAACTTCCTCTCAAGTTACCGCAGAACCCCAAACACTATGACAAACAGATCGGGTTAGCACAAAAAATGCACACTGGCAAACCTAAGGTTGTTATGCGTCATCCCGAAAAGGTTCACGGCGTAAGCCGAGTGTACCGACCGTATTCCCCAAAGATTGGTTACGTGCCTTGAGAAAAATCAGAACAAAATTGTAACTGACACGTAATTGGAACAAGGACAAACTTTGATGATTTTTTTTTTTTTTGATTTTTTTTTGATTTTTTTTTAACCTCTTTTTCTAACACAAAAACATAATTTAGACAAACGACACGAGACACACAAAAAATAAACTGATTGACATGATGCACGAGTCAAAAGATATATACACACTGACATGATAATGCGTGGGTCCACCCGGACGGTGAAAATAATGAGACTCGACATTTGAGCGGAGTCAGATTATTCCACGAGGATCGACGCAAATACAACTTAGCTAATTGCAATTTATCGTCTGTACCCTCACTTGACCTTAGACAAAACAAAAGAAAGCAGACCCTAAACAACAACAATTTTTTCTCTCTTTTATTTTTTATTTTTAATGAAAAACCAAGACTTAACCGAAGACATAACTTAAGAACGGATTATGAATCAAACCATTTTTTTAATCCAAAAAGTGACTCCAAAATTGAACATTACGGCAATGAAAAGATGAGCATAAAAACTTGATTTCTGAAACAAACTCTTCGATTTGATTTGAAAATGAATCTTAGAGTATTTACAAAATCTTGCCATTATGACGACACAAAGACACAAAATAATACACGAATTAGATGCAAAATTGGTTTACAAAAATTTGCCATTATGACGGCATAAAACCCCGATAAATTACTTTTCAAAAATACGGACTTGACTTGGACACAGACTCAAAGGCAAAAAAGGTCCCAAAATTTTGTCATTATACCGGCACAATACTATAACGGTGCACAACTATGACAAATTATTTTCTAATACTTGAGACCGAACCCGAACACAAAATTAGACTCTAAAAGCTCTTGAAAAAAATTCGCCATTATAACGGCGTAAAATGACAACTAAAGATGTTTTGAGACACGGGACTAAACCCATTTTTCATTTTTCTCTTTTTTTTTTTTTTTTTTTCTGTTTTCAAAATTTAACACCCACCCCGATGATCGGTCAGCATAACAACCCTCTTCTACAACAAATGCAACATATAAGATGCCAATAATGTGTCTTTTCGGGACACGGGCCCATCTTGACACAAAGGGGTCACCCTAGACAAGTGCAATACCGGTGTACCGCACCTCATTAGGTCAAATATGATGCAGATAATTGGGCCTAAAGGTTTAACTCTGGGTGACACAGCTGACTTAGTGTCTAGACTGGCTGAAAAAAACCCGGTGGACAAACCGAGCGGAAAGCGCATCAGGGCCATCCGGAGACAGTGTGTCCGGCCTAAAACCCCGTCACGCCTTCCTCCTAAATCATGGGCAATTTAGTAAGAAGTCCCAGATGCCACAAGCAATCTGGTAAGTGCACGTGTGTGTGTGTGTTTTAGAGACTCAGAGGGTTGCGGAGGAAGACTATTTTATATACAGTTCAACAATATCAAAGCAGTAACATTCAACTGTTCATGTGGTAACGGCAAGAATATAACAACCAAATATTTAATAAATTAAAACATGCGACAATTTTATCAAAGCCGGAGATTCTAGTTTTCACTAATTATCCCCAGCGGAGTCGCCAAGCTGTCACGCCCTAAAATTTTAATTAAACGAGTTGTTTATTATTTAAAGGCTCGTGACTGGTGTTCAAGAAGGTACAAAATTATTTTAGAGAAAAACTCGGAGTCGCCACTTGACATAGTTTAAGGTGTGCCAAGTCACCAAAAGGTACCTTGGAACACCTCTGACTCGTCTAATGGTCTGCGTTAGAGATTCGGGTAAGGTTCTCAGTTGACTCGCGGGAAGGTATTAGGCACCCTCGAGTCCTGTGCCAAGCACAGTTGCTTTATTGTCGCAGTTTTAATTTATTAAATATGGTTGTTATATTAATGCCGTTAATTTGAATTTGTACTTTGATTCAGAAAAATAAATTAAAAAAAAAATGTTATTCTTATCCAACCTCAAAGAGGAATGGACGAATTTACACTTTGGTTCAAAAAATAAAAAAAATGTTATTTCATTTCCAACCTCTCAGAGGACTGGTGTAATTAACTTCAGAAAATTATTAACTTTTACCAAATAATAGAACCATTTATTAAAAGAAGTGTGACTTCCCATAATTTAAATTTTTCTTTCAAATTGGCTTCTCCCAAATTTAATTTTTTTTTATCTAATAAGCAGATCACAAATCATACTTATTATTATATAATCGTGCGAGTCTTCACAATCCTATTTTTGCCTAATAAGTAAACACCGAACATATTTATCAATGCCTAATCGTATTGTTATTATTTTCTTTCATTTTTTACTTATTTTACTCTTTGCGTCACTTCATTTAGGCGATTTGAAGCATGGAAACTTTCCCTTTTAACCATTGTTAACTCATTAACTATGGCTTTATTTTAACAACGAATAATTAAGCTTAACAAATTTCTTCCTCTCTTAACTTTTCGTGGAGCAGATTAGGTGGGCTTGCCCCAAAATTTTTTTTAATTAGTTTAAAACATTTAAGTCTATATTTAGCAAACTTGAATCTTATAATTTATAGATCTGGTTTGAAAACAAAATGAGACTAAGATTTTGCCTAACCATTAACTTCATTGTTTTATGTAACAGGATCCAAAAATTAAATGGTTTGAACATTTTCCATCTCACTATTTCACCAATACCACATTTGATATTTTAACTAGATGAACATACTAAAACATGATAAGAATAAGCAGATATGGAACACGATAAAATTCATTGGGCAATGATCCAAAAACCTGGTCCAAACATGGACTATGTTTGATTTTTCATTTGATCAAATACATACACCAAATGTTTACACAAAGTTTAAGAATATTTACCTACTGTGATAAAAATGATTCCAAGCTTAACTGCACCACAGCAACACATCAGTAGCAGGACCAGTAGTAGCACTAGCAACAGAACAAACTCTAAAATACTTTCTCTTAAACTAACAAACTCTCTAAATTATTTTAGATCTTGTTTTCAAGGGTTGTGGGTTTTTTTTTTTAGAGAGAGATTGGAGAAATATTTTTTGCAGATGTGAGTATGTAATTTTTTCCGGATGTGTCCCCTCTAAAAAAAGAGAGTAAAAGACTCTCTTAAGTAGGCAAAAGATGGAGTGAAAAGTTGGCTAAAAAGGACAAGACCCATGTGACCAAGACTAACTTTTCAGAAAAGTACCCACACCCATGTGCCAAAGTCATTGCTTTTAAAAATAAGTACAAGAATCCTATGCAAAAGTTGTAATCTTCTTTGACTTTTGACACTCATTTTTTACTCTTTTCTTTTTCTTTTTCTTTTCAACTTTCAGATTTATAACAAAACTTAAATGAACTAAAACTTATCCTCTACACCTCAAATTTAAACTTAACTAGAATGACCAAACAAACGGACCTAAGTACATATTTTAAAACATACCAGATCTCCTACTACTAGAACAAAATAGAAAAATCACTACTTATCAATGAACAAAACAAAAGCCCGGAACCTAAACAAAACTAAACTACTAACTTCAACCATTGAGGCGAACAACTTTCATATTTGTACTCGAGCTCAACCATTGATACTAAACTAGAAAAGTAGGCAAAGCTCAAGCAAACCAAGTAATAGGCTGGACAAAAATTTACTACTGATAATAAGCAGAGGGGAGTCGATTCATGCTCAAAAACTATCACGAGCTAAACAACAAAAACTTTCTCACGAACTCAATGCTCAGATAGTGAATGGAACTTGTGACAAATACTTAATACTAAAACAAACTGATCAAAAACTTCATCAGGCTAAACATGATAAGAACATGGAAATTTTTATTTTATATTTTAACACTAATACTACACTAACAAAAACTAAACATGTACAACTGAACCAAAATCCATAAAAGAAAATAGGAATAGGGCGTTTCAAGCTAACCAGCCGCGTCACTGCCTTGTCGCCACTGTTTTATCCGCTGCACCACTGCCTCCATATCCACCACTACCTCCTTCACGTCTTCCACCTCCATAACCGCAATTTCAACGTGATCGAGTCCCCAAATCAGCCCCCTCCACGCTCACTAAAACAGTCCCATCATCGTCTCCACTGTCCAAACGTCATCATCATCATTCCAAACAACACCAAATAAACCGCAACTCATCATAACCATCACAAAGAAAAGAAGACAAAATAAGAAGAAGAAGAAGAAGAGAGAAAAAAAACGAAAAACGAGGCAGAAACGGGAAAGAAAAAAAAGGGGAAAAAAGAATAAATTTTGGGAAGTGGGGTATGGGAGGTACTAGGGAAAGAGAGGGGATGAAAAAGAACCAAAAAAAAACTTACCGGAAAAATCAAGGGTCGCCGTAGTTATAGTTTGACCGAAACTTTGAGACCCGATCTACGCCAAACGGTTCACTTTTTGAAGAAACCAATAGCGGAAATGGAAAGGAGGGGCCGAGATCTTTCACATGGTATATTTTTGTATTTTTCCGGCCACCGGAGATGGTGGCCGGCGGCGGCAGCGCGGCGGGAGTACGGTGGAGCAGCGGCGGGTCAGCGGAGGTGGGGAGATTTCCGGTGTGCTGTGGGATTTTGGGCAGGGTGGCCCCAAGTCCTAAAGACTTATGAAGGAATGAGAGTGAAAATGAGAGTATAATGATGTTTATAAGGGGAGTATGACAATGAATGAGAGCCATCAGATCAATTATGATCTAAGGGCTGGGATTGAGGGAGACTAATGGGTGGGCTTCAGAAATTGGGCTTGGACTCAAACTAGTTGGGCTACTATTTTTTTTCACAAATGGCCACTAAAAGGTTTATACTTATTAAAATCCAACATAATTAACTACAATCAAAAACACATAAATCTAAAACATGCAGTCATAATTAAACACATAACAAGTATTTTTTTTTGGCAATTTTCATATTTTCTATCCTAATTAATGACAATTTTAATTAAAATAAAGATTAAAATTTAGGAAAATTTCGGCAAGACTCCTAAGAGTCTAACACGGCTATTTTGAGCAATTATTTTTATGTATTCGTGCCAAAATTAGGTGATTACAGAGACGATGATCTTCCTATTGGTGAACCTGCAGCAGGTGGAGCAAATTCTTCACAGAGTGTTACCGCATGAGGAAGTCTCCCAAGAGAGAACTGTATCCCCCATTTCATGAGAATGTTTTTGAACTCTCGCCCGTATTTTCGGGTGTTTTGGAATTGAATGAAGGCTGTCCGATTTGATGCACTGTTAACTTAGCTTATATTCATGTCTTTCACCAAATCGTTTGGTGGTGACGATCTTAGCTTTCTCACCTTAAGCAATATAAATAATGTTGTACGGAGACTTATGTTTTTGCAGTGTATGATTGTGTCAATACGAGCATTTATGCACTGAGTGTCGTCGATTTTTGGTAAGTCGGTAACATACGTCCTGCTATATTCTAATACCTAGAATGTTAGCGTATTACTGAGAGAATGAGCGGGCGTGTTCGTCTACTGATAATCAGTGTGTACCAGCAGGTGGTGACTTAAGTGCGTGTAGACGTCTTAAGGGCATGGCCCGCGCCCACAAGAGGATATCTTTAGCCCGTTGGGATTAACGGGGCATTTTTGCGTTCAAGCTAAAACATATGTGCTTTTCCACTCGAGAACTTAAGTCTTTAACGACACTATACGGGCAGGCATCCCCACATACACGTTGCTGGGAATGTTGAATTGACGACTTCAACGTACAATAGTGCCTAATGGCTTAACTAGAATTGATCTAGCTTGAGTGAGCAGTTTACTCTAACTCGCAATGAGGAGTGAGTGTTTTACTTCAACTCAATATGGCTGAGGGCTATGAATAATTGGATCTTTAAAGGATCTTAACACAAAACTAACTAAAACAAAATAGTAGTTTTATTAAATAAATGGAGGGGGGGGGGGGGGGCGCTGAGCCCATAATGTTCTAGATGCAAAACCTATAACATAGGCAAAGTCATCAAAAATACTAGAACTAAGTAAAAATTTTAAAACTAAATAAGAACTGATTAGAGTAAATAACCAAAGAGAGTTATACTTCCAGATCTTCCACTCTTATTCCCCGCTAACCATTCAATCAACCAAGTAACTAGAACAATCGACTTGATTGATTGATGTTTTGGGGTCTTCTTCGGCTGCGTTGGGGCTTGTCCCTTCCTCCATACTGGGTTTAGTTGTTCCAAGTATAGCTTTTGTGTAATATTCTTTTATTGTCGCATGCTATTTTTTTATTCCCCCTCAATTGGGTACTTTAGCATTTGATGCAAGGTGTGGAAGGCACAACCTTTATCAGATGGATCCATGATCGTCCGACGATAGCGTTATGGGGATGCTTCCCTTCTTAAAGTCAGTTGAAGATCACAATCGGAAGATCTATTACGTTATAGCCCAGTCTTAAGAGGAATATTATTATTTTAGAATTTTTTATTATCTGCATTTAAGTATCGAAAGTTTTAGTTATTCCAGATTTTTTTCTTTAAACTCCCTCATTTATTTTATAGTTTGTAACAATAGAAACTTCTTCATTTTAATGTGAATGTATGTAATTACTTGTCTCAATTGTTATATGAATTCTTTACGTTTCCAACTGCGCATTACTTACATTTTCTTAAAGTGGCAATAAATATTATCGCAATTCAAGTTTTTTGGAAGTGCCTAAACTACTTCAATTCTTTAAATGTCAAATCTAGTGGTTTATCTGAATAAGTTGATTAGCAAGTAAATTAAAAATGCAAATTTAGAAAAAAAAATATGCTTTTAGCAAATGACGCTCATTTATCGAATTTTGAAAGAAAATACCTAAAACTATTTTGAATGACCAATTAATAATCTCTTTGGATAAGGTAAAATTTGGAAAGAAAAGAGGGTATATTTTTAATAAAATCATTGTCTTAGCATATTTTTTGGATTTTCGAGTGTCTCAATGACTTTTCTTTTTCAAAATAATTGAACATCTTATCCGATCTCCGGAAAGCAGGCCTTAAATGAGGTTTTGCATGCATTTTCTTTAAATAATTTAAAAATGCTCCTAGTTTTTTTAAAAAAAATTAGGTATCGGCTGAATTAAGTCCAAAAAATAACCATTGAAGTGATTATCATATTTTTATCGGATGAATTTAGAGTTCAATAAGCTAAATGCAGGTGTAGCTAGAACATGATTCACCCTTAATTGTGTTTCAACTTGTGGGGAATTTCTTTTGAATCTTTTGAAAAATGTGAATGATAATCATCATTAATAGAAATATTGTAGATTTCAGTCAATTCCGTGAAATCTATGCCTAGATTGCCAGTTTGGATTTTACTTAAAATGAGCAATTAACATTTATTAACGAACAATCTTTTAGATTTTGATAATCATGCATTAGAAGATTACATTAATTTAATATATTGTATAATAGTCACTGTAAGCGCTCATCCATATAATGCATTCGTCTATGTTAGCAGAGGCCTAGTATAGCTAACAAATCAAATCCAATTCTTAAAACTTTCATTTCATGCTAATTAATAATTTTGATTTTCTGAAAACTTTCATGCTTTAGGATGCATCAGATACGACAAACTTTGTTGGTGCTCTATTTTTTCTTGAGTAATACTAATAATGGAGTTCAAGGAGCAACAAAGATACCCAAACTAGAGAATGCAGAGTTAGAAAAACAAGTAAAACTTTTGAACAAGCCAGCAGTAAAAACAATCAAGGTATGTATTTTGGGTTTAATGTGATCATTGTATCGGCAAGATTCTTAATTTTTTATTTATTTATATCACCTTTTTAGGATAGTAATTTACATGTGCTACGCAGTCTTTACACCAAATAATATTAACTTACCATTGTTAAGTGGCTTGGTAAAGCGAAAATATGTTTTAGTGATTGAACTCTATATGTTAACACATGAGATATACTCATTAGCTTGGTAAAAATATAGGGCGTAATATAGTATTTACCCTTTTTCATAAAGGAGAAATATCGTGTTTCACTACTAAAAAAACAGGGATTTTCGACCGCCAAATCGGTCGAACAACGGTCGACATGTCGACCGATCTTCGACCGATTGAGGTGGTCGAACAAAATTAGGTCGAAATAGCCCTTCGACCGATTTTCGGTCGATATTTCGACCGTCGTTCGACCGACTTTCGGTCGAAGAACATGGACCATTTTTTTTAAAGTGACCAGTTCTTCGACCGAAAGTCGGTCGAAGGTCGGTCGACGTTCGCCCGAATTTCGGTCGAAGGCCTATCGACCGAAATTCGGTCAAAAGGTTGGTAAATTGTTTTGACCAACCTTTCGACCGAAAGTCGGTTGAAAACCTGTAAAAACCTGCAACATAAAATCTGAAATTAGCCCTACACCACCTGTAAATTCAGCAACACGCAGAAAAACCAGACAAAACACATTCATAAACGATATTCAACAAGGCTAACAAAGCCAAACAATAGAAACAAGTCTTTCAACATTAGTTCTAGTGTTACAATTATCAAACAAACTTAACAAACAGTTTAAGGTTCAACTATCACTACTACTGGCTAGAATCCGAACTAGACTCGGCATCAGACTCAGACGACGAACGGTGTCGATGTCTGCTCTTTCGCTTTCCTTTGCCTTTTTTTTGGTTAATGAGGATTTTATGCATCATTTCATGCATTTCTCTTTGATGAGCCTCCTGTGCTAAGCGCATAGCTTCATTTTGTCTCTTCAGCTCTTCGATCTCCTCTTTCATCCGAGTCATTTCTCCAGGATCAGCAGAGCTTGAAGGAGCAGTAGAACACGAGCCCAAATAGTTCGATTTATGCTTGCCAGATGAATACAGAGTTGCAAGGCCATATGCGGACCCCTTCTTCACCCCTCCGACCGCTTCCAACCATAAATTGGTTTCTTGCTCGAGCGTTAGGGGTGCTGGGTTACTGCTTCTGCATTCAGATTGTTGAGTCGAGGTCTATTCTTCAACGGCCTTTGTAGCTCTTTCCTGAAAACAGAAATATATCAACGGTACAAATATGAAGTATAAACGTTGAAGGATTGGCGCGAAAGAAGCTTGAATTTAATAACTTACCCAGGTCTCTTTTGCGCGGGGCTCGACCCCGACTTCTCCGCCCTTTTTATCACTCTTGATATGTCGGATCTTGTGCATTTCAGAGATTGGAATTGTCTGATTTTCTTTCTTTTCCTACAAAAGAAGAGAACAAGTTAGATAAAAAATAAACGATTATAGTAATTCATATAAATTAAATTACTTTACCAAGCGCATCTTCTGCGTCGCAGCGCTAACTGAGCCACCGATATGGAGCGATCCACCCTTACTTGATGCTCGCGCTTTCTTCCCTTGTTCGCTCTTCTTCTGAAATTCGGGAGTCTCCCAATATTGCCGCAGCTCTCTCCATTGATGATAATAGAGGAAGCCGGGCATTTTTCCTTTTTTACGCGCAACATACATTGCGTTCTTGAATAACTCACCGCATTTCTTTGGAAAGGTGGAACGGACTTTATAGTCCAGAGCCGGATGCCACTTACACTCAGCCTGGCAATATTCATCAAAATATTTTATTTAAACATAATCATTAGAAAAACCGCAATTAGTAATAAACCTGATGCATATCTATCACCTCAAAAGCCTGCATTATTCGCTGCTTTACCTGAGGGGGCACAACACCCCCAGAATGGCCAAATTCAGCAACAAAGTGACTGCATTATGAGCCGAGAAAAATTTCACGTTAGATAGAATACTTATGAAAAGCGAATATTAGGCGGTACCGTTAAAATAAAACATACTTGTAATAAGGTGTGACCTCGGGACAGTTCAACAGCACATGTGTTGTAGCTACCTTCCTGTCCCGTTCATTGAACTGGTATACTTCGGAAGATGTATTTCCCCTGCCTGGTTGATTGAATACTGAGAATGCTGGGTAATTGGGATCACTATTATCTCCCACATCATGCCATTCCGGCCTTACCTCACTAGCAAATGCTTACATTCCTTGGCTCACTAGCAAATGCTGGATACACTTGATCAAAGTGTTTCCATGCCTCACCATCAGACGGATGGGATAGAATACCCGGCTGCTTGGTACGGTCATGATGCCATCTCATGTGTGGAGCAGAACTCATCGAAGCATACAACCTCTTTAACCGGGGTATAAGGGGCAAGTAATGCATCGACTTAACAGGCTTCAGCTTCTTTTTAGGATTTTGCTCGGGCTTGTATCGAGGCTCCTCACAAAATCTACATGTCACGAGGTCTGCATCATCCTTATAATACAACATGCAACCATTAACACAATAATGAATCTTCTCGGCAGAAAGGCCCAACGAGGAAACCAACTTCTTAGTGTAGTAATAATTAGTTGGTAAGGCCATATTTTTTGGATTGAGTTCATTCATAAGGCCAATGATGGAATCCATGGCAGCTTGAGAAATACTAAAATTTGATTTGATACTTAGCAATCTAACAGCAACCGACAATTGGGAATGCACCGAGCCCTCATAAAATGGACGACTTGATTCCTCCAACCGTTTATAGAATTGATTTGCCTCAGCATTGGGAATGTGCTCAATGTTTGGCTGTGATGTATCCGGCTGAAGGGGATCATTAGCCGGGTACATCCCAAAAGCATCATGTACCATATCCTCCATTCTATACCCGGCTGCTTGGTCTGGTTCCACAACCGGAGAACTCCTACCGCCATGAATATTTTCAAGATTTTGAAGGTGCTCCTGCAAGTCCCACGGCTCTCCATGATTATACCAAACGTAGTAATTTGGCATAAACCCCTTCTTATAAAGATGTACCTCTACATTCTCCAAATCTTGTGTCTTTACACACTTGCATTTTTAACATGGACACCTAATTTTGTCATGCCTTAAATAATCGTCTGTGTTGCAGGCTATATCAAGAAATTCCATAACACCCGCTACAAACGAAGGCCTCAACCCCCGCCGCTCAGGAAAATTTTTATTATCCATCTACAAACGACGTCGATTAATGTCCATATCTACACAAATATTGCAAGATTGAGAAACAATATGTATGATTTTTTTAAATATAAGATTATCAATTTTTAATTACTAAATTATAAAGTTTTATGTCATGCTTTGCCTAACGCAATAAATTTTTTATATTAGCTTGCCATTTTTTTGTAATCACTATAGCAAGATTAATGTGGTCGGGTTTGTTAATGCTCGCAACTTGTTTGATGAAATGCCCCAAACAAACAATATTTTCTTATAACACCCTATTAATTACTATTATCAAAGCAATTCAAACCAACAAAAACTTATTCGTTTTAGGCATAACATGTTCATCTTTTCAACAATACCAAAGCAACAACACATTCCAAACACCACTACCAAACAATTCCAACAATCCCCAACAACTACAACAATCCCAAATAACACAAACCTAATTTTATAAGAGCTAACAACACCAAACAAGTTCTTCAACATCAACAATAACTACAATAAACAAATTAACTAATAATTAACTACCTATGCAACATTATAGGCCGAAATTAAAAAAAAAATTAAATTCAGATTTAATAAAAAAAAATCAAAAACTTACCTCGAGGTTGATTTGTGCTCCAATAGCACCTAGTAATGATTCCCCACTAGTTATATGCTTAAGAACTACAAAAAAAATGAGTTAAAAAGTTAGGGTTTAAGTTTTAGAAAGTAATTAAAATAACCCTAAAACTAAGAATTTACCTTGAATTTCTTGTTATATGTAGTGTTTAGGAGGGTAGAATGTGTTTGATTTTTGATTTTGGGGGTGGGTTATGGTGGTTTTCGGGTATAGAGATTGGGGGGGGGGGGATGTTTAGAGAGAGTTTGGGTGTTTGGGGAAGAAGATAGAAATGGGGAAAGGGGGGTTCTGCTGAATAATAAAACAGGCCTATCGACCGCCCCATCGATCGAATTTGTTCGACCGATTTTCGGTCGAAATAGTGAGATTGAAAATTACTGCTTTTTAGTAGTGTTTGTCACATGGTTTTTGGCCATGTACATTTTCCAAATCAAACTAAATTTGAGTACATTGTGCTCACGTTTTTTTCCCCCTTTTTATGTCCTTAAATTTTTGTTGTATTCGAAAATTGACAATCCTTGAAGACAAAAGACTTACCAACAGCTCTGCTAGAAACTTATTTCAATTATCTAATATTAACAAAATTTAAAAGTAAGAATAAGTATATCATCTACCAACCATTATTTCTGTTAAATTATTTTATGGTGAAAAATGTGTAATTACTATAAGGGATAATACATAAGATGTCCCTGTACTTATTCGAAAAAGTCATTTACACATTTAATCTTTATGAGGATCAAAGCCCCCCCCCCCCCCCCCCCCCGCCTCCCAATTCTTATTTTTCGTGGAACTAACACCCCCTTGATAAGTTGATATGTATACAACCAGTTTCATGATGGGAGATGCATTACACTTACGCCACATTATCACAATGTCATCACCACACACTGCCATGTCAATAATATGTCAGATTTTTTTAAGAAAAAAATCCGTCACCTAACTGCTCCTCCTTCTCGCCCACCATCAAACCTGTGACAACCCCACCAACCGTACTCGCCCCTGCTTTCTTTTTGATTTTTTTTTCATGTCAACTTTTAGTGTTTTAAAAGGGGGAGATAAATTTATTTTAAATAAGGATAGGGGGTGTTAGGTCGCCTATGAAATATAAGTGTATAAATAATTTTTCGGGACAACTATATGAGGCAATTTATGTATTTTCCATTACTGTAACTTAAGTTACTTATATCACAGTACTTAGGTTACTTATATTATGATTTGTTTTTGTTCACAGACTAAATATGGAGACATATATAATTGTGTAGATTTTTATAAACAACCTGCATTTGATCATCCGTTATTGAAGAATCATGATTTTAATCCCAAGGTATATCTTCACTCTTCCCATTTTACTTTCAATTTTGTTTCTCTACGAGGATATGATATTGTTGACATGAACTTAGATATATGGATGAACAGATGAAACCTACTTTATCCAAGGTAAGGCAAAATTCACGTGCGTCAACGGCTAGTAGGCCATCAAAAATATGGTTAAAAGATGGAGGTTGTCCGTTTGGTACCGTCCCTATTAAGAGAATTACCAAGAATGATCTTATTAGACAAAGACATTTGCCACCGCCAGAAAATGTCAAATTTGAGGCTCAACTGATTATCGTAAGATAAATTATGACAATTTACTGTCTTGAATAATTTATGTTGAAACATGATAAAATAAGTAAGCTAATTATTCATGATAAGAATTGTAATAGAAACACGCAGTTAATTACAAACATAAGCAAGCTAATTATTTTTCCAATCACCGGGCAAAACTCATATATTCTAGTACAATTAATGCAGAACAACAACAATAGTGAGTCAAAAGGAAGACACATAACTTCACAAGGATATAAGGTACATGACTGATAATTTATCATGTTTTCAGTTTCCCTTTTGTTTTTGCTTTAAGATCAGTTCATAAAACGAATCAATAATATCCGTAGGAATTGGAAGGTTTATAGTATTTATTTAAACTTCTTCATCGTAGCTCAAACGACTATTTCCAGTTGATTGTCTTTTCCATTATGTGTTTTACATACAATTGGATTTAAAGTTATATGTAGAACGGGTTATCCTAATTGTTATAGTCTAGTTTATAATGAGGGCCTTCTTAGGTTCAAGTTGTGCTGCCATAGCTCTTTGCTTTTGCCTTTTTCAGAGTCTTACTTGATACAAAAATAGTATATTAAGTTTTGGGTTTAATGGATTGGATTTTGGTTATTTGCTTCACTTGTCATGCAAGTCTAAGTTCTCACTTAACTTTATTTTCTCTACTTTTCATCAAGCAACTCATGTTGACTGGAAAAGAAAGAAAAAACGTAGTAACATTTTGGACGGGGTTATGGTTTTTCCATCTTTTAAAGCAATCTATTCTAACCAGTCAAAATTCAATTAAATCCACCCCTTTGACATCCTTAACTGTAATTCAAATTCTTGATCTAATGACTAGAACAAATTAAGCCACCTTCACATATTAAATTAGTGGTCATTTTGAGCCGATAGTTTTTCTAATACGTTTCTTTTAATTGTACTATATAAGTAACAGATGGAACAAGTTATCCTTCTTCATTTAGTCTGATTTACCATAAGTGGCTTCTCAGATTTACAAAATCAAATTGTGATGCCATGATCTTTTACATTATATCTTTTTGGGATTGGTTTACTTGATATAAAAAGTACTATGGTTACATCTGTTTTAAAATTTTGGATTCCGACTTTTTGTTGTCTGGTTCACGTGTCTTCTTTCAGTAGACATGGTTTTAATTTCTCGCTTGGGGAAGAACTTTACTCGCTTTCTCAGGAAAATTTTGACGAATAACCACTCTTTACAGAATTGATCGAGGAACAACCAATATTTATAAATTTTAAATGTATAGCCAACACTGCTCAAACTTCTGGAAAATCTCATTGATTTCGGTTAATCTAGGAAAAATCCTGAATTTCATAGAAAAATCATGGAGTTTGAGAATTCCATAATATTTTTGAACAACAGAATATTTCACTTCAAACTTCAGGATTTTTCACTTAATGTTTCTCCACGAAATAATTTGAAGTTTGAATATTAACTCTAGAAAAAACCTCTAAAGTTTGAGGGAAGTGGCTATTCGTATAAAACTTTACAAACATTAATAGTTATTTGATGATAAGAGCTCTAAAAGTAGCTACCTGATGGAGTCTTATCTTGTACTCGAAAAGAAAAATAAACTCGGAATATTTCAATGTATATGCATAAGTTTATTTGGGTATTCTCTATTAATTAATTTAAAGATTTATTTATTGTATTCAGCTTGCAATAGCTCAAATTCCAAATAAACCAAATAATAGATATGCGGGAGCTGGAATGGTAGCCAGTTTGTACAATCCTCATGTTGAAGGTCGGCAACATAGTGCATGTCGACTAAAAATTCAAAAAGGGCCAGATATCTTACAAGTTGGTTGGAGAGTAAGCTTAACAAAATATTTTCTATCCATAACTTAATTATTCTATAGAAGAAGGAAATATGATAAGGATCGAATATTGTACATTTAAGATGTAAATTAGAAACTTCCTCAGTATACTAACATTGAAAATATCTCTATTTTGTGGTTTAGGTGGACCCAACATTATATGGGGACAATAAAACTAGGCTTTTTATACATTATCAGGTAACTACTCTTATGTACCTTGATGATTTCCATCTTGCATTTTCGAAACTAGCACTCCTATATCCTTTAGTTTGACCAAATACCTCAACCTACATAAGTTCAATGCATGAGATATTTTACACTTTTTTAGGCCGGTAAAACTCATTGCTTTAATACACTATGTCCGGGCTTTGTACTGGTAAGCACCGAGATACCTCTTGATATGTCATACATGGATACTATTTCCCAACGTGAAGGGACAACATGGGAGGACACGATGTACATTGATCGGGTACATTTTATACCTTTTTTTTTTTCTTTTTTCTTGTTTAAAATTTTCAAGTTTGAACAAATATATATAGGGATTATAATTTGAAAATGCATATAAGTATTGACAATGATACTTGTTGTGAAAATAAGGATCTAGCTAATGGAAATTGGTGGCTTTTAATGACAAAAAGTCATGATCAAGTTGGTTTTTGGCCGCAAAGAATCTTCACTAGCTTAAAAGGTTTTGCTACAAATATTGAATGGGGAGGAGTTGTATATAGCCCACCAGGTATGCCAACACCTCAAATGGGCGCAAGCTTTTTACCTGTTAAAGACTCCAAGCATGATGCTTATTGTGCGGAAATTACAGTTTTAGATGAGAAAGGAAAGACGATTGAAGTAAATAAAACAATCACCCATGCTGACAATCCTAATATGTACAATGTTTTCTTTGAACATCTCACGAATGGTAGAAATTATTTGTATTTTGTTCTTTATGGGGGACCTGGTAAGAGCCCATAACTGTAGGTCTTGCTAAGTATTGTTATCATAGATATTTATAATGTCTAAACATATACTATCAAGCAATTCGAGGAACTTATAATTTAGCGATTTCTTCTATTTTACAGTAACAACATGCCTAATGATGTCCCACAAATAGGGTCTGAAAAAGTGAGGTGCATACAGATTTTACCTAATAATGTCCCTCGGCTCAAGAAAAGCATTTTCTAAAAGAAATATGAAAACAGTCAAGATGAAAATACCAAGATATATAAAGTACTGACATAAAAAATTAAAGAGAACAAGAATAAATGAAATAACAGTAGTATAGATATAATATATATAAAACGCTAATACTAATGATGTCAGAAACCGCTCAACTACCTTCTAACTTTCTATCATAATCATTTACCTCCACGCTCTCTTATCTAAATCACGTCCTCGGTGATATGAAGGTGTGTTAATATCCTGTCTAATCACCTCACCCAAATTCTTCCGCAGTCTACCTCTACCTCTCCGTAAACTCAATACTACCATCTCCTCGGACCTCCTTACTGGGGTATCTGCGCTCCTCCTTTTCACATGTCCAAACCATCTTCGTCTCGCTTCTCGCATCTTGTCCACCAGTGAAGTCATGCCAATCCTGTATCGTATGCACTCATTTTATCTTATTCTACCTCCATCTAAACATTCTTATTTCTGCTACTTTTATCTTCTGAATGTGTGTGTGACCGACACTTTGCCTCATACAACATAGTTGGTTTAATGACCACTCTATAGAATAATTTCTTCTATTTCACATAATGAACTAGGTGGAAAACCAGCTTAAGCTGGTTGTACTTTTAAGTTCGTTCAATTCACCTGTCATAGCAACCAGATTAAGAAGAAAAAATATAAATAAGAATAAGGCCGAATACATAAGCAAACGCTCAAACTTATCAAAAATTTTACTTTTGACACCTGAACTAAGGGGTGATATACCTATTGACTATCTAAAACCAATCTAAAGTATGACATTAAACACATTTCACACAAATTTTGCAACAACCTATTTGTTTTTGTTTTTTTTGGTAAAACTAGAAATAATATTATATATAATTAAGTAACTGGTACATAAGATGTACTAGGAGCACAAACTACAGTAGAAGCCATAGCAGTAGTGGCTGGACTAGTAGTAGTAGAGGCTAGGTCACACATATTCGAAGACAAAATGGTAGCCATGTTACCATAAGTAGCAACCTATTTGTTACTAAAAGGTCTCCTACTTTGAAAAAGTACGAATTAATATGCGCAATTGGTAAATTTACAAAATAAACTCTTTTTTTCTTGTTTCTTCAAATTACTCCACAATCCTTCTTCTTCTCTCCCTCACCTATCCCCAAGGTCTTCTTCTTCGACCTCAACTCCACCGACACTTTACCCTTCTTTGTTTTACACAATATTAGATTAGATTTGAGTATTCAAAGTTTTTATTTATGCCAAATGTATATAAACAACCCTTTAACTCTTCATGAAATTTCATTTGAAGGCCTCAACTAAAAAAATGACTTATTGAACACTTGAAGTATATAAAATATGTGTCAATTGAACAGATTCTTAGTTGTTTACAAATCAAGTCAAGCACGTGACTTAAGTCATGCTTGACATGAAAATTATTGCCAATAGAGAGGCGTCGCCTCAGAAAAATGAATGCCTAGAATTTTATACCCAAAAGAGGCACCATAAGATTTTTCTGTCTAAAATAATTAATGCGGAGAGTGTGTAGAGAAGAAGAAAGGGAGTTAGAGCAAAATAATTAAAATATCAATTAAATATATTAAATACATAATTTTTCACGGAACCATTTTAGATAGGAAATATAGAAAATTTGATTTTCATCCTCGAAGAATCCAGGAATTGCATTCCATTATATCACAACATTGCATTTCTTGTAATTTTTCTGTATTCCCATTTTTGGACCCACTCTAAATATAATGATGTTATTGTTGTGAAAATAAAAGCTGCAAAGTAAATCAAACAGAGATACTATATAGAGAGAGACTGATATCTTATTTCATTTCAAACTGATGTACAGAATAAACTAAAATGACTTCCTATTTATAGAAGAAAAGAAGCAGCTGCAAAGCTTTTCAGGAAGCTGCTGCAAGGCTTTTCAGAAGCTGCTGGCAAGCTGTCTGCTTGAGCTACTTGTAAGCTGTCTGCTTGATTGCAAGCCTCATCAAGCTGCTGCAAGGCTTTCTAGAAGCTGCTGCAAGGCTTTTCATAAAGCTGCTTGTCAGCTGTCTGCTTGTAAGCTGCTTGTAGACCTAACTTCTTCAGGAAGCTATGGGAGTAATGGACATCCATAATACAACGTATTCATAACACTCCCCCTTGGATGTTCATTAATAGATAATGTGCCTCATTAAAATCTTACTAAGAAAAAACCCTGTGGGAAAAAAAAATCTTAGTGAAGGAAAAAGAGTACACTTGTTTTGTAATACGCATTATCAGTTGCCTCATTAAAAACCTTACCAAGAAAACCCAGTGGGAAAAAATATGGTTAAGGGAAAAAGAGTACAACACGTATTTTACTCCCCTAATGAAAACTTCGATCAAGGTGCTTTAGTTTTCTCATTCCAATCTTGTATACCATTTTCTCAAAAGTTGCAGGCGGTAAAGATTTGGTGAAAAAATCTGCCAGATTATCACACGAGCATATTTGTTGCACGTCAATTTCACCATCTTTTTGGAGATCATGTGTGAAGAAGAACTTTGGTGAAATGTGCTTTGTTCTATCTCCTTTTATAAATCCTTCCTTCAATTGGTTTATGCATGAAGTATTGTCCTCATATAAGATCGTGGGTATTTTGGTATCACACTTAAGACCACATCTTTCTCGAATGAAATGTATCACCGATCTCAACCATACGCATTCCCTACTTGCTTCATCAATAGCTATTAATTCAGCATGATTTGGAGAAGTAGCACACATTGATTGTTTAGTAGATCGCCATGATATGGCAGTACCTCCACATGTGAAGAGGTAACCAGTTTGAGATCGACCCCTATGTGGGTCAGATAAATACCCTGCATCTGCATAACCAACAAGATCTGCACCATATTTGTTAGAATAAAACAAACCCATATCAACATATCCTTTTAGATATCTCAATACCTGTTTGATACCTTTCCAATGTCGATGTGTAGGAGCAGAATTAAATCTTGCTAAAACATTAACAGAAAATGCTATATCAGGTCTAGTAGAGTTAGCAAGATACATAAGTGCACCAATTGCACTTAGATATGGTACTTCAGGACCAAGAAGTTCCTCATCCTCTTCTTGAGGCCGGAACGGATCTTTATCCACTTCAAGGGATCGAACAATCATTGGAGTACTTAATGGATGTGCTTTATCCATGTATAATCGTTTTAAGACCTTTTTTGTATAGGCAGATTGATGAATAAAGATTCCGTCTACTAAATGTTCAATTTGTAGACCAAGACAAAGTTTTGTCTTTCCGAGATCTTTCATCTCAAATTCTTTCTTTAAATAATTAATTGCCTTTTGGAGCTCTTCTGGAGTTCCAATGAGATTTATGTCATCAACATAAACAGCAAGTATAACAAACTGTGATGCTGTTTTCTTTATGAATATACATGGACATTTGACATTGTTTATATAACCTTCCTTCATCAAGTACTCACTAAGGCGATTGTACCACATGCGCCCTGATTGTTTTAAACCATACAAAGATCTTTGTAATCTGATTGAGTACATTTCCCGAGACTTTGAATTATATGCTTCAGGCATTTTAAATCCTTCAGGGATTTTCATATAAATTTCATTATCAAGCGAGCCATATAGGTATGCTGTAACTACATCCATCAGATGTATTTCAAGTTTTTCATGTACAGCTAAACTGATGAGATATCGAAATGTATTCCATCCATAACAGGTGAATATGTTTCTTCATAATCGACACCAGGTCTTTGTGAGAATCCTTGTGCAACAAGGCGTGCTTTATATCTTATGATTTCACCTTTCTCATTTCGTTTACGCACAAAGACCCATACACCATTAGGTGTTTGGACTACAGGTCCAAAAACATCACGTTTGGCAAGTGAGCTCAATTCTGCTTGAATTGCCTCTTGCCATTTTGGCCAATCATTTCTTTGTCGACAATGTTGAATAGATTGAGGTTCAAAATCCTCATTATCTTGCATAATATTAAGTGCAACACTATATGCAAAGACATCATCCACCTCTATTTCAGATCGATTCAAATTTATTCCATCACCAGTGGAATTTATTAAATATTCCTCACTCACTTGAGTCTCAGGTTCATTAATTTCTTCAGGAAATTCATGATTAATAAGATCTTGGTTCTCTTCAAGAGATTCTTTCATAGTGTCATCTTGATCATTTGTCACTTTCCTTTTTCTAGGATTTCGATCTTTGGAACCCAGTGGTCTACCACGCTTCAGGCGTGCTTTAGGTTCACTGGCTATGACACTACTAGATGGTCCTACTGGGATATCCATCCGAATTAGTACATTCTCTGCAGGGATATGTGATTTAGTAATCCTTTTCAAATCAGTAAATGCATCAGGCATTTGATTTGCTATATTTTGCAAATGAACGATCTTCTGGACCTCTTTTTCACATATGGGGGCACGTGGATCAAAGTGAGATAATGATGGAACTTTCCATACAATTTCTCTATTTATTTCCTTTTTCTCTCCCCCTAATTGTGGGAAAGTTGTCTCATCAAATCGACAATCTGCAAATCGAGCAGTGAATAAATCTCCCGTCAATGGCTCAAGATACCGAATAATAGAGGGTGACTCAAACCCAACATATATTCCCAGCCTTCTCTGGGGTCCCATCTTAGTGCGCTGTGGTGGTGCTACTGGCACATATACAGCACATCCAAATATTCGTAGATGAGAAATATTCGGTTCATGGCCAAAAACTAATTGTGACGGGGAGAATTCATGATAATGTGTCGGTCTGAGACGAACAAGTGATGCAGCATGTAAAATAGCATGACCCCAAGCAGTAGTGGGCAATTTTGTTTTCATTAACAGCGGTCTTGCTATCAATTGCAGTCGTTTAATAAATGACTCTGCAAGGCCATTTTGAGTATGAACATAAGCTACAGGATGTTCAACTCTTATTCCGACTGATAAACAATAATCATTAAAACCTTGGGATGAAAATTCTGCAGCATTATCAAGGCGAATAGCTTTAATAGGATTATCAGGGAATTGTGCCCTTAATCGAATTATTTGTACCAACAATTTCGCAAACGCCAGGTTGCGAGATGATAATAGGCACACATGAGACCATCTTGAAGATGCATCAATTAGGACCATAAAATATCTAAACAATCCACAAGGTGGATGAATAGGTCCACATATATCCCCATGGATACGTTCTAAAAACGTAGGAGATTCAATCCCAACCTTTGTTGGTGATGGTCTAGTGATTAACTTTCCCTGATAACAAGCAGTACAAGAAAATTCATCACTTTTAAGAATCTTCAGGTTCTTAAGTGAATGCCCACTTGAATTTTCAATGACTCGCCTCATCATTATTGATCCAGGATGACCCAAACGGTCATGCCAAAGCACAAAATTATTTAAATCAGTAAACTTCTGGTTTACGACAGAGTGTGCTTCAACTGTACCAATCTTTGTACAGTATAAGCCAGAAGATAAAGTTGGCAACTTTTCTAAAACATATTTCTGGCCAGAGACATTCTTTGTAATACAAAGATATTCATTATTCATTTCATTTATTGTCTCAATATGATATCCATTTCGGCGGATATCTTTAAAACTTAACAAGTTTCTTCTGGACTTGGAAGAGAACAATGCATCATCAATAATAAGTTTTGTTCCCTTAGGCAGAAATATAGTTGCTCTTCCGGAGCCTTCAATTAAATTAGTATTACCAGAAATAGTAGAAACATTTGCCTTTCTCATTATCAAGTGTGAAAAATATTTTCGATCTTTGAATATGGCATGTGTTGTTCCACTATCACTTACGCAAATATCTTCAGAATTGATCTTTGATCCAAATAAAGTTTGAGGGATATCCATGTGTTCTTCAAAATAAAATAACATAGATAAAAACAGACATCATATATTACATGCTTTATTATTAAAACAAAACTTTACTAGTATTACTACAATAATATTAAACATACAAACTATTACAAACGACATAACTTAAAATGTATTTAAGTCTCTTTGGCTACAGATCCATCACCAGTCAGATGATTTATTTGTCCTTCAGGGATCTGTCCTTCAGGGAGCTGTCCTTCAGGGATCTCAAAGAAATCTGCTATGTCCAAATGCGTGAAGTCCACATTATCTTCAGACATAAAGTTGGCTTCAGCATTATTTCCTTTCTTTTTCAGAGATGCTTGATAAAGATCAACTAGGTACTTTGGCGTACGACAGGTACGTGACCAATGTCCGTTTGCTCCACAACGGTAGCAACAATTCTCTGAATTTTTCGTTTGCACCGCTTCATGCTTTTTATCCTTTCCTTTCCACTGCTGGTGGTCAGGGGATTTTGGTGCATAACGATCATCATGATAGGAGTTTCTTCCTCGACCACGACCACGACCACGACCGCGGCCACGACTGGGGCCACGCCACTTTCCACGTTTTTGGTGGAAATTCGTCTCATTCTCTTCTGGGAATGGAGCAGAACCAGTGGGTCGACTTTCATGATTTTTCATTAATAATCCGTTATGTTGTTCAGCAACAAGCAGATGTGAAATTAACTCAGAATATTTACTAAATTTCATCTCTCGATATTGCTGCTGCAGGAGCACATTCGAGGCATGAAAAGTGGAGAATATTTTCTCAAGCATGTCACTATCAGTGATATTTTCTCCACATAATTTCAACTGAGAAATAATTCTAAACATAGCAGAATTATATTCACTGATGGTTTTAAAATCTTGTAGCCTCAGATGGATCCAGTCATAACGTGCTTGTGGATGTATGACCATCTTCAGGTGGTCATACCTGTCTTTCAAGCTATTCCACAGCATGAGTGGATCTTTAACCGTGAGATATTCCATTTTTAGACCTTTATCAAGATGATGACGCAGGAATATCATTGCTTTAGCACGGTTTTGATTAGATGCTTGATTATTATTTTTGATGGTGTCTCCAAGACCCATCGCATCTAAATGGATTTCAGCATCTAAAACCCATGAAAGATAACTTTTGCCCGATATATCAAGGACAGTAAATTCAATCTTAGAAATATTAGCCATAAATTTAGAAAGTAAAATCCTTACCTTACACCTTTTCTAGATAGCAGAGCCTCGTGCTGATAACGTGTTGTGAAAATAAAAGCTGCAAAGTAAATCAAACAGAGATACTATATAGAGAGACTGATATCTTATTTCATTTCAAACTGATGTACAAAATAAACTAAAATGACTTCCTATTTATAGAAGAAAAGAAGCAGCTGCAAAGCTTTTCAGGAAGCTGCTGCAAGGCTTTTCAGAAGCTGCTGGCAAGCTGTCTGCTTGAGCTACTTGTAAGCTGTCTGCTTGATTGCAAGCCTCATCAAGCTGCTGCAAGGCTTTCTAGAAGCTGCTGCAAGGCTTTTCATAAAGCTGCTTGTCAGCTGTCTGCTTGTAAGCTGCTTGTAGATCTAACTTCTTCAGGAAGCTATGGGAGTAATGGACATCCATAATACAACGTATTCATAACAGTTATTTCATTTTTGTAATCGTATATCTTACAAAGCCTGATTGGCACAAAAGGAATAATTTTGATTGGGCACAATTTTTCTTCGTTGAAATGTTAAATGACGTTTGACTAGAGGAAAATAAAAAGATATATTAATTCAATTATTGTGAAAAGATTCAGGCATATTTGGTTGATGTTGGAAAAGAGTAAGAAATGGCTACACTTGCATTTCAAACAAGGGCATTTGATTTTATCATCTCTCATATATTCCGGGAGCAATTTAGCTTTAGAAATAAAGCGCTCAACCCCATCTACGAATGATTTCCGCAAACCCATATTTTCATAAAATCTATTATACATCCAACTACGATTTTCACCGGATTCCATCTATACAAATGGTATAAATAAATATATTTAGAAAAAGCCAATAAAGTATATCACTTTTACACTAGTTGTTTTTAAATTTTATTACTTTTGCTAATTAAATCTTCCCTCGATCACTAATCAACCACTATTATGCACAATTGAATTTTTCAATTACAACTATTTTCATATCATTCAAATTTGAGGGATAGTAATACTAAAAATTATTCAATAATTTTCTAAGACTTTATATTTCCAAATTATTTTTCTAAGGTTAAACTAAGGCTAAACAAGTATTTCTAAATTTTTTTAAATAAGGCTAAACAACTAATTCAAGTACATAATCTTATGTATATATTTTTTTTATGTATATATTTTTTTGTTATATATATAAATAGTTCAAGTCGAAAACGATAATGGTAGTACATTGGACTTACAGAACCCGTCATATATCCGCCTCTATTCCTAAAAATAGATTAAGTTAAGAAAGAATGATTGGCAGTGGTGAAGTAAAAACTAGATATATGTCAGCCTATAATTACTTGCTCTTTAATTTCTCGTTGCTTTATATATCAGTAGTACTAGAAGTGGCAGGTACATGAGTTTTCTTCATGTTTGAGAATGTATTCTATGTTCCTTAAGTAACAAAGAGACTGTGTATAGTTTTATTGGAGACTATTAAATTGAGGAAGTTTTATATTGTACTGAAAACAACTAATTCCAAATTATTTTACAACTACAATAACTTCCTAATTATATTTCTTTCTCAAATCACAATAATGCTAACAATTCCCAAGCATTCATCCACAATATTATTTCACGAATTTGTGTGATAAACTAATTCATTATAGGGTTTCATAATAATAACAATCATAGAAGCATAAAAAAGTGTGTAATCACCTAATTTTGGCACACAAAATTCAAAAATGCTCAAAATATTCGTATTAGATTCTTAGGACGTGTCGTTAATTTTTTCTGGACTTCTAGTGTTTGTTCTTAATTAAATTTATTTCTAATTAGGACGTTAAAATTTGAAAATTAACAAAAATCACTTGTTAGTTGCTTATTTGTGATTCTATGTTTAATTGTGATGTTAGTTTAAATTATGTGATTTTTATTTTGATTAATTTAGTATTGTTTTAAGTAAAGTAGTGCCTTTAAATGGCCATTTGTGCAAAATATGCAGCCCAATGCCCCAACCCATTAGCCCATTTCTCTTGACCCAGCCCATGAAAGACTCAATATTAGCCGTTGATCTCATCTTAATTCAATGGCTCAGATCATCCATGATTTCCATGTATAAAAGCTTTGTTTCTCCTCATTTTTTCACTCACACACACAAGTCTATTAAGACTTAGTGAAACCCTGGCCAAATTTTCCTCAGTCACCGGAAAACACTCCTCCGCCACTGCTCCACCGGAGCTCCGCCGCGACACCGCCGATCGGCCACCGCCGGCCACCACCTCCGGTGGCCGGAAAAATATAAAAAATACATCATTCGATTCCTTTTCACCTCCTCGTTCCATTTCTCAACTCCGTTTCTTCAAAATCCAAGCCAATTTTCGTAGATCGGGTTTTCAAATTTGGTCAAAACTTCAAACTTCGGTAAGTTTTTTACTCGTTTGTTAGTTTTATCTATTTCTTACCCTCCCCGTCACCCCGTTCCCTGATTCTTCTTTTTTCTCTCCCCTGCCCGTGTTCCCCATTTACCGTTTTCTGCTTTTTTTTTTTCTTTTTCCGTTTCTTCTTCTTCTTATTCCTTTTCTTTTATTTGGTGGTTTGTGTTGTGATGATGGTATTTGTGTCGATGGCGAGGCGATGAAAATGATGATAGAATGATGAGAACGGAGGGGGACTGTTTAGTTACGGCAGTTGGTGTTGTTTGTTTCGTTGGTCGTTTCTGGGTTTGTGATTGTTGGATTGTCAAGGGATTTGTTTCAGTTTGAATGGAGGGGCTGTTTCTGTTTTGACGAGGCAGCGGGTGAGGCAGTGACGTTGGCGAGGCAGCAATGAGGAGACGAACAGTGAGATGACGTTTGCACAGGCAGCGGGTTGAGGGGTTTGGTGCTTGATATGTAGCGACAATGGAGGCTGCGTGCTCATGGAAGTGCTGCGATGATGTTTGTCTTGGTCACGGGTTAGGCAGAAATGTACTTCCCTTTGTCCTTAATTCCTTGTTTTTCTACTTGTTTAAATTGCTAGATTTAGTCGTCAACTTGTTAGCTCGTAAATTAGTGAGTTTAGTGTTTGTCCATAGTTTGTGTTCACGATACCAAGAAAGTTTCATCTTCATTGTTATGCTTGTATTATCAAATATATGAAATCAAATCATAATGTTAATATAATAATAAACTTGTTCTTTGTCTAAGTTGTGTATGAAATCGTATGTTCGCTATGAGTTTTCGATGTTTAGTCCTTTAGGAATTCTAAAACTGTACCTCTTGTGTTACATTGAAATCTGTCCATCTTTCTTGATATGTTTAGCACGAAGTTAGGAGTTTCAGATTGGTATGTTAAGCTATAGGAAGTTAGGAGTTCAGTTTGATTTGCAAGTTAGTTTTTGCCTTTGTTTAGCTTAGTAACATGGAATTTTTGGTTTGCTTTAAACATGTCTTGATGCCAAGATAACTGGAAATTTGTTTTGGCTTAATTAAGTATGGTTTAATTAGTTTTGTGTTCAATTTAAGTGTGTAATAAGTGCAGATTTTCCATGTAGAATTTGTGGGATTGACTTGTAGTATAGGGGCCACTAGAGCCAACTTGGACAGCTTGTTTTTTTTCAGCTTTTTGGTACATAAAAGTGGCTGAAATAGTCTTATAAAAGCCATAAAATGTGGGATTTGAAAGGTACTCAAGTGGAGGTTTGAGTCTTGTACTTTGGTACTACTTAACACTCAACCTCTTTGTCTATAAAAGAGAGTTTTTAACTCTCATTTAAAAAACAACACAACAACAAGCTGAAATTTTACAAAAAAAGAGAGCAAAAACACTTCAAAAAAATATAGTAAGTTCGATAGTAGGATTTAGAACCAAAAGCCTTTACACTAAGGGTCTTTTGGGGTATAAATCCACAAGTCTTTAAGGTTTAAATAGGGTGCTAAAGGGCTGTTTAGTGGCTGATTTTGGAGTGAGTTTTGTCGTTTTGGCTTGCTATTTCATTTGTTTCATTAGTTTGGGGAATTGCTACACAAGGTAAATACTTTCTTAACCATGTACTTATTTTAAAATATGTTTTGGATATGAAAGTGAAATGAAATCTAGCATGTTTGTAACCCCAAATAAGTTATATTCGTAGCATGTCATTAGTAGTCTCCTAACGTAAAATCACGACTATACTATGCTAAAGTAGAATAAATTGTTACAAATATTTCATGAATGTTTGTCTTCTTTAATGAGTTTATATTTGTTGTCTTGAGCAAGTATGCATAAAAGAGAAAAAAAAAAAGAAAATTTTGCAAAGGCCATTTTCATCAAGTAAAGATTTTAGATAATTGGGCTATTTTTCGCAAACTGGTCATATTTGCAAATCTGGAAATTCTGAAAATTATTTCAATGCTGAAATGAGTAGGCAAAAATAGGTATAAGTGCACAGTTGGTGTTAAAGGTGCAAATCTGGCTATTTTTGCAAACTTGTACGTTTTTGCAAATCCACTCAAATCTGGCCCTTTTTTACAAACTGGTGCATTCCTGCAAATCTGAAAAGACGTTAAAGTTGTTTAAGGAAGAGAGATATTTGGTGCAAAATCACTCCAAAAATTAGCCTAGAGTTGCAAACCTTTGAAAGCACAAATAGCATAATCATATTGTATATAATTTGCGAATTAGTTTAGTTCCAAAATGGCATTTTAACTTATGGCCACAAGTCTTCATTAATAACAAGTTTATTAGAAATGCTAAACATTTGTGTCGTTCATTTCATACCTAAAATTAGCCAATGTGTTTTATTTTGATATGATTAATTATCCACCCAAGGTGTAATGATTAGGCAAAATAATAGGATGTAAGTTCGATTAGGCAATTATAAGTATGATTTGTGATCTACTTATTAGGCAAAAAGTAAAAAAAATATATAAATTTTGTCCAAGTATACCTTGTGGGTTACTTGACGCGATTTCGGTTTCGAACAATCAAAGCGTAACTTTAAATGAACGATAAAATATAACAACCATATTTAATAAATTAAAACTGCGACAATAAAGCAACTGTGCTCGGCACAGGACTCGAGGGTGCCTAATACCTTCCCGAGAGTCAACTGAGAACCTTACCCGAATCTCTAAACGCAGACCATTAGACGAGTCAAAGGTGTTCCAAGGTACCTTCTGGTGACTTGGCACACCTTAAACTATGTCAAGTGGCGACTCCGAGTTCTCTAAATAAATTTGTACCTTTTTGAACACCAGTCACGAGCCTTTAAATAAATAAACTCGCACCCGCGCAGTTAATAATAAATTAATTTTTAGGGCGTGACAGCTTGGCGACTCTGCTGGGGAAATTAGTGAAACTAGAATCTCCGGCTTTGATAAATTGTCGCATGTTTTAATTTATTAAATATTTGGTTGTTATTTTATTGCCGTTATCACCTGAAAAGTTGAATGTTACTGCTTTGATATTGTTGAACTGTACATATAAACTGTCTTCCTCCGCAACCCTCTGAGTCTCTGAAACACACACACACGTACACTTACCAGATTGCTTGTGGCATCTGGGACTTTCTTACTAAATTGCCCATGATTTAGGAGGAAGGCGTGACGGGGTTTTAGGCCGGACACACTGTCTCCGGATGGCCCTGATGCGTTTTCCGCCCGGTTTGTCCACCGGGTTTTCAGCCAGTCTAGACACTGAGTCAGTTGTGTCACCTAGAGTTAAACCTTTAGGCCCAATTATCTGCATCATATCCGACTTAATGAGGTGCGATACACCGGTATTGCACTTGTCTAGGTTGACTACCTGTTGTCTGAACGGGACCCACTTCCCGGGAAAGACTCGTCTGAAAAAAAGCATTCTATGTGTTGCATGCGATTAGGAGAGGTTGTTATGCTGACCAAGTTGGGGAGAGACGGATTTCAAAAGAAAAAATAGAAAAAAAAAGAGAAAAATGAAAGGAAAAGTGAGGAAGAGGTTGAATTTTATGTTTTAAATGTAAATGTTTTGCTATTTTTATAAAATTGAGTCATACTGCTGTAATGGCAAATTTTTGTAAAAAACGTCAGTGTTTGCCGTCTTTTGTATATGTCAGTTTGTGTCGTTATAATGACGAAAATTTTACAAAAAAAAAAAATATGTACATACTTAGTAGTTAGAAAGTCAAAAAAAAAAATTTCGAGTCAGTTTTCACGCCGTTATAATGGCGAATTTTTTAGAAAAAGACTCGTATGCCGATGTTGGGAGTTTTTGAGATCCAGTTTTTCACGTCGTTATGCCGACGAATTTTTGCAAAAGTACTGTAGTGTTCATCACTGGAAATGAAATTTTGTTTTGATGTCAATGTGGCGTCGTTGTAACGTCGAATTTTTTCTTTTATAAATTACATCTAAATACCAATGTTGGTAAATTCCTGGAGTCAGTCCTGATGCCGTTATGATGGCAAAATTTTTCGATTCTCTTAGGGTCAACTTTACGTCATTACAATGACAAAAGTTTTTTTTTGAAAATTGGAGTTTCGAATTAGCAGTTTAGGCATCTGTTTTGCTCTGTCGGTCAGTTGTTTTAAGTTGTTCTCAGGCCTTCAAACATTTGACACATTTTTTTTTATTAGGAACAATGACTGCATCATCTTCTAGGACAGTCAAAAGAAAATACCCTGCTGATGCCATTCCACCCTCTATTATGATGACTGATGGCCCACCCAAATCGGATAAATCTCTAAAGTCTTGGTGGGACACAATGAGTGAAATGCAGAAAGATATAGTCCAGGAGAAGATTGGTTTTCTGACTGACCTTGTGACTAAAACTATTGTCCCGCGGCGAGACTTGGTCAGTGCACTAGTTGGGTTTTGGAACCCAAACCAAAATACCTTCTGTTTTAAGGGGTTTGAGATGACGCCGACCCTCGAGGAAATAGCTGGGCTTCTTAAGTTGGATTTTGAGAAAAAGAATATGATTGCTCCGAGGAAGGTTAATGAGCGTGATTTTTTCAATAATATCAAGCTACGGACGGACCTCTCAATCGCTAGTGTTCGTCAAGGCTGGATTTCATTTGATTACCTTTATGATCGTTTTGGGGCCGATAATGGTTTTAAGAAGTATGGATTTGAGTTCCACGATAAGCTGAAATATGAAGATTGGGTACTCCTCTGTCCTAAGGTCTTTGTGTTCGCTTTGCTAGGGTTGTTGGTTTTCCCACTACCGGATAGAGCGATATCCATTAAGGTCAGCTGGACCATGGCAGCTTTGTATGGTGGAGCACCAGATGCCACTATCATCCCGACGATTCTGGGTAGTATGTTTCATGCTTTGACTCGATGCCACAAGGGAGAGAGCAGTTTCTTCGAGGGGTGTAACCTTCTATTACAGGTCTGGTTCTTGGAGCATGTACGCCCTTGCCCACCTCGTGATATTCTTAGGTGCTGTGACATCGATTATCTTGAATACCATCTCGAACACATCGAGAGGTATAAATTCCCAGGAAGTGAGCCAGATTGGAGGTCTTTCTTGAACTCTCTCACGCCGGACAAGATTTTGTGGCAGTGTAGCTGGTTTCCTAAGAGGGAGGTTGTACACAGATGCGTGGATCGTCCTTTTCTCGTTCTGATGGGTTTGACAGCATCCCAGCCTTATGTTCCTCTGCGTGTACTTAGGCAGTTGGGTCGGAAGCAGGAGATCCCAATAGTTGAGGACATGAGTGCATATGCCTCAGACTATCCTCTCAACCCAGCTACTCTTAGAGGAGAGATCCTGCGCCTGTGGGATACTAGGAGGCACCTCGCAGAAAGCACACAGGTTCAGGATGGACTTAAGGGGGAGTTCGTTCGGGAGTATAAGTTCTGGTATTACCATCAGCCCATACCCAAAGAGATGCCCGCGAGGTCGAGAGCAGGCACGGTTGACACTGAGGCCAGGCTGGATATGCAGGTTCAGCTTGCTAGGCACGAGATTAGGAAGGAATGCCGTGATACCATACAAAGCTTAATTGCAGAGAGGGATGCCGCCAGAGCTGCTCAGTCAGAGAGTGAGGGTTTCGCGCATCAGCACCTAGACACAGTCAGACGACTCCGTGTCATGCACTCACAGGCATTGACAGAGCGGGATGCCGACAGGGCAGCTTTGTTGGAAAGCAGGAAAAGGGAAGAGTATCATCGCCAGGATGCCATAGATTCTGGAGCTCGACTTGACAGGGCATTAGAGCAGGGTGAGCAGCTCAGAGGGCTAGCACAGGACCGACTTCGAGATATACAGGCTGCAGGACGGACCATCAGTGTAGCTTATCGGCAAGTTTATGACTCCGCTACATATGTGGCACGGTCCATCGATGAGTATAGGAGGCTTCCCGCAGAGGACATACTCCCACATGTGCTTCCCTTTGTCACTAGAGTTGCGGCAGATTTGAATGGATTGCGTCGTACTTTTGCAGAAGGCCCGCCAGCAGATCCCGTGGAGCCATTTGAGTTCGACCCAGAGGAGCCAGCTGACTTTGTGCCCCAGTCATCCTAGTAGATACATCAGGCCAAGATGATGCAGATTATTGCTTTTTGTCATTTATTTTACATCCTGGCATTGTTGTACTTTATGTCGTTTTTAAATTTGGCATGTTGTAATTTATTTTCACCTTTTTAAGTCATTTGTACGTTCCTTTTGGTCGTGCTCCGGAAGCACCGTATGTACTCTTTCTTTTGAAGTAATGAAAATATTTTGCTTATTTTTATGTGTCAATTCATTTCATCCTCTAGCCTCACTTGAAAAAAAAAAAAAAAAAAAAAAAAAAAAGAAGAAAAAGAAAGAAAAGAAAAGAAAAGAAAGGAAAAGAAAGAAAAAAAAAAGAAAGAAGAGAAAAGAGATCAAATAATACACTTGGGGATCTAATCTAAACCAATTTGGGATGACGCATAACGACCTTAGGCATTGTTCAGGCCGACGAGCAAATTCATATTCCATGCTATCTTGTTGCACTAACGTGTTTTGATTTGTTTAGAGCTTGAGCAACTGCCGTGCTGGCCCCACATTCCTATTCCACCAGAATCAAGGGACCACTGCCTGTTCCAGAAGTGGTTGAAGCACCTCTTCAAGAAGACACTCCAGCAACGATGGCCGAAGAAACTGAGAATACTGAGCTGGTTCGCTTGGCTGAACAACAGGCTAAGATGGCCGAGGATTTCACGGCCATGAAAGAAATGATGATGCAACTGGTCCGTAACTTGTCGGCAGTTCAGGCACCTCCTGCTCCGCCAGGTGCTGCTGGTTTCACGGCGAATGCTCAGCCACCAGGGCAAGGGCAATCTACAATGGCAGAAGACCCCCGTTATCCTCCAGGGTTCGGTCCACATCCAGAAACTGACAACGTAGCTGGACCCTCTACTGTACAACCTGGGGCACAGTTCCCACAACATGGACAACATGGCCAAGCTCAAGTTCCTGCCACAGTATTCACTGTTCCTGCAGGACACACATTGCAAAGGTCAAACAGTGACCCACAGTTGAGGGCTCGTGATCAACAATTCGACCAAACCCGGGGTAATGTACTCCGCCCCACTGAGTCGTATGATCATGGACACCACCCAGAATCGCATGCTGATGTCGAAAGATTGGGGAAAACAGAAGAGGCTGACTTTGCTCGGAAATTGAAAAGCTTGGAGCAAACTGTGAAAAACATCCAAGGGCAAGGGGGTAAAGCAAGTATTTCATACAAAGACATGTGCTTATTCCCTCATGTGCCATTGCCTGAAGGCTTTGTTGTGCCCAAATTCGATCCATACACTGGGCAAAGTGATCCAAGGATCCATGTGAAGATATACCTTAACAAAATGAGGGGTATCGAGAAGGACGAATTATTGATGGCGTACTTTGCGGACAGTTTGGGAGGACCGGCCACAGAATGGTTTGTGCAACAAGATGTTTCCAAGTGGGTCACATTTGACGACATGGCCAGCGCTTTCCTGAATCATTATGGCTACAAAATGGAGGCTGCTCCTGATCGTTCTTCTTTGAAGACGATCACAAAGAAACCAGGCGAAAGCTTCAGAGAGTATGCCTATAGGTGGCGCGAACAGGCGGCGCGTGTGAGCCCTTTGATCCCAGACGATAAAATGGTTGAAGAATTCGTCGAAGTACTTGACGAAACATACTACCAGGCGATGGCCTCTGCCCTTGGGAAGCAATTTAGCGAAGCAGTAAAAATTGGGGAGATGATTGAGAGAGGAATCAAAGCAGGCAAGATTGTTAGCCAAACAGCTTTGAGAGCCACGACCCAAGCGTTGCAATCAGGGTCGGGTAATTTTGGGAAGAAGAAAGAGAAAAAAGATGAAGTGGCAATGGTTGGTCCTGGACCGAGAAGAAATGATGGGAGATACAACGACCGTCAAGGGTACATCCAGGCACCCCCGCCACAACAGTTCTATCCAACTCATGGCCAACAATTTGCCATGCCGCAGTTCTCATTCCCTGTAAATGCAGCATCTTATGCTCAGCCTCTATCTGGTCCACAGTGGCGTCCACCCCCTGCTCCAGTCCAATATAACAATCAACAGGCACATACTCAATTTCAGGCTCACCAGGAGATGCCTTACCGACCACGAGGTCCACCGGGCTTTCGTCCAAACATGCAACAGAGGAACATGCAACAAGAGAAGAGACAGTTCACCCCACTGGGGGAGACTTACACTAATTTGTTTGAAAAGTTGCAACAAGCCAATCTGTTGAAGCCAATCCCGGGAAAAGTGAACCCCAACGGAAGAGTTGGTCATTCACGCCATTGTGCATTTCATTCTGGAGCACCTGGACACGACACAGAATCCTGCTGGGAACTCAAAAGGGTAATCCAGGCAATGATAGACAATAATCAGATAAAAGTCGTAGGGGATGAAACACAAAATGTGAATCAAAATCCTTTACCAGCTCATGATGTTCAAAACAACGTACACATGGTTGGGATGGTATCCATAGAAGAGGACTTGAAAGGGAAAGCCGCCAAGCAGATTGTGGCAGTTGGTCCCTCTCCAGACATCAAAGGCCCTGAGCCGTTTATTGTTGTAATCAGGGGAAAGTCAAGTGCGTCTGTCAACAAAGCAAAGCAAGATACTGCTGTTGAGCCAAGTTTCACAATTCCGGTTGCAAAGCAGGAAAAAGTTCATGACAGTGCACCAACATTTATTGTGCAAGGGGCATCATGGCAGAAAACTCCGGTCTTCGAGGTTAAGGCAAAGAAGTGTGAACCGGTTATCATCACTCAAGCAGCGCAACTCCCTGTCAAAAATACAAAGGCTGTTCCTTGGAACTACAACAAGACAATTGTGTCTTACAACGGGAAAGAAATCATGGAGGTTGCTGCAGATGTAAATGGTCTAACCCGGTCCGGGAGATGTTTTACCCCGGAAGAATTGAGAAAGGCAAAGCCAGGTCGAGAAGACCAAGGACCCATCAAAGAGCCTGTGTCTGAGAAAGAAGCTGAAGAATTTTTGAAGAAAATGAGATCGACAGATTATTCTATCGTCGAGCAATTGAGAAAGACTCCAGCTCAGATATCACTCTTGTCTCTACTTATGAACTCTGAAGCACATCGCAATGCACTGTTGAAGATATTGAATGAGGTCTACATTCCTGAACAAACTACTGTGGCTAATCTGGAAGCACTTGCTGGCAGAGTATTTGAGACTAATCGTGTGATGTTCACCGATGAGGAGCTGCCAGCAGAAGGAACCGGTCATAATCGAGCGCTTCATGTCTCAGTTAAGTGTGAAGACTCCTATGTCACACGTGTTCTAATAGATGGCGGCGCAGGATTGAATATTTGCCCTCTGTCTACACTGAAGAGTCTAAGGGTGGATATGAGCAAAATCAGGGCAAGTTCCTCTGTTGTTCGTGCTTTTGATGGTGGAGTTCGAGAATCTTTGGGCATCATCAATCTTGAGTTAACCATTGGTCCCGCTACCTTCAGCATTGAGTTCCAAGTCATGGAAACGGATGCATCGTACAATCTGTTATTGGGCCGACCATGGATTCACATGGCTTGTGCAGTACCATCCACAGTTCATCAGGTGGTCAAGTTTACTTGGGATAATCAAGCTGTCGTGGTTTATGGAGAGGATGACTCACAGTTTAACAATAGCCTGGACGTAACAGCCCTTGAAGCCGTCACTACACGCCCGACCATCATGTATCAAACCTCCGATGTGGTGTATGTGGAAAAAGTAACAGAAGGGAAACCTATACCCATCCCAAGAGTGTCAGAGACGTCTATCATGATGGCGTCCGAAATGTTAAAGCATGGTTTCCAACTTGGAAAGGGTTTGGGAGCGTCACTACAAGGCAGGGTAAATCCGGTTTATCCAAATGGTGTGCAAGGCACATGGGGACTAGGTTTCAAGCCAAAAGCAGCTGGTCGCAAGCAAGCAAAGAAAAAGAAGTCAGAAGTTTGGTCTCTCCCAAAGCCAATTCCGTGTCTCGCTCAGTCTTTTGTGGGTTATGTTATGAAACCAAAGGTTGTCGCTACAAATGTCAACACAGTGGAAGACAATCAGGATACACCATTTGATCTAGGTGGCATTTTTGAAATCTGCATGGTACAGCCGGGTGAAGGCTCCAGTAATGCTTCAATTCAGTACATTGGCCCGGACGTGCACCTGACTAACTGGAATGCAACTCCCTTCCCCATCAGGAAGGGGTCTTGGTAGACTGTTGTTTTACAGTTTTCTTTTGAATACACTTGGATATTCTAAGGGTTGTATGCCAAGTGTATTATTTTGCTCATCTTTCCTTTTGTAATTCAAACCCTTTTTCATTAATGAAAGGCCAAGAGCCAAGCTTTACTTCAATCTCTGTTCATATTCCTAATTTTATTCTATTTTTGTTTATCTGTAGTGATATATCTGCTGGTCCTGATATCATGACATGTTCAAGGAACTTATCGTCCATCCAGGGACCGCAATCCGATTTTGGCCCCATAACCATAGTTGAGGTTGAAAGTGACGAAGAAAACATTGAGGAATCTGTTAATGAGATCGAATATGACGGGGAACAGGCAGATTTTGAAATAGGCCTGGAAGTTGAACGCCATGAGGGCAAGCCTAAACCCAATTTGGCTGATACAGAGGATGTTAATCTTGGGAGCCCTGATGATGTGAGGGAAACCAAGATAAGCATGTACGCCCTACCTGAAGTGAAGAACGATATTCGGAAAGTGCTCTTTGAATATCGAGATGTTTTTGCATGGTCATACGATGAGATGCCGGGTTTGAGTTCTGAATTGATAGTCCATGAATTGCCAATTCAACCTGGTTTCCCTCCAGTGAGACAGATGCAACGGAAGTTCAAAACTGATATGATCAAGAAAATCCATGATGAAATAATGAAACAGCTGGATGCAAAAGTGATTCAATCGGTTCAGTACACTACTTGGGTTGCAAATGTTGTTCCGGTTCCTAAGAAGGATGGAAAAACAAGGATATGTGTCGACTATCGAGATTTGAACAAGGCAAGCCCCAAAGATAATTTTCCATTGCCTAATATTCACACCCTCGTAGACAATTGCGCCAAATATGAGATACAATCCTTTGTTGACTGCTATGCTGGATATCACCAAATCCAGATGGATGAAGATGATGCATACAAAACGGCATTCACTACACCTTGGGGAACTTATTGCTATAGAGTGATGCCGTTTGGCTTGAAAAATGCTGGGGCAACCTACGTGGGGGCTATGACTGCCATTTTCCATGATATGATGCATAAAGAAATAGAAGTGTACGTGGATGATGTGATCATCAAGTCTAGAACTGCTGAAGACCACGTGAGAGATCTCAGAAAGTTCTTTGAAAGGCTCCGTAGGTACAATCTGAAGCTGAATCCAGCCAAGTGTGCATTTGGTGTGCCTGCTGGAAAACTGTTGGGTTTCATTGTTAGTAGGCGAGGTATTGAACTGGATCCCGCAAAGATCAAAGCAATACAAGAACTACCTCCGCCTCGAACCAAGAAGGATGTTAAAAGCTTTCTAGGCAGGTTGAATTACATCAGTAGGTTCGTTGCTCAACTTACCACAATATGTGAGCCGATCCTCAAGTTGTTGAAAAAGAATGCATCGATTGCATGGACCGAGGAGTGCCAAGAAGCCTTTGATAAGATCAAGCAATACTTGTCAAATCCTCCTGTTTTGGTTCCGCCTGAGCCTGGACGACCATTATTTTTGTACTTGTCAGTCAATGAGAACTCTTTTGGTTGTGTACTGGGGCAACATGATGCCTCGGGAAAGAAAGAACAGGCCATTTATTATCTGAGCAAGAAGTTCACGGATTGCGAGGCCAGATACACTTTGTTGGAAAGGACGTGTTGTGCTCTAACTTGGGTTGCACAAAAGTTGAAACATTATCTTTTGTCCTATACCACTTATCTGATTTCCCGGATGGATCCATTGAAGTACATATTTCAAAAGCCAATGCCAACTGGCAAGCTTGCAAAATGGCAGATCCTGCTCACAGAATTTGACATAGTTTACGTCACCAGAACTGCAATGAAAGCTCAAGCCTTAGCTGATCATTTGGCTGAGAATCCGGTTGATGATGATTACGAGCCATTGAAGACTTACTTCCCTGATGAGGAGGTAGATGTGCTTGAAGAGTTGATTAACGAAGAAGAGCACGTGTGGAAAATGTACTTTGACGGTGCTTCTAACTCAAAAGGTCATGGCATTGGAGTAGTCCTCATCTCTCCCACGGGACATTATTACCCGGCAGCTGCCCAACTCCGCTTCAGTTGCACTAATAACACATCTGAGTATGAAGCTTGCATAATGGGTTTGCGTATGGCTCTAGACATGGACATCAAAGAATTGCTGGTAATCGGAGATTCAGATCTTTTAATACGCCAAATGAAGGGTGAATGGGAGACTCGAGATCTTAAGTTGATTATGTACAAGCAGTGTATGGACGACCTTCGCCAAAAGTTCGATGTTCTAAAGTTTAGACATGTTCTCAGAATACATAATGAGCTGGCTGACGCATTGGCTACACTAGCCTCGATGCTTGTCCATCCTGATAAAGCCCATATTGATCCGTTAGAGATTCAGGTCCAAAGCCAACATGCATACTGCAATGTGATTGAAGAAGAAATTGACGGTCAACCGTGGTACTTTGATGTCAAGAATTTCCTTCAAGATGGGACATATCCTCCAATGGCGGAAAATAATCAAAAGAGAACGCTTCGACGACTGGCAAGTGGTTTCTTTCTGAGTGGAGGGGTGGTGTACAAAAGGACACCTGATTTGGGACTGTTAAGATGCGTGGATGCAACTGAAGCCACGAAAATTCTCAATGACATGCATTCGGGGATCTGTGGACCCCACATGAGCGGGTACGTGCTAGCTAAGAAAGTACTCAGAGCGGGATACTTCTGGCTTACCATGGAACATGACTGCATTACTTTTGTGCGAAAGTGTCATCAATGCCAAGTACACGGTGATTTGATACATTCACCTCCTTTAGAGTTGCACACAATGTCAGCCCCTTGGCCTTTCACAGCATGGGGGATGGATGTTATCGGGCCTATTGAACCAAGAGCATCAAATGGGCACAGATTCATTTTGGTTGCAATAGATTATTTCACCAAATGGGTTGAGGCCGTGACTCTCAAGTCCGTGACCAAGAAAGCCGTGGTGGATTTCGTTCATTCTAATATTATTTGTCGCTTTGGTATCCCAAGCACCATCATCACTGATAATGCGGCAAATCTGAACAGTCATTTGATGAATGACGTGTGTGAAAGATTCAAGATCATGCACCGAAATTCCACGCCTTACCGACCAAAGGCAAATGGTGCGGTTGAAGCAGCCAATAAGAATATCAAGAAGATCCTTAGGAAAATGATACAAGGATCTCGTGATTGGCATGAGAAGTTGTCTTTCGCTCTGCTTGGTTACCGCACAACTGTGCGCACTTCCATAGGTGCGACCCCATATTCATTGGTATATGGAACTGAAGCAGTCATACCCGCTGAAGTTGAAATACCATCTCTCAGGATTATTGTGGAAGCAGAGATTGAGGACACGGAGTGGGTCAAGACCCGATTGGAACAGTTGTCATTCATTGATGAAAAGAGGCTCAATGCAGTTTGTCATGGCCAATTGTATCAGCAAAGAATGGCCCGAGCCTACAACAAGAAAGTGCGCCTCCGCGACTTGAGAGAAGGGCAATTAGTCTTGAAAAGAATCTTTCCTCATCAGGAAGAAGCTAAAGGAAAATTTGCTCCAAATTGGCAAGGGCCATACTTGGTAAAGAAAGTATTGCCAAATGGCGCCTTGTACCTTACAGATCCAGAAGGCAGGACAACTGAAATACCCGTCAATGCGGATGCAGTCAAGAGGTACTACATTTGACTCCAAGATGGCTTTCAAATCGGGATGAATGCAAGGCTTTTGTCCTCTTTTGCTATCCCAAAATTGTATCCCTTGTTAGCACTTTGAATATTGTACTTTTGAGACATGTTCTCTGTTGGAATCAATGTAATTGTACCAAAATGAAATGAAACTGAAAAGCATCAAAAAGAAACCTGGGCATTTGCCTAGAGCTACGTCTGACCTGATTCCTCTCAAAAGGATACGTAGGCAACCATTCTGGTGCGGTCGCAATAAGAAAAAAAAAATTCCTCTTTCCCTGTTCATATTGACGCAAAACTTGCCTCCAAGTTCGCGGCCAACATCAAAGGAAATTTAGATCCCCCTTTTCATGCTAAACTGGGGCAGAAGTTTGTTTTTATTTTATTTCATAAATAAAATAAAATAAAAACAAACTTCTATCATTTTTGTATCATCTATTCACATTTTTCAAGAGATGTTGGTGTTGTAAATTGAATTGAAAAAAAAAAAAAAAAAAAAAAAAAAGAGAAAAGAAAGAAGTTTTGTCGGTGAAAACCTGAGAAGGCGCCGCAAGACAAACAGTGAGGAAAAAGATCAAAGAGAGAGGCTAGTTGGCGAAAACCCGAAAGGGCGCTACTAGTCGACTTGAGAGTCACCTCAACTTGGTTATGGTTTGATATCTTCCGTGGATCAACTCTCAACAAACAAGTGGCACTGGTCGGACGAGGTCATCCAAGATACATGTCATGATCATCAAGGCTGCCAGTATATTGCCAGATAAGTTTCCCTTTTCAGAAAGACGTTCCCTGTCCAAACGACTTTCGCCCTTAAACCTTTTTATTTCCATTTTGTACATCTTGCCTCACCATTAATTCCTCGCCCTTTCGGCGCTAACCTCACATGAGCAAAAAAAGAAAAATTGCAAAACTCTGTCTTTCAGGATTCAGGTTTAATTCCAGCGAGCAGGGCACACCCTCGGCAATGGGAAAGTTCTCAGCAAGTCATGATCAACATTGATAATTGGAGCCCAGCACGGCACATCAGGCCGGAAGGACGACATACCAAAATTGTATCATGAAGAGTGGATATGTTTGGGAGAAGCTTTAAGCGTTGTTCATCCCACAGTACTGTGAAGAATAGAACAAGAGTCACTAAGCTTATTTGCAAGATCCGAAACAGGGTGTATCCACGATGCAGAAAGTAAGTGTGACATTTGCTATGTTGCTAAGAAAGAGCTAGGACTACTTGAACTGGGATAGTTGCGCTATATGTCAGACGGAACTCCATTCTCTCTTCGAGTCAACTCCCGCTAAAACACAATGTCATTTCTTTTCCATATCAAGATCTGCTAAAAGACAGCGATCATTTCCTTTTCGAGTCAGTTTGCTCAAAGATAACTTCATTTCTTTTCCGTGTCAAGATCTGCTAAAAGACAGCGATCATTTCCTTTTCAAGTCAGTTTCGCTCAAAGATAGCGTCATTTCCTTTCCGTGTCAAGATCTGCTAAAAGACAGCGATCATTTCCTTTTCGAGTCAGTTTGCTCAAAGATAGCTTCATTTCTTTTCCGTGTCAAGATCCGCTAAAAGACAGCGATCATTTCCTTTTCGAGTCAGTTCGCTCAAAGATAGCGTCATTTCTTTTCCATATCAAGATCTGCTATAAAGATAGCGATCATTTCCTTTTCGAGTCAGTTTCGCTCAAAGATAGCGTCTTTTCTTTTCCATATTAAGATCGTTAAAAGATAGCGATCATTTCCTTTTCGAGTCAGTTCGCTCAAAGATAGCGTCATTTCTTTTCCATATCAAGATCTGCTAAAAGATAGCGATCATTCCCTTTTCGAGTCAGTTCGCTCAAAGATAGCGTCATTTCCTTTCAATGTCAAGATCTGCTAAAAGATAGCGATCATTCCCTTTTCGAGTCGGTTCGCTCAAAGATAGCGTCATTTCTTTTCCATATCAAGATCTGCTAAAAGATAGCGATCATTTCCTTTTCGAGTCAGTTTCGCTCAAAGATAGCGTCGTTTCTTTTCCATATCAAGATCGTTAAAAGATAGCGATCATTTCCCTTTTCGAGTCAGTCTCGCTCAGAGATAGTGTCATTTCCTTTCTATGTCAAGATCTGCTAAAAGATAGCGATCATTTTCCTTTCAAGTCAGTTTTGCTAGAAGATAGCACTCACATGTAGTTCAAGTCATTTGCGCTCAAAGATAGCAACCACTCCCTTTTCAAGTTAGTCCTGCTCGAAGATAGCGACCATCCCCAGCTTCAAGTCAAGACCTGTTTGAAACAAGTGCGACCATTTCAAGTTTCAGATGGTGCCTGCCCATACAACGGGTGACGAAGTTTGTCTTTCAAGCCAAGATTCACCTCAGGGAAGCATGAAGATTTAGGCTAGGGATTGTAATTTTACATTTTTCCTTGTATTTCCATTCCTTGTAAAGCAATGACCACCAGCAAGCGACCAGTAATCAGCAGCGATAGCCTCTTAGTAGTCTAGAGTGTCTAGTATCAGCCCCAAGTGTGTCTAGAAGAGCCTCTGGTTTGTCTTAAGTAGTCTAGAGTGTCTAGGGTTGTCTTAGTGAGTCTAGTGTCTGTTTGAATGCGGTAGTCCCAGCTACCGCACGTAAGGAACTACACTGACCTGATTCCTTAGTCCGGGGATATGTAGGTAACTTTGTTCTCGGTTAGAACCGAAATTCAAGGTACGGTCACCGTTTTGAAAAGCATGCTCTCGGCTAGAACCGAAAAGCCAAAATTAGTTGTTGATTACTTCTTTGTCCGAAAACTCTTCGTGTTCCCGAACAAAGAGGGGCAGCTGTAATCACCTAATTTTGGCACACAAAATTCAAAAATGCTCAAAATATTCGTATTAGATTCTTAGGACGTGTCGTTAATTTTTTCTGGACTTCTAGTGTTTGTTCTTAATTAAATTTATTTCTAATTAGGACGTTAAAATTTGAAAATTAACAAAAATCACTTGTTAGTTGCTTATTTGTGATTCTATGTTTAATTGTGATGTTAGTTTAAATTATGTGATTTTTATTTTGATTAATTTAGTATTGTTTTAAGTAAAGTAGTGCCTTTAAATGGCCATTTGTGCAAAATATGCAGCCCAATGCCCCAACCCATTAGCCCATTTCTCTTGACCCAGCCCATGAAAGACTCAATATTAGCCGTTGATCTCATCTTAATTCAATGGCTCAGATCATCCATGATTTCCATGTATAAAAGCTTTGTTTCTCCTCATTTTTTCACTCACACACACAAGTCTATTAAGACTTAGTGAAACCCTGGCCAAATTTTCCTCAGTCACCGGAAAACACTCCTCCGCCACTGCTCCACCGGAGCTCCGCCGCGACACCGCCGATCGGCCACCGCCGGCCACCACCTCCGGTGGCCGGAAAAAATATAAAAAATACATCATTCGATTCCTTTTCACCTCCTCGTTCCATTTCTCAACTCCGTTTCTTCAAAATCCAAGCCAATTTTCGTAGATCGGGTTTTCAAATTTGGTCAAAACTTCAAACTTCGGTAAGTTTTTTACTCGTTTGTTAGTTTTATCTATTTCTTACCCTCCCCGTCACCCCGTTCCCTGATTCTTCTTTTTTCTCTCCCCTGCCCGTGTTCCCCATTTACCGTTTTCTGCTTTTTTTTTTCTTTTTCCGTTTCTTCTTCTTCTTATTCCTTTTCTTTTATTTGGTGGTTTGTGTTGTGATGATGGTATTTGTGTCGATGGCGAGGCGATGAAAATGATGATAGAATGATGAGAACGGAGGGGGACTGTTTAGTTACGGCAGTTGGTGTTGTTTGTTTCGTTGGTCGTTTCTGGGTTTGTGATTGTTGGATTGTCAAGGGATTTGTTTCAGTTTGAATGGAGGGGCTGTTTCTGTTTTGACGAGGCAGCGGGTGAGGCAGTGACGTTGGCGAGGCAGCAATGAGGAGACGAACAGTGAGATGACGTTTGCACAGGCAGCGGGTTGAGGGGTTTGGTGCTTGATATGTAGCGACAATGGAGGCTGCGTGCTCATGGAAGTGCTGCGATGATGTTTGTCTTGGTCACGGGTTAGGCAGAAATGTACTTCCCTTTGTCCTTAATTCCTTGTTTTTCTACTTGTTTAAATTGCTAGATTTAGTCGTCAACTTGTTAGCTCGTAAATTAGTGAGTTTAGTGTTTGTCCATAGTTTGTGTTCATGATACCAAGAAAGTTTCATCTTCATTGTTATGCTTGTATTATCAAATATATGAAATCAAATCATAATGTTAATATAATAATAAACTTGTTCTTTGTCTAAGTTGTGTATGAAATCGTATGTTCGCTATGAGTTTTCGATGTTTAGTCCTTTAGGAATTCTAAAACTGTACCTCTTGTGTTACATTGAAATCTGTCCATCTTTCTTGATATGTTTAGCACGAAGTTAGGAGTTTCAGATTGGTATGTTAAGCTATAGGAAGTTAGGAGTTCAGTTTGATTTGCAAGTTAGTTTTTGCCTTTGTTTAGCTTAGTAACATGGAATTTTTGGTTTGCTTTAAACATGTCTTGATGCCAAGATAACTGGAAATTTGTTTTGGCTTAATTAAGTATGGTTTAATTAGTTTTGTGTTCAATTTAAATGTGTAATAAGTGCAGATTTTTCATGTAGAATTTGTGGGATTGACTTGTAGTATAGGGGCCACTAGAGCCAACTTGGACAGCTTGTTTTTTTTCAGCTTTTTGGTACATAAAAGTGGCTGAAATAGTCTTATAAAAGCCATAAAATGTGGGATTTGAAAGGTACTCAAGTGGAGGTTTGAGTCTTGTACTTTGGTACTACTTAACACTCAACCTCTTTGTCTATAAAAGAGAGTTTTTAACTCTCATTTAAAAAACAACACAACAACAAGCTGAAATTTTACAAAAAAAGAGAGCAAAAACACTTCAAAAAAATATAGTAAGTTCGATAGTAGGATTTAGAACCAAAAGCCTTTACACTAAGGGTCTTTTGGGGTATAAATCCACAAGTCTTTAAGGTTTAAATAGGGTGCTAAATGGCTGTTTAGTGGCTGATTTTGGAGTGAGTTTTGTCGTTTTGGCTTGCTATTTCATTTGTTTCATTAGTTTGGGGAATTGCTACACAAGGTAAATACTTTCTTAACCATGTACTTATTTTAAAATATGTTTTGGATATGAAAGTGAAATGAAATCTAGCATGTTTGTAACCCCAAATAAGTTATATTCGTAGCATGTCATTAGTAGTCTCCTAACGTAAAATCACGACTATACTATGCTAAAGTAGAATAAATTGTTACAAATATTTCATGAATGTTTGTCTTCTTTAATGAGTTTATATTTGTTGTCTTGAGCAAGTATGCATAAAAGAGAAAAAAAAAAGAAAATTTTGCAAAGGCCATTTTCATCAAGTAAAGATTTTAGATAATTGGGCTATTTTTCGCAAACTGGTCATATTTGCAAATCTGGAAATTCTGAAAATTATTTCAATGCTGAAATGAGTAGGCAAAAATAGGTATAAGTGCACAGTTGGTGTTAAAGGTGCAAATCTGGCTATTTTTGCAAACTTGTACGTTTTTGCAAATCCACTCAAATCTGGCCCTTTTTTACAAACTGGTGCATTCCTGCAAATCTGAAAAGACGTTAAAGTTGTTTAAGGAAGAGAGATATTTGGTGCAAAATCACTCCAAAAATTAGCCTAGAGTTGCAAACCTTTGAAAGCACAAATAGCATAATCATATTGTATATAATTTGCGAATTAGTTTAGTTCCAAAATGCATTTTAACTTATGGCCACAAGTCTTCATTAACATTTGTGTCGTTCATTTCATACCTAAAATTAGCCAATGTGTTTTATTTTGATATGATTAATTATCCACCCAAGGTGTAATGATTAGGCAAAATAATAGGATGTAAGTTCGATTAGGCAATTATAAGTATGATTTGTGATCTACTTATTAGGCAAAAAGTAAAAAAAATATATAAATTTTGTCCAAGTATACCTTGTGGGTTACTTGACGCGATTTCGGTTTCGAACAATCAAAGCGTAACTTTAAATGAACGATAAAATATAACAACCATATTTAATAAATTAAAACTGCGACAATAAAGCAACTGTGCTCGGCACAGGACTCGAGGGTGCCTAATACCTTCCCGAGAGTCAACTGAGAACCTTACCCGAATCTCTAAACGCAGACCATTAGACGAGTCAAAGGTGTTCCAAGGTACCTTCTGGTGACTTGGCACACCTTAAACTATGTCAAGTGGCGACTCCGAGTTCTCTAAATAAATTTGTACCTTTTTGAACACCAGTCACGAGCCTTTAAATAAATAAACTCGCACCCGCGCAGTTAATAATAAATTAATTTTTAGGGCGTGACAAAGTGTAATAAAAATATTTGCCTTAATGGGGATGGGCTTGCAATGGGTTGAACGGCAAAAAAATTAAAATCGCCGGGGAGAGGGGAGAGGGCCGAGTTGGAGACGACAACAATGGGGAAAGGGATTTTGTTTGGGGGAGAAGAGAGTGCGTATGTTTGGGGGAGATATAAGAGAGTTGTGCGTGCTGTGTGTTGTGGCAAGGAAAGAAGAGATTTTATTTATCACATGGAGAGGCGAGTCCCTCGCCAATTACTTGGTAGATCTGAGTATTTTTATTGGAGAGGGAATTCCCTCTCCAATCCCTCTCCAATCAGGAAAGAGAAAATTTTTATCTTTCTTGATTGGAGAGGGAATTCCCTCTCCAAAAATAGTGAAAATTGTAATTTTCTCTTTCCTGATTGGAGAGGGAATTCCCTCTCCAACCAGGAGAGAGAAAATTTTGTTCTGCAGTTTGGCGAGGGAATTCCCAAGCCGGTTTCAACTTTTTTATTTTATTCGTTTTGGCGAGTGAAAGTTTATGTTTGGAGAGGGAATTCCTTCTCCAATTTTTGAAGAAGGAATTCCCTCTCCAAACAGTCCCTCGGAATATCAACAATTTCTAGTAGTGGTACCTTGTTACCATCGTTGTAGTGTGTAAAGAAAAAAGAAAATAGAAACAATGGTAGGCAGTTCACTTTTTCGGTAAAATTCCAACGGACAAGTCATTTACCATAGCATAATTAAAGTTATTTCACGTGTTTTTTTGAAGTGTAAAATCATTCATCACATTTTCTATATAAGTCAAGTATTTTATAGGTCACATCCGCTTAGTTGAGGTGTCTATACGATGAATGACGACAATTTAAGCGCTATATATATATATATATATTTTTTTTTTTTTGCAATAAGAGAAAATTAAAAATTTATCGACGATACTATTCCTAAACATCATATTAAACATGTTTTAAATATATATTTATATATATATATATATATATATATATATATATATATATAGGTGGAGGGGAATAGTTCACTTCAAGCATTTTTGACCCTAAAATCCGCCCATAATGAGTAGCGGGTGGCTAGGAGGAGGAAGGAGTGGATGTAAGGGAGATAGTGAAGGATGGTGTTGGGGAGAGGCAGTGAGGAAAGAGGGGCTTTTTTTTTTCTTCGAATTGGCATCACCGGCTTAAGATAAGTGAGATATACATACATGTCATGTTATCAATTTGTGTCTAATATGTACACTTTGATTTGAGGTCAATGGTCCAATAAATATAGCCTTTAGTTTAAGGGGAATTTTCAAAAATAGGCAGCCCACTACCCAAAATTACAAACAAGAGGCCATATTTTTTTTCATGCATAACACCCACCCCTAAAATTACAAATTTTAGCACTCCTTCATAAAAAACACCCTAGCTATCAATTTTTCCCCTCCCCAGCCACTAAGCCACCGGCAAACACCTTCCCCCGCCAATGGTGTCATTACTTTTTTGTATTTTACTGAATTTATGTTGTTCATTGAGTCTAAATCATTGCTTTGGACAAGTTTATACACACAAATCTCCCTCTAAGAATTAAATTATACATGAATATACATATATAAATATGTAGCAATGAGAGAAATACAAAAATATACACAAAAAAAGTAAAAATTCATATAAACATCCTTAATATACAGATTTATTCACTCGCATATACACACTTATACAAATTTATACAATGTATAAATTTGTATAAAATTGTATAAACTTGTATAAACTTGCGGCGACTGCTATCTCGGGAAAAGGGTGACAGCTCGGGTAAGATTCGAAAATATGGGTCATTTTTGGTAATTTTCGTCTTTTGCTTGTCTTTTAGTGTAATTATCCCTTAGTTTAAATGCTTAAATCAAATATTTTGTCAAGTTTAAGGGTAAAATTTTCACCCAAAGATCACTTTTGTCACTGGTATTTAATTTGAAGCCACTTTTTTAATGTTCTTATATGAGATGCCACTTTTTGGAACTTCAATTTTTGTGGGCTGAAGTTCAAATCTTGTGGGTTGAACTTCATGCCTAAATTATGAAGTTTCAACTTCAATCTGTAAGGGCTGAACTTTTAGGTATAGATGCGTAAACTTCAACCTTTGTGGGCTGAAGCTGAACTTCAATCTTTGTGGTGGGCTGAAGTTGAACTTCAATCCTTGTGGGCCGAACTTGTGTGAAGTTCAACTCAAAAGAATTGAAGTTCCAAAAAGTGACCTCTCATGAAAAACCAATAAAAAAAAAAGCCTCAAACCAAAGACCACTGCTGAAAGTAGCCTTTGGTGCACTTCGCCCGGTTTAAAGGCTCACCAATGATCCGTCAATTACATAGGTAGTCTCTAAATGTGTCTAGGTATTTTACTTAGCCACTTAAACTATACACATAACCACTTGAACACTATCTTTACTTGAAATTTTTTATTTCATGGGTATAAGATACAAATATGATAAGTCATATTTTTCAATAACCATTAGTTTTAAATTCACCCAACCTCAACTCATTTAGTACATTTTTAACAAAATATATTATCCAGAATTCAAAACTTGAACGGTTACTTCACTAACAGTAAATATTCACTTAACAAACTCAAAAGAATAAAGTTATCCAGTTTGTTCTTTTTAACCTTTCAAAATTTAAGGTAACTAGTTTCTCGGCACGTGCGTTGTACGTGTATGCCGAGTGTATGTTTTAAGTAAATAGTCCACTATGAAAAAATAAAATACAACTTTGTAAGAATGATCAATGTAGATCGTCTACAAAACGGATATAGGCAGGTGATGTCAATATATCTTTACTAATAGTCTTTCATACTATTCAAAGTGAACGACAATGTCACAAAGCCCGTGACTACTAAGAAATACAATGATAATTACAACCTAGATGTTCGGTAAAGATAATTTCACTGACCATCTATGGAAAAGAAAGTTTATTGTAAACCAAATTCGAAGCAATTCATTCAAATATGGATTTCATTGATCAAACTAACATTAGAGAACAATGCAAAATCATCATTTGTCCGTGCATAATCATCTAAATCATTTGATTTAATCATAAATTAGAATTTCAAAGATACCACAAGCTCGCACAACATTAAAGACAAATAAGAATAAAGTCAAATAACATACTCCTTTACCAACTCTCTCACTGTTCTTGTAGCGATAATCATATCTATTAAACTTTAGTATATCTTCCTTTTGAGAATTGATTGCTCAACACACGATGGAGCAAGCAGAATTATTTGATCAACTTTATCTTCTCTATATCCTTCGGCCATCACTTCAATTTTCCTTTGGAATAATTGTCTTCTCAAAGTTGATTGCGCCTTTCTAAAATATTCAAGCCTCGCTTTTTCTAATCTATTGTACATGACATGCATGTACAAAACTTCAAGTTTCAGCTTCATCACCTACAACTACATATAAGTAAGTTTTATGAATACATGGATAGAAGTTAAATATTATAGCTTGATATCTTTGTGTGGTGACCCTGCAAAGTTCTTCACATTAGACTTATAAAGAAAAAACTCTCATTTCTCTCCCCCTTTAACTAAACGGGACTAAGATAAAGGCAACATAAATTCAACGAAGAGCATTTAAAATTTGTGTGAACAAATTAAACTGGGACTTAGATAAAGAGAAAAGTGTAGAGTGAATTGTTGATTTTATCAAAATGGTGGACTTTACTGTGGGTTTGTCCCTCTAACTTCCTGAAATGGTGAAGATGTCATTGTATATTGCACAATTTGTAAAAAGTATATACGTGAGGAAAGCATCCGACTAAAAGCAGTAGAATGGGAATTCACAGAAGAGTTGGTATATGTATGTGGATTTCATCTTTCTCAAATATTATAGGATGTTGTCTGGAAGAGCCAGACCTGAATTAAATGAAGAAAGTAGACGTTTTGCTTGAATCCTTCACATCAACAAAAATGAAGAAAACCAATTTTCAGATACAAAACTTGGGCGATTCATATCTGATTCAATTCTCTGAAGTAGAAAGCCACATCTAGTCAATTGTTCTATCCTAGCAGCCAACGCCGAAACATACAAAAGTAAGCAGCCATGTAGAAGATATAAGGTATTTTCATAAACATCATTCTACCAAGTTCTTGTTTCTACGCATTTATTCTAAAACTAATTACTTTTTCCATTGGTTCTTGTGAATGTAGAAAATTAAAGAGTGAAACTTTAATATCTTGTTACCAATTCAGAAAATTTAAAGCAATTAAATGTAAGACATGATATATATAATGGAGTAAGTGGTCTGGAACATTAGTGATTAATATATAAACATCTCAAATTATGAAGACAACACTAAAGTGATCTCTAAGGTGAAGTAGACAATCTTATAACATGACTTGTGTAGTTAATCTAACTTATAACATATTATTTTTTACCATTGTAAGAAACTCATACATAGAGTAAAAGAACTAACAAAAACATATTTTTAAGGGCAGAGATGTTACCAATTAAACAAATGATAAAAACGTCCGAAATAATATCACTCCAAGATGAAAAACAATAAACAAGATCATAGTTATATAGACTTTATAAAAAAGATCATAGTTATATAGACATAATTAACCAGTATGGTAAACCTATTTTATGATATATTAATATAGAATAAATCAACATTTCGACTCGTTCATGGACTAACCAACACAGGAGTATTTATCATTACATCAAAGAAAAGAGAAAACCTATATTTGTAATCTTGATAGAAGGCCATCTGGCTTATGAAAGAGACCATCTTAAACTATATTATTGAAAACCAGCAAGCAATTAAATAGAGAGTATAAAAAATGTACCTGTTTGAAATCCAAAGAACAATGACGCAGAGGCCGTCCCAGAGTTGAACAAAAAACATAAATAACTGAAGTTGTGTGAATGAGGTTGTTCTCCTATAATCAGAAAAAATTATGTAAAGAAGGATTCTCTTTGGAGGTATAAATCCATACTCTGGATCTTCTCTTCATGGCAATAATAAGTACTGATTGTTCTCCAAAGGTTACATCTATTCCCGTTTGATTTGTATCTAAGCGCTGTGTCTTTTAGCTTTCTGATCCCTGCATGTTTGGTTTTTGTGAATATTTTGTGTTTTTTCTAGTTTGGTAAATTAATGTTTTGAAAAGGGTAATATGGTAATCTGACTTTTCAAGTTTTAGGGTACATGCTTTTATAGTAATATGATTAAACACTATACCTTTTATCCTTATCATTCTAAAAGCACAAATTCATTGTGGAGAAATTCAGCTAGAAACCCACCCGCCACATAACCCACCACAGTTCATGTTCATGATCTAGAAACGAGTGACCAAATTAGACTCATCTTGAATGAATGAATAGTTATTAAAATTCAGAAAATCAAACTCCTAAGCATATATGGTTTTATTTGGATTTTGGGGTATATTCCAGATTCAGCTATGTCACTTAGGCATGACTTGCTGACACGACATATGCTGTGGAAATAACAAAATTCGAGCGCGTGACAAAATAAGCGCGGATAGTCTGACATGGACATCACAACGTATTTCGTGTTTCACATTCATTTGCAAACTTTAATTTCGTGAAGGCATTGCCTGCCTATTTCTTCAACGAAACGAATGCAAAATTTTAACAGATTATTTGTTTATAAAATTCTTTATTTGCACCCATGACACCACATCTTCTGGACATAATTAACAATTTTCCTGCAAAATAATAATCATCATATCATATCATATCATCATATTTTATTATAAAAGTATGTACTCAAAAAGTTGAAAAGTCATATTACTAAAATATCCTTTTAAATGCCCTAATTGCCCAATACATTTTTAAAAAAAATAATAAACACAAATATCTTCCAATTAGCAACCTCGCTTCATATTTTACAAGGAATAAGCTAAGTAAGAAAACTAATCGGATGTTTGTGCCTTTTATGAGTGGTTGTGTTCACTTCTACATATTAAATAGTAGTAACTCTTCTCTTTTCAACCATTGCTTTCGAAAACAACCTTCGTAAAATAATTAGTTGGCTGCCACGGCCACGCATAGGGCAGAGGGCTCATCTACTTGTGTTATTGACTGCAATTCCTCTTGGGAAGCTTTGTTGTGTTTTCTTTCACATGGCAATTGACAAAAGAGCGCTGATCAATTTTATCAGTAAACGAAAGACGGAGAACAAAAATTTCCTACTGATGTCATGGATTGATGGATAGAGCCAGCGTTAGCCACGCATGAACTTTAAGAGAAGTACAATTTCTCTTTTTTAATTAGGCGATTAAAAGTATGGGAGGAACTATGTTGCATATTTTCTACTTTAAAGGGAGAGTATAGCCATGAACTTTTAAGACAAGTAAATCTTTTAAATTCTTTTCTTTGTATAATGGATAGAGAACTTTATGTGCATGTTCACGGCTATATATCGTGCTTTCTTTAATTGTTTTCATGTGCTTTCTTTGTAGTTAAACAAAAACAAAAAGGCGGAATAGCCAGATGACCACCTCTACTTGTAAGTTTTTGTGACCCCCACGCCTGTACTTAAGCTTGTGTCATTTAAACACATCTACTCTACCAAAACCTTACTTTTAAACCCCCCTTGCACCATGTGGCAAAGCGTGAGATGCAAACACTGCCAACTCAGCTTCCACGTCAAAACTATTCCACGTTGGCAAGCCACGTCGGATTGGGTAAAATAACACCCAAATCAGACTGGTTGCCCGTTCATTTGCCCATTTACCTCTTTCTCTTCTCTTTTTCATCTCCTCACTAATATCTCCTCATTAAACATCAAATTTGATCGGGATTTACAAACATCTCCACAATTTTGTTGCTGATTTCACAGGTAAACCCTGATTCACATTTTTTGTTATGTTTTACTAATTTTTGTAAACCCCTGTTCGAAATTAGGGGATGTTGTTTCAAATTAGGGTTTTTTTATTATAAGTCTTGATATTAGTGTTGTAGTCCATTTTTGGAAACAATTTGTATTTTAGGGTTGTTGGTGGGGGGACCGAATCAATTTTAAGCTAAAAAATTAGGGCTTCATGAATCCAAACCTTTTTCACATTATAAAATTAGGGCTTTTTGTCAATTCTTCTTTTTTTATTCTGTGCATGTAACATGCACTGGATTGCTATTAAAGATTAGGGTTTTTTTTTGCCTCTACGCACGGATTAGCCATTAAAAATTAGGGTTTTTCTTCAATATCATTTGTTTATTATGTGTGGGTAAAAGTGCACTGTTTTTCTGATTAAAAATTAGGGCTTTGATGTCATTAAGGTCAGATTTACCATTAAAAATTAAGGCATTTTCTCAAGTTCATTTGTTTATTGTGTGTGGGTAAAAGTGCACTGATTTTTTGATTAAAAATTAGGGCTTTTTCTCAATTTCATTTGTTTATTAGTATGGGTAAAAGTGCAATGATTTGATATTAAAAATTATGGCTTTTATGCCACTAACCTCTGATTTGCTATTAAAAATCAGGGGTTTTATGCCACTAACCTCTGATTTGCTATTAAAAAATCAGGGCTTTTGACCTTAAGTACTGATTTTGTCATTAAATACTAGATTTTTTTTGTAACATGCTCTGATTTATTTATTTTTATTTTGTTTATTGAATATTAAATTTATTTTTTTATTATTGTGTAGGTGTGAAATGGCAGCAGTAGTAGTCAGTTTACAATTTCACTATATAGCTAAATATGTGAAGAACCCTAAGCTAAGGTATGTTAATGCAGTATCTCACTCTAGAGTAGAGACAACTGATATAGATGAACTGCATTTTATATGGTTTGAAGATTTGGCTAAAGAGCTAGGTTATAGTTGTATAGACAAATTTGAATGTAGAGTTAACAAACTGGTTCTTATCACTTGATTAGTAGTGACAATGATATGATGAAGTTTGCTAGTTGTTTAAAGACTGGGGACATAGTAGATGTGTATATGTTCAATGGTAATGAAACTGCTGAGGTTACACAAGTATTTTTATCCTCTGCTGGTCAGTCTACTACCCAACCAAATGTGCAGGCATGGCCTTTAAATGTAGGGGCCACTGAACCTAGCATAGATGATAAAAAAGGGAAGGGTAAAGAGCCTGCTGAAACTAAATTGACCAGTGAGGGTGTGGGGGAGGGTGATGGTGAGGGTGAAGATACTGGTAGAGCTTATCATGACTTCTCTACTTATCACCTTCAAACATCAGATGAATCTGATGCAAATTATGACTTTTCTGATTTTGAAAACATTTCTGATGAATCTTTGTATGGTAGTGAAGAGGAGGGGGAAGATGGTAGTGATTTAGAGGAGGTATTAGTTGAAGCTAGAAAGATAAAGATCCAAGATAAAAAAAAATAAAAAGAAAGAGGAGAAGCTGAATATAGATGAGATACCAGATGGGCCTGTAGGAATAGATGCTGGATTTGAAGACATGTATAAGAAAAAGATAGGAAAATATGATGGTAAGTTGGGGGGAGATGAACAGTACTTAGATAGCTCAGACCCTGGTAGTGAGGACAGTGAGGAAGAGATGGAAGAAGTTGGAGATGATGAGGTTATGGCAGCACCTATTAGAAGGGCCAGTAACAAGGTTTATTATGACCCTAACTGTCAAAAAACCTTATTTCAGCTTGAAATGATTTTTGAGAATGCAATTCAATTTAGACAAGCATTGCAGAATTATTCCATTGAGAAATGTGTGCAACTGCAACTTAGGCCTAATGAGAGACATAGGGTTAGGGCTAAGTGCATGAAGACAGGTTGTCCTTGGCATATTCTTGGCAGTATCCAAGGCAGCATAGGAAATTTCATCATAAAAACCTATTACCCTGTGCATAAATGCTATAGGAGGAGAAGGACTAAGTCTTGCAATGCAGAGTGGATTGCCAAAAATATGAAGGATAGGATAATAGGTGAGCCTCAAATCAAGCTTAGTCAGATGCAAATTGAGATAAGACAGAAGTATGAGCTGTATGTGAATAAGACAGCTTGTAGAAGGGGTAAGGCACTTGTGTTGAAGCAACATATGGGTGACTATATAGAAGAATTTGCAAGGCTGTATGATTATGCAGATGTCCTTAGAACCACCAATCCTGGCAGCACTGTTGTGATAAAAACATCAAAGGAAACAGAACCTGGGAAAGAGGTGTTCATGGGCATTTATGTATGCCTTAATGCACTGAAGAAAGGGTGGTTAGAGGGGTGCAGAAACATAATTGGTTTTGATGGTGCTTTCTTGAAAGGAGTATGCCAAGGTCAGATATTGTCCTGCATATCAAGGGATGGGAACAATCAAATGTACCCTGTGGCATGGGCAGTAGTCTCTAACTTTTGATTTTAAATATTTTTTGTTTATGTGCAGCATGGGGTTAAGGATACAGTTTTGTCCACTCCTACAATCATTAAGAGTTCAGTGCCTACAAACATTGATCTTGGTTTCAAACCACCTGGACTTCAAGTTAGAGGAAGGCATGCTGTTACTCAAAGGCAACTTCAGGAGCAAAGTATTTTGGCTCAAAGGAGAAGAAGGAACAACTTTGCAGATAAATGGTTTAATTGCTCGGGCACCCAAGGCACACAAGGCAGCCAAGTTTGAAGTGTTAACTGGTTTTTTTTTGCTCAAGTATTAGTTGTGATGCACTGTTGGACAGCATCTTGTTATGCTCTAGTTTGAAGTGTTAACTGGTTTTTTTTTGCTCAAGTATTAGTTGTAATGCACTGTTGGACAGCATCTTGTTATGCTCTAGTTAAGTATTTTGCTATTAATGTGTCTTTGAACATCTTCTTACTGTAGTTAAGTGTTAATGCTACTAAAGTGTCTTTCTTTTGCTACTGGATTCGTTAAGTGTTAATGCTACTGATGTTGTTGCTTAAATGCCCTAATTTATGACTTGGAGTTGACAACATAATGTGTTTTCTAATATTTTCATCAACATACATAGCATCCTTGAAAGGAGTTTCATTAAATTCCATCATCATACAAGCTTATCCAAAGATAAAAGATGCAACATATATAGCAATAAGAACCCCTATAATGGTATAAACCCAATTTTTAGAGCTTTCGGCCCTTCTATTTTGTTGGCAAGGAATTTGGAGATGTTCAAGTTCTTCAATCCTCTTACGTAATCCAAGCATCACTTTCTTGTAATGTTCATCGGTTGGTGGATCAACCCATAGGAAAAAGTTACAAGCATTCCCCCTTTCATATCTTTGACAACCAAAAAACCTTCTTCCCGGATTGGTGGATGTCCATGACGTCTTCATGTTCGCAACAAGTCCACAATAACACATTGGCATTTTCATGGTTGAAACAAAAAAATGGAGAAATAAACAAAGAAAGAGAAGGAAAAATTAAGGAAAGAGGACCTTGGAGGGTAAGAAAATGGTGTTGTAATGAAGTGGGAAAGAAATGGCTTAAAAAGCCAAAAATAGAGCCGTTGGACGCTGTATTATTTGGATCACGCCTCAAAAAGGCGTGTGTTCACGCCTTTCTGCCAGGTCAGCTCACGCTTTGCCACATGGTGCACGGGGGGTTTAAAAGTAAGGTTTTGGTAGAGTAGAGGTGTTTAAATGACACAGGCTTAAGTACAGGCGTGGGGGTCACAAAAACTTACAAGTAGAGGTGTGCGTCTGGCTATTCCGCCAAACAAAAATGGTTAGTACTTACTATTCTAATAGAAATATTATGTTAGTTTGTGTTTCCTCCATAATTTGATAAAGCCGCTTGCGCATAACTACATATCACTACAAGAAAAGTGGTAATTGTATGTGGATTTTTCTGCGGATTACATAGTAAGATCGGCATGTATTTTATTGCGGATTTTCATGCCAAAAATGATCTGTATATAACTGTTTCTAATGATATAGCATTCAAATGAATTTTGTCTTGCCTTGTATCATTTTGATACACAATTCTTCTAATTCTTGCTTTTGATCTTATTGATTTTCAAAGATATATTATCAATCAATATTTACATATCAAGACAACTACTCAATAAAAGAGGACTTCAAAAGATTCCATGCAAAAGGTATAATTCATATATATGGTATTAACTGTTGTTTAATTAAATGATTCGCTATCAAATATTTATATATCAACAATAGTAGTTCAGGATATTTTTTATTAAACAAAAACACTAATTTCAATGGGGTCGTCTGTTGGGATTGGGATAACGACTCTTCCGAAAATTCCCATTTATCTCGAGGAGTGGAACAAGGATGTAATAAAGACATGTTATGATCTAAAAAACAAGCAAAACAAACTATGGATAAGAATGATTCGTACTTACTACTATATCGAAGGGCAATTGCTTGAAGAAGTGACTTTACCACAAAATGCAAATTAGGTGGTAAGAGAAATGATAGGTGTCATAGGTCAGATTGTATACGAACTAATTTTTTCGATTTGAAAAATTTATGTTTGTCTATTACTCTATCCGTTCATTGCATTGTATTTCTCTTCGATTCATATTATAGCAAAATATATCATGATTTCAATTTCGCATTCCAAATATTTATATTTACTTGCATGCAAATATTTTAATAATTAATATGGTATTAACGTGCAACGCACGTTCGTAGAAACTAGTATTACTATAAAAGCATGTAGTCTTAAACATGAAAAGTCATATTACCAAAATACTTTTAACCTAAATAATTTAACTAAACACAAAAAATAAATACCAAAAAATACATATACTCCTAAACAAACTTCAGACAATAATTCCTAAAAGATTGTGTCTTTTGGGAAGACACGCCTATTCACGCTAAGGTTGAGTCATTTGGAAATATACACCTACTCAAACTGGTTTTGTTTTGTTTAAAGTGGCACCTATTCCACCCTCAAATTATTCATTTGGCCTGCTCTGGTTTCTGCTTCAAAATTGCATGCACCAAATATTTTTTCTTCAACCGGTAAGTTAATTCTCTTTTTTAATATTAATTTTGTGAGTCTCTTATGTCGAAGCATGTTGCATATGATGTGGTCTATTGGTTGTTGGATTATTTTGGAGTCGTCTGTGGGGGAAGAAAATATATGGGTGCAAATTCTTTTTTTTGGTTCCATCTCAGTAACTTTGCATTGTTTTTTATTATTGAATACCTCTTATTTGTGATAAATGGTCCTAACTGTAACTGTTTGGTATATATATTGTAGTATGCATGGTTCTCTTTTATTTTTCCTTCATATATATGCAGTTTTAGTTTAGTACCATAATAATAACTTTTTGCTTTACTTTATGGCTTTTCTTGGTATTTTTTTTCTTTAATATTAAAGAGTAGAGATGTGTCCGTGTGATTTTTTTTTTATTCCCTACATTTGTTCTAATGAAGTAAAGATCAGATGTCAAAACTATCATTTAGCATTACATTTAGGAATGAAATTTCACAAATTAGAAAAAGCTAACGAAAAGGTTACAAACTTAAAAAGATATTTACAATTTTACTTTGACTAAAATCATCGGTATATATACTCTAACATGAGCGTTTAGAGTTGTTGACGTTATTTTTCAAAAGAACGTTAATTCAAGTAATCAAGTTTATTAATGGGAATATAATATTTTATAAAAATGATCTTAAAACAATGATTCCACTCAAAAAGGTTTCAGTAGGTTGTCTATGAATAAATGATACCAGTAATCCTTATGTATAAAATAAATCATAACATAATATAATAATAATAATAAAATAAAAATTTAAAAAGTGAATTGATTAGCAAACTATAATATTTAAATTAGTGAACAAATTTAAGTAATATTAAAGCTCTTGCCATTTAATTCGTGAAAACAACACAGTAAAAAAAATCTAAGTCCTAAATAATCTTAGCCAATATATTTAACTAAAAATTATATTCAAGTTTCTTTCTTTAATGAGGTGCATGGCGAAAAGGGATCAACAATGATTTTTTAAACAAAAACTACGATAGTCGTGGGGGTAAGCCATTGACCAATACCTGTGCATTACTCCACAATTATACAACAGAGTAAGTGGATATTTGTGGAAGCCTCCTTGAATGAACGATGAATAATTCATTCTGAAAGAACTACTGACCTTTAAGAAAGTTTGGATGAAAAATCAATCAGATTTTGATTGTTCCTTTGGCTTAGACATGAAATGTCAGACAGTTTATAACTTCTCCGTGATAATGTCGAAATACAAAGTTACCTTTGAGTTCTCAATCCACAATTTGCTTGATAATACTTTTGTTTACGTGCACTTTGTCTTTTAATTTTATTCAATGACTCAACCACATATATTTAATGATTTTGTTAAAAAAAATACATTCATTGAGAACGAAATTCACGCGCAGAGCGCGTGCCGAGAAACTACTAATTATAAAAAGTTATGCAAAATTTACAAATACTAATTTGTTAGGTTTTATTATTTGCATCCGTGACACTTGATATCAGAGAAAATATACGTCCTGGTAAACCATTCAAAGATCCTAATGAAGCTGTGTCCATCTCCCTAATGAACTGGTGGTTCCTAATGAAGTTGTGTCCATCTCCCTAATGAACTGGTCGTTTGCAAAACCAGTAAATCAATTTTATTCTTTTGTTTTACAATGCATGCCTTCTATCTTATGTTGGGAGCTATGGAAATATATGTGTAATGTCAAATATAATGGCGCTTTGCCTAATACCAAGAGGTTGATATATCAGGTTCATACTTTAACTGTAATGCTTTTAAAAGATACAGTATAAGGAGGTCAATTGGCAGGGAAGCTGGGTTGATATTTGCAGGTTTATCGAAAGATTTAAACCATCCCTCGAAGTCACTTTAGTAAACTGGAAAGATTGAAAATTAATACTGATGGGAGCAGCAATAGTCTATTTAAATGTGCTGGTATTGGTGGAGTTGTTAGAAATAGAAGTGGGGATCTTGTTATGGCTTTTGCCACACACCTCCAGTTCTGCACTAACAATTGTGCAGAGACTAAAGCTGCTTTACATGCTCTCTGTTGGTGTTCTAGCAATAGTGTTTCACATGTTATATATGTTGAAGCTTAGCAATGGTGGAAGCTTCTAGAACAAGCTAAGATTGGAGAGAAACCCACAGCTTTGTTATTAAGCTAAGAAGGAAATGAATTAGTTAGTTAACATAACTACTCCTACCTTCTATTTATACAACTCACTAACTAACTAAAAATATCTTCTAACTAACTAACTAACTTGACATAATTACAACTTGACCCCTATACTTCAACACTCCCCCTCAAGCTGAGGATGGAATACATCTTTCAATCCCAGCTTGCTCATCAAGTGATCATGTTGAGGTTTACACAGTCCTTTAGTGAGAAGGTCAACTTGATGTTCCTTTGTCCCAATGTGTTGAGTTTGGATCAGACCATCAAGGATTTTTTCTCTTATAAATAGGCAGTCTATGTCTATATGTTTGGTTCGTTCATGAAAGATAGGATGAGTAGCAATCTGGATTGCTGCCTTGCTGTCACAAAACAAGGTAGCTGGTAGTCTGACCCTGACTCCCAATTCTTGAAACAGACCTTTCAGCCAGACAATCTCAGCTACAGTCGACCCCATGCTTCTAAACTCAGCTTCAGCTGAGCTCCTTGACACTGTACTTTGCTTTTTAGACTTCCATGAGATTAATGCATTGCCATACTTCACTAAGTACCCAGTGATTGATCTTCTAGTCTCTAAACAAGCACCCCAGTCTGAGTCACAGTAAGCCCACAATTCTTGTTTCCCATCTGCTGGCATGAACAGGCCTATGCCAGGAGCATTCTTTATATACCTGACAACCCTCAATGTTGCATCCATGTGAGACTGTTTAGGGTCATGCATGTATTGGCTGAGTAATTGTACCACAAAGGACAAATCAGGTCTAGTCATTGTAAGATAAAGCAGCCTACCAACCAGTCTTTGGTATACTCCTCTGTCTTTGATCCTGTAGTCCAGCTGAGAGGCTTCTGTTTTGACATACTTGTCAAACTCAGTAGAGGTCAGTTTGTGGTTGAATTCTAAGGGGGTAGAAGCTGGTTTGCTTCCTAGAAGTCCCATTTCACTCACTAGGCCTAGAGCATACTTCTTCTGGCACATGAGAATGCCACTTTGAGACCTTGAGAATTCAATACCCAAGAAGTACTTTAACTCTCCCAGATCCTTCATTTTGAACTTAGTTTGCAGTCTCAGTCTCACCTTCTTTATGAGAGATAGACTACTGCCTGTTATGAGCAGGTCATCAACATACACCAGTATCACAATCAGCTCACCTTGAAGTCTTTGAGTGAATAGAGAGTAGTCATAGTGGGACTGTACAAAGCCCATGTCCAGTAGTGCCTCAGTGAGTGAAACGACCTCGGTCAGTCGTTTCGGAAGCTAGGACTCCGATTGGTGTGCCGATAATTTTAAAATATTTGTAATGTCCATTAGGACATGTCTGCAAAATTTGAGCTAAATTAGACCTCGTTTGGTAGGCATTGGAAGAAGGTTTCAGTTTTTGTTGGCGATTAATATTAAAAGGGGATTTTCGAGCTCGGTTTTTGCCGAATGAGCTCCGATTCGAAATCCGAAAGCGCCGTTAGGTTCGTATGATTATTTGTGACTTTTATGAACTTTCGAAAGTAAATTTCGATGTTGTTCGGCTAGTTTCCGCTAAAATGCCGAAAGTTAAATAATTTGACTTTTTCTGTTTAAATTCGCATCTTGAGTTTCGGGAGTCCAATTTGAGATCCACCTTTGGGAGTATGTTACATATATTTGTTATAACTTATATGCAAAAGTTGGAATTATTTTGAATATCGTAGGGTACCGTTTTAATTTTTACCGTAGCAACGAATTTTAAAGGAAAAAAAAAAAAAAAGACAAAATACAAAACACAAAAAGACAAAATACATAAATGTAGACGGTGGGTAAGTAATATTAGTAGTACGATAGGATTAGCATCAAAGATGCTCAAAAATGAGCGGAAACAGAGAAAGCGAAACAGAGATAAAGCAGTGAGAAAAAAATGCCAGAAAAAAAAGAAAAGGGGCCGGAGAAAACTAGAATTTTCACCCTGAAACATTCAGGTAATGATCCTAATATATTATATGAGTTTATTACGTGTTTTTGAATATGTTTTAACGGTAAAACTTGGAATATTAGACATCGTTTTAATAAGTTCAACTTATAATTTAAAGGGTCAATTGGACCCGATAGTAGAATTGATTATATATTCGTACTCAGGAAGTTACGGGCAACTTATAAATGTAATTTATTTAGGGTTTGGTTATGTGACCATAAACCCTGTACATAGGCCTGGCCCGCGTATTGCGTATGCGAATAGGGTATCAGGTTCCTACCTGGATTGCCCTACGATGTGAGGGATGAAGCCTTTAGCCTAATGTGATATATTTTTCTGCTTATTGATCACAGTGGGATCGTTTGGAAATGCATTCAAAAATAACGCGGTTGTTGGTCGCAATGCTAACTTTTGAGAGAGGTAAGTGTTTATATCCATTTCTTTGGAGGCACCTGGCCTCGTGGATTTTCTACCACGTATTCCTTACGTGTGTAGCTGCCGATAGGCGTACTCATTACGCCTTAGCTTTGGATTTATATTATATATTATATGTTATGTCCTATTGTTGGTATTGTATTGAGGATTTGAGCATTGTACCCTGGCTGCGAGTTGGCATCTACTTCCCGGTTGTCGATGAGAGTCCCGCGCCGGTGAAGGGTTATTGTATTACATTGCATTCATATGCATTACATTGCATATCATATTGAGGGCAGGAGTATTCCGCCCCAGGAGCAGGAGGATTCCGCTCCATTGTATCATATTGAGGGCAGGAGTATTCCGCCCCAGGAGCAGGAGTATTCCGCTCCATTGTATCACATTGAGGGTAGGAGGATTCCGCCCCAAGAGCAGGAGTATTCTGCTCTTATGTCAGATATTGAGTGCATGAGTATTCCGCCTCAGCTTTACATTATATCGGGTGCAGGAGTATTCCGCCCCAGGAGAGTGCAGGAGTATTCCGCCTCTAGTTTATATTATATCGGGTGCAGGAGTATTCCGCCCCAGGAGCAGGAGTATTCCGCTCCAGTTGGTTATCAGATTGGATTCCCCTCGAATGCAGGAGTATTCCGCTTCGGGATGGGATTACGGGCACATGTGACCCTTCGCATCATATTTCATCTCATTTCATCTCACTTCATTTTATTTCATTTTATTTCATACCATTGTGTAAACTTGTGGTACATAACTATTGTCCTGCTTATATGTGCATTTCTCATTTGTTGTTATGTTTCTGGCACGCATCCTTGGTTGAGTTTATAAGTTTCTTACGTGTTTTCGGTTGTTATCTGGCTCTACCTTTTTATAATTTAAATAAAAGAAATTTGGTTTATCTGTTTCTTCTCCCTGGCTAGCTATCCTATTCTTTGAGATGGCTAGTCTGCCCCACTTATTGAGTCCTTTTGACTCACCCTTGTTTGTTGTTTGTTTCTTTTTCTATCTATTTTGTTTCGGCAGGTTCGCTCCAGGATTGAGTTCGCCACGTTGTGAAGGAGCGAAGACGACTTCAGCTGTCAGGGGTGAGCCAGCTTTTATTCCGGATGGCCACCAGTTTATTGGTTATTATTTCAGTTGCATTTTGCTCCCTTCAGGAGGTATTTGTCTTCTTTTGTACTCTTAGATGTCTGGTCTGGATAACCCTAAACCTAGTATGTTGGGTAGTCAGCTGTAATTTCTTTTGTACAGCTTAGAGGTATCAGTATGTCAGTGTTTTTTTTTTAAGCCTTGTTCTTATTAATGAATTGAATTATATTTATTGTCTAATTTAATTGGTAAGGGTTCGCCCGACGGGTCTAGGGAAGGATGTCGGGTGCCCGCACGGCCTAACCGGATTTCGGGTCGTGTCAGTGAGCTTCAGGTTCCACTGTCTTGGAGCCTGTTTCAGTCCATACAAGGACTTCTGCAGCCTGCAGACCTTCCTATACTCCCTCTGGCTTGCAAAGCCATCTGGTATCTGCATATATACCTCTTCAAGTAGGTCCCCTTGCAGGAAGGCATTATGGACATCCATTTGGAAGATGTACCAGCCAGAGGAGGCAGCCAAAGCAACCACAGATCTCACAGTAACCATCTTAGCTACTGGAGAAAAAGTTTCAGTATAGTCAAGGCCCTCAAGCTGACTATAACCCTTGGCCACAAGTCTAGCCTTGTACCTCTCAACCTCACCAGTTGACTTGTACTTCACCTTGAATACCCATTTGCACCCAATAGGTCTTTTACCAGCAGGTAGATCAACAACTGTCCAGGTATTATTTTCCTCCAAAGCCTGGATCTCAGCTTTCATTGCTTCCACCCAGTTAGGATCCTTGCTTGCCTCAGCAAAGGAAGTAGGTTCAGCAATGGCTGAGTAAGCTGCAAGAGAGGCCCTATAGGATGGTGTAATATGATCATAGCAGACATGGTTGGAGATAGGATACTGGCAGGTAGATGCTTTAGTAGGGACAATATAGTCCTGCATCCAAGTTGGGGACTTGGATACTCTGGAGGTTTTTCTGGTGAGAGAAGAAGGAGCAGGTAGTGGAGGTGAGGGTGGAGCTGGTGGAGAGGGAGAAGTAGTAGGTGAGGAGAGCTGACTAGCATCAGCAGAAGACTCTGGAGTGTCCAAAGAGGGAGAAGTGTGAGTGACACACTGATGATCTTCAACTTCATGGAGGTCAAGGATTGGAAACATGGGTGAGTGCACATTGGGCAGATTCTTGAAAGGAAAGATGTCCTCTTTGAACACCACATCCCTGTGTACAAACAAAGTTTTAGAGTGCAAGTCATAAAGAATATACCCCTTTTGAGTGGTAGAATATCCCAGGTGAACTGCTGGAATGGCCCTTGGAGAGAACTTGTCAAGCTTTTTGAGTACTGCAGCATATACTAGACTGCCAAACACTCTCAGATGCTGTAAGGAAGGAGGCCTCTGAAACAGTTTTTCAAAGGGTGATTGCCCTTTCAACAGAACAGTAGGAATTCTGTTGAGTAAGTATACAGCAGTAGTGACACATTCTCCCCAGAATTTCAAAGGAACAAATGCTTGAAACCTGAGTGCTCTAGCCATATCAAGAATGTACCTGTGTCTTCTCTCTACTACACCATTTTGTTGAGGTGTGTAGACACAGGATGTTTGATGAATCACCCCAAAATCCTGTAGCAGGGTACTGACTTGCACATTCAAGAATTCAGTGCCATTATCTGATCTGAGGCACTTAACTCCACAGCCAAACTGATTTTTAACAAGCAACAGAAACTGTCTTAAGACTACCACTGATTCAGACTTGTGGTTGAGCAGAAAAATCCAGGTATATCTGGAAAAGTCATCAACCAGAGTCATAAAAAATCTCTTGCCATCATGAGTAGGAATCCTGTAGGGACCCCATACATCAGCATGCACAATATTAAAAGGAAGCACAGATCTATTTTCACTTAAAGGAAGAGGTAGTCTTGATTGTTTAGCAACAGGACACACTGAACAATGATGATCTTTCAACTGTACATTACTAAGAGCAGACTTCAGTACTTTGAGTGGGACATGCCCCAGTCTTCTATGCCACAAGGCAGACATTTCATAGGTACTAGACATAGCTGTTTCCTCAGTCTTATTGAGAGAATTATGTACAGAGTTACTGACAGAGTGACTCATAGTGTCACATTTTTTATCATGAGTTGTAGTAGTCTTGATCATGGCTGATGATTCTCTTCCCTTCAGTAGATAGAGCCCATGTTCTTCCTTACCAATCCCCAATACCTTCCCATTTGAGAGGTCTTGGAAAACACAGAAGTCAGGATAGAAGGCTACCATATAGTTCAGTTCCTTAGTGATTTGGGACACTGAGAGTAAGTTGTACTTAAACTCAGGTATGTATAGCACATTATTGACATAGTTGTCTTCAAATATAGCAGATGCACCAGTATGAGTGATTTCAACCTGTCCACCATTAGGCAAGTTAACCTTGCTCTTATCACTGCTCATGACTGCCTGTTGTTTGCTAAGTAAGTCTAGATTATTCACCATATGATTTGAAGCTCCTGTGTCTATTATCCAGTTACATCTGACTAGACTAGACATAAATGCACTTACAGTACCTGCAGAGCTAGTAGTGGCTGCATTGGCCTCATGATCCACATACTTGCCCTTGTTCAGCATCTGAATTATCTGACTGTATTGATCTTGAGTGAACACAGGTGCAGTTGAGGGACCTGGTCCTGAGGTCTGATTGTTGCAACTGAGATTACCACTCCATTGACTGTTATAACCTTGATTTCCACCATAGTACTGAGTACTCCCATTATTGTTGTGATTACCATAGTGCTGTGAAGTATCATTTCTTCCACCAGATCCATAGCTTTGGGGTTGAAAGTCAAGGAAGTTATCATTGTAATTTGCTGCATTTGCATGATTATGTTGACCTTGATAGTTTCCTCCCTTCTTCTTTGGTTTATAATCATCAGGATACCCAATGAGCTTGTAGCAACTCTCTCTAACATGGCCTTTTCCAGAACAGTAGTCACATTGAACAGGTGGTCTACCAGATCTGCTAGAGTTGTTCCTGTTATAGTTACCTCTGGGCTTGTAGTTGCTATTGTAGCTGGAGTTGCTAACATTCATATTATTCAACCTGCTGCTCAACAGAGCAGTAGGATCACTAGGTCCAGACTCAAATGAGGTGTTTGAGACATGCATCCTCTGACTCTCCACAGTGATGATCATGGCATAGGCCTGATTCAAATTGGGTAAGGGGATTGTCATTAACACCTGGCTTCTAGTCTGAGCATAAGACTCATTTAACCCCATCAGGAACTGCCATAACTTCTGCATTTGGAAGTGCTGAGCATACTCCTTGGACTCAGAACAACCACAGGATGGGTGAGGTATGAGAGCTTCCAGTTCATCCCAAAGTTCCCTAAGCTTAGAGAAATAATTGGACACAGATGACACTCCCTGGGTCAGGGATGCTATTTCCTTATGCAGATAAAAGGCTATAGAGGCATTGACCTTATCAAATCTCTCCCTGAGATCTTCCCAGACACTGTAAGCATCTGAGGCATATATCACTGTACTCAAGAGATCCTTAGACACAGTGTTCATAATCCAGGCTAGAACTATAGCATTGCATATATCCCAAAGGTCATGCAGCACAGGTTCAAAGTTGTTCTTCTTACAAGTACCTAATACAAAGCCTAGCTTGTTCTTCCCAGTTAACACAATCTTCATAGATTTGCTCCACAGAGAGTAATTTTCAGAACCTTGTAGTTGTACAGAGACAAGCACAAGCCCTTGTGTATCAGAAGGATGAATGTACAGGGGGTGATTATGATAAATTTTGTCAAAGGGATCAGACACAGATCCAGCAGCAAAACTAGATACATTGTTACCAGTATTGGCCATTGTTTCTTACAAACTAGCACGTTTACAGAAGTATCACAACAATTAGGTCAGATTTTGAGATTTTCACAGAGTAAGAGTCTCAGGATTTAGATCAATCCCTGAGAAATAGCAAGTCTCAGCAATAATGAGGATAGAATCCTAGCTGAACTTTGAAGATAAGAGGCTAACTATTGCAGAAATAGCCACATACAAAATTACAGAAGCAGACCTACGGATAAGAACACAAGTGAGAAGTGGGAAGAGGAAGCTTCGTTACCAATCAGCTAAGCTCTAAGATCGCGCGACCAAGCTCTGATACCATGTTGAAGCTTAGCAATGGTGGAAGCTTCTAGAACAAGCTAAGATTGGAGAGAAACCCACAGCTTTGTTATTAAGCTAAGAAGGAAATGAATTAGTTAGTTAACATAACTACTCCTACCTTCTATTTATACAACTCACTAACTAACTAAAAATATCTTCTAACTAACTAACTAACTTGACATAATTACAACTTGACCCCTATACTTCAACAATATATATTTGAGTTGGATTCACTACTTATTTTTAATATGCTAAATAGTTCCTTCTCACCATCTTGGGAGCTGCATGATGACATAATGAGAATGAGAAAAGATCATTCAAGAACAAAACATTGAGATTCAACACGTGTTCAGAGAGGGCAATGTTATGGCAGCTGCATTAGCTAAGTATGGTGCAGGTATGAAGGACCGATTGACTCCTGACATGTTTTTCAATGTAAATGATTTGCCTATGCAAGCTAAAGGTGCATTCAGGATGGATAGAACACGACTTCCATCTTCTAGTTTTAGAAGAATCAAAATGTAGTTCCTTGTTGGCCATGTTTGTTTACTTCATAGTATATGTTTTAGGTAGGTTTTGGGAACTTTCACGGATTACAATGTAAAGGAGGAGTCCTCCTCATCTTTCTATATAGGTTTGGATCATAGATCCACATGATTAAATATGATCACTCTTCACTATGTAATGGAGGCTAAGGTTTATATCCTCCTCCATACTTTTTTCTTTTGTGATTTATATGGACAGGTAGGGGTCGTCATTGCCTAACCCCATACCACAATGGTGGCTTTTCTTTAAAAAAGAAAAAGGGATTTCCACGTAAATAACCCACAATATTTCATATTAACAAGTTATTTAGCACTAACATAATATAGCCACAATATTTATATTTAAAATTTAATTTATAATTAAAATATCAAATATAATAGATTGATATTTTGTATATATACCTTCTATACACATATATATTTGTTCTATATTTTTTAAATATTTATATCATCAAATTATATTTAATAAATATGCTAGGAAAAGAAAGAAATGATAAAATATGGTTACAAAAAGTGGATAAGGGTTGGGAATGGTTATGTGAGTTAAAAATCCCAAAGAAAAAAAAAAGTTGTGTCCATCTTCCTACTTTTATTCTTGTCTTATTTATAAGCTCACTAAAAGTCTCGTATTTCGATCATATTAAAAAGCTTCTTAAATAAACTAAACCCATTATTTTCATCGTAGAGAAATGCATTTAAATAAGTGTCAAAGAAGTTGTTTAAAGGTGAGTATTGAGTAAAATTTCTATGTGGTTTTTCTAGACGTGCGTGATACATTTTGATAGTTGGTGTCTAATTGTAGTAGACACGAGAAAAGGGCTATGTGGAGAAAAGACAACCGATAATCCTTTTTAACCAAATGAAGACGACAAAATATGATTGAAGAGAGATGTGTACATAGAATCTTTTTAATTTTCATTTACAGAAAAGGGCCTGATTTGCGCCTTTACTATTAGAAAATGTTTGCTTAAATATGCCCTTAATTTTAACGAGGAACAGGTAGCAGGCTGAGAAATTCACGCTCAAGTTTGAAATCCGGATCAATTGGATAGCTCATCCACAATTCTAATCCTAACACCAGACCCAATCTAACTCAATTAAAGGGCCCCTCCCAATTAAAACACACAAGCATAGGGAAAAAAAATTAAGAAACCACATGTTTCCACGTTCAAAACTAATTATAAGGGACTAGTTGATTTATTGGTACTGAATTTCGGTTCTGACATTTGGAGCTGTGTTTAGTGATTTTTGTTGTAAAATCTATTGTGAGTTGTTTATTTGAGTCTAGATTTGCAGTTCTTTGTTGATATAAATATTTTGCTCGAAGAAACTTGAGCCACTATTGATGAGTTCTTGAAAAAGCTAAAAACAAATGAATTTCTTGAGATTGTGTTTGTTTGAACTAGAACATTAATGGATTTTCAATGGAATTGTAATTGAAAAGCTTTGTTTAAGCTATTCTTGAAATTGCCATTGTCGGAGTTGGAATAATCACTGTCCAACGATAATGAGATTACGAGAGAAATGAGAGTTTACTTTCACCAATCAAAATGCAATGAGTAAAAAAATATTTTTGAACTTTACTCTTCATATCTAGAAAATTTGGGATAAATGCTAAGTACTTTTTCATTTTGATTTTCTTTCACCTTGCAATTCTTTATAAGCAAAAGTTTGAAAACAAAGGTAGTTCACAATAAATTAAATTTCTTTCTTTTCTAATTGTAATATATCTGATATTTTAGTTACTAATAATTGAGAAGTGATTTCAGTGTATTGAAGAAAATTAAAAAAAAAAAAAAATTGAAGTGGGTTGAGCTTTTAGCTGTGCCACGTGTCTCTCTCGTCAGTCCCAAGGACATAATAGATCAATAGTAATGTTAAACGATAATTTCCAGTATTTTCTAATTGTAAAGGGAAATCAGACCCTTTTCTGTTTCATTTATATGGGATCATAAGTTTTTCTTTCTTTGTTATATTTCATTACTGAACCAAGACACATGTGCTATTTGTTCATTGACTGTTTTGCTATGCTATTGACGTTTGTACTCCATGTATTTTATTTTCTTGATTGTTTCTGCAAGTAGTGTCTAAGTGACACAATCGAGTACAGATCAAGTGTTCATATGATCATAAGTTCAATTTGGGTGGCTTGATTATGTAGAAAAGTTTTAAGTATTTGGACCAAATAAAAATATAGTCCAAGTTAATTATCAAGCCAGTCTCTAAACCAATCCAATATATTAGATTCCAATTTCAAGCCCAGACTCACTAACTCAATTTTTGTTTAAAATTTTATGCTTACGATCAGACTTAGCAACTACTATAAATTTTAATCTCACCAATATTATAGTCATTGAATGCCCATATGTACATATTTTAATTACATGAAGAAAATCATGTGTATATGAATGTATCAAGTAAATAGATCTGATACCGATATTGAACAATATATAGTAGGAGTAATTTTTTTTTCTAACCAACAAAATGAAATTCAGGGAGAGAGAGCAGGGTAGATCTTGAACATGAAATAGGTAACTCCGTTTATTTATTTATAAATACATATTTATATTTAGTATCTTTTCACATTACAATCATAAAACATAATAATATCTTAGTAACTAAGTACAAGGTAATATGACAAAAGTTTTAACTATTGAGCCATTGTAGGAGTTTGACAGCTAAAACACTATTGTAGTCTCGACGACAAGTCGGACATGTCAGATTTCGAGCCATCCAATTAGATATGCAGTCGTTGTGGTAAACATGACTGCATGGGAGCATCCTTACATGCTCAGTTTCGTCAAATTCCGTTAAGCAAATTTGACAAGTTGTATTAGTGAAGCCCATTTCTTGCACTTCTGAATAAAGCAAATAGGGAAATAATTGGATCGTTCTTCGACTTAGGATTAGCTTCCTTTTAGCATTCCAACATCGACTAAGTAAATATCCCAAAAAGGAAGCTATTATTAACACCAGTAAGCCTATAGAAATTGGATCCCGGCCGTTTAGACGATATAGATCTTTTGTACTTCGATTAGACATGGCAGTAAGGAAATTCAAAGGCCTTTTCAATCAAGCATCGAAAAGAAAAAAAAGCAGAAGAAAAAGGAAACAAGTTAGTCACAAGATTCTAACAGAATATTCAATTTTCAAAGATTCTAAAATTTATCATTGAATAATGTTTTTAAATAGTTCAATTTTTATCTATAGTAATTGTTTTGAAATATAAAATTTATGATACCAGCATGTGCTAAACACAGCTACAATATTAGAAATGGGATAGACAAAAACAATGAATATGCATGGCAGTATTTAAACTTAACGTCGACAATTTAGTTTTCCTAATTTGGAGTGATTGAATTCTGTGAATCTCATTTTTGGTATCAACAATTTTATATGACGGCTATATGTAAATTGTTTATTACAAAGTAATCATTTTTTAACACTATTGATATAATCCCGTCATCTGTAAAGAGTCAATACTTGTATTAATTTTATTTTAAAATTAAGACAATGATACATGTAGCTTACTAACTCTTATAATTCATTTGAAAATTTTGTATTACTATGGTGTACTTGATCAATTCATCGTTATTCTCAACTACTAGTTGAGAAGAAAAGCACTTCCTTATTATTGTCCATAATGTGATTACAAAACATTTCTCTTTCGTTTTTGCTTTATTCTCTCATGAAACCTAAAAAGTAATATCATGAAAGGAGCTAAATCAAAACATAGAGGTGTTAACAAGCTTGGTGTGAAGAAGACTAAGTACTGCACAGACTAAAAAAGAAAAGAAGGCTGCCAAGTATCCAAACAAGCATAAGTAAGAGGCCAGCTATTGTTTTCATCGTGTACATGGAGGAGTAGGTGTTCAGGAAGAAATATAACTAAGAAAAGCATCCAAACAACAAAGAAGCTAGTGAGAAAAGAAAGCTACTTACCAAGTAAAGAAGCTAGGCTAACTATAACAGGCGACTGGCTGATGATGATGAGGAATCTGACAAGTCAAGTCTGAGGTTGATGAGCAAGATGGAAGTGGAGGTTAATGACTGAAGAAATTTTATATTTTGGAGAAATTAATAAGCTTGTGTAATACTATATATCTTGTGTAATCTGTCCCATTAAATACTTGCATTTTCTGTTTCTCTCTTTTCTTTTCTTGGGGTTTCGTAGGAATGGAGAAGATGAAATTAAGTAAGTACATAAAGAGCAGTCTTTAAAGCTCAAATGACTTATGTACTTCTATTATTTTGATGGTGTTGCTTTGTGATAATTTACGTAGGCTTCTCTTTTGACTAATAATGCCAACAGGGTCGAACCAAAGGCGAGATTTCTTGACGAAGAATGTTCCAGTATCTTTTTGTTCAGTAATGTTCAATTCATTGTGGGATGGAAAACATGTGTACCATAAAAAATCAATGGTCTGGATTGCCTAGTAATTACTATCTTTTCTTATTTACTTTATTACATAAGTAATGCTTAACTAATAGAACAAAATTTAAAAGGGAGTGGCAGCATGTCCTCCTGGATTTCGACAGGAATTCGTTAGTAAGAAGCGAGATTCAAGTGCTTCTTTGTGTTTTCGTAAAGATCTTGTCCAATTAATCAGTTCATCAAAGCTATTTTCTGATTTTCTAGTCCTTCCAAGTGCGGCCACACCCAACACTCTCACTTTTTAAATAGAAGATTTTAGTTTTTATAGTAGTGGTCTGACAAATAGTGCTGAGACGTTGGTGTTTTAGAAATTGTTAAGCTGCAATTTTTTGTTAAGTGCTTAGGAGTATATTCTAAAGACTAATGAATAGTATAATAATAAGATGAAGAGATAAATAATACTCCTACTCTATAAATATAATAAATGACATTAAAACAAACTGAATCAAGTTTTTTATGATACACATGTCCTCCATCCAGCAATGCATTGAACATTATTGAATAAGAAAGTACTGGACCGGATCCCATCCCGTACGTAATATGTGAGCAGTGCATGGGATCATGAGTTAAAGTTGCATTAATTGGTGGATTTTTCACTAAAACCTATAATTACAGGTTTTGCGCCTTAACATAATGTCGATGGTCCATTAAAGTATGCTTATGACGTTTGACATGAAAACAAAAAAAGATTAGTTGTGTATAATTGATATATTCGAAGAAAATCCGCAATGCTTCTCTGTGTATTTCGTTTAAAAGAACTAGCTTGGCGAATGCAAAATGTTGAAGAACGATGTGTCTAGCTGAACAAGAAAATTTCTATCATAATGGTCATTTCCACATGTGTTAAGTTTTCCGCAAAAGGGAATTAATTAATGTAAAACATGATTCCTCTTTGGGACAACTTTTTTTGTTTGATGTGTTATATAGTATGTAGTTAGTTACAATTTGTTTTATGTAAATTACGTTTGTTAATGACGAGCACGCTATAACATTACCAAATCATGACATCCCACTTGTTCTAAAACGGACATATTCGGTCATTGAGAGGAGTGAGGAAACAAAGGGAAAAAAGAAATAAAAGTAAAACAATAAGAAAATATAACATAAAAAAGAAATGATTAAAAAGTTTATTGCAATTAGTTGCTAATGTTCAATTGGAAATGATACTCTGCATTAGTTCAATTGTACACTTACCGCTCAGATTGCGGCCAATCTTTCTAACCGTGCGCGGGCCGGGCTTGGAGATGACTTTTATTAAGTAATAAAATGGTAGATTATCAAGGCACGTGTCGGGGAAAAAATATCAATGATAGAAAAGAATTTTCGGAAAATATATATACTCAAGTTAATAACGAGTATGTAGTACACTAATAGTTTTATCCGGATATGGGACTGTCTCAAAACTTATACAAATAAAAAAGACAAATTGATTACTTTACTATTTTTGAAGTGTGAACGACGAAGTTTGATCTTATAAGGGCCACTTAATTAGCATTAATTTGGGCACTTCGTATCTCGAAAAGTTTGTCCATGCAAGTACTAGTTTTCACGAGTCAGGACAAAACTAATAGTCCATTATTGAAGTTTAGTAGTAATTGGTTAATTTCCTTGAACATACACTATAGTCTATATTTGCTAGTTGCTCTTCTTTCTCGTATACTATAGCTATGCATGTCTTTAGCAAATTTAATTCAACAGAATGATAACTGAGAAGTTTAATGTACCATTAGCTAACTGAATCAAAATTAAGAAGTAATCAACACTACTAGCAATTCCGCCAGCCTCCCACCCCATCGAGCATCTGTTATCTTTCATTCAAAATTTGTATTTAAAAAAGAGTTCATTTAGTTTAAAATACTCAAATTAAAAATTTTGTGATAAATATCCTCTTTTTTTTTTTTTTTTTTTTTTTAAAAAAAAAGAAATTGTTTAGTAAACTTCTGGGTTGTGAATTAGTAGTAGAAAAGCAGCATATAAGGGGGGACTAGGCCTGAACCTCTATTTACATGATCACAAGGGTACAAGTTATGACCACAAAAAGAAGAGAGAGGGATCATATGGCCAAAAAGTTACATATTACATCCCTCGCCTTCTATACAATTTCAGCTAATTAGAACAAAAGTTAGATAATGCCTTGCATCAACAATTGGAGTACCTAATTTAGCCAATGAATCTGCCCCACCTACTTACCCTCTCTTAGACAAAGAGAAACAATTGCATTAGCTAGCTTGATCCCGATATTGGACAACTGTTTCAATCTCCATTCTGATCTTGTTATTTTTATTGGCTCTATTCTCAGCATATTCAAAATTATCAAGGAGCCGTAGATATCCTTTAAATGGTATTCAGTTATCATTTTCCCTATTTTTATCAATATTAGTGCATGGGCAAACATTTTAAGTGCGTTCAGTTAGCATTTTAACTCTTTCTTTTTTTGGTAAATAATTAAGTAGCATTTTAAATCGATCCTCCTAGTTGTTAATTAATTTCATCTCTTCTTTATCCTAATTTGATATCTTGGGCTTCTATTCAAATAAAAGTGTCATAAAATATTTTAGACATTATTATATAGTTTACAGCATTATGAGAGTATACTATTAATTCATTCCTAGGCATAATAATGTTAATTGTAGCTATATTTGGATTTAACTGGTAGCCCATATAGGCATTTAAATAGACCCGTCAACAAATTCTAGACCTCATTTTTCAACAATTCAAAATACCAAATCCTCATTTTTGAGTTTCAAAATCCAGCCTGATCCTCCTATATTTCAAGAAAAACTTTCTTTGTGTTACACTACTTCTCTTCAAAAGCTCTTTTTTCCATTTTAACTCTCTCTTAAAGTCTCCTAAGGACGCCCACTTCCTCTTCTCAATTGCCAGCTTCTATCTTTAGGAAGCTTCATCTTTTACTATTACTTGCATAATTTTCTCCCTCTATAGGAGAATGAGATAGGAAATGAAGACAACACAAAAAGAATATAACATAAGGCACTATACAATTCAAGTGTTTCCAGAAATTCAGATCCCAAATTCTCAAGTTCTCATAAAATTCTAAGCTTAGTAACTAATTCACATATGCCTTCTTCCCCATATCTCTGTCCGAGTTTCACAAAGTTAATTAAGGATGGCAAAAGGTATTTTGATGAAGGTAAGTCTTTTATTTTTGCGTACTCGCTACCTTTTTTTATCTGACTTTAGCAACTACATGCTTCTGCCTTATTAGATTCTGAGATCAAGCTGTCTAAATTAAATCCATAGAAAAGAAGTGACCTGTATAAATTTGTTTTATATGAGTCTCGCAAAATATAAGAGGACACTATTTTGCATGCTCTCTTTCGTTTCCTTTAGAAAATTAAGACAACATGATATCCCATTTATTATTGTGTTTTTATTTGTTCTTATAGAACCATTTTTTTTTTTCAACACCAACTGTTGACTGAAGTTTAGTCAGTGAGATCCCAAGATACTTAATGTAGAGTGGCATAGGTTTTGAAAATAAAAAGTTCAGGAAAGAAGCAAAACTTATGTTCTATATTATGTTACGTTCTATTTAACCTGGAAATCATGAATACAAAATGCTGGCAATGACCACCTATTCAATTAACAAGCTCAAATAATATGCTGAATTAAATCATCAACAGGTGTTAAGTGAAGAATAATAGTAAGAAAATATAGAAAAATACAGTCTGCGTAGATTTAATAGCTGGCCATTTTTTTTATTGACAAAATCAGAGTTTTACAAGAGTGGCAGGGAAATAAAATGACTACCCTGTTCAAGACTGAATGGACTCAAAATACTATTTAAGGACTCAAAATAGCTCCTACAACACCTCTGACTACGGGGGATGAAAGCATCATCCTGAGTGCTTCATAGCCTTGATTCTGAAAGAAGGAATTTGTCCATTCTTCAAGGGCCATTTACTTGTCTTGGAAGGTCAGATTCTTGGAGGAAGATCTTGTTTTCCTGGATAGTTGTAGCAAATTTGGCCAGAGCATCTGCAGTTACGTTGCGTTCCCTTCTCTATGGCAATGTCTAACTTCAATGCCTTTCTGGTGAACTTTCTCTCTTATTTGTTCAACCATTTGTTTCAAGGTCCATGGTGGATTTGCCCGCCCTTTGATCATTTGAACAATTACCACGGAATCAAGTTCAAGAGTAAGACCATCGAATTGATTCCCACAGCACCATAGAACTCCAACAAGAGCTGTGGTTGCTTCACTAAAAATTGTTGGTCAAGAATTGGATGTGTAGGCTATAGGCATATGTCATTACCATGTCTCCATTTCTATTCCTAACAATTCCCCTGACCCCTACCTATTTCATTGAACCACTATTTCACATCATCAAAAGATAAATAAAACCAAGCCGGCATAAAATTAAAGAAGAGTTATTAACAACAACAACAAAATACTCAGTGCTATATAGCAAGTGTGGACTGGGAATGTGAGATATACACAGACTTTACCTTCACTAAGTTGGAGATTCTGTTTTTGATAGACCTTTAGCTAAAAAAATATATTTTAAAACATGCTTTGAAGAGAGAAAAAAAGATTAAAATATCATAGTAAAGAAGAATTTATTTAGACATCATTAAAGCAAAAGCCATCGCATGGACATCGATTTCATGACGACAAGAAGCTTAATCATTTTAAATATTCCAGAAAACAACAGATAGAGGAGAATACAAGAAAAAAAGTTAAATAAAAATAACCATTTGCTGATTGTTTCTACATGTAACAGGAATTGGAGGAGTTATAACAATTACAGAACAGGACATCAAGCGTGTTGTGACTTGAATAATCTGCAACATCTAATTTTCTGAATCATCATGCTTGAATATCTCTAAAATCAAGGATTTTGTTGTGCACTTGCATGCGATTTTATGACTTCAAATTTGGAAGAAAAAAATCAAGCTCGGTACTTCTTTTTTTGTTTTACTCTCAGGCTCATCAATTGATTTTTTGTAGCATATGACGGATTCAAGATTTTCAAAGCCAATAACAATGGTTAGAGGTCATAAAATATGTAAATTCTCAGTTAGGTGAATTTACATCTGCATCAAATATCATTACTGCCGAGGGAAGCTATGAGAATGAGCAATTTTTTTAGGATCGGACATGAGACATGTCGTGTAACAGTTTCAATTTACATGATCCGTGGTATTCTCTGTTAAGCGTGAATATATATACTACTTCTTACACTGAATAAAACTATCCTGATAAAATTCTCAAGGCCATAGAAGTGTAAGAGATAAAATCTGCATACAAGAGTGAAGAATGATGCACATTTAACATTCACACAAATGAATAGCGACTTATCCAACGAAGCATGGTCAAGGTATAACGAGAAAAAAGTAAAGTGCTTCTTATGCCAATTAAATGAAGTACCCAACAGTTAATCTGAGACACAATTGATCTCATTTTACAAACATTCTGGCATTTAGACTCTTCATAATTGTGGTAATGTTCTAGGGTACCACACTCCTTTCACTATTGAAATGATTAACGAATGAATGAAGAAGAGAGGTGAGGAAGAAGATGATTAAGAGAGAAGAAGATCATGCTGAAATTGTATATCAAAATCTTGAACAACTCATACACAAGAGCTACATTATATAGCACTAACTATAACTAACTTTAGGAGTTAGTTATCCTAACTGATTTCCGGAACTATAGGAATTACTAATCTGCCCCTCATTTAACTAACTAACTGCCACTTAATTCAGTTCATTGCTGCTTTGTTTAACACTCCCCCTCAAGCTAGGAGGAGCAAAAATATTGAGCATTCCTAGCTTGGAGATCAACAAAGCATGCTGGACTCTGTTCAGACCTTTGGTTAACACATCTGCAGGCTGATTTTTAGTATGTATGTACTCAGTTTGAATCAGTCCCTTCTGTATCTTCTCCCTTATAAAATGACAGTCAATTTCAATGTGTTTGGTCCTTTCATGGAACACTGGATTGGCAGCTATCTGAAGAGCTGATTTGCTATCACTGAATACCTTCACAGGATTAAGAACTGTAACTCCCACTTCTTGAATTAAACTGATCAACCAAGTAAGCTCAGCTGTTACAGAGGCAAGACTTCTGTATTCAGCTTCAGCATAACTTCTAGAGATTGTAGTCTGCTTCTTTGACTTCCAGGACACCAGAGATTCTCCTATTTTTATCAGAAATCCAGTAACAGATCTCCTAGAAAAAGAACATGCAGCCCAGTCTGCATCACAGTATGCTGTGACTTCAGTCTCCTCTTGAGCTTTACTTGACAGCAAGATTCCCTGGCCTGGTTGGTTCTTGACATACCTGACAACTCTTAAAGCAGTGTCCATGTGAGATTGTTTGGGCTGCTGTAGAAACTGACTTAGTGTTTGTACACTAAAGGCAATATCTGGTCTGGTTACTGTCAAGTACAGTAGCTTCCCTATCAGTCTTTGGTAAGGACCAGCATTGGGTAGCAGTTCATCATGAATGACTTTAGTAGTTGCCTTGCTATTGACCAGATCATCAAACTCTTTTGTAGTCAGTTTAGAGTTTGGATCTATAGGGGTAGGTGCAGGCTTGGCTGCACTCAGTCCAGTCTCAGAGGTGAGTTCAAGTGCATACTTTCTTTGATGCATAAGAATTCCTTCTTTTGACCTGGCAAATTCAATCCCAAGGAAGTATTTTAGTTCCCCCAAGTCTTTCATCTTGAAGGCTTGTTGCAGTGCTCCTTTTGTATCCTCTATCAGTTTAAGATTGTCCCCAGTTACAAGCATATCATCTACATATACCAATATCACCACTGTTCCAGCCTCAGTCTTATTTGTGAACAGTGAATGATCCAGTTGACTTTGTTTGAACTTCAGATTCACTAGTGCTTCAGTCAACTTTGTGTTCCACTGTCTAGGAGCCTGTTTTAGGCCATACAAGGACTTCTTGAGCCTGCATACCTTGTTCTCCCCCTGGCTCTTGAATCCTTGTGGTAGGACCATGTAGATTTCATCAAATAGGTCACCTTGTAGGAAGGCATTATATACATCCATTTGATGTATATGCCAGTTTTTGGAGGCTGCTATGGAAAGGACAGTTCTCACAGTGACCATCTTCACAACTGGAGAAAAAGTTTCTTGATAATCAATGCCTTCCTTTTGACTGTACCCTTTGGCCACCAATCTGGCTTTGAACCTTTCTATCTCACCTGATGACTTGTATTTTACTTTGTAGATCCACTTGCATCCTATAGGCTTCTTTCCTTCTGGTAGTGTGACCACTTCCCAAGTGCAATTGTTTTCCAAGGCCTGTATCTCAGCTTGCATAGCTTCTACCCACTTAGGGTCAGTGGATGCCTCTAGGAAACTTCTTGGTTCTGTAACTGCTGAAGATGCTGCAATGAAAGCCTGATAGCTTTCTGACAAGCTTTCATAAGATAGATACTTGTTCAAGGCATATGGATGATCTTCATGTACATTTAGTGAGACAAAATCCTTCATCCAAACAGGAGGTATAGTATGCCTTCCTGACCTTCTTGTATTGTCTTGAACAGGATTGTTCAAAGGTAGTGGATTTTGTTCTTCTGCATTGTCAATTACTTCTTCCTGGTGATTATTTTCTTGTTGTGCATGCTGAGGTATAGCCTCCTCTTGTTCATGTTGATGCATATTCAACACAGGATCAGCTATGTCATCTTGATAGTGGTTCATATCAACTTCTATTTCTTGTCCTGGTTGAAGTATATCATCATATAAGTCTGTGTCAGTAATAGACTGTAGATCAAGATCCTCAGCTCCAGCAGGTGTAATATTGTAGTTGAACAGTCTAGGTGAGGTTTGAGGTTTGTGAAATGGGAATATATCCTCCCTGAATAGGACATCTCTGTGTACAAAAAACTTGCCTGCTTGCAGATCATATAGAATGTACCCCTTCTGAACTTGAGAATAGCCCATGTGGACAGCCTGCTTGCTTCTTGACTGTAGTTTGTCTGTGTGTTGTAAGATCTTAGCATGGCATAGACAGCCTATAACCTTTAGATGGTCCAGAGAAGGAGCCTTGTTATACAGTTTTTCATATGGGGATACATCCCCTATCACAGAAGAAGGCAATCTGTTTATCAGATACACAGCAGCCATTACACAGTGTCCCCAGAACTTGATAGGGATGTGTGCCTGAAATCTAATGGCCCTAGTCACCTCTAGTATATGTCTGTGCTTTCTCTCAGCAACTCCATTCTGCTGAGGAGTGTAGGGATAGGATCTCTGGTGAACCATGCCCAGTTGTTCAAACAGTGCATGACATATTACAAATTCAGCTCCATTGTCTGTTCTTATGATCTTTATTGTCTTATCAAACTGTGTTTTGATAGAGATAAAGAATTGTTTCAGTGCAACACATACATCAGATTTGAGTTTGAGTAGGTATATCCAGGTCATTCTGCTCATATCATCAACAATTGTAAGAAAATACTTGTAACCATCAACTGTAGGCACATTATATGGACCCCAAACATCTACATGAATTAGATCAAAGCATTGATTGCTCTTAATACTACTAGATGGAAAAGGCAGTCTGACTTGCTTAGCACAGGGACATATTACACATTTGTCTAACACACTAGCTACATGCTCAGAATTAGCTGAGAATAGTTTCTTGAGTACACCAGAAGATACATGACCCAATCTTTTATGCCATAGGCTGACATCTACATTGGCTACACTATGCACTCTTGCAGTTTCTTCAGATGCTTTCTTCATCAGCAGATGCAATCCATTCTTTTCCTTACCAATCTCCTTCACCTTCCCACTGGAGAGATCCTGAAAGACACAGAAGTTGGGATAAAAAGTGACAGAACACCCCAGTTCTTTTGTTATCTTAGACACTGAGAGTAAGTTGTACTTGAACTGAGGAATGTGGAATACATTTTCCACTGTACTCCTATCTGATAAGGTACTTGTGCCAGTGTGAGTAACAAGAGACACATCCCCATTAGGTAGATAGACCTTTTTTGAGTTAGTGTTGTTCAGTACAGTGCACTTATCTAACATTGTGATATCTGACACCATGTGATTGGTGGCACCTGTGTCTATTATCCATTCTTGTACATTGTTAGAAACTAACATTGCACTACTAATACCTGCTATGTTAGCTGAGTGAATGGAAGAGTTGTGACTCTGATTGTTATCCAACATCTGCAGAATTTGATCATATTGCTCCTGAGAGAAGGTGCATGTTCTTGTTTGTCCTGCATATTGCTTCTGCATCTTGTATTGATCCTGTTCCTTTTCTGCTATCACATTGTAGGCTGAGGGACCTGCATTTCCTTCTCTCCTTCTCTTTGGCTTAAAATCTGCAGGATAGCCAATTATTTTCCAGCAACCTTCCCTATTATGCCCTTTAATCTTGCAGACATCACAGTATAGATTCAGATTCTTCTTATATCTTGAGGGACCTCCATTTCTGCTATCATTTCTGTTAGAGTACAAAGCTACAGGATCTAAGCTGCTTAATACAGGTGCAGCTCCTAGGACTCCAGGAGTTTGCATAATCCCCTTTTGACTCTCATCACTTATGATCATGTTATAGGCTTGATTCACAGTGGGTAGTGGACTCATTAACAAAATTTGACTCCTGGCTTGCAGATAGGTATCATTCAACCCCATCAGGAACTGGTATAGCTTTTGTCTTTGAAGATACAGCACAAATTCTTTGGATTTTTCACAATCACAGGCAGGAGATGGAACCAGTGCTTCAAACTCATCCCAGTAGTCCTTCAACTTAGAGTAATAACCAGACACAGAATTTGTTCCCTGGGCTAAAGATACAATCTCTTTATGCAACTGAAAGGTTCTAGAATCATTTATCTTGTCAAATCTTTCTTGTAAATCTTCCCACACAGCCTGTGCACTAGTTGCATATACAATACCACCCAAGAGACTACTAGACACTGAGTTCATCAACCAAGACAACACTATGGCATTGCACCTTTCCCATTGTGGCCACAGAGTTTCTTGAATGTTATTTTTCTTGCAAGTACCATCAACCAGCCCTAGTTTATTTCTCCCTAACAAAGCTATGCGCATTGACTTACTCCACACAGGATAATTTTCAGACCCAGAAAGTTGAACAGAGATTAGAGAAATGCCACTTACATCAGATGAATGCAGATACAAAGGATGGTTGTGATCAAACACTGAGACTCCTGTGTTCTGTACTGTGGCATCTCCATTCATTGGTGGAATACCAGCCATGTTGTTCATTCAGATCAAGAAGAAAGGTTTCAAGAAAGGCAGAATCAAGAGAGAAAAGATTATCAATCTTAGGAGGAAAAGAGAAGAAACTACACTGCAGAGAAATGTGCCCTGCTTCACTGTATTTTAGTACCAGATACACTGATCTGGTCGAGCTCTGATACCATGAAATGATTAACGAATGAATGAAGAAGAGAGGTGAGGAAGAAGATGATTAAGAGAGAAGAAGATCATGCTGAAATTGTATATCAAAATCTTGAACAACTCATACACAAGAGCTACATTATATAGCACTAACTATAACTAACTTTAGGAGTTAGTTATCCTAACTGATTTCCGGAACTATAGGAATTACTAATCTGCCCCTCATTTAACTAACTAACTGCCACTTAATTCAGTTCATTGCTGCTTTGTTTAACAACTATTACAAGGAAAAGTCTTGTAGACAATATATGGTCCCTTAAAACATACTTATGGGGTGAAATTAAGGATGAGTAAATAATATCTGGTCTATTAAAACATACTTATGGGGATGAAATTAAGGACGAGTAAATAATATCTGGTCTCTTAAAACATACATATGGGGACGAAATTATCCTTAATAAAATGATTTATAACCACACAAATATATATGACTTATTTTAGACCACAAGTCTCAGAAATTTTCATGTCTTTCTTAAACTCCGTGCCAATTGACACATAAAGTAGAACAGATGGAGTCATGTATATTAAAGTTATTAGTAATAGTTTTTGAGTTTAATTAATATGCTATGACGATGTACACTCTTTTTCTACACTGCCAAGTAATTAAAAGTCTATTACAAGTAAATAGGCAAATATTTTTATTTATTTTAATATATAAACTATAATTATGCCATTAATTTGACCAAGTCAAGTCTGTGTTCTTGCTTTACTGCCCAAGATACTAACTATATCTTAATTTTGCCGTTGTGATTATCGAATGTAAACTTTTTCATAGTGACTCAATCATTGATTTATTTTCTACGCTAGATTAGTTAATTAAAATGATAATAGGCTTGAGAATATTAAAACAAATTAGAATATTTAAAAATTTACATGGGCTTTTACTTACCCAACAATGTAAACAAAAATTTACATCGTAGGTAGTTTAATTCTTGTTTTATTTACTACGATTGGAGAAAAAAATACATTATTCTTAAAAAGTGAATCCGATCATTAGAGAAAATTATGAATGGTTGTAATTAGATGAGACTAACAATAATATGGGTATCACCGAAGATCCGATGAAAGGAGTTGGTGAAATGAACTACAGAGTCATCTTTTCACTGTAAGAGTCAAGATTTATTATTCATGATTCAGCCTAGCTTAATTTTGCCTAAACCATTGGTTAAGTTTTACAAATATTGTTTTATTTCAATTTAAATTGTTATTTGCTTTGCTGTTAACTAATTTACTATGTAAAGTAATAAATCTGTCATAGAAAAGGTATCAAAGCATAGAATATCCACATCTACTATTCATAATTCATGTAGAAACTTAAATCGCTTTTTCCAGACAACTTATTCTTTTTAGATTTCATCATTAATCCTATCAAAAATTTTATCCAAATCGTTTTTTGAGCTTTTAGGATCATTTAGATGACTTTATCGTTCTTCTAATCAAAAACAAAAAACACTACTTTTATCAAAAAATAATTTGGAATGGCTAAGATATAATCAAGTAAGTATAAGGATTATTTCTTATCGTTCTCACGATCTAATGTTAGTGAGATAATTAAAAAAGAGGGATTTACAAAAATATACAATCCTAACACCATATTTACAAAAAAATATGAATATTTTACCACTTTAAAAAATATAGCAATAGTTTTTTTACATAGCATATACAAGTTTCAATAAATACCTACAATTAAGGGTTTTATTTCCTTCTTCCTACCTTCTCCATCAATCACTGCCCTAGGGGGCTGCTACCACAACTCACAGCCATCGGCCAGCCACCTCCGGCTACCGGACAGCCGCCATCAGTTTTTTTTTTAAAAAATTTGGATCTACAAGATGAAACATACAAAAAATACACATTTATACATTGAAACATTTTAAAAATTGATATTTTGAAACTATACATAACCAAACATACAAAAAAAAAATTATCTATTCTAGACATACACTTAAACAAAGCATACAATAACATACATATATATATACAAAAGCATACACATACAAAAGTAGAGATAGATATTTATATACCAAAAATACAAAGATATACGTATTTATATCAAATAAATATAAATTTATACATATAAATATCAATATATACACATATAAAAAGGAAGGAAAAAAAAAAAAGAGGAGCAGATCTCAGCTGGGCGACCAGAAAAACGAGCAGATCGGTGCGGCAGCAGAGCCGCTGCACTGCAGCAGTAGCACCACCGAGATCAGACAGCAGTAGCCGGCAAAGCGAGATCCGAAAGCAGCAGCAGCAATAACGAACAGCAGCAACAGCCGGCGATGGGGGTTGGTCGCTGGCGAGGGGTGGAGGACAATGACTGGGTGGTGTGGGTGGGTGGAGGAGGGGAGAGAAGGAGAGAGTGGAAGAAATTAGGATTTTATGTTTGGGGGAAAAAATATGATATGTAGGGTAATTTTTGAAAACTGTTGTTATGTTTTATAAATATAGTAAAAATATTAGTATTTTGGGTAATTTAACTATTACGATAGTCATGTGGTGTAAATTTTCCGTTAAAGTATATGTTATTTTGGGACCTTCTTCATGTTGCATGAAGTTTTACTATGGGCTCACTAGAAATAATTGTCAATAATTGAATATGTGGAATTGCCACCAAAGAGCCACTCTAAGGACCATTATCGACGTTTTTAGCCACCATGTTATGAAGTTCAATTTTTAGTTCAAATTTCAAGAAAATGTATCGTGAAGTTAAACTTTTTAGTTCATAACTTCAGGAAAATATAAGTATTAGCTAATCCTAATTAGCAGCCCTTAGAATGATTGTTTATGTACCACTCCCATTGAAAAAGTATATAATTTCTCCATCTAAGCTGTGCATATTAGTCTAATTACAACTCAAAGTTTGATTTATACAGATAGGATACTCTGTGGTGTCTAGTTAGATATTTGACCCCCACAAGAAAGGTCTTAACAAAATGATCCCGTAAGAAAATTCCTGGCAATCGTCATTTTCTTAAGATTTTTTTACATAGAATAAAATTATAACGGGTTTGGATTGGCTCCGGTACCTACACCAGCAGTAAGTCAAGTAGTGGCCTAGGAATTTGACATGTGGTATTTTGTACTTTTAAATTGTATTCCATTTTATTTTGTATTTAATTCATATTATATTAAATATATTTCTTGAAAAGGCAGTAAGGAGCTAATGGGAACAACCCCTCCCCGCCAAAAGACTAGTTTTAGTCCAACAATATTTTGTTCATTGATTTTTTTTTTTGTTGGTTTACAGAAACCTTTGCGTTTTTATAGTTTTCAACCTTTTGAATCTAATTCTTGTTCTATGACCAAATTAACTTATTTCTTTTCTAATTTTTATTATTAATCATTTCTTTTCTAATTTTTATAATAGTATACCGATATTCTGATACGTTCTTCAATAATATTGCAATATTTGTTAATTCTATCATCAACAATGGTTATTATTTTAATCATTGCATCACTTAATATTCATTATTGACAATAAATAATAAATTAATAATAAAGTTATATTTTTGTTAAAAAAAAACTAAACTAAATTAGTAGATGTTTTTCGTTTTGTCAATGGCAGAACCATTGATTGGGTTTCTCAATACTTGCTACTCTGTTACTACTAATTGAAATAAAAAAAGATGGAAAGGAGATAAATCTGACAACTGCAGTTGTTGGCCAAGTGAAAGGCACGCGGGGGAGATTATACAATAACAAATAAAAAAAACTCTCTCTCCTAAAGCTCTCGGCGCATGTTAGTTAACCTGCGCCACCGTGATTAAGTCATGGGAAAGGGACAAGGAAGAGGTCGTGGCAGGCCTCGCAAATTTCCGATTATGTCGATCGGAAGCTCAGTCGGAGCACGAGTCCAACCAGATCCCTGTAAAGAGGTAATCACCTTTACAGCTGAACAACTAGTAGCAGTAGCTGGACCTTCTAGCTCTAATAAGTCAACTGTAGCTAAGAAGCTCAATTTGTGCTATGAGAAATTTGCAGATTCAAAGGAACTTAGGCAAGATAAAAAAAAGAGAAGCTCAATTTGAGCTCTGAGAAATTAGCAGCTTTAAATGAATTAGGGCAAGACAGTCAAGAGAAAACATCAGTGACATCACCTAAACCTAACTCCCCTAAGGAGCTGAAGCAACCCAGTGTGGACCCGAGCCAACCATGGACAAGTTTATTTGCAGGGAATAAAGCTGCTGTTAATGGGCTAATGTTAACCTATATTCCCCCAGAAATTGTAGATGGGGAAGTTACAGTACAACTGGACAAAGAGGAGGTACAAAAGGAATCAGACAAGTAGAAATGTGCTTTGATTGTTTACTTAATAGGTGAAACCCCTGGATATAATGCGATGAAAAAAATACATTAGTAACACCTGGAATTCCACCACAAAACCAGATTTGTTTCTGCGTGATGAAGGTTATTACATAGCAAAATTTCATGATGTAGAAGATATGCAGCAGATCCTATACTCTAGACCATATACTATGAATAAGAAGCCCCTAATATTAAAGCCATGGACCCCAAAATTTGACCTAATTGCTGAGTTCTTAGAGGATATTCCTCTATGGGTCAAATTTCCAAAACCGCCTATGAACTGTTGGAGTAGTGATTCTTTGAGCAAGATGGCAAGTACCATGGATAAACCCCTGTCTGCTGATGAGTGCACAGCAACCCAAAGCAGAATGTCCTTTGCCAGGATCCTAACTCCCAACTGAGATCAATATTCTGGACCCTTGTGGCAGGAAATTTCAGCAGTCAGTGTGCTATGACCGGCAACCAGACTATTGCATAAAGTGTATGAAGATAAGGCACATTTGTAGAGATGAACCTCAACCTGCAGGCCAAGAGTTCATACAACTTAATAGGAGAAAAAGAAGAGCTAGAGAGCCTATCCAGCCTCCTAAACAATGGCAACCTAAGGAAGTTGCCCCCACAAGAAGGCCAAACTAAAGTGCAGAAACTAGTAACTGACCCTCCAGCTCTCCAGGAACCTCTACCATAAAGCCTTCACAAGCCTAGAGAGGAAATTGAGTTTACAAAAGAGATTAGTCCTAAAGATAAAGCTGCAAAGGAGAAAAACATTGTTACATCACCTGAATTAACTGTTGAAAACTTTCCTGAGTTGAGCAATGTTAATTTGAGAAATAGTTTTGCATCCCTGAGGATAAGAGAACCTAAATGTATTGTTAAGCCCCCTCATGATAGAGGGGGAGGAGCCAAAACCCAATGACTTGGGTGTTTTGGAACATAAGAGGTCTGAGTAAGAGGTATAAGACAAGGGAACTAGCTGCCTTTCTTAAACAGAAGCAAGTTTCCTTTGCTGGCCTCATTGAAACAAGAGTCAACGAGAAGAACAAGGAGAAAATACAAAAAAAAAAAAAGTGATACCAGGATGGGGAAGCCTCAATAACTATCAGTGTGCTATAAATGGGAGAATCTAGATAGTGTGGGATACCTCTTGCTACCAAGTCAGGTTGCTATACTGTCATGCCCAACTTTTGCATTGTCTAGTCCAAGATATAACAAATGATGTGACATTTGAAGTGTCCACAGTGTATGGCTATAATAAAGTAGAACAAAGAAAGGATCTATGGACCGTGTTACAAGAAGTGAATCAAAGAGTCGGACACCCCTGGCTAATATGTGGTGATTTTAATGCTATCATGACACCCTAAGATAAGCTCTATGGTAACCCAGTGACAGATACTGAGACAAGAGACTTTACAGGATGTGTCCAGACTCTACGCCTGAATGAATTACTTTGAAAAGGAAGTTACTTGATCACACCCAACTACGCCCTATAAAAGGGACTAAGCGGTTGCGACAAATATAGCTCGGTATTTAAAGTCCCGAGGTCGAATCTCACGTAGAATACTCGAAATCTAGTTGCTAATCTAACTAACTTATTTAATCAATTAACTTCAAAAGTTTATATTTTTATGATGGTAAAATATAACAACTAATTAACAATAAAGTAAATAGCAAAGTAGTAAGAAATAGATTAATTCAGGGGTTTAGAAGCCTAGGATTGATCTACCCAACTCCTACTCATGTGTTAGAACAATGCATTAATGGATTCAACTTACTTCTTTCTATTGAACACTTGCTCCAAATTCACAACTACTCACTCCAGTGTAATAATTATAACTTTCACTAACCAAATTTTCAATTAATTAGTGAAGACACGTAGGACTACAAATATGGTTCACAATCGAGGTCAATGGTCACAAATTACCTTTTTGACAACCTAAGTAATGCCTTTGTTTCAGGTTGAAATATTGCTAAGTGTTTAGCCCTAACTCATGAATCTATCCCTAGATGCACAAGAATAAAGGACACAATCAATTGGGAGTTCTACCAATCAATAACATACAAATCATAAACACTAAGATAGGAAGGTTAACAAGTTTCATTCATTAAAGAAATAATTCATAACACAAAAGTATTTGAGTGGTTCAATCAAACCCTAGAATGGATAATTTAGCCACTCATGTTCATCATAAACATGTCAAGATAATTCATGAATGAATAAATTACAAAAAGAAAGGAAGAATTTAGGAAAAAATCTTGTGTTCTTGAAGTCTCCAAAGCTCTAGCCTCCTTTTGCTCCTTCCCAAGTAAAAAGATGTGTTTTGAGACGTGTTTTAGGGCTTTTATACCGTCTCCATAGACCCACACAAGTTGGAAATCCAAAATAAAGTCGGAATAGAAACGTCAAGATTTTAAGCCTACGGCGCCGCACAACGCATTGTGCAGTGCGGTGCCGTAGGGTCGATTTACTAAGAGTGCTTTTTTTCACTTTTGAAGAAATTGGCCTACAGCGGCGCATAGTGCATTGCACAGTGCGTTACCGTAAGCCATTTTTCCTGGGACTTCAATTTTTTCTTTGTTTTTCCTCCATGCCTTTGGTTCGCTCGACCCTCGGGCTTCTACTTAGACTTCAAAACCCTTGTTTTCACTAAACTTTGCTCCACGAACACTTCATGTCATCAACATAATTCCTCCAACGTGAAACACACCAAATAGGAGCAATTCCATTCAAACTATCAACAAATATCACAAATCGAATCATGAACACGAGGCGAAAGTATAGAAATTATTGCAATATTTAGTCTCGTATCACTACTACACCTTGACAAATAACAAGGATGACCAGGATAGAGTGTATAGCACGATAGACAGAGCATTTGGAAACTATGATTGGATAATGTACTGGGGATATGTGGTGCTTGAGTATGATCTGCCTAATTTTTCAGATCACAACCCTATGCTGCTAACTATTATACCTGCAAAACAGAAAATCAGAGTGCCATTCAGATATTTCAATGTATGGGTGGAACACAAAGACTTTCACAGCTTGGTTAAGGAGGTGTGGCAAGAAGAGAGGTCAAGAGATAGCATGAGGAATGTATGGTTCAAGCTGAAAGACCTGAACTCAGTGCTTAAATAGTTAAACAAGCAAGAATTTCAGAATATCAGAACTAAAATAAATAATGCAAGGGTAGAACTGCAGAATATCCAGGAATAAATACATATGCACTACACAACATCTCTGGGACAAGCTGAAAAGAATACATTGCAAAACTTGGAGAAATGACACCTAATAGAGGAGATAAGTCTAGAATGCTATGGATTAGACTTGGTGATTCAAACACCAAGTACTTTTCAGCTGTTATTAAGGACAGAGCTCAAAGGAAGCAAATATCATAAATAACCTCCTTATGTGGAATGAAGTAACCTCCTTATGTGGAATGAAGCTAACAGATCCTAGAATGATAAAAGAGGAAGTCATTGGCTTCTATAAATCTCTGATGGGGGCTTCAAACCCACACATGCTAGCACTGGACAGGAGAGTGATGCAAAGGGGCCCTAAACTTACTCATCAGCAGCAGATTGAATTGTGTGTAGAAGTCACAGACCAGGAGATCACAGATGCCTTGACAACTATAGGAGATGACAAGGCCCCAGGTATTGATGGTTACAATTCCTTCTTTTTAAACACACATGGGGAACTACTAAGGAGGATGTCATTAAAGGGGTAAAAGAGTTTTTTTCCACATGGGAAATGTATGAACCTATAAATTGCACTCTTATCACCCTCATTCCCAAAATCCTAGTCCTAAAACAGTCAAGGAATTTAGACCTATAGCCAGTTGTACAGTACTATACAAATAAAATTATTGCTAAGATCCTTGCCACAATTATATGTGAAACTCAAGCAGGATTCATTCCAAAGAGAAAACTAGTGGACAATGTGATCCTAGCTCATGAGCTAGTACAAGCTTACACTAGGAAAGAGGTATCTCCTAGTTGCATGATTAAAGTGGACTTACAGAAAGCTTATGATTCTGTAGAATGGAAGTACATTGAGGAAATGCTAGAGGCTCTAGGCTTTCCATGGAGGTTCACCGGTTGGATCATGAAATGTGTTACAACAGTAAGCTATTCAGTCATCATAAGTGGAGAACCTATTAAGCCATTTCCTACAGCTAGAGGCCTGAGGCAAGGAGATCCTATGTGTCCTTTTCTCTTTGCCATAGCTATGGAATACTTAAGTAGGATCTTACAAAGGCTCAAAACTGAAAAAGCTTTCAAATTCCATCCAAAGTGTCATAAGCTGTGCATTACTCATCTCAGCTTTGCTGATGATCTCCTTTTGTTTGCAAGAAGAGATCTGACTTCTGTGTCCTATATGCACCAAGGGTTCTAGAAATTCTCCTAGGCATCTGTTCTTCAAGCAAATATGGACAAAAGCCGCATTACTTTGGGGGTGTCCCAAACAATGAGCAGCAGAAAATTTTGCTAGAGTTGGGATATACAGGAGATGAACTACCATTCAGATATTTTGGCATTCCTTTGTCAACAAGGAAATTGAGATTAATCCAATGGAAGCCTCTACTAGATAAAATTATCTCAAGAATCACCTCCTAGACAACCAAGAAATTGTCCTATGCAGGAAGAGAGCAACTAATCAAGTCTATCCTATTTGGTATTCAGGCTTTCTGAGCCCAAATTTTCATTATGCCAGCTAAGATCATTCAGCTCATTGAGGCACATTGCAGGAGTTTCTTGTGGTCTAGAGGAAACAGTATTACCAAGAAGGCCCTGCTAGCCTGGGATAGGGTATGCCTACCTAAGGCTGTAGGGAAGCTCAACATAAACAACTTGCTGGTGTGGAATAGAGCAGCGATAGCCAAAACATGCTGGGATATTGCTCACAAGCAAGACAAGTTATGGATCAAGTGGATCCATACCTACATCTCAAGCACCAGACAATTCAAAATTGCCAAATACCAGCTCAAATCGGAGATACAGGGAAGCAGAGTGTAATCAGGAAGATATACTACCAACTACCGAAGGCTCCAAGTTCAGTTAGATGGAAAGCGCTGATGTTCAAGAATGATGCCAGGCCAAAAGCAATATTTATCATGTGGACTATGCTACATGGTAGATTATTTACTACTGACAGACTTCTCAAATGGGGATACACTGTTGATCCAATTTGTGTCATGTGTAAGAAAGAGCCTGAAATAAGAGATCATTTGTTTAACCAGTGTACATATGCCCAAGACTTATGGTCAAGAGTATGTGGACGGCTTCAGAGGATGTACACTCACCAGACTACATGGGAGCAACACATAGAGTGGGTGGTCAAGTAGGCAAAAGGGAAAATAAAGCAAGCACAGGTCTTCAGAATGATACATGTTGAGCTAACCTATGCAGTGTGGATGGAGAGGAACCAAACACAGTTCGAGCAAAGAAGCTGCAATGAGGAGCAAGTAGCAAAACAAATAGTAGTTATCATCTGTGCTCGAGCTCCAAAGGTGTTAGATGAGTACTTACAAAGATGCAGGTTCTAAGAGGAAAGGCTATAATGTTGGACAGAATATTTAGACATGTAAAGATTTATGAGATGTAATAGATTAAATGTACTAGTTTTATTTCTCTAGTATCAGTTAGTAGAGGAGTAGATCAAAGATAATAAGTTGAGTAAGCTATGTTGTAGATATGTAAAGACCATTTGGTGATTAATAAAAGTGACTTAATTACCCAAAAAAAAAAAAGCACGCGGGGGATGGGGCGTTGTTCCCATGGAAAACCCTGACAAATTAGCTTTTCGTTTACATTTAATATAATATGAATTAAATACAAAATAAAATGGATTACAATTGTAAAAGTACAAAATGTACATGTCAAATACTTAGGTCACTAATGTTACTTACTGCTGCTACACGTACTGGAGTCAATTCAAACTTCTAAATGATCATGACTAGATGGTCCATATTAGGACTGTAGTGTCTAGAAACTGTTTATTACAGAAGAGTTACAGATTTGAGCACATATGCACCCGGTCTTAAAAATATAAGCAGTTTTTGGTGGTCTTGAAAACATAAGCGCTTTTATATTAAATGAAGCTGAAAGTACATGAATACCCTTACTAATTGAGAACTTTCTGTAATTATAAAAATGCCACCGACCCTTTTTTGAAGCCGTAATTACAAAAATATCACCACACTTTTTTACATATGAAATTATAAAAAATGCCACTACTTCTACACAACAGAAAATAATACCAACCCAGTTGTGTTTCACGTCCATTTTGTAAATAAATAACGTCAAATCGTCATCATTTCGCTCATATATAGGGCAGTCAATCCGTCTGTGTTTCACATCTATTTTGTGAATAAATAAAGCCAAATCGTCATTGTTTCGCTCATTTACAAAATCAAAGCAAAACAGAACACAAGACCAATCAGGCATCATTTCTTCACATAATGAGCAAATAATTGTGTTTATTTTGTAAATAAATGATGTCAAATCGACCGTACAGTATTGATTCACAAAAAATACCTTCAAGTGCTTATATATTTAAAAATAATGACAATCCAGCTATATTTATGCATATAATTGTGTTTATTTTGTGAAGAAATGAGGCAAAATCAGTCTCACTTCACACATACACAAAAAAGCCTTCAAGTGTTTATATATATTTAGAAAAAATGACAATCCAGCTATGTTTATTCATAACTAACCAAAACTACTATGTCTACTTTACAAGCAAATGACACCAAATCGTCATCACTTTGCCAATAATTCAAAGTAAAAATAAAACAACGTCAATTCGGCATCATTTTCTTACAAGTGAGCAAAAATATTATGTCTATTTTATAATCAAATGACACCAAATTGTCATTACTTTGCCCAAATACAAATACTCAATGTAAATTTAATTAGGACCATTTTTTAGATTAATAGAATATAAAAGATCTGAAAGCCAACTTCCGTGACGACGACGTTGCCAGCACCAGAGACATGATGGCCGACAATATCAATAATCCCCAACCTCGGAACACCGGGGAAATTGTAGACACCGACACTAGCTCCGGCAGGATTAACGTCTAAAAAAACGACGTCAGATCACAAACTCGGAAGTTTATGTTGTTGATCCATTACATCACCGTTAACATCACAATCGGTTATTTTTACTTCTCCATCCATAAAAACTTCTCAGCACTTCTTTTATATTACAACTTTGCCCTCTTATTTCTTTCAATTTATCAAATCTTCTTTTGGGGGGGGGGGGGGGGGAGGGGTTTGAAGTTGTTGAAATCAACAAGAAAGTTAATTTTGTATGGGAATCTTCACTCATGTACTGGTAGGAGAGATTGAGGAAGCCACGACGAATTTGGATATATAACTTTTGTAAAATTTTTGGGTTGCCCGACGACAGTCAACTAGAGAAAAGTTGGAGAAGTGAGAGATGAATTTTCTAGAGAGAGAAAGTGTGAATGCGAAATAATTGTCGAAAAGTGATTAAGGATAGAAGTAAAAATATTTTTAAAAGTGTTCAAAAATGCTTATACTTTATAGACCATAAACAGATAGCCCACCAAATAAAAATTAGACACTAAAGTACTCATTCCACATTTAAAAAAAAAAAAAGGTTTATTACTAGTATGTAATAGGGTAACCAAATTAGATAAGCTATTGTTGATGGCTCTTTGTCTCCTCACTTTGTTCTTTTAACTAATTCATCCCATGCTTTCTGTATTACCTAATCAATATTTCTCTATCTTTTGTTCTTTTAAACAAGTTAGTTGCCTTAGGTTGAATACTGTTACTTTAATAGTGACTCTTGCTTGGGAAGTACACACGAAGCATAATAAATATAGAATATAAATATTTGAGCAAGTTAAATATGGCGTTTTTGAATAAAAAATATGCAAATATAATCAACTGAGCAAATTAAATATAATTGTAAATTAAAAAAACAGTATATGATTACATTATGAAAATTAAGTTCATAAATCTATACTAAACAGATTAAACACAAATATAACTCGAGAACTTACTTGTTTCTTGTAACCAAAGCAGAAGCGGTAGTTGAAATCTTGTCTGGAATCACTGGCTATCGGTGGCTGTCACGTACTGTCACGTGGAATCGGTGGCCATCGATGGTTTTTTGAGACTTCATATTTTGCATTCCCCGGAAAATTTACTAGGATTTTGAAAATTTTAATTTAAATATCTGGAAACTTTCTTGGATTTTTTTGTATTTTTTTAAATATGACTACTTTTTAAAAAGTTTTCAAACACTGGCTAGTCATTTAGCGTGGTGCAACTCACTATGGGATCAATTTTTTACTCTCTTTATGGATGAACTCTTAAACCCAACGCATTATTTAGATTCTAAACCACTATCAACAACTAATAGATCAACTCTCACTAGAGTTGGATGTAGTCTTTTGGCTATAGGTTCATCTCACCACAATAATTTTGACACATAATATAAATATATTTGTTTAAACACACTAACATTTTAATAATTATGCGAGTTAAGCCTACAAGTTTAGCAGCATAATAGCGCAATGTTAAGAACCTAAAATATTGAATCCATCAAATTAAAATTCTAGATCCACTTGCGACTACCAACCTCCCTTAAGCTTTCAAAAGTGTGTAATTTTTATCTCCTTCTCTATAGGCGTCGTTTGGTTTGCATAGTGGAAAGATAACATCATCATAAAATTCCATATTGATTATATTCCATCCGTTTCGATTTATGTGAACCAGATTGACTTGGCATAAAGTCTATTAAAGTAAAGAAGACTTTTAAAAATTATGGTCTAAAATAAACAATTAATATTTGTGGCTGTAAATTGTTTCATTAAGAGTACAATGGTAAATTTGAAGTTAGATTGTTGTAAATTTAAAAAGATGTCATTCTTTTTTAAACGAACTTAAAAGAAAAATAGGTTCAGATAAATTGAAACAGACGAAGTACAAAGTTTCGTTTTACTTTTGTCCCACATAAAATGCAGCACAAATTCCTGTATAACTAATCATTACATTACCAATTCCTATCCTGTTTGTCCATACAAATATTTTGCTTTTTTTACAATCTTTTGCCAAAAACTTGTCTGTCCATGAAAAAATGAAACTTTTTGAATTTTTTTTGAAAATGAGTTTTTCAAAAACCAAAAAGTGATTTTTAGCACTTTTTAAAAACCTAGTTTGTTTCCAACTTACAAAAGAGCAACTCTTTTCAAGTAAAATATATGTCCAAACACAATTTTAACTTCCAAATACAATTTTTCAACTCAACTTCAACAATTTTCAAAAAGTTTTTTGGTATCTATGGCCAAACGGAATTTTAATTGGTCTTCAAAAAGCGCTGCCTTCTTTGATTAGATGGAATTGAAGTAGGCAAAGATGAAGTAACTACTTTAGAGGGTGTTTGGATTCACTTATTTTAAGTGCTTTTTGAATAAACTAGTTTTAAATACTTTTGTGATGTTTAGATAAAATAAAAAGTACTTTTAAGCACTACTCCCTCCGTCTCAAATTATTTATCATCTCCATTTTTGCACGTCTCTTAAGAAATCATTAATGAGAGAGTATTATTGACTCTTTTACCCACCTTATCATTCACTCTTCAATAAATGTTATCTCTAATTGTATTCTCAAGAACAATAATTACTAAGGGTAAAATGAGAAAAATATGCAAAATTTTACCTTGAACTCATAACTGGATAATTATTTTGAGACGACCATTTTTAGAAAGAAGGACAAATATTTTGAGACGGATGGAGTAATTTTTAAGCTAAAAATGTACTAAAAAGGCTAAAAGCTAAAAGCTAAAAGTTGGGGAAACCAACTTTTAGCTTTTGACTTTTAACTTTTAAGCTATTTATGAAAAATCAATCCAAATACCCTCTTAAAGCCCATTTGGGTGAGCTTATTTTAAGTAGCTTAGACCATCTCCAACCTTGCACTATATTTTGCTTCATTTTGGTGCATGAATAGTGTTGCACCAAATTCACTTTCACCAAATTTGGTGCAACACTATTCACTTGTACCATTACTATTCAACATTATTTATTACTCCCTCCATCTCAAAATATTTGTCATTCTTACTTAAAATGGTCGTCTCAAAATAATTCTCAAATAAGGAGTTCAAGATAAAATTTCGCATATTTTTTCCATTTTACCCTTAGTAATTATTGTTCTTGAAAATACAACTCGAGATAATATTTATTGAAGAGAGAATAATAAGGTGGGTAAAATAGTCAATAATCTCCCCTCATTAATGATTTCTAAAGAGGTGTGCAAAAATAGAGAAGACAAAATATTTGAGACGGAGGGAGTATTATTTTTTATTATATAACACTTTTAATTTAGCATATAATTTTAATTTTTACATTTAGATTACTAATATACCTATTCATTTACACCATTACTATTCATTAATTTTTTTTAATTATATAACTCTTGTATTTTAACATATTATAAATTTTAATTTTTACATTTAGATTCCTAATATACCTAATAATTTTTGTTTAATATTTTATAATATTAATTTTTCATCTTAATTTTAGAGTGTCTTGTAATTAATTTTCGTACATTATTTTTATTAAAATTGTGAGTTAATTTTATTATAAGTTATAATTGTATAAAAAAAATATAACCATCACAAAAATAAAAAGTGCTAATATAAAATATAATATTTTGTTAATAAATAACACAATATACAATAGCATAATAACTTAGAAGAGAGATAAGAACATAAATGAAATATTTTTTTTGGTGCAAAAAATAGTGCAATGGGTTGGAGTTAGTTTGCACCATTTTGATGTTTTCACTATTTTAGTGTAAAAAATGGTGCACAAGGTTGGAGATGTCCTAATAGGCAATAAGTTGCTTATAAGTTATTTTTGAGGAAGTTAAAATTTTCTAACTTCTTACTTTTGACTTATTTTAAGTCATAATTGCATATAAGTTCATGGCTAAAGCCATAGTGCTCCCCAAACGGGCTGTTAGTGCCTTCACCAACTGCAGCGTATGTTGAATAATATCCCACCCCCTTCGCCTCGCAATAGTTGATGGATATGATTCTTGAAGTTGGTCATACAGATGATCCACCATGCATTTTATGTCCTTGAGTAAGTCATCATTACTTCTTTTCAATTTGATATTAAGAAAATGTGAAGATGAATGTGGTATTTGATACAAGTTATTGATACATGCATTGAATGTTTCCACCCGATACCCTTCCTGTATTTGATAGCATGAAATTAAAGTAAAAGTATGATGACATAACTAATCTGTTGTTTCAAAAGTCTATGTACATTAAGATTGATTTGATAGTCAAGTTAAACAATTGATTTAATTAACCCAAAATATCCCCCTTTCAAATTGATTTAAGATAATGCTATACTTATAATTTAAAGAAAATTTCAAGTTCCTATTGATCTAGCTAAGAGACGTTCATACATGGGGAAAATGACAAGTAATCGCTCTTTTCACTATTAGTTATGTCTGTCTTTCTCATCCCTCCCTACCCTAACAAACACAATCCCACCCCCCCCCCCCCAAAACACACACAGACACACACGTTGGACATAAAAAACTAACTTAAATCCCAAGTAAGTGACCAATCATCATCAACATCCCATTTGACTATCTATTTTGGTAAGCGTCTACCAAACACATATAACGAACCAAGCTACCTCCTGTAATAAACATTCTATCAAGAAAACCATTGGGTAATAGCTATCATGATATCTCATGAAAATAACGAAAATATTATTTCAATTCAAGTACCGGCAACTGTGACACAATCCAATAAATGTAACTCGCTAGTTTCTCTTGTATAATCCTTTTCTGTTTAACGGGTAAACATAAGTAGTTACTGAATACGGAGTAATTAATTACTCAAGTTGAATTTCTTGATCATTAACTTTATTAAGTCTACCACTTTTAATCAAGCAATTAGGCTTGACAGATTCAAAGGAAAAGAAAATTAAAGAGGATAAAAAACTACAATTACCTTGGTTTTGGAGAAGGGAAAGAAAGAAAAAGGAGTCCAAAATAAGCAGACATCAGTATTGTTTACCGAAAACTGAATTCCCTTGTTTTCTATTTCCCCACCAAATACTTCATAATACAGGCTAGCCTGAAATTAATTTGATTTATTCATAAAGACTAAAAAATATATTACTCCCTTAATTGAATGAACAGTTTTTTTTTTCTTTCTGTTTTAGTACTTTTTTTGTCTTTATGCTTCTTTATTTTACTATCATGTAATTTTACTAATTGATGTAGCCGAAGGATAATTTCTCTAAGAAAGCAAGTAGATATTTACCAGAAATACGTGCAACACCAAGCATGTTATTTTTCCTTAATTAGGGGCATTATGGATAAGTGATATATTCAACCACTATTCATATTTACTTATTTATGTATATTTTGCTTTCAGCGGACTTTGTGAAATTGCTGAAGATTTAACAGCTAGGATATGATGTGTGTATCAGATCAAAGCATTTCTTACGTTTGAGTATAGCTAGATAGAACTGACAAGTGAAATTTGGAATGAGATTCTTTTCCTTTCCTAATTTATTAAGTATCTATCTAAATGCCCCGCAGCTGTTTTTTAGTCTCAAATCAAAGAAAATTGGGATTGGTTGAGGAGTAGAAGCAAAGGTTTTGATACTTCAACTGTATTCCTACTTCCTCTCCAAGTTTTTGTCAGTCATTATCCTCAATGCTACCATATTCCAATATTCAAAGTCTTCAAAAAAATATTTGAAGAGAAGATTACGATTAGATAGAATTATCAATTGTTTGTGACATCCTTGGAGATGTCAACGTAGAAACCACCTTTTAGTCGTTTACATAAAATAAATAAATAGTATATGTTAATATGATTTGTATATTATATCAGTAAAAGTAAAAGAAAATCTAAATCTAAATCAGTGGGAAAATGTCTGACAGAAAAAATATATATCATATCAAAGTTTAAATATTAAGTTTAGATGAATCTGAATTTTAAAAATAAAACAAAATTTGAGAAAAGAGTATTATGAGTGAAATATCTTCTACTATTTTGATTTGACCATTCATCAACCATGTAATTTATCTCGCGTTCGAAGACCAGTCCACAAAGTAGTTTGTGTTTGCACATCATATGACCAGTTCAAGTTCCACTTATAAAATGTGTCAAAAAAAAAAAAAAAAAAAAAAAAAAACAGGTTGCTTGGATTGGGAAAAAATAAATTACAAAATCTACAGTTAGTCCAACTTAATCTCTCGAAGGAGCCCGTCAAACAACACAAAAAATTAAGGACGATTTTAAAGAACAAAAGCTCGGGAGTGATAGAATATGCGGATAAGCACTCAATTGTTTTCCTTCCATTCCACTAATTTTTTACTACATATTTTGGCAATTCAATTCAAAGAGAAAATTAGAGGATAAATTAAAAATACTAAAATTGACGTAAGAGTGCATCTCCTATTTTTCCAGAAATCCTGTTGACAGTTAGTGTAGCAATTCTTGTATGACGTACATGACAAAACAGTACAGTGTTTTTCAAAATCATGACTAAGATTTGGAGTTCATGAATTATCGAATTAATGTGTAGATGAGCCTTCTGTTACTGATCAGATTTTCAGTTTATTTTTTAAAATTTTATAAATATCTGAAATGTAAGAAGACTGTGCTAAACTTGTAATTGAGTCGGTAGGCTGTGGGAGGTGGTATCGTCCTTTAAATACTTGCATGTATAATGTATTTCCTAAAAAGATAGCAACAGTCATTAACATGTTGGAGCTTTAATTTGGAAAACTACAATGAGGTAAAATGTCACTTGATTTTGTTTCTAATGTACGTTGATTGTTCTTCTCGAGCTACATATTTTGTCATTTAAAGTTGTCCCAAGTAAATGACGTGTTCTTTTCTTATGTTTGAAAGATTCTCCAGTCTAATTCTAGTTGGAGTATTAAATAACCTAACAGTACGTGTATCTATTTTTATGATCACAAGAAACCTCAAACCTCTATTCTCTCTCAGAGTTTTTAACAGCAATGAAGGATGACATTCATGTTATCCTTGAATTTCCTGATGAAGATTGTGAATGGGATATATTATTGAAATTTAAAATTACAACCATGAAACAAAAAAAATTATTTGGAAGAATAAAAATCATAGATTTGATATTACAGTACTCCATTTTCACAGTCGAAAGTACTTTTCTACTATTGGATGACCCGGTATATATTGAAATGAAAATAGTTTAAATGGAGCGAAATGAAACATATAAATGACCCTAATCAATAATTTGGGACTGTTATAAATTTATTTATTTGTGTGGATGACTACTACTCACTATTATTCAATTGTAACATATGGTTTACTACCCCACTTTCTTCTACTTAATTCCTCCCCATTAAGTGACCACTAATTCCTTATTAAGTCAGTACTTAATTCTTGTAACCTTTGGGTTGATTTGTAACCTATGTATTTGTATCCTATAAATAGAGCACATTTGGCTCTATGGAAGACACACTTGAAACACTTTGAGAATAATACAAGTTCTTCTTTCTCCTCTAATATATTTTGTCTTGTTCTTGCACTACTTTACTATTAGTTTTACAACACATTATCAGCACGAGTCTCTATTTTATTACACGATTTAGAAGAAATGAAAAGCAAATTATGATGCAATTGATAGAAGCCAACGTCTGGTTGCTAATACAAGATAAGTTTTTTTGTTTCTAAATTCCTTCATATTATGGTTTTTGTTAATCTCAAAATTAATAGTAGCCTATTTTCATTTTGTTTTATACCACTTTAATTTGTGGAAACCTTTCACTGACTACAACTTTTGTCTATTCTTCCATTATTTGGTTGATTTTGTAGCTATCCTTTGAAAACAATTTAAGGGTGCATGGCCTAGCAACATGATATTGTAGATCAGTTCTACTCATGTTTCAAGGTAAACTGCTTGTGAGAGCAAACATGGATTATGTAGTATGGTTAATATTTTACTCTCACATGGATATATGGAATGAAACAAATATGGTAGCTTTTAAAGAATGCTTCTTTGATTTATAGTTGGGTAAATTTTTGTACTCTTGGTAAGTGGAGACCGGAGAAATAATGTTTATTTTGTTTATGATCTTTACCCGATATATTAGTGTTATATCATTGATACATGATTATAGTACTATGTTTCAATTACACGAAGCATGAGTACCTTTGAGCATTGTACTTCAAATCGCATCATATGTACACACTTTGGCCTATTATGCCATTAATTAAGGGTAAGACATCATATTCAACTCCCAATGCATTATGGTGTAACACGCTTTTTGCGATAATAAGATATTGATAGCATAATGATGATTGAGGAAAACTAAAGTATTATAAAAAAGATAAAGTATTTTTGATAAAAGTCATGAAGCCCGTCCACTAAATAGGCTCCATTCATAGAGGTGAATGTGGGAGCAATATATGCTTCATTCCCTAAGATGAATGTGGTAGCAAGACAAGCTCCATTCCATAAGGTGAATGTGGAAGCACAACATAATGCTCCATTCTTAGATGTGAATGTAGTAGCAATACATAATATGCCTGAAAGAAGGTAAATTATCATTATGTCTGAAAGAAGACACAACATAATATGCCTGAAAGAAGGCAACATATCTTTATGTCTGAAAGAAGACACAATATTTTATGTCTGAAAAAAGGCAAATAATTTTATGTCTAAAAGACGACAAAATAATTACCATGATAGAGACCATGGATGTGGACGTAGCAAAGGATGAAAAAATAGTCATCATTGTGAAATAAATAAGAGAAAAATAAGGGTTCTCAAAAAGTAACCGTTCAAACGGTAAATATAATAATGCCTTCAATGCATCATATGAGCATGAGGCAAGTCCAGATGATTATGGTCCATTCCTTGCAGTGAATGAGACAATTCATAAAAAAAAAATTATGAATATAGACCCATTCACCGAAGTGAATGTGGCAATATGTGATAAAATATCAAAACTCGCCTCCAGAAGAGGTTCGAGAAAGATGAATATGGGCGTGCCCTTGCGTGGTTGATAAAGTACCACAATTCACCTCTAGAAAAGGTTCGACTATAATAATTCTATTATTTATTGTGGCATAAATGGTCATTGCTCTCGTACAGGACGCCATAATTATGTATTATTATGAATTACATAAGAGCTAGTGAAGCAAGAAATTGATCTTGCCTATAATGATTTTACCATGAGAAAATAATATGATTTTCTCCTTGAAAGGAGATATTCACCATATAGTTGGTGTAATAAAATATATGGTAGTACAAAGCTATTTGAGTGCTCTGGAAGAGCCAAAATATTACTACCTTGAGGAATGAGATTGATGAAATATTTATTGTAGTATGTCTCGAAAGAAACTTGTTAAGTTTCAAATACATTTGCCAAAAAGGCTAAGAGACTAAATTTGATAGAAAGATATGAATATCTTTATATTACTGCAAGAATGTCGGGTGAGATATATGTGCTTGAAAAGCTCCCCGCCTCATCCTCGAGTATGTACTACTCAAAATATAAGTGTGGTAAAATCATATGTGCATGCTACAATAAACTAAAAGTTTATTGTTACAATGCCCATGCTATAGTAAATTTCTAGTTTACTAGATGAATAAATTTATAAGTTGGCATGACCGGTTTGACCATCCCGGTTCTAATATGATGCACAAAATATATAAATGAGAATTCGCATGGGTATATACTGATTCTTCAAGAATTTTTTTGTGCTGCTTGTTCTCGAGATAAATTAATTATTCGACCAACTAAATTTGGGATCAGGATCCCCACACTTCTGGAATGTATAAAAGGTGAATATGAGCCCGTTCACCTGCCATGTGGACCATATAATTATTATAAATAGATGCATCTATGATACGGTCACATGTGCGTTTTATTACAAACCCGCAATGGTACTTGCGAGGTTAAATATTTGCTCAAATAAATCTTATTATGAGCATATTTCCAGATTATGCAATCAAGATAAGTTATCTTGATAATGTTGGCAAGCAAGTTTAGCAGATTCATACATATTGAAAGCCTCCAATTGCTAAACCATACATATGAGAACAATGCTACCTAAATCAGGTATGAAGTATGGTATATCCATAAAGCAGCACTTGTGCACGACACGCCACCAAATGAATTCCCCCTCATAATTGGTTCAGGGTCAGGAATCAAATATTTTCCATCTAATAATTTTATGTGTGGTATATTATCAATTGCTCCACCACAACACATAAAGATGGATCCCATATATGGTATGGGAACGAATGTTAGTTTTGCTAACATTAGGGGGAGAAATTAAAGCAGCTGAGGAATAAATAAATTAAATTATCATTTGATTATGATCCTCATGTAAAGATAATGCAAGTCACTACCGGACGCATTACTGGCCCTAAAAAAAATATTATATTCCAGCTGCTAATGCTCCTGATGTCCTGGTGAGACAATCTATTTATGTAAATGAGTCTAAGGCACGTCTGAAGCGTGGTAGACCATTCGGTTCCAAAGGTAAAACTCCTTGAAAAAGGAAATGAGCAAATATTTGAGATGGTCAAATAAGGAGGCAGGGCTCTAAAATAGCCCACGACATAACACTTCATAAAACCTCATCAGGAGAGGTTCAGGTACCTGAAAATTTATGAATATGAAGAGATCTCAATATGTTATGTCAGATTGGGAACTGAGATATGAAATTATCGTCGACGATATCTTACATATATTATAAAGCTCAATATTTATATGATTATGAGGATCTTGAGCTTAAGTCTGTTAGGGATACAGACATGAAATTATTGGCCAAAAAATAGCAAAACGCATTCAAGAAAAAATTGGTTTCACTCGAGTGACGTGAAGTTTTTGGACCTATAGTCCAAACACCTGAAGGTGCAAAGCCAGTGGTGTACAAAGATATTTTTGTGCAAAAATATTGATAATAATAAGTCGTTAAAATAAAGTACGACTTGAGGTACAAAAATCTGACATTGAGTATATGGAGCTATATTCTCCTTTTGGTGGATGCAATCACCTTCAGGTATGTTGTATGTCTGGCAATGCATGAAAGACTTGATATGTGTATGAAGGTTGCAGCAGCCTTTTATATGGATCATTGAGCAATAATATATTTATCCTTGAAGGATTCAAGATCCTAGAAGCATGTAAAGGTTCCCGGGAAATCTATTCAATGAAGCTTCATAAATATTTATACGGATTAAAACAATCCGGCCACATATGGTAAAATTGCGTTTGCGAGCTTCTTGATATTGAAATATTATATTTTAATGCAATTGGTGCATTTAAGTATCTTACCAAATATACTCCACTGGTTATAGCTTTTGCTATAAGCTTATTGGTAAGAAATAGTTCTTCCTCAATGCGAAGACATCAGAAGAATACATGGTATCTACTTGATCCACAAAGCCCGATATCAACTTGATATTTATTTATTATGGTAGTATACCTATATTGTGGCATTTTATAAAATCAATTGTTGCTGCTACATCTTCAATTTATGAAGAGATAATAACCATGCTTGAAGCTATGCGATAATATTGGTGATTGAGATCAAGGACTCAACATATTCAGCAACAATGTGGTATTCTTTTGAAGACGAGGATCCCAATAATATTATATGAAATATTGCATGGATAGTTCAGCTAAAAGGAAGATATATCTAAATGAGACAAATATTCAACAAGATTCCTTTTTAGTCGTGATCTTCAAAGTAACGATGAAGTTAATGCAGAAGAATTCACTCCAGTGATAGTTTGGCGTATCTGTCCACTAAGTCATTGCCAATCTCAACATTTGAGAAGCTGATTTACAAGATTGAAATGTGTTGTCTTCAAGATATTGAGTGATGTTTTCATCAGGAGGAGTAAAGTACGCGCTGCACTCTTTTTCCCTTAACAAGGTTTTATCCCACTTGGGTTTTACTTGTAAGGTTTTTAATGAGGCAGCTCTAAAGGCGTATTACAAGATGTGTGTACTCTTTTTCCTTCACAAGGCTTTTTCCCACCAGGTTTTTCCTAGTAAGGTTTTAACGAGGCACATTACCTTCCAAATGGTCATCCAAGGGGGAGTGTTATAAATTCATTTATTTGTGTGGATGACTACTACTCACTATTATTCAATTGTAACATATGGTTTACTATCCCACTTTCTTCTACTTAATTCCTCCCCATTAAGTGACCACTAATTCCTTATTAAGTCACTACTTAATTCTTGTAACCTTTGGGTTGATTTGTAACCTATGCATTTGTATCCTATAAATAGAGCACATTTGGCTCTATCGAAGACACACTTGAAACACTTTGAGAATAATACAAGTTCTTCTTTCTCCTCTAATATATTTTGTCTTGTTCTTGCACTGCTTTACTATTAGTTTTACAACAGGGACTGATAAGTTACTATTATTGTTTATCTTGAAATTTTTATTGAAAACCGCTCATCTACGAGAGGATCAAACATCATTTACAATTAATATTTGATAAAACATAGTCATTAATTAATGCGTGTCAACAATTATGCACGGAATATGCATTTATAGTTCCATTTGATTAATTAATCGTACCGAGACGTAGGATACGTTGTTTGTTTGAGACGGGGTTACCATTTTCGTTTTGTTCCTGAACTAACAAAGCTTGTGATTACCTTAATCTAGAAAATTGCCGTATTCATATGAGGATGAATAATGTAATGTACTTTACCATAATAAATGCATTTCTCTGTTTATGTCTCTGGATTGTGATATATATAGTGTGTAGTACTATTCTCTCCAAAGTACAATGGAACATTTGTAAGCAACAGCGTACAAAGTGATAACTCTACATTTCCACGCAGGCCTTGGCCGGTAGCTCAAAAGAAATTTGATGAACCAAAAATATTCATTGAGAAACGTTTGAAATTCTTTTACTCCAAGTTTTAATTTCTTTTGACAGAATTACTGTATATTTCATTTCGTTGGGCAGCACTTAGGTTTAAAATAAAAAGAGAAGAAAACTGCCAAGTTCAGTACTGTAATATAATTCATTAGAATTGAAGATCTGGACCAAGTAAAAGTCATCAAACCAAGATGACCCAGTGTAAAGAAATTTTATACAGTATATATAATTTAGTTGACTACATACTTGATCTCTCACATGAAAAGTTACATGTTCTTCTAGGTAAACTTTAAAAAAAAAAAATTAAAACTTGATGGCATAATATTAATCTATATACCAAGTGCACAAAATCTACTCAAAAAAATAACTTAGATGGACAAGAACGATATTACAAATGTCAATAGAAGCTCAACTACTAACAAAATTAATTGGAAGCTACCTAATATCTGAATAAATTATAAATAAGCTTAGGAAACCATTGAAAAAACTCAGAAAAACAAATACTAGAATGGAAACAGTCAAATTGAACCAGATGTTCTTCACTATGTATTCCGCAGGAAAATCACATAACAACAAAATTCTTACTAGTAAGTTTAGCAAATGGAAGGTCCTATTCAGTCAAGTACTTATTTGATGGCCAACTCAAGCAGTTCTATAACGAACCTTTACTAACTTATTATTAGTATTTCCAAATTTTCAAAAACCCGTTTTGATTTTCAAATGCCTCGCTTTACCTTAAACAAAGTCTTTCACGCAATCGTGAAAAAGTTTGGCAAATAATTAGATATATTAAGACCATATGGAAAGCGAGATTAGAAAAAGATGATAAAACAAAAATTAGCTAGCTAAGACATAGGGTAAACAATTCTAGAAAAAGAAAAAGGACATAATGAAGAAGAAAACAGGGGATAAAGTACATTTTATATTCTTAATTAGTAGAAAATAGTTGCCGCCTGTGGCTTTCGTAGGTGTACAACTACAAAAACCCGTTCTTATATAAAGAGATGATTTCTCATATTTCTCTTCACCACTTTCTTCAAGTTCTAGCCTTCACAAAGTTGACTTGTATTTTTCTTCTTGTTTAGAAATGGTGCAAAGGGTTTTCTTGTTTGCTTGTGCGATAGCTCTTCTAGCTTCTTACTCCTCATTGGTTTCAGCTGAAGTTGTTGAGCATTCTTTTCATGTACGTAGTATAGTCACCTTCTTTATTTCCCATGCAACCAAAAAAAAAAAAAATGCTAGTAAACTCAACCCTTTTGTCTTCAGAAAACAGTACCTAGTCTAATTCACTGAAATGCATACAGCAATTCAGATTCTTTTTTTTTTTTTTTCATGTTCGAGTTCATTTTTGTAGCTTAGGAAAACTTTTGGTTCTTGTTTAATGCAAAACTATGTTGTTTTCATCATTGCATCATTCAAATCATTTTCTTTTGAAATCTTAGCTCGAGCCCTACTTCAAACAATAAATCAATTTCATTTTCAATATTCATATTGAAGATTTAACAAGATAAATAATTAAAAATGTGTTGATGAGGTGGTCACACAACCCAACTACTATACACATATTGTATTCTTTATATATACATACACCAATATATACACATGTATCGAGTGGAATTGTGATCACTATGTGTTATATTGCTCTCTCTGACCCATTTTATATGGCAAGGTTCGGAGTACGAGGGTCAAACTTATTATTTTTTATCGTGAACTCGGATATAGATTGTTCAATCTTTTGTAAATAAAATTTATATATTTAGAAACTATATAAAAATTACTACTATAAATTATAATAATTTATAATTCGAAATACTTATAAAATATTTAAGAAAAATATGGTCAAGCATAAAATGGAACGGAAGGAGTACTTGTTATACCTCGTCTAATTTGAATTGGTTAAGAAAAATGGTAGTAAACGATAACTGCATTTGCTAGAACTTTTTTTTTAATATATATTGCTTACGATATTGGTTTGTACAGGTGCAAAACCGTACTGTAACTAGACTATGCCGTAGACAAGTGATCGCTGTAGTAAATGGAAGTCTTCCTGGTCCGACCATACGCGTAAGAGAGGGAGACACCCTTGTCGTTCATGTCTTCAACCTATCACCATACAATCTCACCATTCACTGGTAAGTACTTCATTAGTAGTATTTAATTAGAGGAAACACATTTACACTATCTCATTGAAGAATTCAAGTAGAAAGTGAAAACAAACAAGATCAAGTAAAACCACAATGTTTTTTCTAGATGGTTGTTGGTATATATGTCAAAAACCTATATTTTTCAACTTCCTTTTCACTAGTCTTACATTTTATTTTATTTTGGGGGGGAGGAGGGGTCTCATGATGTGTCACTCGTGCAAAATACTACTACTAGTTGATTTTCTCTTATAAACCTGTCGTTTTGTAGATTGTCAGCAATCACTAGTTTATTTACTATATCTATATCTAAAGCAACTATCGCTATCACCTCCCAATTAGTTAGAGAAGATTTTAAAATTAAGATTATTATGTCATTAATTACATATGGATGGGATTACTATACGTAGACAAAAACTTTATGCAATATTTATGATCATGTGCAGGCATGGAGTTTTCCAGCTATTGAGTGGGTGGGCTGATGGACCCGTATATGCGACCCAGTGCCCGATCCGACCCGGTCATAGCTACACCTACAAGTTTAACGTAACGAGACAAGAAGGGACTTTGTGGTGGCATGCACACGTATCATATCTTAGAGCCACTGTTTATGGTGCACTTGTTATTCGTCCCAAAAAGGGTCACTCATATCCTTTCCCTATGCCTTACAGAGAAGAGCCCATCATCTTAGGTAAAAACTACTCAACCTTCTTCATTTAATTTCCCCAGATTCTTTTTCGTTATAGATGTACTCATGTACAGTTAAATCTCTCAGTACGTAATTTCATTGTTTCTCCATTATTATTACTAGAAACATATAGGAGTATAATATAACATAAAATATTTGTTTACTATAGTGAAATGCGTTATTATAAGAATCGAGTAAAAAAGATTAGGAAAATAAAATTATGAAGAACAGCCAAGCTATCACCTATCAATATATTGTTATTAAAAGCCAACAACCTTCAGTCTGATTTCTTCATGTTGATGGATTACGCGGTAACGAACACGGAGGAGTTACAAATATATTATTTTCTTGTTAGCAGACCCCAATAATACTAGTATCCATAGGTGAAATAGGTGAAAGTTTGGCGTCTAGACTTAAAATCTTAAACCAAAACTTAGTAAGTTTTATTCAATTTTTGGCAAAGCAATATCGACTACTATCTAAGTATATACTCCGTATTCAGTTAGCAACTAAAGGAATATTTAAATGTAAATGCAGGAGAATGGTGGAATGCCAATCCTGTGGATGTGGAGCAACAAGCGTTAGCCACTGGTGCTGCACCTAATAACTCTGATGCTTACACCATTAATGGCTGGCCAGGCGATCTTTACCCTTGCTCTACTAATCGTAAGACATACATACCAATATATGCTAATATATATACCTTTTATAAATTTTTCGTCTCTTTCTAACTTTTTCTTTTTCGTTTCTATTAGAAACATACAAGTTAACAGTGAAACAAGGGAAGACATATCTCCTACGTATTGTCAATGCTGCACTCAATAATCAACTCTTTTTTAAGATTGCCAACCATAAAATGAAAGTTGTTGCGGTTGATGCTTCTTATACTAATCCCTATGTCACCGACGTTGTTGTCACCGGACCGGGCCAGACGACCGATGTCCTCTTGACGGCCGACCAGGCACCGGGATCGTACTACATGGCAGCTAGACCCTATGCTAGTGCAGCCGGGGTACCATTTGATAATACTACCACAAGGGGAATTATTGTCTATGAAGGTACAAAACAATCAACTCCCATAATGCCAATGTTACCAGCCTTTAATGACACACCAACAGCCCATAAATTCTTCAGCAATATAACTGGGCTTGTAACAAGTCCATTTTGGAATCCTCCACCTCGCAAAGTGGACAAGCAGATGTTTATTACTGTTGGATTGGGCCTAATTGCTTGTGGAAAACCAGGAAATGCAACATGTGGAGGCCCAAATGGGCAAAGATTTGGTGCTAGCATGAACAATGCATCTTTCCAGTTCCCTACAAAGTTGTCAATGTTGGAGGCCTTTTTCTACAATGTGAATGGAATTTACACCACTGATTTTCCAAACAAACCACCAATAAAGTTTGATTACACAAACAGTAGTAATAGCTTAAACCCTGCTTTGGCAATGACCACAAAGTCCACAAAGGTGACAAAAATTAAGTTCAATTCCACAGTTGAGATGGTGTTCCAAAACACTGCTTTTATTGGCATAGAAAACCACCCTATTCACTTGCATGGATTTAACTTCCATGTCTTGGCCCAAGGCTTTGGTAACTATAACCCCAAAGTTGATCGAAAAAAGTTTAACTATTTCAATCCACAAGAACGTAACACTATTGGTGTTCCAGTTGGAGGATGGGCCGTCGTCAGATTTCGAGCTAACAATCCAGGTAAATATGTACAACCTTACATGTCCATAATGGTGTCGTTTCTCTGGACAATTTGGTTGCTATAGCAAAATGTTGTTATAGATAACATATATTATTATATAATTTTGTTGAACATCTAATATCATTTAGTTCACGAATGATTCTCTTAATCATTAATTTGGTTGTATATTACAGGTATATGGTTGATGCACTGTCATTTGGATGTGCACTTGCCTTGGGGTCTAGCCACAGCTTTTGTTGTTGAAAATGGGCCAACACCATCAACTAGTCTACCTCCTCCTCCTCCAGATCTACCTAAGTGCTAGTTTATTCTTCTTCTTTTGTTTTTTTAATATTTGCAGAGTGATTGTATAATTCTCGTTCAGTTTGATTTTTTCAATTGTATAAGCGAGTCATTTGTTTTCGGGGTCATTCTTTGACTTTTTGACACACGTGGTTGTATTTTTTTACATCATTCTTTAAGATTGTGTCAAGTGTAATGCGTCCTGTTCTAATAATACTCTTTGATTATGAATTGAATCTCCTCTCTTTTATTTTCTACCTTTTATTTATTTATTTTGACTACTTCTTAGGAAAATGGTACAGTATAATCTAAAGCCTAAAGGGGGGTGGCTGTGTTTGCTAGGGACAATAAAAATCAAGTAAATATAAGTACTCAAGATTCATTTTGTTCATATAAGTCACAAAAAACAAAAGATAAGACAAGATCTTGTAGTTGATAAGATTCTGAGAGGATCCCATTCTAGAACGTTAAGAAAGTTAGGAAAGAGGAAATATTAGCTTTTTGTTCATGTCTGATATGTCAAACTTTGCAAATCCTTTGGGATACGCATCGAGCAGTAAATAGTGAGTAGTACTAGCCAACCAAAGCATTCATAGCTAGGTTATGAAAGCACCCAGGATACTTCAGTGAGACGTGACACAACGCTCGACAACCTATGACGAGATGCCATGCAAAGGAATTTCAAAAGTTAGCTGGATTGCAAATGAAAGATCAAGAAGTGTTCTTTCCTTAATTAAAGAAGAGCTACAAGACTTGGAATGGCCTCACAAATACTTTCATGTGTTTGTGACGTCATTACGAGATGAAATGGAGTCATATGAGGAGCCAAAGGAACCAAAATGGCATTAAAAGGCGTTGGAACAAGTTAGGAGTCAAAAGCTACAAGTTGAATTCACTCAAGGTTCTATGCCGTTGCATAGAATGCAGCGCGTAATGCGAGAGTGGGCTGCTAACTGCAGCGCAGATCTAAGCTGCAGCACTAAGTGTTGCACAAATCTATGGCAAAGTCCACAAGGAATGGTTCTGCCCAAAACCAAATAAAATACATTTGGATATTTTTAAGACGATATATTCCCAAGTCCTTTATAAACCTAAAGTATTTCAGTGTTGGGAATATTTTAGAGCGTTTAGTTTTGAATGCTTAGCCAAAATTTAATGCTTTCTAGGTGTCTAAATCCTTTAAGGTAAGATTTTCTTGTATGATTCCGTAGTCTAATTCCTTAAGGTAAGATTTCTTGTATATGTTCATATCTTCTCCTTTTTTTTGGATTAAATTTTTGACTTATCATATACTTAATTAAGTAGCAGATAGAAGAAAGTCTTAATAAGGAGTTCACGGATGTTTTTTTATTATTTCTCTAGTTCTTTCTTGATTTTATTGCTATTTCTTTAGGTTTGTAATGGTTGTTAGTTGCATCAAGAACTCAAGTGAGATTGAATACTCGAATTGTGTGATTTTAACTCACAGAATCCGTCCTATCCTTCATGCTCTCTTATATTCTTTCGATATTTGTTTTGGCTTCCGTCATCACAAAGCTATCACGTTCTGATCAAATAAGTTTGAGGTCAGTGCTAATTTTGAAGTTGTTCTAAACTCATTAAGTGTTCATCTTCGGGATCTTACTAGTAATGCCGTCATTCATTTCTTGCAACTCTTCCTTCACCCTGTATACTCTTTCTTTTTATACATATTCTAATGTCCCTATAATAATGATATCTGGAATATGGTAGCACTTGGCTGCACTGAGTGAATTAAAGCAGTTGTTTAATCCCAAGCGTAGCAAACTAAACACCATGTAATTAACTGTGATCTTCTCTTAACATAAGAAAAGAATACGCTACCTCACTAGTACAGAGGAACTGTAACATATTTTGGAGCCCAACTCTTATCCGTTTCTATTTTTGGACTCCCTTTTTCCTCTCCTCACTTCTTACTTCTTATTCGTGCCCCACCCCCAACTGAAGAAACTAAAAATAAGAAAATAGAAACAGAGATTCATCAATGCGTTTGGCATCTTTCCTATTCTGCCTCGAAAAGTAGATATTAATGTCAAAAATTGGGAGCTAAAGTTCTCTACAATGAGGTTGTTGATAATTAGAAAAGAGCAGTCCAATCACAAGGCGTAATAAGAATGGTTATCAACATTTGGTAAACTATACAGCTTCCCTGTACTCAAAATTACCAAAAAGTTTTGCCATTGGAACTCATTTTGTCAGCAAGGTAGAAGGTTTCTTATCAATGTAGGATACAGACGCATCCTTTGGCAATGCTTCTGATCCTGTAACTGGATTTTCAGGTGATTTAGACCTTAATAATGGTCGTCGTAAGAACCTGAGTGGCCATCTTTTAGGCTTTATTTGTCCCAACAGTTTCATCTGCTCCCTTCTAAACTTTCTGTTTGCATACCATTTTCCACCTCGCCAACCCAACCCATACCTGAAAGCAAAGAAACAATAAGCAAATCAAAAAACATAAGGAAGCAGGCTCTAACTTCTTGAGATATTCTATAACAAACAGTTGAGATCATCTTCATTAGCATTCAGAAGTGAAAACCGGGTAATTCGATGGCCAAGAAAACCAAATGTACTGGTTGAACCAAGAAATTCAATCGTCCACCATCATACGACAAGAAGCAACACAACCCCATCTTTTTCTTCCTATTCTTTTCCTCAGGTTTCTTTGCTCTCAATTAAAGGATATTCTGAAACCAAGTGTGTTTGTCAGAATATTGATCATTTAGATCAGAATTTGACAATTTTTCAATAGAAACTTAGGAAACAGCTGAAACTTTTCATCCACGGGAAAAGCTAAAAAATAAAATTAGAATGCAATAAAAAATACATGTAGCATGGCTATTTTACCTAAAATTAAACAGCCGGATAGAGGGGAAAGAAAGGGGGAAATGAGCAAGGTAAAAGTAATAAAAAGATTCACAAACCCCAAAATAAGCGTTGTTCCAGCAGTTGCAACACAAGCAGGCATACTAATGGAACCAGAAACAAGCTTCTTAAATTCAGGATCGTCAATCTGATAATTATTCTTCATCTGCCAGAAAGAAAACGTCATTTCAAGAAAACGTCATTTCACGCATGCAATAAATCATCAAAAGGATTAAGGAAATTTAAACAAATTGCTCATAGAAAGACAAAAACGCTCTGGGGAGACTGCTAAAATAAGACTGAACAGGTAGGAACTGCTCCCACTAGCTGAGGCTTCTGTAATTTGTCCCACAACCTTCCTAACTGTCACCAGATCTTGCATCCCCAGAATTTTCTTTTGTTATCACTTCTTTTCCCCTTTTCCATGTTGTATTTCATAAAGCCTAATCACAGGGAATATTAGCATCTCAGTACTCTACTGCCATTTGCAAAACACAGAGCCAGCTGTTCGGAGGTCACGAAATAGAAACTTTTAAAGCTAACATATTCTAGCAAAAAGGACCTAACTCAGCAAGCAAGAATTGAGTTTCTGTTTTGGAACTGAACAATATGTTGACAAGGATAGTTCTCTGGATAAACCTATATATGATGTTCAACTAGCCAAACATCTATGATATTCTTTCATGGGTAACGAAGAAACTTCTGTGGGTTAGAGGCCCATCCAGTTCAAAACCAAGGGAGTATGGATGTGCCCTTTCCTTCCTCCTGCTTAAATATCAGGCTTTGATCAGCAGTGGAGTTTGAATTTCTGATGATCTATGATAATTACTTCGTGGGTTTTTCTCGACCATGCACTCGTCTGCAACCTCCTCCACCACCCCCACTTGCTTGCTAAGTATAATCAGTTCGTAGAAGTTGAAAGCAAGCAGGTGGGGGTGGTGGAGGATGTTCGAGACGAGTGAACGGTCAAGAAATGAAGAGGAACAAACAAGAAGCAGATGAATGGAGAGGTACTATTAGAGCCATAGAAAGTATTAAGAATATACAATGTGTGTATAAATTTACCAATATAATAGACTATTGAGTTACCCCTAAAATTACCTCTTCTTTGGATATCTTTTATGCAGGAAAAGAAATAGGAAGTGATTACAATTTTACAATTCAGAAAATGCAACACGATAATATAGATCTATTCCAAATGAACACTTTTACCTTCACCATACCTTTATCAAGAAAATTATACATTACCTTTTTATTTCGTCTTTGCTCTATTTTAACTTTCTAGTATTTCCATATGATTTCTGGTCGTCTTAAATGAGCCAAGGATGGATGAAGCAATTAATTTTGTTCACTACACTAGTAATTTTAAAAAGATTCGTTATTTTTTCATTCACATAATTTTAGTTTTGACTTGTCTTAATTATGCCTTTCAAGTGGGCCAGGTCAACAAACGGCCGTCCCACCTCCGGGACCGGACCGTCCGGCCCGGACCATTGGAAAGGGGAGGGTGTTAGGTTTAGGAGTAGGGATAAAGGAAAGGGGGTGGGGTTGGGACTGGGCCTGATAGACTAGCCCACGTAGGGGACCGGTTGAATCCCCTTAAGGACTGGCCCCTTAAGCCCAATACCAGTCCACCTCTATTCCAGCTCTTTTGCAATTGCTACTTTACTAATCCCTGGATTACTAATCTTTGTATTATAATCCTTATATAACTTGTCTTTGAACCAAACACCCCTTACTGTTTAGTGTGAAATATTACAAATTGATATACAATGTACAATTCAGAATGTGTTTACTTTTAAACCAAATAAACCTTTTTTTTACTATTATGGAGTTCGGTTTGTCATTCTAGTGTTTTTAATATTCCATCCCGATTCCCGAATAAATAATACATAAATTCATGCATAACGTATGCAAGTATTATTTAAAAGGGAAAAAAATAGAAACCAAATTGTTTAAATATATATATTGGTTTTCATGCGGGAATTAGATCTCAATCATGTGGGGATTAAATCAAATTGAACTCAAATAAACAACCCCTTACTAATAGAAGCCACAGCTTTGCCACATCTTCTCATTGGGTTAGAGGATAAAGAACAATGTAAAGCTCTTTCAAGGGTCACTTGATTATCAAATAAATCTAGGTGGTAATATTTTTATTTTCAAATATAATGTATTTAACTACATAATTTGTAAGGGGAGATTGCCGAGAATTAATCCCAACAGTTACAACACTAATTCACCACATTTCTAACTAACCATTCTCCGTTACAACCCTAACTAACCACATTTGTAGCTAACCATTCTCTGTTCCAAAGCAAATTTACATCTTTTGTTTGCAGAGGCGCGCTAGTATCTTATTATGCTAAGATATCTTAGCTTATTCACAACAGGTGCATTTGTGGATCCAACAAATATCAGGACAAGGGATTTTCCTTTTTTTTTCTTTTTTTTTTTTTGGAATGGCAAAATAAAGGACGGGGGATTAATTTAAAGAAGTGTGAGGTTATTCCAGTAGGAGAACAACATTGCATAATTAGCACATGCTTAATTGCAGGATGGGTCACTTTCGACGGCTTACCTAGGATTGCCGTTAGGAGCAACATAGGACTGCACCGTTTGCAGAGATCAAAACAGTAGTTGAAAAGGACGAGAAGAGGCTACATGTCTCTTATGCACGAATTGGTTAGCACAATAGAAAAAGTTAGAAAAGCTTCAAAGCACGAATAAAAGGAGTAAAAAGTACTCCCGCCGTCCCAAATTAGTTGACACTTTAGCAATAATCATTTGTCCCAAATTAGTTGACACTTTAGGATTTCAAGACAAAAATTGTTAGTCTTTTCCAACTATACCCTTAATAATTAAAAGAATTCTCAACAAAATTTAATAGTCAAACATTAAATAGGGGTAACATAGTAAAATACACACTCTATTTAATGGTTTTCTTAATGGGCGTGAAGAAGCTAAAGGCGACAACTAATTTGGGACGGAGGGAGTAGTATCTAGTGAAATGGGATGTAGTCACATCCCCAATAAGGTAGAAGGGCTCTGAGTGAAAGATCCCAGGGTGTTGCTTGGTGGTTCAGTAATGAGGAACAGAGTTTATGAATGACAGTTCCAGAGAAGTATGAAATTCAAGAGAGAGAGTGGAGACATGGGATGTACGAATACTATGAAGGGATGGGAACTTCAGTAGAAACGTCGAAATTTCTTCTCAATTTTTTTTTTTTAAAATGGAACTTTAAAGTTGGGAAGGGAAACATGATTGGTGTTTGGAAGCAAAGGGAATGCAGCAGCAACACACTGAGGGTTGCCTTCCAACTATCTATAGTATATCAAGTCAGACGGAGATGTAAATATCATATCTACAGAGCACAACACGGTAGAGTTATCTTGAACTTGAGGTCCAGAAGGAATTTACAGGAAGGAAGATATTGTATTCCAAAACTTGATGAAAGTATTCTACAAATAGAACATAATACAGTCTTCTAATCATTCATCCCCGAAGGAATAGAACATAATAATCATATTAGGACACTTACAAGTGTAACAGTAGACGAAGCAGATCTTTTTCGGTAATGTCCTGCTACCATTGATTACTGAAAAGATAGGATACAAAGTTCCTACATTTATCAGTTTGGATTCTCATAATGCAGAGAATAGTATGCAACAAAGGAGGTAACCTAAGGAAAAGGAAGATAGCATGCGAGTTCAGGAGAAGATGTGGATCACCCGTTACTGCACTATGAGGAAACAAGTCGGGTATGTCGATACATTGGTTAATGCCGGGAATAGTGAAGAACTTGAGGCATAAAGGAGAAGCCGAGCATGGGAGTTAGCTCATTTGGCTCTTACTTGGGCACTTTGGAGGGAAATGAATATAAGAACTTTTGAAGGAGTTTAATGCGTTTGTGCAATTGAGAGCCACTCCTTTGTTTTTCTGTTAAGGTTTGGTGTACTCAAGAGATTCTTGTTAGTATAGATGATAGAGTAGTTTTCTTAGACAATTGTATCTTTGTTTAGGTTATTTACTCTTCTATATATCAGTTGTGTACAGGAGTTTAATGCATTTCAGCTTGGATCGTTGCTCTCTGCACAACCTACACAAAGTGTTCACTAAACTAATCCACCCCGACCCAAACCCTCTACATAGCACTCCAACAAATTCCCTCGGGTAATACAGTTCTTCTACTTTTGAACAAAAGAAGTTAGTAAATATAAATGTGGGACAACATTGTTCTGCAATAACAACTTACAGCTTTCTCTATAGATTCGAGACGGCGCTCAACTCTTGATTGATGAAGGTGTCGTAAACTATAACCTGCAAAAGTTTGAGATCAACATGAATTACATCCCAGAAATAATATAGGGGAGGTGAGTAGATAATATAAACATGCAATGAAGAAGAGCTTAAATGCATGAACGTCTAGCATGTGTTCAGCAGGAAATTCTACCGAACCAATTTAAGACAAATCCGATTTTTGCATCAAACAAATAATTCACAATGTCACCAATTGTTCAAACCCAGATAGACTCGATATACTATATAAGCAGCTGCGGGAGGAATTGTCAGGAAACAACTTCTTGATGCCGTCAATGAAATGGTCTATTGCAAATATGCAAGAAACGCATCACGCTGTCAAAGATGTACAAAGCCATACACAATGAAGTTGGAGGAAAACAGTTACTTCTACATAATCCAATTGATAGGTCATATGAGCAATTCTGACAAACTTAAAAATAACATTCAGTCAATTGTACAGCTGCATCGTCTAATGTGAAATAACAGCCAGAAGTTTATTAATTCACTCTAATTGGGTGAAATATATATTGTTATTACTTTTTTTTTTTTGAAAGGTTAACAGTATATTCATCAACATTAAGGCAATGTTAGCCACCAGATATACAAGCTCCTCGCGCAAAATCAGAAATACAAAAAACTCTCTGATCGTAACTATAAGGATTCTAATAAGTCTAAAAGTGCATCAGTTTCTTCTACATAACTTTTCTTGCACCAAAAGTATAAAAGCATAACACAATTGGACTTGATCCTCTGGGTGGGACTTTCCTTGTTTTCAAAGCATCTTCCATTTTTTTCTACCCATATAGTCCACCAGATACACTGTGGAACTGACCTCCAACATTTCTTCTGCAATTTATTTCCCCCTGGTCTATGCCAAGTGTTAATTGCTTCTCTAGTAGATTCTGGTATGACCCAACTCAAACCTAATACATTCAAAAAAATCTGCCATAACTGATAGGTCACCTTGCAATGCAAAAAAAGGTGATTGATGTCTTCCTCACTTTGTTGACATAAGAAGCATCTGGAACTCAGTTGTATACCCCTTTTCTGAAGATTCTCATGTGTAAGACAAGCTTTTCTAACAACAAGCCAACTTAAAAAAACGACCTTAAGAGGTGCAATAGTCTTCCAGATTCTTCTCCATGAGCAAAGAATGTGTTCTTGGCTTTCCTCCATCAGAAAGTTGTACGCCGACTTGACTGTGAAGTTACCTCTTATGTTTGGTTTCCATTTCAATGTATCTATAGAGTCGGCAGTACCTGTAAATTTCTCTATTTCACCAAGTAGAGATGCCACCCTACCAATTTCCCAATCATTTAGTAATCTTCTAAAAGATAAATCCCAACCATGATTAGACCATAATTGATTAATGGTGGCTTCAGGAAACAAAGCTATATTAAATAGATCAGCAAACCTTTCTTTGAGAGGACCATGTCCCAACCAGTTATCATGCCAAAAAATTGTCATTCTGCCATCACCAACTTGAATTGTCAAGTTCTACTTCAAATCCGACCAATGACTTCTAATAGTCTTCCACAAGCTCACTCCATAAGTTGAGTTGACTGGTTTTGTGCACCAATATCCTAGCATTCCATATTTTTGAGAGATTATTTCTTTCCAAAAAACTTGATTTTCCAAGTTGAATCTCCAAATCAACTTCATCAGTAAGCTTCTGTTATGCATCCTAAGATTCCTGATGCCCAGACCTCCATCCTCTTTCCTTTTGATGCACTCACTCCACTTTACCAGATGGAAAGTTGTAGTTTCCCTATTACCTTGCCACAAAAAGTTCCTTCTAAGCAAGTCTAGTCTTTTTTCCACTTGATAAGCATGATATCCAAGCTTATTAACTAATATTTCTTCATAAGACTTAGATGAGGTTCGGAGGAGAACTTCATGAGAGTTCCATAGCCATGGTTGTTCACTCCCCAGGCTTGTTTGGAGGATAAACAATCCTCTAGACAATGGTATTCTAAATTGTATAAGGCTCTGCATTCTAGAGGGTATGATTATTTTTCTTGTCAAGTAAAGCATACTTTTTTTAATGATTAGTCTAGAATTAGAAGGTACGCTTCATTTCAGAAATGAGTACTCCCTCTGTTCCACTTTATGTGTCATTAGTTTGAATTGGCACAGAATTTAAGAAAGAAGGGAAGACTTTTGAGATATCGTCTAAAATAAGCGATAGATTGGTTATAAATCATTTCATAATATACAGTCAAATTGTTTCCAAATTCAGAGAGACTGGGATTCTTTCTGGAACAAACCAATAAGGAAATGTTGTCACATAAACGGGAAGAAGGGAGTAATTTTTTATTCTACAAAAAGTCTTTAAGGGATCTTATGAGCTTGTAAAAAGTGTATGTGGATGATATTCTATTCATAGTGATAATGAAAAAAATAATTGAGCTGAAATTTCTTCACTCTCAGTCTCAATTAAAGATTCAGATCGTTGTCATTATTTTTTGGTTATTGAGGTGTTGCAGGAAGCTAGTGGAGTTATGATTACTCAGAAAAAGTTTGATTTGGATCTATTAATTTGATTTCACTGCTCTGTCCACCCAGCTACTAGTTATCTGGACGACAACTTAAAGCTATCAGCCACTGAAGGTTTGCATTTAGATGCTCCAAACCAGTATGAGAAACTTATTCAGAAGTTCAACGTCCTCAAACCAGACCCGATATCCCCCATTGTTGTTTATAATGCCAGTAAATTTATGCAATTTCCCAGGTTTCCTCAACACAAGGCAGCTTCTCATGTCCACAGAAACAATAAGCAAGATCCTGCACGTGGTCCTTTTTGCCCTCTGCTCCTTACTTTCCACTTCAATCTTTCTCCGCCAGTGATTGAAGAGATCAGTTTCTGATTATGAAGTCTAAGATGCCGCTTACATCTTCTAGTCTTTAAAAGAGACTGAATATCACTCGTTGAGATGATTTGCTTGGCTACCTAATCCGCAAGGTGAACTGATTGCGATATCCATTACTTTAACCCCTTGCGCCATGACAACCGTGCAGTCATTTACATAGCTAGATACAGTTTTTCACTAATGCACCAAGCACATTGAGCTTGATTGTCGTTTTGTTAGGGAGGAATTGCTCAAGGGCTTACCTGAGTTCATTTTATGTCTTCTAAGTCTCAATTGGCAGATCATTTACTGAGCCACTATTAGACCCTACCCTTAGTTATCTCCTTACCAGGCTGGGGAATGTGTCCCCCTCCAAATTGAATGAGGGTATCAGCAAGAAGGCTTCTCTGCGAGAGGACTTACCAAAGCAAGGAAGACTCGGGCCTTCAGATCATTAGCTCAACACATTGTAGTTAATACTATCAAGTAGCTGAAGTTCTTTCCTTTAATCAGTCCATCCCAGGTCATAGATCCTTCGATAAAATACTTTTAGCATTGCAAGTTACAGCATATTGTAAATAACTCAAACAGTGTATGTTACACATAGAATGAATGTAACTCTTGGAACTCCCTTCTAGTTCTTTCTACGTTCTCTCCAAATGTTTTAACTTGTGTATGAAATAACCAAATGTCCCACAAGTAATTAGTCGATGTACGTGCAAACTAGTCCACGTTATAAAAACAAAATAAAAACACACACACACACAATAAACATACCGAACCATGCTGTAGCAACTGATGCTATAGACGTGGAGATTGTAAACACCACCTTATGCCTCTCGAATATTTCCTATCATACCAAAAAAAGACCATAAGAATAATCAATAAATACACATTAAAAAGAAAAGTTTGAAAAATAAAAGAAAAGGAGAGTACCTTAGTTGAATAAAAAGTGTCTTGTATAGCAGACCAAGAATTAGAGGCTTTTCTTTTCAACTGAGGTACACTTAAACGGTTAACAATTGAAGAACCAGAGGTTCTAAACCTTTGCAAACCTCTGTACATGTTTGCAATTTTTGGGTTTTGTTTTATTCCTACTACTACTTTGGCGGGTGGAAATTTTGGGGACAAAGTTAAGTTTAAGTTCGATATTATTAATGTTAATGTCGTCGAGTTATGTTCGTATTTAGTTTAACAAGTGAGTGTTATGACTTGTGGAATGGGCAAAGTTAACTTGAATAGGAGCCGTCAGTTTAGGGTTTGGGTAAGGATGTTGCATCTGGGCCGTACGTTCTAGCGTTTGGATTTGGTTGCTGCTTAACTTATTATTATTCTTTTTTATTAGTGAAAAGGGTGTTTATGCAATTAAGATTTTTATAATTAAGGAGTTGATTATAATTAGAGCAACATGAGCGACTACCAAGTTGAGCAAGGATCATTTAAGACATTAATATTCAAAATAAGCTCGAAGAATTTACGAAAACTGCAAACAATACAGAGAAAAACTTATTAGAGGAAATTGCATTTCATCCAAGTATTACAAACTGAAGTTTGAATGCATTTCATTCAAGTATTACAGACTAACAAGCATCTTAATTTTCAATTATAAAAACTTCAGCATCTGTATTTCAAATCTGAATTTTATTTTGTAATGACATAGCTTCTCCAGTTTCTCGTGTTCAGTAAAGTACATATTCAAAGCCTTCACAATCTCAACTTCCCTTTGACTTCCAATTATGAGGACGATTTGCAATTGCATGAATTCAGTTATTTCTTCCCTCTTTGTTTTTAAAAGAGTTTTTGCTTCTTCAAGTTTCCCCATCTGTGACTTCGCATTAAAATATGTTCATACCTGACTGCATAGCAACCGTCATACACTCGTTCACCAGGAGCGGACCAAGTCCAACTACATACCTGTGAATTCTATCTTCCATACTTGCTACCACAGTGGGGGCAAACTTTGCTAAAGAAGTAAAGCGATAATTATACTCTTCTACACTCAAACTTCCCTATCTCAAGGTCAGGAACTGATCAACACGTGCTCTCTGTATCTCTATGGGCATATACAGATGAAGGAAGGCATCTGAGAATTCCTTCCAAGTCGCGGGAGTAGCATCTGGCCCTCTAGATAGCTCCCATGTCTGATACCACCCTGCTGCTAGGTCATGCAATCTGAATGCAGCCAACTCTACTGACTCTGTCTCTGACGCGTGCATGACCCTCAACACCCTGGCTATCCTCACAAGAAAATCCTGAGGGTCCTCTCCTATACGGGATCCAGTAAAGACTGGAGGCTCTAGTCGGATAAAATCCCTTATCCTGGATCCAGTATCTCCCTAGGCATCTGCACTATGCTGTCTATTCTGAGCAACTACAACACTGGTCAATAATCCGATGGCATCCCTCACTTCGTGCCCCTGACTATCAGGCTGAGGAGCTGGAGGTATGGCAACTGTAGTCCCTCTAATATCGCCCTGAACTGAAGGGATCTGTGAGGCCTCAGATGGAGCCTCAGGTCTGAACTCCTCACTCTCATCCACCTCAGGTGGCACTCTACTAATACCCTGGCCAGCAATGGCCTTGCCCTTCTGGCAGCTGTTAGTTTTTACGGCGGCATCGCTTAGCTGAAAACACTATTGTTAGAGGGCTGAATTCTATAATCATGGCTCTATCGCACGATCTAGAGAAGAAAGAAAGACAACTGTCCTAAAGTGCCTTGTAGCCTCCTGTTCAAAAGTATGGCGCGCAACATACTCCTGAACAAGACTCTACTAGACACGGCATGTAGACACCCTAGGACTGAACTGCTCTGATACCACTTTTGTCACGACCCAACCTAGGGCCGCGACGGACAACCGACACTAAGTGTCGATTATCGCTAAACCTATTAATAATCTATGAATATAGAGATGAGCTGGCAACCTGGTTATGAATACATACATATTTACTGAAAACATAAAGTTTGGAAAGATGACAAGGCTATCACACGATAATATATATAACATACCAAAAGATAAGTAACTCCGGGAGTAGGCGGAGTGACTCCAATAGCTGAAAGATGGCCTACTAACGTGGTCCAGGCATTGATCTATCTGCACCTGCGCGGCATGAAACGCAGCGCCCCAGAAAAGGGCGTGAGTACGATATGTACCAAGTACGTAAGGCATGAGCATATAATATATCATAGCTGAATGAAACTGTAAGGCTAGAATATAAATATGTAAATATGAGCTGGAGCATAGCAATATAGCTGGAAATCTGAAGAACGTACTAAACATAATCTGAATATAAACTAAAGTCTAGCTGAATCTGAAACTGAAGACTGAGCTGAACTATACTGATAAATAACTGTAATATGACTGATAACTGGTTACTAGAAACTGGATTTGATAGTTGTCAACTGATACTGACGCTAAGAACTGGTGACTGATAACTGAGAACTGATAACTGGTACTGAGCTAAAACTGAACTGTTATCTGAACTGGTACCTGCCTGGTGTTATGGGCTATATCCCCCCAAATCAGGTAACTGAACATCTGAACTAGTACCTGTCTGGTGTTATGGGCTGTATCCCCCCAAATCAGGTAACTGAAAAGTTGAACTAGCCTCATGTATAATCATGCAGTGCATAATGTGGCTATATACGCGTATATAACAAACCCGGTGGGTGTTATGGGCTATATCCCCCCAGCCAGTAATATCTAGTCTCTCTGGTCAGAGTGTGTGAATGACACCCGGTCACACTAGGTGTTTCAACTCCCGCCTGAACCAGAGGGGTTGTATCCCCCAGACGGATAGTATCACACGCGACCGGACTGTGTGTCCAATATCCAGCCTCTATGGGGGACTCCAAATCACACATAACATGATCACAATATAAGCATAAGCATGTATGAGGCATAACACATGTGGCAAAAATATATATGGACTCGAAGGAATGATAAGAAAACTCTGGATGGAATTATAGACACAACCTGAAACTTAGAATTTGTCTAACTCTTTGAATTTCTATAAAAATTTCGGCAGAATTTCCCCTGAAACTGGATGATACGCAAAACAGAACCAGCACTATACTATACATGGAAATGGATACCCTGATAAACTGATAACATAAACATGTTAAACGGATTATCAAGATGAGACAACTGGATGACATAACAAATCCGCAGATAGAATGTTCGGACAGCACCACTGTCCTGACTTTCAACCTAATTTTCAGAGTGTAGATGAAAGATATAGACTTCATGATCTGCATGAAAGTTGTAGATATATGTCTTAGGGTTCTGGGGATTCTTAAAGAATCTAAATATCAATTTTGTACAAGGATTTGTGATTAATATACTAACAACTGTCCAAAGATCAAAACAATGTTCTGGATTTTGAAACGTTTTGTCTTGCTGATTCGGACGTCTTTCACCTTGGATTTTAGTACCAAATTAAGTATATACAAGGTTTCCTTGATACCATAGAAGTTTCTCACAAGAAACACTAAGTTTAGAACTAAGAAAAGCTTCATAAGCTAAAAGATACATGTCTTGCCAAAAGAAAGGTTTAGTCTTACATACCTTTGATGTTTCTTGCTTCTAAACCTTGTTTCCTTTGAATTCCACACTTTCTAAAGCTTAAACAAGCTATAATACAGCATTTAGGCACTTTACTTAGCCATGAAGTAACTCTAAAACTCAAACTATAAACGAAATTGAATGTAGCATAACGTTACCTTAATCGCGTAGAGCGTTTTGACGCAGTCCGTCTTCAATTTCGAGTTATGATTGACATCCATCCTTCCAAATCATAAAAATGGCTTAAACCTTAAAGAACACACTGTCTCTCTCTTTATTTTTCTGGAAGTGACGAGATATGAGAGGAAAATTTCCTTTTATACTTGAAACATTTCAGTTTTAGTCCTCTTTTGCGCTTATGGCCCTTTTTCTGGCCTGATTTCTGACGCTCATATCTTTTTATCTATAAGTTGTATGAACAAACTGTTAAAAGTGTTGGAAACTATACTCCAAGACCTTCAATTTGGTATATGATATGTCCCCAAAAGACCTCATATAACACATGAAATTAATTGCTGAAAAAGCTTCGTTACAAGGCAATTCCTTAGTCGGTTTTTCCGCAACTTAAATCCGACTTTTCCCAAACTTTATATTCAACATATAAACATCATATATTATCATATTATGACTTTAAACGCACTTAAATCATTCTTAACATGTCATTAGAATGATATACGTCACTTTAAACATATGGGGTGTAACATGAACTTTCAGAGTTTTAGTTGCTACCATACTATCTCCAGCATGTTAACTATTATCATTATCAATATCAAGTATGTCACTCTACACACACCACCACCAACTATCATCAACCATCACCATTTATCGCTTTCATAAACCATACTCACAATCACAAACATTATCAACCATTAGCACCAAACATCATCGTCACCATCTTCACAAACGCTCGTACTGTTAGCTATCACCAGCACCAGTGCACCACCTTCAAACCACCACCAAAACCATCATCAATCACCACTACACAAAGCTTCTAAAACCACATTCATAATCACAAATCACCAACATTTTGAACCACTTCTCAAATGCTAGCACTGTCGATTGTCACCACCACCACCTTCCATAAGCCACCATCTTTGCATAAGCCACCACCGCCAACCACCATCACCACTACTTGTCAACCACCATCAACGTCATAGTCAACCACCAGCACCTACCACTTCTATAAACCTACTTCACATTCATAACAACCAGCATCAGCAACCACTAGCACCAACCATCACAATCACCGTCTTGACAAACGCCACATCTCCCAACCACTTCCATCACTACCTTCCAACCACATCACCATTTTTTAAGATTACTAACACTGCCATCAACCATCATCAATTAGCCATCGCTAACCTAATACTTGTGATTATAATATTATATTATTTTATTTAAATTATATATTCAAACATTTTAATCTTAACAAAAACATACGTGCTTAAGCTTCTTATCGCAAGAATGTCTCGCACTCCTATTGCAATAATATGTTTGATTCTATGACCTCTTTTTTCTTCTCTTCAAGATCTTGATAAATTTGATTTACTATGTAATAAGATCATGTACACGTGTCAAGGACAAAATAGGTAAATCAACTCGTATATATTTCCATTTAGCATTTCGAAGTAATCCAAGGCATAATTCCATATCCACCAAATAAATTATTTATAACAAATAAAAAAAAAAAGCAAAAAAAATCAGGCCAGGGGATGAATCCCCCTTTCTCCATTGCCCATTTTCCCTTGATCAACTAACACCCTTTCCTCCGCCCCCGTGTTCCCCCTTATCTTTCCATGGCTTCCCTTAAAAAATAAAAATACCCATCAAAATCAAATCTTTAGCCAAAAATTTGATTCTTAATTCAGCGGCCATGCGCCATCGGAAATCATCGGAGCTAAATAGACCAAGATCCGACATCCCTAAACAACCCGAATCCGACCCACCTCGTTATCGGGGTGTCCGTAAACGCCCATGGGGTAGATTCGCTGCAGAAATTAGAGATCCGGTTAAGAAAACCCGGGTATGGCTTGGTACTTTTGATACAGCTGAGGATGCTGCACGTGCCTACGATGATGCAGCACGTGCTCTTCGGGGATCTAAAGCCAAAACTAATTTCCCCGTTGTACCTGTAACAACAACAATACAGAATACTACCGGTGTTAGCCCGGGTCAATTTGAGCTTTTCCCCAGACCAGCTTGTAGCAGCATGAGCAGCACCTTGGAATCATCTAGTGGGCCCCGTGGTGCTGGATCGGGGCATCATAAGGTGGTGGGAGCAACCCGGTTGAAGATTCCTCGCCCCGTGTTGATTCCCACTCAAGATTGCAGGAGCGACTGTGATTCTTCGTCATCTGTTGTGGATGATCGTTGCGATGTTGATCAAACGTCGTCGCTTATGCAGAAACAGCCTCTGCCGTTTGATCTGAACTTGCCTCCTCCTTTGTCAGATGATGCTGCTGCTGATGATTTACATGTTACTGCGTTATGTCTCTAATTATATTGTTAAATCAATTTGATCATGATGGATTTAGTTTTCTTTGTGAAAGCTTGTTACTTTTTATGAAATTTTCGATCGGGAAAGAAATGATGTACGAGAAACAAAAAATTGTGTTTTAGATTATGTGTAGATTAGTGTACTTTGAGTCATGGCGATGCGATCTGTATTAAGAAAAGATCTGTATCTTGTATTTGTATCTGTACCACAAAAAAAAAAAAAACATTGGATTTGATCTTGAGTTATTCTATCTCTTGATCTTGTTTTCCTTGCTACATTTTCTTCCTCTTTTTTACCTTTTTTGTATAAAGAAAGTTGGAATTTATAATAAAAAGTTCTACTTGATTATCTCCATTGAGTCGATTCTGAGTTTTTATGGATTACAGTTAGTACGCTGGAGACATTCTTGTATTTGTATTTGTATGTGCTTGTGTGCGTCATCTTTTTGTAGTATCGCAGGGGTTATTCTTGATGCATCATTTATGAGATGTGCACACAGTTTTCATCATCAATAGAGGCAAATTAGGGGGTATCTGATGGCAGTGAAAATAGAGGAAGTAATAGCGGTAGTGGGAAAGTAGAGGAATTAGTAGTGGATATTTCAGGAATATTTAGTAACAAAGGAAGAAGTGATGTTTAATACCATCATACCATATGATTACTGCCCTTCATTTAAGTAGATAGGCTGAATGTTTTATATCAGTAAGTAGACCAACTACCATCCAATCAAAACTTGGAATTTAGTGAAGCAAAGAAATATTGCTGCCTGGATCTACAAAGGATTAAGCAAACCACTAAAGCGGATTTGGAGCACCATCCCTGCTTGCATATGCTGGAGTTTATGGAGGGAACTGAAAACCAGATGCTTCGAAGGGAAGATAGTGTATATCAATTTAAATACAAGTGTTTATGGCTTTTGGCTTTTTGGTGTTATCTACAGGATATTAAGGATGAAAATAGCATGTTAGATTTCATAGAATCCTTACAAGATTAGGGCTTTAACAGCAGATTTCCTTCTTTTTTGTTTTGTACAGAAGGACTACTGATAGTTGTACTACCTTAACACCAACTTGGTGCTAAGGTGCTTCTTTATTAAGATAGAACATACTTACCAGTTAAAAAAAAAACTGCTGCCTGAGAAAATACACAGGTGGAGAACTTGGAGGATAATAATGAGAAAGAAAAATCTTCCCTCATCCCAACCCCGGTAAGAGAAATGATTGTGGTAGAACAGAAGGTCTACGTTAAAGGCAATTGTACTAGCTCTATTGTCTCCCTTTGTTATCTCATATGTTGTCTTGTGATGGACCGCGCAACTGCCCAGCAATAGGATGACTCAATCTCTGACTGAATGAGTTGTGAGAATTACTTTCAGTAGGCCAAATCATCATCAAGATTGATTCAAGAGCAAGTGGTGATCTATCTCCAGATGTAGAGCTGGAAATTGTTCTTAAGGTAAGCTGTTAATTCTCAAAGTAAAATTAATATTCTTCTTGTCCACTTCTCATTGGTGTCTGTGTCTCAGTTCTTTCAAAAAAAAAAGTTTATTAGTATCCAAATGAGCCGTATAAATTTCTAATTTACATTATGTTTTCTGTTATTTAGTGTTCTGAGATGTCCTTTTTTTGTGTGTGTGTTGCCGACTTTTGTCGCTGTGTAAAGCTTCAGTATAACAAAACGCTGAACTAAAGGACAATTATTCAAGTGTCCCCTACAGAATGACTTGCCAAAGTTGTGACTTTAGTTTGAACAAGAATTTTATTCTTGAAACTTTTTCTTAGTTTTAAAGAGTTGAACAAGAATTCTTTTTGTTGATTTTCAAGTGGAAGTGGTGGATGTTAGTACCCCGACCGGTTTATGACTCTGTATAATATTTTGGTGTTCTTCTAAAAAACAACGTTTTGGTGGCTGTTACCTGCCTATGTTTTTCCCGAATGAAGGCTCAGAAATGATGTTTTTGATAGTAAAATGCTTTCTTACCAGGACAATTGATAAATTAAACTGCTACATGTCTGTGGGATAAGTTATTTGGAGTTTGACGGGACTTTTGTTGCTCCATCTTCACTTAGTGAGTCTTTTTGGGTGCACCCTCATAGGAAAGATCTTATGTGAGGGCCTTTGCTGGTGTTGCTATGTTGTGTGGTTAGATCAGAAAAAATAGAATGCTACGGCATCAGTTTCTTTTAGAACACCCATGGGTTGGTTAGAGTCGTTTTAGTTTTTATGGCGTTAAGGCTATAGGTCTCTTTCATTATATCCATCTCAAATGGCTCCAGGACTCTTTCCTTATAGTCCTTTTACTGATCTTCAACGTAATCGGGGAGCTCTATTTCTGTGATGAATTGTGCTGTTCTTTTTTCTTTTCTTGAATGTGCTTGTTTTTGTTATGTTTGGTTTTTTAATGCGAATGAACAATTCTCAATTTGAGCACACTTAGTGTTTCTCATCAAATAAAATGTACATTGGAGTCTTCCAAAAAGCTGAAGACATCCAGTGCTGACATTTTAAACATCTGCAAATGTCGAAGGTTAAATTGGTCCCCTAGTTTATTTCCTTTGGTTGTGCTTCCATCATTTAAAAGTCCAGTTTTCATTTTTCTTTTGGTTTTTTCTATTGACTGATGTCATTGTCAAATCCCTAATTTTACACAATTTGGAGATCTTTTCCCCCGTATTTTCGGGAGTGCGGAAAAGTACACAATTTGGAGATTAAGGTTTGATTCTATGCAGTAATGCAATATAGACAGGGGTTTCTACTGTTAATTTTTATTATCAGTAAACAAGAGTTAGTCTTGATATAATAAAACCAGACACCAAGACGGTGATTGTCATGTACAAAAGTGGGCAGTCTCTTACAACTAAAAACAAAAGAAAGGGAAAGCCTCTATACAAGAGATCATATTCCTGTAAAGAGCTAATAAGTTTCTACTGTTGCTTTTAGATCCTCTGCTCAACCCTCCGGTCTTTCCCTCTCCTCACTCTTTATGAACTAGTGTGATTGTCTTCATGCATCTTTCATAATATTTGCAAAAGTCATGAACGAGCAAAGGCGGAGTTGATCGTGTAGTCGCATTGATGTTTAACTGATTTTTCGAAGTAACTGTTTGAGAGACTTGAGGCTCTATGCAATTATTGATACAACTGGCTTTTAAATATATCTTACTTCGTCATAATGAAGAATGCAGGGATAGAATCAATCCTCCTCAGAAATAAATAAAGTTTAAAAAAATGAAGCACACTTGTATCCTGTATTCTCTGTTATGATTTGTTCCTGTCTCCAACTTAACCAAAATTGCTTCTTTATATATATATAAACACACTTTAAAAAGTTGGCATACTGTGATTGAAGGTCCACTGTTGAGCCACCTGATGTAGGACTATGATTCTCTAACAAGGATTACTAACATGGTTTGGCAGTCTGGTCCTTTATGCTTTGTTAGAAACCAAGAAGATTGTTTGGGACATGAATTTGCTCTCCTGTGTTAGAACACATTATGCATCTAATACAAGCAAGGACCTTATTTCCCTTGTCATCTTGTGCTGTTTTTGCATTGTGCATATGGTTATGTTTGCTCTTAGAGTGTCTTGTTCTCATGTCTGAATGGTGTCATTGGAAAAGATGATTTTATTGACTTCCGTTGATCACTGAATATGAGTTCATCTGATCTTTTGATCTCAAGAATTGGTAGATTAATGTGACAGTCTGGTGAATACTCAATAGGTATTCCTCTATGGTTTCTGTTGCTTTTCCTTTCAATGTTCATTTTACACTTGTTTTCTCGTCTTGATTATTTGATGTTTAATGGTTAAGCAACTTATCAAAATTTGACTGCAGTTCTGAAATAACTTCATGCTTGAAGTTAACCAGCATTCCTTTTATTGCACATGGTTCTGCTTGAGTTTGAACTAGTTGCAGGTGGAAGTCTGTTTTATTGAAGGTTGAAGCAGCTCATATGCTAGCTTTCTCACCACTGGCACTGCAATCAATTGTTGTTTGACAAAAGTTTCTGTGAAGTCTTTGGAGATTTATCGTTGGGAACATATTTATATCTGGATATAAAAAATTTATAATCCATATTGGCTTAGTTAATGATGCTTGTTTGACTACCATGATCGAGCACGGGCATGTTTAGTGGGGGTATTTTAATTTTCTGTCATTTCTTGCAGATCGTAAGAAACAAAGAGAAACATGGATGAGAATTGTTGCAGCCAATGGCATGCTAATGCCGATTGAGCCTATTTAATTCCCAACAGTGTTGAACTCGATTCAAGCGTTTTGTTTAAGTGGTAGGTTAGTTCGGATGAAAATATGCTTAATCCTTCTATACCATTTGTTTTATTTTTAAGTAAAGACCAGTCTTTGTTCTCACTACCGAAACAAATTGCAATGTTGAAAACAGTCTGTCTACGTGAGCTAAATGCGGCATACAACTCGTTGATCTTGTGAAACTATTGTTCATTAACTCTTCTTTTTCTTTAAAATTGTTTATTTGTTTTTACAAAGTCCATCCAAGCAAATGCGAAATCTCTTGGCTTTATCTCATGTTTTTCTTATCATCAGCGAATTGTTTACCGTTAATAACCCAATGTGAAACGACACATGGTTGCAAGTATAAGTTCTTTTGCTGTGCCATAGGATCTCAGTATTTGCTAATTGGGTATTTTGGGTTAGACATGAAGTGACTCTTGAATATGTTGAATCCCTTCACTGGTCAAAATTCACTCGAGTCTTCTTCGAATTAGCAAATAACAGTAACTTAAAAAATTGTGAATATTCATGAAAAGGACAAACGCACGATGGATAAATTTCATTTCTATATAGCCAAAAACTTGCAGTGTTTACAAATCAAGCGCCCCATTCAGGCCAACAATTCCTATACAAAAGTCAGTCCTAACTTCTACATGGTGTAGCTGGTAGAAGCAATACCCAAAATCCTATGCCCTTCAAAATAATGAGAATTTTAGCCTAATTACGTGCAGAAAACTGTCCAAAATGAGATCTTTTCCCTTGTTAGACGCCTAAAGTACGTTACTACTATAACTTAAGGCCTAGACAAAATTTGGAGCCATAGAGTGCTATACTACCAAGGATTTACAGCATATATGCAGTTAAAAACTTTACCAACTTCAACAGAAAAACATCGAGTCTCTCACATACTTGTGCAACCTGGGCAGTTCAGCGACTGTGGTAGGACCAATTGATCTTATGCTGCCGTATCCTGAAGAAGTTTCAGAGAGATCTTCGAACTGCATAAATTGTCCAACTTGTGCTGCAGCTAGGTGAGCATAACGCACAGGAGCCACTGCAGCGACAATGAATTAGGTGATCTGCTAGTTTCACTGATTCTATGATGTAAGATGATCGACAACAGTTTCACCATTGAATGCTAACATTTCAATTCTCCATAGGAATAGAATAGTAATGCATGGATAAGCAGAATTACCAATAGAGGTTGCAGCCGTGCTCCTTTGGTACCTGCAAAGATAGCAAAATACGTCACACAGAACTTGCAAAGTGAAGCATCAGTATAGATAGCAAATCAGACAGCTTACACATATGATAGTGAATGTATGAAGTTTTGGAGGACATCAGGTGAGAAACCAATCTCATCGAGCAATACATGATAATGTGCAGGCCGAGTTGTTCCCTGGTATAAAAATTTATAGACAGACTAGCTCAGCTCAATTTGTTTTAATTATCCTTGAACCGCTGAAGGAGATGAAATAATAAATTCCAAAGCACAGGTAATATATAAAGACACAAAAAATAACTAAGAACCTAGTAGAAAAGTCCTGCATGCCAGGTAAGTAGTACAGAATCAAGGAACCATATAAAAAGATGAGTAACTTACAATCATCCCTGCATGTGCGCACATGAAAAAGTCATAATTTCTAGGATGCACAATCTTTGTGTCTACAACGGTACCTGTGGGGAGAAACACAGTGTGTTTGAGAGAATACCTTAGCACAGATAACCTGAAGGCTGAAGTATAACAAAAGGCTTGCTCGAAAGTTGCAGACCTGGTGGACTTGATCATTTAAAAAAAAAAAAAAAAGTTACACACCTGGTGGAACATTTTTAGCTGCACTAGCTTGAAACAGTTTTGTATGATGATTCTTTTGAGCCACGATGAAGGTGAACTTAGGGACGTCATCCTCACCGAGATGCTTGTATGCCTACTTTTCAGAAAATGTGAGACCCAAAATTAAATATACTAGGAACTAATAGTATATAGAAGTCATATCCTAAGAGATGCCTCATATTATAGCGTTATAACTCCTCTATTACGGAATTAACTGCAAAAGTTTAGTGTAAGCTGTGGATATTCCTTTAATTGCTTTCGTAATGATAAAGGTTGAAATCAAACATCTATACAAGCAACAAAAAGATAACTATTTTATTAAGCTGTATTAAGTATGAGTGGACTGGAATGAAAGGCATAAAACATTTTCAGATAAACGCAGTACCTTGATCATTTGATCTAGCTCAAGATTCAGAACCTGATTAAACTGTGATTCGCTGACGCCATCTCTAACAAAGAAAATTGTTAAGCTGATTGCAAATGGCTAGCAATATGATATTAATGAATGATCATCATGTAATTGCAAACAGAAACTTGAAAGAGCACAGCTATAAAAGCCACAACCACATCGACCTCAAACTCAGGCAGAAGTGCAAAGTAGAATGATCTTCTAGCTTGATACCTTATATAATTGTCAGTTCCCCACTTCACTAACATAAATCATATCATTGAAGGACATAGTTGTACTGTTTTAATCTATCCCAGGTGAAGATAATTTGTGTTATCAGAAGGTTCTCAAGATTGACAATATACGAAGACGACATCTAAGAACACCGGTGTGCAACTTGCATCTTCTACGGATAGAAACTAGAAGGTTGTAGAATTGTTTTAGCATCTGGAAAGATTGGCTCCAACTTTAACCTTGTGATAATGAGCTTCTTGACAATCATTCCTGTGGCCAAGTCTTCTTTTAAATATGGTGTCCCCGTGTGCCAGCTTACCCGCACCTAGACTAGTCCACAAGGTTTTATATCTTCTCTTTAGATGAGGAAGTAAGCAGAGGTCCAGAAAACTCCATGTATATGTGGATTCAGGAAACAATAAGATGCATTTTTTTCATCTTGTTGCCCACAGTGCTCTGACATAACTGTTAGTTTCTTTTACAATAAAAAGGAAATGCCTGTAAGTATGCACATCTGGCACCAAAGCAAGCTAAAAGGATTTTATGTAGTCATATGAAAAAGCAACCTATATATCTAATTTCTCCAAATATAAAGCTAAATTTGGGGTCAAACCAATGAAATTTCAGTTTAAATTAGCAAGGTAATTGCTCATATGTGTAACAGCATCTAGTTTGACTTTAGCCATGTATATTGGATACCTGAAGACGATAATTTGAGCTGGCTTACGTTTACTTGTCCTATAAAAGTCCTTTAGCAGTTCTCTGCAGCACAAGTAATGTAAAAAATTTAAGTGCTTCTATACATAGTTTGTCATAGAAGACTTGAAACATCATCGGGTATAAAGATGCACCTCATGATTCCTTCATCTTCTCCATTTGGTAAAGGCTTGTATAAGGATCCTATAATTTCTACCTTTGGAGATTGACTCCGGACAACTGCCTTATACTTGGATATTGATGGCCAATATAAGGATCCCACAACCTGGAAGAACAATGATAATAAGGCAGAACAGATCAGTTGCAATGCACTTGACAGATGAAAACAGAAAATTTATAGGGAAGAAGAAGAACCGCAGCAATTGATGGGACATCTGATTGACCAGGAGATCCATGAGAGACGTCCATGCCCAGGATCATCGTTGGACTGTCCTTAATAAGCGCTAGATGAGAGGTACGTTCTATAGCCAACAACGAGTTGGTCCCTCCAAGCTATTAAACACAATGAAAAGAACTATCCTAATTAAGAATAACTGAAAACAGAAAAAAAACATCCATATTGTTGAACTCAGATTCAAGAGATTACCTTTGCATTAATTTTGAGAAGCACATTTGTTAGATATTGATCATTGATCTTTGATGGTGAGATGCATTGAGTAACAATTCCAAGGTCAGTCAAACTTTTTTTCTTCCAAGGTCCTTGACATTAATAAATGTATAAGTTAGTTTGGAATATTGAAGCCAAAGTAAGCAGGACCAACATAATAACTTACCATATAACGCTGAGTTTTTCCGTTCTGGCAAGACACAAAGGAGAAACTCAGGATGGCCAGGCAGTCTGTCTACTATCTCTTCGAACATCTTTTCTACTCGAACTACAGGACCCGCTCGCCTATACTGCGGATCTTCCTCAATCAGTGTATATGGGCGCTCAAAATGCTGATGGACAGGAAAAGAAAGAATTTTAACCCAGAATCCGTAGTAGCAGCAAATCACACGTTGAAAGGCGTAAATGTGCCACTACATACAATGCCTTTGCTCCTTCCACAATTAATAAGCTCCCTCGAAAGGTGACTTGTATCACAACGGGCAGAGAAGTTGACCACTGCCCAGCATTCAATTCGTACGGGGTCCGAGAGTTGCTACAAGAAAGGGAAAGAAAAGAAAAGGTAAGGTGAAGGTTGAAGATTAACCAGAAAAATGCAAAAAAATATTTTTTTTAAAAAAAATCATTACAGTCGGTGAAGTCTAACAGCAGAAACTCCTCATTTTCACAAACATCATCCTCAGATATCGAGTATAATGGGGATAAATTCATATATATCCATCCCTCCTTTCCTAGGTAGTCAGGTTTTCTAAAGTTTCATCCCCCAGGTAGTAACAAAATGATAGAGGGCAACAATTGACCACCGCTCCTTAGGTTCGCAGTTAACATGCCCCAGACAACAAGGTGATATTACGTGGTTAAATGTACCTTCTTATTAAAATTCCATCGACCGTCGCGAGGAAAGATCTCTTCATCATTACCAACCTTCAACTAGAGATTGCAAGAGCATTTAAGTCAGAAAAGAAACTTCAGAAAATTTAATGAACCCTGTTGTTAACAAATGTGTAGATACTACCTTCGGGGCCTCAAGGACCCTGCCATCAATTTGAATGAGATGCTTTTCGATTGAGATTCCACAAGCAGAAAGAAGGGGATCATCATCATAGCTGTAGTTCCTCACAGCCTGCCAAAAATTTAGTAAGGTACAGAACCGAAAACTAAAAAGATCAGTACAATCAAACCTGCAACAACTTACGTCTGTTATAACTTGCATTCGTTCTAGAGGCTTCTGCCTTGCTTTTTCAACTAAAGATGCCCTCTGCACCAATGTTAGTGCTTTTGTGTATCTTTGAAGCGAGACCAAATAACACAGCTGAAAATTCAGGATAGAAAACAAAATTTAGCTATGAGAAACTAGTTTAGTGACGTAGGATCCTATAACGTAAACAGAAACAACAATAACTCTGCACACCTCCAGAGGCAGATAGTTTAGCCGTTTCGGGTTACCGACATCCAGGCATGGCATATAAGCAGAAGACGAGAGTTCTATGTTACGGTGTTTAGTGAAATACTCATAAACAGTAATCTCTACGGTCTCTTCTCCATTATCTGGACCGCCGCCATGTTTCACTTTCATAGAAAATCTACAAAAGGAAAGTCAGTAAAATTAGATGTTACATCTCTTTGATAGTTAGTAGGAGTAACTGATATACACAAGACAAACGGTCACTCACAACTGTTGATTACAGGGTTTCTCACTCAAACCCTTGATCTTGAATTCCTTGTTGCTGTGTTTAGCTTTAATTCTCAGGTTCTTCAACATTCTTTTTGCCTAAGAAAAAAATTCGCAGTTAGCGAAACGTAAAGAGCTGAATGAAAGAAGTGCTCTAGCATGCAGTTAGATGATACTCACTTTTGCCCAGTCAATATAACGAGGCTCCTTTACATTCTGGTTAGCTAGCAAAAAATCAATTACTGGTCCAGGTGACAGGATCATAGTTGTAGACACATCTACAAACAAGAATTATGCATTATTAAGATTGAGAAAAAACATTGTAGTAAGACAGCTACACTGGGGAGTTTCCTGAGCTATACCCATGTTCAAGGTCAAGCCACCATGGGTTGGACGAAAGCTGGAATGGAACCCCCTACAACCCATTACACCCCCTCCAACATCACTGAAGTTCCTTGAGTCGTCATGAAAAAATGATTGTCTAACCAAGAGACATCCTCTGTGACAAACATGTATATCTGCATAAGTTTTGGCTTGGATGGAGATTGATGCCGCCAGAATAATTGGGGATTTACCTATTAGCAGCTTGTTGTCGCAATATAATGTCCAAAACCCTCAATGCATCTTGAACATTTTCTGGATCAGCTCCTTGAAGGGCAAGAGAAACGGACCTTAATGGTATTTTAGCTGCATAGTCCATCTCCACCCGGAAAGCCTTTGAGTGTCGAGAATGCTTTGACTTTTTACTGCAGTGATTGGGGCTTCCATGGTCTGAGGGGTTCTCAATAGCACTACAATCAAAATATAGCATAAGCTTAAGATAGAGAAGCTTTGAAGTAGCTGCAAGCCAATGAGTTGATCAAGGACATTATTACCTTGCACTAGACTCCTCAACAACCACCGTGAATTCCAGTCTGTTGCGTGGTAGAGGCCCCACTGTGTACAAACTCCTTTCACCATCATAAGCAAATTTCTTCCCGGAAAATTCAGAAGAGTATGTCTCGTGAAGTTTCTCTATAATTTTTCTTCTAACCCCCTTGATATTAACTTCCCTCTTTTCATCAGAAGTTATAGAAACCTGCATAGTGCAACATAGAAAATTTGATTCAGTGCCAAAGGAGCCTCAATCTAGATGACTGAAGACGGACACATTAATTGGTAATCATACACTGTAGTGATAAAATATTTCATCAGGACGTTTGACAGAGACTTTAAAGTGGTTTGTCTGCAAAGTAATCCCTTGTCCAGATGTTCCATACCCAGGCCTCGTCATTATAGTACGCTTGGGCTCATCAACTATCTCTGGCTCCATGTCTGATGTTATAACTGATGGTGCTGCTGGCAGAGCTGGCCTACAACCCTCTCCATCCTCAGCTCCTTCCATATTTCAAGTGAAATAGTAACCTAGGAGAATTTTAGCAATAAATGTCAAATGATGAAGGCTAACTGGAAACAGTCCTTTCTATGTAGTCTCTTCAATCTATCCCCTTATTAGTATATCATATGCACACGCAGCTACCAATAATTTAAGCCTGTTTCAGTTCTCGTCTGACAAGGACAATATTGATTACATCAATCAACCAGCTATACGAATAGAATTTATGGTCAAATAGCTCCTACATTATGAAGAAGAATTAGTCAATACATTATATTACAAGCAACATTTGAAACATCTAAGCTGAAATTTATGAATGGAACCAACAGAAGCAATACCGAGAAAGAAAGGCCAGCGTCAAGACTTTCAAAACAAGCACTAGAACCAATCCCAGCACTTCCAAATTCATAAGATATTTAGCACATATGCAATAAGCATTTGAAAAACTTCACTGAGGAGCTGAAAGCTTACTACTTTCCAACCTAAAAACATCAATACTATCAGGACATCAGGAAGAACATACAGTTGTGGAGAATGGTTTTTTTCCACAACTACACTTTGAACTATAACTTCATCATTTTCTTCCACTATCACTAACTACTAGAGTACTTAAAAATATGTCAAAACTGAATACTAAATCCAACTCTATGTCCAATCAAAAGACACATAAAATGGAACTTGTGGAATATGTATAAATACTTATTCTTTTAAAATATCTGCCCCTTCGGCTTTGGTCTAGCGGTAAGAGCTCATCAGGTAATGTGTGAGGGTATAGGTAGTCAATTGTTCGAACTCTACTGCAGAAAAGACCTGTGTATTTAAGTGGAGAAGTTAAAGTAAAAATGTCATAAGGCAACCTATTTGCTCTTGCATATTTTAATATTAGCCACTTTTTTAAAACTATTTGCAAGCACAGCCACTCATTTTAACCATGAGGGCTCAACTTATGTATTCAACTTCAAACTATGGTGTGAAGTTCACTCAATTTAGACGTTTGAAAACGAAACTCAAACCAAAAGTGTGAACAACTTCAAACCCTGAGGGGAAAAAAAGAAAACCATCAGATTTCAACTTCAAACCATAAAGGGCTGAAGTTAGCCTAACGTGGACTAAACTTCAATCTCAATTGTCCGAAGATAAGCAATTCTGGTCTGAAGTAGCCAGAGCTTGCAATGGCGCGACCAATGACTGGCTAAAACTGTAATAGGGCGGGCAAAATAGACTATTTGTGCACTCATCTCCGAGTTTCAAACCTTGCGCCACTGGCCGTCGGGTTTCCCCATTATTTAAAAAAACCTAGTTTAGAAACTTTGAACATTCAAAAAAAAAAAAAAAACAACAACAACAAACAACAAAAATGCCAAAATCGGAGAAACTTATGTGCATGTCGAAATAAATAGGCAAAATGGAGCAACAAATACATATAAAATTGATTAAAAAAAATCAAAACATTTCAGAGTATACAATGTACAACAATCCAAACAAAGCACAACTCTACAGCATTGTCACAAAAAGAATTATGTAAATAAAACAAGAGAATGTAGAAAAACAATAAGTAAAAAGTGAGAAATTTCACCGAATTGATTTTACTGTGTTAGGGTTTTTTCCGTTGAAAGGTGAAGAAGTAGAAGGAGCAGCGATGGAAGTTTCTAGAATCTTTTTTATGTTAGTCCACTCTATTGCTCTCACTATCAGTGTGTTTGGGGGAACGAACAATGGAGGGAAAACACCAATAGGCTTTCAGCTTAATTAATGCTTAAACCAAACTTTTTCTTTCTTTTTCTGCTTTGTTAGGGGGTTTTTTTAATACTTAATAAAAAGAAGAATTTTGTTCCTATATTATACAGTACTAGTAAAAGCTTATTTATGCTATGCGATCACAACCCTCCATTTTCATAAGATTTGGACTGTTTGGTTGATTTGGTTATTATTGTCATTAAGCTCCCCATTTTGGTAATTAAATTGGGGTTTCATAATATTTAGGATAATTACATTAAGAGACACACATCTCATAAAAATTACCAAAAAAGATATATGTTTTGTCCATTTACCTAACCTAGCACAAAATAGTAGCCCTCATTTTTTCTCTCTTCTCTTTCCCTCCTCCCCATTTTTTCTCTCTTCTCTTCCCCTTACAATATCACCGTCGCCGTCCCTACCCCACCCCTTCCACCGCTGCCTCACCTTCATTCCCTCTCCTCTAAGCCATTGTCGTCGTCGTTGCCGTCGTCACCGCCACCCCATCGCTGTTTCTTCTTCTTCTTCTTCTTTTTTTTTTTTTTTTTTTTGCTTTTTAAATAACAATGTCGATTTTTCGTTATATATTTATGTCAAAACTTCGGTGAGGGATTTGTTTATCATGTTTCTTGTTCTTTTTTCACATTTTTCATAAGTATCCGATGAGATCTACTAGTTTTTTGTTAAAAAATTTTTCTAATGTTTAGATCAAGTGTTTTTCTTGTATAATATTATACAAATCTTGTATATTTGTTAAGATTTTGTGTAGAAGCTGCCCAAAACACTGTATAAAATTATTTTTGCGAGTTTATACATTTTTATACAAGTTTATACACTTATGCGTATAAAAATGTATAAATTTGTATATGTGTGTATATACAGTGAATAAACATATTCTAAGCACTTCTGTAAAATTGTATAAAACTGTATATGCGTGTATGAACAATGAATAAAGTTGTATAAATTTCAGATTTATGCACTATTGATGGATGTTTGTATAAAATTTATATTTTTTGTATCTATTTTGTATTTTCCTTCTTGCATACACCTTTTTCTACATATTTACATGTATAATTTATTATTTTGATAGATTTAGGTGTATAAAATTATCAAAATATAATCATTTATACAAATCCACCGATAAAATAAGCAATCCGATGAGATCTGGTGAATTTTCAATTTTCCGGCCACCGTCGGTCGCCGCCGGCGGCAGGTCAGTAGCAGGGGAGGGTAGGGGGAGTGCTCCTAGGGGATTTAGTTCAAAGGGTTGTTATGTTATATAATTTAAAAATAAGGGGGTGTTATGTTATGTAAGTTAAAAATAAATGGGTGCTATGAATGAAATATGACCCTCATTTATAATTTTGGGTAGTGGGCTGCCTATTTCTGAAAATTTTTCTTCATATTTTGGCCCCACCTTTTAACACTCCGTTTGGATGGTTGTTACTTGCTACCATTGTTTCATAATGTAGTATATTCTATTATATCGTATCGATACATGTATGTATACAATAACTAATAATTTAGCTAAGATATCATTATGTGCTATTAATATTAGATTTATCAACAATTAATTATAAATTCATTTTTAAGGAAACTATATTTTCCTAATTTACCGCAAGTAATGCCTTATACATATTAAATGCATTCATGCAACTTCAATTGAAATCATTAAAGAAATAAATAATAATATAAACAATAAAATAAGTCCATAGCTTTCACCATCCTACGAAGTGTAAGTAATTATGAAGAATAGTCAATGGAGTGAAGTTACTTGCAAAAGAGAACATACTTCTCAAAAAAAAAAAAAAAAAATTGACGTTTTTATGTTCATTCATCACGCCTACCTTCCTTTCTCTTAATCCAAAACGAAAATGTCCTACAACTCCCCATTCATTATGCCTACCTTTCTTTCTCTTAATCCAGACAAAATGCCCCACAACTCCCGTCTTCTCCTTCCACCTTTGGCACCCCGTTCTCCCTCCTTCCCAAATTTGTAATTGATATTTTTGTGTTTTTCAGCTATTGTTGTATTGGGTTAAATCCGTCGTCACCAAAATTGGTGACTAAGCATCCACGTAGGACGACATGTAGACGACACATGGCTGTGAATGGGCATAAAGGCAATGGATAAGATCGAAGATGGACAGTTACAACGGACAGATGAACAGTCGCCACGGCCAGAAAAGTCGCGGCTCATCAATCAAGGCAGTTCAAAATAGGAATCTTATCCACAGACAACGCAACTGCTCGACTAAGGAGTTACAACTGCTTGTGAACGGACACATAGCTACCTATATATTGTAATCTAAGTCACAAGCATTGGATCGAATGCTTCTCTGAACCTACACTTGTATTCAAACTGTTTATTAGCATTCAATTCTTTATCTCCAGCGAATATTTATTACTACTGAATCGAAAGATCTCTTTTACTGTTCCATTGACTGAATATCATAAAGAGTACGAGGAAGGGAATTTAATCAAGTCTAAACGACCTGAGCACGGTTCCTTTTTTGTTTGAATATTCATTTATTATATCGCATTGATTGCATCTTTATTCATTCGCATTTATTACTGTCATTTATATCTTTTCATAAAGAGCATTTAATCTCGATTATTGACCGTAACTCCGCTCTATAAATTTAATTGTAAATTAACCTAATAAAACGAAATTACGGTTAAACAATTTGGCGACCACAGTGGGAGCCGGTCAATAACTTCCGTAGGTTAATCGCTCGTCGTATTTTACTCTTTATTCGTTTTCTCTTCGCTCGCTGGTTCTCCCCGTTTTCTTTTTGTCAAAATGGCAGATAACAACTCGCACAACAACGCTCCCATTGAAGGGCAACAAGACCTCAACGCTGCGGAGCAGGTAAACCAGAATTTGGCCGGGGACGAGCAGCAAGATGTTCCCCTTGCAGACGACGACGTGATCCCCATTGCAGAGGACGAGAATGTGCTCCCAGCGGAACAGGAGAACGAGCACAGTCAGCAAGGTAGCAGAAATAGCCGCCATCCTGGCCGAGGAAACGTCGACCAGGGGGCTGGAGGATCTAGAAGACCCAATGGCCCTGGGAATTCGAGGAACTCTCAAGACGCTATCCTTGAATTCATACGGCAACAGGCTGAGATCAACAGGCAAATACGGGAAGCTATCGACAGCCTGCGAGGACAGAACCTGCCAAACACGGGAAATCCACCCATGGGACGTCCAAGGGATGCTTCACCATCTCATGCCTCGAGGCGCGCTGATAATCAGAATGCAGGATCAGCGGTGCCAACAGAGATGAGCGAAGTCATGGAGGCCCTCACCAAGCAGTTCAAAGAAAGTCAGGAGGCCCTGCAGCGCTCTCTTCATGAGAGGATTGACCAGATCCCTGGCGCACCACCCACTTTGAAGAAAGTTGACGTTCAACGGTATACTCAAAGGCCCTAGAAGAAAGAAGCAGCACCAAAGGCCATCCCCAAAACATTCAAAATGCCAAACATACCAAGATACCGGGGAACAACTGACCCCAATGATCACTTGATGATGTTTAGCAATTTCATAAAGGCAAGCGATCTCACCGACGAGGAGATCAAATCAGTGCAATTGAAGAAGTTCGTGGAAACCTTAGCGGACGGCGCTCTACGGTGGTATTCAATGCTGCCACCAAATTCAATAGGATCTTTTGCCGAGATGGCGGAGTTATTCGTCAAAGCACACACAGGCGCTCAGAAAACAGAAACAAGAGTTGAGGATATCTTTGAAATCAAGCAACTGCCTGGGGAGTCTCTCCGGAAGTATGTGGATCGCTTTCAGCGTGAGCGTATGTTGCTACCCAAGGTTCCAGATCGATGGGCGGCTATTGCATTCACCAACAGCCTGGACGTCAAGAGTTCTGAGGCAACCAGGCGACTGTACGAATCCCTGCGAGAATACCCTGCGGCGAGCTGGTCGGATGTCTACAACCGTTATAATTCAAAGGTACGTATAGACGAAGATAAATTGATTGGCACATGTACCCGAGGACGGAGCCAAACTCGCACCAATGGCGCTGGGGGAAAGATCGAGACGGATAGGCCAGATGCACGGCACGAACCATATCCCAGCCGGTCACGCAACAACTCAAACGGACGCGGTCGCAACAACAAAGGCCTGGCAAGGAGCAACGATTCCACCTCAACTTTTAGTGGGATTCCAACTCTGCCCGTCTTCAGCATCGGAGCAGTCGAACTCGTAGCAGTGCTCGAGGAGATGAGCGAAAAGGTCAAATGGCCTAAGGATATGAAGGGCGACCCCAGCAAACGCAACAAAAACCTATGGTGCGAATTCCATCGCGATCACGGCCACACAACGGACGACTGCAAGGCTCTAAGGTACGAAGTTGCTAACTTGTTGAAACAGGGCTATCTCAAGGAGTACTTGACAGAAAAAGGGAAGCAGACTCACGCGAAGGCCCAGCAAAACAAATCAGGACCTCCCCGAGTATCTTCTCCAAAAATGACAGTCAACGTCATCTCTGGTGGAATTGAGGTCGATGCAGTCACATACACAGCAAAGAAGTATGCCAAAGTCTCTATTACGAAGACCAAACGACCGCGACTTGAGGATACGATGACTTTTGAAGAAGCAGATGCAGATGGCTTGCAATTTCCTCACATGGACGCTTTAGTGATAACGCTGCGAGTGGAAGAGTTCGACGTCAAGAGAGTGCTCATTGATCCAGGCAGTTCAGCAAACATCATATTATCTCGGGTCGTGCAGCAGTTGAAGCTATACGATGGGATTGTACCAATTTCTCGCGTTCTCTCAGGATTTAACAATTCCAGCGAGAAAACGTTGGGAGAAATTACACTGACGCCCTTGGTCGAAGGCGTCATGAGACGAACAACGTTTCATGTCATTGATGGAGACATGGCCTACAACATAATCCTTGGGAGGCCATGGATACACGACATGCAGGCAGTCCCGTCAACCTATCATCAAGTGATGAAATTCCCTTCAGAGTGGGGAATACGAGAAGTTCGGGGGGAGCAGCGTTGCGCTAGAGATTGCTACTCAGTCGCAGTCAAGCTCCCCGAGGAAGCAAAATAGCAATTAAAGAACCCGGGATCGGAATCAAGCAACGAAACATCAAACTACCAAATCCCGGAATTCATATCAAAATTGGATGCACGAGAAGAGTACGCGCCAACCATTGAAGCTCTGGAACCAGAAGAAATTTTCGACAACATGCCTGAAAGGAAGGTATATTTGGGAGCAGAGCTGAACAAAGACTTACGGAAAGATATCTTGCACTTCCTCAAGGAGCGGCACACCACCTTTGCGTGGTCACATGAAGACATGATAGGAATCTCCCCGAAGATTATCTCTCATAAGTTGAATGTGGATCCATACTACCGCCCAGTGAAGCAAAAGAAACGCCAGCAAGGAGCATTCAGGAACCAGATCATAAACGACGAAGTTGACCGTTTGCTCAAGATTGGCTCCGTCCGAGAAGTCAAGTATCCAGATTGGTTGGCCAACGTGGTCGTAGTGGCAAAGAAAAACGGCAAGTGGAGGGTCTGCATCGACTTCACTGATCTGAACAAAGCCTGCCCGAAAGACTCTTATCCACTACCTCAGATTGACCAACTAATCGACGCGACGGCCGGGCACGAAGTGCTTACATTCCTCGATGCATATTCAGGCTATAACCAAATCTTGATGAATCCCGACGACCAGGAGAAAACTTCCTTCATTACTTGCCGAGGTACGTATTGCTACAAAGTAATGCCTTTTGGACTTAAAAATGCAGGTGCAACTTACCAACGGTTAGTCAACCGGATGTTTCACGACCACATTGGCAAAACCATGGAGGTTTACATCGACGACATGCTGATCAAATCCAAACGGGAAGAGGATCACTTGGCTCATTTGGAGGAAGCCTTTCAAATCCTTGATCAATACAACATGAAACTCAACCCGGAGAAATGCGCATTTGGAGTGGGTTCGGGGAAATTCCTTGGTTTCATCATTTCCCAGCGAGGGATCGAGGTGAACCCCGCCCAGATAAAAGCGATAGAGGCCATCCCCGACGTACTTCATAACAGAAAAGATGCAATGCGGCTAACCGGGAGAGTAGCAGCGCTGAGGAGATTCATCTCTCGCTCGTCTGATCGCTGCAAAAGCTTCTTCGACGTGCTGAAACAGAACAAGGAGTTCGAATGGACCCCTGAATGTCAGCAAGCACTTAAGGATTTGAAGCAGTACTTGTCAAGCCCGCCTTTACTTTCAACGCCACAACCAGGTGAACAACTATTGCTCTACCTGGCCGTGTCTGAGTCAGCGGTAAGTGCAGTTTTGGTTCGAGAAGACAAAGGTAAGCAACTACCAATTTATTACATTAGTAAATCTTTATTAGACGCTGAAACCCGCTATCAACCTTTGGAGAAGCTAGCACTGGCATTGGTAATCGCTGCCCGTAAATTAAGACCTTACTTTCAAAGTCACTCAATAGCTGTGGTTACTACCTTCCCCTTACGTAGTATCTTGCACAAACCTAAATTCTCGGGCAGGCTAGTAAAATGGGCAGTAGAATTAAGTGAATTTGATATATCTTATCAACCCCGGGTAGCCATAAAGTCTCAGGCTCTAGCAGATTTTATCGCAGATTTTAGCGCCACCATGTACCCTGATGCTCAGCGTGAGGCGGTTCTTTTCGCCGGATCCGAGTCGGGGACTTGGACCTTGCACACCGATGGGTCCTCGAGCGTGAAAGGGTCAGGGCTAGGCTTAGTCCTCACCACTCCCTCGGGTGAGACCATTAGACATGCCATAAAATGTCCCTTTATTACTAATAATGAGGCCGAATATGAGGCCGTAATTGCAGGATTGAAACTGGCTCGAGATTATGGAGCAGACAGGATTCATCTTAAGAATGATTCCGCCCTGGTCGTCAACCAGATAACTGGAGGTTTCGTTGCAAGGGAGTCTCGTATGCAAAGGTATCTTGCCCGAGTTACTGGTTTGCTGGCACAATTCAACAATTGGAAAGCCACACAGATCCCGCGAGAGGAGAATCATGAAGCCGATGCCTTGGCCAATTTGGGTTCAGTCGCAGAGATTGGAGCAGCAGGTTCGGTGGCCATAGCTCATCTCCTGTGTACAACAATCGATAAAGACGCAATGGAGGTCAACACGACCAATCTAACTTGGGATTGGAGGAATGAGATAATCAATTACATACTGCATGGAACCCTGCCATCGGCCGTTAAGGCTGCTCGAAAGCTGAGGATAAAGGCTGCCAGATATACAATTATAGATGGCACCCTCTATCAAAAGACTTTTGCAGGTCCACTCGCCAAATGTCTAGGCCCCAGCCAAACAGAGTATGTGATGAGGGAAGTTCATGAAGGATGCTGTGGAAATCACTTGGGAGGAAAGGCGCTTGCGCGAAAACTTATACGAGCAGGCTATTATTGGGACAAAATGGAGAAAGATACTAACGAGTTTGTCAAAAAATGCGATAAGTGCCAAAGGTTTGCACATCTCCTCCATCAACCGGCGGAGCCCTTACATTCAATCATCTCCCCGTGGCCGTTTATGAAGTGGGGAATGGACATCGTTGGGCCACTACCCACTGCACCCAGAGGGGTACGTTTCTTGTTAATGATTACTGATTATTTTACAAAGTGGGTTGAAGCTGCAACATATTCAAAGATACGTCAGGCGGAAGTAGTTGATTTCCTGTGGCGTTATGTCATTTGTCGATTCGGAGCACCCAAAGAGATTGTCATGGATAACGGTCCCCAATTCGTTGGTCAGAAGGTCACAAAGTTCCTTGAAGATCTGCATATTAAAAGGATTACTTCCTCCCCGTATCACCCAATGGCAAACGGGCAGGCGGAATCGACCAACAAGATAATAGTGGATTCACTCAAGAAGCGTCTCGAGCAGGCCAAAGGGTGTTGGGTGGAAGAACTCCCCGGGGTTCTTTGGGCATATAGAACAACCACAAAAATGAGCACCGGGGAGACGCCCTATTCTTTAGTATATGGTTCTGATGCACTGATTCCAGTCGAAATTGGCGAGCCAAGCCTACGATATGCCCATGCAACTGTAGAATCTAATTCAGTCAACCTCTCCGAGGAATTGGAATTTCTAGAAGAACGCAGGGAATTAGCACTGATACGAGTAGTGGCTCAGAAAGAAAGGGTAGAGCAATATTTTAATCGGGGACTGAGGCTACGTAACTTCAAAGTCGGGGACTTTGTATTGCGTAGGGTCTCCCAGAATACGCAAGAGGCAAACGTCGGCAAACTTGGTCCGAACTGGGAGGGTCCCTACAAGGTGGTTGCATCAGCTGGTAAGGGTTCATACCGTTTGGCACGACCAGATGGATCGCTTCTACCCAGCAGTTGGAACGTGACTCACTTGAAGAGGTACTACTTCTAAGTGGTACATGGGTTAGTGTTTCTATCCATTTTACGTTGCTCACATGCCTTCGTTCTCTTTTAAGTTGCTCTGTTTTCTTATCTTTGTCTAAATGGTACTAACGGTCTTCAAAAGGCCAGATCCGTTTAGCTCAACTGGTAGAGCTCGAAGTCCTCGTGCTTCGCGGCTGTGGGTTCAAATCCCGCAACGGACACACTCCTCTTTTGGTTATATGTGTTCTCAGATTCAGCGCTTCACCCATTGTCTTTTCATGTCTGAAATTACGAAATTTCAACATAAAAACAGGGGGTGGCGAGGGCCCCAGTAGGCCAAAGTCCCGGCTAACATAGGTGATCTTCGAGCAGAGCAAGGTCATTCGCTAAAAGCACGGCTAAGCAAAATCAAGTAAGTTCAATAGAACTATTTAACTTGTGCTATATTATTTTCTACATTTTGCGGCCAGTATCCGCTCAAGTCCCACAACTTTACGACCAGACAATCTTGTGTTCTGATTTACGACCAAACAATCCTACGTTCTGGTCATTGGGTTACTTGTCCTTTTCAATAGAAATAACAGGGCAGCCTTAACCAAACCAATTTTTTTCTGCGAAAACTTTCAACTGTCAAGTATGATAAGCAAAGTTTATCGCAAAACCATCTTACACGGTCAAATTTCAGTCAGCCTAAACGACCTGGTTTCGTTCAGCCCAGAGAGCCTGACTTCAGTCATCTTAACTAAGGGTAGCTTAACCTGGTTACGATCTGCGCAGATTAACACCAAAAAGGGGAACTCAGACACTAAGATTTGAAACATAATCTTGACCTCTGAAAACCTCACTAAGCAGTAAGCAACAACAGCATTCATATAAGTGAGACTTGAAAGACTAAAAATGGTCGTCAAGCCTCAACCAGTCAGACAAAAGAGGAAAACAGCCAAAATATACATTCATTCATAAAGATAATAAATATTCGGAGTTAACAACATCCAACAAATTTACAAGAAGGACTAGACAGGGCATCAATCGTCATGTTGACCAGGATCCCGACCTGATGCACTAGCTCCATCAGTCGGATCCCCACCCAAATCTTCATCTTCTTCATCTTCATTGTCCTCGCTGCCTTCATCGTCCCCTTCGACATCATCGTCATCAGCTCCCACTTCCATGCCCAGGACTTGCTTGACACTGATGATGGCTGCTATGGTCTGATCGAGGACTAAGTCGACGTTGATCTGGCCGCACTGCATTTGGATAAGCAATTTCTTTTTGGCCTCAAGAGCTTCTAGTTTGGAGTCGATCGTATAACGATCCCGCAAATTTGCCAACTCCTTCGTCAGTAGCTCCTGAACCTTTGCAGATTCCGCAGCCCGATTTCTGGCCTCTTGTAGTTCTCCTCGAGCAGCTTGAAATTCAGCTTCAGCTTTGTTCATGTTCCTCAACATCAGGTCGGAAGCGTCGCGGATACTCTCCAGAGTAACTTCCTTCATATTGAGCTCATGGGCAAGTTGGGAAATCTGACGACCTTGCTCGTCCATCTTCGCTTTCAGATCTTCAAAGGACAACGCAAACCTGTCCCTCTCATCTAGAAGACGGTCCCTCTCCTCGAGGAGTGTGCTTATCTTGTCGTTAGCTTCAGCATTGGATTTCTCCAACCTATTTATCTTGTCCTCAAAGAAGCCACGTCTCCCCTCCAGGACTCGCTTCTCCCCGATCAAAGCCTGTTTTTCCTCTTCTAAGGCCTGATTGTCCCGAAGAGCCTTCAGAAGATCTTTCTTAAGGCCCAGAACTTGATCCTGATTGTTCAGCCTGGAACGGAACATGACCTCGGCAGCCATCATGCTTGCCTGGCAACAAGTAAAAAAATACTTCAGTAATTAGAACTAAGGTACCAGTAAAAGTGAAGGAGTAAAGGGAGAAACATTACCCGAGCAGTATCTTCAGCTATTGCATAAGCCAGCTGCTCGTCACTCATACTGCGCATGTTCCATTCCTCGCGGGGACCAATCAGGTTGGACATCACTTTGACTAGATGACCAGGCTTCGTCAAAAAGTCCGTGTCTGGGGAAATGGAAAAGTCACACTCCCTCATGCACGGCCTGGGCTCCCTCGCTTGCTCAGAGGGATATTGGGGACCAAATTTGTGGCGTATGCCCTTGACAGAATATGCCCCAACCTTCCCTCCTAAAGATACCCGCCTGGTAAGCCTAGTGCGAGAAATCTCGACATCACCTGCCTCGCCGGGGCCCAGGGTGTCACACTCCTGCAGATAAACTGGCGCCACTCCATCGCCAGCCAAGTTCATCATATCTTTATGATGAAAGACCTGAGGTTCATCCTCCCCCTCAGCTTTCCTCTCCTCACCTTCCTCCTTATCCTCCTCCCTCACCGGCTCTTTACCAGGCCGCCTATGGCCGACTTGCTCAGACACGCCCTACTGGCCATCGACCTGTACAGGCTCACCCAATTCTGGGCCTTCAGGGAAAAAGGTAAAGTCTTCACGCACTCCCTCTTCCCCTACCTCCCCAAGCCTATCTCCTCTTCCACCACTCACTCGGGGACTCTCCTCGAAAGCGTAAGAAGAAGTCCCTACATCCTTCTTCTTATCGCCTCGAAGAGATGCCCTCTTCCTCCAGGTCAAGCTCACATTGGGAGCCTCTGAATCTGAGGTATCAAGAATTATAGGCTCAGCAGATTCAGGGGCAGCCGCCGAGCTTCTAACGCTCTCTTGCCCAGACTTGGGCGTATCAACAGCAGCAGCATTGACTTCAACTGTCTTTTCGGAGGGCTGAGGAGTCTTACGGGCCGACCTCGTTCTCTTCTTAGGCCTGCTCTTTTCCGAGTCAGATTTCTTTCTCTTTAGACTCGCGAGGACCTCCTCACCACCCTCCCTAGCCTTGATAGCTGCAGCAGTCTGAAGAATAGCAGCCGCCTCCTCGTTGACCTCAGCCACAGGATCAACAACCACCTCCTCAGGAGGAGGAGCAGGAAAATAACTACCACCAGTACCTAGACCTGAGAATAGAAGCATATCAATACCGTAATAAGCTCTGCATAAGTTAGCAGAAATTCAAGTAATCAGCTTACCATGGGTGCTGGGGTTAGACAAATGCTTCAAGGAAGCATAGTGAGGCCATTGCCTCTGCTCGTGAGTGAACTCTATCAGAATTGGTTCAACCCAAGCAGACAATTCTTCCTCGGTAATCAGACCATCATAGGGAATCTTGTCAGCTAACCAACAAAGAATGGAAATTAGAAAGTGCAGATACATAATCCAGAGAATATTCAGTACAAAGACTCGGGGACTTACAAGTTTTGTTCCACGCCTCGCGGAGACTAGTTTTTTCGCCGCGTGTGAGGAGTCTAGACTGCACATAAACATACCGGTGCATCCAACCCCTATCCCCCGAATCTTCAGATTTGCTCACTAGAGCTTTTCTTCCCCTCATGCGGGCATTAATATACCCATCTCTAGCAACCTGAAGGCTATACAAAGCGATAAAATGCTTAAATTCAAAATCCTGCTCAGTCTCGTCGGCGAACCACTGTAGCAGGGAAATAATCCTATAAATGCTTGGACACAACTGCCCCGGGCAGATAAGATAGTATTTACAGATATCTTCTATAACAGGGTGCAATGGGAACGTATGACCTATCGTGAATGGATACGTAGATATGGCTGTCCATCCGGGCCTCGCTGAAGTGATATTTTCCGTTGGAAGGGGGCAAGAAACCATAACATCATCATCCCATCCGCAATCTGTCCTAACCTTAGGCAAAAGGTCAGGAGTGATTGAACTCTTAAAACGGCTTGAAGGCCACGACCTTATATTGCCATAATGACTGGACGAGCTGATTGAACAGTCATTTTCAAGATTTCCCCAAATTTTTGGGATTACATCGGCAACTGAAGTTGGAGAACTCGTAGGTTGACCAGCCGCTGCCGAAGAAGTACTAGCTGCAGCATCCATATTCAAACTCCTCTTGGCTTTTGGAGACATTTGGATTAGAAGACTGGAAGAATTTGTCGCGTTTCAAATTTTTTGGAAAGTTGTTTGGAGCTTTGAAGGTTGGTATGAAAGTTGGAATGAAATAAAGAGATTTTCAGCTGGTAGAAATCGTATTTATAGGGTTCGCAAAATCCACACGTGGCGGACATCCGCACAAAAGATGAATCGATCCAGCCGTTGAAGAAAATAATGAAATAAAATCGGAGCGACGGTTTCTTGCCTTGGGACGTGCAAGACGTGAGTAGGCGCAGTACAATCATCACACCTGCAGTCTCGGAACGCGCAACAGTCACTTCTTCAGTAAAAAGTGGAATGGAGTTGACAACTTGCACGTTTTGTCTTTAGCGGAGCATTTAATGCTCATACTGATAAAACGTCACTCAATCAAAAGCCTATGAAGGGTCCAACGGGCAGCATCCAAACACGAATACAAGGATTCAAATATGTCACTTGGGATAAATTCCAAAAAGTTCTTTCCCGCCCAAAACTCGCTTTCCACTCCTCGACCAGATTCTCTGCTCGAGTAGTGCGGGGACTATCTGTATTGGGTTAAATCCGTCGTCACCAAAATTGGTGACTAAGCATCCACGTAGGACGACATGTAGACGACACATGGCTGTGAATGGGCATAAAGGCAATGGATAAGATCGAAGATGGACAGTTACAACGGACAGATGAACAGTCGCCACGGCCAGAAAAGTCGCGGCTCATCAATCAAGGCAGTTCAAAATAGGAATCTTATTCACAGACAACGCAACTGCTCGACTAAGGAGTTACAACTGCTTGTGAACGGACACATAGCTACCTATATATTGTAATCTAAGTCACAAGCATTGGATCGAATGCTTCTCTGAACCTACACTTGTATTCAAACTGTTTATTAGCATTCAATTCTTTATCTCCAGCGAATATTTATTACTACTGAATCGAAAGATCTCTTTTACTGTTCCATTGACTGAATATTATAAAGAGTACGAGGAAGGGAATTTAATCAAGTCTAAACGGCCTGAGCACGGTTCCTTTTTTGTTTGAATATTCATTTATTATATCGCATTGATTGCATCTTTATTCCTTCGCATTTATTACTGTCATTTATATCTTTCCATAAAGAGCATTTAATCTCGATTATTGACCGTGACTCCGCTCTATAAATTTAATTGTAAATTAACCTAATAAAACGAAATTACGGTTAAACAACTGTGTTTTTGCTATTATTGATTTGAGTGTTTGGCTATTTAATCACTATATATTTGGCTGTTTTAATTCTTGCCCTTTGGTACCAAAACTAGATCGAAACAGTAGTTTTGGGATGGGGATTGTGGTTAACAAGGAATTAAGAATATGTGTTGTTGCAGTTACCCCCGAGTTAACGGGTTTGAACACCAAAAAAGGGATAACCTTATTTGGACACATCATTATTTAGGTTTAATGCAACACACCTAATATCAAAAGGGTTAATGTGTGTTAGGCTTGGTAGCTATCGAAATGAGCTATTCGGGTAAAGCAACTTGAGTGTCATAGTGTGCGTCTAAAGCTTAATTGGTTGGGATTCTTTGCATTAAATTAATTAATACTCGGTCGATTTGCATTCTCTATGCTCTACTAGCTTGCATTCCATTAGTGTAATATCATTCTATCAAATCTTTACCCCCGTTTGGCTTAGTCCAAGAGGTTTAGTTTCTCCACTACCTTAATCACATTGTTCCTTCTTAATTCAACCACGACTCCTAGTTGGGCAAATTCTATTGGGATGATCGTTTCATTACTCTTTGAGAGGTGTTTTGTGAGTTGTAACATATAGGCACCGTTGTCGGAAAATAATTGGTGTATTAGAGTAGTTTGAGGAGTTGAATTAGTTGGCTTTGACCCAAACCTTGTGAATATTTGTCTTTTGAACTGTGAATATTTATTTGTGCTGTGTTTACTTGTGTTAAGTAGTGCAGTCTTGTGTTAGTTGTCTTACAATAGCATCTTGGCTCCAAAATTGGTCAATTTTTCGAAATTCATGTGTTAATGATCCATGTCCTTATTGTGGAAGATCTTACTATTTCTCAAATTGTGAAATTATTTCGTCGAACGAGTTATTTTTCAAATTGTGAAATTATTTCGTCGAACGAGTTATGCGCGCTTTCTCAATCATTTGTATTGAACATATGTCATGTATGTGGTGGTCAAAATGGTCATTGGGATGGTTATCCTAATATTTTTATTTATCTCCTAATAATTATTATAATGATGCTTGTGAGTTTGATAGGTCTAATGAGGTAAATGATAGGGAAAATAGCACTACATAACCATGTAACCCCCTTTATATATTTTTTAAACTTTTTTCTTTCTCTCAAGATAACCCTAAATAAATAACCCACCACACTCCCTAACTTGTTGTAACCACTCACTTTCTATGGTTTTATAGTTTTTCCCTTCTTCTTCTTCTTCTTCTTCTTCTTCTTCTCATTGGTGTCGTCCACCTCCCTCCGGACACCACCGCGTCAAAATTCCTCCAGCCACTGATCGCTCCTCCGACAATTGCATGTGAAAGAAGTGCCAGAGCAACTATTTTTCTGATGAAGCAGCCAACTAATTAAGATCTGCATGACGTCATTTTTCCAGCAATGGTTGACGTCACTGTCCCGGCGAACAGCTCCGGCCACTGCTTATTCTTCTTTATTTTTGTTTCCTATTTTTGGTAGATACTATTATTGTAAATGTATACACAATCTATTCTATTAAAATGTGTATACACTCCAAAAATATGTGTGTGCATAAAATATACTCCCTCTGTCCCATTTTGTTTGTCATACTTTCCTTATTTGTCCGTCCCAAAAAGATTGTCATATTTCTAAATTTGGTAATAATTCAACTCTAAAGTTACTTTTTGATTCATTTATAGCCACACAAATATTCATGGCTTATTTTAGACCACAAGTTTCAAAAGTCTTCCTTACTTTATTAAACTTTGTGCCAAGTCAAACTACGACAAACAAATTGGGACGGAGTGAGTAACAAAAAAAAGTAAGTGCATATATTGTGTATAACTGATAAATCTGACCGTATACACCATAAATTAGGTGTAAACACTATGTACACGTAAGGAGACCATTTGTATACACTATGTTATTGTTTATACATATTGTGTATTAGTTTTGTGTATACATGTTATAAAAAATAAGGGCTATTCAAAAGTAATGGGAGGGGAGTTGACTGGTTGTTTTGGTAATTATCCCTAAATGATATGGAACATGAGCCCGAATGGCATGGAGTTCAAAAATTCAAGAAAAGATGGACCTATCCACTTCACTAGAATGTTCTTAAAATGACTAATGTGAATATAGGTTGCAATGGATACTTGAACACCATAGTGATAAGGTCAAAGCCATAAAAAATATAAAGGAGATGGTCCACCAAAATGACTTAGCAATTCAGAACTTGGAGGTACAATTGAAGCAAATGGTTGAAGTTTTTAATGATCAACAAACTAAGGATATGGCGAAATTCAAAGAGGGGCCTTACATGGAAGATGAGCTTGAATTCCTAGAAAAAAGTTGGAAGGGGATGGAATTCTTGAAGAAGGTGAGGTTTTGGGCCAAACTTGGCTACAAGAGAAAGTTCAAAGAATGAACGTTCAACACAGGAAAAAAGGGCTATGCATCAACACAGGAAAAAGTGGGTAGCCAATCAGAACTTTTCACTAGGGTGGCTATGCATAAAAAAATCAGACTTTTCCTCCTTAAATCCTAGAGATAATTTTGGAAAAGCCTTGCATTATTATACGGGCCTATAAATAGAAATAAAAGTCGACATATTTTCATATCTTTGGCTTACATCTCTGCACTTTAATGAGAAATTCTTTCCCCATTTCTTATTTCTTTAATTAATTATATTGCTAGATTTGGTTAGTTGTTGTTGTGTTGAGACTATAAACATGTTTAGTTGATAGATTTGTGGAGCTAGGGCTTGTAATTGATATATTTGCGCTTTGGAGCTATTATATGCTATTACTGATTTAGGTGTTTGGCTATTCAAATACTACATGCTTCAATTCTTAAGAATTTATAGTTACAAATACTAGTTCTTGCCCTTTGATATTGAAACTAGATTGAAAGAGTGGTCATGGGATTGGGATAGTTGTTAACAAGGAATCGCAGGTAGGTGTTCTTGCGGTTACCCTGGTTAACCAGTTTGAACACCGAAGAGAGATAACCTTACTAGGACAAACCATCGTTTGGGCTTAATACAACACACTTAATACTTAAAGGGTTAGTGTGTGTTAGGCTTAGTAGCTATCAAAAGGGGCTATTCGGGTAAAGTAGTTTGAGTGTCATAGTGCACGCCTAAAACTTAAGTGGTTGGGATACTTGAGGTGAAATTGAATAACATTGGGTCGATTTATATTTCCTATGCCTACTAGCTTGCATTTTATTGATTAAGTAGCCATTGGTCACATTTACTTATCATTAGGTGTAGTATCGTTTTATTAAATCTTTACCCTCCGTTTGCCTGAATTCAATAGATTTAATTCCTTCACTATCTTAATCGCATCAAATTATTCCTTTTCGTTCCGATTCCGACTCCTAGTTGGGTAAATTATATTGCGACCTGTTTCACTAATGTTTGGATATGTGTTTTGCGCGTCGTCGGACCCCTGCGACGAATACATCAATATGGCTACTGGGTCAATCATCCCATCATACTTGGCTAAGTTTATACTTGGCTAAGTTTGGCATTTTGATTTTTTTGGAATAAGCATTAGGCAATACCAGCCTTGTACGGTTTTTTTTATGTATATTTCTTGATATCGATAGCCTTATCATCTTTGGTGCCCCCGGAATATGTTCCATCCATTCTTCAAGTTTTTTCATTAGCTTTTCAAAAGATTCTAAGCGCGCTTTCAATGGACCCAACCCTTCGGTTACCGCCACGGTAGGGGCTATTTCTGACCCCCTGGACCAGTTTATTCCAAAAGTCCCCTATTATAGCACCCTAAGGAACCGAAGCCGGAGTGCCTCCGAAAAAACTATTTGGAGGTGCATCCAGACCGCGGTTAATGCTCACATGCAAAGTTTGCAGAGCGACGCTTAATTCTCTGCTCACGTCCGCTTGCTCGGCAAAAAGTCTATTCTGTTCCTCCATTGCAATCTGTTATTGCTTCATGAAATCCATAAGGGTGGCTTCCCATGAAGATCTCGATTCAACCACACCTTTCTTGTTTCTACGAGCTCCTTAGGGTGATACCCTCTCAACTGACATGAGTGTTGTGCTCAGAAGGATTTGAGATATGAGTGGACTGAGTTCTCGCATCAACAGTCTCTAAATTTGATTATTTAGGTTAAATAATTAACTTTGTACTTAGTAGGCTACAAACAACCGTATATATCTAGATTTAAAGCTTAATAAGTGGTCTAGGTGTGATTTAGCGGACTAACCAATAACTAGTTGATAACTGTTTGATTATTGATAAATAAGGAATAAATGACAATATTAACAAGACAAGTATGAAATTAAAGCAAGGGTAAGAAGGATCTTATTGATAATGACAGTAAACGATTTTAATGATAGGATAATAAAACAATAATATCATAAAATAATAGTGATTATGCATACGTATAAGAATGGTTAGGGGTACATATGAGGGGGAAGGGGAGGATTTATAAGTGATGAGTCCTAGTTTTAGCCAACTTCCTACCTCCCCACATTTTTCAACAGCCTAATCATGCCATTGGGATGTGACAAGGTTGGCCCTGAAAATATCGGAGTCGAGCTTGACCAACCTTATATGTTGATACCGTTTGATCTACCCGAGGACATGAGTCTTCGTCTAATTTTCCGAAGGGTCGCTCCCCTTCAGTTGCCAGTTGGGCTGTACGTATCATCTAAAGTAGAGACAGATCTAGAATTTGAACCTTATGAGCTCTAAATTTTTAGAATAATGATCTCAAGTGCTAGTTAGTGGGTTCTTGACTTGAATTTTGTACACATTTAGTAATTTTTTAAACATAAATACACTGTCTGTGTCAAACTTACTGGATTCCGCCGAACCCGCACCTCCTTCTCTTCCACCTCTAATCTAAAGGTATATTGCCTCTGCTTGTTCCTCTAACCATGCCATGTACACCTGATAACAACGTGTCAAGTTCAATTTTTACCTATATATATATATATATAAGAACTGGAAAATTAATGCTCGACGTATGAAACTTTTCCAAAAGAGTTGTAGCTTGGTGCAATTAATGCAGTAATACACATGCATTAACCTCAAATTTAAACATAGAAAAACACATAACTTTAAAGAGATTGCATATACACGCACGAGGCTTCAAGTCATGTTGTCTGGAAAGTTTTGGCAGTGAATGAATGGAGATAAGTTAGTGAATGATTTTAGTAGGAGTCAATCTCATTCACTAAATAATTCTCTGATGCATTGCACGTAACGTGCCTCATTCTAGGGCTTCCATCCGCGCCTAAAAATATGTGATTGTATTGTCGACTAGTGAAACAAATACGGATTGACCCTGGACGAACTGTGTGTTCATGGATTATGTATAATCCTTCATATTGTTTAGATGGCTTTCGGCCAATTTTCAAAATTCTATAGATGCCCAAAATAACATCCTTATTTGTTTCGCCAAGAATTAATAGTGACATAGTAATATTTGTTATATTGTTATCTGAAAATAAAAATGAAGTACATCATTTACCAAAATCAATAATTTTCTATCATAATTTAGTCCTTTTTGCTTCAATTTTTGTTGATATTTTTTGCAGGATCCATGAACTCCAGAGACCACAATTAGGACAAAATGAGCAACTATCAACACGATGACCTGTAATGAGTAGTTAAAAAACTCATATAATAGTAACTTTTTTCTAGATCAACTGTGTTTCAAGGTAGTAAAATCTCCTAACCATACGTTTATAATTTAGTACTACCAACTAATCCAGCCAAAAGGACACAATCATGCAGTGCTTTTCGTACTTTCATGTGCAATGATTTTGAAAGAAAGACGAGCACTAAAAAGTTTCATTGTTTTCTTTTTCCTTCAATAAGAAAATATCGACGAAAAAGCTTTTTAGTCTTCATTTGTTTGTAATTGGTAAAGCTTTGAATCTTAATCACTTCATAACTCAATCATTAGGCATGTTCTATTTGTGTTATGAGAATTAACTTTGAACTTTAATACTCGTATTTTAATTTCTAAGTATATTTTCCTCTTTTTTTTTTTAATTTTTTTTTCTATCACTCAATGGGTCTATATAAATTCAAATGTTAAAATCATAAGTAATTACAAAGTTTGGATACTATTAAGATGTTATCCATTCAACAATCTATATATATATATATATATATGTAAAGAAGATATTTCACTATGCATGCTACTCCATCTACTTTACCGCTACATGCTACCCACCGCCGTTGCTACCCCCACTATTAACTTCCAATAATCACCACCCATAACATCCATTCTCATCCACAACATGTAATACCACCACCATTAATCACAACATTCAGTCGTACACCACCATTTACATTCATCTCCGTCAGCCATCATTATCACTACTACCATCAATTACCATCGTTTATCACCGCCCATCAACTACCATTGTTAACCATTATTATCAACCATCACTATTAGCTAGCTACTACCCGCAACCAGCATCACCAGCCATTAGGTCCACCACTACAAGTGTCAGCCATGCACAACCACCACACTTGACCATCACCACACTAACAACCGATTAAATATATGTTTTCTAATATTTTATTAATACACTACTAAAAAAAACTGAATCTGCGACCACCAAATCGGTCGCCGATCGGTCGCCAGGTCGACCGATCGGCGACCGATACGGGTAGTCAGAAAATTCATGGTAGCAAATAGCCCTGCGACCGAAAAACGGTCGATATTTCGACCACCATGCGACCGAATTTCGGTCGCACAATAGCTCACATACAGTGACCAACTATGCGACCGATTTTCGGTCGCACATCCTAGTGCGACCGAAAATCGGTCGCATACTTGGTCTCATTTGTGGGAATTAATGGTGACCAAGTATGCGACCGAAAATCGGTCGCATACATGGTCTCTGTTGTGACCGCTATGCGACCGAAAATCGGTCGCCAAACCTGTAAAAACCTGCAATAAAAATCCTGCAATCAGGCACATCGCAACAGCAAAAACCAGCAAAAAACAGCACCTGGACAGCAATAAAACAGCAATTTATCAACTAAGTAAGCACGTCACAATCAGCAAATGATATTACATAAATCATATTGTGTGTTTATGTACATTACAGTAGGTAATTAATAATAAACTACAAAGTACAAATTGGTTCAATCAACTTCATCATCCGATTCATAGTGACTAGCAATTTAATCCCAATAATCACAACCCTATATTTCAAGTTCATCAACCCAAAACAACTTACTCGACATCACATTATATATAATAAACGATTATAACTAACAACTAACATGTTAACAACATATATAGGCTCTCCATTATTTATAAATATATATATATATAATTAAATTCGGATTATTAAACCAAAAAAAAAAAAAAAATTACCTCTACTTTGTATTGGATCCAATGGCAAGAAAGTATGAGTTACCAATGTGCTATCCACCAAAAAACTACAAAAAAAGTGCATTAAAAAGTCATTATATGAGTTTTTAAAAAAATAACAAAAATTACTAAAAAATGAAATTTACCTTGAATTTGTAGGTTTAGATCGTGTTAAATGTTAATATGGAGGTAATAGAGTAGTAATTTAAAGTTATATGGGGTTTATAATGGTGGGAAGTTGATTATGGGGTGGGGGGGTTCGGTTTTTAGGGATTGGGTGGGTTTTGGGAATTTTGAAATGGGGAAGAAAGGGGTTCTGCCCCGTTTTTAGTAACAGTTATGCGACCGACATGCGACCGATTGTCGGTCGCATAGCTGTGACTAATTTTTCAGAGACCGATGTGCGACCGATTTTCGGTCGCCACTTTTTTTCGTTGAGTGTGCGACCGAAAATCGGTCGCACAACTGTGGAGACCGAAATTCGGTCGCATGATGGTGGTCTCAGATTCAGCTTTTTTTAGTAGTGATACAGTATAACATTATTTAGTACCAAATTTGAATTTTATATTTATTAATTCTCAATAAAGACAAATGTTACATATTCAAATGTTCATAGATAACGATCTTAATTATTTCATATTCAATTTTCTTCTTATTCGTATTTTAACACAACATTTTAATTATCAAATGTAGATTGATGCACTTTAACCTTTATAAAAACAAACGGAGCCTCAGTGTTACTATTTTTATTATTCAATGCTCTGATCAAGCAATTACAATTAGCAGCGCACTACAGATAAACAAAAGAAGACCCTCTTTAATTAAACCAAAGAAAATATAGCAAATAAAATGCCCAATTGGGCGTCTTAGTTGTTAAATTGAATAGTTGGCCGAGCTTGCATGCGGCCATCAGCTTGATTTTTATTTTTATACAAAAACTAGTTTGATGAATTTCCACAATTAATTAGGTAAAGTTAGTCTGATGAACAAAATGGATGATTGAAAAAAAAAAAAAGGATGATAAAGTAATACAGCAAATATGATATGTTCAAAGTTCAACAATCAACATCCGAGTCAATTATAGTTATCACGATTAGAAGTGGATTAAGAATATTATATGGAACTCATGATTCTAATGTCTAATTACACTAGTTGATCATGTTTAACTTCTTTTCTTCTTTTGGATAATAATCTCAAATGTCTTGCCAAGAATCACATGTCCGCCTTTGCCTCATTTCTGACCTTAAACACTAATCGTGGAAATTTTGTAATCACACTGCTAATGTTCTGATCATTGCTGTTCTGACCTTAGGCATGAATTTCAACTAAAATGAAGAAAAGTTCAAATTAAAAATAATACTGATCATAATCATTTTTAAGAACAGAAGAAGACTTCAATAAAGTGTATCAAGGGCACTTTTAAGACAAATAAAAGAAGACTTCAATAAAGATATATGCGCATAGGTTGTATTACCATGCACGACAGCAATACTGGTTTCATTTGAAAAAGGATTTGTTATATACTGAAAAGATAAATTAAAGAAAAAATATTATCAATATATTTTATAACTTAATATACATACGAAGCTTGTTATGATCAATTTTACCAAGCTATAAATTGAAGCTTGTCATAGAAATTTACGTTTATTACTGTAGAAGTGACCTAATTTTATAAATGTATATACTACTTTCAATCGGTGCACATAACTTAAAATCTAAGAAAACACTATGAGAGAATGAAGTGCTGCAGCCTGCATGGCTTGCTCATGTTATCGTTCATTCATGTCTCAAAGTAACATCCCAATAAAGTAATAAATTACTCTCAAGTTTTTTTGTCTATATACCATGGCCTTGGTTATCTCCTAGAAATTTCGTATGGAATATCTAAGCAATAAAATACGCAGCCTTAAGATTACTGGGAAAGGCGCGAAGCAACTTCCCAAATAGTTGAATACTTGAATTCTTGTCAAACTGTACCTTGAATTTTAAAATAACATATGAAACAAAAATATATATTTGTCATCACTGCAGCCACAGCCAACAGGAGTTCTAAATTCTGGTCAAAATAGGTCCTTTTTCTAATTGTCTTTTAATCTCAAAATCCTGTAGTGGGTAAGAAGGTTCAACAAGGAACTATGACCAGAAATCTCATAATGTTGACGTGGAATATTTTCTGGTACTGAGTATTCGGAACATTGTGTATTGTGGGGCCAAAGAATTATTAAGTCTCCTAAATTGCAACTCCTATTTTCTTGATTTCTTTCCCTATAAATACCCAAGAAAGCCTCACTCTTTTGCATCAAACATACAAGTATTCATCTTCAATTTTTTATCTTCACAAATTGTATTAATTCAAACACATTCAGAAACACATACTTAATGGAGAACTTTCCAATTATCAACTTAGAAAAGCTCAATGGCTCTGAGAGAGATGCCACAATGGAAATGATCAAAGATGCCTGCGAAAACTGGGGCTTCTTTGAGGTATCAATTTGTTTTTACTCTACATGCACAAGAAGCCTTGCATATTGGATATAAGCTTGTAAGAGATCTTGCATATTGATGTTTTTGTTTTTGCAGTTGGTGAACCATGGGATTCCACATGAAGTAATGGACACAGTGGAGAAATTGACAAAGGGACATTACAAGAAGTGCATGGAGCAGAGGTTTAAGGAACTGGTGGCCAGCAAGGGTCTTGAAGCTGTGCAGGCTGAGGTTACTGATTTGGATTGGGAAAGCACTTTCTTCTTGCGCCATCTTCCTGTTTCTAACATCTCTGAAGTACCCGATCTTGATGATGAATACAGGTATGCATAACATAATACATTATGTTATGGGGTATGACATAAATTAGAGAGATATAGGGTTTATATATTGACAGTATAACGATGTTGTCCTGAATGATGCAGAGAGGTCATGAGAGATTTTGCTAAAAGATTGGAGAAGTTAGCTGAGGAGCTATTAGACTTGCTCTGTGAAAATCTTGGTCTTGAAAAGGGTTACTTGAAAAAGGCCTTTTATGGATCAAAAGGTCCTAACTTTGGAACTAAGGTGAGCAATTATCCACCATGCCCCAAGCCTGATTTGATAAAAGGACTGCGCGCCCACACAGATGCTGGTGGCATTATACTTCTCTTCCAAGATGACAAAGTGAGTGGCCTCCAACTACTAAAAGATGGCCAATGGATCGATGTTCCTCCCATGCGCCACTCTATTGTGGTTAACCTTGGCGACCAACTTGAGGTAAACAAAATATTGCATGTTTCGCACTATCTGGTTTTTACATCCTTTACACAACACATTTAAGTATTTGTGTGAAATAGCATTTATCTTTATCTTTAATATCTCACTTAATTCAAATTTAATAAGTACTAAAATCTTGTCTTTTCTAAAACGTCAAATATTTCGAAACAAATTAAATTTGCCAAATGGACTAATATTTGAGACAACAAGAGCCTATAAGATCCTAGAGTTTCCTATTGAGTATCTATTCTTTTCACCACAAATTAGAAGTACTAAGGGGTATTTTATCATCAAATGAAAAAACAGGTGATCACTAATGGGAAATACAAGAGTGTGCTGCACAGAGTGATTGCCCAAACAGACGGGACTCGGATGTCACTAGCTTCATTTTATAATCCAGGAAGTGATGCTGTGATATATCCAGCACCAACTCTAGTTGAGAAAGAGGCTGATCAGGAGTGTAAGCAAGTATATCCGAAGTTCGTATTTGATGATTACATGAAGTTATATGCTGGACTCAAGTTTCAGGCCAAAGAGCCAAGGTTCGAAGCTATGAAGGCAAGGGAAGCTGATGTTAAAAGTGATCCAATTGCAACTGCTTAGATTGCAATTCCAGGGGAAAGATGGTGTTTGAAAAAGAAAATGATAGTATGTTAGAAGTTAAACAAATTACACAGTTATACACACTATTATTTGCTTCTTTTGTGTAGTAGATTATTCAGGCAATTCACAAAGATTATGTACGTCTCTTGTTGCGTATGTAGTGAAGTGTCCTAAAATTTCTATGTCAAAATAAACTGGCAAGTTACAGTTGCTTTTTGAAAAGATTACATCATATAATTTGCGCTGTAATGTTTGTTGAGAGAATTGAGCTGATAAGACCCCAATTAATTGAAATCTCTTGCATATAATCTACGACGAATGATGATAACAGATTTCAACTGATTGATAAAAAATAAAAAATCTTGCAATAAGATGTCAGTGTATCAGTTGGAATTATTCCAACCAACAATTCCGAAATCGACCATTTCGCCAATAAAACGTTACTCCTACAAATTAAAATTGTACAAACAAAAATGAGAGTTGAATATAATAATAAGCTGTTAAATCAAAGAGATTTATCGAGGAAAAGGTTGTTTGCAATCCCCAATAAGCTGTTAAATCAAAGAGATAGTCCAAAAAGAAGGGCTGCCTGCTTCCTCTTTGGGATTATTTATCGGAAATAACGCTACATTGGTTTCATATACAAGGGTTGAAGTCTATTGTTGCATCGATCCATAGACAGAGTTTTATGTCCTGATGATTCAATAATTATGCAATTAAGGTCTAATAAAGCTAGGGTTAAGGTGGAGGCAAAACTACTTGCAAGGTTCCAAGTTAAGAATGCCCTGATGAGTTTTGCCATTCATGAGTTATATTTATCTACTTTTGTCAAATTCTTCAGACTATCCTTTTCCAATTATTAATTTATTTTCCGTTGAATTCAACCGGACTTCGTCTAAATGCCCACTAAAATCTATATTGATCGAATGTTATCCTCCACGAAAGATAAAAAAACAACGAGATCTTCCTCCACTGTGTTGGATCAAAATATGAGGGCCTTGTTAATCACGATTAAAACATTATGACTCTTTGTCACTCGTCAAGCTATGGGGCCGTCGCCATTCTTTTGCTATTGCATCAAATTTTCTTGCATGTTTAGCATGAGTTGCATGAATTTTAGCAGATTCATACAAAAGATGCCACATTCACACTATAGCTATTTAGCCCCATGTGTAACATGCACCCTCCACCTGCCACTGACCTAATCTAATGACTTAACCAATGATCCGTTCGGTCTATTCACTTACACATAAGAGTATGTATCAATCATCATTTAAATGACCCTTAATATTTTTTTCCTTAATATATAGTAATCATATAAAATAATAATTTCGACGAAGGTTGTTTGCTGACCACTTTTGAAATTTTGTAATTCTGTTTCTAATAATGGTGAACCCATACTCTTGAAATCCTAGACCACCTCTGCCAATATGTCAATATTCCATCCTGTTAGTTATTGGTGCTCGATCCCTTAATCAACAAAGAGAAATCTAATACCTCAAAATTGGCAAATATTAATCGACAGTGGAACCAGCCAGAGTACTATATATGTACTTAGTTCCAAAATAACTTACACCTACTTAAAATCTACAGAGAAAATATAAAAAATTTTAATGTGATAATTTTTTTCTTTCTAGAAGATTATTTCCTCCGTACTGCTAAGGTGCATGCTCATTGAATTGACTGCTTCGCTCGTTCATTGCATATAAACTTTCTTGAGTGATGTGTGGGAGTAAAACATTTCCCAAATTAGTTAATGCTCCAAACTGCTTGTAAACATTATGGTGAAAGAAAGTTAATTCCGTCGACAACTGTGACATGCAGGTTCTGTAACCAAAAGCGAAAGGAAAAACTGCGAGTAAATATATCCTAATTGAATTTAGATTCAATGTTTTGATGGAAAAATAAAGGAACAGACAGTAGTGCATGATTTATCTGTCGTACAAATAACAAATATAGGAAGTACCTAAATTCCACCACTAATTTGGAAAGAGTAAAATATGAAACGGAACCTAGTTCTCTGCTTCTCATATTTTACGTGACAAATGAAGAGACAATGATTACCGTATAATTAACTTTACCTCTAAAGTTTAATACTCATCTCAAACTTAGTATTGTGATTTAATAATGTTACAACGTAAAATTTTCTACAATTCTTTTAAGGAATAATTATTGAACCTGCTCCGCTCTTATCTACCGACCCACTAATTAAGATATAAATATTACGTACCTATACATCATTAAAAAGAACAAGCAAATTTAATACTCAATGGATGGAACTTTTCCAAAAAAGTGTAGTAGCTTGGTGGGTTGACACATGCATCAACCCTCAAAATAGATGGAAAATATCACCAAACTAGAGAGACACTGCATAAATACACATGGGGGCACCAACGCATGTCTTGGAAGTTTTTGGCAATGGATTAATGAAGATTAGTTTGTGAATGATTTTAGCCACAGCTCACATGACTAGATAATATTTGGCCATTGCATGTGATTTGCCTCAATCCAAGACTTTCTTCCACAATATCGATACTCCAAAAAGAGAAAAGAAAGTTATCACAATTTAACATGAGCACAACTTAAGTGAGAACATGCGTTATTGTAAAAGGAGTACTGGGGAGGAGATGATGTGGAGACAGTTACCATAAAAATCAGTAAAAATTTATTCCACTCGATGTTTATACTCCCTCCGTTCCAAATTAATTGTCGTTTTTAGCTTCTTCATGTCCATTAAGAAAATCATTAAATAGAGTGTGTATTTTACTATGTTACCCCTATTTAATGTTTGACTATTAAATTTTGTTGAGAATTTATTTAATTATTAAGGGTATAATTGGAAAAGACTAATAATTTTTATCTTGAAATCCTAAAGTGTCAACTAATTTGGGACACGCCATTTTTCCTAAAACGACAACTAATTTGGGACGGAGGGAGTATTATATTAAGAGTTTAACCTTCGCATGCGGTTAATAAATTATGTGATACATAATATAGTATTATTATGTATTGATCAATTAATGATCTTGATTAAATGATAAAAAGTCGCCTATTTTATAGTTGTTGGTTTGATACAAACATCCATGGAAAAAGGAGGTGCAAGAAAAAGCTTTTGCTAGCTTCAATTCATACGTTTAAATCGACTTTAGAGCCATTCAAGGGCCAGTCCATAAAAAACCACTATAAAATTTAAGGTCAAGCCACGCTACTTTATCTTGACGTCAAAAGGCCACAATATGAACTACATGTACTAATTCAAAACCTCTCTGAATGGTCTCATGGACTGCTATAGTCTTCCTATTGGATATGTGGAAAAGAAACTTTATTATGGCATATTAGAATGTATTATCTGTATGTTGTCAAAGATTATGTAACATAAAGCCTATTTTATCCTGAGAAGGGCTTGGGGTTTACTTATAAACTAATTTGACACCTTTTTCTGAAAGAAGAATTTGAGTAACTAATGTCTAATATAGTTTGCAGAATTTAATGATATCAGTAAGTTATGTTAGGACTATAGAATATATATAGTTTTTGTATTACAACCCCCTTTTGGTTTCTCTATGATTTATTGACAATGAAAAAGGCCACAATTACCCCTCATTTCCTCAATTATTGGAAATAGAGCAATTATACTTTCCATTTGGTTTTGGTATGAAAATACCTTCACCATTAGTTTTTCAGGAATATTATTAAATTAAAATAATCAATCATAAGTGACTAAGCCCTTTGTCTTCTAATGTCTGCTTCTTTGGTTTGGGTCATTGTATGATTTTAGAGTACTGTCTTTTGGTCCCCAGCTAGTCAAAATTGTGTGATGCACTTAGTTTATGTTTTAAATTAATTATCACTTGACTATGGATTTAACCATGTTGTAATCTAAATATGCAATGGCCACTGTCTCTTTTCCGATTTAAAAGATGATACAAATAAAGAGCAGAAATGAGCAGATTAGCTCCTGTATTTTCCACACTTATAATGAAGGAGGATAAAGAGGGAAAATATGCTTGGAAATGGAAAATATTGCAGTTCCTAATAACAAGGAGAGAGTTAAGTCTTTTTCCTTCTATTTCTCTCAGTGAATGGTCTTCAAACAAATACTAGTACAAATTATCATATAGAATTCTTGTAAAAGCATACACCTCCTGTTATTGTTAGGTGTTGCATATATGCTAATTACCTCCCTGTATTCTTCCAACAAGTTTGCATACCATCCCTTTCACAAGTTACAAAATTTTCTTCTCCTATTTCCCCCCCAAAACTTCCTGGAGAATGTCCAAAATAACCTTCATTATTTGTATTGTAATATAGTAAGAAATTAAATGAAGTTGCACCAAAAAAAAAAAAAGTTTAAATGAAAAATTATTTCCTGTTATCTTAGGAAGAAAAAATAACATATACATCCTCTACCTATATCAGTTCCAACTCTAAAATGTAATTTTCTCCTCGCTGCTTCCACTTCAGTAGAAATATCAATTGAAAAAGGGATTTTTACACTGTGTACCCATAAAATACAAAGTATTTATCTGCCCTACCTATCAAAAATTATACTACCCATAAAATTAAAAGTATTTATCTGCCCTACCTATCAGAAATTATACTACCCATAAAATTAAAAGTATTTATCCAACCTATCCATTTATTACTATACCTTTGTTATACTTTATGGGTGTATACGGTATACTATAAAATTATGGTATATAAGTTTACATGGGTAGAACATGTAAATAATTTATGAGTATAACATGTAAATATGAAACTTATGAATAGTGCTAGGTAAATATTTTAATTTTGATGGGTGAGCATGAACCGCCCATTGAAAAAATCCATAAAGCTCACAGGAGGACCAAAACAATAAAACAAAGATCAACCACCAAAAATAAGGGCTCTTTTGGCTTAGTTATCATATTAATCTTTATGATCTTCACTTAAGAAATTTCATAAATGAAAGGGGGATACTATTATATACAGTATGTAATAAAAGACCAAAATAATAAAAGAAAAATACGTAGTTAGTAATTAATGAAAAAAAAATGAAAAAACTTGAATTTTATAGTAAGAAAAATTGGAAAAGTTTTGTAACCTGCCAATTGCCATAACATGTGAAAAATTATCTGATGGTGTAAATATTTACTATACCGACGGTGCATAGAATTTTTTTATAATGTTCTTTAAAGCAAGTCTAAGACTATTGAGTATTAATAAAAAGTTTGATAACAATATCTGCAACTTCTTCGAAAGTATAAAGAGGTCGTTTGCATATTATAGCACCACAGAGGAACAGGCAATATCTGAAAATGACAAGAGGTTACATGCTTTTTATTACCAAATAGAAAAATAAAAAAGAAACAAAGCGAGAAATTAGCATATTTGACCTCGTCAAATTGTTCAAACTTCAAAGTGATCCTTTATTTTTGAAGTTTAAATTTTCCACTCCATAAATTTTCTATTTAATTAGTACCAAGGCCCACAGAAAATCATTGGCATGTGGTGCAAGGTGGCTCTTAATTCGGCACTTCATGTGCAGTGAAATGAAAAATATAGACAGCCACTTCAATCTCCTCCCTTTTTTCTTTTTCCTTCTAAAATGAAAATTCCAGTGAATAAGCCTCATATAGTGTTTGCTACGATTTTATTTCTTAGAGCAAATAATAGGGTCGTGATATACTAATTAGTTTGCCTGAGTTTGTACGTTTCATGAGCTTTATATTACATGGAAATATTTCAAAAATGTATTAGGTTACATGACATAGCAAAAATACCAAAAATATGATATGTTGAAAGTTGAAGCGTCTTGGTCAAATATAGTTATCAGGATTAGGATGGGCTCAAGAATATAATTAGAACTCGTGATTCCAATGTCTAATTATATCAAAATCTATCGTCGGACTTTTTAAAATAATCATTTTCTTTTGGATAACCTCAAGCGCATTTCCAAAGATCACATTGCCAAATTGGATCAAGGACATTGCAAGTCTAGTAGTAAATGATCGTACCTGCATGGCATATTGTTTTACCATGCATGATTTCAACTATAGTTTCATCGATTAGTAAAAACATCTAGAAGACATGAAGTCCTGCAATTATGAGTTTAAAGTTACATACTTTTAAGTGAAGCAATAAAAAGCAACAACTTGTCTAACAAGACAAAATCGCTCCAGCCAATAGTGCCACCAAGGCTTGACCATCTCCCAGAGACTTCATATCAAAGTTGTGGGGTGCAATGTGCAGCTTTAGGATTAACATTGTGAAGTGCGAGGCAACTTCCCAGGTAGTATTATACTTGTCAAATAGAACTAAGAAATTTAAAACAACACATGAAACAAAACTGTTATAGTTTTGACACCATTTTTTAACACATGAAACAAAAACGTCATAGTTTTGACATCATCACGGGTCATTGTAGGATGAATATGATTCCTCCAATATTAATTCGCGGATTCGAACCTTGAGAATAGAAAAATAATGATAAGGAGATGTGCCCCAGAATTAGGTCTCTTACGCGCGATCTGGAGTAACCGGAGGCTTATTAACCGATGTACGGGATAACGGGTGAGAAACAATGAATAAATATTATAGTTTTCGCTGGAGCAGCCGTTAGCTACCAAAAGAGCCCTATATTCTAGTCAAGATACAAAGAGAATTCATTTTTAGCCACCAGAAATTGGTCATTTTCCTATTGTCATTAGCTCCCACTTGTGGGTAAGAAGGTTCAACAAGGAATAATGACTAGAACTCTCTTAAGGTAGACTTGGACTCAGTGACCTTTGTGAGACTTGTAGCATATGTGCATTGTGGGACCATGAACAAAGCAAGAACACAACCTACTTTCTTAATTTCGTTCCCTATAAATACCAAAGAAAACCTTACTCTTTTGCATCAAACATACCAGCATTCATATTCAATCTTTGGTAATCACATACACTATAAGCTCAAAACACATTTAAACACTCAGAAACCACATACTTTTGCAAGAAATATGGAGAACTTCCCAATTATCAACTTGGAAAACCTCTGTGGTGCTGAGAGAGATGCCACAATGGAAATGATTAAAGATGCGTGTGAGAACTGGGGCTTCTTTGAGGTAATTATTACAATTTGCATAAACACATGCCTAATAAGCTTGTAAAAAATCTTGTATATTGATGTTTTTGCTTTTGCAGTTGGTGAACCATGGGATTCCACATGAAGTAATGGACACAGTGGAAAAATTCACAAAGGGACATTACAAGAAGTGCATGGAGCAGAGGTTTAAGGAATTGGTGGCCAGCAAGGGCCTTGAAGCTGTGCAAGCTGAGGTTACTGATTTGGATTGGGAAAGCACTTTCTTCTTGCGCCATCTTCCTGTTTCTAACATCTCTGAAGTACCTGACCTTGATGATGAATACAGGTATTCACCCTATACCTTACTCTACCAAAAGAATCTCTATTGCAGACATTTTACAGTCGGTGTGTGACTTCCCTAGCATCAGCTGTCCGAGATCCGAAGTTTGGGACATTGAAGCTTAAAGGACTAAAATGTTACTGAGCATATTCCAAATGTTACAACTTTTGTTTTATGGTTTCCAACATGTACCATCAAGAAACATACTGTCTTATTTCAAAGTTTTAAGTTATAGTTAAACTCATTTCCCAAATGATGCAGAGAGGTCATGAGAGATTTTGCTAAAAGATTGGAGAAGTTAGCTGAGGAGCTACTAGACTTGCTCTGTGAAAATCTTGGTCTTGAAAAGGGTTACTTGAAAAAGGCCTTTTATGGATCAAAAGGTCCTAACTTTGGAACTAAGGTGAGCAATTATCCCCCATGCCCCAAGCCAGATTTGATAAAGGGACTGCGCGCCCACACAGATGCTGGGGGCATTATACTTCTCTTCCAAGACGACAAAGTGAGCGGGTTGCAACTCCTCAAGGACGACCAATGGATCGATGTTCCTCCCATGCGCCACTCTATTGTGATTAACCTCGGCGACCAACTTGAGGTACACGATCCTAGTGTCTTGTTTCGTGTCTGTTGTTTTCATCGTAACTTAGAAATACTAAAAAGGTACTTATGAAATGAAAAAAACAGGTGATCACTAACGGGAAGTACAAGAGTGTACCGCACAGAGTGATTGCCCAAACTGACGGGACTCGGATGTCATTAGCTTCATTTTACAATCCAGCAAGTGATGCAGTGATTTATCCTGCACCAGCTTTAGTTGAGAGAGATGCAGAGGAAAACAAACAAATATATCCAAAGTTCGTGTTTGATGATTACATGAAGTTATATGCTAGACTGAAGTTTCAGGCAAAAGAGCCAAGGTTTGAAGCCATGAAGGCTATGGAAGCTGATGTGAAGATTGATCCAGTTGCAACTGTTTAAATTCTAGTTCAAGAGGAAATACAGTGTTATCAAGATTTACAGACCTAGCTAAACACATTATTTGCTTCTTTAGTGTCGTAGAATCATACAAAGAGGGTGTCTCTGTTGTGTATGTTATAAAGAGTCCTAGAGTTTGTACTTCAAAATAAAATGATTAATCACAACTACTTTCTATATAGATTGTTTCAAAATTAATTAGCAGTGTCCTATTTCCATTTCTTTCTGATGATACTTCTAGTTCTACTGCCAGAATTAGATGTTGAGAAACTCACATCTAATAAACTTATCTCTGGTCTGGGAAAACATTAAACATGGAGCTTATGAAGCATTGTTCGCAATTACTACCACAAGAAAGTCATCCCCTATCTTCTATAGGGGTCCATTGTTATGTTCGTACCTTGTTGGCTTAGGCTTCCAACTAAACTTAATAGCATGTTGGCAAGTCGATTATGAATATTTCTATCAGATCAGACCACGAAAGGGGGGAACAGAGAAATAAAACAAGGAATGAAATGGAATAGTAATCTGTCGTAGTCAAAGAGGGAAAACGGTTAAGATTAGTGTGGAAATTTGACAAAGTTATTCTCCCTAATGATGCTAGATTTAGAAAGATAAAAAAGGTGGTTCAAATTCACTGTGGAAAAGTTTGCAAGCAAAATTGGAGGATGAAAAGCATGGTTAAGGCGGCCAATAGCTAAGTTACTCAGACTCGGATACGGGTATATGATACGGATATGGATCTAGACGTCAGATTTGGCAAAATCTAAATTTAGAGATTTGGGGGTATGGATCCGAACACGGATACGGGTGTGGGGATCCGACTAAAAATTTTTCAAAATTCTAAAAATAAAGTTATAATCCTTAATTTCAATTTTTACCGGAGACAAAAAATGAAATAGAGACGAAAAGATAAAATTTCTGCATAATTTTGAAGGTATGTCATTAATGTCTTCTGATCTATAATAACTTTATCTTGATAGACCATTTATCTAAATAAATACTTCAATTTTTCTGTAGATTTTTGCCAAAGTATCTATTTTTGTTTGACCACATCCAGTGTCCTATCAGTGAAATGTCGTATCCGATACAGGTATGGCGGCACTTTTAAAGAGCCGGGTAACTTAGGCCAATAAGCTATTTGGATTGATGGTATTTCATGCTCCAAAGGTGGACAGAATGGATCATGACTCATGTAGCAGCTTCCTTTTGCCTTACTTTACATTCAAGAAAATAATAAAGGCTTCCCAACTTCTTCTTTTGGGAAAAGATCAAAAAGCCAAGCCTTGAGTACCCATATGATTTATTTTATAATGGTTGGAGCCTTCTCAAATTTAGAGTTGAACATGGAACTTGATGTGGGTATCACATAGTGGAAAAAGTAAATAATGTAATGTAAATCAAGCCAATACACATGAGCGCGCACGCACACTTTATATATACTAGTTCTCGGCACATGCGTTGTACGTGTATGCTGAGTCATATAATACCTACTTTTGTAAAATATTATAGCTAATATTAAAACAAAACTTTTAAAAAATAATCATACATAAAAGAAACATACAAATTTTTATGAATGATCAATGTGGATTGTTGTATGATGACTTAGTTTGTCAAAAGTATATTACAAAGTTTAATTAGATATATGTGATTTTACAAATTCCAATTTTGTAGGTACAAACGTGAAATGAAGCATTTGTCACCTAAACGTGCAGTATATGTGTGTCTTTTGCTAACTCAACTTCGGTTTCCGTTTTGACTAAACGTGAGATAATTAGGTGCCTAAAGCGTAAACACTTAATATAGTGATAATATAGGAGAGGTTGGAAATCCAAAACTAAAAATAAGCAAATAAATAGTGAACCAAATATATTTGTATCTTTAGCAGTAGGCATACCCTTCCTAGACCATGGATGTCCTTTTTTAAGATGTTAATGTGCTATTCCAATCTCCTTCATGAAAACTCGTAAAAAGGAACATGAACATTAATGAATAGATTAAAAGGGGCCTGAGATACACTGAAGCTCTCAAATTCTGTGTGTTGGATAGCAACCAAAAAGAAGTGGCACCAAGTCAACAAAGTGGCTAATTGTTCTTAATACCTCTCGAGCGAAGGACCTTTGTTGAAAGGGTCGAGCAAAATGACGACCTCTTTCGTATTTGCTGCAAGCGTCGTTAAAAATACGACTTTTTGTTTTAAAGCAGCAGGAAGTTGATAAACAAAATTTAAAACCCCAATCGTTATTTTGGTTTTGATTGTTTTGGTTAAAGCAGGAAGTTGATAAACATAACTTAAATAACACACCTATTAGCAGACCGATGACTTGATTCGTTTCATTTCGCATGAAATTAAAATGACGATATTACTTGTCTGTTGTCATGATGAAAATTTAGAAGGAGTCTCTTATCCAACAACACAACATCATGCACCCCACTGGTTAACACACAATGGGAAGGTACTACTTCAATTGGCTCACGACATGCATGCACTCTCAAATCAAAGGTTGCAAAACCAACGGAAAAAAAATGTAAGCAATTTGGGCTGTGAACGGTGGAAATTAAAATAGTGAACAATGGATAGATCAATGTTAAAAAGAATGACTTATGCACACTTCATTGGCTGCTTTAGACCAAAAAAGCTTTATATATACGAATGTGACGTTCATTATCAGGCACCAACGTTAAATCTAATATTCAAAAGATTAATTACATTGCAAAATCTAAGGGTCACAACCTTTCCAAAATCACCGGAACATATGAAAATTCAGAGTAACTATCTAAATATAATATCTTTTAAATAATTCTCATATCTATCTAATAGGTCATTGAGAAGTAGGTCATTGAGGTTATTTAAAGGGGCATTTAAGTAAATTAACTTTGTAAGTTTTTGAGTATGTGCTTTTATAGTAACTAGTCTATGAGTACGTGCGTTGCACGTGTTCCCTAATTAATAAGTATAAGTTATTTAAAAAGAAATACACATGTCTGTATTTCTTATATTTAAAATAGCTTGATTTAGTTTTGAATTTTCAAGTCATTAATTGTTTTGGGTATCAGTGTTAAAAGTTGATTTACTTCTTGCTAAACAATATTAGTGATAACTATCAAAGTCTCAGTCAATATCTCTAGTGACTTTTTCATGTAAATGTACCTTTAGCAATAGTTATGAAGAGAGTAATATACATAAGAAGAAGTAGAACACCTCTTTCACCTATCGTGCATGAAAAGGGAAAAATGAAAAATTAACCTAAATAGCCACTAATCCAGCTACTTAAACCAAAAATAGTTTAAATATCTAATCTATGTATAACGGCTAGACAATATAAATAATGATCTATTCATTAGCCCTTCCATAAACAGAAAATGATAAAGCTCTTCTCCTCGCATGCCTTCTGTCTGCAAGTTGCTTCACACTTCATAGTGAACAACTCATTTCAGTTATCAAAAACTACATTCATGCATAGCCATAGTCCTCACATTAACCCAACCATGGTTGCCAACATAAATTTGCCATACTTTCAAACTTTTGAAAAAGCAAGATGTTAATGGCAATTCAAATTTTTATGTCAAAATTAATGTTATAATAGTGCGCTTATACAAATTTTTAATGAAGCCAAATGACGTGTACTTCTAGTAATTATGTAGAGCTTCATGGCAAAATGATTTTTTCATGCAGATAATAAATAATTTTTGAAGTGTCAATATATGATGTTATTTCTTTTTAAAAGCTTTTATGTCGAGAAATTAATCATATTTTACCTGTGTTAAATCATCTAGCATGTTAAATAGCTCCCCGCAGACAAGCCTCCTTCTTCCTCTTCACTGCATGATTAGAATTTCAGGTGTATTATAAATGATGTTAAAAGAAAATTTTCAAATAAACACATTAATAAACAACTGCTTCTTGATTTTTTTAAAGGTCCACGAGTGACAGGATCAATAAAAAGTTTAAAAACAATGGAGTAGTTCACAATCAATACACATCTTGAATGATGTCCTCTAGATTGCTGGGTAAGTAGACTTTAACTTCCACCATATTGTTGTCCGCATAAAACTGTGATAATTTAGTGATATAACTAAATTCATTCATATTCAAATTTAGTTATGTTAAATGTAAATGTCGTAAGACTTCTATTAAAAAGAAACAATCTTAAATTAATTATATCCACAATGGAAGAAATAAAATCAATCTAAACAGTATAACAATAAAGGGAAGATTCAACACAAATTAAAAGAATAAGCTACAAATTAAAGTACTTCTCCCCGTTGTTGCAAGACACCAACTAATTCACCTGCTTGTATTATTGTCGACTTTACGAAGCTTAAACCTTTGGCAGGGATCATGGATGGCTTTCAGATAACTCTAGTTATAAGTCAAAATTAATTATATCTGGAGATTATTTCAAAATTAAATAAAAATCTGCATACGATGAAATACATGCATAAGCATTTAAAGAAATTAATTGAAAACATGAAGAATTCAAAGGAACCAACAATAATAAGAGTCACAATTTTATTTGTCAAACATTAGAATAAAAGTGATGGACAACAAAAGAAAAAAAGAAGACAATTGGAATAAATCAAATATAAAGCTAGTTTGCATCGTAAAACTTCTATATATTGCCAGGAAGAAGTGTCTTAGGACATTGACCAGAAGCAATATGCAAAAAGTATTCAGGATTTGTGGAATATAAATATATGAAATTAACTAAATATCAAATGTATTAAGTTAGTAAAATTTAAGGCTATTACATATCTGACAAATTTGAAATTGAAGATGTTGTATCATTCTTGTCACAGCATGTGTTTCCTCAATATGCTCCAACTTACAGGGGTATATGAGGATGGTAATTAGGATGGTTTGCAGAAAATCTGGAGTATCACATGGCTGGTCAGGAGCCTAGAAACCAAGATGTAAAGTTCAATGAGAATGCGTAAGCTAAATAAGAGATATAAATTATTTTGATAATCTATAATTAAATGCAAAACAATTCACAAATTAAGTTGCATGCTGAAATCTTAAATTGAAAGATTAGCTGAAACAGGAAGATCTTCCTTCCGCCAAACATCAATGAGATCTTTGTCAAAGTATACGTTGAAGTGTTACCTTTGAAAGAAAGAGAAGTTTCAAAAACATAGAGCCCACATCCAAAAACTGGGTGATAAAAAGGAGAAAAACATAAGGTCAGCTAATAGCAAGTTCCAGACATAAAAAAGAAATCAAAGTAGAACATACACTAAAAAATAACATACATTGAATCAATATTGGTTAATATATATTTCAGCAGTGGTAAAGACAATATCTAACTAATGATATAGGCAAACTAAAATGCATCCAAAACAAGAATTTTCTAAGTTAATCAATCAACAATGAATAATGAATCCACCACAAATCAAAATACAAGAAAAAAAAATGATTAAAGCAATATTATTACGGTAAGTAACTATGTTCAAGACATAAAAATTTGTCTTGGTTCCCTGCGGCTGGAGGAATATAAAACTAACTGATTTGGAAGTGGGGTTTCTTGCGGTCAGGTTTATAATAGGTTTATAGGTTAATTGTTTGTAGTATAAGCCATAATGGCATAATTAAATAAATTTACCTGTAAAAAAAGTTAAAAATACAATTTTATCCACCTAAAAGGAATTAATGGAGGGTAAAAAAGTCGGATGACATTTCACTAAGGCCTTCGTGCTTTTATAATAATATAGATATGATGATATGATATGATGATGAATTACATCAACTGAAATTTTGTAGAATGAATGAAAGAAAGAAATAAGAATGTGAACTTCACCTATAAGAGGAGTCAATCACCATATAATAGAAACTACATTAATTGGCTCAGATAGTGATTGGTCTAGTTAAGCAAGCATCTTCTATGCACTGTGCTTCGCGAGCAAGATAAGAAGCTGAGTTGATGGGCGATCAAACATGTCCATTACAATTTCTTTTTTGGGTTACATGATAAATCTCCTAGTAGATCTTCATATTGTTATATGTTAAATATTTCTACTCTATAGAAATGGCGTGCAAGCAGGTCTTGGATGACATGCTTGTGACCTGCTTGCAAGAGCATTGTTGGAATATCACGTTTTATTGCTTCAAAGTTTTGTACTTTAAGAAATTAAAATTAGACACTCGGGCCGGCTAAAATATCTAATGACATAAGAACCAAAACCCTTTACTGTAGTTCCTGTGAAATCCACCGAAGAGTAGTGTAGCTTATCTAAAAACGTGGGGTCCGTTTAACTCCAATCCAACACGTAGCTTTCAATATTATGCCAAGTTAATCTAATATAATGGAGTACTACAAATTACACTCATTTGAGCTTTTGAGGGGGCGAACTTTCAGCCCAGCGTAACTAAACAAAATTTTTCTAGACTACATTATTACACATCATCAATAATAGCCAATAATTCAGCAAGTACATTGGTCACTGGATAAGATGAATGAGTAGAGGACTATAAGCCCATTATCAACAATAGTTTTGTTCTTTCTTTCTTTCTTTCTTCTACTTCTTCTTCTTTTTTTATTTTTTATTTTTTATTTTTCAGTAAAATGAGTAGAAAATCGAACATCTGACTAGCTGTATATATTTTCCACATCCCAGATGCATGTCCTATTTCTTTTTCTGAAAGTCGAACCACGTAAACTTTTACACAATTTTACAAGTTCCACTAAACCCTTTTTTCCTTTTGTACTTTTCGAAAATATATATACTACTACATTTTATTTTTCAAAAATGAATTAATCCCTTAGTCAAAAAAGAAGAAGCAAAAGTTGGTAAAATATTTGGACAATTTTCAATTACATAATACCATTGACAATAATGGCACATCGCAGTTTCAGCCAATTGTATGCTAATTTTACCTATTACGATTAAAGATGATATATCCTGCATTTATAAACAAAATGATATCTTAATCCAAAATCTAAAATCTAAAATTTTCCCTGCCTTTGATAATATGAAATTCCCACAATCTATACAAGTCTCGGTTTCCAAAGAGCAGTTCAATAGGGATCAAGTTAAACTCTCAGCAAAATGAAATCCAGCAGTAACTTTACAATTTAAAACATTTACATTTCACCATAACACCTCAATTTGTACCAAAGGTACAAATGGCCAAACTTGTATTGTGCTAGAATAGATGAATAGCTTGCAAAAACTACAAGAGACTCCTTTATTCTAAACCAACAGCATCACTGAGACTAGTTATAACTAATTTGAGTGTCTACATACATTAGAGATACAACATATTAAGTTACAGAGATATTTGTCAGAGAATCAGAAACAAGGTAGCATCACGGGTACAATTTGCTTTCTAGCTGCCTTGGCTTAATCATGGTGGGCAGGAAGAACCGGACGGAGAGAACGAGCTCTATTCCTGGTATTTATGACAAATAACACTCTTTCAGCATTTGACGAAATGCTTCTTTACCAGGTGACAGAAATTAAAGGAAATCCGAACATATCTATGCTAAACACCCTATGGAAAATTCAAGGAGGAAGCTAAGAGCCATGAAAGAAGGTGATACTCATAAATTTTCTTTATTGACCTTGTAATGGAAAAAGAATGACCATTTCCTTCATTAACGAAATGCACTACAAAAAGTCATCACCTCTTCCAAATTTATTGAAAGCCAACATAGCAAATAAAGAAGCAGAAACCCCGTTGACGTGTACTGATTGTTACCTCTTCGAACACGAAAATGACAAGGACGGTTGTTTGAAGCTGGATGGATCAAAAAGCTCCATAAACCTCTGATCTGAAACTCTTGCTTTGGCAGCAGCAAACCGCTGGTACTCATCGAACACAGAAGTTAGGCACCACTTCTGCAATTTTCTCAAGCATCCAACTAGGCAACCAGTTCGGTGCTGGAAAATGGACAGAATAGAAAAACATAAGTTAGAAAAGGTACTTTTACTGTGTAATTTTAGGCTACACCAAAAATAAAACTAACTCACCTTTCCTCTTTTGCAATGGATCAACACGGGGTGATTTCTAACATCTGTAAGCAGCAGGTTCAAGAATCAGTATTAATATAATTTGACTATAAGTTTGTAAAATTGGATTTTCTTTTTTGAAAAAAGCATACCAATTAGAACCCCCAATGCTTCACGAATTTTCTCTTCTGGAATATTTACAAAAGGTTCCTGAAAGCAGAATGTTAAAAATCAATTTTTTAGCATCAGAAAACTTTAGCATGACCATATGGAAAAGTTTCTCTAGTATCTCAAACATGTAATGAACCCGAGGCAGAGGACAACAAAAGAAAGAAGAAGATTAGCTGAACTTATCTATGCTTCAGCATGAATTAGTGACTGTCCTGAGTCATTGTTCTTTGCCGTCTTCTAACTTTATTCCCTTTCCTAACAAGCGAATTTAAAGCACTGCCGGGTTTTTGTTTAATCTCAGGAAGGACCCATGGCCATATGGACATCCTGAGCTGAAACTTTATTCTCCAAGGTGGAGGTAGTTTTTCTTGCACGATTGCCTTCTTACGCTGACGTAAGCTAGGAAGGAATAGAGAGAAATAAAGTGCACACACCCAGAGGAGCAGTCTAAGTTCACACAAGCTACCCAATTCCACCACTATCCAAAAAAGTGGGGCAGGAATGAAGTGTGACTCGAGCCTATGTCAAAAGATCCTTGTTGTTATAGATGAGGTAATAAAACAAGCTAAAAGGGATAGAATAAGGTTCTTGTTCAAGTCAAGCTAAAAGGGATAGAATAAGGTTCTTGTTCAAGTGTAACTTTACCGCATATGCGGGGATCGAGGGATTAGTCTGTAACGAGATAACTGAAGGGAAAAAAGAAGGAGAGAGAGACAAACATTTGACAGTTTTAAGCTGGGACAAGAGGGAAACTAAACCCAAGAACCTACCACATTCAGTAACTGCCTGGTTAATGATGTAATCAAGAGATCAAAAAGAGGAAATATGAATAACTCTACTAGTAGTATATGTTAAGATAGAAAGACAGCTTTCAGAAATTTACAAATAAATTTTGACTTTAAGTGATTGCAAGCATGCCTTGTGTTCTCGACCTAATTTTCTATTGCCACTCTCTTTATTTTTCAGAGAGGAGGTCGGCGATCCTATTTAGTTAGTCCTAATTACAATAGCTAAAAGGAAGGTGGATCTACTGAGATCTGGAGTCACAACTCAAAACCAATTCTAAATATTAGTATATCCAAATATTCATTCATGTGCTGCATTCTCAAGCAACACGTTAGGAAGTGAAAGTCCAAACTGCAGTATAGGGACAATGATCTGAAACTCTACCAAGCTACCACCTAACAACTTAAGCACAATTCAAGTTTATACATGACTCGACCTTTTTGAAGAAGGGAAATACTACAGATAGTTATTGTTATACATACCTAACCAACAGAATCTCAAGTTCAAAAATAGAAAAACGTGCTAATATAAAATTCCTTATGAGGAAAAGCTGAATAAAACAATTCAATATTTCTCATATATATATCTTATATATGTTTTTTATAAGAATCAAATGTTATACACACACATAAGTTTTGAGGTGTATGCACAGCTAAGAAAGGTAACCAAGGTGGCCAACTTAAACAAAGGACTACTAAAAGGACAAATTTTAAATTTTAGACAGTAGATTATCTACATGAATAGCATACCAAACAAAAACTGAAAAAACTAAAAAGAAGAGTAAACATAGCCGCAGACGTATACAGACTCTTTTCTCTAAAGTAATACTTGTGGCTATCCACATATCATTGTTTGTATCACTGGAAAGTAGTATATTTCTTAACCCTCTTTGGAATCTTGGCCTTTAAGATCAACAACAGCCAATTTGAGACCTGTACAGCTATAACTTCATCTTGTGGCATTCTCTAAAATATACTTATTAAATTAGTTTGTAACTTTAGAGATTTCATTCTCACTCATCACAATCCAAACCCTTCACATATTAATTAACTTTCCTTAACTTCTGAAAATAAAAATAAACATCCTTCAATGTGACTACTGACTATGATGCATACAATAACATACTCATTGTGATTCCACAAGTGGAGTCCGGAGATTATGATATAGTCAGTAAAGGCAATAATCTAAATTAAGATTTGGACAACCGTGTATTATATAATGCACGATCAAGGAGTCTAGAGAAATTTTATGCTCCAAGAACTGTTGCTTGTCTTTTTGTCTCTCTGATAAAGTACTCCAAATAAAGTTTACTGATTCTTCCAAAATCTTCTACGGCCCACTAGGCCTGTTTTCAATTATGGAAGTTTTACACTGCCTTAATACTGTCTGTAGGTCGCTTAAATCATTTTTGTATACACCATGTACAATAAGTGTATGTATAAGGCGGCTATTTTTGTAAAGTTTCCTTCAATTATTTGTCTCTCTCCTTGATCATCTCATATTAAAAACTTCAAGAAATTGTCATTCCCCTCTTCTTCAAGGCTAATGCCGTTACGAATATTAAGCATCAGATATAAGCTGAATTACATAAAATGTGACTAGCAAAAAAACATAGAACTAATAAAAATGAGGAAACTCACTTTGCAGTTTTTAATTCCGAATTGAAACAAGCGAATATCATTAGCCTTGAGAAACTCCATGTTTGCTTCTGGATATGGCTCTGGACAAAGGTATCTGTTTACACCAAACAAAACATAAGCCTTTTGAAACTTATGATTATAAAAGTATTTAAAACGAGCGATACGGAATAATAAAATTAACTTACATGATGGAACGGAGGCCAAGAGTTTGAAGAAAAGAGAAGTTATCTAAGTCAGGAAAACCAGAACGAAAAATGCCATTATCAACCATAGCAAAGTTAAGAGGAGGAATAAAAAGGTCTTCTTCTTCTTCAGAATTGTAGTTACTAAAGTCAAAGTCATAGTGGTAATTATTACTATTAAAGTCACAATCGGCGGCGGCTGGAGAAAGCTTAATGGATTGTGGTGGCTGAGAACGGCGTTCAACGACGGCGACTTCGATGGTTTTACACGTGTCAGTAGTAGGAGCAACGGTTGCGTGTTGTTTCATAGCTGTAGGAAAAAGAGAGAGAGTTGAAGTTTGAATTGAATAGGAGTAGTATAGTATGGGGGAAATTGGAGATTCTGATACTTTTTCTGGTTTTGGAAGTTGGGAATTTATAGGCGCTAAAATTACTGTCCTTTTTAGTTCTCAAGCTGGGTATAGGGGAGTAGGAGGGGGGTTGGGTGGCTAAAGTGCGCCATTCCACGGTGGATATCCAATGTCGACACTCTACTATCTGTAATTTTTATTGAGGTGTTGAATTTAATAATAGTCAGTTGAAGTATTAAAATAATTAAAATGTACTTCAAGTAGTTTATTAAAATATTAATTTAAAAGTATTTTTACATTAAAAATGAATACTAACGAATATAGAAGGAAGAGTGAGCTAAAACTTTTGTATAGTCAGAAATTTTTTCAAGGGTGTTCAAGCTTCAAAGAAAAAAAATTCTTTATTCAAAATGTATAAGATGAAACTTGATCCAGTGTTGTTTAACTAATTTTGAACACCCTACACCACTAGGCTATATTAGATGTGTCAAGGGGTGTTCAAAACGTGATATTTAGTCATAAATAGTTAAATTTTACTTATCTCTACGGTTTAATTTCTGGGGAAGGGTGGTCGCCTGAGTGGCGACCACCACTCTTCCTTCAATGTGGCTCCGCCACTGCTCATGATAGGTAGTTGATACAGAGTTCTAGAGAAAGTTAAAATTTATTGTTTTAAGATAAGAAGCTTTTTATTAACGTAAAATTAGAAGTTTAAAATTAAATAATATTTAAATATAAATATGTGATACATTATCTTTCGGGTATACTAAAAAATATACCACATACCTTAGAAAAAAGGGAGCTAGAGTTTTTTCAATCATATTGTGTTTGAATTTCATTACCAAAGCTAGCGGTCGGGCATTAAATATTTCTCCAACATTAATTATAGGTTCTGAATTTGAGTCTTAATATAAGAATAAACTCAACTTTGGCAATAAGTGATTTACCTTAACCTAAAATAAAATACTTCTATGCGAATTTAAATCAATCGAGCTAAAAGTAGGTACTAAACACTCCATCCGGCCAATTTTATTTGAAGGTCTTTCTTTTTGATAAGTCTAAAAATATGACATATTTATATATTTATTAACAGTTTAAATGAGATATTCATAGCCATATGCAAAGTTCTAAAGTTTGTTTTAACCACAAATTCTAAAAATATTTCTTTATTTTTTAAACACTTTACCGCCAATCACCTTCACATAATAAACATTAACATGAGACGGAGGGAACACTGGATTAACAAACCCAAACAAATAAAGATTGAAATTCATTAGTTCAATTAATACCCTTCATATCATGTCAGATAAACTTAATGTAAGAGAAGCAAGTGCTGCCCACCCAAAAAATTTCTAACCCTCCTTATGCCTCTTGCTTTGTCTTGGTCTTCATGGAAAAACTTTATGCACATGGCCTTCACACAACGGTTTTGTTTTTCAATGTTACTATCTCTTTTTTGTTCTCTTGCAACTGTTTGAATAGTATTCAGAGTTCCAATTGTGTTTTGTAGATTTCTATGATTCTCACTTATCAAACTCCTTGTTTAGTTATCTAGGTAGTTCAAGAGACCTTTCGGACATTGATTTTCTACATGAATATGCTTCTGTGTCGATTCATTTTGAACTTTCTAATCTATCTTACATATCGTACAAAATATATATCATTGAATTGTCAACGCTAGTTTATTTTAGTAATGATATTTTTTTTTTGTTATGAATACGTGGTATTGTGGATGTCCATTACTCCCATAGCTTACTGAAGAAGCTAGATCTACAAGCAGCTTACAAGCAGACAGCTGACAAGCAGCTTTATAAAAAGCCTTGCAGCAGCTTCTAGAAAGCCTTGCAGCAGCTTGAAGAGGCTTCCAATCAAGCAGACAGCTTACAAGTAGCTCATGCAGACAGCTTGCCAGCAGCTTCTAAAAAGCCTTGCAGCAGCTTCCTGAAAAGCTTTGCAGCTGCTTCTTTTCTTCTATAAATAGGAAGTCATTTCAGTTTATTATGTACATCAGTTTGAAATGAAATAACATTTCAATCTTTCTCTATACAGTTTCTTTATTTTATTTACTTTACAGCTTTTATTTTCACAACACGTTATCAGCACGAGGCTCTGCTATCTAGAAAAGGTATAAGGTAAGAATTTTACTTTCTAAATATATGGGTAATATTTCTAAGATTGAATTTACTGCCCTTGATATATCGGGCAAAAGTTATCTTTCATGGGTTTTAGATGCTGAAATCCATTTAGATGCGATGGGTCTTGGAGACACCATCAAAAATAATAATCAAGCATCTAATCAAAACCGTGCTAAAGCAATGATATTCCTGCGTCATCATCTTGATGAAGGTCTAAAAATGGAATATCTCACGGTTAAAGATCCACTCATGTTGTGGAATAGCTTGAAAGACAGGTATGACCACCTGAAGATGGTCATACATCCACAAGCACGTTATGACTGGATCCATCTGAGGCTACAAGATTTTAAAACCATCAGTGAATATAATTCTGCTATGTTTAGAATTATTTCTCAGTTGAAATTATGTGGAGAAAATATCACTGATAGTGACATGCTTGAGAAAACATTCTCCACTTTTCATGCCTCGAATGTGCTCCTGCAACAGCAATATCGAGAGATGAAATTTAGTAAATATTCTGAGTTAATTTCACATCTGCTTGTTGCTGAACAACATAACGGATTATTGATGAAAAATCATGAAAGTCAACCCACTGGTTCTGCTCCATTCCCAGAAGTGAATGAGACGAATTTCCACCAGAAACGTGGAAAGTGGCGTGGCCCCAGTCGTGGTCGCGGTCGTGGTCGTGGTCGAGGAAAAAACTCCTATCATGATGATCGTTATGCACCAAAATCCCCTGACCACCAGCAGTGGAAAGGAAAGGATAAAAAGCATGAAGCGGTGCAAACGAAAAATTCAGAGAATGGTTGCTACCGTTGTGGAGCAAAAGGACATTGGTCACGTACCTGTCGTACGCCAAAGTACCTAGTTTATCTCTATCAAGCATCTCTGAAAAAGAAAGGCAAATGTTTCTACTATTTCTGGTAATACTAATTTAATTGAAGGCTCCGGAAGAGCAACTATATTTCTGCCTAAGGGAACAAAACTTATTATAGATGATGCATTGTTCTCTTCCAAGTCCAGAAGAAACTTGTTAAGTTTTAAAGATATCCGCGGAAATGGATATCATATTGAGACAATAAACGAAATGAATAATGAATATCTTTGTATTACAAAGAATGTCTCTGGCCAGAAATATGTTTTAGAAAAGTTGCCAACTTTATCTTCTGGCTTATACTGTACAAAGATTAGTACAGTTGAATAATTTTGTACACTCTGTGGTAAACCATAAGTTTACTGATTTAAATAATTTTGTGCTTTGGCATGAACGTTTGGGTCATCCTGGATCAATAATGATGAGGTGAGTCATTGAAAATTCAAGTGGGCATTCACTTAAGAACCTGAAGATTCTTAAAAGTAATGAATTTTCTTGTACGGCTTGTTATCAGGGAAAGTTAATCACTAGACCATCACCAACAAAGGTTGGGATTAAATCCCCTACGTTTTTAGAACGTATCCATGGGGATATATGTGGACCTATTCATCCACCTTGTGGATTGTTTAGATATTTTATGGTCCTAATTGATGCATCTTTAATATGGTCTCATGTGTGCCTATTATCATCTCGCAACCTGGCGTTTGCGAAATTGTTGGCACAAATAATTCGATTAAGGGCACAATTCCCTGATAATCCTATTAAAGCTATTCGCCTTGATAATGCTGCAGAATTTTCATCCCAAGCTTTTAATGATTATTGTTTATCAGTCGGAATAAGAGTTGAACATCCTGTAGCTTATGTTCATACTCAAAATGGCCTTGCAGAGTCATTTATTAAACGACTGCAATTGATAGCAAGACCGCTGTTAATGAAAACAAAATTGCCCACTACTGCTTGGGGTCATGCTATTTTACATGCAGCATCACTTGTTCGTCTCAGACCGACGCATTATCATGAATTCTCCCCGTCACAATTAGTTTTTGGCCATGAACCGAATATTTCTCATCTACGAATATTTGGATGTGCTGTATATGTGCCAGTAGCATCACCACAGCGCACTAAGATGGGACCCCAGAGAAGGCTGGGAATATATGTTGGGTTTGAGTCGCCCTCTATTATTCGGTATCTTGAGCCATTAACGGGAGATTTATTCGCTGCTCAATTTGCAGATTGTCGATTTGATGAGACAACTTTCCCACAATTAGGGGGAGAGGAAAAGGAATAAATAGAGAAATTGTGTGGAAAGTTCCATCATTATCTCATTTTGATCCACGTACCCCCACATGTGAATAAGAGATCCAGAAGATCGTTCATTTTCAAAATATAGCAAATCAAATGCCTGATGCATTTACTGATTTGAAAAGGATTACTAAATCACATATCCCTGCAGAGAATGTACCAATTCGAATGGATATCCCAGTAGGACCATCTAGTAGTGTCATAACCAGTGAACCTAAAGCACGCCTGAAGCGTGGTAGACCACTGGGTTCCAAAGATCGAAATCCTAGAAAAAGAAAATAACAAATGATCAAGATGACACTATAAAAGAATCTCTTGAAGAGAACCAAGATCTTATTAATCTTGAATTTCCTGAAGAAATTAATGAACCCGAGACTCAAGTGAGTGAGGAATATTTAATAAATTCCACTGGTGATGGAAAAAATTTGAATCGATCAGAAATAGAGGTGGATGATATTTTTGCATATAGTGTTGCACTTAATATTATGCAAGATAATGAGGATTTTGAACCTCAATCTATTCAACATTGTCGACAAAGAAATGATTGGCCAAAATGGCAAGAGGCAATTCAGGCAGAATTGAGCTCACTTCCCAAACGTGATGTTTTTGGACATGTAGTCCAAACACCTAATGGTGTAAAACCAGTTGGCTTTAAATGGGTCTTTGTGCGTAAACGAAATGAGAAAGGTGAAATCATAAGATATAAAGCACACCTTGTTGCACAAGGATTCTCACAAAGACCTGGTGTCGATTATGAAGAAACATATTCACCTGTTATGGATGGGATAACATTTCGATATCTCATCAGTTTAGCTGTACATGAAAAACTTGAAATACACCTGATGGATGTAGTTACAGCATACCTATATGGCTCACTTGATAATGAAATTTATATGAAAATCCCTGAAGGATTTAAAATGCCTGAAGCATATAATTCAAAGCCTCGGGAAATGCACTCAATCAGATTACAAAGATCTTTGTATGGCTTAAAACAATCAGGGCGCATGTGGTATAATCGCCTTAGTGAGTACTTGCTAAAGGAAGGATATATTAACAATGTCAAATGTCCATGTATATTCATAAAGAAAACAGCATCACAGTTTGTTATACTTGCTGTTTATGTTGATGACATAAATCTCATTGGAACTCCAGAAGAGCTCCAAAAGGCAATTGATTATTTAAAGAGAGAATTTGAGATGAAAGATCTTGGAAAGACAAAACTTTGTCTTGGTCTACAAATTGAACATTTAGTAGACGGAATCTTTATTCATCAATCTGCCTATACAGAAAAGGTCTTGAAACGATTTTATATGGATAAAGCACATCCATTAAGTACTCCAATGATTGTTCGATCCCTTGAAGTGGATAAAGATCCGTTCCGGCCTCAAGAAGAGGATGAGGAACTTCTTGGTCCTGAAGTACCATATCTAAGAGCAATTGGTGCACTTATGTATCTTGCTAACTCTACAAGACCTGATATAGCATTTTCTGTTAACGTTTTAGCAAGATTTAGTTCTGCTCCTACACATCAACATTGGAAAGGTATCAAACAGGTATTGCGATATCTGAAAGGATCTGTTGATATGGGTTTATTTTATTCTAACAAATATGGTGCAGATCTTGTTGGTTATGCAGATACAGGCTATTTATCTGACCCACATAGGGGTCGATCTCAATCTGGTTACCTCTTCACATGCGGAGGTACTGCCATATTATGGCGATCTACTAAACAATCAATGTGTGCTACTTCTCCAAATCATGCTGAGTTAATAGCTATTGATGAAGCAAGTAGAGAATGTGTATGGTTGAGATCAGTGATTAATTTTATTCGGGAAAGATGTGGTCTGAAGTGTGATACCAAAATACCCACGATCTTATATGAAGACAACACTTCATGCATAACACAGTTGAAAGAAGGATTCATAAAAGGAGATAGAACAAAGCACATTTCACCAAAGTTCTTCTTCACACATGATCTCCAAAAGGATGGTGAAATTGACGTGCAACAAATATGTTCATGTGATAATCTGGCCGATTTTTTCACTAAATCTTTACCGCCTGCAACTTTTGAAAAGATGGTATACAAGATTGGAATGAGAAAACTGAAGCACCTTGATCGAAGTTTTCATTAGGGGGAGTAAAATACGCGTTGTACTCTTTTTCCCTTAACCATATTTTTTTCCACTGGGTTTTCTTGGTAAGGTTTTTAATGAGGCAACTGATAATGCGTATTACAAGACAAGTGTACTCTTTTTCCTTCACTAAGACTTTTTCCCACAGAGTTTTTTCTTAGTAAGGTTTTAATGAGGCACATTATCTATTAATGAACATCCAAGGGGAGTGTTATGAATACGTGGTATTGTGGATGTCCATTACTCCCATAGCTTCCTGAAGAAGCTAGATCTACAAGCAGCTTACAAGCAGACAGCTGACAAGCAGCTTTATAAAAAGTCTTGCAGCAGCTTCTAGAAAGCCTGGCAGCAGCTTGAAGAGGCTTGCAATCAAGCAGACAACTTACAAGTAGCTCATGCAGACAGCTTGCCAGCAGCTTCTAAAAAGCCTTGCAGCAGCTTCCTGAAAAGCTTTGCAGCTGCTTCTTTTCTTGTATAAATAAGAAGTCATTTCAGTTTATTATGTACATCAGTTTGAAATGAAATAATATATCAGTCTTTTTCTATACAGTTTCTTTATTTTATTTACTTTACAGCTTTTATTTTCACAATATTTTTGGTTAATATTTGAATTTTGTGGCTTTTTAGTCTTAATTTTTTTTTTTTTCGCAAGACAAGAATTTGAAAAAAGAAGAAGTTATTACTATACTTTAATAGGATTAATATGCTGCTTCTATAAAGCAATTGAACTTGTTTTCCGGAAAATGATTCTCATTGTTTTCCAAACACCCATGTGCACCCTAAACTGTATTTTACTATTTTTACACTCGTTGATAGATTGTCTGATTTTGTGTTTTTTATCTAGCTAAGCTTACTTATAGAAAAAATTCTTTTCTTTGGACCGTTAACTGTCACCTAAATAAGTGCATGGTGCAATTAACATATTTAATCAACGATCAAATTATCAAAATTATCCTCTTAAATCTAAACCTAACGGACAATGACTATATATTGTGTTCTAGCTAGGCAGGGCAAAGCTAGCTTGGAAAAGAAACCCGAGTTCAATTGAATGTAAACAAAATTCTACAATGTATCACATTCGCCGTTAAATAGTAGTCCCTCTATTTTAAAAAGGATGAACTTTTGCGGAATACGAGGATCAAATTGACTAATTTTCAACGGAAATTGGCACATTAAATTTTTAATCTTTTTTAAATAAAACTTATATATTTAGAAACTACATGAAAAATACTATAAGTCACAATAGTTAACAATTCAAAATAGTTAAAAAATATTTGTAAGAAACGTGGTCAAACATAATTTTATTTGACCCTTCAAATAGTAATAAGTTTATCCTTTTTGAAATGGAAAAAATACTATTTATTAGGCAGTTCGGGAGACCTAGATGTTGCTAAATAAAGGACAAGAACGTTTACTGCATAATAGATTCTTTTAAGACTTGTATCATATCCTTTGATAATTGCCAGCAAAGAACCTTCTGAGTAAATGGCTTGGGATTATGTTAATAATTCAAGAGTTTCTTAATCTTTATTACTCCTTGATTTTGCAGTGTTCAATCAAATTTGAAATTTCAAAATACACACATAGATACATATAAGACCGTAGTGTAGACGTTTATGATGTTCAATAAAGCATGAATAATGTGGGTAGACATAAAAAAGATGTCGAAATGTTACAACCTACCAAATCGCTTTTAGACATCAAGTGGCATGAAGTGAATATGTTGATTATATGTAAATACAGGAAGAAGTTTGTGACTTGCGTGGGTTTCAATAATTTAAATTTAATCGTAATTAAGAAGAGAATTGGAATATCAATATCAATAATTGATGTTCAGTGTACTTCTATTTAGAATTCATCAAAGCACCAAATAGATGAAGGAAATGATTTTAGTGAGTGTAGCGTTTTGGCATTGCTCTTGAGATATGTAAGTATTACACAATCTTAACTAATGTAATAATTATCAGCTATTTTATTTTTTGAATAAAATCCTAACCTTTTGTTAGAAAAGAAACTCGTAAGTTATAAAATTACCGATAAAGTCGAAAATCTAAAGATAAAAAATTGAGTGGCGGCAAGAAAAATGTGTATATAAGTGTGGCTTTGCTTGTTTAAACGGGTGATGAGTTATGACTAAGCCACAAGAAATAGAGAAGTGATTCTAGACGAACAGAACATGCATGAAATTTTTTAGCATTTACGTAATGCTCAATGGTCACACTATCTTGTGCATAAATACTACTCTCTTCCTCCCACAAAGCATGACTGATTTCTTTATTAAGCAGTTTCAAAAAAAATGTTACAATTCTAATTTTAGAAATATTTAACTTTAAACTTATCATTTTACTCTTTAACGAAATGCTTTTTAGCTACACATTTACTAGGATTTATTTTGAACCACATTCCAAAAGTCTTTACCCATTTGTTAAATCCGATCAAAATAAAATTTTGACATCTTTTGTGGAACGAATTGAGTAAATGTTTATGAGTATTTGCATTCATATATATATATATATACACACACATCTTAGTAGCTAAAATTAAAGTAAAAATCAGTTTTTATATCATTAATTATAGTTAAATAATAAATATGTACATGAATAATATATGTATCCTACTTTTGATGTTGTGATTTAAGCATTCGGTGTGAATTAATTTTTACCATTATGTATCCTCAAGCCCGATATTTAATGTTGTTCAATACCGATTTGACAAAAATGCCCCCATTTGGATCTTTACCATAGGATTTTTTTGGGAAAAAACTTACCCACATCATATGTATGCACAAATCTAATACATGCATAATATGTGTTGGCACACATGCTTCTCTCTCTTAACCATGATTAATATACATATTTTCTCACTTTATTAAATCAATTACCCATGATTAATTGATGTAGTTTGGTACACATACTCGGTGTGGGTAAGTATTTACTATTTTTTTTATAAATATTGAATTTTGAAGTAGACGACCGATCTATAGTTCTACAAGTATTTAATTTATGTACATTGATTTATCATTTATCAGACAACGATTTCAAACAGGTTAGGTATAGTATATTTTGTATCGTCTATACCAGGGGCGGACCTACATAGCGGGGATGGGTGCACGGGCACCCACTGGCGTCGGAAAAAAATCTGTGTATATATATGTATGTATGACAGAAAACGTGTATATATATTTAAATGTGCACCCAACAAAGCAAAAGCTAATTGGGTTCACTAGTAAAATAGATGGTTAAAGTCTGCTCCAAAGCTAGAGACTTGGGTTCGAATCCCAGCTCCTACAATTTTTTTTATACTATTTTCTTCAATTTTATCTTGTGTCCCCACTGAGTTGAAATTCGACCCTCTGGTCTATACATATCTTACTCTAGAGAACGGTAGTTACTTTTACGTTTATATTAATGAGTATACTGTATCTTTGATGTATACAGATTCACTAATATCATAAGGTACTACATATCAATTACTGGTGACGGGAAATTGACTTTTTCAATTGGTTATAAGTTACAACTTTGTGGTTTCTTTTTTCCTTTTTCCTCAACCGCATGTTATAACTTTGAAAGATGCTCAATACTCCATCGATGTTAAGAAATTTAGACCACAAGAACGAAAGAAAGTCAAGACAAGCATTGACTTATTAAAAAAAAGGAGTAAAGGCTTTAACGACTCTGTTTACTTTTCTATGTTCGCTTATCCCTTCATTTCAGTAATTGACGAAAATATACTTACTCATTACACATACATACAGGCTATAGCTAAATTTGACACTTTTGTACTGAAAACATGGATAGGATCTCTTAGACGGAAAAATTAAAAAAAAAAACACTTGCTTTCAGCATCTACGGACAGTAAATAATTCCCTAACCCTGCTTCCTATCCCTCTTCAATCAATGTTCTGTGTGGTTGGCTAGTGCATTTGCGAACGACAAATTTATGTACGCAAACTCAACCAAATATTGTTGTAAACTACTCTATTATATTGTGAAAGGGATGTTTGACGGTTTAGAGAAAGAAAACATGTATGGGTAACAAACAACGACTAACGTTTCTAAGGTTAATAAAATATTAAGAAGTGAAAGTTTCGTGTAATAATTTATTCCTCAGGTGGAATGATGAATTATAGACATACAATTTTACTAAAGAAAACCGAAAGTAGCTAGCTCTATTATAAAAGTAACTGTCAACATCGAATCACCCGAATTTACAAAAATAATTGGAATGTGTGATTCATCCATGACGAGGCGCGCACATTCACGGCCGTGTACGATTGAGACCGGAGGTAGGTCCTCTCTTTTCTCAAGTTGTTGTGTACTCCATTTGTGCTGCTTCGATCTCCACCGGCATTTTCCACCCCTACCTCTAGCTCCAACTCCCACCTTACCTCAATCATACTCCTATTTATTTTTTTCAATTTAATGTGTTATAAACTAAATACGAAGCTCTGTTCAAAAGATTAGTTTAATAGGTGGAAAAACCTATTTAGTAGGAGTATATCTTTTTTTTTATGGGAGAAATGATAGACAACAATAGCAGCTCCGCTTGAGGACCAACGACCTTATTGATTACGACGACACCACTCTTAAGTCCAGACCACCACTCCGAGTATCTCGTTTGTCACGGCTACATTGTTGGTCAGGACTGACTCCCTTTTTGGTACAAGCCACCACTCTCGAAACATGCCACCATTTCGAATTGCAGCCCACAAGCATAAACTATGTATGTATTGAGCTATAACTCATTGTTTAGTATATTCTAATTTATTTTAGTCAAAGTAACTTTAATCCGTTCATTTATTAGCTCAATCAAAGTTCAATCACACCAATTCATTCTACACCTCTTTAGAAAGGTGTCATTTTCCAAAAAAAATGTAAAAGGACTAATTAAAAAATACTAGTGCATAAAAATAAAATGAATAAGCAAATACTTACTAATTTGATAATGAAGATGTTTTACCTAGGCAATACTTATCCGTAGGCTGTTTATGGTTGAGTTTGAATTGGTTTTTCTCCAAAAGAAAATTACCAATTAAGTCAGCTTTTTATATAAATTAAATCAAACTAATTAAGTCGATTAAGTACATATTTTAGCAACTATAAACCACTAAAACACCCAAGCCAAGTACTCTTTAAAGAGAAGAATAAACTATAAATATAATCAAATTATATGTATACGTAGTTTCGTGTAGAAAACATATGCATTGTCTAAATATTTATTCATCTCTAAGGAACATAATCAAACTTGGTACAAAAAAATTTTTTTTTTGTGCTAAAAATTGTAGGACTAACATTTACCAAAATATCTTGATGATAATTAAATTAAACACTGATGAATGATTGAAAGACTCAAACACAACAATAACAACAACATACCCCGTTCAAATATAAACTATATTTTGCTTAAAAGAGATTGTTTGACTATTAAAAGAAGCATTGAAATCAAAGAATACAAAGGCAAAGATTCTAATGGTAACAAATTAAACAGGAATTAAAGAGTGCAAAAAAAAATAAATAAATAAATAAATAAATATATATATATATATATATATCTATATATATATAGATATATATATATATATATGTGTGTGTGCGCGCGCGCGCGCGCGAGAGAGAGAGAGATTATAATTTTCGTATTTATCTAATCGGTTTGATTCGATTATTTTAATTTTTTTAAATCAAAACTAAACCAAAATTTATCTGTTTTTACAATTAAAAACTAAAACCAAAATTAAATAAAACCTTAAAAAAATATTTTTTTTATTTACGATTTGAGTCGATTTTAGATTTGGTCGGGTTCTTTGATTTTCTAATCACCCGACACGCCTCTCTATCGATGTGCTTCCTTTTGACTCCAAAGCGAACTACAACCATTAAACCATCTATGTGATTAATTACTTATCATTTATTAAATTGATTTTAGATGTTACTAGCTGGTCTTGAGTACTCTTCCACTAATTGCGTCTTATAATGCATTCAGATTTGAAACTTAAAAAGATAATTAAACTTTAAATATTTAACATCTTCAACTTTTTCTTTTTATATTTTATAAATATGTACAATTTGTCAACTGTCATAATCATAACTATAAGAGGAAATGAAGATTGAAAAGGAACATACATGACAAGAGAACGATTAATTAAGATGGACTATACTTCTCTTCTTTCAAGTTAGTTAGTACTTTTTATTCAACTTCTTTTTCAACCTTCTAGACCTTTGCAACACGCAAATAGAAAGTCTAACTTAAAATTGAAATATAAAAATATCTTCTTTCATCTCAAACTAAGCCCTATTGTGTCAAATAATAAATGTTTGAAATGAATTATGCCTCACCTAATACGTTACCAAACTTAAATTATTTCAAAGAATCAAAATACTAGGGCTATTACTCAGCCAGCTCAAACACTCATTTTCTAATCAAACTACTGGGAGCAAAATAAAATGGCAGATGAATTAATCAAATATAACATGCAACAAATTTCTGTTGTACTAATATATTTGAATTCGTAATTGCTCTTATAATCGTCTTAGATATTTTGGAGGCAGAATTATAAGTTATGTTCACAGAAGAGTTTTTTTTTTTTTTTTGTTAGAAGCTCTTCTACATATACTGATATCATGTAAATACAATCAAATATTTGTACAACAATCACATCAATAATAATAATTTATGATAATCTAAAACTTTTTACCACTAACTTTTTATGAGCCCTTTTGGGTGAGACTAAAAGTTATTTATAAGCTTATAAGTCCGTTAATATATGTTTGGTAACTTAAATTTTTTTTAGGGTTATAGGTCATTAGTGGGTTAAGTCACTATTTGACTTATAAACCACTTGAAATAAGGTGCTTATAAGCCCACCCAAACAGGCTTTATATTATGCTAACTATATAGTTTTTATTAAAAAATTAGGAGACAAACAATATCATTATAAAGATATCTTAGGACGGCATACTTATAACTCTTTGTTACCAAAGAAAAACAGAAGGACCCATAGAGCGAACAATTACATTTGAACAAAAAATAGCTGTATGATTGTTGAATTAAAAATAAGTAGACCCCATCACATTATCACAGTATTATTATATTATTATAAAAATAGCAATTATATGCACTACAAATACAACATTATGGAATGTAGTATGAGACAGTATAGGAAAAAAGAGCACATTCCAAGGAATATGCTGTGCCAAAAATTAAATTGTACTATTATGATTTGATGAATAACGAGGCCAATTCGCCACTTCCAATTTCCATTTGTCCGTACATCCACTCGACAAAAGAATAAAAAAGTGACTTTATGCTCTTCTTTTATCATCTTTTTTTCTTTCTTTCCAAGATTCGAATATTCACCCGTCTCTACCCTAAAGCTTCTGTCCAAAAATATATTATTCCAATCCAAAGTCTTTTCCCCTTTTTGTCCAACAATTTATTTTACTTCTGGATCTTGTATCTTAGGGCGATTCAAATTCGAACATTAACCAATTCTGTGTTGGCAAAGTGATTTTCCATATATGAATCGCAAGTTTCTCTATCATCACTCTACATAGATCACTTTTTTTCATTAAGTACTAAGCTAGTGTTTGGACATAGATTCTCAAATAATTTTACTCCAAAAAATTGTCCAAAAACTATAAACAAGCGGGGGCTAAGTTAAAGAAATCGTTTTCATTGTTGAGCCTGAACGATATGATTTGAAAATTGATTCAAGTTCACCATTTATTCATAAGTCTATTATTCTCACTTTGAAGACTTGCGTCATCTACTATATGAAAGACAAGTGCATTAACTTAGAAGCAACAAATTTTACTGCTATAACTTAGACTGGCCTAAAACACTATCTCATTGTAAAGTGATATTAACTTACGGATAAACTAATCCATATCTTGACCGATAACCACTAAACTTATACAAAACCAACTAATTACTTATCCTAGCTATCCGTTAGCACATTTAAAAATCAAAATAATCAATAGAGCAAATCGATAAGGGTAAATATCCAGCTGAACCGCCCAATATGAACCAGTATAATTATATCTCCTTTAATTATAAATTATTGTATGAGACGACAAAAAGGTCTCAAAAGTAAATCTTTTGTTCTCTATAAGGTAGAGGAATATTTGCTTCAAAGAAACTTAACAGACGCATAATTACTCTATTTGATGAGAGCAATTTGATAAATGCAATATCATTTGTAAAACAGCACTGCTAAATATATATAGGCTTCTCGCACAATCGTTGGGGCAAATTTGTTTTATGAGGTTAATATATATGTATCTTTCACTACTATGAAAAAAAAATGTTTTGCGACTCAGTTTGGAGACGGAATTTCCTCTCTAAACCGAGTTTAGAGAGAGAGAATTCCGTTACTATGCGACCTTCGCTATTTGGCGCTCAAAAAGTAACTGCAAGTACTGGTTGTGTCAGATTGTGTTTAGAGACGGAATTCCCTCTCTAGCAAAATAATTAATTTACTGCTTGGAGACGGAAGCATTATTTGTAGAAATTATTTTTATTGTTTAGAGATGGAATTTCTTCTCCAGAAAAATAATTTCATACATAATTTTTTCATTTGAGACGGTAGTCCGTCTAAAAATGCGTAAACTAATTATTTTTTGTGCTTTAGCGATGGAATTCACTCTCTAACTATATTAACCCTGCTAAATAAAAACATTAGAAACTCGATACAAAGCAGCCAAAAGCCAGAATACGCCATTAAAACAATTATACAACATGTTTAACATAAAAACAAAGCCACCACGGGTAATTAAACAATTCTACATACATGTTTCATCATTAAGCATTCAACACGAACAAAAACTAAAGTGTTTAATTAGTAACATGTTCGAAAAACTTAACAAACCATGACAAACTTAACTACCACCGACAACTTTGAATGACTTGCCTCCTCGTAAAATGGGTGACTTGCTTCTTCCAACTGTTCATAGAAGAGCTTCGCCTCATTATTGGGAATCTCCTCAACATCCGGTTGGGAGGGTTCCCCTTCCCCTTGGTACATTCTAAAGGCATCATTTAACATCTCATTCATAGGATAGTTATATCCGACATAGTCATTTCTGAAGTTCTCTCTATGGACATTAGGGTTACACTCTCCATGTGCAGTCCACACAAAATAATTTGGCATAAATCCTTTTTTATAAAGGTACAGCACAACATTTTCAATTGGTTGCACGTGGCTACACTTGCATTTCACACAAGAACATTTGATTGACCCCTCCACCCTCCCGCCCGTATATATTCAGGAAGTAATTTAGCTTTAGCAATAAACCCGTCAACCCCATCTACATAACTTTTCCTCAAACCCATATTTACATAGAACATATTGTACATCCAACTACGATTTTCATGATGTTCCATCTACACTAAAGTTACAGACAAATAAATGTAAATCAATGCAACAGAATATAGCAATTTTTCAAGCAAACTATAGGTGTATAGCCTTTTTGTTAAATTATTTTGCATATTAACTTTTTAATTAACTAACTAAATCAAACTCCCTAAATATTTTACGGATAGGGGCATTTAATTTTTTTTAGGATGCTAACATAAAAAATAGTTAATAAACTAGAATAGGCATTTAACTATATTACTACAAAAACAGTTACCAAATAGGCATTTAACTAATTTACTACAAAAATACTTAGCAATTGAATATATGCAATTTTAAATTAAATTTTAAATAATAAAAATAAATAAATAATTTAATTTAATAAACTGAAATTAAAATTTGCCTTCAAGAATTAGTTGCCGATGACCGAAAAACCTGTAAAAATATTAAAAATTAAATTTTGTTAAATTCAGTTAAAAAAATTAGGTCAATTTTAAGGTATATGGGGTAATTGGGGACGGGATGTTTAATCACAACATACTCAAAAGAGTATATTTACAAATATTCTAAGAGGAGATCCGAGATTGGATGTGGAGAAAGGGGATACGGGATTGGCAGTGGTGAAAGGGTTTACGGGATTGGGGGTGGGGAAAATGGGGAGGGTTAGACGGAATTACTTACCTGATAAGAAACAATGGTATTGCCGGTGTGGGGAAGGGGTGTTGCCGCTGCAGTAGGGCGAATAGAGGGATGGAGAGAAATTTTTTAGAAAACCCGATAATGTGTATACTGAAGTAAAAATGTAATTGTAATGCACTTGTTAGGGTTGGAGAGGGAATTCGGCTCCAATCAAAAAGTGAAACAAATAGTCAGGTGATTGACGGCAGAATTCTTTCTCCAGCACCTGATACTTTTTTACTTTTTGACTGGAGAAGGAATTCCGTTGCCAACTCTTTGAATTTAATTTATTTCTACCGCAAAACACTGTTTGGAGATGGAATTCACTCGCTAAATTGTTGGCAAGTGAGTTCCTCACCAGCCATTATGTAGCTTTTTAGTGTTTTTCTAATAGTGTTTTCTTTTGGCTTAACCACATAGTATTTGAAATTCGTCATCACAACTAATTCAAATCTTCACTGCGTAGGACATAATGACAACTGCCATACCTACTGTTTAAAGTTTATGAACTCGAACTTGAGATGCTAATATTGTTGAACTCAAGACATTATTGAGTCTTTTAGGTATTATCTCAGAAGTCAATTAGACTTTCCTATACTACACTCTTTTGTTCATTTTTCTCGTCATCTCTTCCTCCATTTTGTCTTTATCTTGAGCAGCATCCACGCTTCCGTATCCCTCTAATATCTATCAGCGCTAAAACACTAATATATGTATCTTCTTTTTCTTGTCACAATAACAACATACTCCTATCATAATTTTGAAAGGAGGGGGATCATATTGTGCCTCTTTCTAATTTTCTAAAGTTTAGGCATCAAACTGATGGTGATCTAACTTCACTAGAAAGTGTACGCGCGTTCATACTCCCTAGGTGACACTATAGGCTTCAATAAACATGTGCATATCAACGAAAGAAATAATAAAATAAGGCACTAGTGTTTTCCCTTACAAGGTGTTATGCTGTGTAAATTTGAATTAATCAACTTCGTAAGGCCGGATAATGGATGGTTACACAATAAAACATTTTCCCACCACTATGAAAATTCATGATCCTGCCTTGGTTGGATCTTGGGTGACATCACTTATCTTTTGCTCATGCAATACAAGGGTTAATAAAGTGCTCCAACTACTCTTTTAGCAAACTCTGTATTTCAAGCAAAACATGCAATAATTTGTTAAATGTTAATCTCTTACGACTTCAGCAATCTTGTAAAAGATAACTCAGACACCAATAATTAGTCAATTATAGATCTGTTTAAGCTATCAATGATGCATATTAAGGGTAGGTTTATCTCCGAATTTACCTCCTAAAATAGCACTGGATAGCGACGCTAGCTATGAGCAGACTGCAGAGTGACGTTTCCCAAACATCTAATTAAAGTATTAAGACATTAAATTACTACATTAAGTTTCTCTTTGTTGTAATAGTCTGAGTTAGTAGTATATATTGTCGAAACATAACGGTCCCCCTTTCTCAATGTGGTTCTCAGTGCCAAAAAGAAAAGATAGTTGAAAAAATTATTGTCGACGTTGAATGGAATTCGAATCCTACTCCACACATTTCTTAATGAATGAACAACTGGAGATTAACAAACGCTGCACCAAGTTATCAATAATTGTTGGATACTATACACAAGTAACAAATTAAAGCTGCGAGTTATTTATGATATTATGATGCATAAGTTCATCTTTTAGATAATGATTTTTGAAATTTATTTGCTCTTTGTCTTAAATACAACGTCGTCAGTCTCAGAAAAAAGCTTTATCCAAATTATTGTAATGTTGTATGTGGAATTTATCATAAGTGTCGAGGAGGGCAGGCCAGAAACCCTATCTTATTTTTTTTTTCTTTTTTAATAATGCCATGGTTTATGATCTACTTAATTACTCGTACTCAATCATTTTACTGAGAGAAGTTGCTACCTGGCAGCAGTTTAAAATCGAGTAAAATACTTATATGATCACTCAACTTTGAGAAATGGGTGACCAAAGTCACTTTGCTTTGATTAGTACTAATAAAGTCACTCAACTTCAACTTAAGGTAATTTTCACAAAAAATAGCCGTATTTTGCACTAACACTCCACTGAAAATCTGACGTGGCTTTTTAATTTTTATTTATATATATATATATATATATATATATATATATATATATATATATATATATATATCTGTGGGTCCTACTTTATTTGCCATATAGGATTTTTCTAATGAGTTAATGTTATTTTTATATGACAAGATGTGGTTTAATTCTTCAAATGTTAGTTCACTTTTGTAAACTTTATATTTTAAAAAACATTCGGCCTTTCTTCTAAAGTTGATTAAGTACAAGTTGTTTTTATATTAGGCCATAATCATCATTTCTTCTTTTCTTGTTCTCCTTTTCATTAGATTGATCATCTGGATGTTATTATCATAAGAAAAACTCATTCATTTTTTTCTCATATTCATGAAACGACTTTTACATGTGCAAGGTGATCAAATAATCTTAATTATTGTTCCCGCATCTTTTTGGCAGATTACTTGACTCTTATGATGATAAGTGAATCAACATTTGAAGAATGTAATCACTTCTTGTCATATAGAAATAAATTAACTCGATCATTAGAAAAATCCTACATGGCAAATAAAGTAGGACCCACATGTATATAAATAAAACTTAAAAAGCCACGTCAAATTTTCGACAGAGTGATAGTGCGATATCTGGGTAGAATGATTTTTGGTGATAATTACCTTAAGTTGATTGACTTTATTAGTACAAATCAAAGCAAAGTGCTTCACTCAGTTTTCAAAGTCGAGTGACCATATAAGTAATTTACTAGTTTAAAACCTAGTCTTACTTTTGATACAATATTTTGTTTCCTTTTATTTTTGTTGCCATTCATATGAATGAGTCGTTTATCTTCTATCCATATGAGTAGGATAACAGTACGTACTAAGCTAAAAAAATTCTAACATCTAAATGGAATGGGTTCAATAATTGGAGTAAACAAGAAGAAAGCGTACAAGCAACCTTGAGCAATAAAGTCATATATACTCAATAATATTGTACAAACAAGATAATTATGCACGTACAAGGAAACTACTTTTTTGTTTAATTTCTTCACTGCTTACGTTGTAGAGTAGAAATCACTACCGGAACTAGAAAGTGGTTTATCAGACGATATCACTATCACAATTCACAAGGAGAAGACTTTTTAAAACCTCAAAGATCTGAATAAATGAAATTGTCAAAACTATATCCATTTCATTGTGAAGACATATATATAGTGTAAATTGTGATAAGAAAGTGAACTAGTCTTACTTGCTCATCACGCACAGATGGGATTTTTTTTTTATTATTATTATTATTATTATTATTATTTTGGTAATTAAACTTTATTACCAAGGAAAATAATTACATGTGAGTACACAAACCCCTTAAGATTGGACATGCAACCCCAACCTTAAGCTCACAGACTTCACTCTTACTCAATTCTTCCTAACTCATTTCCTGCTACCTATGGGTAAAAGTTCATACTCTCTAGCTTCCCATTCACTCACTTACAGTAAGCTCCTCTCAGATGGACACTCTTAACAATGAATTTACTAAGAACAGCTACACTTCTTGTTTTGCCTTGGAAGATCCTTAGTTCCTCTCCTGCCAGATAAAATAGACTGTAGCAGATAGTAATATGCGATAGGTTGCTTCTGCAGCATTATATTCCTCCTGTTAGCAAATCTTATGGCCCATTTTTTTTTTTTTTTTTGAGAGTTGAATAAGCCGGAGACCCTTAATTATATCTTTAACTCCATCAAGAATTTGTTTGTATAAGCATTTATACGTATCAATCCATAGAAGAGCTATGTAGTTACCACTACTGGCTATACGTATCAATCCATAGATTAGATTATGTTTTAATGTAAAATCAACCAATTTCCAGCTTTGATATGAAGACGGTGTCTGTGTGTGGGGGGCGTGTCTAAAAGGGAGTATATATGTTGTTAGTTAATAGAGGACTCTCATTAGGGTGTAGTCCACAACTTTAGCGCCTAAGTTAGGATAGGTACAGTCTTGTATTCACCCAATTAATTAAGGAAAAACAGTTTTCTTTCCACTAATCAAGTTTGAGGGTAATTAGGACTAATCAGCTTTATCATTATGATCACAGGTTATTGTGGAGTTCTCGCCAGATAGTTCAATCATAATCATATGCGAGTATATGCACAACATTTTTGTTCACAGTTTTGGACAGGACAACAAGCGGTTATTAGTAGAAAACGCAACCCTTTGGATAGTTTCGCAATCTGTACGTGTAAAATTAGAAATTCCATAAATTATCTTTACTTGAATCAGTCAAATCAATTAGCTAAGTCGCAAACTATCCTTTTTCATTTTACCCAAAAAAAAAAAAATCATAGAATGTTGTTTTTGAATTTCAAAATCCATAAAAAAAATCTTGAGATGTCAAATCCTAGTATAAAATCATGGGATATTCACTTTTCAACTGAAAAATTACAATAAAAATTACTAAGATTTTCACTAAATATTGGGATCTTCATTTCAACTACAAAGTTTCATGATAAAATCTATGACAATATGATGTAATTTTTACTTTTCAAATAAAAAATCTCATATCAAAATACTTTGATTTTCACTTTTGAACTAACAAAATTCACTTTTCAAGTAAAAAAAATAACATGACAATATACTGTGATTTTTCTTTTTCAAATAAAAATTTCATATCAAAACACTGTGATTTTCAAGTAAAAACAATTCAGTTTTCATGTAAAGTTTCATAACAAAAAACTGCGATTTTCACTTTTCAAATAAAAAGTACCAAAACAAAATACTGTGATTTTCAAGTAAAAAAAAATCACTTTTCATGTAAAGTTTCATAACAAAAAACTGTGATTTTCACTTTTTCAATAAAAAATTTGTTACTGTGATTTTCAATTTTCAAGTAAAAAATTCCATGACAAAATACTGTGACTTCACTTTTCAAGTAAAAAATCCCATGACAAAATACTTCTCATTTTTCAATTTCAATCCCTTAGAAACAGTTCTTATATTTTCACTTTTCAAGTAGAAAATTTCATGACAAATTATTGAGGTTTTTATTTGTACTGTGCAAATCCCATAAACAAACCTGGAGATTGTGATGCAAATGATTGAAAATAACAGATGCTTGAAAATTACAGAAAAAACTATCAGGTGAATAAAGGAATAGGGTTTAGTAGAGATAGAAGATCAGAGGGCAGAATTGTCGCTTCATTATTATTTTAAATTTAAATTGGCTATTCCTCAGCTGATTTGTTAGTAATGGCCATAACTCAATTAGAGATTGCCAGAGTGGCTACATGGTGTTAATTTTACCACGAATAGCCACTTGGGCCACTGTGACACCATGCATTATTACGTAAATGGCCCAATTCAGGGGTGTCAATGGTTTTTCAAAAAATGACATAACCGACCAAACTGAACCGTACCGAATCGAATTTTAGATTCTTTAAAATAAAATAGTAGATTCTTATATAAAGCTATAATCATACCGATTATTAGGTTAGATTTTTTATTTTATAAAAAAAAACGAAGAAAATGGCGAACCGAACCGAATAAAATTTATATGCATAAAATATACTTTATTTATGAAACTTATTTGTATAACTATATATAATTTAATTATTTTAAAATCAACAAAGAAGAAATTTTTTAACCTGTAATCCTTCCGGTTAAATTAGTAATGCAAAGCATCCCAACCTACATTAATATCACTATTACTACTACTAAAAGTTGAAACTACATGCTTTAATTATGTAGAAACTCAAATTATTTAAAATCTAGTTCCTGCAGAAGTGACAACATAAGGTCTTCACTAGAGCCGTCAATTTGGGCTTTGGCCCGCGGGCTGGCCCGACCTAGCTCTACTTTTTATGGGGCTGGGCTAAGATTTTTTGAGCCCAAACAATACCGAGGCTTTTTAGCCCAATCCAAGTAGGCCCGCTAGCCCGCGAGGCTTGGTGTAGGTCGGGTTGGGCCGGCCCGCGGGCCAAATAAAAAAAAATTACAATTTTATGCCCACTCGCAAGCACATCAAATCTTACCAAGTTTAAAAGCTTATTTTATATTCTGCCTAGCTGACTAACTTAACCAACAAAAATTATGCAAAACTATTAAAAAGTGCTAAATCACGTTGCAACAATCCCAAATAGCTAATTATTAGTAATTATCATTGCTTTTGAATTTTAAATGTAAATGACAGTAAATGCACCGTTTCAACTGTTTCTGCAGCACCGTATCTAACTGTTTCTGCACCGTTTCAACTGTTTATGTAGCACCGTATCTAACTATTTCTGTACCGTTTCAACTATTACTAACTGTTATGCACCGTATCTAACTGTTTCTGCACCGTTTCAGGTATTTTCAGCTCCGTATCTAATTGTATCTCGGTGTATCTGCGTCGTTTCAGACTGTTTCAACACCGTTTCAGCGTCATTTCAAACTGTTTCAACACCGTTTCAGACTGTTTCATTTTCCAAAAATTTGTTTAAATTCTCAAATCTTTACTGTAAAACGCAGATATTACCCGAAAACAATCCCGGGTTACAAAAACCCATAACCAAAACCAACCACTCACATAATATAAAAATATTTCATTTTAACCCCAAAAGTGCCCTCTCACACACACACACACTACACACACTTATTACTCTGTATCACATATTTTCTCTCTTCCTTACCTCATTCGTGGAGATCATAATTTCTATTTCATCATAGTTTATGTTTCATCATGCGGCCTAGATATATCAACAATACCAGATAAGTACCTATCAGAGCAGTAATAGTATCAGTTGATAAGGATAGCTAATGTCCAGCAAGCCCAATTATATCAGAATATTAGAACCACATAAATCCGTAGCATTAGAAGAATAACAATATTAGTTGCTGAGGATAGTAGTGTCCACCAAGCTAAGGTAGATCTGTATCAAATCACTGTCAGTTGATTGAGGATGGAAAATGTGCACCATGCCCAGTTATATGAGTATATCAATGCAAACTTCCATAGTTATTTGTTGACAGTGCATAGCACTAGTAGAAACAGTAATCAGATTATCAAATAGCATCAGAGAAGTACATATCGTGAGACGAATATCACTAGCATACATGAGAACAGTATCACTATACAAGTATCAATTTTTCAGAGTTTTTTGTTGACAATGACTAGCACTAGCAGAACGAGTAATGAGGTTATCAAATAGCGTCTTCATCACAAACAGTAATCGGTGAAGAAGTGAAGACAATTGGAGATCTGAAGAAATTTGCAAGTGCTTGATTGGATTGTGTCAAGAAACAAGTTGAATGATCGGCGGCAGCAGCGGCAGAATAATTATTAAGCCGGCGACTGCTGAATCATAATGACTAAGGCGATAAGGGGAGGGTAGCTGTAGTGTGGTGGGGTTGCGAAATGGGGGTTTGGTGGCTTTGTTTTTCTTTTTCTAATTTGTTTTATTTATTATGAAATGTGCTAAAAGAATATTGCTATGTGTTGTAATTAGTAAAATATTGCTCCTATTTTTTTGTAATTTAGGGGTGCAGGTTTGTATATATGTATAAAAATCCCATAAAACAATGAGCGATTTCACATTTTGAAACTTATTTTTCCTGCTTTTGCTGGAGAAGTCATTTTCGACCAATTTTTTTTTTTTTTTTAAAATGAATTGTCATGAAATATTATTACTAGTTCTGAGTACGCACGTTGCGCGTGTACTCCATACCAAGGAGTATTAAAATTTAAAAGTTAAAAAAAAACTTATTATTGTATTAAAAATATGTTATTTACTAGTTGTGATTACCACTAACTGATGTGTTTAATTATGATATTTCTAAATTTTGAAAGGTGAATTTCAAGACTACTTGTGATTGTTTAGTAGACTTTAGTATTGAGTGAAAACAAAAAAGAAGAAAAACACATACAAGTGAATCTGACAAAATCTTCACACAGTTAAGAGTTAAGATTCAAGACATTACCCAGGTTACTAATATATACAAACACCACATATTTGATAAGGTGTTTGGATGTAGCTTATTATAACACCATTTGGTCTATATATTTAATTTGTGCATTCTCCATGAATGAATTTAGCTAGATCGCTATTCGTTATTAGCTATCTGCCTCATCTTTAAATCATGTTGCATACATTATTGATTAAATTCTTTTCTTACCGGACAAAAACAAATAAAGTATTAAATTCTAAAATATAACAACGTAGCAATGCAACAGTAGCATCTTCACTGCCTCCTCCTTCACGACCATAGAGGGAATTTTACAAATCAAGCCATGCTTTCATTATGGTATAAATCGAATACCATTTATAAAATACAACTTTTAAGGATATCAAAACGGGAAAAAAGGAATATCACAGAAAAAGTAAAAATATAATTGTTGTTGACAAAATAGTGGGATGAAGTTGTCCCAACATATATATTTACCAGATGGCCAAGTAGAGGTATTTCAGAACATAATAGCGCTTTACGCATATTAAGATGTATACGCAAAATGGATATGATATATCAAACATGTAAATGAATAAATAAATTGAATGTAAGTAACCATTATGAGATATACTCACAGCCAACTATTTCATGTCTTTCACTATTCAGTAATTACGGGCTGGCCAACGTGTTGTAAACATTAAAATGTCCAAAGTGATGTATGAATATCACAAGTATGTATCGAATCACATAATTCTGATAAATATCCATTTGAGATAGTAAGGGGTCGTTCGGTTTAGTGTATTAATATTAATACATGCACAAAACTCAGCGTTAACTTAGCGCAGCGTTCGGTTGGTTTTTGTAAAATTTTAACACCCGCATAAAATTAGTGCAACGTTTGGTTGCGTTTTTGTATATTCCGCATTATTAATACCCGCATTATTAATGCGGGAATCTATGTATTATTTTATGCGGGGTGGAAGGTGGTATTAATAATGTGAGTATTAATAATGCAGGTATTAAAATTTAAAATGACAAAATTAACCCTCATAATAATAAGGATATTTTAAAATTTTATATAAGGAGTAAATAAACATTTTAAATAATAATATTTTTTGTTAATTTGTAATATATCAGTGATTCAAAAAATAATACATACGTTATAATATATGCATGGATAATATCCACATTACTAAACCCCGCGCTAACTAATACCCGCATTATTAATACCTACATTATTAATACACACATTACTAATACCCATATTACTAATACCCGCATTAATAATTAATACCCGCATTAAATAAGTGAGTAACCGAACGACCCCTAAGTGCATTAATGAATAGATATCACAGGAATGAGCCAAGTGACCATCTACGTAGCAATTGCACTTGACAGATGTGGTACCTGTATTTGTATTATCAATTGTAACTATTCAAATTCTTCATTTAAATACAGTTAAGAGAGAGTATTTGGTTAATGTACCCATTTAAGAATGAATAATTATTTATGCAACTCTTCAAAGTCTGCACTTTCAGATTCACGAGAAATGTTTAATATATACCCATTTATGAAAAATACTACTTTTCTACCAAATAATTCATGACTTTTTATTTAAAGTTAAATTAACTTTTTAGTGCAAAAATTATAGGTAGTAGTTTTTAATTGAAGGGCAAAATGGTCACTTACTTTTTACTTAAGGGATTGGCTCTTTTAGAATAGTACTAGTGTCTCGACACGTACGTTGCACGTGTATGTCGAGTCTTGAAATTTGCTATAGTAGTGACTGTCATGTTTGATATTATGTACATTTCATAATACACAAGACAATTCTAGCAATCTGATAAATGTAACCCACATGTATTTCGTCATGTACTAACTCAATGTTGGATCAAATTATATATTATGTTTTAGTGCAATTATTTAACATTTATTCAATGTAATGAGATTTACTCAATATATGCACACCTTTTCTTTACATCTTGATACAACATATTCTATCAAGATCCTTTATCTCAAACACGGCAGATAAAAAACTTTGTCTCTATTATGTAATTTGTATTGTTCTTACAACTAACATAACATTGAATATCAGCAAACTGATATAATATAATAACTATTTCAATATCTATTTTGTGAAAGTATAGGTTAGCAAGTCATATCCACCACGAAATTACAATGAGGGGTTTGACAAATTACTCAAGTTTTAATAGATTATTAATCATAAATATTAAAAATTTAAATTTTCAAGTGCCAATATATTCGACAATACACATGAATACTCAAAATCATACTCAACCATAACACACAAGATATTAGAAGATTATACTTCCTCTAAGAGAATTAAAATTCATAAAAAGTAATAAACCTTAAAATAAACATTAATTATTCTCATGAGAGCCCAAACATTTAAAATAGAAACTATATTTACGTACGTGATGCTTACATAAAATTTTCATATCATTTCTTCTTGAAACTAACTTTTCACATGATTTTATGCATGTAATATAATCTATGCCAATAAGTGGTTTTCAGTTATATAAGCAAATCATAAAAAATTCCAAACATATGAAATCACCATATAAAGAAAAAAGGCACGAAGGATAAATAGGTTTAGTTAATAAAGTTGAACCTGAAATTATTGACACTCTTCTTGAATATCACTTTGTCTTGATGCCATTTCTTTGCCTATCTTCATTGTTTCATTTGCTCTTGCAAATAAATGAAGTTAAGAAAGCTAACCCGGATTTTGTTATCATCTCTTTCTTGAACCATCACTTTGACTTTGATGTCATTTATTTGCCAATCTGCGTAGTTTCGAATTTACTGCTACAATTTGTTAATCTAATACAACATAATGTTTGGAACCTTAGTTCTTGATTGGACATGTTAAGATTGATTTCGGCAGATGACGCGATTTTTTGCAATTTTCATTTGGTTCTTTGCATGGCTCCATGCTCAGAAGGTTACAAAAGTTTGGCGATTAAGTGCATTTGCCGAAACGACTATGCGGCCCTTTTCCATCTATTGGCTGCTCTCTATTTTGTGGTCCTTATGATTTAAAAACATGGTTTCTGTTTAAATATAACAACTGTGAAGTAACATTTGAAGAAACACAACTTTTCAAGAAAAGATACTTAACTTATCAGTTTTCCTTCCGTTAAGCATTATTGCTAAAATATTATTATTAAAAAAAATTCTTGTTAGGATTATTAGGGCATTTAAATGTTTAGAAGGGTATTTAAGTAATATGACTTTTGTTTTTCAAAGGACACACTTTTATAGTAATAAATAAATAAATATGATGATATGATATGATATGATATGATGATAGGATGATATGCGAAAACTGGAAAACTCATTGCCGAACACACCCAAGAGTGTATGAATAGTACAAGTCGGAAGAAAAGGGGCAAAACCTGTAAACGGAGAGAGAAGTAATGAAAGGAAAGAAATGGTTAGGACTTATCCCTACTGCTCGACTTCACTTGCATGGTTTCAGCTCATTTGCTTCTTCCCCTCTTCGTAGAGTTGTTGTTACTGGTAATTATTAATCAACACCCTTTTCCTCATTTCTCTGTTTAATACATATAATTGTATTCTTTACTCTCAGAAGAAAAAGTTTGCAGCTTTTTTGTTTCTTTGAAATGGGCTTAATTTCACTATACCCAAATGAACAATAATGGGTTTCTTGGATTCTTGGTTTTCTTGTACACAATGGTGTCTATAGTAGTTCTAGTTTAGTAACTTAAAAGCAATGTAAACATATTATAAATACACTCATAGAATAAAGATCTTTATGCCCCGTGCTTAGGTCTAGTGGCAATAGTTCAGCTTATCATGATGTGTGGATTAGGTGCAGGTCATGGGGTCTGAATCCTGCTGTGGACGAAAGCATGGTATTTTAAGTAGACAAGGGTAGAGCGGTAGACCCATTATCCACTGAGTTTTGTTACGTAGATAAAGGTAAAGCCTGGTATTCTTTATGCTGCTAGTGTTAAGTTAAATTCTCTGTACATGAACAGTAACTTCAGAATTGCCATGTGGTTTTGGAAAATTGGGGGTTTTGGTTATGCAGTCGTTTTAATAAACAGATTGGAATTATGCGCTGTCGAATTTGTCTAGTACTAAGATAGAACAGCCGAATTGCAGAGTAGCAGTCTGTGTATGGATAGCTTAACCATGGATATCCTCAAACTTCTATGATGATCCTGCACTTACTTCTGGTTCAACAGGCGCATGTTGCGGCTTGCGCTGAAAATTTAGGATATCCAGTGTTAAAAAGCCTGAGTGTTTTGGTTGTTTTAGGTGTAGGGATGGTGACTCCTCTTGGATGCGGTGTCCAAACCACATGGAAGAGGCTAATAGAAGGGGAATGTGGTGTCAGAGCAATATCCCCTGATGATTTGAAGATGAATAGTTTTGACCCAGAAGTTAAGTTGTATACATTTGATCAATTGACATCCAAAGTTGCTGCAACTGTGCCCTGTGGTATCAATCCGGGTGAATTCGATGAGCAGTTGTGGCTAAACTCCAAGGTATTGGCTAACCTTCAATGACAGTTTTAAACTTTGTTTTATGTATGGAATTGTTCTCGAACGAAGTCGTCTATTGAAAATGTAAAAATAGTTTGGTTCACAAATTTATCATTCCTTCAGACCTCTAGACCATCCGCTCCCTTAACGTTCCCCATAGTTTGTCTTCACCGACCGATACGTACTTCAAGCAATATTTTATTTCATGGCTGTATTTGATTCCTGCTTAACAGTATATCTTAGTTTGTTTAACGTTTTGTTTGAAATTCATACGATTGAAATGTGATATTGGACATGTTATAGATCCACTTTTCCAAAAAAAGAAAGTTTGTTTTAGAAATGAAAAGAAAAAGCGTCTTATTTGGCGCATCATTGGCTTGGAAGGCAAGCCAGTGAAGCAAACAGAAATTGTGGCAGCCGTTGTTTTTGATGGTATGTGTTTTTAAATGGTATTTGATGAACTTCAATGGAGCATGTTGCATGTTTTTGATTTACTAATGTGTAATGATATACTTATAGTTTTGGGAAAAGGATATATTCACTTAAATGCTGTCGAATTCAATCTAAATCATACGATATTACATTTTTAGTTCCACTGGTACAAATTGATGCAATGTGTAACACATTTATATAATGGTTATGCGTGGTTTAAATGAAGCATCAAGCACAGTACTATTATTTTTCTTGTAACTGGAAAATTAGCAAATACTAGTTGTAGAAGGAAAAAACAGTCATGATATTAAGGTGTTGTTCCCCAACATGTTCCAATTATCGAGCCAGAAAGAAATGACTGTCGTGCAAGTTCGTGGAGCACAGGCGGGAGAAGTCCATTGGGACCTGAGGTTCTGGAGAAACCTTCAGGATTGGGAGATGGGAGAATATCAAAACTTGCTTGAGCTTCTGTATGGGTGTAACGCAGGGAATGATTCTAATGATGTGTGGAGATGGGAGGGGAGTTCAAAAGGGTTATTTTCAGCCAGAGCATATTACCGGAGTTTGCTTGTGAGGGAGGAATCAAATTTTCCTTCCAGCTCCATTTGGATCGCTAGGGTGCCTAGGAAGGTGTGTTTCTTTGTGTGGTTGGCAGCTAGGGGAGTGATTCTGACTGCGGAGAACTTGAGGAAGCGGAGGATAAATTATGTGAGTTGGTGTTTCATGTGTAGATGCTCTGGAGAAGATGTGAACCATCTCTTGTTAGATTGTCAAATAGCCTCGCAATCGTGGGGAGTAGTGCTTAGATGGTTCTGAGTTGATTGGGTGATGCCGGCTACTGTGAAGGAGGCGATGTATAGTTGGGCCTTTAGAAAGAGGAAGAGGAGATCGAGAGCATGAGATGTAGCTCCATTAGCAATTATATGAGTTATATGGAAAGAGAGAAACATGAGAGCTTTTGAAGGGATTGAGAGTAGTTTTGCTAAGATGCATAGTAGTCTTTTGTTTCTCATTTCCTTTTGGTGTACCCATGAGGTTCCTATGTGTATAGATGATTGGGTTTCTTTTGTAGAGAACCATGTGATGCAGGTTCTCTACTTTTTGGTATACATCTTGTATAGGGGGGTTTCCCTTTTCATTAGCAATAAGATTAAAAATAAAGTTTTGTTATTGTGGGAAGCATAGAAATAAAGCAGGCATATGAAGTTTTATTATATATTACACTATTTCAATACTAGCAATCAGAAAATTTTCTCCTAAAACTGGACAATGAGGTGCAGAAGCGAAAAGGTTAATGGTGAGCGATTGTGTTAAAATGAAACAATTGGTGCATTAATTTTATTATTTCTCTACCCTTCCGTCTCTTTGTGGGGAGAAAGAGAAAGAAATGGGAGTGGATTATGAGTGACAAATTCTCCAGTATAGCTGCTTTTGCATGACGTCTCACTATCCTCACTTTGCCTTTTAATACTCTCTGGCAGGAGCATAGATCAATTGCAAGATTTATAGGGTATGCACTATGTGCTGCCGATGAAGCTCTTAAAGATGCTAATTGGATGCCTACTGAGCAGGATGAGAAGGAACAGACGGTATTCACCTATTTGTCCTAATGTCAGAATATCTTTTTGTTTTTTCATTGGTACCTAAGAGGAACTATTTCAGGGAGTCTCTTTAGGTGCTGGAACTGGAAGCATCGGTGACATATTGGAAGCGTCAAGAATGATCTGTGAAAAGGTTGGTTATCGCTTTATCTTGCTGTTTGATGATGAAATGGTGTCGTGGTACCTATCAAAAAGGGAAAAGAAAAAGCTTCTCTGTTGTCATTTTCTAGTGTTAGCTGCTACTAAATTGCTGTAAATTGACCCATAATAGTTAGATAGCTGCTATTACTACTGATAATCTACTTTCTGATACCAGAATCTACGGCGGCTTAGTCCATTTTTCATCCCACGGATATTGATCAACATGGCTTCTGGTCATGTAAGCATGAAGTATGGTTTTCAGGTACGCATGCCATAGTAATTCCTTGTGCGGATTTGTATGACGGTTTTATAAACCCAAATAATGGAAATTCAAGAAGCTCGATGATCAGGAATTCAGATCTCTTCATTATTTTATTCTCTATACTTGGATCATCAGTTGCATAATTATTTCATCTCACCTTATAATTGAGATTGATTTGAATTCTAGCTGTATATTCTTAGTACAAAAAGATAACTGAAGCATTTGTTATAAAGTAAGATTAATAATAAATCTCATATTAAAGGTTATATATGAATTGTTTGATGAAGTTAAATTTTTCAGATTTTTCAAAGTGATATAGAATGTTATATTACACTGTTACAAGTCTTTTGATAAGGGACACTTCTCTGTCTTCTCCATCCAATTGCCCATATCATGGTGTTCAAGTGAGGTCTTGTGGTCCATTAAACAGCTCTTTTATTTTAGTCTTATTTGTATCCTCAGAAATTACTCTAAGTCCGAACAAGATTTGAATCGGGAAGAAAGTCATCATAAAGAGCTACAAACTGCACAGAAGTGGCTAATGTTAATCTGGCTAAGAAACCTTCTTGTTACCAAAATATGAGATAGCCGTTCCTCTTAGTGCTAATGAATGGTGTCTAGATCTCAAGTCTAGTGTTATAATCCAGCAAGACAAAGGGCTTAGTTGAAAGGACGTACGGAAGCAGGTTGCACATGATCTAACTTATAAAAGTTGCAATTTTGGACCATTTTTCTGTTGGGGAAATTCTGGAATCTTGAAGAGTAATCTATTGCTTCTATGCCAAAGCCAAATCAAATATCCATCTAGAACACCCATCATGCTTGAATACTTACAGACTGACTAGTTATTCAAAAAACTTGAATTTTGACATTCACTTTGTATGGAACTTTCTTATGATAATTAAGCTATGCATCATGTATCAGGGAATGATGTTTTCAAAAGGACTTAACATATTGGTATTGAATATATTTTGTTTTGAGTGATGACAAGTCCTAGAGTGATTTAAACTTGAAATGTGGAAAGTGGAGCCACCGTATCTGCTTGCTGACCCCTGGGTGATTCACCGTGGGTTACATTTAAGTTGTTAACTCGTGGAATCTAGGCCCAATTTACTACTATATATGGAAATAAGGATAAATTAAGCAGTAAATTTTGCTCAGTGAGGTAAAACTTTGAGATAACATGGACCTATGGGATGCATAATTTTCTGTATATTCATTCCTAAGTAAATGGTTGATTTCTCATGATTGGACTTGGAAAATCACCACAAAATAATTTCCACAATTTCTACATAAATGGTAAAGAAGTCCTAGGAAAATTTTCAACATATTTCCAATAAGTTAGATACCTTTGACATATGCATGCTTCAGCTTGAGTAGCATTTTTATTGTCTAGAGTTTTTGGGGTAATTGGTTGCTCAGCATAAACATAAAGGAAAAGGTTATATACTTGACAGTGCTCCTCTCTTTTCTTGCCTTTTTCTTGTTGCTAGATCAAAGTATATACTACCACTAGTGTTATGGGGCAGATTAGTATGTTATGGCCTGAACTTTAGAGTTTTATCACTTTAAAAGTTGGTAATGGAAATAAAATATATTATTGGTCAGACATGTGGCTGGGAGGGGAAAAGCTGATGAATAAATATCCTATTTTGTATAGTTTGACATTGAACAAAAGGTGTACAGTAGCAGAATGTTATAGGGGGGAGGTTGGAATTTTAACTTTAGGAGATATTTTAATGATTGGGAATTTGATGAAATTAGTCAAATGATTCATTCTTCGGAACCGGTGACCGTTGATGCAAATAGACCAGATTCTCAGTTTTGGGTAGCTGAAAAGGATGCCGTTAATAGATGTTACAAATTATGCAGAGAACATCAGCTCACTGGGACTTGACATGGCCCTGGAAATTGTTGTGGAGACCCCGAGCTTCTCTTAAGGTAGCTTGTCTTAGTTGGATGGCCGCCAGAGATGCATGTCTTACCAGGACAAGTTACAAAGAAGAGGAATTTCATTGTGCAGTAGGTTCTTTTTCTGTGAGGAGTTTCAAGATGCTGCAGATCATTTGTTTTTACACTGCACGTACTCAATGCAGATCTAGGACTTGTTCTTCAGTATTTGTGGAGTGCAGTGGGTGATGCCATGAAATGTGAAAGACCTATTAAGTTGCTGGCAGAATAAAAAAGTTAGGAAGAGTATGAAGAAAATTTGGAACACCATACCTCTTTGCATCTTGTGGACCATCTGGTTAGATAGAAATAGAAGATGTTTTGAGAACCTGAAATCTAATGTATCTTATGTTAAAAATAGGTGCATTCAAAATCTATATTTTTGGTGTGAGGAAAGCATGGTAGAGGGACTAGATCAGTTTATGGGTTTTGTTGATGAGTTGAGTTTGTAATTGTTGACAGCCATGATGTAATTCTGTATATATGTTGGTACCTTCTTGGTACTTATTTAATGAAACCTTTTACCTTATCAAAAAAAGATCAAAGTATATACTACCATTTGCTAAATATTGCTTCCTACTTATTAAATAGGGACCAAACCATGCCGCAGTGACAGCTTGTGCCACTGGAGCACATTCAGTTGGTGACGCTGCCAGGATGATTCAGTTTGGAGATGCAGATGTGATGGTTGCAGGTGGGACAGAAGCCAGCATTGATGCTTTATCAATTGCTGGATTTTGTAGGTAGGCTGGAGTGTTGGTGTATGGCATTATTCTCCTATTTGCTCTTGAACCTGATCATCCTATAAGGCCTACTTGAATTACGGATTTTATGGCTCTCTATTTAAAACCCTTGACAGCTTATCCCCGTATTTTTCTCATTGTGATATTCACCTTTTCCAATTCTGATTTAGGTTAAGGGCATTGACTACCAAGTATAATTCAACGCCGCAAGAAGCCTCCAGGCCATTTGATTGTGGTCGTGATGGGTTTGTGTGAGTAAATATCCTTCTTTTCAACTTATCAAGAAAAATATGTGAATTTTCAAAAAGGTAACATGCATCAAATTATTCTGACTCACCTTCATATTTCATCCTAATTTTGAAGTGCAGGATAGGTGAGGGTTCTGGTGTCATGGTGTTAGAGGTGAGTTTGGATTAAAAGAGTTGTATTTGTTCAGACGGTTGGGGGGGGGGGGGGGGTTTCACCTTACAACACAGTGGTTTGGTGTTGCCTCATAATAGATCTGTAACCATGAAAAGCGTCCTTAGCTATTCAATTTGATCCTGTGTCATCTCTGATATGTATAGATTAGTAAAGTCAATTTCCCCTCCCTCTTTCTGTTTGCTATATTTGCTAGTGGGATTCTTCTTTGATCTTACATGTGGTAAAATGGTCCAAGGAACTGGAGCATGCGAGAAAGCGAGGAGCTAAGATATACGCAGAGCTTTCTGGCTATGGAACATCAGGTTTAATATTGGTTATTTACGTGTAAAACTGATCTCCTTTTCGTTCATCGCTTCATTATGCTTCTTGCTTGTAATTGTGTATCACCTTTTCATTTTGCTTAGGTGATGCACATCACATTACTCAACCACATATTGGGGGAAGAGGCGCAGTTTTGGCTATGACACGTGCTTTGAAACAGGTGATGTTTATTTGACCTCTATCATTGTCTTGGCCATAGTTTAAGGGCCCATTAACTTATATGATGTTATGTGTTCAAAATCAGGTAAAATGATATTGAGGCTGCTCGCAAGGTTGCAACTTTGCATGAGCTACCAATATATTCTCTAGTTCTTTTGTAGAGCAAACCAAGGCTCTTTTATGCTTCAGCAGCAATTGCAAATGTTTTGTGTTACCCAAAAAGAAAGCTAGAATAGCCAATGGACTGAGATATTACAAAACTTTTAACAATGTTTTTGAGAATTCAAATTCATTTGGCAATTGAATTTTGCATCATTATGATGTTTTCCCATTAAACCAACTCTTCTTTAGCTGTTTTGGTTTTTTTTTTTTTTTTTTGGGGAGTAGCTATCACCTTTAGCTCTTCTCCTATATGAGATAAATCTGGGCCCAAAGTACAACTAAGAGAGAACAGAATGTAAGTGACTGCTATAAGTATATTATGTTTATTATAACTTTATAAGAGTATTATGTTTTTAGGTTTAGTTCGTTCCCGGTGACTAGGAAATAGTTCACTTTAAGAGACATGCAGAAGGCATACTGAGCATTTTTTAGATAAAAAATATTCATGTTAATTCATTGCTTCCTTTATTTCTAGTTGCTTTTTTGATAACTCTCATTTATCTAGTTGCTTGAACATTGTGCTTTTGGGTTTTATTTAAGTGGTACTGGAGTTTTAAAGTTAATTATCTTTAGTGACATGAACATTCTTGACCTATCAATTCCTTAAAAGTATTGGAGTATCTGCTTGAAATTCAGAAACATAGGGCGCTCTATACACAGTTTCAGAAAGTAGAGGGGACTTGTCTGTTTGCAACTTAGAGGAAAGACCCTTCTGGCTTTCTAATTTATCAGAGTTAATATTGTGAAATTATTTTGATATGTAGATGCTTTTACTTAAAGCTTCATTTTTTTCTTTTTTGTTCAGTCTGGTATTCATCCTAGTCAAGTGGATTATATAAATGCCCATGCAACATCTACACCCCTTGGTAATCATTTTGCAAACATAAAGGTGCTCTGAGTGACTTTTATATTTCCACATTAGCAAACAGATAGTTGACCTTTTTGTATGTGTTCTTGAAATACGTTGCTCAGGTGATGCAGCAGAAGCAAATGCGATAAAAGATGTATTCTCTGATCATGCTACATCAGGGGCTCTTTCCTTGTCCTCTACAAAGGTAATCAGAACTGGGGTGTTTGACCAAGTATGTCTGATTGGATTAGAGTATAATCAATAAGTCCTGGATCTCCTAAGAACCAATGTTGAAGGAGAGTTTGGTTCCCTTGGAGTCGTTTTAAGTCTTTTCTGCATTAGCTGATGGTTTAGAACTGTTCATGTGCTTTCAGCATACTATGTTGTTGAATCATTTGTACATTTACTTTTTGGTTATTAATGAATGCTAGTGTTATATATATATATGTTTTTTTTAAAAAAAAAGAGCAGCGTGTTTGCAATATTGTATTGTATCTGATAGTTAGTCCCTTCTCTGTGAACTTTGCTGAATCTTTTTCAAAACATCAGGGTGCCGTTGGTCATCTACTTGGAGCCGCTGGAGCTGTTGAAGCAATTTTTACTGTAATGGCAATGCACCATGTAAGATGATGCTTTCATTTGTATTAGAGTAGACCTTATGTCCTTATCACATGAGCCTTAACATATGATGATTAAAGGACGTGATCTAAGTGCTTCATATTAATCATATCTCTGCTGATACATGTGTGGCTTTTATTTATTTTCAGGATTTCATTCCAATAAGATAATTTCATCTCTGGCCTTACATTAGTAGTTTCTATATTTCCATTGTATATTGTCTGACACCTAAAGAATATTTGGTTTGTAGTTCCTGAATCACTTCTGCTAGGTCATTACCTGCTCTAAATCTAATGCTGAATGTTTATTAGAAGGCCATTTAACAAGACCTTCTTTTCATCATGGCTTGTTAACCTTTTGAATTTGAGGCAATTATATTGCTCTTGGTGATTTTCAGAAGATAAAAGTTATGATCCTTTTTGGCCATTTGATGACATACATTTAAGCACTTCAATGTGAAGGTGGGATCAAACAGGGTCATCGACTCAAGTCAAATGTACTTTTCTTTTCCTTGGGTAAAAGTCAAATGTACTGTGCTGTTCACCAAATGTTGGCTGCAAGCAAATGGTCCACTAGGGCATTACAATAAGCATCTTATGAGAAGATTTGCACCCAAGGGTGTGGCCTAGTGGTCAATGAAGTGGGATGAGTATCATGAGGTCTCGGGTTCAAATCCCAGTGGAGACAAAAAACACAAGGTGTTTCTTCTCATCTATCCAAGCCTTGGTGGGTAGTGTTACCTGGTAACTGTTGCTGGTGGGAGGTGGAGGTGGTGTGTAATAAGTTGATATGATTTGTGATGGAAGGAGATATCTGTGCTTATGCTGACTCTTTCCTGGTTTTACCAACCTGTTTCCTTTAGTGCCTTTATGTACAACATCCATATAGTATTTAACGAAAAAGTGATACAAATAGACAATGAAAGATCTATTCAAGAAGGAAAATAGAGATAACAAATCCATATAATGGGTTGTCAAACATGAGAATTAGTTTTAAAGATTGTACTGGAACATTTGCAGAGAACACAAAGGATTCAGTATCTGATTCGAGGTTATGTATTGTAAATCCAATAAACTTAGTGCATGTTCCCTCCAAGATTTATTCTAGATAACAATGGTGCTCGCTAAGTTGGGATAAAGGTTAATTTACATGCTTTTTCTATTGCCAGTATCATATGCTTCTTTCTAGAGTTGATCCAGTAACTGTAGAAGTTTCTGTTTATTTGCAGGGCATTGCACCTTTGACGCTGAACATGTCTAAACCAGATCCAGTATTCGATGGTGGTTTCATCCCTTTGACTACTTCAAAGGAGATGGCCATTAAAGCTGCTTTATCAAACTCATTTGGATTTGGAGGAACGAATTCTTCCTTGCTTTTTACTTCAATCAACTGAGTACTGATCTTGTTATCCGAAAAAACCCAGCTAAAACAACAATATTATTGGTCATTAGAAGTATGGTTCACCAGGTGAGGTAAATAAAAGCCCGCCCACCATGTCCAAGTAATCACATACAAGAAAAGGGAAGAAGCTGAAGAGGGGGTTTGACGGCGCAGAAGAGGGGGTTTGACGGCTACATCGTGCTTAGATTGAATGTACTAGTCAACTATGTTATTAGATGCCTTGAAGCTCCAGCTTCATTCCAATTTTGAGTTGTTTTCTATTTGTTATTAGTCTGTCTTGAGACAAGTTGAAACTTGAAAATGTAGAGAACTTTTACTAGTGGAGAGTCTCTATATATATTTTTTTCAGAAAGATTGGATTGAGATGGGTTTAAATTGTAGTTGCACAAATACGGGGTATTCTTATAATCAATCCCAACTAGATTGGGTTTGATGTGTATTATTGTTGTTATATTGTCTCCATTGGTGGATTCATTACCTTATAAAAAGAGTAGGTTCTGGCTTTTGGCTTAATTTTAGCCAACGTTGTGGCTAGCAGTCTAGCACTATGGTATGGAAAAGCACCATTTGTCAAACTTGCTTTGCTATTAAACGCGTGAGATTTAAGTTTGCATATTGAATTCTAATGCCTTGCAGGAGAACTGGATAGAAAATAAAAGTGGGACCTTTCTACCAAATGCACCCTGTTTCCCAAGAATTGCCTTTATACTTATTGAATATTGAGTTTTGTCTTGCTAAATAGTACTATACTATTGAGTTAGATAAATTGAAAAAACTGTGATGCTATATTACATTTTGGCATCGAGACTTAACTATCGTTCCAACTAAAATAAAATGTGCAACACAACGTTTTATTTTTTAAAATATGCTTGAAACTAAAATGGGGTAGTCACTAAATAAAAAAAAATGACGTTTTGTTTTGCATTTCACAAAAACATATTTGTCATGACGTATTTTTCTGAGAAAAAGATCGATTTCTTCAAAATACAATGAGTTTCCACATTTTTCTTTTAGAAAAATTTAAATATTTTTCCAAAAGCTGTCCTAGATTTGTAATTGCATTAACGAGTAGATGTGTTAGGATGACTTTGATCAGGTTAGGAATGGATGCTTTAATCAAAGTCTGGATATCTCTTTGAATTATTCTTACTTAACTATTAAACATGACATAACTAATGAGCTCATTCACTCAAGTAAAAATTATACTACTAACATACATGGTGGGAACATGGGAACATATATACTTCATATCTAATATAAAGAAATTATAAAAACATAAAGAGGAGTAATTGCAATCACGCTGGGGACTTTTGACTTGATGATATTGGTTAAATCAACGATGTAAGAAACACTTTAAAGCATTTTAATTAATGTAGTTGAACTAATTAAAGAAGGAAAACAATGGGCAATTCACAAAACTATACAAACTATGAAACTAACACTCTTTCTTACACTAAAATGTCAATATTTTCCCATTTTCAAAACATAGCAATATTTTTTTTTTCAAAACATAATAAAAATGCATAAGGTGCTAGAAATCCTAGATCTTGCTTCTTCAACCCCCAGCCACCACACCCATCGCTGCTGTCGCCTTTCAGCCGGCGGCCACCGGCTGCCTCCGCCACCAGGTCGCGGGAAAATTTATTTTTTATTTTTTTTGTATGTCTTCTGTATTTTCAGTGTATAAATATGTATATTTTTTGTATATTCTGTGTATGGCTAGTGTGTGAATATACATACATAAGCCATACACAACATATACAAAAGAATAAACACAAATATATACTTATACTTATTGTATGTGAGGTGTATATCTAGTGTATGTCCAGTGACATACATTGGATATACATATGAAAAACAGTTTTTTTTGCCTCCACCACCAACAACTACCGTGCACCGCCGGAGAACCATGGATATACACATGAAAAACAGTTTTTTTTGCCTCCACCACCACCAACAACTACCGTGCACCGCCGGAGAACCAACAAACAAACATACATGTATATCTGTTGTATGTTAAGTGTATACCCAGTGTATGTCCGGTGACATACATCGGACATACAATGGGTATACCCATGACATACACATTTTTTACATCCAAACCACCACCACCAACTACCGTAGCCACAGATCTACCAACGTCGCCATGTACCATCAGAAAAACAAAAATAAAAAATAAAAAAACGAACAACAATCAAATCTATCTCACCGGATCTGCTTTGTACTAGCAGATCCGGCGTCGCCGGAGCACCATCCATGTCAAACCTGCAGCTGCACACGACGGGGATCGGGGTGGGGAAGGGAGGAAATCGACGGGATCGGGGCGGAGGAAGAAGAGAAAGACGACGGGGATGGGGATGGGTGGGGATGGGTTGCCGGCGACCGGGGGGTGGTGGCAGCAGTATATACAGTGGGTGGTGGTGGTGAGGGAGAGAAGAGAGAGGGAAGAGAGAGAAAGGGAGAGGAAAGGTAGGGTTAGGGTTTTTTAAAAAAATACTATGTTTGGTAGCATTGGAAAAAGTATTGCTACTTTTGGTAAATGTGTAAAATGTTGCTATGTTTTTAAAAAAAGATCCCTAATTTGATATACAATGTAATTTGCCCGAAAACAATTATTATCTTACTTAAGTCTATTTAGATTCATTTTATTGGCTAAATTGATGTATGTAAATAAATTACTACTTTTTTAAGAATAGTTTTTACAATTGGAGTAGTATGTTAATAGGCTGTAACTGCTCTTCCTTTCTAAAGTCGTGGTTGGAATAGTCAAATAAATTAGGTTTATTTATTTTCCATATCTAATGTGTAGTCACGTTTGTGGAACCAGTAAATACGGGGTTTGCATGTCACCTTGTTTTGTTTTATTCTTTTTTGGGGAGGAACATACATGGAACTTTTTTGTTCTATAGATTCATACTTTAATATTTTGGATGCACTAGAGATGCAGCAAAAATTGGTATATAGTAATAAAATTAATTAATATGTCGCCTTTGCGTAAGTGCCTCCAACCAAACAACAAACCTTGTCTCCATAAATTAGTCATTTTTAAAAAAAATCGTGGCACCCCACAAACCTTCTTAATGTAACGTCACAATAATATTGTAAATCAAAATTTAAAAATATCTTTCCTTTTCCTTTTCTCTAATTTGACAACTTTCTAATTTATAGCCACATAAATATTAATAATTTATTTTAAATTATAATTTTTTTAAAAAAATATTTCTTATTAACTTGTATTAAATCAAACAGTTTCACAAAAATTAAACGAATGGGGGTATATTTTCTTTTCGAAAATAAATATTAATGTAAATCAAAATTACATATATTTTTTTCTCCTTCTCTCTACTTAGAGGCCACCAATTCTTTTTATTTTTCAAGTTCGCTTTCATTTTTAAAAATCTTTGATCACTCAAATAATAGAGATAATTACAAAAGGGGTTTTTTGTTTTTTTTTCCTTTCCCATTTGAATCCTCCCTTTACATCATCCAACGTTCTTACATTTGCTGTTTCCTTTTTCAATTTTCCCCTTCTTTCCTATTTTGTACCTGAACAAGTTAGCAAGATTCAATTTTTTTCTCTCTAAAGCTACAAAAGTTCCCATTTTTAATCAGCTTTTTCCAAGAATCTTATGCATTAGAAATGGGATTTTGCTAAATGATCAAATACCCATTTCTATAAAGGTCCTATATTTTGTGTTCTTTTTGTTATACCGCTTCACGAAGCATTCCGCGTTCACGCACGAGTTTCATTAATCTTGCGAAAAAATGTATGGAACAGAAAGCAGAAAAGACATGGCTTTTGAATACCAATCACAAATTCAAATATTGAGGCCAAGTATTCATACAAGAAGGGCAAATATAACTGTGAAATTCCAAGATCTATATGGTTTTACAGTAGAAGGAAATGTGGATGATGTTAATGTGTTAAATGAGGTTAGGGAGAAAGTTAGGGAACAAGGGAAAGTATGGTGGGCATTAGAAGCTAGCAAAGGTGCTAATTGGTATTTGCAAACACAAGTTGTTACATCAACTAACCTTAAAACATCCCTTAAATTGTCTGCTTTGGTTAATTCAATTACTTTGAAGAAACTAATTAGGAAAGGTATCCCACCTGTGTTAAGGCCTAAGGTTTGGTTTTCACTATCTGGGGCTGCTAAAAAGAAATCTACTGTTCCTGATAGTTATTACCAAGATTTGATCATGGCTGTTGAGGATAAGGTCACTGCTGCTACCAAGCAGATTGATCATGTGAGTTTCGTCTTTTTTTTTTTTGGTTCGAAACGTTACCTTGATCTTTGGTTTATTTCTCTGAAATGTGTTTGTGTGCTATTTGATACATTACCTTGTGGTGTTGTTAGCTTGATTGTTGCTATATCTTGAGACTTGATGTGTTGATAACATGTTGATGCTTTTGTAACAGCCCGGTCCTCTAGAGATGTATTCGTCTTCTAGAGATATTGTCTGCTTTGGGCTTAAGCCCGCATAGCTTTAAAATGGGTCACTAGGGTCCTAGGTGTGCTCCCGTATTTTACCGTTGTGGATTCGCTTAGGGTGTCACAGCTTTTGAGGGCAGTTTTCTTGTTAATATGCACTCTAGATGCAAACTTTATCATTTAGTTATAGAGTGAATTCCTAGGTTGTCCTGAACTGTAATTAGGATGGCTTTTGTGGGCAGATAACATTGTTGAATGTTTTGAGTTTGCAACCATTTCTCTTCACGATGCTTCATTAAAATGCCAATGTTTTGTGACTTGTCCAAATACTTGGTGTGTTGATAACTGTTTGTAGGAGATGAGTTGTATTAAAGCTGTCAAGGATCAAGTGCTTTCTTTTTCTGTAGTTTTGAAGTTTTACTGGGAAATATTCCTTTTATCTGGCAATGTCCCATGCTATTCTCTTGTCCTGCAGAGGGCTAATATACTAGGTCCAAGCTTGGATAAACATTTTCTGTTTGGTTAGGGGTTCAATTCAGATTGATGAAATTAAAGCGCACACACAATGGTAGCTGTGTCACGGTTGTATTTAAAGAGTCAGATTCTCTAGTGTGCAAGATAAAGCACTAGTTTGAATAAGAATTATAGGGCCTTCATATTGATGGTGTAGTTTGATGTGAAAGAAAGCCCAAATAAACACTTTTAGTTATGTGATAATGTTTATTTTGAGATGGAAGACAAGATTACACTAGCAACTTGTATCTTGCTTGAAGTGAAATGTATCATTTTGAGATTGCATTTTTAATTAAGAATGTGATAATCCTATTACCAAACTTTGTTATATGTATGTGTTTTTTACTTGCAGGACCTCCCGCGAACCTTTCCTGGTCATCCCTGGTTGGACACTCCTGAGGGTCATGCTGCTCTTAGGAGGGTTCTTGTTGCTTATTCTTTCCGAGATTCTGATGTTGGCTACTGCCAGGTATATCCTTCTTTTGAATTTCAATAAGATATTTTCTGGTATAATCTTATCTCTTTCATATGCAGAACTCCATGCTGCCATGCTTTATAATTAGATATCAAATAGCGCAGTTGTGTAGCTCTAAACTGTTCAACCCAATTCCTGTATCCTGCAAGTTTGCACTTGTCCTAGTCAGTTTAAAGGTTGAAGAGAAAACTGAGTTTGCTGTTTCCGGTGTTGCTATAATTATGCTGTCTAAACATGGAAGTGATACGTGGCACTCCTCAAGGAACATATGTTCAAAAACTAATATATTTTGGTTAATAGAGCGAGGTTCTCAACCAAACTACCTGAAACAACTCTATCTCACACGTTAAAAAAGGTTAATCATAAAGTGGCTTTAAATGCGCCTGACCTAGAGAAAATGATGTAGAAGTACGTAGCAAGCTGTTCTTTTTCCTTCAATTGTAGTTGATACATCACTTGGAAATACATGTTTCTCCTTCAAACTCAATTGAATGAGTTTATTTTTTGCAGGGCTTGAACTATGTTGCAGCATTATTGTTGCTTGTGATGAAAACTGAAGAAGATGCTTTCTGGATGCTTGCTGTCCTTTTAGAGAATGTATTGGTTAGTGATTGTTATACTAATAACTTGTCCGGATGCCATGTTGAGCAAAGAGTGTTCAAGGATCTACTGACTAAAAAATGTCCAAGGTACTTGTTTTGCTTGCTTTATATTATTTGTTTACCATTACCTTGATGTTGTAGAATGTTTTTTGAAATTTATGAGGAAAATGCAGGATAGCTGCTCATTTGGATGCTCTAGAATTTGATGTTTCTCTTGTCTGCACTGAGTGGTTTCTCTGCCTTTTCTCCAAAAGTTTGCCTTCTGAGGTTGAAAACTTCTCTCTTTATGTCATCAAATCTTTGGGTAGAAACACCAGCTAATAATTGGTTGTAATTTGCGTCCCTTCTAATTCATTTCAGACAACTTTGCGGGTGTGGGATGTCCTCTTCTATGAAGGTGCCAAGGTTCTATTTCATGTCGCATTGGCAATATTTAAGGTGACTGTGCATGTGTTTCTTCGGTACTTTTCCTAGCTTTGGAAATTGAGTTTCAAATATTGAACAAGTTCTACAATTTGTAAATGACTCTAGATGAACGAAGAGAAGTTGCTGAGAGCACATCATGTCGGGGATGTAATTAGTATCATACAAAGAAGCACTCATCACCTTTTTGATCCGGATGAGTTGTTGACGGTAACATATTTTCACTATACCCTATTCTTGTCTTATGCTCATGCAGATAAGTCTGCGTCAATGAATATACTGAATGTTGCATGTGGTTCTGGAATCTGGTGTCCTGAATTGAGTTACTTGATCTTAAGGCCAACATAATGTTCTAAAATTTTTATGCATATTTGTCTTCTACACGGCTACCGACTCCAATAGTGGTTAAACTCTACATTGAATCATTTATCTATCATTTTCTCAGGTTGCTTTTGATAAAGTTGGATTTATGACAACCACTAATATATCAAAACAGAGGAAAAAACAGGAACCAGCGGTTATGGCAGAGCTTGACCAGAGATCAAGACGATTAAATTCAGTAAATGCAGATGGAAAACAGTAGTTTTATGAGGAAACTAGTAACGTAGTATTTGTATACTACTCTATATATGTCTCAGGGCGTGCTGCCCTTGCTAGGATAACTACCTTTCGCTCACAAAACAATGAGCAAAGACCGCGGCTTGGAGAGAGTATGCTTGTTCATTAAGTTGTGTAGGTGTCACAGAAGTGTAAATAAATGTAATCTCTACTGTTGTTGTATTCTACTAGTTCTTACTCTATTCTTTAATCTTTCCCCTCTGCTATTAAAACTGAACCGAGTTTAGAGTAAATCAGGTTATCAATTAGCTTCGATTATATTGTCTATTAAATACAATCCGATTCAATAAAACTAGAAACCTTTTCTAATTCACAAATGTTGGAGGCACCTCAAACTCTTCAAATCGTTGATTGTCACGATTTTTCTAATGTCTTGCAAAATCGTCAAAACGCTAATCCAAGTATTACACATAATTAACTAATGGTTTTCCCCAACAGATCGTTGGCGTTTACTGATTCATATTTGTATAAGTATTCATTGAAGTGATCCAGCAGTCAATGAATTTGGTGAAAATTTTGAGGACCATTGATGTAGTCTAGTAGTTAATGAATTTGGTAAAAACTTCTGAGGACCAATATTAGAATCCTAGCATAGACAAATAATATCTCACCTAAGCTTTTGTGAGTCGAAACCCCTGCTAATAAGAGATAGCAGGTATCTAGCTGCTCCAGACACCTCCATTGTAAGAGCAGGGGCGGCCTAAGCATAAGACCACTAAGGCCATTGCTTTAGGCCCCTAATAAAATAAAGGCCCCAAATTTTGATACCATTAAAAATATATATACATTATTATTTTACAATTATGTATGTATTACTCTTGAAATTTGATTTAGGTTGCTCAAAAGGATGAGCAAATTAGGATAAGTTTATATCTCTCCCTATTAATACATTTAACTTCCTTTTGATTTTGATTTTTTGTCCACATAAATTCATATTTTCTTTGATTAAGACAATTTTATGTCAGCAATTTTAACACGATTTGTGAGTAAGATAGAAGAATGAAGTTTAAATAAAAATAAATATGAAGTTTAAATAAAGAATTGTAATAGATAAAAGTACATAAAAATTTCATCAAGTATGTTTAAGGCCTTAAATAAAATTTCGCTTTAGGCCACCATTTTGGTTGGCCGCCCCTGTGTGAGAGGTAGCAGGTATGTAGCCAGTAGCCACACACTTGGTTCTTTGTTACATGTCCGCTGTTTCCTGATGGTGTGTGTGTGTATTTTTTTATTTTTTATTTTTTTATTTTCCTTTAGAAAAAGTTGATGGAGTGCATATCTAATGGGTATTGAGATCAAAGTAGAACAAGCATTTTGGAGGAAAAAACGGGTTTTTCAATCAAAGGCTAAAAGAAACTTCATACTAACTCCCTCTCATTTTATTTTTCATGGTCACTAAAAATATTTGTCATTTTAAAATATTAAGATAGAATAAATTATTTTCTTCCCGCTTCGTCCTAGCATTAATTAATCTAAATCAACATGAGAAATAAATTTTGAGAGAGAGAGAGTGTGTGTGTGTGTTTTACTTTATTTGTGGTAATTTGGCTTGATATAGAGTTTAATAAAAAATAAAAATTTTTGAAACTTGTGGTGTTAAATATACTATAATATTTGTGTGGTTATATAGTTTTTGAAACCTCATTGGACATTAGCTATTAGAATTTTCCATAAGGAATATATAGAAATATATTAATCTTTTAAGAACGAGCTGGGAAATAATGCCAAATAACATGGATATGAGGGAGTAACTAGTTTTCAGAAAAAGAAAATTAAAGAAGATCTATCAATTGTTTATTTAATTTTTAGATAAATCTAAAATTATTTCTCTTTAATGGCCCAGCATTAAAGAATTGATGCTTATTAGCCTTCTTCAATGTTGGACTTTTAGCCCCGTCGTTAGAAGAGTGGGCTACTAAGACTGCTGGGAGCAAATCATTAAGATTGCTGGTGAGCCGCCTGAGTCTCGCTAGGATTATGCTATAGGGTTTCCATGTGTGAAGATTTGCTATAAGGCTATACGACAACCCGTCAGGAAGTTTGCATAACTCCTCAAGGGTTGTCATAAGTTGATGTACAACAGGTTACATCGACTTGTTAGGAAGTTTTGCCTAGCTCTTGACGGGTTGTCATACCTTGCTATAAGGTTCAACAACTTATGATGACCCATTAAGTTTGGCTTTAAATCTTTGACGACGGGGCTAAAAAAAGAGTTTATGTAGGCAAAAGTGCACGAGAAGTAACTAGAGTGTCTTATCAGTAAATTTCCATATTATTTTGAAATTGTTTGATAAATAGACACTTTTTAGACAGCTAATTGATATAAATAACAAATTTTTGCAACGCAAGCATGGGTACTGTTACGGGGTTAAATTTTTCGCACTTAAACCCGCACGGCAAACAGCCCGCACTGTTTCAGCCTAATCGTTTGTTGTTCGTTTTGGTTTTGGTTCAATGACTTAGTATAACTTAGGGACAAGTAGAACAATCAACACACACAGATTTACAGGCAAAATCTCGCCCAACTTTGTATTAACTCGTATACAAAGAACTCACAAAATCTGAACACTTAGGCAAAAATTACTCTCTAGTGTTTTTGCCTTTGCTTAGCCATGTATATAGCCAGCCTTAGACTAGGACACTTGGCAGCCACGTTTTTGGACAGCACACTAAGGCAGTTTACATCCCAAACTGCATAGGCAACAATAATTATCCATATAATTAAAATACAAGACAAATTACACATAGGCACAACTGCCCTAAAACATAGGAACTTCAAAACTGTTTGTAACCGCCGTCCATGTGCCCTGCACATGGCCTGAATAGCTTCAGCTGCGCCCCAACACTTAGCCAAATTCTAAGTCTCGTTGCTGCATAACGTTGCACTGAGCCAACGTCATCTTTAGCTGCCTGCACGCACAAGTCTAGCTGACTGCGCCACGGTCACACTTAGCCAACGCCCACGCCTTAGCCGTTTCCCTCGTTCTACTGCCTTGCCTTGCTTTGTCTTGCCTTGCCTTGTTTTGCCTTGACATGCAATGCTATGTCAAAGTCCTTGCCAAGTTCCATCCGTCCCGTCTTCATGCCCACACATGAGATAGCAACGCAGCCCACGCACGCTGCTCACAACCTAAGTCATGCCCACACATACTTAGCCGATACACGATGTTCCCACTTAGGTTGAGCCAAGGGCCATCATGCAAATCCCCTGTCTCAACCGTGCCAATTCCGAGCAACCGAATCAAGGGGCTAACAAACCATCCCCACCAGATGAACTCGTCGACCTCGACGAGGCAGAATCAAGATAGGCCTGCACTTGTTTTTCAAACTGCCACAATGAAGCAGCTTTCTCCCAAGTAGCATCACTTTCAGGTTGTCCCTTCCATTGCACTAAGAATTCTGTCCGCCTGTTCTTCTTGCTCATGCCCAAAGTCCGGTGATCTAAAATCTTTTCAACGCTCACCTCAAACTGTTTGCGCACCACAGGAGGTGCCCGTTTACTTTTGTTCCTGTCCGGATCAGTAGCATCTTCAAAGTAAGGTTTCAAGAAACTCACATGAAAAGTCGGGTGTACCTTTAGCCTATCAGGTAGCTTCAGCCGGTATGCAACAGCACCCACCTTCTTGACAATCTCAAATGGCCCATCATATTTAGGAATCAAGCCACGATGAACCGTCTTGCTGCTGATTTTCTTCCAAATCTGAGGAGTAAGTTTCAGCAACACTTTGTCCCCGACATCGAACTCAACATCACGTCGACGTCGATCAGCATACTTCTTCATTCTCTTTGAGGCTTTCCTCAAGCTGTCAGCCGCTTCATCAAGTAATTCCTGCTTCTCACGAGCATATCTATAAGCCGCTGGACACTTGCCTCCCGTCTTTTGTTTTGCCACTTCCAAAGGAGTTGTTGGCTGCCTGCCCAACACAATTTCAAACGGACTCATTTCAGTAGCTGATGATTTGTGCAAGTTGTAACAGAATTGTGCACTATCCAACAGCTCAAGCCAATTTTTCTGCGTTGCCGACACATAATGCCTTAAGTATTCTTCCAGCAAGTGGTTGAGTCTTTCTGTTTGTCCATCAGTTTGCGGGTGATTTGTTGTTGAGAATTTCAGATCAGTCCCCATCATGTTGAACAAAGCAGTCCAGAACCGACCCGTAAACCGAGCATCCCTGTCACTCACTACATCATTTAGAACACCGAAATACTTGACCACATGCTTATAAAATAACTCGGCAGGAACTTCAGATGAACACACAATAGGGGCAGCAATAAAGACTCCATACTTGGAAAATCTGTCTACAACAACCATAATCGAAGACATACCGTTCACTTTTGGAAAGCCGCTAATGAAGTCCATAGAAACTGAAACCCACGGTCTGTCCGGAATGGGTAAAGGCTGCAACAATCCCGCTTCCTTCTTCCTTTCCGTCTTGTCTAGCTGACATACTAAACAAGTTTTTACGTAGGCTTCAACATCATCTTCCATTTTAGGCCAGAAATAAGATCGAGATAACAACGCCATCATCCGTTCAACACCGGGATGGCCTGCCCACATAGTGTCATGCGTCTCTTTTAAGAGATCACGACGCAAACCAGCACCCTGAGGCACGACGATCCTCCCCCCTTTAAAATAAAGCAGATCGTCCTCGATCCAATACCGCCTAACTGTACCATCACGTACTTGACCCATTGTCTTCACATACAAAGGATCATTCACAGCACATAACTTAATCATATCAATGAAATCAGATTCAAGTTTAGTGATGTGATAGATAGCAGCAAATACATCTTTTCTACTCAAAGCGTCCGCTACTTGATTGTGTCTACCCGGCTTATGTTGCCACATAAAATCATATTCAGCTAAGAACTCTTGCCATCTTGCTTGCTTAGGACTTAGTTTCTGTTGTGTTTGAATATAAGTATTAGCAACATTATCAGTTCTTACCACAAATTTCGTTCCAAGCAGGTAGACACGCCAGATTTGAAGGCAATGCACCACAGCAACCATTTCCTTCTCATGGGCAGAATATCTTTGCTCCGCAGCATTAAGTTTTCTGCTCTCAAACGCAACTGGATGACCCTCTTGAACCAGCACACCACCAACTGCTTTATCCGACGCATCAGTGTGTACTTCAAATGGCAAATCAAAATCAGGCAGCCGCAACACCGGTTCCGAGGCAATAGCTTCCTTCAGCGTGTTAAATGCCTTAACACATGAATCAGACCAATCCCACTTGGTTTGTTTTTTCAATAAATCAGTCAAGGCAGCAGCTTTCTTAGAATACCCCGCTATGAACTTCCGGTAGTAATTAGCCAACCCAAGAAAAGAACGTAATTCTTTGACATTCTTAGGAGGCTGCCATTCAACAATAGCCAACACCTTTTTAGGATCCATCCGCACCTGGTTTTCACCAACCAAGTGGCCAAGAAACTTTATCTCTTGACTTGCAAACTCACATTTTTCTTTCTTGACAAACAATTGATATTCCCGCAGCTTTGCAAACACCTTGCGTAGATGACTTAAGTGATCATTCAGAGAATTGCTATAAATAACGATATCATCAAGGTAGACCACAACAAAATCATCTAAGTACTCATAAAGAACATCGTTCATCAGATTACAAAAGGTAGCAGGGGCATTTGTTAAGCCGAAAGGCATTACAAGGAACTCATACGAACCATATCTAGTGACACACGTTGTCTTGCCTTCATCACCCTTTGCAATCCTTACTTGCCAATATCCAGAACGGAGATCCAGCTTCGAGAACCACTTTGCCTTGCTCAATCTATCAAGCAGATCCTGCACAAGAGGCACAGGATATTTGTTCTTCACCGTCACCTTATTCAGCGCCCGGTAATCCACACACATACGCAATGAACCGTCCTGTTTCTTTTGGAACAAAACAGGCGCACCATAGGGAGCTTTTGAAGGTTGGACCAGGCCAGCTTCAAGTAATTCATTCAATTGCTTCCTCAATTCAGCAAGTTCCATAGGCGACATACGATAGGGTGGGCGGGCAGGGGGCATAGAACCTGGAATAAGTTCAATTTTATGGTCAATTGCCCTCCTTGGTGGCAGATTCTTTGGCAATTCCGGTGGCATTACATCCTCGAATTCCTGCAAGATCACAGCAACTTCATCCGGCACTTCTACATTCACATCAGGTTTAAGTTCGATCAAGGCAGCAAGATAAGTTTCAGCACCTTTCTTCAAACCTTTTTCCAATGAGATTGCAGAAATTATAGCATCCTTCCCACGTTCTTTTCCCTTTCCAAAGGGATGAGTACATTCAACAAAGCCCGGGGCAGTTTCATGCATAGACATAACTCCATCCAAATGAGGCATAGGGACGAGTTTATGTTTCCTCATGAAATCAACTCCCAAAATCAGATCAAAGTCGTCAAGGGGACACACCATCATATCCACTTTTCCAGTCCAAGGACCAACAGTCATCGGGACATTGTAAGCCATTCCCATAACGGCTTGTGCCTTAGCATTCACAGATTTGATCGTGCTTTGGCATTTGCTCACAGCTAGGCCGTAATCAATCACATTTTTGGCAGCAACAAATGTATGAGTTGCTCCAGTATCAACCATTGCAACAACATTTTTGGCCCCAACTTTAACATTGATATACATCAGAAACTTATGTGATTTATCGGACTCACCCAAAGTAGAGCAGATTTCCATCGTCCCCAACAAATGCATCGGATTGATATATGCAGCAGCTTCTTGGTTTTTCTCTTCATTTTCCTTGGCAACAAGTGCATGCAGTCTCTCTTTGTTTGGACAATTCTTGGCAATGTGAGGACCACCACAAACGAAACAGCCCTTATCTTTACCGTTCCCTTTGTTTTTGTTTCCCTCATCAACTTTTCCTTTGCCTTTATCATGAGTATAATGATCAGGTTTGCCATCTTTCTTCCAATCTCCCCCTTTCTTGTCCTTCTTCTTCTTAGATTTAGAAGTAGAAGAAGATTCAGAATACTCACGAGTCACACGAAAATCAACCAATGAATCAGCCGCAGCAATAGCACTTGGGAGATCTTTAACATTCTGTCTCCTAAGTTCATTTTGCGCCCAAGCCTGCATACCTGAAATGAAGTTGTGCAGTTTATCCTCTTCCGACATGTTTTGGACGTCTAACATTAAAGAGGAGAACTCCTTAATGTAATCACGAACAGTCCCGGTCTGTCTCAATTTCTTCAAACGATCCCTAGCAATCCATGAGGCATTACTAGGCAGAAATTGTGCCCTCAGTTCTTTCCGAAACATTTCCCACGTATTGATCTTGGGTCTGCCCGCACTTTCGTCATCAGCAATGCGAGTTCGCCACCACAGTTTTGCATCACCCGTTAAATACATGGTTGTAATGTTTACCTTTTCAGTTTCAGAAATACGAGCATTGGAGAAATAGGTCTCCATATCCCACAGAAAATTCTCCAATTCTTTGGCACTTCGTGATCCAGCAAACGCCTTAGGTTCAGGAATTTTTGGCTTAGATCGTTCCTCATTACCTTGGCCCGTTGCAGCAATAGCCCTGCGAAGCACAACAATCTCAGCCTTCAGATCTTCATTGTCCTTCACAAGACCTTCAATCAGGGTCGTTTTTGCTTCCAGATCTGCCTGCAAACGACCCACCTGCGTCAAAATATCAACAAGATCAATTGCATCGTCGGTCATCCCAACCAGTGCTTCAAGCCGAGACACCCGTTCACGCAATTCAGCACTTGTATTACCCGCCATAGATCCAACAACCGTGCTCTGATACCAGTTGTTACGGGGTTAAATTTTTCGCACTTAAACCCGCACGGCAAACAGCCCGCACTGTTTCAGCCTAATCGTTTGTTGTTCGTTTTGGTTTTGGTTCAATGACTTAGTATAACTTAGGGACAAGTAGAACAATCAACACACACAGATTTACGGGCAAAATCTCGCCCAACTTTGTATTAACTCGTATACAAAGAACTCACAAAATCTGAACACTTAGGCAAAAATCACTCTCTAGTGTTTTTGCCTTTGCTTAGCCATGTATATAGCCAGCCTTAGACTAGGACACTTGGCAGCCACGTTTTTGGACAGCACACTAAGGCAGTTTACATCCCAAACTGCATAGGCAACAATAATTATCCATATAATTAAAATACAAGACAAATTACACATAGGCACAACTGCCCTAAAACATAGGAACTGCAAAACTGTTTGTAACCGCCGTCCATGTGCCCTGCACATGGCCTGAATAGCTTCAGCTGTGCCCCAACACTTAGCCAAATTCTAAGTCTCGTTGCTGCATAACGTTGCACTGAGCCAACGTCATCTTTAGCTGCCTGCACGCACAAGTCTAGCTGACTGCGCCACGGTCACACTTAGCCAACGCCCACGCCTTAGCCGTTTCCCTCGTTCTACTGCCTTGCCTTGCTTTGTCTTGCCTTGCCTTGTTTTGCCTTGACATGCAATGCTATGTCAAAGTCCTTGCCAAGTTCCATCCGTCCCGTCTTCATGCCCACACATGAGATAGCAACGCAGCCCACGCACGCTGCTCACAACCTAAGTCATGCCCACACATACTTAGCCGATACACGATGTTCCCACTTAGGTTGAGCCAAGGGCCATCATGAAAATCCCCTGTCTCAACCGTGCCAATTCCGAGCAACCGAATCAAGGGGCTAACAGGTACCATCGTTGAAATTTCAGGAAAAAACCATGGAGTTAATTTCAACCTCAAAAAAAAGTTAGACTTTTGAACCGAACTCGAGGAAACACAAGAAAAAATCTTGGAAGTTTGAACTACAGGAAACACATAAAAAAATCTTGGAGTTTGAACTCCACGAAAAAAACCCTATTTTTCATGGAGTTCAGTGATATGTTTATGATTTTTTTGAATGTAATTCAATTAAAGATCCATTAATTTGGGAGAATTACACAACTATGACACCTTAGGCACTGATTTGCGTAAGTAATCTCACTTAAAATAATTTACAAGAATCTCCTCCACTAATTTTAAGTAAGTACTATTATGGGGCACACTTCAAGTTCTAAATTGACAAGTGCTACCTTGGAGGCAGCACTTCAAGTATAAATTAAAAAGTGGTGCAAGTGCTGGCCCTGTGGTAGCACTTGACCTTTTATCTCTGTCAATATTCATCCCAGATAACTTGAAGTGATGTCTTGCAGGCAGCGCTTGTACTTTATATTTGAAGTGCTGCCTCCGAGATAGCACTTGTCAATTTATAACGTGAAGTATTGCCCCCGAGACCATTTTGCTAAACTATTTTAAGTGGGGACAATAAATCATAACCAAGGAGTACATGTAGTGAACTTTTTTGTATTAATTTGAACAGTTGTGGCTATTCTTCTAAGCGAGAGCCCAAATCCATGATAAGAAGTAGGCCCTATAACCATAAAACCGACCTTACTCTCCATTGTCAATCATTTAGTTCATTTCAATTCCTCAATCTTTGGACACAACAACCTCAAACTCCACTACTAATGTCAGAACTGGACGACATAGACTTAACACTCGAGGACTTCAAGAAATGTCTCCCATTAAAAAAAGTGCCACACGGGGACGTATTCGAAGCATCAAGAGCTGGTGACGTGGACAGATTAAAGTACTTAATAGAATCAGGTTGTGTTAACGTAAATGCAAGAGACCAATGGGATTCAGTGGCACTTTATTACGCTTGTCTTGCTGGTCAGCTTGATGCTGCCCGTATGTTATTGGAATGTGGTGCTATTTGTTCTGAACATACTTTTGATGGTGACCGTTGTCATTATGCTGCCCTTAATTTAAAAGTTAGGAAATTGTTAAAGTCTTTTGAAGCTAGGCCTCCTCCTCTTGGACCCTTGCAAGCTGCGTTAAGAGACACTTTCTTGGCTTGTTTTGCTAATAGGAATTTTTTGGAATTATCCGAAAGTCAAGTTCCTGTTTCGGGTATGTGTATGTATGTCGTTTCAATTTTATGTGAACTTATTTGATTGGTGCGGAGTTTAAATAAAGGCTTTTGCGTTCTGAATCCCCACTTGTATCAATTTTGTATCTATAATGGTTTGATTTGTCCGGAATTGTTTTTGCTGCTACTGCGAGGTGCTGTTATAGAGATTATATAGTATAATGTAATGTGATAAGTCGGTTCGAAAGAAAACTAGGCTTGTTATAGTGAAGTGATGTTATAGAGAGGTCTGACTAGACACTGTTTGTGTTTCTTTGATTGGCACTGAATTTTGTGACTTTGTATGAACTTATTTGATTGGCACAGAAATTAAGAAAAGAAAGTAAAGACTTTTGAAACCTGTGTTAAAGTTAGCGAGTAAGAGAAAAATGAAAAGTTGAAGTTAACTTGTTTTTAAATATAGAAAGGGACATTCTTTTTTGAACTTCCTGAAAAGGAAATAGGGTCAGATAAAGTGGAATAGAGGGAATAGTAAATTTGTGTATCTTTGATTGTTGATGCCTGGATAAAGTGCTTTGTTTAACCTAGAGCAATTGCTATGCCTGAATTCGCAAATAGTTTGGGATAAAGTTTTTTCATTTTTCTGTACAAGACGTAGAAGAATGCCTCAGATTTTATATAGACGGGAGGAAGGGAAAATGGTCTAACTTTGAGGCTGAAGTATGGAGTCTTGGGCTTTTATGTGAACTAACCGGAGTATTTAGGTTAAGAACTTTAGCACCCTATGTAGGACTTAAGTTTTAGTTGCTTGTCTTTTATAATTTCTAAAGAATCCTATCCCATTACTTCCGACCACAATAATATGGAATAACCTGCCTGGTCGTAGGAGCTAGACAACCTCTTTTTTGTGGCTTATTAAGAAATTCGAATGTTCTTTTAATGGATGAGTGTGCGTGCTGGAGTTCAACACAGTCTTCAATGTGAATACAAAATATCCTGGCACTTTATTTCTTGTTTTGGTTGGCTTTGCTCCAGCTTCTTCTTTATTTTGTGGACAAGTAAATCTCCGGCTTAATACATGATAGAAGCAGTGTTTGGTGCATCAAGGAGTTGTGATTATTCAAGAAAAGGAAAATGTTACAGGAGAAAGAGAAATGTGATTATAAAAATAAGGGGACAGCAACGATTGTCATTTGATGCTGCATATCGAGCTTATTTTACCCTTACAATGTGAACATATTTGTCAACTCTTTTGGCAGTCTAATGATGGAGAAAGCACTGTCCCGAATTTTTCCTTCACCTGTCTTCAACAAAGTCTGCGTAGAAAGCTATGTTTCTGTTTTCTCCAAAAGAAGTCTGCTGAGATGCTGAGAAATCACAACTTATAGGAAGTTAGACTTCGATTTGAATTCTTGCTACTCAGGAATTTAGTACATGGAAAAAGTAACTAAGCTTGCACAGGTAACTTAAATACAAATAAATGCACGGGCTGAAATGATTTCTTGACTAGCTATTGTGCCATGAACAGTGGCTAATAATCTTAAGTCTCCTCATGTGCTGCTGAAATTTTTTCTTCGGTTTCCGTTTACTCTGCGATTCTGTTGTCGAATCATCAAAGACAGATACCGATCTCTCAATCTTGGCTTGTGAATAACTTCTGTTCCCAGTATATTCAGAAGTCAGAACCTCGAATCAGTAACGATATGTCCTTTATATTTTCCTAGAAATGGCTGAACACTAAGAAATCGTGGAAACCAGCTTAAGCTGGTACTTTATGTTCACACAGGCTGGGGACTGTGTGATTATGTATAACTTGATAGATGGTGCATACCATAACTTCCAGTGACAGTGATGTCATGACCTTTTAAATGGATTTAATCTGTTTCCATGATTATTGCTTACTGTTTTTTACATGAACTAATCGGAAATTTGGGATTTCACTAGGTTTCCTGTAGATTTGGTGACCGTTTTTGTTCTAATACTTGGTTCTTGTGCTGTATGCATATATCACACTCTCTGATTCTTTGTCCAGATTGTCTTCATGCACTCAAAATGACATGGTGGTCTGGGATAATTAATAGGTAATTCAGCAAATGAAGGATCCAGCTCCAGCCACTTTCCTCCAGATGTTGTGTTCTATGTGCAGGGTAGGCCTATTGAAGCTCACAGAGTAATTTTGACTGCACGGTCGCCTTTCTTCAAAAAGAAATTCCAGACTGAGTGGAAGGATAGAAAGGAAGTTCGATTCTCTAAGGAAAAGCTGTCTTATCATGCTCTTTATAGCCTCATCCACTTCTTTTATTCGGACAGACTTGATATAGCAGTAGATGCCATGGAAGATCTTGTCAGGATTTGCAAAGTTTGCAAATGCCAGTCATTACAAAGTGTCCTTGAGAAAGAGTTGATTCATCAAAGATATGCCGAGTACAAAGCACTAAGGGACGTCGATAACTCCCAAAAGCGGTTCATCTTGCAGGGAATCTCTCTCCCAGAAGAGGACCGTCTTCCTAATGCTTTGGATAAAATCCTCCAAATTGCTCTTCTGAATTCCAACCGAGAACAGAATTTTAATCTCGATGTGGATGGTCTTGTATGCCTTGTCAATACAATGCAGATGACTGAGTATGAAGATGATCTTGCAGATGTCTGTGTCAGAGTTGATAAAAAGATCTTCCGTTGCCATCAAGTGGTCTTAGCGTCAAGGTCTGAATATTTTAAGGCGAGGTTGTCACGCATGAAAGATTTTCTGGAAGGGAGCGATTGTCTACCCGATGATGCACTTCCTTGCATTGAAGAACATGATTTGAGTGTTGGAGCTTTTGAGAAAATGATAGAGTATATGTAAGTTATTCATTTCTCATTCCTTTTTTCCCCTTGAAAAGGAAAGTAAATAAATAAATAAATAATAAAAACGTTTAATAAGAACGTTTAGAAGTAGACCCTTTATGCTGTCTATATAAAAAATAAACAACTTGAGTTACTGCTCAATTGCAGGTGCGTCTGTTACATGCATCAACAATAGCGCTGACTTGATTGTAGCTTTAAGAGGTCGTTTGGTTGGTGGTATTGGATCAATAATCCTGGGATTTAACTTGGGACTATATTTATCCCATGTTTGGTTGATGGGATTAAGATAAATTGGGATAATTTTTATACCAAAAACATGGCACTATCCTATCCCATATAAGGGGTGGGATTGTTAATCCCGGGATAACTGTAATCCCGAATTTGAGGGATATCCCTGTATTTTAGTCCCGCAAACCAAACGACCCCTAATTGGTAACCCAGACACCTCCTTAACAATCTTACAGTGATGCGACACTAATGAAATTGATCTGGCTTTCAAGTGTGCTTATGTCAGTAGTTCTTATTCCAACCTCTGGCTAACTATATCAAATTCTGTTGACCAGGTATACTGATGGATTAAAGGACATTGACCCTGATCAAGTATGCTCTTTGAATTTGTATAGATTAGCTGTTTAATCAAGGAATGGGAAATTTGTTTCTTTCTCCTCTGTGTTCATTGCTCACATAGTTTAATTTGTGTTGCATGTTATCTCATTTATCAGGCTGAAGAAATGTTCGATGCTGCTTCAAGATACCTTTTGTTTCCCCTTAAACGTGTAGTAGCAGACGCACTGCTGCCACATTTGGAAATGGTTCCTCCTGCTGAGTTGTGCCATTGGCTGGTATTATCAGACATGTATGTGCTATTTATCTTCTTCAGCCATACTCCTTTATATATACACACCTATATACATAAAAAAAAACAGCATTCCTTTGCAAGAATATAGTACTAATTTCTGCTCGAGTATATTTTTAAATCTCTTTGGTTGCTGATTATCACCATATTCTAGTTATCCTGCGAGAATTTTCGAACTGACAGCTAATAAAAGTTGTATGTCAGCTTTGTTTGGTGACTTTAGCCTGTTGCTAATCATGTGTTATCCTGTCTGGAAAGAGCGAGAGTTGGTATATAATATTCATCTTTCTAAATGCTTATTTGTCGGTTCAAAATTTGAGATTAACATTGTTGTAACTAATCCCAAACTCCTAAAGTTGGTTTATGGTGATAAACAGTGACCTCATAATAATCAGAATTAATTGAGACTTAACCCTGAAAAGAGAAAATATACAACAATGGTTAGCTTCTTTATTACAATGTATGTCATTGTTATATTGATAGCACATGCATGATCTAGGTGTTAGAAGGCTTGTGTTCTGAGTACGAGCAAGTTGGTTCTGCTTAATGCATCATACACCATTTGCATATTTTCAGTGTGGTCTTTTTGAAAATTCTTGGCTGATATGGAGATTTGAGATATCTTGAATCATGCTCACCAAATACTATGCTTATTTCTATGGGTTGTCAGCAGGAGATGTATGCAAGGCATTTAGTAAGCCTTTGCCTGATACATGTCATGTGATCTCTTTCGTTCAAGCCTATCGTGGACTTGGTTAACAAAATGAAATGTATACCCTGACAAACACGTTTGACTTGGTAGGGGCTCCTCGTTAAGCCTGTCATTAAGAGAATTTGTTAAATATTGCTTCTCCAGTCTAGTTAGATGCTTTTATTTCTTGAACTATTAGGAAAGCTAAAAGAGAATGCTCAGATTTAGGACCTTGTCTCGGCTATGATAATCATATTTCCCATTAATTGACGTTCATTTTTTTTTTACTTTTAGGTACGGTGTTTTTAAGATTCGGGAGTACTGTCTCGATGCAATGGCGTGTAACTTCGAGACATTTGCTGATACTCGAGAGTTCAGGGCAATGCTGTTGACCCTCCCACCACCATCTGGGGATTCATCACTTCGTACAACTGCCCCAAGTGCTCCAGGAGCTGAGATGAACACAGCTGAAGGAAATGTTTTGGATGATCTGCGAGAGAAATGGCTCGAAGCTGAAGCTGCTGAACTCGATGAGAGAGATGAGAGTGCATTACTTTTTGACAAGCGCCTTGAGATGCTCATGCATATTGCAGAACAAGAAAGATCTGATGGGCTTGAATGTAATGCAAGTAGCGTCGTGTCATCTTCAGTTCTTGCACCAAATGAGTCAGAACCTATATGATCTTTCTTTCCTTTACTTTTGAATCTTATAAATGTGCCGTTTGTTCTTGTCAAAAAAATAAATGTGATGTTTGTAGATGTTGCAAAGGAAAATTCCACAGCGGGAACTAGAGAAGATCTTAATTATATTCGAAGTCTTTTTTTTTTTCTTTCTTTTTGGCAATCGGAACAGTCTCTTTGCTCTCTCTTTTGATATTATCCATCATTGATCAATGGTTATTATTTAGAAAACTAAATGACTATAGGGTTCAAAGGGTGTGGATTGCTAAAGCATTATCAAGCATCTCCACCCCAAAATAAGGACCAATGTAAACAAATAACTTGAGAGCGTGTCACCCTTAAATTTAAGTGTCTACAGAATTTCTTTTGCTGGCTTTATGGGAGAATGCAATGTTCAATATTTCTGATTGCATGGACTTGAAATAATCTGTTTCTGTGTAATTTCTGTCCAAGTCTTGTTCATTGTAAACCCTTTAAGTACCTTTCTCCTAGTAAAATATTTTACATTATCCAAAGAAAAAAGAAAACAAGTCACAGAACCAACATTTGAGAGACTTTAATGATGCCTGAAATAAAAACTGAAACTGGCCTTTTTAAATCTCGACGGTGAGATTGACAATGAAATCTCATATCAGTATCATGAGGAAAACAATATAGCTGTCTAGTTGAAATCCCTGGTATTCTGCAAGTCCAGGAAGCCTATTCTGAGAAAATATACAATTGCTTTTCTCTTCTCTTTGGCCACTCTAACAACACTTTATAGGAGTAGTTGATAAAGAATGGCGACTAATGAATTTATAGGTAATCGACATATTAACCAACTATATGAGATTTGTCCTCTTGAAGGCAAAAACGAAGGACCAAATCAGAAGCATTCCCACCATCATGTGACAATATGAACGATATCATCTTTATACTATTTATTTCCATGAATTTCCATGTTTCTTCTTGCCGCTCTTCATTGACTTAGGCAGAAGCTCTCTCACCATCAGTGGCTGCTGCTGGAGATTCATCAGTGGCTGCGGCTGGAGATTCATCAGAAGCAACACTATCTTCTTCAGGGATGGTTTCTGAAGTTCCACCTTGGTGTTGCAAGCTCCAAAACATGATGCTTGCTGTGAGAGTAAGGATCATCTTCTGGTTTACCTGTTTGTCAAAGTCATGGTGCAAAGGAAAAGTGTTGATTCTTTGGAAGCTAAGATTTCGTAGACTGGAAATTTCTCCTTGATGTGACGTGAAGTGGCATTTTGGTGCTATTACAAGAAGCCAAACACTTTAAAAGAATGTTTATACTTCACTTTACAGTGGTGCCGGTGCCTCTAAAGTGTTAATGGAATGCAAATATCTCATTCTTGATATGTAATGCTAAGTAGAAACTATAAATTATTAGCTCACAAATCTCAAAGGTATATTTTTTTTCATGTGATTCATCAGAAGAGTTATTCTGAATGAACCTGAGTTGTAACAGTTGATATAACTCCTGTCTCCACGTATGGCATGTATGGATTTGTCTTAACACGAATTACTTTCAGTTCTAAATACTCTTATCATATTATCATAAAGCAGCATATTTAGACCCCTGTTGCAACTATAAATGAAACCTTTAACCAAATAATAATGACCTTCTGTTGCATATACAAAATGCTTGCAGCACGCAGCTTGTTAGTATACTTTACCTCTATTATATCCTCTGGCAATAAAAAGATGGAGCATCCAAGTTTCCGTGCAACACTGATAATGTAAGTCGCATTAAGCTTTTTATCCTCGTCTGCAATTGAAATTAGAGTCAGTATTTTCATAAGCTCAAGGAAAAAAGTTCAGACTATTAATCATAGGCCACAGCCAACAAGAGACATTTTTTTTTTTCAAGTTCTCTGATTGGCATGATATTTTCGTAGGGGGACAGGGTGAGGATAACTGAGTTTTCAATTCTGAATATAAATGAACTCTTATGCTTCAAGTGTATACCAGTTTCTCCCTTAGTTACGACGCTCCAATTCACAACCCTTGGCTCCACTGCACTAAGAAGTTCTAGGAAGAATAGCCCATTTGAAAGACTTTTGTCCTAACAGAATAAAACAGAATAATCAGACACCATGATATAAAAACTGATCTATCATGGTAGAAGCTTTGTTCATCACCTTGAAGCTTTCGATTTGGGTTTTTCTGCCAGCAATCTTCACTTTCCTGTTTGCCCAATTTAGTATGTCAGCATCTGTTATCTCCTTTCCTTGGGCATGAAACCTCAAGTTTTTCAATAGTTGTAGCATTGTAAACCTCATTAGCTGCCACAAGAAGGCTGAGAGGAAAAAATGAAGCTTTTACTTCTTTTACAATAGAAAAATAATTTCTAAGGCACATTGCCAGATGTATGTAATATCCATCATCTTAACTATAACAAACTGACTCTGCATTAGGTTATTAACAGATGATAGCTCTTTAGAATTTATGCATGAAAATGAACACATCAGATGCTCATGCTCCCTTTATTTCTGATACTCTATATCCTTTTGGGTGAACGTGTCATCAGAGAGAATATCAAATCAAATCAGAACATGAATCAATGATTGGTTAACTACGAAAAACTTAACAATATTGTAACTTTAAAGACATTCAACACTTCGAACTTAGTATCCAGACCGACCCTCTTTGACTTTTGTTGAATGCCAACTGAAATTCAACGTTTTGGATCAGGAACTCTAAAAACTTAAAAACACTGAAGCTATATGATCAAGGATGGACTTAAAAACATTTCATTCAAACGTGATGATCAAACTAGTAACATAAATTTGCTAAAGTGTCAGTCTTTTCAACCAAGATAGGACTCATCTTTGTCGCTTAACTATATAGACTGGAGCTGAAAATATGATTGCTATGAGAACTTAGGTTACTTAATATTAAATTGAAAACAAATATAGTTTTCGAAAGATGAAGTGGACAAGCGAGCCTCAAGTAACATTTTATGCTCTACTACAAGTGTGAAACTCTTCTATTTTAGAAAGTGGCTATCACTGTTGGAGGACCTACTAGATGTAAATATATTGCGATGGAAGGAGTAAAAATAAAGAAATGTAAAGAAATGCATGTGATCGTATGCAAATGCCCTGTATTTGCATTCTCAGATCGCACTCTATTGCAGATGATCATAAGCAAACACCCAGCCTTTGTTAACTCTGATACCATATTTGAGGCATGATATGTCAAATAGCATTTAGCTACATTGGCAAGTAAATGGAAGTTCAGGTTGAGAGTATAACTACCTAATATGAGCTTCTTGTTTCCTTGTACAATATCATTTCCAGCTACATTCACAAGGGAGAAATTCAGTTCTTTCCCAATCCTTATGACTTGGTTGCAATTCTCAACTTTTCTAAAAGGCATTTTAATAGGAGGTTTTGTTGCTTGCTTCCAGTTGACTGATCCTGGTGAAATTTTGTCAAGTACCTCCAGGAGCACCCACCTATATGTAAGGGGATTACCAATCAAATCGCATTAATACAGTTCAATAATAAGAAGTAATGAACCTACCCAGCTCGGACATCCTCAAATAGATTATTTATGTAAGTGTCAATTCCAAGGCTGTTAAGCCACAACCGGAAGCATCTTTCTTCTCGAGATGTTTGAGCATCATCCTCCATCATCTCAGCAAAAGTTATTTTCTTGGAGGTGTCCTGTGACAATCCATTCCTGGACCAAGGTGAAAAAAGAACTCTATTATGGATGGGAAAAGTAGACCATGGTGTACTCAACTAAGCATAAGCATCAACAAGTTGATAGATTTTCTAAATGTTCATCAAGTGCATTAGGTGAATAATAAACCAGGGGTCATGAAATCATTTAGTTAATCTGTTTGCTTTCATAGTTGTGAAACCTAATAAGTTTTTCTTCTTCCAAATGGTATCAAATCACTAAGAGTGTGAAGCATTGACTGCTGAAATGAGGCTGCTTATACATTTGCTGTTTACATCCTTGTTGCAGTATCCCTCAAGTGAAGACTAAGTTGATTGATAGAACAAGTTACAACCCAACAAAAAGTAGATGTATCAACATCTTCCACATTGTTACTTAAAGAGAAGTTTCAAATTTTAAATAATTTGAAAAGAACTTCTTAGTCTGACCTGTGTTGGAATATTTGTGCAACAAATGCAAGATTTAAGTTTGTGGAGCCCTCAACAATGTCCTGTGGGGTGACATATCTTTTGCAATCCATTTTCTCTGCTTGTTCAAGAATCAAATTTGCTCTTTCAGTTGGATCTTTAGCATCTAACGTGGTGGTTGTACCATGTTCAGGCGCTAGAGCATTGAGCAAATGAGCATAGGCTTCTCCATCCTAGGGTGCAATAAAGAATAAAATATCAGGAATAGAATTGGAGAATTGTGCGTTCATGGACGAAGTAACATTGCAGACTAACTGTGTTCCTATGGGTAACAGCTTCATATGTGTAGTCCCCCAGTCCCCCTCAAACTAGAATCTAGGGACGATGATAGATGGATAAAGAGGACCAGAATGCAGAAACCAGTCCAGCAAGTCTTATTTCACCACATGAGCAGAAAAAGTAAGTCAGTAGTTTACTTAAGCTTCATGGAAGTCCAAATTTAAAAATTAACTATATACATAGTGCAATTATATTATTCCATTTTTCTTGAAGAAGCCTAAACGTGGTCCTTGAACATATTAATTGTCCAGTGCCTGTCGGGACAAAGATGACGAAGAGAGACTGTAACACTGTAGATGTCTTTCCTACTTGGTTTAGTGATTTTAAAGAGTTAAACAAATGACAGAAAGCTCTACTTTTTAGCATAATAAACTCAGATACATCAAACCGTGCAAGTGTAAATTCATGTTTAGGAAATGGAAGACGTCCTTTGATTCCTAAAAGACAATTCGATATTCAACTTGTAGAACCAACTCACCTTCAAATCAGAAGAAAAATTTGTGACCTGCTTCTTATAACCTGACTTCTTTAGATGGAAGTTCATCCATTTCAGTAAGACCTTTTCTGGAGCTAAACCCAAGAGCTCCTCCACATCCTGCAAATGTTACCACTATTATTTAATCTGGCATGAATATGAAGGTGCATGAAAACTTTTAATACTATTACTCCTCATTAGAATCAAAACAGGAAAAATCAATCAACGATTGGCAACCTTGCTATCCTCCACCAATTCCACAAGTTGCGGAGTTTTCTTCAAATTGAGATCAGCTAATAGTTGTATCTGAGTTTCCAAAACAAGAACATCAGAAATAATTGAGTAACCAATTCCTGCTGCGAGACAACCATATGGAACAGGTATAATCGTTGAAAACTACCTTGATTATTTGAGAAATCAGCCCAACAACCAGATGAGGCTAAGAGGAAAAAAAACATAAGAAACTTCAGCAACTTTAATATTCATAATTAGTAGTTATGTGAAAAACTACTGTAGCTACTATAACAAATCTCACATACTCTTGCTTCAACTAAATCCTGCGTTCCAATATTGACCACTGTGCAACCAATTGCCTTCGCAGAATTGAGGCAAAGTGTGTGGTTCTCATTCCTCTCCCATGGATTAAGAACCTTTTTGGTATTGATAGCGCGTTCATCTATAGTACCAGGGACGGCAACATTGATAAGCTTACTGCATTACATGGTTCGTTAACGAATCAACAAACATGCAAGTGATCAAATGATTAAGTGAAACCTGAATTTCCTACAGATATAACTGTTGTAAGCATCCTTAAAACACTTACCATAGAAGAACACCATCTTTCGCCAAATCAAAGAGTGCATTGCCAGATGGATCAATAGGAAGATAATCCTTCAAAAATTTGTCTTCTCTGAGAAAGCTATTGATGTGAGCAACATATGAGGCCTTTTCAGATTCACTAATGTTGTGACGAATTGTGGTTGTTCTGGCCTTGAGGAAAGAGGAAGAGGTTTTTAATTTTGTATTACCCAACTTAGCGCTAGCTCGTCCTTGAAGATCTAGATATGCCTAGCCAGCAAAACACAAACATATGGTTACTTATTTTCCATCACTTCAACTGACTCATGAAACTTATGAGACACACATCAAGAAACATAAGAGTACGTATAGCCAAATAAGGTAACAGAGAACTTCATCTTAAGGCAGCCTTTAGGTTCATTGGTTTTAATCGTCATTGAAAGCAAAATATGTCAAAGTGAATTAGTGAACCACAAAAAATATGACATTGGCAGGCACTCACCCGAAGAAAGGATTCGAAATCAATTTCTTCAGTCATGTCAGAAGATGACTCGCTCAATATGCGTCTAATGTCATCCTCATTAAGAATATCCTTAAGGGCCTTAAGTTTGCACATAACAGGTGGCAGATCTCCCAGGGTGACCTTCCCTGATTCATTCCTCGCTGAAATAAACTGTAACCAAATTGCAACTAATTAACATGTTACAAGGACACATATTTGTAAAATTAAAAGATAAAATAAAATCACCCCATTAACAAACTGCATGTGCACTACAAAATTAATAAGAACAAATAACATACATTGGAATGAAGGCCACGGAGCTCGACTTGAGTGAATTGGCTTTGAAGCCATTGATCAGAAACAACAACACCAACAAAACCAGACATGTTTCTTGGAAATCAATCCCCACTGAGCAGAAGATAAACTATACCTTCAATTCACAAGCCAAACATCAATGCTTAGACAATGTATTGTCAATATGATGTGCATGCAGATTAAGGTACATTACCAATAAATTTGACGTGCACTTTTGCGTAATGATCATCACATGATGTTACAAGATTTGTGGGCATTAATATGTATAACGAACCTGGCAGGGGTAGAATCAAATGCTCGTGTGGGGATGTATAAGGTGGACAAATATTTGGTTACGTAATTCACAGTGGGGCATTTGCTGCAGTACGAGGAAGAGAAATGATGATGATGATTATGAAAGGAGAAAAAACCGTTTTACCTATCGGACCCGCGCAATATAGGGGACTGGACTACCAAAAATAAACATTTTCTTTTCCATCTTTGTAACTACTATTTATATAATTTTTTCAGGAGTTCAATTTATATACACATTACTTTAAAAGAAACTTTATGCACAATATTGTAAATATTATTTACATTGTCAATTTGTCGCGCATAGAACCAGCGGCGTACGGAAGGCTAAGAGCCTGTTTGGCCAAGCTTCTAGGGAGCCAAAAGTGATTATTTTTCTCCAAAAGTGCTTATTTTGAAAAATCGAAGTGTTTGGCCAAGCTTCTAGGAAAAAATAAGTGCTTTTGAGCGGCAGCAAAAGCTGTTTTTCTGCTGTGGGGAAGAAGCTGAAAAAAGTAGCTTTTCCCTAAAAGTGCTTTTGAGTAGAAGCAGAAGCTGTTTTTAATTTTTATGATTCCAAAATTATCCTTACCAAAAATACTTATATACCTAATTACCCCTATATATTTTAACCTAGTGATTATAATATATAAATAGTACATTACTTTTTTAATCAATATTCTTTTTGTGTGCACCTACATCACTATTGTTACAAACTTTTAATTAAATAATATCTTTTTTAAGATATAGATCAAGGATATTCTATTATGAATGCTGTATTTTGGAAAAAAATTACTAAATAAAAAATATTAAATATAGTGTTTGAGAATAAATATTTAAAATCATTCATCTAGTTAAATAACTGTAAAGTGAGTCTTTAAATGTCCTTATTCGTAATTTAATACTCAAAAGTACTTTTTCAAAAGTTTGGCCAAACATAAATTACTACTCGACTGTTGACAAAACTGCTTTTCAGATGAGTTGGCCAAACACAAACAGCTTTTCTCCAAAAGTACTTTTACGAAAAGCACTTTTGAAAATAAGCACTTCTCAAATAAGCAGCTTTCAGAAGCTTGGCCAAACAGGCTCTAAGTCGGTCGAAGATCTCGAAGAGCTGCTGAAACATCGCTTCAGTTTCCGAACACTTACGACATCACTCAACAAGCAGGGGATCAACTTTATGGGCATAAATTATAGGGATTTTTACACTCTATACCCATGAAATTTAAAATATTTACAAGTCATACCCATTAAAAATTACACTACCCATAAAACTAAAAGTATTTACCAACCTACCCATTTATTATTGTATACTTTTGTTATACCTTATAGGTGTATACCTTATGGAAGCATCAAATGCAAGCCAAACTAAACCAAAATGTTATCCAAATTGCCAAAGCGTTGCTGCAACATAAATTGGTTAAATTGATTACCCAGCTGGCACTTTAACTTTACTTGAAACAAAACAAATGAAAGGATTCTTGATGTCCAAATTTTAAGAGTGGATGAAGATAGTTTTGTTTTGATTGGAAATCTGGACTAGTTAATGCAGGAGAGAAAATGAAGCAGCAACTTATTTCAACTTTAAAAAGAGTTTTGAAGAAGAAGAGCCCTACCGGGGTAGTTTGGTCAATTCAAAGTCTTATCCAGGTATTAATTATCCTGGTATTGTTAATTCCATGTAGGGCTGGGTATAAATTAGTACTGAATTTGGTGTATAAGATATCCTTGTATTAACTATACTGAAATGTAAAATAGCTACCAAACAATGTATAGAAGTAATCCAAGTCTCAATACTGGGATTAGTTTATCCTATGCAGCATACCAAACGACCTGTTAAGGTACTGCATAAATTATGGTATAAAAGTCTGGAGGGCCATTTATTACTGTATACCTTTGTTATACCTTATAAATTATATGTGTATACCTTTATGGTATACTGCATAAACTATGGTATACAAGTCTGGATGGGTAGAATGGGTAAATAGTTTAGTGGGTAGGTTGAGTAATATTTGAAAGTAGTGGATAGTGATTGTAATTATTTTTGGTTTTGTGGGTATTTTTGTAAGTGTCCCTAAATTATACTGCCTCTAATCCTTTTTCTATATATAGACTAAGAAATACTTAGCCTACTGTGTAGTGGGCCAAAAGCCTCACAAATAGAATTCTAGTAGGGTTAAGATTCTAGTAGGATTAGGATTTGTGAAAAATTTAGCCTATAAATACCTCATTCACCTCATTGTAATATTCATTCAAGCAAGACTATAAGAATTCTTCTTTGTTCTTCAATATTCAGATATTCAACTAGAACCCTCTCTCTTTCTTCAAGAAATATAACTCCTACTTTCTCGTTTTTATTTTATATTTCTTCGTTATTTCATTATTGTTATAATTCTATATAATTTAGTTGTTTAACCTAGCGAGTAAATTTTAGGCATAAACAACGCATGAAAAGTATTCCTCGTGGCATTTTCCGTTATTATCTCCTGTCTTTGGTAGAACAATCTATTGAGCAACTTACATAATTATATAAAGAAAAGTTTTACTTTACACAAAAATATCAATATTACATGTTTTTCAAAACATACAATATTTATTTTACAAAATATAGCAATATACGTAAATAGTCTGAAAAAATCCTAGCTCATCCTCCTGCACTATCCTGCGACCCCCAACCATGGCACCCATGACTTCCACCTTAAGGCTGATGTCGGCCGCCATGAACTCTTTCAAGTATTTTTTTTGTAATATTTTGTATATATAGTGTTATTTTTATTGAATGAACAATAATACATTGTGCATACAATGAAAATATATTAGACATACACCAATATAATTATTGTATGTCAAGTGTATGTATTTTGTATGTTTGTTGCATATTTATTATATACAAGAATACATAGGACATACACCAGACATACAATGTCAATACATATGGCGTACACTATGCATACAATACCTATTTAGAATTGTCATTGGAGAAACAAAAAAAAGCACTAACACTAAAACTGGCGCTGATTTGTGACAGATAAACAGGGAGGCAACGTGTAAGCAGAGCCGTTGTCGACGGAGAACAGCATATCCATCAGCGATGGATGTGACAGCTAAATGGGACCCTGAAGCACTGTACCAACAACACAATGGGTTGTGGAGGACGACAACGACAAGAACAACGACGACACCAGAGCAGTAGGGACGCCGGAGTACTGGAGAGCAGGGGTGAATTCAGGATTTGAAGATTGCGGGTGTCATTCGTTATATTTACCCTTAGCCATATAAATCAAATAGAGAGGGTTGACCAGATTGTTCAATTTTTTATTAATTCAACAAGGTTGATTAAGCCACATATTAGTCATAATAGACAAATAAGTTAGATTTAATTCATTTATCCATTTTGATGCTTATTTTATAATATATATATATATATATATATATATATATATATATATATATATATATATTATGAAATATCATTGTCAAAAAAATGATAGAGAGCCCTTATTAGGAAAATTTCTTAAAAGTAGCTTAGTCACTATATATTATTTTATTATGATAATTTACCTTCAATAATCTGGTATTAATTTATTCTTCTTGATTGTTAAGTTTTATTGCAATTCTTTGCATAATAAAAAGCGTAAAGTTAATTTTCAATCAATAAGAATTTACTCAAAATATCTATTAATCAAGCCACTTATATTTTTAAAAATTAATAATAAATATTACTTAAATTATTCATTAGATATAAAAAGAGAAACTATATATTAATAGAAATTAATTTAAGTTATTTACCAATAGAAACAAGTTAAAGAAAAGAACAAAAAAAAAAAGTAAAGAAAGAGAGAAAAAGGAAAAGATTTAGCAAATAAAAGGGAAAAAAAAAAAGAAGAAGAAAAGAGATGTCTCTATTGCCTAAGGCTAGAGTAGGACTAGTATAAATTATGTTGTAATTGTTTCACAAAGTAAAAACAATTTAAGAAAAAAGGTTCCAACAGGATTCGAAACTGCCCTTGTGGGGCAAAGGAATGACCCCTTTGACACCGACATCAGGCAACCTTATGTTCCACAGGTGCCAATTGTTGTATTTATATTAATTCTTATATAAATATACCTATACATACAAAATCTCGTTCGGAGCTATCGGGTGTCGTGGCACCCTATACCTTCCACTTAAATACGGCTTTCGATATTTATCTATTTGATTTTGGTTTTTCGATTTTCAGTTTTTAAAATTGCAATCCAATTCGAACCAAAATAAGTTTGGTTTGGTTCAGTTTCCTCTTTTTGGTTTGGTTTTTCAGTTTTTTCGGTTATGTCATATAAGATAAAACGTTAAAATATTATACTTGAAAGCATATCAATACATGTCCAAGCATAAAAATATAAAACTTGAAGTCTAAACCAAAATCCTAGTCGTAAAGAGAACTTACAATTCATGTGGCGTAAAGTGAAGATTGGGGGAGTAGAAAAAATTATGGAGGTACTGTACATAGTATATTAAAGCTTTAGACAAGAGCTTCATAAGTGTTATACCATTATACAAAGAGGTGTGATCATGAATGAAGTAATGAAGACAAAAAGTATTCAAATATTCAAACTCTAACACCCTTAAATAGGTATATGTTAAGAAATAAGAATAAAAGTATATATATTTAATATATATAATTCAGTTTTTTATGTTTTTTGGTTTCTATTTATTGAAATCCGAAACCAAACCAAAAAACCAAAATTATAAAATCTTCAATCCAAACCAAACCAATTAATGAAAAAATCAAACCAAACCAAAAAAAAATAATTCGGTTTGATTTGGTTTTTCGGTTTAATCCGATTAGTACACACTCCTAGCCAGAGCGGTGGCGACGCGTAGTTTCAGTGACGGATGTGAAAAAAGGGAGGGTAAAGAGAAGATAAGGAAGAGAGATAAGAGAATTAAGTTTCTTTTTTTGCTATATTTGGTAAAGTGGTAAAATATTGCTATGGTTTTAAAAAAAATTCCTACCATGATACTTGGTGTAATTTTACAAATATATTTTTGTTTTTTTTTTCAAAAATAGCACTTCAAACAACAAAATTATAAAGGAAGAGTCATATTTTTTTTTTAATTATATTGACATAGCACATCGCCTATTTTTAAATTTTGGGATCTTCTTAAAAAAAAAAAAAAAAAAAAAAAAGTCCCTTGGTGCCACTTCCCCCTCTCCTCTAGTATTGATCCACCGCTGGCCAGCGGTGGCCAGTAACCAAAAAATTTAAAATAGCTTGATTTTCATCGAAATTTTTTATTTCTTCACCGGAGTTACCTTTTTTTTTGTTTCACCAGAGTTTTTTTTTTTTTGGTCAATTTTGTTTATATCATTGCTTCTAACAAGTTTATACACGCAAATCCACCAAAAAAATTATACATGTATATACATAGATAAATGCGTATACAAAAAGAGAAATATAAAAAGAATACGCAAAAGGCCAAAAATTTATACAAACATCCATAATAATTCAAAAATCTGAAAATTTATACAATATTATTCATTTTACATACACGCGTATATAGATTTATACAAGTTTATACACGTTAGAAGTATATAAAATTGTATAAACAAGTACAAAAAGTCTTATACAGTGTTTTTAGCAGTTTTTACAATGTACGCACACCTTAGTGGAGAGTTGTTTTCGATAGACCCTCGGCTAGAGAAAATATTTAGAAATACATTTGAAAAACAAGCAAAAATATCATGCTAAAAAGAATAGTAAAAGTAAAGCATATCCAAAATAAACAGATAACAACCATAGATATAAAGACGTAGACTTAGATAGAGATATTCCATACAGGAGTACTACTACATCTACAAATTCCTACAAGAAAACACCAAATCCAAATAGTTTTAAATAGTTTCGACAAAAAACTAGTAGATCTCGCAGGATCTTTTGAAAAAATTGAAAAAAAAAAAGAAAAAAAAAACATCGACGGAAAAGGTACACGATGGCAGCGGTGATGGCAGGGTGTGGAAGACGTGGGGGAGGAGGCGGCGAAGGACTAGGGCGGTAAGATTTTTTTTATGAAGGAGAAGAGAAGAAAGGGTTGAGGGCTAGGATTTTTTGTAGAGATTTCCACATAAATAGCCCTAGTATACCATATTAACAAGTCACCTAACACTAACATAATCTAGCTACAATCTTTATATTCAAAATTTGATTTATAATTAAAATGTGACATATAATTAGATTGATATTTTTTATATATAGCTTAAATACATATATATACACACATATATTTGTCTTATATTTTTTAAATATTTATATCATCTAATTATTTAATAAAATTATTTAAAAAATATACTAGGAAAAGAAAGAAAAGATAAAATATAGTTACAAAAAGTAGATAAGGGTTGTGAATGGTTATGCGGGGTAATAATCCCTTTTTTTGTATAGGAGGTGCTAGCGTTTTAGTTTTATTTCAAAAAGTGGCACAAGTATACCATTTTGGAAAAACTTTGAAAATAAGGCCCATATTGATAATTTTTGTGGGGCAAAGTGCATAATAGCCACTTTTACCAGTGTTCTTTGGGTTGAGGCCATTTTTTTTTAATTGATTTTGCATGAGATACCACTTTTTAGAATCATAAGTAGGCATTTAAAAAGCTCAGATGGGACAGATTATTGGCCACTAAAAAATATACACATTCAGATGATGTGCATCGCAGGGATGAGAATGCTTAGATGGATGTGTAGGCATACTAGGATGGATAAGATTAGGAACGAAGTCATGTGTGACAAGGTGGGAGTAGCCTCAATGGTAGATAAGATGCGAGAAGCTAAGTTGCGATGGTTCAGACGTATGAAAAGAATGAGTACAGATACTCCAGTAAGGAGGTGCGGGTTGCAGTGTTGGGTCTACAGAGAGGTAGATGTTGTTCGAAGAAGAGTTGTGGTAAGGTGATTAGTCAAGACAACTCACCTTCAGATCACCGAGGATATGATCCTAGATTGGAAAGAGTGGAGGTCGTGAATTACAGTTGAATGTTAGATAGTAGTCGCGTTTTCGGACTTATTAGTGTTCGTATTATTTTTATATATACTATTATTATCCTATTATGTGTCTCTAATACTATCCGTATTTCATATTTACCTTGGTTACCATTAGTTTGTATGTTAATATTAATTTTATCATGGTATTTTTCACCTTACTTTTTAAATCAAACATGTTGCCAAAATATTTTTCTTTAGCTCTTTCTTTATCATGGTTTTGCTCCTTGTTTTTTAAAAACATATCTAAAAAAAATTCTGTAGTAGAAGATCTATTGAAAACAGTCTCTCTAACTTAATGGGGTTAACGTCTACATACATCTCACCCTCCATATATCTTATTCGTGGAATTATACTAAGTATGTTATTCTTGTAGTTGTAATTTGCTTAATGAACTGGGTAACAAATTATTAAAAGAAGAGGGAAGCTGAGGAGAAGCTGCTTATATATAGTTAAAGGTGAATTATAAAATATGCTATAAATCAATCAGAAAATTAATTCTCTTCATTCAAGCAACCAAAGAAGGTACTTACATAATATGGACTAGATCGGAATCTTTTCTGAACACTAAAACAGCTAAACAGGGAGTGGTAGGTTTCAAGAATTTAAAAAGCTGTGGACCACTCTGATATAGTATACTGTAGAAGATAGGGCAAATTGGGTGGGGCTATAACATAATAGTAGAGGTCTGTGATAAAAAAATTACTACTACTCCATTATTAATAAGATAATAATAGTAGAGGTGTCTGTTCATTGATTAAAATTTGGTAATTAATGAACACGATGTGTATCTTTGTTTAAAACTTTGGATGGTTCTCTGAACATTGCCATCTTTACACCATCTGGGACCACATTTTCTGATCATTCGATAGGGTTATTTCTTGAGAGGAGGGCCAAGAGCAACATCACCTAATATTTGCAGCATTCAGAAATGAGAGAGTAATTGGTGAATTAAAAAAAGTAGAATTTGACTACACCAATCATTTCCTTTTTGTCCGTTGTTAAGAATATGGGATAGAAGCATATAATTACAAAGATTTGCTACTATGCATACTGATATTTTATGGTAATATTATACTACTAGCACTACAATTAGTAAAATTTGTTGCACTAAGATTTAGCAAAAGATGTACTCAAGTCTAAGATATTTTTAAAAGATAATATGAGTATGTTATAGTGACAGTTACCATGGGTTCCTAATTAGAGCTGAAAAGAAAGATGCTAAAAAGAAAACAATAAGTTGTTTAAATCTTTTGAAAACGAATTTTTATGACTTTATAGGCTTAAAATGACCTCAAAAGAAGATTCTTAAACAAATAAAAGCTGGATTAGAGGGTAAAAGAACATATCATAATTATTCATAAGTAGCCTGTACTAGAAATAAATTACTCGTGGTTACTGACATACTAGTAACATTGCAAGTCAAAAAAATAGGGGTGTGATAAAGAGGAGAAACCCCTGGAATGCAACACCTCCTTAATGGATTCCGTGATAGGAAAAAATTTATACAGTTTGAGTGCGTACCTCCAACCAATCAATATTAGTAACTACGAATCTAAATTAATCAGACCAATAAGTGTCAAATAGTAAATGATTATACCAAAAAAAAAAAAAAAAGACATCAGAAGAAAAATGTCATGATTCTATATTGATGTGGTCTCACTGTATTCAAAAGTGAGGATTTTTACAAGAGCAAAAAAAGTAATTATACCACCTTCGGAATTTAACTACTTCTATCCGTTAATGATCAAAATAAGTAAACAAAGTAAAAATTAAAATTACTTGGAAAAAACCTCGGCATAGCAATGTTCACGACTCCAAAAATTAGTGCAGTGAAAGAAAGTAATCTCTGCGAGACTTCAACCTCTTCAACATTCTATCAATTGTAATGTCAAATGCATCTTTAACACTTCCTAAATCATCACCAGCCCTTGCATAAACAAACTTAGGTAGAAGACTAATCAATGTCTCTCTCATTTCTTTCACCTTATCTTTATGAATACTTTCCAAAACTTTTCTAATCAAAGTTCCATTAGTATCTCTCACATCATCATTATCAATAAACACTGTATAACTCTCAGCCATCCAAGGCAAATGCCATTCATATTGACCTTTAAAAGTACCTCTCCAGAAATAAACTGGAATTGAACCAGCCAACATACAATCAAATGTTGACCTTCTCGTTAACCCATCACCTCTTGGTTGTAGGCAGAAATCTGATTCAAGAAACGCTTCCATAATCGCTGGGGCTCCATCGGAACAAACAGTGGTTGCACAATCAACATCCCGGCAATTTTCTTCGCTTTTACAATAATCCATTAGTATCCCACGAAAGTCATTCTTGATTTTGTCACGCTTAGCACCAACAAAAGAAAATAACTTAGTACGTTTGTAGCTACGTACATAATCTTGCCATTGTTGTATGTCAAAAGCAGATCTTGGATGAAATGCTGTAGGATAAGGAACACTTTCTTCTAAATCATCATTTTGATGTTTCTCAACGGATAAACGGAATACATTTTTCATTAATGGCATGTATAGTAAACTTGAACCCCATTCTGAATCATTATCAGTTAATCTTCGAAAATCCCAAGTTAGTCTACCAAGCATAATAAAATGGTCTACACCATTAGCTCTAGTAAAAGTTGGTTGATTTTTTAACCAATCAAGAACCATTTCACTTTTTCTATCTCTATCTTTAGCAGTATAATTGAACCATAAAAATTTGCCAATATCAAGACCAGCATAAAATGGAATGTAGTACCCCGTTGCTTTTTCAGGATCCAATGTTCTGCACTTATGGCTCAACATTCTATTATGGTAAATGACCTCAGCAGCATACATGTCAGTCCAGTACCAAGCTGGAGTGAGATCTTTGGGTACTACTCGTTCGAGTCCAGTAGCTTTTGGCCCAAACCCTCCATTGGAAACCGCGCTGCAGCGCGATTTCCATGGGTCTAACTCGTCACATTTGTCAATAAACTCTGTGTTGAATGTTGAAGGAAGGTCGTAGACGTAAACATAACCGGATTGGCAGTCCGGGTTGAAAGGCACTACCTGTTGAGTGCTCGACGGGGGTGAGTGCGGGTGCGGAGGAGAACGGAGGAAGAAGAAGAGGATGAGGATTTGAAGGAATAAGGTAATGAGAAGCCACACACAATGGTTTACTGGGATTTGAGATTTGACGGAATGTAAACCATATTTGAGCTCAAGGCCTTTGGTTTTCTTTGGAGAATCATGGTCATTAGTATTGGATCTCTTGGAGAGATTCATAAGTATTGTAGCTAGAAAGAAACACTTTGAAATGGTGTAGCTTTTTCCCAAAGACGGTCTTTACAATGGAGTACGATTTGCATATAACTACTATAGCTAGGTGTATTAAACGAGCAACATGCTCAATATGCTCCTTTTGTGTCTGTGCGAGTGACTTTTGAGTGTATTTATTAATTGTCTGTGTTTCTATGCTTGGTCATCAACTTATGGAGAGTATAGTATTACTTTCTATAATAATGATTTTTTTATCAGATTGTGCAGAGCTCGACAATTTCATCAGATTATGTCTACCAAAAGCTTAAGAAAATTGGAAGAACTTAACTGACATTTTCATTCCGTCAAGTTCTAGAATTTTTAGTTGACTTTTTTAAGGTTAAATAATAGTGAGGATAATGCTAGTGCAAGTTGGAGTACGACACTTGGCCTTTGTAAGGTGCTAGTGTTAATTTCTTTGGTAGGTATGACTGATAATTGTTTAACTATAGACTGCAAACTAATTATGATTATGGGGTTTAACTAGATCTATATTAATAACATTGGGACAAAATGTATGAATGACAGATGGGCAACCAGCTCTTAGGTATTTTTATAAAACCATTAGCACATGCAACTTGCAAGTATAAATCTCCTCTGCTTTTGGGGTTCAGATTAGCACATGCCTGGGAGGCAAACACCATCTGATCACACTGTCTTTGCTTCTTCTTTTAGTTTTTTTTTTTTTTTTTTTTTTAATAAAAAAAATGATATGTTTTGTTTTCTTATTTTCCATTTCCTAGGAAGGTGGGACATGTGAGAGTGGTACTGATCACGTTGGGACATGAATGAACACTGGACACAGCTAAATTATTTACGTCTAACGTCTAACGACTAACGAGAGGCTCATGTCACCGGATTCGAGTAAGAGATGGAGCAAGTAAATTTCAAGAATATTGAAGTAGTTAAATATTTAAAAATGAGTTTACATCCGGTATTTATACAAGGTTCATAAATTATTTATATTTTTTAGAAAGACATCAATCATTATATATGCTTCAATTAGCAGAGGCGAAGCCAGAATTTGAAGTTTAGGAGTTCGGGATTCTAGTCTGTTTAAGTTACGGGGTTCTAACTTAATAATTTGTAAAGATTATATGAATTTTTTAAAACAAATACAGAGTTTGGACCAATGCTTGGGGTTCGGCCGAACCCCCCTTCACTACACTCCCTCCGCCCCTGTCAATTAGGGTTGTACAAACCAAACCGGTAAATCGAATCAAACCGACAAACCGAACCAAATCGAGAAAAAAACCGACTATGGTTTGGTTTGACTTGATTTGGTGTTGGCGAAAAAAACAAATATATCAGGTTTGGTTTGGTGTTACCCACAAAAAACCGAAACCAAACCGAACCGACATTACATATATGTTATTTTTAGATTTTTATATGTAAAAATTCATTCATTGAAAAGTATTATATAAATATTTTAGTAGATTTTCTTAGTTATGTAATTATGTTACAAACTTACGATTTATAACACACATCTATATGAACTAATTTTTATAAGAATGAGTTATAGGCTTATGACCCATAAAGGAAAGTGCTCAAGAAAGTAACAAGTGAACCCAAATTAAGTTCACAAAAGAAAAATCCTAATTAGTAAAAATAATTTTCTTAAAACAAGAGATTTTGGCACTCAAACATGTGAGCCGCTATTATTGTCTGTTTAATCGGTAAGTACTTTTTTCTTTTATTATCTATCTGCATCTGGATGTGCTATATTGTGCGTCTCTGAATTGATATTTGGAACGTCCGAGTGACAGTGTTAATTCTTGTAGGACTGTACAGTTACCTATCAAAGAAAAAGGAGAAAGTCTTGAACTCTATGTATCCAACACAGTTTTAATATGAACTAACTTGGTTTAACTTGTCTTCTTTTGTACAATTGGATACGAGCTATTTACCTATACTTCTAAGTAGAGAAAACACCACATATTTATTTATTTTTAAATAAAAACCAAATAAAGGGAATAAACCAAATAAAATCGATATTAGAATATCCGACTTTGGACGGTTTGATTTGGTTTGGTTTAAAGATTAAAAAATCGAAATTATTTATTTGGTTTGGTAAATAAAAAATTCGAAACAACCCGACCTATATTCACCCTACAACTTTCATGGTGTATTATAGTAATATGATAGTTTCTATATAAATAACAACAATAGGGAATGTTTCTTTTTTAATGAGTCATAACGAATTTGATTTTAAACCATAACAGAGCTGTGCGTTGTTACTTTTTAGGTAACTTCAAAAGTCAAATTTCTCAGGTTAGAGCAAATTCTCATTACGAATGAATAATTTCTCACTGTTCTCCTCCTTGAATACCGGAGAGAAAAAACTCCTCTTCACGTCGATTTGGTCAGATTAGGAAGATATGAGTTGATTTCACGTCGTAGGATTTCACAGTCAATAAATACACGACTTATTCCGCCAGCAAAGTATATGCTTTGAATTTGAACCAATTCAGATTTTAAAAAAAAGTACAGCCCAAACATTTTAATTCTTGAGATTGTCCTATCAAATCTGGCCACTCCACCTCATGTTCTTGAGATATAGCTATCACGAACTCCTTTGGGCTTTCCTTGAGAAGGTGGCTTCTCATTTATTAGCGTCACTGCGTGTGCTTCTGAGCCGTTAGATAATTATTAATCTTAGCCGTTGGCTTTTAGTACTAAGTAATAATTATGGATACGGTACACTAGATCAGGACATCTTTTTAAATGGAAATCCTTTCTAATAGTCCGATCCCGTACCTTGTATAGTAGAGTATTATTCACAAGGTAAACACACGAAGAAAGAGGACGTGGTGCATTTCCTTCTCTACACTTGGCTCTGAATTAAAAATAAATTTACAAGAAATTAGTACATTGCAGCAACCAGAGATTAGTGTAGTGCAACTAAGCCTACTTATGTTAGGTAAATTCACGCTTTACCTTAAAATACAACACAGTGACATGAAGATTCAACAGCTCTCGAAAACACGCACCTTGGTGATACACGATCAATTGTGAGGAGACAAATTCCAAAGAAACAAATTGTAAAGACAACACTTCCAACTATAACATGACTATGGTCGAATCATTCTGAAAACAATGATCTTTTCGGGTAGAAAAATTAATAACGACCGAGTACCCAACTATAAATGAAGATAGAATATTGAGGTAGGCCGTTGTAAGTATTTATTCACATAATCATGGCTCCGACTATTATGATTAATAGAGTAATATAATAGTCGGATTCTTATTGAATGAACGTCATTAAAACTTGTAACCACTATATAAACCTTATTTTTTTTCCTCTTATGGAGGACGTCTAAGAAACCGTCTAAAACCTCTATTTCACTAGTACTATTGAAATCATTAATTATGAAATCTCTCTTTCTCTTACGTCTTTGTCTATTACTTTGCAATTACAGTACTTTACAAGTTATCTAGTCGAAAACTTCATTTTTTCGGCACACATATAAGTTGTTTTACTTGTTCACCTATTGTCGATTCAAATTTAATTAATCGTTGCTTCGTTATTACCTTGATACAATGACATTGCTTGTGGTCTAAAAGAAAAGCCACATTATTATCTTGATACATGTTTTCCGGTATAGAGATAAGGCCCACATTACTCACCCAAATTTGGGGATTCAGCACTTTAAGCCTCTTCTTGGTAGCATTGACCCGCCTTTGCAGGAGCATCACTTTCATTAATAGAAGCAAATTTAAAGCTTCTTTTAGTTGCACTCTAACTCAACGGCTTTAGCTTCCAACGAAGAGCATTCTTGCATGGCAGCAGTCTCGATATCATTAGACTGAGCGATAAAGCTTTTAAGGTTTTGAATTACTTCTTCAAACTTTGCTCGCTCAACTTCTTGGTTCTGCTAGAGCTTCCACAAGCGTTTAATATCATCACACTATTTGAGTGCTCTGACTCTCAACTTCCTAATTCGTTATGAGTGGGTTTATTTCCATTGCCTGCTCAAAGTTAGTTGTTGAAACACTGGAAATAAATTCATCGATGTTTCTCACCCTTCTCATGGTCTCCACAAAGATGCTATAAAAGATAAAGAAGAAGTCAGCAACTGGAGTGGTTGAATAAAGCATTTAAGAAACTTGGGGATCGACTGCTTAATTGAAAGAAGTAGGGGGCAAAGAAATTTATCAAACTCATTTGTCCTTGGCCTTTTGAACCACTCGACTTTGGGAGGATTAATATTGAAGGGGTCATTCATGTCATATTTCAAAATTTGAAAATAATTTAAGTTAATATTCTTGTTATTTTTAATAAAAAATATTTATAGCCACACAAATATTAAAAAACTGTTTCTGCCCATAACTTAAAAAAATATTTTCTTAAACTTTGTGATTCAAACTTTAGCATTATAAGCTGAAATGAAGGGGTTATACATAGATTCTCATGTTAGTTGTGCATAACAACAACAACAATTGGTCATTCAATCTCATGTTAGTTGTGCATATAGTATGATTCAAATAATGCTGATTTTTGAGTACATAATAGATTTTCTTAAAAGGGCAATCAAACATTAGATAAGTTTATGCTAATTGCTATAAAGGTATTAGCTCTTCTAAAACCAAAAGCGCCCTTAAAATATTAGCAAAAGTAGTACTCTCAAATTGCATTTTACGCGATTGACTTCAAGCCTCAAGGATGTTTAATAAATGAAGACTAACAAAAGATTGAGTCAATTATCTAATTGGTCATTCAATTATTATAAATAGATAGCCAAAATTATTTTTTTTAATATGTTTTTTCAAATTTTTTTGAAAAAAGTGAAAATGTTTTTGTAGACAAACGGGCTCTTAATAATTACTCAAAATCCTACGAAAAGAATTTGGAAGTTGCCGAAATAGTTCAACCACGTAAAAGGGACAGCCAATCGCCATACGACTACAAGCTGTCAGAAAATATGAACAAACACGAGTATAAAGTATATCGAGTCAAGAAAAATTATGTAACTATATTATAATTGAAACATGCCACGATGTGGAGGATGGTTAATATCAATTTCCCATCTACTCATCGGAATTAGAAATAGTAAGAATTTTTTAAGGAGTGAGTATAATACTTCACATGTGCTAAGCTGTAATAAGCTTGATCTTCAACTTAATACTACTAAGCTGGATCTAGAACTTGATTACATAAAATAATGTAGCAAAATTGGTCAGTTCAAAGTTTGATCTTAGTCCCAATTTCAAAAGGGAAATTACTGGACTAGCTCTTTTACTTTGGTTTTGACATTTTATTCTCCCTGTTCTGGGATAACTTCTGTTTTGGTTCCCCACTTTACTAAGTTAATTCTCACTTTAAAGTTTAAAATTAATTCTCTCTCACTTCACAGTTTACAATACAAAATCCAGTCTTTCTAATAAGTGTGGCATACTGTTTTCACTTTTCACAATAATACTTGTATTATCTTCTAATCCCTTTTCCTTCTAAATTTTAATCTTCAATATATAGCCTTTGATATCATTACTATTTTAGATCGTTACCAATATGATACTTTGTGTACTAAATTTGAGACTAGCAAAGTATAGTGATAGTTTTATGAGTTAATTTTATCCGTCGTCACTCAACTATTCATTCATTACCATAAAATCACTTTTTTTTTGTTATCCAAAAATCTCTTACCTTTCCTTCGGTATACATTAAAGTCACTCTGATCGATTTTTACTTAAAACTTATCGGAAAAATGATGCGGCATCTTTAATTAAAAATATTTTTTTTAATTATCGATTAATATATTTTTAATTAAAGATCACGCATTATTTTTTCGGTAAATTTTAAGTAAAAATCGACCAAAGTGACTTTGATGTATACGGAGTAAAAAAAAGCGAGTGATTTTGGGTAACCAAAAAAATAAAAATAACTTTATAGTACTAATACAATAGTTGATTAACCAGACGTAAAATTAACTATAATTCGGTAGAATTTGTTGATTCCTTACAAAGGTTCTAAATTTATGCAATTTGTACTTAAGTAGTAGGTTTTATGTGCATAACATTATAAACTGCCTAGACTAAAATTAGGAATAAAGTAATATTTTCATCACCCCACCCCAACCCCCTCTTTTTCTTCCTCATTTCTTGAAAAACCCAAAGGGTAAGTAGACAGGACTAGTAGGTCAGCTGACATTACACACTCTCTCTCTCTATCATTTTCATTTTCTTGGAACCACCATATTCATCTTCATCAAGAAATGGCTTTTAAAAAAACTTTTCTTTTAATTTCTCTTTTACTTTCATTTAATCTACTTTTAGTTGCTGCTGCAGCTGCTGAAACACCAGCAAAAAAAGTGTTAAACTGTTTACCATCAGAACTTATGCACATAGCTACTGCTTGTTTTCCATTGGAACAAGATTCATCATCTTCTTCAGATCTGTGCTGTGACCTTGTGAAATCTGTTACAAGCACCTCTGTTTCAGAATCAGATGAAAGACACTATGATTTAAAAGAGTGTCTTTGTACTGCAGCTACGGTTAATAGAATTGTTATTGGGCGTGACAGAAGGGTTTCTAATGTTATTGGAAGTTGTACTGGTGAAGAAGAAACTACTAGGTACCAGTGCTTTTCTGATTCTTGAGTTTGTTTTTGCTTTTTTTTTTTTCATGGGAAAGACAATAGATCTTTGTATTTCTTTAATTACTAGTCTTGTTGAATTATGTGATTTGAATTTATATCTTGTGAAGTGTAGAGTTTAATACTGTGCCAAGATTTGGTAGCTAGTCTTGTATTTCAATTATGTTTTGTTGCTATAAGAGATGCAAGAATGTTATACCTCATTTGATGAATGCACCTTTGTCTTGCTATAGTTTTTTAGATTTCCTTTCTCTATAACCATATATTGTGTGGTCCTACTAGTCCGACTAATCTTGATTCAAATCGCCTTAAGCTGTTAAAAGAAATTGGTGCCTTAGCGATTCCTTCTTCCATCGACATCGAATTCGAAACATCGGATTAAGGATGGGTAGATCTAACTCATCCCACCTCATCCATTCAAGCATTAGTGGTGGTTCTTTGGTTGGTGAGATTGGATTAACAATTTCGGGATTAAATTTAGGACTATAGTTATTTCATGTTGGTTGGTGGGATGGGTTAATACTAGTACCAATTTTGTGCTAAAAAGGTTGGACGAGTAATGTGGTGGGATTAACAATCTGGATTAACAGGATTGTTAATCCCGGGATCTCCTTTGCTACCAAATCGACCCTCCGTTTGGATGGTTGTTGATAATGTGTTGTATTGTATCGTATCGTATGGTATTGTATCGTATTGTGTTGTACAATACTTGGATAGACTGTATTGTTTACCGTGGTTTAATAATTGAAAATAAGGTATAAGGTAAAATAGGAATATTAAATAATAAGTGAAGGCATAATGGGTAAGAAAAATAGGTAATGACGCGATCCCACCAAATCGGTCGTTACATAAAGTGATAGTTTTTATGGTTATATAATCATGGATTTAACGATACCATACGATGTTAATTAGAGAAACAATCAAAACAAACATCGTGCATACATTAACAAAACAATACCATAACATGAGTTACAACCATTTGTTAAGGTTGTTTGAGAAGTGGTGTCCATTGGTTTATAGAAGTAGAGTTAAACTTTTGGTTGCTTTTTTTCCTCACCTTCCTAGTCTTATTTTGGTTCACTTAATGTCAAGCTTCTTATTGAAGTCTAAATTAGATTGGTGTTAAGATTTTACTTAATTATTGTGAGTCGTAGCCTGGTACGTGTTTAATCACTCCACCGACAGTAAGTGGAAAGATCCAGGAAACCTTTATGGTTGCAGCAGCTATAGAACAGCACAGTTCACATGGAGTGCTGAGGTACATAGGACAAATGATATTAATATTACTTTTTTGACAAATAATCCAAAGGCAGGAGAAAAAGTTATTTTCAGGGGAAAAGATGGCTATTTTTTACAACAGCCTTTTTTCCGGAAAACCCTGTGTTTCAAAATGTATTCACACGTTATATCCAACTCAACAAGTCACAATGAAAGTCAACAATAGGGCATGGGATGACAAGTGGTGTTAGTTAAGGAATTCAAGTCACAATTAAGATTAGTGGTGAACCACTATATATTGATCCGAGTGAGCTATAAAAATAGTTTAACTTACTAACGATAATAATGGACCTATTACTACAGATAATAATACTTATTATTTTCATTTCAGTTTGAGATCAAACTACATAACTTTAAACGATGTTAAAATGCATTTGTGTTCACTGTATTGTTATGAGAACCATTGCAATTTATGGTATTTTCATATAGTTTTTAAATTTATAATCATAGATTAATTTAATTTAACTTTAAATATTAGTTAATTGGCTTTCATAAGTTGAAACCGAGTGAGTACTACAATTATAAGTTGTTTATAAAACAAAAATAAATGCTTTTTCGGTTGATAATGGAAGATGTTATGTTGGACATATGCTACTACTAATCATGAAAGGCAGACATCAATAATCTTGAGCCCATACTTAAAACTAGAAGAATATATTCTGGGAAACATTTCAATTATGTAGTCAAGTTGTGTATGAAATACATGTTTTGCATTTAATGATTTCGGCAAGTATTGGGTGTGAATAAAGTCCGCGCATAATTAGTTCATCTCTAAACTCAAACAAGCATGTACGTATGTGCCTCAGTCGTTCTTGTCTAAATATCAAACACCATCACCCTGTATCTTCTTCACCGACAAGTTTCAAAATTAAAACGACTAGTTAATTTCAGCGTGCATTATCCTATACATATGGTCAAGGTGCACATATTTTAAAGGAGAAATAATTTGGTAAAGAAGGAACAAGGGTAGTAGCTAAATATTGAAATTCTCTGGTGGATATGATTTAATATGGCTTATCTCAATGAGCTTGTTTAACAATAACCTCACGAAAGTGGCCACTGTCTAATAATACGTATTGATTTTTGATGAATATCCGCTCAAAGTCCAGAAATATTTCTGGTGCTAAGTTCAAAATTTCAGGAAATATTTTCCTAGACATCAAACTTACTCAGGAACAATTCCTTGAGTTTTAGGAGAAAAATACTTAACTTATTAAAAAAATCCTCAAATTCATCTTTGTGGTTGAACTTGACGTTTTTCATGATGTTTAGGGTTTTTCTCTTTCAAAGTCGATGACTCTTTCATGAAGCTCTTTTTTAAGTCTAATTTTTTTTACATGAAGTTCAATATTCTTTTCCTTCAAAGTCCAGAATCGCTCATTCAGTTCAGTGTTTTTTCGTTTGAAGTTTAGAATTTCCCATGAAATTGTGAACTGTCCCTTTTCTTTTTCCATTTTAGTTGCCGTAGTAATGTATGCTCCATGTAGGATTATTACTATTTGTTGCGCATGCATGTTAAAGATAACGGCTATTTGTCTTAAACATGGCAAATTTTGGCTATTCCGTTTTATCAAAATCAGTAACTCACCTGGCCCAAAAGTTTTAAGTACAGTAGATATCCATAAACAGCAAACTACCAGCCAGTGGCGGAGCCACATGGTGACCAGGGTGGTCGGTGACCACCCTTCGCCGAAAAATTATACCGCGTACGTGGATTAAATTTAACTATTTATGACTAAATATTACATTTTGAACACCCTTGACATAACTAATAGTGCTAGTCTAGTGGTGTAGGGTGGTCAAATCTAGCTAAACAACTTGGGATCAAATCCCATCTTATACTCCCTCCGTCCCATTTTAGTTGTCACTTTAAGCTTTTTCACGCCCATTAAGAAAGTCATTAAATAGGGTGTTTATTTTACTATGTTACCCCTATTTAATGTTTGACTATTAGCTTTTTTTGAGAATTTTTGTAATTATTAAGGGTATAGTTGGAAAGAACTACTATATTTTGTCTTGAAATCCTAAAGCGTCAACTAATTTGGGACAAATGAATCTTGCTAAAGCGTCAACTAATTTGGGACGGAAGGAGTACATTTTAAAGATTTTTTTGAAGCTTGAACACCCTTGAAAAAAATTCTGGCTACGCCACTGCTACCAGCTCACCTGTCTCAAGAAATCTCACTGTGCGTCCCCCATTTTAAATGACCTCCCATCTATGTTTTAATATATGAATAATCGTTCTGTCCTTGAGTAACTTAGCAACAAATTACCCACTGTCTGTCCCATTAGTTCGTTCCTCCTGCATTAGAGTTAGTCTGATTGTCTCTTGTGGGTATGTTCCTCTCTTTTTTTTTTTTCTTTTTTTTTAAAAAATGAAGTGTTGGCTAACCAAGACTTCAAGATAATTAGCTGGAGAAGGTGGGAAAGTGTCAAAGACAACTGCTGTCTAGACTAGACATTAAGACAATAAGCTGGGAGATTGTGTGAAGGAGTTGAGGGCAAGAGCTGCCTAGGCTAGACTTTAAGACAATTAATTGGGAGATTGAGGGAAGGGGTCGTTGGTAAGTGTTGTCTAGGCTAGACTTCAAACCAATTAGCTGTGAGATTAGGGAAAGAGGTCGAAGGATAAGTATTGCCTAGCCAAAACTTCAACGCTATTAGTTGGGAGAATATGGGAAGGGGCGGAGGGCAAGTACTGCCTATGCTAGACTTTTAGACAATTGGCTAAGAGATTGAGGGAAGAGATGAAGAGCATAATTTAATGGAAGGAGAAAAGGGAGGGAAGGAAGAAATACCCCACGTTTTTATAAGATTCATAGGTATTTTTATCCCAAATTTATATATTAAACTAATAGAGATTATTTTTGCAAAACCACTATGCAAGCTAGTTGTATTGGCGTTGTATTTCTGAAATTTCCACCACCTTTCTCAAGATTGACAACCACACCTCAATATGGCTAATAGTTTCGGGACAATGATTCTATTCTTCATGATTAAAACCACTTCAATTCAATCATAAAGAACACATAAAAATAGGATCAATCAAACATCTAAATAGATATTATATAATATAGTTTCAATAGATGTTTAAGAGATCACTAATTACATGAGATACAATAGATAAGGTACTGCCTGTATTTGGTGCAAATTGATGAAAAAGGAAAGAGTCGGTCTAATAAAGAACAAATTGTATTGTAAATATATTAGTTATGTATATTAGGTTAGTTATGTAAATTGTATATTGGGTCAAGCCTGTTAGGTTTACTTGGTCCCTAAGTTAAGTTTAGGTTTAGGTTTTCTCTAAGTTTCTTTTGTATAAATAGGGGACTCCCCTCATCAATGAAAGCAAGAGTTTTCACCCAAATATTATTTCTCTCGTGTGAGTGTGTTCGGTTTTACATGGTATCAGAGCCATCGTAAAACTCTTCAAGTAGAAAAGTAATGGAGGCTCCAAAAGGTGATGTTGCAGTCATACGGAAGACAATCTCTCAGTACGATATCACCTCGAATGATAATCCTGGTTTGATTATCACACAGGTCCAGTTGACCAGTGAAAACTATGAGGAATGAGTGCGGTCTGTTAGAACGGCGCTGCGTGCAAGGAAGAAGTTTGGTTTTGTTAACGGATCGATCAAGATGCCCGATGAAAAGTCGATCGATTATGAGGACTGGTGGACTATCAATTCTCTTCTGGTGTCGTGGATTAGGAACTCGATCGAGCCTACTCTTCGAACCACCATATCGCACATGGAAGTGGCAAAAGATCTGTGGGAAAGTATTCGAGAACGTTTCTCCATGGAAAACGGACCTCGGATTCAGGAATTAAAAGCGGCTTTGGCCGGTTGTAAGCAAAAGGGATTAACTATTGCTGCTTACTATGGAAAACTGGCTATGTTGTGGGAAGAACTAGGAAATTGTGATAAGTTTCCAACTTGCTCGTGTGGAAACTGCACTTGCTATCTAACGGTTGCACTGGAGAAGAAAAGGGAAGATGATAGGGTTCACTTATTCCTTATGGGCCTGGATGAAAGTCTTTATGGAACTGTCCGTTCCAATCTCTTGGCTCAGGATCCGTTGCCATCAATAAATCAAGTCTACCAAAAGGTAATCCAAGATGAACGGGTCAAAGGGATGGCGCGAACTCAGGAAGAACGAGGGGAGGTGACGGCGTTTGCTGCACAACGATCATAGCCGCCGAAGACAGGCTATAAGGAGTGTCACTTGTGTGATCGAGGAGGACATCCTCCGGAACGCTGCTATGAAGTTATTGGCTATCCGGAGGGGTGGGTGCATTATCCGAAGCAAGGCACTTCGAATGGAGGACGTGGTAGAGAAAGAGCTGAAGGTAACAGAGGTGGAAGAGGTCGTGGACATCAACAGTTGGGTTCAAATGCTGGTCGAGGACGTGGAAATAATCGAGCAAATGCTGCTCAAGCTGAGCTCGAGAATGGAGAAAACGGACACATGAGTGTGCCCGGACAGACTAACCTGTCCGGAATAATAGGTGATCAGTTACAGATGCTGTTCGATTTGCTGAAAAAGGAGAAGGCAAGCACAAGTGAACCATCGATCGGTAAGAAAACTCATCCTTCATGGATTATTGACACGGGGGCGTCAAATCACATGACCGGTCAGATAAGTGCTTTGGAGAATTTACGAACAATACCAAAGTGTCCCGTAGGTTTACCGAACGGAAGCAGTACGATGGCGACTCATGAAGGATCCATCAGATTTAACGAAGACATGGTTCTTCACGGAGTGTTATATGTGCCCGAAATGACTTGCAACTTGATTTCTGTGTCTCAATTAATTAATCAAGTTGGTTGCAATGTAAATTTCACTAATGATTTGTGTGTTATGCATGACCGGGCTACTGGGAAGTTGATTGGAGCGGGTGAACAAAAGAACGGACTCTACTACTTTCGGACGATACCCGTGATGAAAGCTGTGAAGGTCGATGCGGTAGATTTATGGCATCAAAGGTTGGGACATCATTCGATGCAAGTAACAAAATCTCTTTCAGTCTTAGAAGATAGTGGGAAAGGTAGCTTAAAAGAAAAAGCATGTGATGTATGCCTTAGGGCAAAACAAACTAAAACTGTATTTCCTTCTAGTAATAATAAAGCCGCTGAACCTTTTGATTTAGTTCACTGTGACTTGTGGGGTCCTTATAGAACTGAGTCTTCGTGTGGTGCATCATATTTTTTGACTGTTGTTGATGATTGTTCACGAGGAGTATGGGTGTTCCTGTTAGTTGATAAGAAAGAGGTCGGACAAAAATTGAAAGGTTTCTTTGCAATGGTAGAGAGACAATTCAATAAACAGGTTAAGTGCGTTCGGAGTGATAATGGAACCGAATTTGTAAGTCTGAGAGGGTATTTTCTCGAACAAGGGATCTTGTTCCAAACTTCGTGTATGGGGACACCCCAGCAAAATGGTAGGGTTGAACGGAAACATAGACATATCTTAAACGTGGCACGGGCACTACGTTTTCAAGCCAATTTACCGATTGACTTCTGGGGAGAATGTGCGATGACGGCATGTTATTTGATTAACCGGACACCCACTAAGTTGTTGAATGGGAAGACACCTTACGATATCTTGATGGGTGTGACACCGAATTATGATCATTTGAGGGTGTTTGGTTGCTTATGTTATGCTCGCAATCAAGGACGAACAAGTGACAAGTTTGAAAGTAGGAGTCGTCGATGTGTGTTTTTGGGTTATCCAAATGGGAAGAAAGCGTGGAAAATGTATGATTTGGAGGCAAAGGAGTTTGTGTTCTCGAGGGATGTGGTGTTTTACGAAAAGGAATTTTCATTCGCATCCAAGGAGACTGATGACAAAAAACGGACACAAGATACGGTTCCTGTCACCGTTGCATTGGAGGAGGAAGAGGAGAGTGTGCAAGGAAGGAGGGGGGGGGTGTTGAACCCGAAGTCATGACTCCGTAATTGAACCCGAAGTGGTGACTCCGGAAGCTGAACCTGATGTTGTTCCCGAAGTTGAACCCGAAGAGTTGGGTCGGGAAAAACGAACTAAGAAAGAGAATATCTTGCTGAGAGACTTTGTTACTAATACGGTCCAAAAATGAGTCACCGGGTGTCGTCCTGTGTTCGAAAGTCTGCTTGTTCATCCGTTTCTCAACAACCCTCTGGTAAGCCCTATCCTCTGGCACACTATGTCAATTGTGATAATTTTTCTTCGAAACATGTGAGTTTTCTTGCAGCTATAACGCAAGGACATGAGCCTACCTCCTATTCGGAGGCGGTAAAAAGTTACAGATGGAGAACAGCTATGGGGGAAGAATTGAAGGCATTGGAAGCGAACAGAACCTGGGAGATAGTTCGCTTGCCTACCGGGAAGAAGGCCCTCGGATGTCGATGGGTATACAAGATAAAATACAACTCGGATGGATCTATTGAAAGGTACAAAGCAAGACTGGTGATTTTTGGAAATCATCAAATCGAAGGGTTGATTACACGGAGACATTTGCACCGGTTGCAAAGATGGTGACTGTCCGAGTTTTCCTGGCCGTAGCAGCTGCCAAAAATTGGGAATTGCATCAGATGGATGTGCACAATGCATTTTTGCATGGTGATCTTCACGAGGAAGTATATATGAAACTGCCTCCGGGACATCGCATGACGGGGAGAGGAGCTGTGTGTCGCCTTAAAAAATCATTGTATGGATTAAAACAAGCTCCCCGATGTTGGTTTGCGAAGTTGTCTGCTGCACTTAAGCAATATGGATTTCGACAATCCTATTCGGATTACTCATTATTTACGATGAAGAAGGGAAATGTGCATTTAAATGTGCTTGTTTATGTGGATGATCTAATTATATCTGGTAATAATTCGAAGGCAATTCGAATTTTTAAGTTATATCTCTCGAAATGTTTCCATATGAAGGATTTAGGTGCCTTGAAATACTTCTTGGGAGTTGAAGTGGCAAGGGCTCCGAAAGGAATCTTCTTGTGTCAGAGGAAGTATGCATTGGATATCATATCGGAAGCAGGCTTGTTGGGGGCAAAACCGGTTGGTACACCGATAGAACAAAACCATCGCTTGGCACTTGCGACTGGTCGTTTTATCAAAGATCCTGAACGCTATCGGCGACTGGTTGGAAGATTGATTTACTTGTGCTTTACACGACCAGATTTGTCCTATAGTGTTCATGTGTTGTCGCAATTCATGCAGAGTCCCCGTATTGAGCATATGGAAGCGGCACTCAGGGTTGTTCGATATTTGAAAGGCTGTCCCGGACAAGGCATTGTATTTAATTCTTAGTGTGATCTGAGATTGCACGGGTGGTGTGACTCTGATTGGACAGGCTGTCTATTGACACGTCGATCGTTAACAAGTTGGTATGTATCGTTAGGGGACTCACTGATATCTTGGAGAACGAAGAAGCAACAGATCGTGTCGAGATCCTCTGCTGAGGCAGAATATAGATCGATGGCGATGACTGTGTGTGAAGTGAAGTGGTCGAAAGGGATTTTATGGAACCTTGGGATTGATCACAATTCTCCGATGAATTTGAACTGTGACAGTCAAGCTGCGTTACATATTGCTCGGAATCCTGTCTTTCACGAACGCACTAAACATATCGAAGTCGACTGTTACTTTTTTCGGAGTGAAATCATCGGAGGAGTCATTCGTCCCAGCTATGTGCCTACGACCACGCAACTTGTTGATATTTTTACGAAGACGCTGGGACGCGCCCAGTTCGAATTCTTCCTTAACAAGTTGGGCATAAGGAACCCTCACGCTCCAACTTGAGGGGGGGTATTGTAAATATATTAGTTATGTATATTATGTTAGTTATGTAAATTGTATATTGGGCCAAGCACGTTAGGTTTACTTGGTCCCTAAGTTAGGTTTATGTTTAGGTTTTCTCTAAGTTTCTTTTGTATAAATAGGGGACTCCCCTCATCAATGAAAGCAAGAGTTTTCACCCAAATATTATTTTTCTCGTGTGAGTGTGTTCAGTTTTACAAATTGATTTTCACAATAGTAATAATTTCAATATTGCAAGTGTTTTGACTATCAAGTAATTGTCACGACCCTTTTTTACTCAAAAAGAAAAACTATTTAGTTATAGTTTTTTTAAAAAAAGGTTATGACGGTGTTGATAGGTACACAATTTATTAAGAGATTTTCAGAGTCGCCACTTGACAAGTTAAAGTTGTGCCAAGTCACCAAATGGTGTACCTAGAACACCTATGACTCGAAAATGGTCTGCGTCAAAGTTCCGGATAAGGATCTCGGTTGACTCGCGGGAAGGTGTTAGGCACCCTCGAGTCCTGTGCCAAGCACAGTTGCTTTCATTGACGCATTTCGACTCTTTTGAAATTGTTTGTTGTATTTTGCCTTTATTTGTTACTTTTTGATTTATTAAATCTGCCCGTTCAAATGAAAACTCAAATCGAGATATAATCGCGCGGGTACTTCACCCGTTCGAAATCTTCCGACTCAAGCCAATTAAATCGCGCAGGCACTTCACCCGTTCGAAATCTCTTGACTTAGATGAGTTCTAAGTGAACAATTTTCATTTAATAGTTTCGACCCTAAGGTTTGCCAAGTCATTCTCTCTGCATTGTTTATCACTTTAAACAACTCATTATTCGCCGTGAATCACACGCCCTAAAGTATTTGCCTAACTATGCGTAAATACAAATTCAATTAACGATACCTGCCTATTAAGACTAGTGAGTTTTCATTGCTTGTCCCGTTTCTTTAACAATATTTCAGATTTAACCCTTTAAAGTCAATGACCGTTTCCAGTCCTATGTGGCAAACCCTTCAAATTCGTTCAAGTTGCCATTTGCACATCTGGTTGTTAACATAAGATGGCTTTTAAATATTTATTAACTGTTTGCATGAGACGACTAGATTTAAATAAATAAAAAAAAAAATCCAGATTTGATATAAAGTGATTTTATTATTATTATTATTTTTTTTTGCAACAAACTTTAAACTTCAACTTGTGCCTTAGATTAAGTCCCCTTGCTTAAATATACAGTGTTTAAGAACATGCAAGGACTAGTAAAGATACAGAAACCATGCTAAACTATTATTTAATAATATTTTTGTACTTTAAATAATATCCATAAATTTACAAGCTAACATACACAAAGAAAATGTCCTTTCAAGACTTAAATCGTGCATGACTTCATATCATTATAAAAGTAAAAGTACAAGAAAGAAAAAAATTGTACTTACCTAGGGACAACCTCCCCAGCACAAGCAAGTGAAAGAGCAACAGCAACGACCACTAAGAACACCTTACCAGACCAATGAACATCCCTTTTCAAACCTCAAACTAAACTCAAACTTCAAGACCAATTTCCCTTTCTAGACTCTAGTATTTCTTTTGCTATCCTTCATTCTTTTTTCAAATCTAAAAGATATTTTTTCGTGCAGAGAAGTCTGTCTCTCAAATTTTGTGTGTGTTATGTATTTACCTCCTCTAAAGAGAGTCCAAATGCCCTCTTTAAATAGAGCAACAAAGGTGGGTTAAAGGACAAAGGTCACATGTGACCCATTTGCTTTTTTCAGAACAAAGTACAAGCACCCATGTGACTCTTTAAAATGCCAATTGCCTCTTTTATGCTAAACCTTTCACCTACCCTAAAAGAGGCTGACATTTTCTATTTTTGTGTCAACACTCTATCCCAAAATTTGACTTGTGACTCTTGAAATTTCAGATTTAAAGCTTAACACAAATGACTCACTTACTTCAACTTTAGACATACAAAGCTTTTAGATTTAACTATTGGATATGTCCTAGAATAATTCAACTTGAGCAACATAACCAAACAAACTTTAGACATAACTAATGGAGAAACAAGAACAACTCCCAGAACTAACACCAACTTAGATAAGATTCAAATCATTCATGCCTAAAATAGTGAAAGAGCACAACCTATGACTTCATACGATCTTCATACTCGAACAAAAAAGAACATAAGTAACCTATCTAGCCTAATCTCAAACTTAAACTAATGCAAAAGGACTGCATTACAAGTCTCTCACACTTAAGCAAGTTAAACACCGTGATCATACAATTTCATACTTAAGCAAACTTATCAGACAAATCTGCACTCAAGCAAATACAAACTAAACAAGCAAACTCGGAAATGAGAGATTTTTTACTGACTAGAACATGTTCAAACTAACATATACACATACACATGTTCTTTTGCAAGTCTAAGACTAAACTATTATTAGTTTACTAATCCTAAACATTAACTACATAAACAAGGGAAAAGACAAGAGGTTTCTCGCTAACCCGTTACCAAGCAAAACACAAAGAAATCTGTCCAACGCTGCCTCCAATGTCTCGACGCTGCTGCTCGATCATCCGCCGCTGTCCCGATCCCATAGCATCCCAACACAGCCTCGGAGCTAACACAAAACCAAAGCGAACAAACACCTCGCTGCCTTGGCGTCGTCGAGTCATCGCAACAGAAAACAGCCCCAACGCTATTGCTAAAGTCATCACCACTGAACCACTACTGCCTCGCCTCGGCTCTGTTAATCAAACGTCACACCCACCAATAAAAACCAATCATAGCAGCCCCCCTACACGACCCGAACCCATTAGCGTCACAGCCACCAAATCATACCAAAATTCCACCATACTCCCTCCAATCAGTAGCAATATCCAAACGGAACGAGAAAAGAAAAAAGAAGAAGAAACAACAAAAAAAATAAACGAATCAGAAACGGGTAAAAAAAAAAAGGGCGGAAGAGAGAAGATTTTTAAGAAACGGGGTATGGGAAATCATAGAGAAGGGTGAGAGTAAGAAGAAGAAACAAAAACTTACCGGAGAAAAAAAAAAAAATCAAAGTGGCCGGATTTTGGGTTTGACCGCAACTTTGACCGTCGATCTACTCCAAACCGTTGAGATTTTGTGAAATCCGAGTTGAGAAATGGAATGAGGAGGTTGAGAGCTTTCAATTGATATACTTTTTGTATTTTTCCGGCCACCGGAGGTGGTGGCCGATCAGTGGCCGATCGGTGGAGGCACAGTGGTTTAGTGGTGGCTTGATGGTTTCCGGTGAGCTGGAGAAATTTGGACAGAGTTTCTTTAGTCCATTAGAACTAAAAGGTGTGGGGAAGAAATGAGGGAAAATGGGAATTAAAAGGGTGAAAATGATGGGGCTTGTGGACCATTAGATCAAAAGAAATCAAAGGCTGAGATTAGCTTTCTATTGGGCGGGTCAAGTTACGGACTGGGCCTCCGGGTCAGACCTTAGAAATGGTTGGATTGTTTCTTCTTTTTGAATTTACAAATGGCCATTAAAAGGTCCAAATAGTATAAAGATACCCAATTAACTAGAATTAAAACCACACAAATTACAATATTACTATAATTAAAATATAAAATTATAATAGACACATAACAAATATTTTTGGTATTTTTTCATATTTTTTTTTAAAAAAATTAATTAACCAAAACTAGCTAAAATGGAATGTAAATATACAATAAAGAGAAGCAAAGATCACAACAAAATAAACACAACAATTTGAGAAAAAATTTAGATTTTTGTGCCAAAATTAGGTGATTACAGCTGCCCCTCTTTGTTCGGGAACATGCAGAGTTTTCGGACAAAGATGTAATCAACAACTAATTTTGGCTTTTCTGGTTCTAGGCGAGAGCATGCTCTGCAAAATGGCGACCGTACCCTAACTGTAGGGCTACCTACATATCCCTGGACTAAGGAATCAGGTCAGTGTAGTTCCTCACGTGCGATAGCTAGGACTACCGCATTTAGACAGACACTGGACTCTTCTAGACTAACACTAAGCACTCTTTAGACATACACATGCTAACTCTAGACACTTTCAGAACTAACTGGATCTGACTCGACGCTCCTAGACTTACCCGGACTGACACAAGACACTTTGACACACTAGAGTTGTTGCTGCTGGTCACTGTCGCTGGTTGCTGGCTAGCTGGCTGGTGGTCACTACTTTACAAAGGAAAACTGAAAATACAACATTTGAAATGTAAAATTACAATTCCTAAGCTAACTTCTTCATGCTTCCCAAACTGATAAACTGGTCTGAAGCTCCCACTACCAAGTGGGTCTTGAAAACTTGAAATTGCCGCTTTGACGGGCTACGACTTGAAAATTGAAATTGCCGCTCGGGCGGGCTTTGACTTGAATGAAATTGCCGCTTTGACGGGCTTTGACTTGAAAGATAAAACTGGAACCACCACTCTGGTGGGTCTTGCTTTTTGTTGAAAATTAGAAATCATCACTCTGATGGGTCTTGTTCTTGCTAAATTGAAAACCATCACTCTGATGGGTCTTTCTTCTTTACAGAAATGGATTCCCTCGTTCTTCAGGTGGACGCCTAGCCTTCTTCAAATGTATTCCCTCATTCTTTAGGTGGTTGCTTCGACTTTCCAAATTACTCCCTCATTCTCCAGGTGTTCCCTCGTTCTTCAGGTGGACGCCTAGCCTTCTTCAAATGTATTCCCTCATTCTTTAGGTGGTTGCTTCGACTTTCCAAATTACTCCCTCATTCTCCAGGTGGTGCCTCGACTTTCTCTAAACTACTCCCTCATTCTCCAGGTGGGTGCCTCGACTTTCTCAAAACTACTCCCTCATTCTCCAGGTGGGTGCCTCGACTTTCTCTAAACTACTCCCTAATTCTCCATGTGGGTGCCTCAACTTTCTCTAAACTACTCCCTCATTCTCCTGGTGGGTGCCTCGACTGTCTCTAAATTACTCCCTCATTCTCCAGGTGGGTGCCTCGACTTCTCAAACTACTCCCTCATTCTCCAGGTGGGTGCCTCGACTTTCTCTAAATTACTCCCTCATTCTCCAGGTGGGTGCCTCGACTTCTCAAACTACTCCCTCATTCTCCAGGTGGGTGCCTCGACTTTTTGAACTGTATTCCCTCGTTCTCCACAAGTTGATGAACTAGTCTGAAGCTCCAACTAATCCAGTGGGTCTTGAAAACTTGAAATTGCCGCTCGGGTGGACTTTAACTTGAAACTTGAAATTGCCGCTCGGGCAGGCTTTTGCTGAAATTGCCGCTTTGACGGGCTTTGACTTGAAAGTTGAAATTTCCGCTTTGGCGGACTTGACTTGAATGAAATTTCCGCTTTGACGGACTTTGACTTGAAAATTGAAATTTCTGCTTTGACGGACTTGACTTGAATGAAATTGCCGCTTTGACGGGCTTTGACTTGAAAACTGAAATTTCCACTTTGACGGACTTTGACTTGAATGAAATTTTGCCGCTTTGACGGGCTTGACTTGAAATGCTGAAATTGCTGAAGCTTGAAATTGCCGCTCGGGCGGACTTTGACTGTTGAAAGCTTGAAATTGCTGCTCGGCAGGCTTTGACTTGAAATTTTAACTTCATCTTGAAATTTGCATATCCTCTGATGATCTCTTTCATGGTACACTCCTTGGTGTGGCATACTTTGTACCGATGTGGAACATTGGGCTCCAATTATCAAGGTTGGTCCTGACTTGCTCTCGTACAACTATGAAACTATAACAAGTTTTGCAAAACTTTCTTTGCTCGTTTGATGTTGGAGAAACTGAAACGAACTGAAGTAAGACAAAATGATGGAAACGACAAAGCTTCCAACCAAAAGATGAAAAATGATGACGCCCCTTATGGGAGAGGTAAAGGACTGAAGAGATGACGATCTTTTTAACATGACATGTATTTTGGAATCAACTCTTAATCCGCTCACATAGTCCATCCATGATTGTGTACCCAGCTTTCCCAATCTTGTTTAATGGCAAATCTAACGACCCTCTTTCGACTAGCAGTGCCCTTTCGGGTTTTCACCGACTAGCCTCTCTCTTTGTTCTTTTAACTCACCGTTGTCTTGCGGCGCCCTTTCAGGTTTTCACCGACAAGACTTCATTTTTTTTTCTTTTCCTGTCTTTTCATTTTTGTCATTTTTCGCTCTTTCCCAATCAACCTCCGATCTTTCCTTGCTGCTCGACCCCATCTTTCTTTCCTTCCTTCAATTTTGGCCTTTCTCTTGATTCCTCGGAGAATTTCTCCTTTAATGACCTTGGTGCTCCCAGCTCCCAAATGTGATTGTCGGCTTATAAGAATGCGACTTTACAGCGTGGAACTTATCCCTTGATACCCTACTCGGCTTGACATTCTCAATGATCGGTCAGAAGGGTCTTTATTTGGACTGTAACATTGGATTTGGTTAGGCTATGAAGAAAAGGATTCAGCATAAAACTCAGAAACATCTCATGAGACGACTAGAATGAGCATCACAAGATTTGAAATCAGCGCTTTTGAAAAATAAACCAAAATTTTCCCCAGTTTAGGCAAATTGGGGATTCCTTCTTTTTCTTTTTTTTTCTTTGTTTTGAAGAGCGGTATGAACGCATCTCATGAAACGACTTGGTAAAATATTACAACCTTTGGAATCATTTCTTTTAAAATAATAACTAACTGAGACCCCAATTTATTGAAAAACCGAGGAATTATCTTTTGAATTTTCTGATATGCAAACATAGGGGATATTGAGACTTTCCCCCGAGATGAAAACAAAGAAAGCAAAAGGAATTGACTTTCTCCCTTTCTTTTTTTTAAAAATAAACTAAACTTCTGCCCCAGTTTAGGATAAACTGGGGCGCTTTGAGTTTCTTCCTCGGTTCCGAGACTGATATCTCATGAAACATATGAATAGATGGTACAAAAACATAGAAGTTTGTTTTTATTTTATTTTATTTTTTTTAAAAAAATAAAATAAAAACAAACTTCTGCCCCAGTTTAGCATACATTGGGGATTTGAATTTCTTTTGACATTGGCCGCAAACTTGGAGGCAAGCTTTTGCGTCAACGAAGAATAGGGGAAAAATGAACTTTCCCCTATTATGACCGCACCCGGATGGTTGCCTACGTATCCTTTTGAGAGGAATCAGGTCAGACGTAGCTCTACCACTGAGGTAGATTTTGTTGTTTCTTTTTTCAATTTTTTTTTCTTCTTTTTTTTTTTTTTTTTTTTTAATTTTTTCTAATTTCAAGCACATTGATTCCAAAGGAGGATAGGCCAAAGAAAAACCAAAACAAGGCTAAAAAAAAGGACTAACAAAAGGATATAGTGTTTGGGTAGAAGAAACGAAAGCCGTTCGTCATCCCGACCCGAGAATGCCTCACACAAATAATGGTTCAATCAATTGACCTGGATTGATCCACACGTGTCCTCGACCTCTACTTCGACGATGGTTCTCAAAACTGGTGTTTCAACTTCTGTCGAAGCGACCGTGCACGATCTTGAACTTCTCACCGATCTCCCTTAACAGATAACTACAGATTAATTTCCAACTTATTTCGCTCCCTCTTTTGTCTCTCGTTACTACTCAGATAGCTCACAATGTCAGACCACGTGTTTAGATCAAGACGTAAATTCCGCACGCATGTCATGTATAAGGCCGACAAACATAAGACAGATACTAAGAAACAAGACCGAGAAAGAAATACGAGAAATAATGTCGAGACGAGAGAAAGATCTCGCTTTTCATTGAATTAAAGATAGAAGGGTTTGAACATCAAAATAAACAAAATAATGCACTTGGGTTACAACCCTTAAATAACCAAGTACACAGAAAGATTAACAAAACAAGCTACAACATTTCACAGTCACTCAATTGCAAGTCAGGACCAGTTCCCTGCTTTTCATGCATTGTTGAGCCCTTCACAAGGACGCACCATGCTGATATCAAAGAAATTCCCTGAATCTGGCAACATCTTCTGCTTTTCTTCACTTTCTCCAACCCTTATCGGGGTAGACTTCACTCTTGGGGACTGATGAATGACCCGGTAAGATATGGAATTGGCTTCTCAAGAGACATTTTCATCCTCTTCATTTCTTCAACCCTTACTTTGTCTGCCACCCCAAGCACAATCTCCGGAACACAGTTCATTGTCGCTAGCATTTTGTTGGCCCCAACTGACACCTCACCAACAGATATTATCGGCATTGCAGATTCAACTCTCAAATCTTCTACACCCACCATTCCCACCATATACACATCCTCATGGACGGGCAATGAGTTCTAGTTGACATCTGGCACATCTGAGCCCTCAACTTGGATCTGACCATTATCTATCAGAGCTTGGATCGCCTTCTTGAGATAGTGGCAATCTTCTGTGTCATGCCCAGGTGCGCCCGAATGGTAAGCACATCGGCGAGAATAATCAACCTTTCCCGTGGGATGCATATTCCCATAGATCGGCCTCAACATATCCAAAGCCTGCAACTTCTCGAAGACACTAGTGTAAGATTCCCCGATTGGCGTGAGCTTTCTCTTTTTCTCTTCTCGAGCCTTCTTGTATTCGGGTCTTGGGATGAAAGTAGAAGGTCTCCTTGATCGATATGGAAATTCTGGTGGAGTCCGATATTGATTATGTGGAGCTTGGTGAGTGTGGTATGTGGGCTGTGATGCTGGCACGGTCCATTGCGGATATGAAAATTTTGGAGCATATGGTCGTGCCTTTTGGAGTGGAAGAATGGAATGTTTTGTATTTTGTAAAGGGTAGTGTTGCGAATGCTGCTTCTGTGAGGCTCGATGGCGTGAGTGGAGCCGTTTGTATCGTTCTTTATCCCTCCTTCCTGGACCTCGTTCTCTTTTATCTTTCTTCCCAAGACTCTCCGTCCTAACTAAGCCTGTGAATGGTGGAACAGACACCAGGGGTGAGGCACACCTCTGTTTGGGCGGAGGTGGCGGTGCCGGAGAACACCCTGGGAAGGTTCTCATAACATCTGTTGTGCTATAGTAGGGAGAGTCGGGAGAATACTGCAGGTCCTCAGCTGTAGGGCCTTGTGCCTGATGTAAGACAGTCGAGGCATGCTCTAGAAGACTAACTGGCACGGTAGAACAAGCTTGTCCCGTGTTCATGGCGATATACATATCAGCCACCAATTGTTTCAGATTTTTGACCTCTTCAGTCAACCTGTTGTTTTCCAGCACCAGAAGTTCATGGACGCCGATCTCAGAATTTCCCTTATCAAACGACATGGTAATGGGTTCTTTTGATCCTGTTGTGTATGTGTGGAATGATGCCGTTAGCACAAAAGAAGCACATATTGCAAGCCTAGAGTTGTTATGCGTCATCCCGAAATGGTTAACGGCGTAAGCCGAGTGTACCGATCGTATCCCCGAAAGATTGCTTATGTGCCTTGATCAAAATTAGAACAAAATTGTAACTGATACATAATCAGCACAAGGATGAACTTGGATGATTAATATATTTATTTTTTTTCTTTTTCTGACTCAACAAACGTAATTTAGACAAACGACACGAGACAAACTCAAAATAAAAGTGCTTGACATGATGCACGAGTCAAAGATATATACAATCTGACACATTGGGCGGGTACACTGGACGGTGAAAATAATGAGACTCGACTTTTTAGCGGAGTCAAATTTTTCTACCAAGATCAACGCAAAATACAACTTAACTAATTGCAATTATCGTATGCACCCTGACTTGACCCTAAACAAAACAAATAAAGTGGGACCCTAAAATAAATAATTTTTTTTTTTGAAACTTAAGACTCAATCGGAGATTCGAAACGGAACTTAAGAACAGATTATGAAACAAACTATTTTTCTTATCCGTAAGGTGACTCCAAAATTGAACATTACGGTAATACAAAGACGGACACAATATTTTTTTTTGCTTTGTTTTGTTTGAAATAAACTCTTTGATCTAATTCGAGAAAAAATCTTTAGAGTATTTACAAAATCTGACAATTAGGACGACACAAAATATTACACAAATTAGACGCAAAATTGATTTCTAAAATTGGCTATTTTGACAGCGTAAAACCCCGATAAATTAATTTCAAAATATGAACTTGACTTGGATACAAACTCAACACAAAAGAGTCCCAAAATTTCGCCATTATAACGGCGCAAACTATGACAAATTATTTCTAATATCTGGGACCAAACCCGGACACAACGTGAGACTCAAAAAATTATTGAAAAATTTCGCCATTATAACGGCGTAAAACAAAGGCTAAAACCCGTTTTCTATCATTTCCCTTTCTCTTTTTTTTCTCTTTTTTTTTTTTTCAAAAAATGAACTCTCAGCCCCCGGTGATCGGTCAGCATAACAACCCTTCGATTAGAACAAATGCAACACATAATATGCCCAATGACGTATCTTTCGGGACATGGGCCCCACTATGACACGAGGGAGTCAGCCTAGACGAGTGCGGTACCGGTGTACCGCACCTCACTAAGTTTAATGACATGCAAATAAATCGGCCTAGATAAAAGCACAGGTTCAACTCTAGGTGACTCAATGGGTTCATGTTCTACAGTTTCTGGCAATTTGGAAGTGCCCCGGGGGTACCGGTCGACAACGTCTAACGGCCTAACCCAACGCACCTCCTCCTAAGAAGGGTTAACTTTTTGTGTCCTGAGACACAACAGAAATTCCAGACGCCGAAGCGAAACTGGCGTGCATGTGTGCAGTGTTCCAGAAGACTCAGAGGTGTACGAGAGAAGACAGTTGTGTATATACAGTTCAAACAATATTAAAGCAGTAACATTCAAGGCAATATATACAAAATATATTCAAAGCCGAAAGCGACAAATTTTAAAGCCTGAGACTCTCAGTTTTCACTTTCTTCCCCAGCAGAGTCGCCAAACTGTCACGACCCTTTTTTACTCAAAAAGAAAAACTATTTTAGTTATTGTTTTTTAAAAAAAGGTTATGACGGTGTTGATAGGTACACAATTTATTAAGAGATTTTCAGAGTCGCCACTTGACAAGTTAAAGGTGTGCCAAGTCAACAAATGGTGTACCTAGAACACCTATGACTCGAAAATGGTCTGCGTCAGAGTTCCGGGTAAGGATCTCGGTTGACTCGCGGGAAGGTGTTAGGCACCCTCGAGTCCTGTGCCAAGCACAGTTGCTTTCATTGACGCATTTCGACTCTTTTGAAATTGTTTGTTGTATTTTGCCTTTATTTGTTACTTTTTGATTTATTAAATCTGCCCGTTCAAATGAAAACTCAAATCGAGATATAATCGCGCGGGTACTTCACCCGTTCGAAATCTTCCGACTCAAGCCAATTAAATCGCGCAGACACTTCACCCGTTCGAAATCTCTTGACTTAGATGAGTTCTAAGTGAACAATTTTCATTTAATAGTTTCGACCCTAAGGTTTGCCAAGTCATTCTCTCTGCATTGTTTATCACTTTAAACAACTCATTATTCGCCGTGAATCACACGCCCTAAAGTATTTGCCTAACTATGCGTAAATACAAATTCAATTAACGATACCTGCCTATTAAGACTAGTGAGTTTTCATTGCTTGTCCCGTTTCTTTAACAATATTTCAGATTTAACCCTTTAAAGTCAATGACCGTTTCCAGTCCTATGTGGCAAACCCTTCAAATTCGTTCAAGTTGCCATTTGCACATCTGGTTGTTAACATAAGATGGCTTTTAAATATTTATTAACTGTTTGCATGAGACGACTAGATTTAAATAAATAAAAAAAAAAAAATCCAGATTTGATATAAAGTGATTTTATTATTATTATTATTTTTTTTTGCAACAAACTTTAAACTTCAACTTGTGCCTTAGATTAAGTCCCCTTGCTTAAATATACAGTGTTTAAGAACATGCAAGGACTAGTAAAGATACAGAAACCATGCTAAACTATTATTTAATAATATTTTTGTACTTTAAATAATATCCATAAATTTACAAGCTAACATACACAAAGAAAATGTCCTTTCAAGACTTAAATCGTGCATGACTTCATATCATTATAAAAGTAAAAGTACAAGAAAGAAAAAAATTGTACTTACCTAGGGACAACCTCCCCAGCACAAGCAAGTGAAAGAGCAACAGCAACGACCACTAAGAACACCTTACCAGACCAATGAACATCCCTTTTCAAACCTCAAACTAAACTCAAACTCCAAGACCAATTTCCCTTTCTAGACTCTAGTATTTCTTTTGCTATCCTTCATTCTTTTTTCAAATCTAAAAGATATTTTTTCGTGCAGAGAAGTCTGTCTCTCAAATTTTGTGTGTGTTATGTATTTACCTCCTCTAAAGAGAGTCCAAATGCCCTCTTTAAATAGAGCAACAAAGGTGGGTTAAAGGACAAAGGTCACATGTGACCCATTTGCTTTTTTCAGAACAAAGTACAAGCACCCATGTGACTCTTTAAAATGCCAATTGCCTCTTTTATGCTAAACCTTTCACCTACCTTAAAAGAGGCTGACATTTTCTATTTTTGTGTCAACACTCTATCCCAAAATTTGACTTGTGACTCTTGAAATTTCAGATTTAAAGCTTAACACAAATGACTCACTTACTTCAACTTTAGACATACAAAGCTTTTAGATTTAACTATTGGATATGTCCTAGAATAATTCAACTTGAGCAACATAACCAAACAAACTTTAGACATAACTAATGGAGAAACAAGAACAACTCCCAGAACTAACACCAACTTAGATAAGATTCAAATCATTCATGCCTAAAATAGTGAAAGAGCACAACCTATGACTTCATACGATCTTCATACTCGAACAAAAAAGAACATAAGTAACCTATCTAGCCTAATCTCAAACTTAAACTAATGCAAAAGGACTGCATTACAAGTCTCTCACACTTAAGCAAGTTAAACACCGTGATCATACAATTTCATACTTAAGCAAACTTATCAGACAAATCTGCACTCAAGCAAATACAAACTAAACAAGCAAACTCGGAAATGAGAGATTTTTTACTGACTAGAACATGTTCAAACTAACATATACACATACACATGTTCTTTTGCAAGTCTAAGACTAAACTATTATTAGTTTACTAATCCTAAACATTAACTACATAAACAAGGGAAAAGACAAGAGGTTTCTCGCTAACCCGTTACCAAGCAAAACACAAAGAAATCTGTCCAACGCTGCCTCCAATGTCTCGACGCTGCTGCTCGATCATCCGCCGCTGTCCCGATCCCATAGCATCCCAACACAGCCTCGGAGCTAACACAAAACCAAAGCGAACAAACACCTCGCTGCCTTGGCGTCGTCGAGTCATCGCAACAGAAAACAGCCCCAACGCTATTGCTAAAGTCATCACCACTGAACCACTACTGCCTCGCCTCGGTTCTGTTAATCAAACGTCACACCCACCAATAAAAACCAATCATAGCAGCCCCCCTACACGACCCGAACCCATTAGCGTCACAACCACCAAATCATACCAAAATTCCACCATACTCCCTCCAATCAGTAGCAATATCCAAACGGAACGAGAAAAGAAAAAAGAAGAAGAAACAACAAAAAAAATAAACGAATCAAAAATGGGTAAAAAAAAAAGGGCGGAAGAGAGAAGATTTTTAAGAAACGGGGTATGGGAAATCATAGAGAAGGGTGAGAGTAAGAAGAAGAAACAAAAACTTACCGGAAAAAAAAAAAAAAAATCAAGGTGGCCGGATTTTGGGTTTGACCGCAACTTTGACCGTCGATCTACTCCAAACCGTTGAGATTTTGTGAAATCCGAGTTGAGAAATGGAATGAGGAGGTTGAGAGCTTTCAATTGATATACTTTTTGTATTTTTCCGGCCACCAGAGGTGGTGGCCGATCAGTGGAGGCACGATGGTTTAGTGGTGGCTTGATGGTTTCCGGTGAGCTGGAGAAATTTTGACAGAGTTTCTTTAGTCCATTAGAACTAAAAGGTGTGGGGAAGAAATGAGGGAAAATGGGAATTAAAAGGGTGAAAATGATGGGGCTTGTGGACCATTAGATCAAAAGAAATCAAAGGCTGAGATTAGCTTTCTATTGGGCGGGTCAAGTTACGGACTGGGCCTCCGGGTCAGGCCTTAGAAATGGTTGGATTGTTTCTTCTTTTTGAATTTACAAATGGCCATTAAAAGGTCCAAATAGTATAAAGATACCCAATTAACTAGAATTAAAACCACACAAATTACAATATTACTATAATTAAAATATAAAATTATAATAGACACATAACAAATATTTTTGGTATTATTTCATATTTTTTTTTTTAAAAAAATAAATTAATTAACCAAAACTAGCTAAAATGGAATGTAAATATACAATAAAGAGAAGCAAAGATCACAACAAAATAAACACAACAATTTGAGAAAAAATTTAGATTTTTGTGCCAAAATTAGGTGATTACAGTAATCATTTCTTTAAGTAGAATACAAAATAGAATGGGCAACAACAATATATGCAACTGATCTTAGTGCACGATATTTTAACAAAATGTACATTCCATACATGCTTCTTCAAATATCTAAATAATGACATTGATAACATACTAGTTTTACTAAGATGCTCTACAACATCTCCAAGATTCATCCTAATTCATGAAATATTATAGTGTGGATTATTATAGTTACATATAGTACATTAAACCATAGCTTTATTAGACTTTAGACATTCTTGAATCCCCTTAGTTTTGGTTGTGTCACATAGATCTTGTTCTCTGTTGCCAGACTTTTGATGATCTGGAGGAGCTGATAGAGCATTCAAGTCCAATTATTCTTTCTTTGAAGTCAAAAACTTCGATATTTCTGGCACCTTCGACCCTAATAATTTTTCAATTTGTTATCATCCCCTTTATCATTATCTCCACCTTTCAATGTACTACTGCTGCTTTCTTCTTTTGCTTGAAGCTCAATACTTGCAGTTGCATCAGTATGCATTTCCTGTTTTTCTTTGTTTTCCAGATTCTCCTTTTGTATTGCCTCATCTATCACCTGTTATTATAGGCTCATTGTGAGAAATTGAAGGGCTTGGACAGAAGGAATCCAGGATCCAAAGCTTAATGAATGTATTTCAATTTTGATTGCACATGTAAACGTAGTTCGAGCCGAAAGCAATTGGTTCAGTTGAATCCACAAAATTTGTTTAGAATACACTTCTGCTTGGAAAAAGGAAAGAAATATAGTGGGAAATTTTTTGAAATAAACCGAAGCAAAGTAGGACAAATTTAATGTCATGAAGCAGTCGTATATCTCAACCAAGAAACTATGTAAAAAGCTTGTGGTTAGGATGAATATCCAAATTCCAGAAAAAAAGAATATGCCTGCAACAGATTGTACAGACCTTAATTATTAGATATTCCTTGCATATCAATCGCTGTGTTTTGAGCCTCGGTTAGCTGCATGTTTCTCCCTATTTTGTTAAATAACATTTCAGAATTGCAATTACTGTAAAAAGCTGTAAACATAAAATTCAACAATCTCATTCTGCCGGCGTACCCTTTTGTAGTTTTCGTGGTGCTGATGATATGATTTTTACTCAATCTGTACTTCTGAAGGCAGCATCATGAACTCAAATATCATTTAAAGCTACCTCATAGGAGTATATAATACTCTTAACAAAATACAATAGTTGCCTCTACTAGTAACTTTTCATTAGTTGACAAGGAGGATGAGTCGACCAAACAGCCCATCACTCAGAGGTAGATTTAATTGAAAAAAATATATAGAAGCATGCATAAACAGTAATTGATCAGAGTACCTGGAGATGGCTTTTGATATGTTCTGTTGTAATATCTTCATCATCCATGAATTTCATTATATTCTTCGGAGTTGCTTCTGCTCATTAAAATATTAAAAACATCAGTTTTATTCCTAACTAGTAATAAGCATTCCATTATATTCCTCTTGGAATTTATAGAGTAAAACAGACCATATGGACCTCCTAATTCGTTCACTGCTTTAACAAAGTGCTCATGGAGCTCCACTGTCCACTTAAACCTTGGCTTTCGGTTCAGGTCATGAGTTGAGACAACCTTTTCAGATGTTTCACTCTTGTGCTCTTTGCTGCTTCCCTGCATGTTCTTCTGGGTGTAGTTGCAAGAAGAGACGGATACGAAGCAAATTCGACAAGTTCAACTGAACTCATTGTTTATGGCTTGATCCTGTATATATGTACAAAAAGAATTTAAAGAACTGTATATTAAATATGGAGTAAAAGATTAAACAACACATTTTGAACTTATTTTTAGAATTTTGAATTTGACTGTGGTTGCAATATGGATATTGTGTTCTTCTTCATTTGAGATGAAGAAAACTAGGTAGAATAAGAAAAATCAATCAACAAACAGAAGAAATCATTAAAGTAAAAAAGAAGAGATAATCTGAAGTCTGAACAATACAAACTGCATGCTGGCCCTAATGCATCTCGTTAGGTGGAGTACTATTCTATGATTTTCCAAAGTCACCAACCTTATATTTTTTCTCTCTATTTTCTATCCTAGTGCACCCTTCTTATAACAGCATGCAATTCTGGGATGACATGATTGTTCTTTTCTCTTCTGTTCTGCCATTTGTGGTCCAGCTCTACAAGTAGCTGATGCTACTAGTTAGTATTTCTTTTTCTTTATTTTCCAATTTACGTGAATTTATTTAACTAGCCGCTTAGTTTAAGAAAAAAGGAATAGTAGTACTTTTTGAAACTTGTACTATCTTTTAACATGCCAAAATATTTGTGTGACTATAAGACTTAGAAACATATAATCTTAAACATATGTAACATTTGCGTGCTATAAAACTTACTGTGAAGTTAATTTAAGTTAAATTATTTCCAAATTCATAAAGCTAATAAGCCAAGTTACTATCGCCACTAAAGTTTTCAATTTTCAGCTTGAGGTGAAAGAGATGGATTCTCCCCAACTACGCATGCTAAGAGAACACATGCACAACAACATGATTACTGTAACAAAAATTTCCATGCCTGAGAAAATTCAGACAAGAAGTAGCGTAGCGAACTGTAATACACTAATACTTGCCTTCAAAGAAAATAGAAGGTTACAATACCTAAAATTTCTATAAATTCGAAGTACTTAGAGTATCTTCGAATCTTCTCTACAAGTGTTAATAATGATTTGATCACTTGTACTACTTGACTTCGATGAGTTTTGATTCTAATTTAATGGCCTGAACTTGATCTTGATAATCTTACAAGTTAAATTTGATTTATTCCTCGTCAAACGAGCACTTTCATATAGTCAAATAGTTTTGAATCAAGTGCCACAATTAAGCAATCTTGAGCTTAAAAAGCATGATTTTCCTGATTTGTTTTCTTTCTTTATTATATTTGAAACTTCTTTAGAAATATTTGAACATTTGCAACTTGTGGAGATATACTTGGTCTTCAGATCTCTCTCTTGCTTGTTCTTTGACGTTGGTTTATGGGGTACTCTATGTATAAATAACATAATTGTGGCATGAGATGACATCTAACGACTGACAAAGTTTTTTGCTTTTGATCTGAATACTTGAATTGCCAGACCAATTATATATAATGAAGCTAAGTACCACAGAATCATATTTGCGTGGCCGGAACATATAACTTGTACATTTGACATGCTTTTTATTGACCTTTTGATTTGATTTGGCATAACACATAATCTAATCTGTGGTATGATCTCGTTATCTATTTCTTTTTCTTTATTTATTTTTTTACTTGCCAACACCCTTTATACTGACACGTCAATTGAAATATGGCACAATTTTCATATAACATATGATGAACTAAACCAGTAAAACGAAACGTTTAAATAAATCCATTTGACTTGAAGAATTACTGGTCCAATTTATTTGCAAATCACAAACAATCTCGATCATAACCTATTGCTTGTTTTTATTGAATAAAATCTCCTAAGATCGCCGCATCTTTCTTTTACGAATGTCTGCGTCCTATTTATCTCGGATCACAAAGCCACTACATCACTTTCCTCTGGGGAATAACTTTTTGGGTGCCTTTACATAAAAATATAAATAAATGATATTTTTCATCTCTTTGCATATTCCATCTAAGTACTTTCTTTTGTGGGTCTCTTTGGGGATTGTCCATTTATGTTTTTCAACGCAAGAGCTTTTTGTTTTTCTCCTTATAGCTTCAATGGTGCCTAAAAAAGCCAGACATGTACTAATGATACTCTAATTTGAGGCTTCTGTAAAAGTGTCAATTTTCATGTCCGATGAGGGAGTGAACCTAGCTAGTAATTACGTATAGTAAGAGAACATTATTAGAATAACCTAAGTAGGAGGTGAACGAATATAATCAATAGTTGTCTCCCAAGTAAAATAACGCATACATATAATTACGATCAATACTAATTTGTTATACATATTTCTAAAGAATAAGGTAATAAGTGTGTGCATTTACGAATTCTTTCAACTTATGATAGACGTGAGTCTCAACATCTTGTTATCTCTATTTTTATTTTAGTTTACTACTATGATCGTGAATCTTTCTGTAAATGATGGATACAAATCAATGTTTGACATGGACTGCTACTTGATATTTTTCTTGTTCTTTATCTTTTCGCCATAGAACCTGATGCACTCCTATGACACCTGTTTTTTCTCTTAGTATATGAGATTCTCACTTCATATATTGAAGCTTCACGTCCGATGAAGGAGCTCCCCTGGTTCCATTTTTAGATCCTAACCAGACAACACCATAATCTTTTTCTTTTCTTTTTTTCCTGGATTAAGTTTGATACAAACATGGCTACAAAAGTATAGAACATATTCCCCTTTTTTCTATTTCCTATTCATTTTTCTTTCCCTAAGATAGTTACTTTCATATTCCTTTTTATTTTCCAGTCGATTGTTCCCTATCCTTTTCTAAAATCTCAAAAATATCTACGAAGATATTTCAATTCTGAAATGCACAATCTCTCACATTCTGCCAAACATGGATCATAAGCGCATTACTAGATTGAAGAAAGAAACACTCTGGAGTATTTTCATTTTCAAAATATCGATACCTCTAATTAAGGATAAAGAGATCTCATTCATCTCACTACAGCCTTGGTGGTGATACGACAACACATGATTCTGAATCTTCTCAAACATACCATAAAATTTGACTAATTTACTGAGGTAAATAGCAAATCTAACATGATTTAGACGGGATAAATTGTTTAGGTTTGTTTATTTGACAAATTTAAAATTGTGGTGTATGAAGGTTAAAATAATATGATGATTGTACTAAATTGAAGAACATTTTTAACATGGTGAACATTAATTTGTTGCTACTATGTACAGAGGTGGGAGTCGATGAGATTTTGAGCAACAGTCGCACCAAACTCAAAAGGTGGATACTTGCAATTAACCTGAGGAAAGAACATGTACAGTAATTTCCTACTCTAAAGAAAAGCTATAATAACTGAATGATTAGTCTCGGAACTATTTCTTCAATTTGAACACACTTTTTAGATATAATAACAGGAGAAGACCAATTCAAACGCATGTTTTCTTTATTTTTGATGGGTGGATGTTTCTCAGTGGGCTGCTTCAACCATGATTATTTAAAAATCTAAACATAATAATGCCCCTAATAGCCTTTCCATAATTAAAAGAGGCAGTGGATGGGCCAATAACAGAGCTCCTTTGGCAGAAGCACTTCTGGCGTACGAAATAGCAACTATGTTAGAAGGGTGGAGCATCATGATTCCAAGAGTTCAATAGCATTCTTATGTCAACTCGTCTGTTCTATGTGCCTATGACGTAAAATGTTTTTGCACAGTAAGATTACTTATTAGGAGCATTAATTGGTGATTTGGTAAAGATAGCAACTTAACCTGATATCATATGTTACTATTCACTCATTATGTGAATGTATATTACTAGTTTCTCACACGTGTATGCCAAATTATGCAGGTTATACATATGATGACTTAATTATGTTATGAAAATTAAAGTGTATCTCAAAAAGGTGAAATCAAATATTAGCATTTACTGTCCAAATACATTACATTACTATTTGAGTTGGTCAATATCCAGACGTTGGCATCAAACCGTTGGCTTACTAAGTTAATGTATATTCCCGTTGTCTTGTTTATGGTCATAATTGTATTGGCATCAATGTAAGGAATATGGTTGTTTTGTACATAGTTTACCGTTGGAATCCTATCTATATATTGAAGCTTTTTCCTTCTCGTCAGAATAGAGAAAAAAATAAACTACAAACTTTACCTATTCCTTCCTCTTACTAAAAAATATTTCTTCTTACTACAAATCTACTGGGTTTCCTCCTAACTTGAGATTCTTTGTTGTTCCTGCTCCTAGTATTAAACTAGAAGAGCTTGTTGAATCCTGGGGGATACAACAATATTGGTGAAATATCCTCAAGGACGGTGTCTTTGACACGCCTCAAGCTACTAAAAATATCCGTGTTTCATCCAATTTTTCCAACAATCTTAAGGATATTTTAATTCTTCTATCATGAAACACGAAAATGAACGTGATAATGTTGTTCCTCAAAATACTGAAGCTATTGTTACAAATGTTGATGGTGTTACTACGACTGTTCCAATTGCACATACACCTACTTTTGACAAACCATTTCCTGATGTGTCAAAAGTTGAAGTATTTGGTAGAGAAAATTTTAGGAGATGGCAAGAACGATTTTTTCTGTTCTTGACATGCACTCTGTTGCTTTTGCCCTCACAGATCCAAACCCGAAGAATCATCTTCTAAGAAATTGGAATTATGGGTTCACGCAAATAAGGTATGTAGATATACTATTTTAAGTACTTTATCTAACGAATTGTTCGATGTTTATTGTTCTTACAAGGAGGCGAAGGAAATTTGGGATTCGTTGGTTGTTAAGTATACCGCTGAAGATGCTAGCAAACAAAAATTTGTTATTGGTAATTTTTACAAGTGGGAGATGGACGAGAACAAAGATATTAAGGCTCAAATCAACGAGTTTCACAAACTAGTTGAAGATCTCAAGGCGGAGAAAATTAATTTACGGAGCAATTTGTGGTTGGTATATTAATTGAAAAACTACCCCAATCTTGGAGTGACTACAAACAAAATTTGAAGCACAAACACAAATTGTTGTCACTTGCTGATTTGGTCAAACACATCATCATAGAAGATACCAACCGGAAGCAATCAAGTTTTACCAAAGGGAAGGAAATTGCTACAAAAGCCAATCTTGTGGAGGACAATAAGTCTCGCAACAAAATAACAGGTACGAAAAGAAACCTGGTTACAAGCCCAAAGTCAACAATAAAACCTTCAAGAAAAAAGGCAATTGCTTTGTGTGTGGCAAACCAGGCCATCATGCACCTTAGTGTAGGGACAAAAAAGTTGGGAAAAATGACAATCCTGCTAAAATCAAAGCAAATTTGGTTGAAGCAGATGATGTTATTGCTGCGGTCATATCCCAAGTAAATCTTGTGTCCAGTGTGAAAAATTGGGTGTTAGATAGTGGTGCCACTAGGCATATTTGTGCAAATAAAAATGAATTTGCATCTTACACCCAAATTGAGGAAGGAGAAGAAGTTGTTTATCTTGATGATTTCAGAACTACTCCAGTTCTAGGAAAAGGAAAAGTTCTCCTCAAACTCATATCTGGAAAAACTCTGGCCCTAAATGAGGTGTTACACGTTCCTAATATCCGAACCAATTTGGTTTCTGTGGGATTGTTAGGAAAATTTGGGGTGAAGGTTTCATTTGAATCTGATAAGGTTGTATTAACCAAAAATAATGTTTTTGTTGGCAAAGGGTATTGTAACCATGGTTTATTTGTACTCAATGTTATGAATAAAAATGCTAGTACTTCTGCTTACTTGATTGACTCTTTTGATTGGCATGCTAGACTTGGTCACGTTAGTTTATCTTATATTAAGAAAATGCAATCTGAGGGCCTAATTTCTAATGCTGATTATTCAAGTCTAGAAAAATGTGAAATATGTGCTGAAGCTAAACAAACTAAGAAATCACATGTTTCGGTTTATTCTAGAGAAACTAATTTGCTAGATTTAATTCACACGGATTTAGGAGACTTGAAGCACACAATGACTAGGGGTGGGAAAAGATATTATGTTACATTTATAGATGATTATTCTAGATATACAAAAGTATATTTGTTGAGAAATAAAGATGATGCCTTTCTAGTATACAAAACTGAAGTAGAAAATTAATTGAGTAGGAAGATCAAAAGAGTTAGATCTGATAGATGTAGGGAGTATATTTTGCTTAACGATTATTGTGAAAAGGAAGGCATAATTCATGAAATTACTCCTCCGTACTCACGTGAGTCTAATGGAGTAGCAGAAAGGAAAAATATGACTTTGAAAGAAATGATGAATTGTATGCTTGTTAGTTCTTGTGCGCCTGATAATCTTTGGGGTGAAGCTATCTTGTTTGCTTGTCATTTACAAAATAGAATATCTTATAAGAAAACTGGTAACACACCTTATGAATTGTGGAAAGGCTATCCACCTAACTTGAAATATTTAAAAGTGTGGGGGGTGTCTTGCGAAGGTTATGCTAGCTACCTGAACCTAAGAAAAGAAAATTTGGGTCAAAAACCTCTGATTGTATGTTTATTGGTTATGCTGAAAATAGTTCTACATATAGATTTCTTGTGATTAAAAGTGATGTGATTGAACGCAACACCATAGTTGAAACTAAAGATGCTGAATTTTTTGAAAATATTTTTCCTTTAAAGAGTAATAATATTTCTCATGCCCCTATTGTATCACGACCCCTTTTTTTTTCAACTTAAAAAGAAGAACTTTATTTTGTTTTAAAAGGTCTGTGACTAGGTGTTAATAGGTACACAATTATTAAGAGATTATCGGAGTCGCCACTTGACAAGTTAAAGGTGTGCCAAGTCACCATCATGGTGTACCTAGAACACCCTTGACTCGTTTAGTGGTCTGCGTCAGAGTTCCGGATAAGGATCTCGGTTGACTCGCGGGAAGGTGTTAGGCACCCTCGAGTCCTGTGCCAAGCACAGTTGCTTTTATTGACGCATTTCGACTCTTGAAATTATTTGTTATATTTTACCTTGATTTGTTACGCTTTGATTTGATATTAAATTTCATGTCCAAATAAAACTCAAATCGAGATATAATCGTGCAGGTACTTCACCCGTTCGAAATCTTCCGACTTTAAGTCAATTAAATTGCGCAGGCACTTCACCCGTTCAAAATCTCTTGACTTAAAATGAGTTTCAATGAACAATGACCAGTTAGTATTTAATACAAAGCACTAATATATTCTCAATCTTCACGTTTGTCTAATCATTCCGCATTCTTGGTAAGCTACTGGCATTCCGATCCATAACACGTTACTTACTTCATTATCCAATATTTAGTATTAGCCACAGCGTCACTTTTGCACTTTCATCATACTTATAAGTCAGGCAATTTATTATTCTTTGGCCTAAGAAAATAGCCTAGTCATTCTTGTATCTTAAACAAAGCTTGTTGCCTTATTTTACCGGACCAAAATTTAAAACAAACTTATTTTAGCAAACTCTGGCCTAACTATTAGTTCCAGAGAGTTTTCATTCTTGAGACTTTGCAAAACTAGGCCTCTTTTGCTTTGCTCATTTTCAGATCTGGCCAAATATTTCACCGTCCCGTTATACGAAAACATCTGCAATTTTTTATACTTCTATTTTATGTATCTATTAAGAGTCCAACGTCAGTGGCTCCTAAAAATACACATTAAAACTTATTTTAGTTTTTACTTCCTTTACTTCAAACATTAATAAAGTGGCCTTCTTATCTAAATAGTTTGCGAGGTCTTGGCATGAAACATAAATATGAACGAAACGAAATTTTAAACTAAAACATATCTTTTGTAAAATCAAATGGCTCCATACATTCTTAAATCCAAAACATGGTCAAAAATATAAAATACATACGTTGAAGTTTTTTGGAAAAATTACCTAATAGCAACCAGCTCCCAAAGGACAAAATAAAGCCATGTTTTCTTCAATCCAAAGCTCCAAACGCAGCAGCCAGCAACAAACAATAACAGATATCAACAGCAAAATACCAATCCCTTAAGCTTGACTTTCACTCAACTACTCTCACTCTTTTCTATTTTTTTTCTTACGTTTTCCTATTTTTCTTCCTCTACTACACTCGTAATGTTAGCTTCTTCTTTTTCGTTTTTGTACCTCTTCTCTTTCTAAGTTTTTCTCAAATTTTTAGATGTGAACCCCAAAATATTTTTCCCCGAGTACCCCCACTTTTTTTTTCTTTTTTTAGAGTGGAGGTGAGACAGCCCTTTTAAGGCTTCAAGAGGTGTTTTCTTTAGCGCTCATACCAAGACAAAGGCAATCAATTCTTGAGTGTAAGATCCATAATGTGATCTTTTGGCATGCATTCCCTCCACTGGCAAAGGAAGGTGTGCGGGGACTCTTTTAACATTATATGTTGTCACTATGTACTTTTATTTTGACCAAAAATAAAAGAATCCCACGTTATATCTCCCTATTTTGTGATTTGATTTGTACCTTCACTTTGACCCCTTTTTTTACACACTTTTATTTATACAAAATTTAAAATTTAAAATCAAATCCCTTTGAACCAAAGATACTTAAAACACTAACTCTAAAATTCACAATCCTAGTTTTTGGTAATTTTTTATATTTTTATCTAATTAATTAATTAAAATGGCTAAATAAAGGGTACAAATCTAGCAAAATCACACGATAATTATCACAACTATTTTACGTAATTTTTGATATTTTGTGCCAAAATTAGGTGATTACAGCTGCCCCTCTTTGATCGGAAATTCGAAGAGTTTTCGGGCAAAGACGATAATCACAACTAATTTTGGCTTTTTGGTTCTAGCCAAGAACACACTTTGCAAAATAGTGACCGTACCTTGACCTTTCGGTTCTAACCAAGAACAAGGCTACCTACATATCCCCGGACTAAGGAATTAGGTCAGTGTAGTTCCTCGCGTGCGGTAGCTGGGACTACCGCATTTAGACAGACACTGGACTCTTCTAGACTAACACTAAGCACTCTCTAGATATACACAAACTAACTCTAGAAACTTTCAGAACTCACTGGGACTGACTCGACTCTCCTAGACTTACCCGGACCAACTCGAGACTCACTAGGACTGTTGCTGCTGGCTCCTTGTTGCTAGTTGCTGGCTAGCTGGCTGGTGGTCATTGCTTTTACAAAGAAAAATAAAATTACAATATTGATATGTAAAATTACAATTCCTAAGCTAACTTCTTCATGCTTCCCAAACTGATAAACTGGTCTGAAGCTCCCACTACCAAGTGGGTCTTGAAAACTTGAAATTACCGCTCGGGCGGGCTTTGCCTCTAAAGTTGAAATTGCCGCTCGGGCGGGCTTGACTTGAAGGATAAAACTGGAACCACCACTCTGGTGGGTCTTGCTTTTTGTTGAAAATTAGAAATCATTACTTTGATGGGTCTTGCTTATGCTGGAAATTGAAAACCATCACTCTGATGGGTCTTGCTTCTTCTGAAAATTGAAAACCATCACTCTGATGGGTATTGCTTCTTCCGAAAATTGAAAACCATCACTCTGATGGGTCTTGTTCATGCTGAATTGAAAGACCATCACTCTGATGGGTCTTATTCTTGCTGAATTGAAAGACCATCACTCTGATGGATCTTGCTCTTGCTGAATTGAAAACCATCACTATGATGGGTCTTGTTCTTGCTGAATTGAAAACCATCACTTTGATGGGTCTTGTTCTTGCTGAATTGAAAGACCATCACTCTGATGGGTATTGTTCTTGCTGAATTGAAAACCATCACTCTGATGGGTCTTGCTTCTTTACCGAAACGGATTCCCTCGTTCTCCAGGTGGGTGCCTCGACTTTCTCTAAACTACTCCCTCAGCTTCTCAAACTACTCCCTCATTCTCCAGGTGGGTGCCTTGACTTTCTCTAAACTACTCCCTCATTCTCCATGTGGGTGCCTCGACCTTCTCTAAACTACTCCCTCATTCTCCAGGTGGGTGCCTCGACTTTCTCAAAACTACTCCCTCATTCTCCAGGTGGGTGCCTCGACTTTCTCTAAACTACTCCCTCATTCTCCAGGTGGGTGCCTCGACTTTCTCTAAACTACTCCCTCATTCTCCAGGTGGGTGCCTCGACTTTCTCAAAACTACTCCCTCATTCTCCAGGTGGGTGCCTCGACTTTCTCTAAACTACTCCCTCATTCTCCAGGTGGGTGCCTAGACTTTCTCTAAACTACTCCCTCAGCTTCTCAAACTACTCCCTCATTCTCCAGGTGGGTGCCTCGACTTTCTCTAAACTACTCCCTCATTCTCCAGGTGGGTACCTCGACTTCTCAAAAATTATTCCCTCATTCTCCAGGTGGGTGCCTCGACTTCTCAAATTACTCCCTCATTCTCCAGGTGGGTGCCTCGACTACTTTCTAAACTACTCCCCATTCTCCAGGTGGGTGCCTCGACTTTCTAAACTACTCCCTCATTCTCCAGGTGGGTGCCTCGGCTTTCTCTAGCTACTCCCTCATTCTCCACAAGCTGATGAACTGGTCTGAAGCTCCAACTAATCCAGTAGGTCTTGAAAACTTGAAACTGCCGCTTGGGCGGACATTAACTTGAAACTTGAAATTGCCGCTCGGGCGGGCTTTAACTTGAAAGTTGAAATTGCTGCTTGGCAGGCTTTGATTTGAAAGAAATTGCCGAGACTTGAAATTTCCGCTCGGGTGGGTTTTGACTGTTGAAAGCTTGAAATTGCTGCTTGGCAGGCTTTGATTTGAAAGTTGAAATTGCCGCCTTGACGGGATTTCACTTGAATGAAATTACTGAAACTTGAAATTGCCGCTCGGGCGGGCTTTGACTGTTGACAGCTTGAAATTGCTGGTTGGCAGGCTTTGATTTGAAATTTAACCGCATATTGAAATCTGCATATCCTTTGATGATCTCCTTCATGGTACACTCCTTAGTGTGGCATTCTTTGTGCCTATGTGAAACATTAGGGCTCCAATTATCTAAATTGGTCCTGACTTGCTCTAGTACAACTATGAAACTATAACAAGTTTTGCAAAACTTTCTTTGCTTGTTTGATGTTGGAGAAACTGAAACGAACTGAAGTAAGACAAAATGATGGAAACGACAAAGCTTCCAACCAAAAGATTAAAAAAAATGATGATGTCCCTTACGGGAGAGGTAAAGGACTGAAGAGATGACGATCTTATTAACATGACATGTGTTTTGGAATCAACTCTTAATCCGCTCACATAGTCCATCCATGACTGTGTACCCAGCTTTCCCAATCTTGTTTGATGGCAAATCTAACGACCCTCATTCGACTAGCAATGCCCTTTCGGGTTTTCACCGACTAGCCTCTCTCTTTGTTCTTTTAACTCACCGTTGTCTTGCAGCGCCCTTTCAGGTTTTCACCGACAAGACTTCACTTTTTTTTTTCCTTTTCATTTTTTGTCTTTTTTTTTTCTTTCCCAATCGACCTCCGATCTTTCCTTGCTGCTCGACCCCGTCTTTCTTTTCTTCCTTCAATTTTGGCCTTTATCTTGATTGCTCGGAGAATTTCTCCTTTAATGACCTTGGTGCTCCAAACTCCTAATACGATTTTCGGCTTAAGAATGCAACTTTACAGCGTGGATCTTATCCCTTGATACCCTACTCGGCTTGACATTCTCAATGATCGGTCAGAAGGGTCTTTATTTGGACTGTAACATTGGATTTGGTTAGGCTATGAAGAAAGGGGGTTCAGCATAAAAGCTCATAAACATCTCATGAGACGATCAGATGAATATCACAAACTATGAAATCACCGCTTTTGAAAATAAAACAAACTTATCTCCCCAGTTTAGGCAAATTGGGGATTCTTTCTCTTTTTTTTTTTCTTTATTTTGAAGAGCGGTATGAAAGCATCTCATGAAACGACTTGGTAAAATATTACAACCTTTGGAATCATTTCCTTTAAAAATAATAACTAACTGAGACCCCAATTTATTGAAAAATCGAGGAATTATCTTTTGATTTTTCTGATATGCAAACATAGGGGATATTGAGACTTTCCCCCGAGACGAAACAAAGAGAGCAAAAGAAATTGACTTTCTCCCTTTCTTTTTTTTTTTTTTAAAAAAATATACTGAACTTCTGCCCTAGTTTAGGATAAACTGGTCGCTTTGAGTTTCTTCCTCGGTTCCGAGACTGATATCTCATGAAACATATGCATAGATTGTACAAAAACATAGAAGTTTGTTTTTATTTTATTTTATTTTTTTAAAAATAAAATAAAAACAAACTTCTGCCCCAGTTTAGCAGACATTGGGGATTTGAATTTCTTTTGACATTGGCCGCAAACTTGGAGGCAAGCTTTTGCGTCAATATGGAATAGAGGAAAAATGAACTTTCCCCTGTTATGACCGCACCCGAATGGTTGCCTACGTATCCTTTTGAGAGGAATCAGGTCAGACGTAGCTCTACCACTGAGGTAGATTTTGTTGTTTCTTTTTTTCAATTTTTTTTCTTCTTTTTTTTTTTCATTTTTTCTAATTTCAAGAACATTGATTCCAAAGGAGGGTAGGCCAAAGAAAAACCAAAACAAGGCTAAAAAAAAAAGACTGACAAAAGGATATAGTGTTTGGGTAGAAGAAACGAAAGCCGTTCGTCATCCCGACCCGAGAATGCCTCACACAAATAATGGTTCAATCAATTGACCTGGATTGATCCACACGTGTCCTCGACCTCTACTTCGACGATGATTCTCAAAACTGGTGTTTCAACTTCGGTCGAAGCGACCGTGCACGATCTTGAATTTCTCACCGATCTCCCTTATCGGATAACTATAGATTAATTTCCAACTTATTTCGCTCCCTCTTTTGTCTCTCGTTACTACTCAGATAGCTCACAATGTCGGACCATGTGTTTAGATCAAGACGTAAATTCCGCACGCATGTCATGTTATTAAGGCCGACAAAACATAAGACAGAATACTAAGAAAACAAGACCGAGAAAGAAAATAAGAGAAATAATGTCGAGACGAGAGAAAGATCTCGCTTTTCATTAAATTAAAGATAGAAGGGTTTGAACATCAAAATAAACAAAATAAAGCACTTGGGTTACAACCCTTAAATAACCAAGTACACAGAAAGATTAGCAAAACAAGCTACAACATTTCACAGTCACTCAATTGCAAGTCAGGACCAGTTCCCTGCTTTAAGCATTGTCAAGCCCTTCACCAAAATGTGCCATGCCGATACCAGAGAAATTCCCTGAATCTTGCAACATCTTCTGCTTTTCCTCATTTTCAGCAACTCCCATCAGGGTAGACTTCACTTCTTTGGGATTGATGAATGACCCAGTAAGATATGGAATTGACTTCTCAAGAGACATGTTCGTCTTCTTCATTTCTTCAACCCTTACTCTGTCTGCTAACCCTGGCACAATTGCAGGAACACAGTTCACTGTCACAAGCATTTGGTTAGCCCTAATTGAAACACCACCACCAGGTACTGTCGGCATTGCAGATTCATCTCTCAAATCTTCTCCATATACCATTCCCACCATATACGCATTATCATGGACGGGCAATGAGTTCTGGTTGATATCTGGCGCATCTGAGTCCTCGACTTGGATCTGACCATTATCTATCAGAGCTTGGACCGCCTTCTTGAGACTACGACAATCATCTGTGTCGTGCCCTGGCATGTCTGAGTGGTAAGCACATTGACGAGTATGGTCTACCTTCGCCATTGGGAGGACATTTCCAGCGATTGGCTTCAGCATATTCAAGTTCTTGAGCTTTTGGAAAAGGCTGGAGTAAGATTCTCCAATTGGCGTAAACATGTTCCTTTCTTCCTTACGCGGCTTCTGATGATAAGCACTTGGGCGGGAAACAGGAGACCTCTCTGGCCGGTAAGAAAGATTTGATGGAGCTCGAAAATGATTATGTGGAGCTTGGTGAGTGGGATATGTGAGTTGTGGGGCAGGAGCACGCCATTGCGGATAGAAAGGTGCTGGAGCATATGGTTGTGCTAGATGGACTGAGTATTGTGGTGGAAGAGTGGAGTATTGTGGATTTTGTGGAGGGTGGTAAGGTTGTGGAGGACGTATTTGTGGAGCTTGGTATGAGTGGGTTTGATAGTATCTTTTCTCGCTCCCTTTCTGTGAACCCGAACCTACCATGGCCACATCATCTTGATTCTTCTTCCCAAAGGCTCCTGCCTGCACAGCCTGTGTAGTTGCTTTCAGTGTGGTCTGGCTCACAATCTTACCAGCTTTGACTCCCCTCTCAATCATTTCTCCCATCTTGACGACCTCACTAAACGGTTTCCCAAAGGCGGCGATCAATGCACCATAGAACGCCTCATCTTGCGCCTCGATGAACAAACGGACCATGTCGTCTTCCAGTATTGCGGGGCTCACTCGAGCGGCCTTCTCGCGCCATCTGAGGGCGTACTCCCTAAAGCTTTCACTTGGCTTCTTTTTTATCGCATCCAAAGAGGACCGATCTGGCAAAACTTCAATGTGGTACTTGTACTGGTCGTAGAATGCCTGCGTCATGTCATCAAATGCCAACCATTTAGTTACATCCTGCCTCATGAACCATTCAGCAGCTGCACCCCCCAAGCTTTCGGAAAAGTAGGCTATCAACAGCTTGTCTTTCTTGACCCCTCTCATTTTGTTGCAGTAGGACTTCATATGAACTCTTGGATCTCCTTGCCCAATGTATAGATCGAACTTTGGCACCGTGAATCCCTCTGGCAATTGCAATTCAGGGAAAGGGCAAAGATCCTTGAAAGAAGTGTTGAAACGATCTCCATATCCCTGCATAATTCTCACAGCTTGTTCTAAACCCTTCACTTTGCGCAAAACCTCGCTCTCATCAAGCTTTCCTGATCGATCAACCTCAACTTGAGACTCGCGATGGAACCCCTGATCATATGAGTCACTGTTGCACCTGGCCGTGACTGGCCTAGCTGGGCCCTGAAAAACTGGCACTTGTGCTGGAGGTGGGCCATATTGTCCCTCTGGCGGAGGTGGTGCATGAGGATGCACTTCAGCTTCATTTGTTACGCCACGGACAAGGGCAAGACCAGTAGGATAAGTGGGATCCTCAACTGCCGTAGATGTGCCCGGTGCTCGTTGTACCGCTGTCGGCACAACTCCATCTAGGTTGGTTGGAATAAGAGGAGGTGCCCGTCCTGTGGTCAGTGCGTGATGCATGTCGGCCACGAGTTGTTTCAAAGTTTGGACCTCCCCCGTCAATCTCTCATTTTCCAGTGCCAAGAGTTCCTGGGCACCGGTCTCGGATCTCTCTCCATCAGATGGCATGGCTACGGGTGAAGTCACAGGTCCCTTTGATTTAGTTCTGTACGGATGGGTCGATGCCAGGACTCCGTACCAAATCTCCAACTCCAAACTATTCAAACAAATCAGGTTAGCACAAAAGAATCACAGATTGCAACCTAGGGTTGTTATGCGTCATCCCGAAATGATTAACGGCGTAAGCCGAGTGTACCGGTCGCATCCCCGAAAGATTGCTACATGCCTTGAGCAAAATTAGAACAAAATTGGATGATTTGATTTTTTTTTTTTTTTCGACTCAACAAGCGTAGCTTAGAAAAAAACGACACGAGACGGACTCAAAATAAAATGCTTGATGTGATGCACGAGTCAAAATACATATACAAACTGACACATTGAGCGGGTACACTGGACGGTAAAAATAATGAGACTCGACTTTTTAGCGGAGTCAAATTATTCTACCAAGATCAACGCAAAATGCAACTTAACTATATGCAATTTATCGTATGCACCCTGACTTGACCTTAAACAAAACAAATGCAGTGGGACCCTGAAATAAACATTTTTTTTTTTAAAATTAAGACTCAACCGGAGATTCGAAACGGAACTTAAGAACAGATTATGAAACAAACTATTTTCTTATCCGAAATGTGACTCCAAAATCGGATATTACGACAACACAAAGATGGACACAATTTTTTTTTTGTTTTTGTTTTTTTTTATTTTTTTCTTTGTTTGAAACAGACTCTTTGATCTAATTCGAATTTTTTTTTAAGAGTATTTACAAAGTCTGGCAATTAGGACGGCACAAAATTTTACACAAATTAGACGCAAAATTGATTTCTAAAATTGGCCATTATGACGGCGTAAAACCCCGAAAAATTAATTTCAAAATATGAACTTGACTCGGATACAAACTCAACACAAAAGAGTCCCAAAATTTCGCCATTATAACGGCGCAAAACTATGACACATTATTTTCTAACGCTTGAGACCAAGCCAGGACGTAAAATGAGACTAAAAAAAAATTTGAAAAATTTTCGCCATTATAACGGCGTAAAAGGACAACTAAACAAAAATATTTCGAGACACGGGACTAAACCCAATTTTTCTATCATTTTCACTTTTTTTTTTCTTTCAAAATTTGGCTCTCGTCCCTCGGTGATCGGTCAACATAACAACCCTTCGACTAAACAAATGCAACACATAATATACCCATGATATATCTTTCGGGGACACGGGCCCCACTATGACACGAGGGAGTCAGCCTAGACGAGTGCAGTACCGGTGTACCGCACCTCACTAAGTCTAATGACATGCAAATAAATTGGCCTAGATAAAAGCACAGGTTCAACTCTAGGTGACTCAATGGGTTCTTGTTCTACAATTTCTGGCAATTTGGAAGTGCCTCAGGGGTACCGGTCGACAACGTCTAACGGCCTAACCCAACGCACCTCCTCCTAAAGAAGGGTTAACTTTTTGTGTCCTGAGACACGACAGAAATTCCAGACGCCGAAGCGAAACTGGCGTGCATGTGTGCAGTGTTCCAGAAGACTCGGAGGTGTACGAGAGAAGACAGTTGTGTATATACAGTTCAAACATATCAAAGCAGTAACATTCAAGGCAATATATACAAATAATATTCAAAAGCCGAAAGCGACAAATTTTAAAGCCTGAGACTCTCAGTTTTCACTTTCCTCCCCAGCGGAGTCGCCAAGCTGTCACGACCCCTTTTTTTTTCAACTTAAAAAGAAGAACTTTATTTTGTTTTAAAAGGTCTGTGACTAGGTGTTAATAGGTACACAATTATTAAGAGATTATCGGAGTCGCCACTTGACAAGTTAAAGGTGTGCCAAGTCACCATCATGGTGTACCTAGAACACCCTTGACTCGTTTAGTGGTCTGCGTCAGAGTTCCGGATAAGGATCTCGGTTGACTCGCGGGAAGGTGTTAGGCACCCTCGAGTCCTGTGCCAAGCACAGTTGCTTTTATTGACGCATTTCGACTCTTGAAATTATTTGTTATATTTTACCTTGATTTGTTACGCTTTGATTTGATATTAAATTTCATGTCCAAATAAAACTCAAATCGAGATATAATCGTGCAGGTACTTCACCCGTTCGAAATCTTCCGACTTTAAGTCAATTAAATTGCGCAGGCACTTCACCCGTTCAAAATCTCTTGACTTAAAATGAGTTTCAATGAACAATGACCAGTTAGTATTTAATACAAAGCACTAATATATTCTCAATCTTCACGTTTGTCTAATCATTCCGCATTCTTGGTAAGCTACTGGCATTCCGATCCATAACACGTTACTTACTTCATTATCCAATATTTAGTATTAGCCACAGCGTCACTTTTGCACTTTCATCATACTTATAAGTCAGGCAATTTATTATTCTTTGGCCTAAGAAAATAGCCTAGTCATTCTTGTATCTTAAACAAAGCTTGTTGCCTTATTTTACCGGACCAAAATTTAAAACAAACTTATTTTAGCAAACTCTGGCCTAACTATTAGTTCCAGAGAGTTTTCATTCTTGAGACTTTGCAAAACTAGGCCTCTTTTGCTTTGCTCATTTTCAGATCTGGCCAAATATTTCACCGTCCCGTTATACGAAAACATCTGCAATTTTTTATACTTCTATTTTATGTATCTATTAAGAGTCCAACGTCAGTGGCTCCTAAAAATACACATTAAAACTTATTTTAGTTTTTACTTCCTTTACTTCAAACATTAATAAAGTGGCCTTCTTATCTAAATAGTTTGCGAGGTCTTGGCATGAAACATAAATATGAACGAAACGAAATTTTAAACTAAAACATATCTTTTGTAAAATCAAATGGCTCCATACATTCTTAAATCCAAAACATGGTCAAAAATATAAAATACATACGTTGAAGTTTTTTGGAAAAATTACCTAATAGCAACCAGCTCCCAAAGGACAAAATAAAGCCATGTTTTCTTCAATCCAAAGCTCCAAACGCAGCAGCCAGCAACAAACAATAACAGATATCAACAGCAAAATACCAATCCCTTAAGCTTGACTTTCACTCAACTACTCTCACTCTTTTCTATTTTTTTTCTTACGTTTTCCTATTTTTCTTCCTCTACTACACTCGTAATGTTAGCTTCTTCTTTTTCGTTTTTGTACCTCTTCTCTTTCTAAGTTTTTCTCAAATTTTTAGATGTGAACCCCAAAATATTTTTCCCCGAGTACCCCCACTTTTTTTTTCTTTTTTTAGAGTGGAGGTGAGACAGCCCTTTTAAGGCTTCAAGAGGTGTTTTCTTTAGCGCTCATACCAAGACAAAGGCAATCAATTCTTGAGTGTAAGATCCATAATGTGATCTTTTGGCATGCATTCCCTCCACTGGCAAAGGAAGGTGTGCGGGGACTCTTTTAACATTATATGTTGTCACTATGTACTTTTATTTTGACCAAAAATAAAAGAATCCCACGTTATATCTCCCTATTTTGTGATTTGATTTGTACCTTCACTTTGACCCCTTTTTTTACACACTTTTATTTATACAAAATTTAAAATTTAAAATCAAATCCCTTTGAACCAAAGATACTTAAAACACTAACTCTAAAATTCACAATCCTAGTTTTTGGTAATTTTTTATATTTTTATCTAATTAATTAATTAAAATGGCTAAATAAAGGGTACAAATCTAGCAAAATCACACGATAATTATCACAACTATTTTACGTAATTTTTGATATTTTGTGCCAAAATTAGGTGATTACAGCTGCCCCTCTTTGATCGGAAATTCGAAGAGTTTTCGGGCAAAGACGATAATCACAACTAATTTTGGCTTTTTGGTTCTAGCCAAGAACACACTTTGCAAAATAGTGACCGTACCTTGACCTTTCGGTTCTAACCAAGAACAAGGCTACCTACATATCCCCGGACTAAGGAATTAGGTCAGTGTAGTTCCTCGCGTGCGGTAGCTGGGACTACCGCATTTAGACAGACACTGGACTCTTCTAGACTAACACTAAGCACTCTCTAGATATACACAAACTAACTCTAGAAACTTTCAGAACTCACTGGGACTGACTCGACTCTCCTAGACTTACCCGGACCAACTCGAGACTCACTAGGACTGTTGCTGCTGGCTCCTTGTTGCTAGTTGCTGGCTAGCTGGCTGGTGGTCATTGCTTTTACAAAGAAAAATAAAATTACAATATTGATATGTAAAATTACAATTCCTAAGCTAACTTCTTCATGCTTCCCAAACTGATAAACTGGTCTGAAGCTCCCACTACCAAGTGGGTCTTGAAAACTTGAAATTACCGCTCGGGCGGGCTTTGCCTCTAAAGTTGAAATTGCCGCTCGGGCGGGCTTGACTTGAAGGATAAAACTGGAACCACCACTCTGGTGGGTCTTGCTTTTTGTTGAAAATTAGAAATCATTACTTTGATGGGTCTTGCTTATGCTGGAAATTGAAAACCATCACTCTGATGGGTCTTGCTTCTTCTGAAAATTGAAAACCATCACTCTGATGGGTATTGCTTCTTCCGAAAATTGAAAACCATCACTCTGATGGGTCTTGTTCATGCTGAATTGAAAGACCATCACTCTGATGGGTCTTATTCTTGCTGAATTGAAAGACCATCACTCTGATGGATCTTGCTCTTGCTGAATTGAAAACCATCACTATGATGGGTCTTGTTCTTGCTGAATTGAAAACCATCACTTTGATGGGTCTTGTTCTTGCTGAATTGAAAGACCATCACTCTGATGGGTATTGTTCTTGCTGAATTGAAAACCATCACTCTGATGGGTCTTGCTTCTTTACCGAAACGGATTCCCTCGTTCTCCAGGTGGGTGCCTCGACTTTCTCTAAACTACTCCCTCAGCTTCTCAAACTACTCCCTCATTCTCCAGGTGGGTGCCTTGACTTTCTCTAAACTACTCCCTCATTCTCCATGTGGGTGCCTCGACCTTCTCTAAACTACTCCCTCATTCTCCAGGTGGGTGCCTCGACTTTCTCAAAACTACTCCCTCATTCTCCAGGTGGGTGCCTCGACTTTCTCTAAACTACTCCCTCATTCTCCAGGTGGGTGCCTCGACTTTCTCTAAACTACTCCCTCATTCTCCAGGTGGGTGCCTCGACTTTCTCAAAACTACTCCCTCATTCTCCAGGTGGGTGCCTCGACTTTCTCTAAACTACTCCCTCATTCTCCAGGTGGGTGCCTAGACTTTCTCTAAACTACTCCCTCAGCTTCTCAAACTACTCCCTCATTCTCCAGGTGGGTGCCTCGACTTTCTCTAAACTACTCCCTCATTCTCCAGGTGGGTACCTCGACTTCTCAAAAATTATTCCCTCATTCTCCAGGTGGGTGCCTCGACTTCTCAAATTACTCCCTCATTCTCCAGGTGGGTGCCTCGACTTTCTAAACTACTCCCCATTCTCCAGGTGGGTGCCTCGACTTTCTAAACTACTCCCTCATTCTCCAGGTGGGTGCCTCGGCTTTCTCTAGCTACTCCCTCATTCTCCACAAGCTGATGAACTGGTCTGAAGCTCCAACTAATCCAGTAGGTCTTGAAAACTTGAAACTGCCGCTTGGGCGGACATTAACTTGAAACTTGAAATTGCCGCTCGGGCGGGCTTTAACTTGAAAGTTGAAATTGCTGCTTGGCAGGCTTTGATTTGAAAGAAATTGCCGAGACTTGAAATTTCCGCTCGGGTGGGTTTTGACTGTTGAAAGCTTGAAATTGCTGCTTGGCAGGCTTTGATTTGAAAGTTGAAATTGCCGCCTTGACGGGATTTCACTTGAATGAAATTACTGAAACTTGAAATTGCCGCTCGGGCGGGCTTTGACTGTTGACAGCTTGAAATTGCTGCTTGGCAGGCTTTGATTTGAAATTTAACCGCATATTGAAATCTGCATATCCTTTGATGATCTCCTTCATGGTACACTCCTTAGTGTGGCATTCTTTGTGCCTATGTGAAACATTAGGGCTCCAATTATCTAAATTGGTCCTGACTTGCTCTAGTACAACTATGAAACTATAACAAGTTTTGCAAAACTTTCTTTGCTTGTTTGATGTTGGAGAAACTGAAACGAACTGAAGTAAGACAAAATGATGGAAACGACAAAGCTTCCAACCAAAAGATTAAAAAAAATGATGATGTCCCTTACGGGAGAGGTAAAGGACTGAAGAGATGACGATCTTATTAACATGACATGTGTTTTGGAATCAACTCTTAATCCGCTCACATAGTCCATCCATGACTGTGTACCCAGCTTTCCCAATCTTGTTTGATGGCAAATCTAACGACCCTCATTCGACTAGCAATGCCCTTTCGGGTTTTCACCGACTAGCCTCTCTCTTTGTTCTTTTAACTCACCGTTGTCTTGCAGCGCCCTTTCAGGTTTTCACCGACAAGACTTCACTTTTTTTTTTCCTTTTCATTTTTTGTCTTTTTTTTTTCTTTCCCAATCGACCTCCGATCTTTCCTTGCTGCTCGACCCCGTCTTTCTTTTCTTCCTTCAATTTTGGCCTTTATCTTGATTGCTCGGAGAATTTCTCCTTTAATGACCTTGGTGCTCCAAACTCCTAATACGATTTTCGGCTTAAGAATGCAACTTTACAGCGTGGATCTTATCCCTTGATACCCTACTCGGCTTGACATTCTCAATGATCGGTCAGAAGGGTCTTTATTTGGACTGTAACATTGGATTTGGTTAGGCTATGAAGAAAGGGGGTTCAGCATAAAAGCTCATAAACATCTCATGAGACGATCAGATGAATATCACAAACTATGAAATCACCGCTTTTGAAAATAAAACAAACTTATCTCCCCAGTTTAGGCAAATTGGGGATTCTTTCTCTTTTTTTTTTCTTTATTTTGAAGAGCGGTATGAAAGCATCTCATGAAACGACTTGGTAAAATATTACAACCTTTGGAATCATTTCCTTTAAAAATAATAACTAACTGAGACCCCAATTTATTGAAAAATCGAGGAATTATCTTTTGATTTTTCTGATATGCAAACATAGGGGATATTGAGACTTTCCCCCGAGACGAAACAAAGAGAGCAAAAGAAATTGACTTTCTCCCTTTCTTTTTTTTTTTTTTAAAAAATATACTGAACTTCTGCCCCAGTTTAGGATAAACTGGTCGCTTTGAGTTTCTTCCTCGGTTCCGAGACTGATATCTCATGAAACATATGCATAGATTGTACAAAAACATAGAAGTTTGTTTTTATTTTATTTTATTTTTTTAAAAATAAAATAAAAACAAACTTCTGCCCCAGTTTAGCAGACATTGGGGATTTGAATTTCTTTTGACATTGGCCGCAAACTTGGAGGCAAGCTTTTGCGTCAATATGGAATAGAGGAAAAATGAACTTTCCCCTGTTATGACCGCACCCGAATGGTTGCCTACGTATCCTTTTGAGAGGAATCAGGTCAGACGTAGCTCTACCACTGAGGTAGATTTTGTTGTTTCTTTTTTTCAATTTTTTTTCTTCTTTTTTTTTTTCATTTTTTCTAATTTCAAGAACATTGATTCCAAAGGAGGGTAGGCCAAAGAAAAACCAAAACAAGGCTAAAAAAAAAAGACTGACAAAAGGATATAGTGTTTGGGTAGAAGAAACGAAAGCCGTTCGTCATCCCGACCCGAGAATGCCTCACACAAATAATGGTTCAATCAATTGACCTGGATTGATCCACACGTGTCCTCGACCTCTACTTCGACGATGATTCTCAAAACTGGTGTTTCAACTTCGGTCGAAGCGACCGTGCACGATCTTGAATTTCTCACCGATCTCCCTTATCGGATAACTATAGATTAATTTCCAACTTATTTCGCTCCCTCTTTTGTCTCTCGTTACTACTCAGATAGCTCACAATGTCGGACCATGTGTTTAGATCAAGACGTAAATTCCGCACGCATGTCATGTTATTAAGGCCGACAAAACATAAGACAGAATACTAAGAAAACAAGACCGAGAAAGAAAATAAGAGAAATAATGTCGAGACGAGAGAAAGATCTCGCTTTTCATTAAATTAAAGATAGAAGGGTTTGAACATCAAAATAAACAAAATAAAGCACTTGGGTTACAACCCTTAAATAACCAAGTACACAGAAAGATTAGCAAAACAAGCTACAACATTTCACAGTCACTCAATTGCAAGTCAGGACCAGTTCCCTGCTTTAAGCATTGTCAAGCCCTTCACCAAAATGTGCCATGCCGATACCAGAGAAATTCCCTGAATCTTGCAACATCTTCTGCTTTTCCTCATTTTCAGCAACTCCCATCAGGGTAGACTTCACTTCTTTGGGATTGATGAATGACCCAGTAAGATATGGAATTGACTTCTCAAGAGACATGTTCGTCTTCTTCATTTCTTCAACCCTTACTCTGTCTGCTAACCCTGGCACAATTGCAGGAACACAGTTCACTGTCACAAGCATTTGGTTAGCCCTAATTGAAACACCACCACCAGGTACTGTCGGCATTGCAGATTCATCTCTCAAATCTTCTCCATATACCATTCCCACCATATACGCATTATCATGGACGGGCAATGAGTTCTGGTTGATATCTGGCGCATCTGAGTCCTCGACTTGGATCTGACCATTATCTATCAGAGCTTGGACCGCCTTCTTGAGACTACGACAATCATCTGTGTCGTGCCCTGGCATGTCTGAGTGGTAAGCACATTGACGAGTATGGTCTACCTTCGCCATTGGGAGGACATTTCCAGCGATTGGCTTCAGCATATTCAAGTTCTTGAGCTTTTGGAAAAGGCTGGAGTAAGATTCTCCAATTGGCGTAAACATGTTCCTTTCTTCCTTACGCGGCTTCTGATGATAAGCACTTGGGCGGGAAACAGGAGACCTCTCTGGCCGGTAAGAAAGATTTGATGGAGCTCGAAAATGATTATGTGGAGCTTGGTGAGTGGGATATGTGAGTTGTGGGGCAGGAGCACGCCATTGCGGATAGAAAGGTGCTGGAGCATATGGTTGTGCTAGATGGACTGAGTATTGTGGTGGAAGAGTGGAGTATTGTGGATTTTGTGGAGGGTGGTAAGGTTGTGGAGGACGTATTTGTGGAGCTTGGTATGAGTGGGTTTGATAGTATCTTTTCTCGCTCCCTTTCTGTGAACCCGAACCTACCATGGCCACATCATCTTGATTCTTCTTCCCAAAGGCTCCTGCCTGCACAGCCTGTGTAGTTGCTTTCAGTGTGGTCTGGCTCACAATCTTACCAGCTTTGACTCCCCTCTCAATCATTTCTCCCATCTTGACGACCTCACTAAACGGTTTCCCAAAGGCGGCGATCAATGCACCATAGAACGCCTCATCTTGCGCCTCGATGAACAAACGGACCATGTCGTCTTCCAGTATTGCGGGGCTCACTCGAGCGGCCTTCTCGCGCCATCTGAGGGCGTACTCCCTAAAGCTTTCACTTGGCTTCTTTTTTATCGCATCCAAAGAGGACCGATCTGGCAAAACTTCAATGTGGTACTTGTACTGGTCGTAGAATGCCTGCGTCATGTCATCAAATGCCAACCATTTAGTTACATCCTGCCTCATGAACCATTCAGCAGCTGCACCCCCCAAGCTTTCGGAAAAGTAGGCTATCAACAGCTTGTCTTTCTTGACCCCTCTCATTTTGTTGCAGTAGGACTTCATATGAACTCTTGGATCTCCTTGCCCAATGTATAGATCGAACTTTGGCACCGTGAATCCCTCTGGCAATTGCAATTCAGGGAAAGGGCAAAGATCCTTGAAAGAAGTGTTGAAACGATCTCCATATCCCTGCATAATTCTCACAGCTTGTTCTAAACCCTTCACTTTGCGCAAAACCTCGCTCTCATCAAGCTTTCCTGATCGATCAACCTCAACTTGAGACTCGCGATGGAACCCCTGATCATATGAGTCACTGTTGCACCTGGCCGTGACTGGCCTAGCTGGGCCCTGAAAAACTGGCACTTGTGCTGGAGGTGGGCCATATTGTCCCTCTGGCGGAGGTGGTGCATGAGGATGCACTTCAGCTTCATTTGTTACGCCACGGACAAGGGCAAGACCAGTAGGATAAGTGGGATCCTCAACTGCCGTAGATGTGCCCGGTGCTCGTTGTACCGCTGTCGGCACAACTCCATCTAGGTTGGTTGGAATAAGAGGAGGTGCCCGTCCTGTGGTCAGTGCGTGATGCATGTCGGCCACGAGTTGTTTCAAAGTTTGGACCTCCCCCGTCAATCTCTCATTTTCCAGTGCCAAGAGTTCCTGGGCACCGGTCTCGGATCTCTCTCCATCAGATGGCATGGCTACGGGTGAAGTCACAGGTCCCTTTGATTTAGTTCTGTACGGATGGGTCGATGCCAGGACTCCGTACCAAATCTCCAACTCCAAACTATTCAAACAAATCAGGTTAGCACAAAAGAATCACAGATTGCAACCTAGGGTTGTTATGCGTCATCCCGAAATGATTAACGGCGTAAGCCGAGTGTACCGGTCGCATCCCCGAAAGATTGCTACATGCCTTGAGCAAAATTAGAACAAAATTGGATGATTTGATTTTTTTTTTTTTTCGACTCAACAAGCGTAGCTTAGAAAAAAACGACACGAGACGGACTCAAAATAAAATGCTTGATGTGATGCACGAGTCAAAATACATATACAAACTGACACATTGAGCGGGTACACTGGACGGTAAAAATAATGAGACTCGACTTTTTAGCGGAGTCAAATTATTCTACCAAGATCAACGCAAAATGCAACTTAACTATATGCAATTTATCGTATGCACCCTGACTTGACCTTAAACAAAACAAATGCAGTGGGACCCTGAAATAAACATTTTTTTTTTAAAATTAAGACTCAACCGGAGATTCGAAACGGAACTTAAGAACAGATTATGAAACAAACTATTTTCTTATCCGAAATGTGACTCCAAAATCGGATATTACGACAACACAAAGATGGACACAATTTTTTTTTTGTTTTTGTTTTTTTTTATTTTTTTCTTTGTTTGAAACAGACTCTTTGATCTAATTCGAATTTTTTTTTAAGAGTATTTACAAAGTCTGGCAATTAGGACGGCACAAAATTTTACACAAATTAGACGCAAAATTGATTTCTAAAATTGGCCATTATGACGGCGTAAAACCCCGAAAAATTAATTTCAAAATATGAACTTGACTCGGATACAAACTCAACACAAAAGAGTCCCAAAATTTCGCCATTATAACGGCGCAAAACTATGACACATTATTTTCTAACGCTTGAGACCAAGCCAGGACGTAAAATGAGACTAAAAAAAAATTTGAAAAATTTTCGCCATTATAACGGCGTAAAAGGACAACTAAACAAAAATATTTCGAGACACGGGACTAAACCCAATTTTTCTATCATTTTCACTTTTTTTTTTCTTTCAAAATTTGGCTCTCGTCCCTCGGTGATCGGTCAACATAACAACCCTTCGACTAAACAAATGCAACACATAATATACCCATGATATATCTTTCGGGGACACGGGCCCCACTATGACACGAGGGAGTCAGCCTAGACGAGTGCAGTACCGGTGTACCGCACCTCACTAAGTCTAATGACATGCAAATAAATTGGCCTAGATAAAAGCACAGGTTCAACTCTAGGTGACTCAATGGGTTCTTGTTCTACAATTTCTGGCAATTTGGAAGTGCCTCAGGGGTACCGGTCGACAACGTCTAACGGCCTAACCCAACGCACCTCCTCCTAAAGAAGGGTTAACTTTTTGTGTCCTGAGACACGACAGAAATTCCAGACGCCGAAGCGAAACTGGCGTGCATGTGTGCAGTGTTCCAGAAGACTCGGAGGTGTACGAGAGAAGACAGTTGTGTATATACAGTTCAAACATATCAAAGCAGTAACATTCAAGGCAATATATACAAATAATATTCAAAAGCCGAAAGCGACAAATTTTAAAGCCTGAGACTCTCAGTTTTCACTTTCCTCCCCAGCGGAGTCGCCAAGCTGTCACGACCCCTTTTTTTTTCAACTTAAAAAGAAGAACTTTATTTTGTTTTAAAAGGTCTGTGACTAGGTGTTAATAGGTACACAATTATTAAGAGATTATCGGAGTCGCCACTTGACAAGTTAAAGGTGTGCCAAGTCACCATCATGGTGTACCTAGAACACCCTTGACTCGTTTAGTGGTCTGCGTCAGAGTTCCGGATAAGGATCTCGGTTGACTCGCGGGAAGGTGTTAGGCACCCTCGAGTCCTGTGCCAAGCACAGTTGCTTTTATTGACGCATTTCGACTCTTGAAATTATTTGTTATATTTTACCTTGATTTGTTACGCTTTGATTTGATATTAAATTTCATGTCCAAATAAAACTCAAATCGAGATATAATCGTGCAGGTACTTCACCCGTTCGAAATCTTCCGACTTTAAGTCAATTAAATTGCGCAGGCACTTCACCCGTTCAAAATCTCTTGACTTAAAATGAGTTTCAATGAACAATGACCAGTTAGTATTTAATACAAAGCACTAATATATTCTCAATCTTCACGTTTGTCTAATCATTCCGCATTCTTGGTAAGCTACTGGCATTCCGATCCATAACACGTTACTTACTTCATTATCCAATATTTAGTATTAGCCACAGCGTCACTTTTGCACTTTCATCATACTTATAAGTCAGGCAATTTATTATTCTTTGGCCTAAGAAAATAGCCTAGTCATTCTTGTATCTTAAACAAAGCTTGTTGCCTTATTTTACCGGACCAAAATTTAAAACAAACTTATTTTAGCAAACTCTGGCCTAACTATTAGTTCCAGAGAGTTTTCATTCTTGAGACTTTGCAAAACTAGGCCTCTTTTGCTTTGCTCATTTTCAGATCTGGCCAAATATTTCACCGTCCCGTTATACGAAAACATCTGCAATTTTTTATACTTCTATTTTATGTATCTATTAAGAGTCCAACGTCAGTGGCTCCTAAAAATACACATTAAAACTTATTTTAGTTTTTACTTCCTTTACTTCAAACATTAATAAAGTGGCCTTCTTATCTAAATAGTTTGCGAGGTCTTGGCATGAAACATAAATATGAACGAAACGAAATTTTAAACTAAAACATATCTTTTGTAAAATCAAATGGCTCCATACATTCTTAAATCCAAAACATGGTCAAAAATATAAAATACATACGTTGAAGTTTTTTGGAAAAATTACCTAATAGCAACCAGCTCCCAAAGGACAAAATAAAGCCATGTTTTCTTCAATCCAAAGCTCCAAACGCAGCAGCCAGCAACAAACAATAACAGATATCAACAGCAAAATACCAATCCCTTAAGCTTGACTTTCACTCAACTACTCTCACTCTTTTCTATTTTTTTTCTTACGTTTTCCTATTTTTCTTCCTCTACTACACTCGTAATGTTAGCTTCTTCTTTTTCGTTTTTGTACCTCTTCTCTTTCTAAGTTTTTCTCAAATTTTTAGATGTGAACCCCAAAATATTTTTCCCCGAGTACCCCCACTTTTTTTTTCTTTTTTTAGAGTGGAGGTGAGACAGCCCTTTTAAGGCTTCAAGAGGTGTTTTCTTTAGCGCTCATACCAAGACAAAGGCAATCAATTCTTGAGTGTAAGATCCATAATGTGATCTTTTGGCATGCATTCCCTCCACTGGCAAAGGAAGGTGTGCGGGGACTCTTTTAACATTATATGTTGTCACTATGTACTTTTATTTTGACCAAAAATAAAAGAATCCCACGTTATATCTCCCTATTTTGTGATTTGATTTGTACCTTCACTTTGACCCCTTTTTTTACACACTTTTATTTATACAAAATTTAAAATTTAAAATCAAATCCCTTTGAACCAAAGATACTTAAAACACTAACTCTAAAATTCACAATCCTAGTTTTTGGTAATTTTTTATATTTTTATCTAATTAATTAATTAAAATGGCTAAATAAAGGGTACAAATCTAGCAAAATCACACGATAATTATCACAACTATTTTACGTAATTTTTGATATTTTGTGCCAAAATTAGGTGATTACACCTATTACTCAAACTAAAAATGTTTTGCATAATCCTATGGTTCAAAATGATTTTGAAAATGAGGATTTGAGGAGAAGTAAAAGAACAAGAGTTGAAAAATCTTTTGGTAATGATTTTTACACTTATCTTGTTGAAAATGACCCTAAAACATTTTCTGAAGCAATATCTTCTCCTGATGCAATTTTTTGGAAAGAAGCTATTGATTCTGAAATAAATTCTATTTTACAAAATAATACTTGGGAACTAGTTGATTTACCTCCGGGAGCTAAACTCATTGGTTGCAAATGGATTTTTAGAAAGAAATACCATCCTGATGGTTCTATTGATAAATATAAAGCAAGGCTTGTTGCTAAAGGTTTTACTCAAAATAAATGTTGATTATTTTGATACTTATGCTCCTGTAGCTAGAATTTCCTCTATTCGTATTTTAATTGCTTTGGCATCCATATATAAATTATTTATTCACCAAATGGATGTTAAAACTGCTTTTTTAAATGGTGATTTGGAGGAGGAAATTTATATGGAGCAACCTGAGGGTTGTGTAGTGACGGGACAAGAAAATAAAGTTTGTAAATTAATAAAGTCACTATATTGTTTAAAACAAGCTCCCAAGCAATGGCATGAGAAATTTGATGAAGTTTTATTAAATAATGGTTTTACATCTCTTGAAGATGATAAATGTGTTTATATAAAATTTGTTAATGGTGTTTGTGTGATTATATGCCTTTATGTGGATGACATGCTTATATTTGGTTCTCAACTTGATGTAGTACTTGAAACAAAAAGCTTATTGTCTTCTAATTTTAATATGAAAGACATGGGAGAAGCTAGTGTCATTTTAGGCATGAAAATTATTAAAGATAGTGATGGTTTAATTTTAACTCAAGGACATTATGTAGAGAAAATTCTTATGAAATTTGACTATTTTGATATGGTACCTGTGAGCACTCCTTTTGATGCTAATTGTCGATTAAAGAAGAATCGTGGAGAAGCTGTTTCGCAAAAGAGGTATGCCCAAATTATTGGTAGTCTAATGCATTTGATGAATTTTACTAGACCTGATATAGCTTATGTTGTGTGTAGATTGAGTAGATATACTCATAATCCTAATAATGATCATTGGAATGTATTAACAAGACTTATGAAATATCTGAGAGGTACCATAGAATATGGTATTAAATTTAGTGGATTTCCCTCTATTTTAGAGGGATATTGTGATGCTAACTGGATCTCTGATTCAGATGAAGTAAAATTCACTAGTTGCTATATGTTCACCCTTGGTGGGGGTGCAATAACTTGGAAGTCAACCAAGTAAAGCTTGATTACTAAATCAACTTTAGAATCTGAGTTTGTGGCTTTGGAGTTGGCTGCTAATGAGGCTGAGTGGTTGAGAAATTTCTTGGCGAGTATTCCAATTGGAATAAAACCAACACCTTCTGTGTCTATGCACTGTGATTGCCGATCAGCTATAGATTTAGCAATGAATAAATCTTATAATGGCAAAAATAGGCATATTCGAAGAAGACATAAAGTGATAAAGCATATGCTAAGAGATAGCATTATTTCCATAGATTATGTGAAATCAGAGTTGAATTTGGCCGATCCTCTGACTAAACCTTTGCAAAAGAAAGTAATTTTGGAAACATCGAGGGGAATGGGACTTACAAATGTCAACTAGAGAAATGTCAACAATAATGGTAACCCAACCTATGTGATTGGAGATCCCATGAAGTAGGTTCATATGGGTAATAACAAGTCATTAGTTGACATAAATATGAATTATTAAATTTATGTCTCATCTTATGGTGTGTGAAAAATAGTGCAACTCTGCAAGGCAAAGTGAGGCTGAGTTTAAAATTCTTAATCCAATTCATATCCTTTATAGGTGGTGTATTGCTCTGCAGAATACACTTGATAATGGACCTATATGAGTGTAGAGTGGGGTCGCTCCTATGAAATTCTGACAAAATTTCTAGAGCACTCATGAATACCGGGCGCTACGCATGGCCTATTAGCGCAAAACTGCGACGAACAACAAAGTGGGTGTATAATGTGATAGATAAGACTCTGATTTTACAAAAGAATTATTGGTTCATAGAAGTTTTAAACTTCACCAATTATTCTGTAAGTTTAATCTTATTTAATCTAGTTCTGGTTCATAGTCTACGGACACCAGAAACGATGCATTATACTCATTTTTGGAAACCCAGTAAAAAACCTCTATATATTTTTTTTCCTCTTTTATTTTTATTCCTTTTGAGATATGTGGGGGATTGTTATGAAAATTAAAGTGTATCTCAAAAAGGTGAAATCAAATATTAGCATTTACTGTCCAAATACATTACATTACTATTTGAGTTGGTCAATATCTAGACGTTGGCATCAAACCGTTGGCTTACCAAGTTAATGTATATTCCCGTTGTCTTGTTTATGGTCATAATTGTATTGGCATCAATGCAAGGAAAATGGCTGTTTTGTACATAGTTTACCGTTAGAATCCTATCTATATATTGAAGCTTTTTCCTTCTCGTCAGATACAACAGAATAGAGAAAAAAATAAACTACAAACTTTACCTATTCCTTCCTCTTACTAAAAAGTATTTCTTCTTACTACAAATCTATTGGGTTTCCTCCTAACTTGAGATTCTTTGTTGTTCTTGCTCCTAGTATTAAACTAGAAGAGCTTGTTGAATCCTGAGGGATACAACAATATTGGTGAAATATCCTCAAGGACGGTGTCTTTGACACGCCTCAAGCTACTAAAAATATCCGTATTTCATCCAATTTTTCCAACAAATTATTTGCCGAGGACAAAATAAATGGATACTTTTTCAATCTATGAAGATGAAAAGTCAAAGTTGGATTGAATACATGGAATTTCCTAACCTACATTAACATCTAAAGTCTTTAACCTCTGAGAAAAAACCATTTGAGACAGAGATTTGGAAATAACAGAAAAAGAAAGATCATAGAAGTAGGGGCTATACCTATCAACTTGGGTATCTCTAGAAAATCAAAGAAGCATGGGCAAAAGTGATGGCTATTTGGTTCTACTGTTAGCCTTTAGTAAGGGGTGCGACTTTCTACGGAGTTATGACCGGTCTTTTGATGATTTAATTCAAAAGTCATACTCTTTAATTTGACCAACTCTATCTTCGTTCTTCTAGCCATCATAACATATTAATTAGATTTTGGCATGTCTCTCTTTTCAAAATTTGATTGCTCCAATATATGATGCCGGAAGCAGCATTCTTTGAGAAACTTTACCTTCCCAATATCATTCCGTAGTTGCATCTTGGCATATATAATTGCCTTCTCAATGTTGATTATTCTTTTCTAAAATATTCAAGTCTTACATTTTTTATTTAAATATCTATTCATGCACAAATCTTTGGTCATATATATACCTACTAATATTTATACATCAATAAGTGTTAAAGAGTTTAATCCTATCATTGGATATGAAATAAAGGTCGAATTGCATGGTAATGCTTAATTTTTCATCTTTTGACTGAAATTAGGTAATCAAATAAGGTAATATAAAAATTTCCAACAACATAGTTGTTGTGGAATTATTTGTCAAACTTCAAGCTAAGTATACATCTTCTACCTTAATTTGGTGGATTAAATCTGTTCAAGAACCACCAAACCACCAAGTTCATGTAAATAATCCCACATTTATATAATCATTTCTCTTTTTATCTATTCTTAAACTTCTTCATAGGCATATTTTTTTAAGTGATATTGCAAACATGTACCAGCGAAGACGCATGCAGTGCATGTGTCATTGGACTTCTTCGTCATAAGGAGTGATTATTAGAATGCGTTGGCTCTAATTAATTTTCTCATGATGATCTACTAGTGTTTGAAGGTTGGGCCTTCTGTTCATTGTACTCTAATATATAAACAATATGTACTTTAATGGATTTCTCCAAATAGACAGGACCATCTCTCATCTTAATTCAAATACGAATGTTGATAAATAAAAATCAAAAGGAAAGGAATTAAATAGAAAACATTGCAAATGTACCTTTTTGAGATAATTTCCAAAAGAACAGTAACTAAGTATTTGTTTCATTTCACTACAAAGGAAGAAAAGAAGAAAACAACGTGAAATAATCATAAGGAAATTGGTTATCATAGTGAATGAACTAAACGGTGCAACTCCTCGCAACAAATATTGCTTTGAATCATTGCTATCAGTTTGGATTTATTTTTTTCATTTAGATAGTTTTTGTTTTTAAATTTTAATTAATAAGGCAAATAAGTTTGTGGAAGGGTATTTTAGTAATCTATCTTTTGGTCTTTTGGAAGACATGTTTTTATAGTAAAATAATAACATAATATAATATAATATAATATAATATCATGATCAGTGAGTACAATTTAAACCTAAAATTACTTATTAGGAGCATTAATCGGTGATTTGGTAAATACAACAACTTAACCTAATTAATATCGTGTGTTACCATTCACTTATAATACGAATTTATACTATCAGTGAGTACAATTTAACCCTAAAAGAATATATTGAGCATCCTTGACATGGCGGAATTTAACAATTAGTGTACCGCGATGATGACTAAAAAAAACTAATGTTAAGTTTGACCTCAAGTGTGATATTTTTTTTCTCAATCTCCTTATTAGAACTTATTAATTCATCATTAAATTGATATGAACATCTTGGCCGAACGTACCCTTTTACTATATGAAAATTAGTTGTGACACTGAAACAACTGAATTCAGGGGTGGCCCGACCATAAGGCCACTAAAGTCATTGCTTTAGGCCCCCAAATTATAAAAGGCCCCAAATTTTACTACCATTAGATATAATAGTAAATAATTAATAGAAATATTATTCAATAATTTACATTTTTATTGTATTTAGAATTTATTGAGTGTTATTCTAATGAATGAGCTAATTACGATAGATTCTTATCTCTCGCTATTTAATATCTTTATTCTTCTTTTAGTTTTAGTTTTTTATCTTTCATGTAGATCCATATTATTTCTATCAAAAAAATAATTTTATTTTTAAGTTTTAACATGATTTACCTGAATAAGTTACAAGAATGAGTTGTAAATAAACATATAGATGGACTAGTTTCTCGGCACGTGCATTGCACGTGTATGTCGAGTTATATAGTACAAAATTTGTGTAAAATAAATTCAACGTTATTAAACCAAAGTTTTGAGGTGGGATGTCAATATCGGATTCCTTTACAACAGTGTATTTCAACTTTTGTGAACTATAGAATAGTTGAGGGTGACCCTCAAATCACATTTCCTGCTTAAACAATTTCTCGCTTTGTTAAACATCATCTTATCTCAAGGTAACTTCATTTGCTAGAACAATAGCCTCACAATAACTTAGAGAGGAGCCGGATGTTCGAAACTATGGAACAAATAATGTTAGACATAGCTCATTCACAAAATCATGCTTACAAATACATAGATTCCTTTCCGGGTGCACAAGCATTCATATATCTGTGAAATATTCATGCAAAAAGTAGAAAGAATTAAACATACCGCATACTTATCAGATTGTATTCTCTTGGCAATGTAAATTACAGAAAAATACACAATACTTAGTGAAGCACACGTGCACAGCCCCATGATATCCCTCAAGAATCCATATAATCAAGAGAACATGTTCATGTATCAAGCTTTTGCATGAGTTATGTTTTCGTAGAACTCCTCTGTCTGCAAAAAATATCCATTTTCTGCTATTTAGATGTTTTACTATTCATAATTTGCTGCTTTCTCAACTTATGTTTTACATAACTTGTTATGGCATACATATCTACTCTTTATAACCAACTTTAAACCTTGTATCAATTAGACAGAGTAGATTATAGCGTACCTTTTTTAGATTTCCGAGGATAAAAGTATCTGAATTACTTATATATTAGTGAAGGTCATAAAGTAGAACTCGACTTTCACTTTTCTGAATTTAATGGTTTGATGTTGTGTCCATTGTCATCTTCATAGAGAAAATTTAGTCATCCATCGTGTGTTTGTCAATGTCTGATTCTTGGTCTTTTTTGGTCAGTAATATATATTAACTTGATCAAGATCCATCATGATTCTATTGGGCATAAAATGATAAATCTACCTCCAGGAAAGTCATTGATATGAAGCATGTGATAAGTCTCTACGTCAAGGCACAATTGAAAAAAGCGGTTGGGTTCCAAACAGGGAAAAACTTGCATTTGAGTAAAAGTTGATTGATGAGGAATTGTTGGAGTTGTAAATGAAGCGCGTGAATCTCTTATGAAGGATTACATCTTTTCAGAAGTTGTGAAGGGGCGCATCGCTCCTCTCAAGCTGCTGCGTTTGAGCGTCGCTTTTCGCCTGGGACTATTGTGTGTGGATATTTTTATTTTTTTTTGGTTAGGTTTGGTATTTTCATATTTTGCAAGGGTAATTAAGTAATCTGACTTTATTAATTCTAGAGGACATGCTTTTATAGTAATATGATTATAAATATATATGGTTTGTCATGATTCCATTTGCACCGCAACAAACTGAAAAAATGAGTTGTACCAAATAAAAATACGTATGTATTTTATCGAATAAGTTTAAGGCCTCATATCAAATTTAGCTTTAGGTCCCGAATTTGTTAGCCCGCCCCTTTGATCTGATATGTGGACGGGTTGATAGTGTAACTACTTGGTGTCAAAGACATTATTAATTTCTGAAATTTATGTAGACAAGTGGTTCATCTATTTGAAGTGGTATTATAATATATTCGAAGACACGGTTTAGTTTAATTTCCATGACAAATAGTGCTAGTAGTTTATTAGTGGTCAAGCTAGTGAAAGCCTCCTCATTTGACCAAATTGGCTTTATACATTCAAGAGTCAGTTACAAAATTCAGAGTCAATCAACATATTATTTACAAAGAAACTATTTTAATTAGATGACCACATATTGATCACGCTCAACTATGTCCTATAAAAGGTACTAATCAGTCGCATCTAATATAGTTTCATAGTTAAAGTGCGGGGCCAAATCCTACAGAAAATACTCGAAATCTAGTTATTATTCTAACTAATTTACCTATCAACTAACTTCTAAGAGTTTGATTTTTTTTAATAAAAACTAAGTAATAAAAATTAACAATGAGTAAATAAAAAAGTATTAGAGAATAAGATTGATTTAAAGGATGTAAAGCTTAGGATTGATCTACCCAACTCTTACATATATGTTAGAATAATACTTCAATGAATTCAACTTGGTTCTTCCTATTGAACACTTGCTCCAAATTCACAATTATTCACTCCCGTGTAATAATTATAACTTTCACTAACCAATTTTTTAATAAATTAATGAAGATACATAGGACTATAAATATAGCTCACAGTCGAGGTCAATGGTCACACATTATCTTTTTGACAACCTAAGTAATGTCTTTGTCTTAGATTGAAATATTGCTAAGAGTTTAACCCCAACTCATGAATCTATCCCTTGACACACAAAAATAAAGGGCATAATCAATTGGAAGCTCTACCAATCAATAGCATACAAATCATAAACACTTAGATAGGAAGGTAACAAGTTTCATTCATTAGAACAATAATTCGGAGCACATAAGCATTAAAATGGTTCAATCAACCCTAGAATGGATGATTTAACCACTCATAGTCATGTTCAAATCAATAAAATAACTATAAGCATACATAACCACAATAAGATGAATATATGGATGAAATAGAGCCTTGAATCTTGATCTTCTCTCTTCCTTGCGTCCTTTGAACATAAAATAAGTCAAAACTCTTCGTCCAATTGAATTCCGAAGTGTATTTATAATGTAGGAATTGAGTTAGGATGGAATCAACCCATGAAATAACCAATAGAAAATCGGATTAGGCATATCTCGGGGCGTGCAACACACTATGCAGCCCCTTGTCTCACTTTCACGCAAAACAAGCTGCGAGTTCTCAAATCAAGGGGGTGCATTCGTGCAGTATATAATGCAATAGGATGTACTTGCACGACATGCAACACGAGGTACACCTTTTGTTTTAGTACAGTTTCATTCCTTCTTTGTCCGGCCTTCGTTCGCACGACCCTCAGGCTTCGACTTAGACTTCAAAATCCTTGTTTTCACTAAATTTTGCTCAACGAATGTTTCATATCATCAATATAATTCCTACAATATAAAACACACCAAATGAGAGAAATTCAGCTCAAAGTGCTAACAAATATAGTATAACAAGTAGAAGATAAATACGAGGCGAAAGTACAGGAAATATAATAACATCTAACCTCGTATCAACACCCCACATTTAAACTTTTGCTCATCCCCGAGCACTTATACGTTGAACTCAAGACACACCAAAATAACTCACACAATGACTTGAGTTTATATAGGCACTTAACAAGTTGTATATGCACTAATCATGCTTTATTCGCACAAAATCTATGCCAAGAATATTTAAAACAATCAAGTGCATCAAATCAACTTCTCAATTTCACATCAACTCCAAACTCACCCATAAGTCATGCAAGTACTCACTCTATTCAAGAGACTAATAAAAGAGCTTGTTTGTCGTAAATCATGAACCCTCACAATCAAATCAAAGTTTCTCACTCTAAAAAAAAATTCGCATGCAACACAAGACACACCATATGCTTGTCCTTAGTGTAGGATTCGACTAATGTCTATCTACTCGGCTAAGATCAACTAGGACTTCTTTTAGTTGTAATGTAGGCAATGAGACAGGTAGGATATATTTAAGTAATAGTGACTAAGGCTGTCTAATAGCCCGGTTTGGGCCGGGCCGAACCGGACCGGACCGGAAACCGGTCCGGACCGGCTCAAATCGGGCCAAATATAAAAAAAAATAAATCGACCCGGTTTTGATCCGGCACGTCCAAAATGGACCGGACGAACCGGACCAAAATGGACCGGAACCGGACCGGACCGGATGACTGATGGGCTTAGCGAAAACTAGCCGTTGGGCAACGGCTATTTCACTTTTGGCCGTTGCCCCAACGGCCAAAAACGGCTATTTTGGCCCCCCACCCCCCTAGGGCGCCCCCATACCCCCCTATCTATTTTTTCTATAAATACCATCATTTTTCATCAATTTATTCACAATTTCTCTAATATTCTCTCTAAATCTCTATCAATCTCTCTTATTTCTACAAAAGGCTATTTGCTAAATTGCATACTAAAAAAATATTTGGAGTAAAGTGGAAATATTGTTCGGTGCGGTTCCGGTCAAGTTTCAACTTTCACTTCCTAAGTTCTACATTCTAAGTTCACGATATCAAGTAAACTCGTTCTTACTTTTTATTATCTATTTTATTTTTGTGCAATATTATTGTTTGTAGCATATTTTAGTAATTTGTTTGAAGCATATTTTAGTAATTATAAAAAATGTCTGGAATTTGGAGATCAATTACTGGGCGTACGGGTAGCGGTCGTAGATCAAGTGCTTCTAACCGGGGGGGGGGGGGGGGATGATAGACGTAGTCGTGCTTTAGGTAAAAGACCAGTTGGTACTTCTAGCGCTCCTTCTCTTCTAGATGATTTTACTCAGGAAGATGACTCGCAATTTTTGCATGATATAAATGTTGGTGCACCACTAGATAATGATATGTTAGAGACACAATATGAAGAGTTTACCGAAGGGGCTAATTTAGATGAAACACCCACTAGTCAATTTCAAGGCGAACAACATGAAGAAACTGAATTACCACCTATGCCTCCTAGTAGAGAACGATATGCACGACCCGAAAGATCGGATGTGTGGCAATTTATGACTAAAGATATTCCGGCTCAGAAAGCTAAATGTAATATTTGTAAAAAAGTTTGGGAATTTAAAACCGGCAGCCATAATAGTGGGACGGAAAAGTTGAGAACACACTTAGAAAACCATCATAAGGAAAAATGGGAAGCAAGGGCGGGTGGCCCTCGTTCAGGGAATAGAATGGCTCCATCGCAAGGTAGTGGAATCCAACAGGAAATTAACCCAGTGACGGGGGGGCTTTTGCATTATGATAAAAAGAAAGATAGGGAACAAATGGCAAAAATGATTGCGGTAGAGTGCTTACCTTTTACATTTGCTTCTTGTCAAGGTTTTATTCGTTATATTCAAACCGTATATAATCCATCTTTTCAAGGTTTTCCAAAAACTACGGTTAGAACTGATATTATAAAATTTAAAAATGAATATAGACAATATTTACGATATATATTTTATCACTTTGATTGTAGAGTTTGTCTTACTTCTGATTTGGGTCGTGGTGTAAATGGGTATGAGTATTTAACAGTTATTTGTCATTGGATAGATCTTAACTGGGTAATGCAAAAAAGAATTTTAGCATATTCTGCTGTCGATGAACCACACACGGGAAATTTTATTAAGGGAGAAGTTTCGGATATTTGTAAGGCGTATTATCTTAGTGATAAAGTTTTAAGTATAACTCTTGATAATGCAAGTAACAATGATTATGCTATTAGTAAGTTAATACCCGCATTGCATCCCCCTTTTGAAGAATTGTTTCATGTTAGATGTGCATGTCATATATATAATTTAGTTGTAAAAGATGGACTTAAGTTATTTGATCCTACTATTATGAAGGTTAAACTCGCAATTAGTTATATTTTTAAATCTAAAAAACCGGATAGATGGAGGGACTTTCAAGTAGATTGTCTGAAAGAAGGTATAGCTCCTAGAAAAGTTCCAAAGGAAGTTTCAACTAGGTGGAACACTGTATATGACTCTTTGAATGTTGCTTACACTTTACGAGTGCCTATTACTAATTATTTTAATCGCAAAGTAGCTGACGTGTATCACCTAGAAGAAACAGATTGGCAAGATGTTGAGCGTCTTCTTCAATTTTTAGCAAAGTTTTTTTATGCTACTAAAGAATTTTCCGGTCAATATTATCCTACAATCACTACCATGTTGTATTTTATAGCTGGAATAGCAGAATTACTTAACGATTATAGAGTAGTGCCTGGTTATGAAGTTGCGGTAGAAGCAATGCTTGAAAAATTTAAAAAATATTTTTTTCCGATTCCACCACTTTATTACATTGCATCTGTATTACATCCATGTTTTAAACGTTTTAATACGGAAATGCTCATTAGAGAAATTTATGGGAATTTGAGAATTACTGCTGAAGAAACACCAAGTGTAGAAACAGTTTGTGCGTAGGTAATTGTAGATTGCCAACGGATTTATGAAAGGTATAGGAGTGCAGCTGATAATGTTGTTCCAAGTGTTCCAAGTGGAGCTGGATCAAGTTCAACGCAGGCTCCCAAAAGACCTGCAACCGGATTGGGAAGTTTTTCCAGCCTTAATCAAAGGCTTTCTAGCAGGCAGTCGAGTAGCAGCGGAGGGTTCAACGAGCTGGATGTTTATTTACTTCATGGTTGCAAGGAAATTGAGTATTTTGGAAGCGATCAACTACTGCCATTTTGGAAGGATCAACAAGCACAGTTTCCAGTTTTAGCAAAAATGGCGCGGGATATTCTAACTATTCAAGCATCATCTGTTGCTTCAGAAAGCGCGTTTAGCCAAGGAAGATTACAAATTGGAGATCATAGACATTCATTGAAGGAAGAAGCAATGGAGACGGCCGTATTATTCAGAGATTGGATTAGATCGGAGCGAAGAAATTTTGGATTTGCAGAAGATAAAGTAGCCGATTCAGAAGCATCATCAGAAATTTTATCGGGCGATGGAAGTTTGGACAATGAAACTGAATATGAACAAGATGACTCTTTGCCACCGGTTCCTCCAGAGGTGCCAGACGAAATTATTCAGAAAATGAGAAGTTTTTTTATTAATATGTAGTTTTTGCAATTTAATATCTATGTACTTTGCAAAAAATCAACCATTATCCATTATTCAATAAAATGCGTTACGCCTTGCTATTAAGTAAATCCTTTGTTATATTCTCAAGTATCCTTTGCTATTAAGTTACCTCTTTGCAATTCAATACTAAAATACTAAATACTAAAATACTAAATACTAAAATACTAAATACTAAAATACTAAAAACTAAAAACTAAATACTAAATACTAAAAACTAAAATACTAAAATACTAAATACTATTATACTACTAACTTAGTATTAAGTTTGAAAAAATAACAATTTATTAAGTTATACTAGATTACTAAGTTTTATAAAAAACTACTCAATTATACTTTTATAATACTAAAATACTACATTACATAATAGTTAATATTTTAATACTAGATTACTAGTATTATATAAAAGTTATTAAATAAAACTAAAATTTAAACAAAACAAATAACCAAAAAACAAAAAACAAAAAAAAAATAAAGAAACCGACAAAACCGGGCCGGACCGGACCGGAACCGGACCGGACCGGCCCACTTCAAATTTATGTCCAAATCCGCTCCATTTTGAAAAATAGCCGTTGGCAACGGCCATAAACGGCTATTTTTCCCACCCCCACACCCATAAACGCCCCTACAACCCTCCCCTACCTATTTTGCCTATAAATACTCCCATATTTCATCAAATTAATAACAATTCAATATTTTCTATTCATTTCTCTTTAAAAAAAAAAGCTATTTTATTAAATTTTCTATCAACATGGCTGCAAATGCAAATCAAGTTCAAGGTGCTACTAACGTAGGTCCGTCTGCTGCTCCAAAAAGAACTAAACGATCCGAAGTTTGGGAATTTATCACAAAAAATAATGATACCGGCAAAGCTCAATGTACTCTTTGTCAGAAAGTTTGGAATTGGGAAGATGGAACAAATACTGGAGGGACAATGATGTTTAAGACCCACTTGGAAAACCATCATGACCCTGAATGGGCAGCTCGTGCTGGTGGCAAATATCTGCAACCACGTGATGACTGATGATTGAGTTGAGTCAGTGTTGAGTCGATGAACTTGAAAATTTATGTATTTTTCTAATTTCTAGTCTATTTTCATGTTTTTATTTTCTAATTATGCATTTTCATTTTCCAACATAATGTAATGTGTGTATTGTTGAATATATTATATGTGTTTTGTGTTGTTTATTTAGATTTTAGTATTTTAAAAAATAAAAAATTTAATTTAAAACAAAAAAAATAATAATTAACGAACCGAACCGAACCGGATCAAACCGGACCGGGACCGGTACAATATCCGGCTGCCGGTTCCGGTTCCGATCCGGCATTGGTGCAATTGCACCGGTGCACCGGACCGGAACCGGGCCGGTGTCGGATTTTTTTTGCCAACAAAACACCGGACCGGACCGGACAAGCCGAACCGGGACCGGACCGGACCGGGTCAATAGACACCCTTAATAGTGACTAACCACCTCAAGCAATTTAATATACCACATCTAATTCAAGCATTTTTTCTTGCAATCAATCTTTCTTTTACCACTTCAGAGTCAACTTTTACCACCCTTCTTTTAGCAAATGTAGGAGCTAATGATAGGGACTACTCCCATTTTCTTTCTTTCAAGCACAATTTTTTCTTTCATATGTCAATTATTGCACAATACTCTAATCTTTCATATTTTCTTAATAAATCCTTCAAATAGTTTCTTCCTGAAGCACCTTTTGTCTTCCTCTAACAACAACATATTTTCACTTCATTCACTAGCCTTAGGCTCATAACACCACAACTACAATCCACAGATATTTAGCACAAGAAATAGGAATTTCATTGGCTATCAAAGAAAAGGCTATAGGTTCAGATAAATTTAACTCTGAAGCTTCAAACAAATCGGTTATAAAAGGAATGTATATATCATAACCGAGTAAGTATATTATTTTGATTTGCACACACACCAATCAAGTTCTAGACATCAAAGTTCATGTACGTCAGATGAATCCTAAACTCTCCCTACCAATTAAGAGGTTTTGGATTCACATCTCGTGTCATTCATGCTTGACTCATGAGAGGAAATAACATCTACGTGTCACGAGGCAGTACAATTGTTGCCCCCAACGCACACGTAAGTATACGCGGTCGACAAGTAATAAAATGATAAGTAGAGTATCGTTCCCACTAGTACTATTAAGACTGGCGCTTAACAAACAATTTCTAACTACTATCCAGGGATCTTTTTCCAATAGTGAGAGTTTTTATTAACTAAAGAGCAATAATTAAAATGGTGGAAATTCAGTCAAATAATGGAGCAAACATTGGTTGTAAACAATATTAAGGAGATGGTCCAGGGTCAGAGCTACGACCAATCCAGTTGAGTTTTCCAATTGATTCCATTTTTCAAATCCTGGATTACTAACTAACAGATTAAATGTACCCGTGAAAACCTTTTGATTCTTCACGGTCTATGCAGGCTGCTCCAATCCCTATATGTCTATAGGTTGAATCATGTGCACGCATTAACGAATTCTGTAATTAGTTAAGCTAGGCGAGCAAGTATATGTCTATCCTACTCACAAATTGGTTCCACGATGCCCGGGTTCACAATCTATCCCTACTCTTTCTTATTGCGTTCATAAATTTCCTCTTTCGAGTTCAATCTAAGAACCATAGATAGTGCCTAATTATCGAGCTCTACTAATTAGACAAGTGAAATCAAGAAAGAATAAGTAACCCGTTATGGAATTCAATATATGGAATTCAATCCTCAAACATCAACTTTCATGAAACACTCTAACCCTAGAACGAGAGATTTAGCCACGCATACTCATAATCACAAGACAATTATTTAATGAAATAATGATGAAATGATTAATAGATGAAAGAATAGGAGTAAAACCCTTGTTCAATGAAGTATGGTGCTCTCAAGTTGCCCCTAAGTCTGAACCCCCTTCAAAAACTAAGTAAAAGGGTATTTATAATGTTTACAAAAGCCTAGAAATAAGTTACGCCTAAGCCTAGACAAAATAGGACTTAAAAACCCGCTCCATGGCGCTATAGCTGGCGCCCCGCGCCTCGGAACGCGCTCAACTAGGCAGAACCCGTCGAATCTCGCATGCAATAGCCCCGCTCCGCGCTCCAAAATGCGCCAGAATGCTGGGCGTTTTTCTTCTTTTCTTCGCCTGCAGCTCGTGTCGCTTCGTGCCTCCTTGTGCTCGATCCAATCCTCAATTAAATTCCAGTCTTTTCTTGCTTGATCATGCTCTTTAAAGCTCCAATTGCACTTCATAACAATCTACACACATACGACATAAAATTAGTGCAAAATCACATTCATTAACTAGAAAACGGGCGAATATAGTACTCAAACGTGAGGAAATATTAAAGAATTATAGGCATAAAATGCCAAACATCAACAATGAAGAGATAATTAATAAACTTAATAAAAGTTTGATCTCTATAACAGTTCTCTTAAAAAGATAATTAGATAGTCAAACAGTTACTTTATTACACTCTTCTAAAGCATAACAATAACCAACCGTCATACCCTCTTCCCACAAGTTCCTCGTTAAAACCTCGAATTAAAAGAAAAAATAAACTTAGAAGAGTACGCGCAGAAAAGAAGTTGCTTCTTCGAGAATATAACATAGGAATATACCAGTAATACATTTTAGTTTTCAGGATGATAGTACTATTCATGTATTGCTTTCTCAAAAATTGTACTCTTGTAAGGTGGTTGACACACTCATGATCAGGGGTGGACCTTGGTACGCCCAAAGGGGTCAATCCCTCATCAGAAAATTATATTGTGTAAATAAAATAATACTGATTTTTTGTTGTTGTGCATATATACAATGCAACACCCTTGACATAAGGGTCAACACCTCTCATTGGTTTCACTCAAAAACCTCCCAATATTTAACCACAACTCCACATAATATCAAATTATCAATTAAAGTGCTTAAGGAGTAAAGGGTCAAAAGAAAGCAAATAGGAACAAGTGGGTAGGCTTGCGGTGTGGGTGCCAACAAAAGGTCAAAGAGATCATAAGGTAAAATGCTTATCCAAGAAGGCCTGTATCATCTCCCGACTGGAGCAAACCTAGGATTTCCCTTTGCACACACACGGGGCAAGTTCTAGACACCAATATGAAAACATGGAACACAATAGAATATGCCTCACAACACACATTGCACACAGTCCACACAAAATGGCTCCATCACAATTCTCAATCAAGCAAATAGAGTGCAACTTGTGGGAATTTAAGCACTAATACATAAAGGTTCACAACAAAGTCAAGTGAGTGGACTCAAGCATCTCAAGGGGGTCGTTCCATTTTTTCTAGGCATGCATCTTAATTTAAAACCAAAAGACACCACAAATAGCACATGCAACAAGTTCAAGTCCACCGGTATCAAACAAATTAACGGCACCTAGCATTCTACCTATTCCTTTCGTCTAGGGCCACCTATAACTAACTACTCTAATTCTAATAAAAATAAAAACTATCTGGTTCAAAGGCCTCCCCGTGGAAAAGAACCGAGGTCATAAGAAAAACCATGGGGTGGATGACATGTACCACTAAAAGATTAAAAAGAAAATATTTTTGAAATTTTTTTCATTTTTTCATATATTAAAGCAAGAAACAAATAAAAGTAACGTCAAGTGACAAAAGAAAATTCCTAACGGTACATGTATTCCTAACCTCAAAAATAAAGGGGAGTTCCCCAACCCCACACTTAAAACAAGCAGTGTCCTCAGTGCTAAAAATAAAAAGTGCAAAGGTAAAGAAACTTCCGTGAGGGCCAGTCGGCCTACAATGGACGGTGCGCTGGAGTGCGGTCCTAATCCTCCTCCTCCACATCTGTGGCACATCCCTCTGCATCTGTTTCCACACCTTCACTGTCCGGATCACGGTCTACGATGTCCGAATCAGTGTTTTCATCCTCCTTCGGGGGTAGCACCACCGACTGAGTCATACCCAACAGGCGTCTCGAAGACTCCAATAAAGGAACTGTGCAATCAAGCATCGCCATATCCATGCCAGCCTGCCGGGCCATATGCTCCATCATCAAGTTCTGACATGCAGAGAAGTTGGCGTCTGTGTCCCGCCACTCGTCTGTTGTCAATCGCACCGGTGCAGTGGTGGTCACACTCTTCACTGCTGCGATATCAAACGCCTTCTCAATGTCGGGGACAATACGATCCCCGACCTCATAACCTGGGACACCCTCCTTCTCGACATACCGGGTAAGGATGTTCCCAAAGTACAATCGGCTACATGTCTTCGAGTTCCTTTGCTCTCTCATCACTTTCAGCATGTAGTAGCCAATGTCACCGGCCTCCCGGTCATGAAAAAGTAAATCATTCACGCCCGAGTCTTGGTGACCTCATAATAATGAGACGCAGGCAGGATGCATGCATTGATCAACCTCATCCACACTCGAGCTGTCTTCAAAAATTGCAAAAAAAACATGTGTTTGCGTCTACCTGTCTCAGATCGCTCCCACCTATGAGTGGAGCTCTCATCACACAATGTCTCTCGCATGGCCTTGTAGTCAGGCCTCTTTATAAACTCTCGCATCTCGTCATAATCGGGGTCCTCTACCCCCAAGAAAGTGTTCAATGCAGTGTGGTCCAGTTTTACCTTCTCACCCCGAATAGAGTCCATGTCATCATCTTTCCATGCTTCATCTGGGTACCAATTGGCATAGAGTTCCTGCACTAGGTCGAGGTTAGCATGGACCGGACCCTCAAAGACCGAGTCCCAATGCAATGCGTGAATGGTATCTCCTACACCCCGACACTTTTGCAACAACTTCCTCTCATCAATGGCTTGCTCGGGAATATATCCCGCAAGCCTCACATTACTGTACCAAGTTTGGCTTTCGCCTTTCTTCACAAAGGAGAGGCTGAACCTCATCCTACCACCGGGCCTTGGGATAGGCACCGCATCTTTAGGAACTCTAGCCTTGGCCTTGACCTTGGCTTTGGGCTTGGCCGGTGCCTTGCCCCTTGCTTTGCTCGATGAAGCCCCGGCTTGGAGTGACCTTTTTGGAGCCGAGGCGGAGGAAGAACTCATTTTGTGAGATGTTATAACCATGGTGCCTACATAAAACAAAAATACCAATATAAGATTTCAATTCAAGCACAAAGTTAATTGGGTGGGTCACCACCCCCAAACTTATCGCTCATTCTATGTATCAATAACTCAACTCATAACCACGAGCGACCCCACACTTAGCGAAAACAAACATTGCACAAATTGCCACGGGCGTGGACTTCATGATCAAGCTAGTGGGGGTTACAAAATAGCCAATTCTATACATATGTGAAACCCAATGTTCAACTTAAGCCTAAGGATACCATTGCTACTCAAGAATTCACAAGGTTACGCATTTTTTATAGTTGAGGCATTTTGTCAAACACTTGGTGTGCACAATTTTCAACTTGCAATTTCAATGGCTAAAGTAGTGCATCAACCCTTCCAAATTATTGGGAGATCCCTTTTACAAATACACAGGCTAAACATGAAACACAATTATGAATATAAGCAATTTAAGATCAAATTCTAATCAACATGCTTGCATACTAGTTAGAGAATTACACATGGAAAGAGATTGTTAACTTACTATGTAATGGAAAAAGAAGGGAGAGAATTACTTACTTGAAGAGTTTAGAATGAGTGGAGAATAACTTGTGATCAATTTCAAGAATTAGGAATGATGTGGGAGAGTTTTGAGTGAAAATAATGAAGAAAAAGGGACGGGGATCGGGTAAAGAGGGGAAAAGGGAATCCGGGTCGCAGGTCAAAACCCGTTTTGACCCGGATTTTTGAAACTTTTCACCTGGCGCGGTGAGTCCCGCGGCGCGCCACTAAGGCACTTGACTTTCTGCACAATCTGCTTGTCTGGGTGCAGTAAGAGGCGCGCCTAAAGCGCCCAAGATTTTGACTTCACTGATCATCCAGGCGCGTTGGGAGGCGCGGGGCGCTCCCAAACGCGCCTGAGCAATTTTTTCTCGTACCGAATTTGAGTCGAAGTGCGAACCCAAGCACGGGGCATGCCTCAAAGCATCCCAAACCCCTCAATACATCAACTACATCTCGTTTAGCATTCCCGACACCTACAGAAACGACACAACAAAACAAAAACTACGTGACACTATAAAACACAAAACAACTAAACTATTACAAGTATAAACTCGGGTTGCCTCCCGAGAAGCGCCTTATTTAACGTCGTGGCACGACGAGTAGCAATCATGGATCTCTCAAGGTAATAGAGGTACGATGATTCACCGAACCTCCCCAATAATGCTTCACCCTTTGGCCATTCACCAAGAACGTCTTCTCCGAATCAGGGGTCCTCAACTCAACCGCTCTATGTGCGGTAACACGAACTACTTCAAACGGCCTCGACCATCTAGACTTACACTTGCCCGGAAATAGCTTCAACCTCGAATTAAATAACAACACCAACTGCCCAGGCTCAAACTGACAACGCTCAATGTGCTTGTCATGCCACTTGTTTGTCCGTTCCTCGTACAATTTTGCATTTTCATAAGCATGGAAACGGAACTCTTCAAGTTCATGCAATTGAAGCATTCTCTTCTCACCCGCCAATGCCATATAAAAATTGAGCTTTTGAATCGCCCAATATGCTTTATGCTCTAGCTCAACGGGCAAGTGACATGCCTTACCATAAACAAGCCTATATGGAGAAGTCCCAATAGGCATTTTAAATGCAGTCCGGTAGGCCCAAAGAGCATCATCTAACTTCATAGTCCAATCCTTCCTCGAGGCATTCACCGTCTTCTCAAGGATTTGCTTGATCTGCCTATCTGACACTTCCACTTGTCCACTAGTTTGGGGATGATAAGCAGTTGCCACCTTGTGGCGAACCCCATACTTGGCCAACAATTTATTGAACAACCGGTTGCAAAAATGAATACCTTCATCACTGATTATAGCCCGCGGTGTCCCAAAACGAGTGAAAATATTTTTCTTCAAGAACTTTACCACCACACTCGCATCATTTGTTGGAAGTGCCACAGCCTCCACCCATTTAGACACATAATCAACTGTCACGAGAATGTATTTGTGGTCTATGGAAGGTGGTAATGATCCCATAAAGTCAATCCTCCAACAATCAAACAGCTCAATCTCCAAGATATTGTTCAAAGGCATCTCGTGACGCCTAGAAATAGTACCCGTTCTTTGGCAACGATCACACTTCTTAACAAAAGTATGAGCGTCTCTAAAAAAAAGCAGGCCAAAAGAAACCAGACTGAAGTACTTTTGCAGCTGTTCGATCTCCACCAAGATGGCCACCATAAGGGGAGGAATGGCAGCTCTATAGAATCGGCTCAACTTCTTCCCTTGGAATGCATCTCCTAGCTAATTGGCCAGGGCCTATCTTGTACAAATAAGGCTCATTCCACACATAAAATCTGCTCTCATGAAGGAGTTTGCGCCTTTGCTCAGCTGTAGCCCCAGTAGGATACACATTGCTCACAATTAAGTTCATCATATCAGCATACCGTGGCACCTCGGCTGCCTCTAGAGCAAAAATCTGCTCATCAGGAAATACTTCTTTAATCTCAGGCCCTTTATCTACATGATCTCTATTCTCCAGCCTTGACAAATGATCAACTACTTGATTTTTGGTCTCCTTGCGATCTCAAATTTCAACATCAAACTCTTGCAATAGGAGAACCCATCGAATTAGCCTAGGCTTGGAATCCTTCTTCTAAAACAAATACCGGATTGTGGCATGATCAGTGTAGACAACAACACGAGTGCCAACCAAATAAGACCTGAATTTATCAAAAGCATATGCAACGGCTAGCAACTCCTTCTCAGTGGTGGTATAATTTGATTGGACTGCATCAAGAGTCTTGTTTGCATAATAGATGGAGTGAAAGATTCTTCCAATTCTTCGGCCAAGAACAGCCCCAATAGCATTATCACTCGCATCACACATCAATTCAAATGGAAAAAACCAGTCAGGAGCAATGATGATTGGTGCAGTCACCAATCTTTTCTTCAATTCTTCAAATGCCTTGAGACAAGCATCATTAAACTCAAATTTCACATCCTTCCCCCAACAACTTGCACATGGGATTAGACAATTTCGAGAAGTCCTTTATGAAACACCTATAGAAACATGCATGTCCCAAGAAACTACGCACCCCCTTAACAGATATAGGTGGTGGTAATTTCTCAATAGCCTCAATCTTTACTTTATCTACCTTGATCCCTTGCTTTGACACCTTGTGCCCAAGTACTATGCCTTCTTAAACCATGAAGTGACATTTTTCCAAATTCAGCACCAAATTTGTTTCTTCACAACGGCTCAGCACAGCGTCTAAATTATTCAAGCAATCATCAAAGGAATCACCAACTACCGAGAAATCATCCATGAACACCTCAACATATTTTTCCACCATGTCGGTGAAAATAGTCATCATGCATCGCTGAAAAGTCCCAGGAGCATTACATAATCCAAACGGCATCCTCCTAAATGCATAGGTGCCATATAGACAAGTAAATGTAGTATTCTCTTGATCTTCAGGATCTATCACAATCTGATTGTAACCCGAATACCCATCCAAGAAATAATAATACTCGTGCCCAGCAAGTCTATCCAGCATTTGATCAATAAAGGGGAGTGGGAAGTGGTCTTTCCCGGTGGCCTTGTTCAGCTTTCTATAATCAATGCAAATTCGCCACTCTGTGACTGTTCTAGTAGGAATCAATTCATTATGCTCATTCTTCACCACTGTCATGCTCCCCTTCTTAGGAACACATTGCACTGGACTCACCCACTTGCTGTCAGAGATAGGAAAAATAATACCCGCATCGAGCCACTTGATAATTTCTTTCTTCACCACCTCCTTCATGATTGGATTTAATCCCCTCTGCTCTATAGATGGTGTTATTTTCCACGATACACCACTTTACTGTAAGGACCAGTTCCTTAAAATGTGTTCCTTTACTATACGATATGCGGAATTAAAAATGTAAGTAATTGAACACCAGATATTAGCGTGGAAAAACCCCTTGACTCGGGATCAAAAAACCATGACCTACTTCTCAAGTAGGATTTCAACTTCACTATGTAAAAAGATCCACTTGGTTACAAGACTCCCTCTTACTAACCTAGGACTAATTCTAATCCTTTAGTGATATTTCTCACGATCAGTGAAGTTGTGTCAAGTCCACGACTTGAACCAGAAAGTTTACAACTCGATTTTTGCTTACTACAGTTGAACTAAGACTTGAACGTTTACAAGATTCAATCTAAGGAACAGGTTCTAACTTAGTTCTACTGTAGCTAACTGATTACACAAATAAGCTAATAACTCTTTTCAGATTTTGCTCGATGCTCTCTGTATTTGTGCATCCTTCTATGGCTGATATGCTCCACGTTTTATCGCTCCAGCAACCAAGAAGTCTTGAGAAATTAGAACTCCAAAGCTCCCATGAGTTTGAGTTCTAATTGGATTCTTCTTTCTAGAATCTGAATCTTCTATCCTTTATCCCTTAGTTATGCAATCTTTTTGTATCCGTTTAGACCTGCATAATTATCAAGATATACGTCAGTTTTAGGATAAATAATAATATCTCAATTAAACGATTTTGCATGAATTATCTATTCAGCTATAGTGATTCAAAGGAACATGTCATTTGAATCCGTTCCTCAGTCATCAGTCAAAACTCCAAGCTTATCCAAGCTAACAATTTCTCCCTTTTTTATGATGACAAATTCATAAGCATAGCTGCATATCCTTAATGTCCTGAAGTACAACTTAAGCTCAACAAAAACAATCAGTAGAGACATTCATTAAGGAACAGATTTAAATTAGGTATAACTTCACGCAAAATCAGACTTACTCTTCCCCCTTTTGGCATCATTGAAAAGGTTACATAAAAAATATAACTCGAGGTTAGAATTAAACAGCACATGGCCATTGAGGCAACTCAAAATGCAAACATAAATCAGATTAAAGCAACTGCAAAACAATGATATTAGCCATCAAAGACAAATCATTTAATCAAAAGATGAAACCAGGGGATACAAGCAAGTACTACCGAATTATTCAAAGACTAAAGAAGGAAAAGACTAAGGCACTAAACTAGGCTAAATCCCACTAGGCAAAAAATGGCTAAAGGCTAAGGTGGTCAGGATGTGGAAGGACCAGGTCCCTGAGACTTGTTAAGCAACTCAAACATCTTCTTGAGCATTCCCTCATGGGTCTCCTTTGCCTTTGTGGCCTCTGCCTTCCAGTAATTCTTCTCCTCTTCCAACCTTGCTATTTCAACAGCCTGAATAGCAACCTGTTGCCTAAGTGCCCTCACTTTGTTGTTCAATAGCTGCCTCCCAACACCAGCCTGTGGAGGATCAGCCTGAACAGGCAAATCACAACTAATCAATGTGGCACAACCAAATTTTTCCTTCTTAGTAGCCTTCACTACCCCTTCCAAGGGAATCTTCAATTTTGCAAACACATCAGTTAAGATGAAGTCAAACGACAAGGAATGCTTTCTCTTCCCAGCTATCACCCTTTTTATCAGGTGGATCATAAAACTGGGCCAGTTGATCTGCTTTTCAGTGTCCAACAGTTCCATAAGGACCAGGTCCATGAAACTGGCAATTCCTCTTTTCTCCTGCCTTGGCATCACAATCTTGTTCCCAAACTCGAATAACACTTGGTGTTGTGGGTGCATCTCACTCTTCTGAACAGCCCTGGGTTTCTCTTCCCCTTCATTCTCAACAAACTTCCTAGTGATCTCCAAATCAGTTGGCAAGTTTGTCAAGTCAGGCCATACCTTTTTGACATAGCTGTCATACCCAGTAAAAGGAACACCCAACAGCTCACCAAGTTCCCTGGTATCAAACATAATCACATTATCATTAACAGAGGTAGTAATCCTGTCATCTTTGATGGAGCAGTTCTTGTAGAACTCTTGCACCATCCCCTTTGCACACTTGCCAGAAATATGAAGGACCATGTCCCTCCAGCCCTGAGCATGCAGTTTTTGCAGCAACCATAACATTCCTTCTTCTTGCACATCAGACAATACTCTACCCTTCAACACCTTCCTGGTAAGCATGTCATCATGAACACAGTGTACAGTCTCATCTCCCTCAGCTTCACTGTCACTTTCATCTCCAGCAAAAGACTCATCACTGTCACTAGCAGAACTTTCAGGCACAACAACTCTTTTAGAGGACCTGGTCCTCTTAGCAGATTTCTCTGCAGCCTTAGCAGAACTTCTTGTTACCCGTCTTTGAACAACTTTTCTTTTGTTAGATTCAGGAGAAACCTCCTCAGCATCTCTGCCATCTCATCATCTTCACCAACATCATCCAGTTCAATCTCCTCCACTTCTTCCTCTTCAACAGGGTCAACAACCTGTTTCCCTTTCCCTTTTCTGCTTCTTTCTAAAGCAGCAGCTAAATGTTCATCAGCAGCTTTAGCAGCACTTCTTGTTCTCCTAACCCCAGAAACAGGGGTTGAGACAGAGGAAACATGTCCTTTTGCCTTGGAGGAACTTTCAACTTTCTTCTTAATTCCGGGCTTATAACTATCACCTATTTTCTTCAACTTAGCAGCAATTTCAGCAGTCACATGGTCATCAATGGGTCCCTTTCTAGCTAATTTTCTTTTCAGACTCCTAATGTTTATCAAATCCACCAAAGGCCTATCACTATCACTTATAGCTTCATCAACATCTATAACATCCTCCATGGGTGCTCTAAAAGCAGCCTCTGGAGACCCCGATGACCCATGCATGGGTGCTTCCAACCTCTTAACTGTTTCTTCTTCCCCTTCAAGAACCTGTTCAGACCCCTCTCCCTTTTCTTCCTCATCTATCACAACATTCAAAGGATAGGTAAAATTTACCTGATACTGATACAGAACCATAGCTCGTGACAAATCCTCAACTTGCTCAGCAATTTATTCAGCCATGGGAACTGGTCCTTCCCCCTGAATTTCATGTTCTGGTATTTCTGGGATTATTTCAGGAATTTCAGGGTTTAGGTCAGTGGTATCCATGGGTGAAAAAGGGTTGAGATTTTGTGGTTGATCAGAGGCGGGTGCAATTGAAGAATTTTCAGGAGAAAGAGACATCTTAGCAATTCGAATTAAGAGATAATTGATTATTCTTTCTGAAATTTTGAGAATTCAGTTTGAGAGCAAAGTAAAAGAATAATGGGGGTGACGGAGTAGGAATTAGGTAGTAGAAATAGAGTAGGAATCGATAACACTTACCTCATCACAACATGCAACCGTTATGAACTCTTGGGAGTCTCCCAGAGAAATAGAGCCGTTGGGCTGCCAGGTTACCTTTTCAGAGTGGGAACTGTTCCTCTGATGGGACTCTAATGCAATTTGGATATGGTTAGGAAACTTAGTGGGATTTATCCTAATCACAAGTTACCTATAGCCTTTGCACTTCTAAATTAACTGAATAATAACGAGTACATACCTGATTTTAACACGAAAATTCAGTGTCATTCCAATTTGCAACATTTTTTATCATCTGAAATTATAAGAGCATAAGGGTAACATCATTCAATTTTAGCAACTCTAAATAAGAAATATGGCATAAGAGTATACATTTAAGTATTAAGCTGGACTGAATCATTCATAAAGACTTGAATAAAATTCATTTTGAGGGCAACTTTCTAGCCAATTATGAAGTAAAGCATTGATGATTTTATGTGAATTTAATCATCCCTAATTCCAACCTATTTCTTTCAAAATCATATCTACCTAGAGCTTTTGTAAAAATGTCAGCAATTTGCTTTTCAGTGGGACAAAATGTTATGGTGATCAAACCTTTTTCATAGTTGTCTCTTAGGAAATGATGTCTTATATCAATGTGTTTAGTCCTTTTGTGATGCACTGGATTTTTTGTCATATTAATAGCACTAGTGTTATCATAATAGATAGGAACAGTTCCTACATCAACACCAAAATCCTGTAATTGTTGTTTGATCCATAACAACTGTGAACAACATGAAGCAGCTGCCACATATTCAGCCTCAGCAGTGGAAAGTGCCACTGAATTCTGTTTCTTGGTTCCCCAAGAAACCAAATACTCACCAAGAAAATGTGCCATACCTGAGGTACTTTTTCTATCAATAATGAAACATGCGTAGTCAGCGTCAGTATATCCAACAAGATTAAAACTACCACCTTTTGGATACCAAAGTCCCAAGGGACCTGTTCCTTTCAGATACCTCAATATTCTTTTAACAGATTTCAAATGAGATTCCTTAGGATCTGATTGAAACCTAGCACACAAACCAACACTGAACACAATATCAGGTCTATTAGCAGTTAGATAAAGTAAAGAACCTATCATACCCCTATACAATATTTGATCAACTGATATTCCATGTTCATCAAGATCCAATTTTGTGGCAGTGGCAATAAGTGTGTCAATTTTCTTAGCATTATCCATATCAAATTTTTTAAGTAATTCCTTAACATACTTTTGTTGATGGATCATAGTTCCATTTTAGGTTTGCTTAATTTGTAAACCCAAAAAGAAATTGAGTTCACCCATCATGCTCATCTCAAACTCACTCCCCATCAAGTTTGCAAATTCCTTAAATTTTCACAAGTAGTATCAAAGATTATGTCATCTACATAAATTTGAAAAATTAAGAGATGCTTACCTTTTTCTTTTAAAAATAATGTGCTATCAATTTTACCTCTCTTGTATCCATGCTGGAGTAGAAATTTTGATAGTCTTTCATACCATGCTCTTGGTGCCTGCTTAAGTCCATACAATGCCTTGTCCAACTTGTACACATGTTCAGGGAACTGTTCACTTTCAAAACCTGGAGGTTGCTTGACATACACTTCTTCTTTCAAGTAACCATTCAGAAATGCACTCTTAACATCCATTTGATGTATAGTAAATTCAATGTATGTAGCAAAGGCTATAAGAAGTCTTATTGCTTCCAATCTTGCAACTGGAGCAAAAGTCTCATCATAGTCGATGTCCTCCTCCTGACTATATCCCTGAACAACTAGCATGGCCTTATTTCTTGTTACCATACCATCCTCATTGAGTTTGTTTCTAAAAACCCATTTTGTTCCAATTATGGACCTGTTCCTTGGCTTGGGTTCCAGATGCCAAACTTGACTCATTTGGAATTGATTCAATTCCTCCTACATAGCATTAATCCAATCTGCATCCTTCAGTGCTTCTTTCACATTTTTGGGTTCAACAAGAGATAGGAAAGCACTAAAGGCACACAGATTGTGATTTTTGACTGCTGATCTAGTTTGAACCCCTGCAGTCTTATCTGAGATTATTTGATCCACAGGATGTGACCCTTGATACTTGTAAGGCTTGGGTGTCAATCCACTGTCAGAAGTTCTCTGCTGAGGAACAGTTCCTGATAGAGTAGCATTACCAGTTTGTGACGTGGAACCATCATTTGTTCCCCCTGTTTCAGTGCCACTTTTCTCAGTTCTGTCCTGAGGAACAGTTCCTTGCAGTTCACTTCTTATATCCAGAGTCTTTATTTGTGGATTAAGTTCAAAATCTTTCAGCGTTCCAATTTCTTCATCCTCTTGTACCTGTTCTTGAGTGAGACTGTCAGTTTCATCAAATTTAACATGCATGCTTTCTTCAATTTTTAATGTTTTCTTGTTAACACCCTATAAGATTTACTATTTAAAGAATAACCAACAAATATTCCCTCATCACTTCTAGGATCAAATTTTCCTAAGGCATCTTTCTCATTGTTATGTATGAAACATTTGCAACCAAAAGCCCTAAGATGAGAGATATTGGGTTTTCTTCCCTTAACAATTCATATTGGGTCTTTTCTATTAATGGTCGTGTCATACATCTATTTATTATGTAGCATGTTGTATTAATAGCCTCAACCCAAAAGTTTTGTGGAAGATTTTCAGATATTAACATAGTCCTTGTCATTTCTCTAAAGTCCTATTTTTCCTTTCCACTACACCATTTTGTCGTGGAGTTCTAGGTGAAGAAAAATTATGACTAATGCCATTTTCATTACAGAAATTGAAAAACATATGATTTTCAAATTCAGTTCCATGGTCTGACCTAATGGCAACAATATGATTATCTAGAGTTCTTTGAGCTTTCTTAGCAAAAATTGAAAATGCATTAAATGCTTCTTCTTTAGATGCAAGAAATATAGTCCATGTAAATCTGGAGTAATCATCTACCGATACCATAACATACTTTTAGCCTCCACGACTCATTGTTCTCATTGGACCACATAAATCCATATGGACCAGTTCCAAAGGTTTAGTGGTACTTACCTGTTTTTTCGGTTTGAAGGAGGATTTTACCTGCTTCCCCCGGCACAAGCTTCACATACTTTTTCATCGTTAAACTTGATGTTAGGAAGACCTATCACCAAGTCCTTGGACATAAGTTTGTTCAATTGTGAAAGACTGGCATGTCCTAGTCTTTTGTGCCATATGAGGGGATCATTTTGCACCACACTTAAGCAGCTTAAGCTTCCATCAGATAGTGTCAGCAAGTCTACTTTGTAGATGTTTCCATGCATGTTTCCCTGCAAAATAATCTCTCCAGAAGTTTGGTTAGTCACAGTGCATCCAGTAGATGAGAAATTAACATTATTAACTTTGTCACACAATCGAGATATACTCAATAAGCAATGCTTCAGCCCATCTACTAGAAAGACATTGTCTATACTATGTGAATCAAACCTACCTAACTTTTTAATGCCTATGATTTCCCCTTTCTTACCATTACCGAAGGAAACACTTCCTCCTTGAAATGCTGAGAGTGAAAGAAACAGTTCCTTATGTCCTGTCATATGTCTTGAGCAACCACTGTCCATGTAGCATTTGTGGTTTATCTCCTTCACTCTAGCCTCAGCATCTTCTTTATTTTCTGAATCTCTAAGAGCCATTAGAGCCAGATCCTCATCCAGATCATCATCAGTTATTTCGTCTTCATTGTCTTGCCATCCTGCAACCATTGCTTTGGGATTTCCACTTTTCTTATGGACCTGTTCCCTAGCCTTTTTCCTTTCCTCAATGAATCTCTTCCTCCATTCTCCTTCCATAATTGGACATTTGCTGATGTAGTGCTCCGAGCTTCCACATTTGTGGCATTCTCCAGCCTGTTTCATGTTAGTAGACCTACCCTGTCCACTAATTGTCTTTTTCTTAATCAAATATTTCTGAACACTTTTAGCGATAAGGAGGTCCTTATCATCAATAATCTTATCAGCAGCAGTCAAGGCTAGGTTAGGTTCAGTTTTAACTGGTACTCCTATGTTTTTAACCTTTTTCCTTAGTTCATAAGTCTTTAAATTGCCTATAAGCTCATCTAAGGATAGAGTGGTTAAATTTTTGCTTTCTATGATAGCACAAGCTTTGATCTCCCAAGAATCTGGAAGAACCCTAGTTAGAATCTTTTCTACTCTATCTTCCACAGTTAAAACCCTTCCCAAAGAGATAAGTTCAGAAGCAATGGCATTAAATCTAGTATACATTTCAGAGATTGACTCTTCTTATTTCATTTTAAAACTTTCATATTCAGCATAAAGAAGTGTACCTCTGGACCTTTTTACCTGACTTGTTCCTTCGTGTGCAGCTTGTAGAGCATCCCAAATCTCCTTTGCAGTGGCATACCCTCTGATTCTAGTGCATTCGTCCGGACTAAGTCCACCAACAAGCTACTTCCTAGATTTTGCATTCTTTTCCCATTGCTTTATATCTTCAGCGTTGCATTCCTTCCTGGTTTTGGGAACATCGTTTCCCTCAGCGTCCTTCTTTATTGGGATCATGGGACCTTCAGTTACTATATCCCACAATTCATAGTCCTCTGCTTGAAGGTGATCACACATCCTTTCTTTCCACCATGAATAGTATTTCCCATTGAAATAAGGAGCTCTAACCATTGACTGACCCTCACTGTTCTCTCGTGATGTACTCATCTAATCCTAGGTTTTAGCCCGCTCTGATACCAATTATTATTTCCCACGATACACCACTTTACTGTTTTAAGGACCAGTTTCTTAAAATGTGTTCCTTTACTATACGATATGCGGAATTAAAACTGTAAGTAATTGAACACCAGATATTAGCGTGGAAAAACCCCTTGACTCGGGATCAAAAAACAACGACCTACTTCTCAAGTAGGATTTCAACTTCACTATGTAAAAAGACCCACTTGGTTACAAGACTCCCTCTTACTAACCTAGGACTAACTCTAATCCTTTAGTGATCTTTCTCACGATCAGTGAAGTTGTGTCAAGTCCACGACTTGAACCAGAAAGTTTACAACTCGATTTTTGCTTACTACAGTTGAACTAAGACTTGAACGTTTACAAGATTCAATCTAAGGAACAGGTTCTAACTTAGTTTTACTGTAGCTAACTGATTACACAAATAAGCTAATGACTCTTTTCAGCTTTTGCTCGATGCTCTCTGTATTTGTGCATCCTTCTATGGCTGATATGCTCCACGTTTTATAGCTCCAGCAGCCAAGAAGTCTTGAGCAATTAGAACTCCAAATCTCCCATGAGTTTGAGTCCTAATTGGATTATTCTTTCTAGAATTCGAATCTTCTATCCTTTATCCCTTAGTTATGCAATCTTTTCGTATCCTTTTAGACCTGCATAATTATCAAGATATACGTCAGTTTTAGGACAAATAATAATATCTCAATTAAATAATTTTGCATGAATTATCTATTCAGCTGTAGTGATTCACAGGAACAGGTCCTTTGAATCCGTTCCTCAGTCATCAGTCAAAACTCCAAGCTTATCCAAGCTAACAGATGGCTAATGGCCTTCATCCAAAAGAATTTTTTTCATGTAGAAAGAAGGACTAATCCCTCTAATATCAGCAATGGTCCAGCCAATAGCTTTCTTGCGTACTCGCAGCACTCGCAGCACCTTTTCAACCTGCACATCAGACAACAAAGAAGAAAGGATCACGGGCAAGGTATTACCCTCACCCAAATAAGCATAACACAAATGCGCAGGTAAAGGTTTGAGATCAAGAGTAGGAGCCTTCTCAATAGACGGTTTAGCAGGAGTTAAGGTCAACAGTCTATCAAGCTCCTCAAATTTCTTCCATCCTGGGATGAATTTACTCTGCATATTAAGAATCTCCACATATTCTTCAAAATGCGCCAGAATGCTGGGTGCTTTCCCTGGCGCGGCGCGCCGCCCAACGCGCCAGGCTATTTTCTTCTTTTCTTCACCTGCAGCTCGCGTCGCTTCGTGTCTCTTTGTGCTCGATCCAATCCTCAATTAAATTTCAGTCTTTTCTTGTTTGATCGTGCTCTTTAAAGCTCCAATTGCACTTCATAAAACCTACACACATACGACATAAAATCAGTGCAAAATCACATTCATTAACTAAAAAACGGGCGAATAAAGTACTCAAACGTGAGGAAATATTAAAGAATTATAGGCATAAAATGCCAAACATCAACAATGAAGAGATAATTAATAAACTTAATAAAAGTTTGATCTCTATAACAGTTCTCTTAAAAAGATAATTAGATAGTCAAACAGTTACTTTATTACACTCTTCTAAAGCATAACAATAACCAATCGTCATACCCTCTTCCCACAAGTTCCTCGTTAAAACCTCGAAGTAAAAGAAAAAATAAACTTAGAAGAGTACGCACAGAAAAGAAATTGCTTCTTCGAGAATATAACATAGGAATATACCAGTAATACATTTTAGTTTTCAGGATGATAGTACTATTCATGTATTGCTTTCTCAAAAATTGTACTCTTGTAAGGTGGTTAACACACTCATGATCAGGGATGGACCTTGGTACGCCCAAAGGGGTCAATCCCTCATCAGAAAATTATATTGTGTAAATAAAATAATACTGATTTTTGTTGTTGTGCATATATACGATGCAACACCCTTGACATAAGGAATTTTTTTTTTAATACAGTAGTAAACAGAGTTCAAAAATTGCTCTTGGTCTTAATTAACCCCTAAGTTCAACTCCCAGATATAAGAATCTTGCATTATTTGAATCCTCTTCAATAAATTTTTAGATCCTGTTTCAGGAGTGAATGCACATATTATTTTCAAATGAATTGCTTTGTAGTTGACAGCACATTGCAAATCCAAAGACCCAAAGACTTTCAAATGAGAAAGCTTGGAACTGACAATAGAAGAGTCGAGTTGAAAGAAAAGAAAACAAGAAAAAATTAAAACAAATATAAAGGAAAATGTGACGCCCTAAACACATCCCATATCCACAAAAATACGTGAAAAATGTTGAATATATAAGAAAATAATACGTAGACCCAACTGACCAAGGCCAAGGCCAGGCAAACAAATCACAAATAAACTGGATTGTTATCTGTAGTATATGAGTCACTATGTGCCAACCTAGTAATCTGAGTACCTAAAAGGGGTGAGATGCGAAAATTTGAATTTTTGATTTTACGTTTGAAAAATAATTTTTTTATAACTTGAAGTTGCGTTTGGACATATATTTTACTTGAAAAGAATTGAAGTTTTGTGAGAAGTTTTTCCAAATCTCCCAAAAACTAATTGAGGCTAGTTTTAAGTTCAAGATTTAAACGAAATTAAGAGACAAACAAATATTTTTGAAATAATATTTGAAATAAATCTACCAAATTCTATGTTAAGACGGGAAATGTGCATATTAGCATTGGTTAATAACCTGCATTACCAAGTTGTGGCCACAATCAGTGTTTCGCTATTAATTAGGCAACTGTCAGGTTGTGACCACAATCGTAAAGGCATTAGGCAACTGCCAGGTTGTGACCACAATCGTAAAGACCTTATTTGTTTGCACTTAATGCAGGTCTTAATCTGAATGATTAAGATAACTACCAATTAGGTGTGTTTGTTTTTTTCTATTTATAATCACTTAATTGATCTGTTTGGCTTAAGGCTGTCTAGTAGCCCAGTTTGCACCGGGCCGGACCGGACCGGCGCAAATCGGGCCAAATATTAAAAAAAAAATGGCACGTTTCTACTTTGACCTTCTCGTTACTCTTTCTTTTTCTATAAAATGTTGGGATTTTTACACTCTATACCCATAAAATTTAAAGTATTTACAAGCCATACCCATTACAAATTTTACTACCCATAAAACTAAAAATATTTACCCAACCTACCCATTTATTATTGTATACCTTTGTTATGCCTTATAGGTGTATACCTTTAAAGTATACTGCATAAATTGTGGTATACAATTCTGGAGGGACATTTATTACTTTATACCTTTGTTATGCCTTATAGGTATATACCTTTATGGTATACTGCATAAACTATGGTATACAAGTCTGGGTGGGTAGAGTTGGTAAATAATTTAGTGGGTAGGTTGGGTAATATTTGAAAGTAATGGATATTAACTGTAATTATTTTAGATTTTGTGAGTATTTTTGTAAGTGTCCCTAAAATGTTTTCACCTCTCTCTTTCTTCGTCTATTAAAATCCTAAAGGACTACCTAGCTTTTTCATCTTCAAAGTAAGATTTTGAAAACTTCAGAGGTACATTATTATTCCACTATTTACCTTCAAAGACAGGACAGGGCCAATACTCTATAATTTAGCATGAGAGTTCAACTTTTATTTATTATGGTTGGATAAATCTATCCTGACGAGGAGTCGCAAAAGGCGAAAGACATGTAATGTTTTGAGACAATTATATGCATTACATAATATTCCAAAAAATAAAGGTAGGAGAAAAGAAATTTTATGAGTGCAGTACAACAATTGTGTTTGTATATAGTTTTATTTGCATTTCAAATAGCCCAAAAAGTTTATCAAAGTAAATATCAATTAATATATCCAAATATTTAATTTTCTTAAATAACAATTTTATTTGTATACATGAGATTTTATTGAGTATTTTAATTATATAATGTTTAGTTACTATTTTATTTGAATTATATATTTATTATATTTAAATTCATAAAATTATATTGATTCAGATGAGGAAAAAAAACAATCTTAATGATTCAGTTTTCAGATCAAGTTACAATATCTTAATATTCAGACATGTATTCAGATTCAGACGTCTTAATCTTAATGAAAACAAATAGCCCCTTAACCCGTTATAATTAATATAATTGACTTTTAGATAAACCATTCTATGAAAAACATTTCCTGTACTCATTAAGTTAATCATTTAATACTATTTAAACTCATTACAAGTTTAAGCCTCCTCGTCCTCGACATTACAAGAAAATTTCCATACACTTTCATGTCAATTACATCACAAAAACTTGAAAAGACTTTAATCAAATGAAGAAACTAACACCAAATTTCTCGTTAGAAGAATCAGTACTAGTAAGTGTGGAAGCAAATTTTGAAGGTCCCACTTGGTGGTTAAGTATGAAAATACACTTCAAATATTTCCAGTCCTCATAAAAGTATTAAAGTCTATTTCAAGTCAATGCAATCCGCAGCAGCCATGAAATTCACAACATAGGTCCTAACAACCATTACCATGTAAGTTGGAAAATAAAATATAAATTGACCAACTCAATCATCAACAACTACTGTAAATAAAACATAAGAAGAATATTCAATGTTCTAACCACTAAGGTGGCTTCTTCTCTCCACTTACTACTTTCAAGAAAATTTCCTTCTTTTGTCGCACTGTCCCCTGTTACTCTATATATAGCTTAGTGTTTCATAAGTGAAAAACTCATCCACAAAAACAAATTCAACAACTTTATCTTCATATAATCACATCCCATTTAATTATTATCTTCATCTTCAATGGATTCAAAGCAAACATCAGCATTAGTGTTCACAGTGAGGAGGCAAGAGCCAGAGCTGATAGCTCCAGCAAAGCCAACTCCCCGTGAAACTAAGTTTCTTTCAGACATTGATGATCAAGAGGGTCTTAGATTTCAAATTCCTGTAATTAATTTTTATCGTAAAGATTCTTCTATGGGAGGGAAAGATCCTGTTGAGGTTATAAAAAAGGCTATAGCTGAAACACTTGTTTTTTATTATCCATTTGCTGGTCGTCTCCGTGAGGGAAATGACAGGAAGTTAATGGTGGATTGTACCGGTGAAGGGGTTATGTTTGTTGAAGCAAATGCTGATGTTACACTTGAAGAATTTGGTGATGAACTTCAGCCACCATTTCCATGTTTAGAAGAGCTTCTTTATGATGTTCCTGGCTCTGCTGGAGTTCTTCATTGCCCTTTGCTTCTTATTCAGGTTAATTATTTTTCTTTTCCAACTTAAAGTCTCCCTTCATTAGTTTTGGTTTTTGGAGTATAGTGTTTATTAGTATATTTTATTTACATAATATTGCTGTGACATGAATTAAAATATAATAATATGGTCATTAAAAGTTTATATAGTCTAACTCAACTTTTTAAAGTACGTTATGCAACATTTATTGTTATAACGAGAAATAAGTTGAGCATGTCTCCAGGTTGGTAGGACTTTTTTTTTTTTGGGTTAAAACACAATATTATATTGATAGTAGTTAAGTTGGATTATATAGAGTGTTCATACGGATTCCCAAGGAATCAATGACATAATTTGTAGAATTTACATTAAACAGTGGAATGACATTAAACGCATTCAAATCTCCTAGGTCGGTAGAACTTATGTTCCTACAAACAGGTTATTTCTGTTGATGGTGTTAAGTACTAGTGCACCAATATGTTTTAGAGCCCCAATATGTTGCTGGACCTTGTCACATGACAAGTTGTTGCTATACTCTTTTATTTTGTAGGGGGTGGGGTGGCAGGGGGTCACTTCCAACAGTTCCAAGTCCTCTTTTTTTATTTTTGATTGCATAACTACTTCATAATTCAAGTTGTCCTTTTTTTTATCACATAACAACTTCCATAATTTAAATCATTTTGGTTCGATTACTGTTTTGTTTGTAATAGAAAAATTTACCCCTAATTAAGGGTGTACTGTGTACCTAAATTGAAAAGACGCAAAGGTTAGGAAGGGAAGGAGTATATGTCAGCCCATCATTCGGTTATGTCATGTAGCTAAAATATACTCTTTTTGAAGAAAAACAAGCACAAATGTGAATGGTTTAAACTATATTTATGAGGTGATGTGTGCTCTTGACATCTTCCACTGAATGCAAGAAGCATAGCCAATCTATGAAGGACTAGTGGTTTCATCTAAAAAATTACATTGCTCCTTCATTCAGCAAAGTTTTTTTAATTTGATTAGAAATGTTAATTAATCAATATTATTAATTATATGCAGGTAACTCGTCTAAGGTGTGGTGGTTTTATCTTCGCACTAAGATTAAACCACACAATGAGTGATGCACCCGGTCTTGTCCAATTCATGACAGCTGTGGGTGAAATGGCACGCGGCGCAACTGCTCCATCTACACTTCCAGTGTGGTGCCGAGAATTGCTTAATGCTAGAAACCCACCACAAGTGACATGCACACATCATGAGTACGAGGAAGTACCAGATACCAAGGGAACACTAATCCCCTTAGATGACATGGTTCACAGATCTTTCTTTTTTGGCCCTACTGAGGTCTCAGCACTACGTCGATTTGTCCCTCCTCATTTGCACAATTGTTCCACTTTTGAGGTGTTGACAGCTGCCCTCTGGCGCTGTCGTACCATTTCTATAAAACCTGATCCAGAAGAGGAAGTTCGCGTTCTTTGCATTGTAAATGCACGTTCGAGGTTCAATCCTCAGTTGCCAAGTGGCTACTATGGGAATGCCTTTGCATTCCCAGTGGCAGTCACAACTGCAGAAAAATTATGCAAAAATCCACTTGGATATGCACTGGAGTTAGTGAAAAAGACGAAGTCTGATGTGACTGAAGAATACATGAAATCTGTGGCAGACTTAATGGTGATAAAAGGAAGACCACATTTTACAGTGGTTCGGACTTATCTTGTATCAGATGTGACTCGAGCTGGGTTTGGAGAAGTAGATTTTGGTTGGGGCAAAGCAGTTTATGGTGGACCAGCTAAAGGAGGAGTAGGCGCTATTCCTGGTGTGGCTAGTTTCTATATACCATTCAGAAATAAGAAAGGTGAGAATGGGATTGTGGTCCCTATATGTTTGCCTGGCTTTGCAATGGAAAAATTCGTCAAGGAGCTTGATAGCATGTTGAAGGGTGATGCTCAATTGGACAACAAAAAATATGCCTTTATCACACCTGCCCTATGAGATATTAATTGTCCATTAGTTTTCTATTGTTACATGGCTGATCCAAAATGTCTTTGACAGTTAAAGCCTAAAGGCCATAGAGTTTGTTTGAAATGCCAAATCCTATATTAGGTGTCTTTTGTATTGTCGAGTGTGTAATTTTACACGTTAGTTTGATCTTTTACCATATGATAGAAATTTGATCCTCTTTCAATAGTCAATTTGATTTGAAATGTTTATTACTAGCAAATAAATGAACCTATTTTTATCATCAGACACAAATCACGTAAATATTTCCTCCATATAGCTTTGTGTTACAATGGTGCATTCACGTATACACGCAAAATAAAAAATTCAAAAAAGAATTTGAAAAAAAATCCTTGTATTATCTTGTTTAATGTTTCAACTTTGTTATTTGATTTAATTTCTTCATTTTACTTTCAATGGATCCAAAGGCATTAATCTTCACAAAGAGGAGGCAAAAGCCAGAGCTTATAGTTCCAGCAAAGACAACTCCACAAAAACAACAATAACATACTCAGTAATATCCTACAAGTACGATATAGGGAAGATGAGATATACGCAGACTTACCTGCACCAAGGCAAAGAGTTTGTTACAACAACAACAACACCAAGCAGCAGCAACAACAACAACAACAACCGGTATATAACACTAAAGAATGCCCATGAATAAATAGAAAATACCAAAAGTAATAAAGACAAAGAATTATATAGAAACGGTATATATAGAAGTAATTTTACTGCTAATATGGTGGTTAACGTACGATTACTAACTAATCATCTATCTTAATCCTCAACCTCCACACCTTCCTATCTAGGGTCATGTCCTTGATAATCTGAAGGTGGGCTATGTCATGCCTAATCATCTCGCTCATATTCTTCTTCGGTCTTCCTCTACCTTTGCGTAGACTCACGACAACTAGACCCTCTTACTTTCTCACCGAAGCATGTGTGATGTAACAGCCCAAGCCCGCTAGTGATATTCTCTACTCTGGTCCTAGGCCCGCACGACTTTAAAACGCGTCACTAGGGTCTAAGGCATGCTTACTTAAATACCCAGGATCACTCATATGTTATGTCGATATGGGATACTTAATCCTTAGTTGGGGTATCACATACACCCCCACTTATGGACTCAGCATCCTCGCTGAGGTTTGTCCTACGTATCCGGGATTCACCTTGACTCAGTACAGAGGTTTGCCCCGCGTACCCGGGATTCGCCTAGACTCAGTCTTGAACTCTGTCCCATATCGACAAGGCTGAGATAGAGTGGCTGTTATACCATCTATAACAGCCCAAGCCCGTTAGTGATATTTTCTGCTCTGGGCTTAGGCCCGCACGACTTTAAGACGCATCACTAGAGTATAAGGCATGCTTACTTAAATACTCAGAGGGATACTTAATCCTTAGCTGGGGTATCACATGTGCTCATCCTCTTCACATGTTCAAACCATTGTAGCCGCGCTTCTCGTATCTTGTTAACTATTGAGGCAACTCCCACCTATACATTCAGCCAGCCACTTGATGAATTTTATTGGAAAGGCTAGTTTTCCTAGAATATGTTCCAAGTAGCACCATTCAACAAAGTCATAGGCATTTTGTAAGTCTACTTTAATCATACACCTTGGGGAGATGTTCTTCCTTGTGTAGGACTTGATAAGTTCATGGGCCAGTATTATGTTGTCAGATATCTTTCTCCCTGGGATAAAGCCAGTATGTGCCTCATAAATAAGGTGAGGCATCGCCCTCTGCAACCTATTAGCAAGTATTTTTTTATATTATCTTGTATATTACAGTACAACATGCAGTAGGCCTGAAATCTTTAACAGTGACTGGGTAAGGTGTCTTTGATAACAATGAGATGGTAGCACAGTTCACTACTTTGTACAGTTTACTCTTATGGAAAAACTCTTGTACAGCTTCACATAACTCTTCTTTAATGTGTCTCCAGGATGCCTTGAAGAAGACTATTATAGCCATCAATGCCTGGTGCCTTGTCATTGCCAATGGCACACAGGTCATTGTAAATTTCTTGTTCATTAACAGCTGCACACAGCTCAATTTTTTGGTCATGATTCATCCTTGGTCCTCTTCTCATAATGAGTTTATTCACTGCAGGAAGAGTTGTTGTTGCTGATCCCATTAAAGACTTGTAAAGATCAATGATTTCCTGCTGAATGTTGGATTTGTCTTTAAGATTATTTCCAACAAGTGATGTAAGCTCAGTGATCTATTTTCTTTGTTTCCTTTCTGTCATGATTGCTGAGAAATATTTGTTGTTTGAGTCCCCTGGACTTCTGTTGTAGTGCATTCTCCTCAATCAGTGACCATTTCTCTAATGACATTAGAGTTTCTTTTCTGCATCAGCTAGTGTATCTGTATAAACTGTCTGCATTTGCTGTTGAATTGAGTCCAAGGATGCTCTAGCTTGCTCAATTTTCTTTGAGATGCCTTTAAATTCATCCTAGTTCAGTTTCCTAAAAGCTGGCTTCATCCCTTTCAGCTTTAACCATATTGACTTTATTTTGCTACCCCTCTCCTGTTTGTTCCACACTTCTTGAAGGATCTGCAAAAATTTAGGGTGTTCTGCCTAGATGTTGAAAAATCTAAATAGCACTTTAACAGTTGCATTATCTGTCAGCATCTGAATGAGCATGGATTTGTGATCAGAGAATTCAGGTAATCCATACTCAATAATGAGATGCCCATTTTGTAGCATTCATTCATCATTACTCAATGCTTTATCTAGCCTTCTCCAGACTCTTGCATCACCTCTCTAATTATTTATCCATGTGTAGAATTCTCCTCTCCATTGGTCTTCAATTAACATGGTATTTTGACAAAATTCTGCAAAGTCTTTGATTTCAACATATGTGACTTTGTATCCATGTAGTCTGTCTTAACAAGTCATCACAGCATTGAAGTCACCCCAAATCAGCCAAAGAGCAGTGATCTGGGATACCATACAAGCTAATTGGTGCCACAGTTTCTTCCTTAGTTCTATGGTGTTAAAACCATAAATGAAGGTCATCTCACATTTCAGATTATTTTGCAAGCCTTTCACAACACAATGAATGAACTGATCATCTAAGCTCAAGACAGTTACACAGTATGATCTGGAATCTCATATCACCCATACTCTACCATTCTTAGCTGCCTCGTAGTTTATTGCCAATTCCCACCCAGGAACTATCTTATTTAGTACATTTATAGCATTTTTCTCCTTTACTCTTGTCTCTATTAACGGTGCAAACTTTATTTTATTACTTTGTAAGAAGTATTTAAGTTCTTTTTGCTTGTATCTTTTATTCTCACCCCTTACATTCCATGCTAGGCAAGACATTAAAGATTGGTGGGAATCCCACTTACTTCAGTGAGGTTTGGAGCTGTATCCTCTATCTCTCTCTCTTGCAATGCTTCAAAACCATTTCTCATTGGGAGCTAGAAGCTAGTAGCAAGTGTGTCTCCAAGTTTGGCTTTACCCCAAGCTTGTGATGCTTGCTTTGCAGATTTAGGCAATTCCCCACTTTTAGTCTCTTGCAACTTACTTGAACTGTTTTGCATTAGGACATAGTTGTACTTTATTTTCTCTGGACTCTTTAGTATTTGCACTGGCACTGTAGCTGATGCTGCTTATGTTTCAACAAATCTATATATATATTAAAAGGAGTGTTCTAGCCAATCATATTTAGCCAAGTGTCAAAATAGTAGGAAGTCATTTGGTAATTTTAAGACAATAATTAGTTGTTAGTTAATGTTAGTTAGATTAGCCAATTTTAAAATTTGAATTTCAAAAGCAGTAGATGCGGGTTGGAAGTTATATGTGAATATAGATATATATATTAGATTAATCGTGTTAACTGTACAATTTAAATTTGAAATAAAGAAGTAGGGTTTAAAACCTAAATCTAAGCCTCCCAGTAAACACATATTTCGACACACGTTCTTTTTAGAATGTGTTTATCCGAATTGATATGCCTGCAGTTTAGGCATTTTAAACTGATACCTTTACAGATTAAACTTCCGAATTTGAACCGCACACAAAACAATCAAATCTTATTCTAGCTTTAAGTATGTAGTGAATACTTTTGAATCAAAAAAGAAAAACTCCAGAAAAGTGCTATGTAACGAAAAGATACAAGTACTTCAAACATTTTCCCTAATCATATATAGGTTCAGGTGGTAATTTTCTTTGCTTTTATTTCTTTTAGTTACACTTATTTAGATTTTTTTGCCCATATTATTGGGTTTATAGATCAACTTCAGATATTGAATTGTCAAAATGTTGTTTTGGGATGCACTGTATCATAATAATTATGTAGTCTGATCATAAAAATTACAGTCACATTATGCAAGTTTTGCTCTTAATTTTTTATAAAAATTATAGATTTGATTAATATTTTTCATGTATGCATCTTTGCAGTTCATTAGCAATTGATGTGGTTTCCTTTCTTGGTTGGTTGGTGTAGTTAATTATGAATGGGAGATGAACACTCTTAGCACTAGCAACTCTGATTTTGAAAATATAAAGTAGTATAATATTCTTATGATACACGTTTCACAATTTGAAATCGAAAGTTTTTAATTATTGTCTATTTAATCCCTTCAAATCTAAAGTGGAAGTCAGTTATTCATATTACTCAATATTTTCATTATTTCATAAAGCTATTCAAATTTTTTTGCTTCTAATTCTTCTCTCTTCTTTGATTGTTGTTAGGCCTCTTTCTTTTGATTCATATATACATACATGCTTATATGGTAATAAAATTTTGACTAACATTAGTTTACATTATTACTATTTATGTGCAGCCGCTTCAAAAAAATAGGTGATGTATATCATCAAGCATGCCATGCTAATTCCCGGATTGAACACAATCAATTTCGTCTTGTATCACTGTAAGTTTCTTAATTGTTTCCTCTCTTGAAACTGTGTTTTGTGTAGAATAGAGAAAAGAGGAAGATAAAATGTGTTCTTTGGAAAAGACGATTATTATTTGTTTCTGAATATTTGAGGACATGGGTTATTTAAGTTTATAAAGCGGTGATGATTAAAATTTTTCAAATAGAAGTGATATTTTTGTTTCCAAACCTTTTTTTTTTTTTTGTATTATCAGACCAAACTTTTACTTAACATGCAATTTGAATTTTATTTGTAAAATATAATTTGTTTGAATCTAACTTGAGGATAAATATCTGCTTAAAGATAAACATAAAATTTTCTTGATAAATTGGATAGCAAAACCAAACAAACTAATGAATTCTCTTTAATTAAATATCCAGCTTTTTAGCAAACTTCTTTCCTTAGCAATGGAAAGTATAGCCAATGCTTATGGTCTGAAGCCTTTCCAGCGCATGATAGAATTACAATTCCCCTAATAGAATGATGGAATGCATATGAACATATGATATAGTTGTTTTCATCTTTGTTTTTGTTCTTTAAGATACCTAGAATCAAGGTTTGCTGGGATGTATAAAAACGGATTGCAGTATTGTCATTTCATTTATTCTTTTGGAACCTCTTATTGTACCATTTTGTTTGGTTATTTATCAACAATTATGTTTAGCATGGTGTTCGATTACCTATACTTCAACTAGGCGTACTTGATAGCATAATCAATCATTCTTCTCCAGTCGTTTTGTTTGCATCCAGGGTAATTTATTCTTGAGTTTTATGCATTTGTTTGTTACTGAAAAGTAAAAAAGGTGATATATATATATATATATATATATATATATATATATCTTCCACATGAGGTTTTTGTTTTAGGATTATACAAAAGTTGTAAATAATTCTTAATGAATTAAATACTTTAACTCATTTATTGGTGAGAAGGTTTAATATAATAAAGAATAATATATGACATTCGGATGAATTATTTATTTTTATATTAATTACAACTTCATGTTACTTTACATGTGGTGAGAAATTTTACTGTTAAGAAGCATTCTGGTGAACTAGCATGAAAGTTAGAAGGAGTAGATCACACAGGTGTGTTCATATTGCTAACCTTCTTAAGCAAATATAAATTGGTTATGTTTTGGCTTAGCGTTGAATTATGAATGAAGCCCATTTATCTCCTTGAGAAAACTTAAGTTGTTATTTTCCATTTCTCTTTCTGTTGAATTAGTTAATAAGGCTGCCAAGCAATTTGATGCATGATTGTTGCTCTTCATTTATCAAATGGTGGTGAAGATTGAAAACAATTATAGCATTTCAGGTTGAGAATAATGCAGTTGACCAAAAACTTCAAAAAAAAAAAAATAGGAACCTACAGAAAATGAAATAAAGCAGGTCCAAGAGTTGATCAACCAAAGCAACAAACAACAGCTCGAACCAAAAGAATCCATGATGAATTAAGGTAGCACATTATTTTTGTTTGATGGATCTAATTAGACCGTATGCGTTTGCCCAGGATGAACAACAAATTGCCTGCTTTTCCTTTACAAACTGATAATATAAGAAATGAGCTCAGTTTGACATATCCTCTGGCCACTACCATAGTGATAAATTCAATATGTCGTATGTATCTTACATAGACCTATGTTATATAATAGAATGTATCGTAGTCTTTATAAGATTAGTTATACATGTATGTCCATATTTCATATGATAATTGAAAGTTGATCGAGTTGTTTAATGTTACATATACTTAACGCTAGCCTACTATCATTTGAGAAGTTGATGTTGTTACTATAACATTTCTTTGTAATGTGTTTATAAATTCGTTCATAGTTGTCTAAGAGAGATGGAAAAGGGTAAAAGAAGAAGAAATTCCGTCAACAATATAGACCAATATGCAGACTAACTCGAGGACATGAACAATCAGTGCTAACACAAGTTGAAAATTTCTATTAACAGATGCATAAATGAATTAATTATCAATGCATGTTCAACTCAAGCCATTTTCAAAGAAATTATGTTTCTGCTCCTGCTTTCTCTTTGCCAAGAGGCAGGGTAGATTTTATTTTAAATACGCTTACTAAATATTGTTAAGTATTTTTTTAACATTTCATAACTTTCTATGGTTTTTTTAAAGGAAATAACTTGCCATTATTAATTTCTTTTGATATATCCGCGCATCGCACGGGTACATATACTAGTTTTTCTTATGTACAGCTTGGTTCTGCAGCTTCGTTCTCAGGCTCTTGAATCATTTCTTTAGTTCTCCACTGACGCACAGGCTTTCGTTTCCTGTGTTGGTTCAATTGTTGAGGCACTTGTGCTTCTTGTTTTGGAGGGCAAACATGCCCAATCTTAAATTCTAATATTAGAGTTTGAAGTTCTAGATTTAAGGTCTGAATTTGTCATGCCTAATTTCTAACCTTCAGAATTGAAGTTAGAAGTTGCTATGCTCAATTTCAAACCTTTTAAGTTTAAAGTTAAGGCCTGAAGGGTTGATGTTAAGACACTAAAGTTTGAAGTTCAAGCAAATGACTAAAAACTAAAAAGTTTTTAAAAACTTGTTAAAACCTAAATAGAGCACCTAAAATAGGTTGTCCGTGCACTTCTCCTGAATTTTTAACAAGGGGAACAGTTGTTTGTTGCTACTATGTACAGAGGTGGAGGTCAATGAGCGAGATTTTGAGCGGCAGTCGCGCCTAGGGCTGGCAAGATGGATAAAATTCTCAATTATCCATCCAAATTATCCGCTTAAAAATGGGTCAGATAATTGATTTATTTAAAGTGGATAAAATATGGATTGTATCCATATTATCCGCTTTATAAAATGGATAACCATGGTTAATCAATGGGTCAAGAATGAACTCGTCTCCCAAACTATTGTGGAAGACAAGTTACGGCTGAGCTCACTCTTTATGAGCTCATCTAGGTATAACATTCTTGTATGATGACATTTTGATTCACTGAAAAACAAAAAGAGAAATATTTGAATAAGGAAATATATTAAGAGTAATAATAATATTAATGAGCAAAAAGAGAAACATATATACAGTTGTAAACCTGAGGAGTATAGTTTTAGTTCAGAGAGACGCAAGGATGAAGAAATTAAAATGAAAGGAGGGTTTGATACAACTAATTAAATTTTGGGCTTCTATTTCTTTATGGAATTTTTACACTCTATACTCATAAAATTTAAAGTATTTACAAGTTATACCCATTAAAAATTATACTACCCATAAAATTAAAAATATTTACCCAACCTACTCATTTATTATTGTATACCTTTGTTATGCTTTATAGTTGTATACCTTTAAGGTATACTGCATAAATTATAGTATACAAGTCTGGAGGGTCATTTATTAGTGTATACCTTTGTTATGTCTACACCTTTATGGTATACTGCATAAACTATGGTATACAAGTTTGGATGGGTAGAGTAAGTAAATAATTTAGTGGGTAGGTAGAGTAATATTTGAAAATAGTGGGTAGTGGCTGTAATTATTTTAGATTTTGTGGGTATTTTTGTAAGTGTCCCTTTCTTTATGGAAAATTTACACCACATGACTACCCTAATAGCTATATTACAAAAAGTAACAACACTTTTACCATATTTACAATACATAACAATACTTTCTTATTTTTCATTACCCCCTTCCCAAACATGAAATCCTAATTTCTCCCTCTCTCTTCTTCTCTCCCCTCCTCCACCCACTCACCCGCCACCCACCCACCAGCGCCCCCTCCCTCTCCGCCTCTAATACTGCTACCACCGCCCCTCCCTCTTCCAACCACCATCCCCCTCCCTCTTCCCACCACACGTCCCCCTCCCTCACGCTACCGCGGCGCTGCTACTGCCGCAGTGCAGCGGCGCTGCTCCTCGCGGTGGCGCCGCTGCACTGCAGCGGTGGAAACGCCCGGATTTATGTTTTTCCGATGGTTTTACGGTGGGTTTTCACGATTTGGTCATTTTTTTCCTTTTTTCCTTTTTGTATGTGTATATATGCGTATGGTTATGTATTTATTTGTATTTAGTATGCATAATTTCAGATCTCTTTCTTTTTTTCTTTTTTTTCCTTTTTGTATGTGTATATATATGTATGTTTATGTATATATTTGTAGTTTGTATATACATATTCAGATCTGCCTTTTTTTCTTTTTGATTTTTGGTTTTGTTTGTGTATTTATTTTGTATATAAAATGTATAAGACTGTATTTGTTTGTATGTGTATATTTTGGTATATAAATATATTTAAGCTTTTTTGAATATCTATATGTTGTTATTTGTATATTCGTTGTATGTTTGTGTATTTTTTGTATTTCACGTGTATGGTATTTTTTGGTATAGTTTTGTATTTGTCTGGTTTAATGGAGGTTTGTATATGAAATGTAAAAAAACTATTGCTATATTTTGTGAAGTGGAAAAATATTGTTATTTTTTGTAAATATAGTGTTAGGGTTGTATATTTGAGTAAATCTCCCTTTCCTTATCTAGTTAGCCCGTTACTAAGCTAAAATTTGCACAAATATGACACTATAAGGGGCGGTCTTAACTTTTACTCCGGTTTAACAACAACTACCATATTTGTTGCCCATCCAGCATAAGTCCCAAGAGCATCAGCTTGTTTTACCTATTGAGCACCAATATCATTTGGACTGACTTTTCATCAATTGAGCAACATAAGTAACTTTTCCTATGCGACAAAACTTGTGACCATTTTAGTAGGTTTACTGCCCCGAACCACTTTAGAAAATCTAATGTTTTCCCACAACCTATGTCTGATAGCCAATAGATGTCATCTTTTAAAGATTGTTTAAGTAACGCTAAAAGGTCGAGATCTCCTGCTATGGAGATCATTCTTGTAAATCATCCAAAGATGAGAATTGGGCTAACTGAGGTTTGGCCCATGGTAATTCATTCAAATGACCTGAAATTTGGGGGCAAGTGCATGAAAGGCCACTTTTACCACAAGTCTTTGGGCACTGGCCATTAATATCAAAATATTTAGTTTGTAGCCACTTTCGCTTAAAAGATAGAACTTCAGTCCTGGGGCCGGATTGAAGTTCAGTCCTTAAACACAGAACTTCATTCCAGGGCCATTTTGACTGAAGTTCAGTCCTTAAAGATTGAACTTCAGTCCAGGGCCATATGGATTGAAGTTTAATCCTTAAAGATAGAACTTCAGTCCAGGGTCATGTTGACTGAAGTTCAGTCCAGTCCTTAAAGATGGAACTTCAGTCCAGGGCCATATGGACTGAAGTTCAATCCTTAAAGATGATGGACTGAAGTTCAATCCTTAAAGATGGAACTTTAGTCCAGGGGCCGTATGGACTGAACTTCAGTCAATGATCAGAACTTAAGTCAATGTTTATTTAGTAAAGATCCAAAAAGTGGCCTCTAGTGTAAGACCAAAGAAAATAGTGGCCTCAAACCAAATACCGGTGTTAAAAGTGCCCACTGGGCGAAATTTTTACTGAAATTTGACATATTTGAAAATTACAAGAAATGTACTACAAGTCGTAATAAATTGTTTTTCAAAATATTTAAAAGATATACAAAAATATTGTGGTTAAAAATAGGATTGAGGGAGTACTTTATTAAGAAAAAAGCCACGGATAATATGGATAACCGAGTTATCCATCACTCAACCCATTTTTTATCCGCATTAAATATGAGCGGACTGGATAGATATCCATTTTTTACCAGCCCATATCCAATCCGACCCGCCCGTTTGTCAGCTCTAGTCGCACCTAACTCAGAAGGTGGATAGTTGCAGTTAACATGATTTTTAATTGGCCACTCTAAAGAAAAGCTTTAATAGCTGAATGATTAGTCTCAAACTGTTTTTTCAAATTGGACACAGTTTTTAGATATAATGATATGAAAGCAACAATCACACAATGAACAAGAGAGGGTCAAATTCAAAAGCATTTTCTTTATTTTTGATGGATGGATGTTCAGTGGGCTGCTACTTCACTATGATTATTCAAAATTCTAAATATCATAATCCCCCTAAAATCCTGTCCACAGATAAAGAAGGCAGTAAATGGGCCAATAACATAGCTCCTTTGATAGAAGCACTTCCGGTGTAGGAAATAGCAACTACGTTAGAAAGGGGTAGACCATCATGATTCGAAAGAGTTCAATAGAATTCTGTTCGTCGGAAAGTTTTATAATGCATTATATGTCAAGCCGTTTAAGTTATATGTGCCTATGACAAAAAATATTATTGCACAGTAAGATTACTTATTAGGAGCGGTAATTGGTGATTTGGTAAAAGATAGCAACTTAATATGTTACTACTCACTCATAATGTGAGAGATTTTTATACTTCGGTGAATACAGTTTAACGCTAAAAGGATATGTTGAACATCCTTTACAATTGACATGGCGGAATTTAACATCTAGTGTAGCACAATGATGACTAAGAAATTACTTAAATCTCAAGTTCGATTCCATGTGTGACATTTCCTGCATATATCTAAACCCCCTTAATAGAATTTATGAAAATTAATTACTCCATATTGCTAAATATCTGATATGTTACGGGTTGATAATGTAACTACTCCCTTTGGTATCAAAACATTACTTTCTGAAAGTTATGTGGACAAGTTGTGCATCTATTTGAAGTGGTATAATAATATATTGGAAGACAGAGTGTTGTTTCCATGTAAAATAGTGCTAGTAGTTTATTAGTGGTCAAGCTAGTGATGGCCTCTTCTCGGTTGACCAAATTGGCTTTTTCTATTCAAGATTCTAGTTAAAAATTTAGGAGTCAATCAACATATTATTTACAGCGAAACTACTTTGAGAAGATGACAGCATATTTAACTTTAAATCCAAATTGATAATTAAGAAGAAACCAAAGACCCAAAGCTTTTCAAATAAAAAAGCTGACAACTTTAGACCATAAAGAAAAACAAGACATCATAGAAATAATATGTATGCATGAAGTAGCACCATAACACACAATATAAACATTTATTTTGTAAAGAACTCACTAGATTAACAGGCAACAATAATCCAAGGAGGTATATAACGTAACATCAAGACTAATTCGTTTAATATCACAAGCTGTACTTGCACGAAAAAATCTGATGAAAATTAGGGACTACTAGTAACAAAGTAAAACAACTAGCTATTCTGCAGATGCTCACAATTACTTGAAGACTCAGAATATAATGCGGAAAGATCGACTTCTAATCAATGGTTGAAACAAGATATAAAAAGAACTTTCTCGTGCATGAAGTACCAATGATTTACAATACCTTTTTATTTACTTTTTAATTATCTGTATATATTTAAATCCTATCGATCCGACTAATCTGGATTCACAGATATATCCTAAACACTCACATATCAATTAAACACTCACATATCAATTAAGACACTTTGGATTCACATCTCATGTGTGGTACATATGCTAGCTTGACTCATGAAAGGAAATCATATTTGCGCGTCATGAGGGGCACAATGAAGATAAAACTAATAAATTTAATAAAAGTTTGATCCACAATTAAACTGTTTCTTGTAGTATCTTGTAAAGCCTAATATTTACTACCCGTTATACCCTCATCCGCCAAGTTTCTTGGTAAAAACCCGAAGTAAAAGAACAAAGTAAAGGGTTTTGTACACTTATGCACAATATTACAATCCTACACCCTTTCTTTAAAAAAAAAAAGTTATTGATATTACAAAATATAACAATATTTTAATATACAAGTTGCTAGAATAATTAAACAAAACTCCTAGCCTTCATCTCCCATCCCCCCCCCCCCTCCCCCCCCCACGGTTGCATGTCCTCCCTTTTGTTGCCCGTTCCTACTGCCCCTACCGTCTGACTCTGCCGCCTACCTATAGATACAAGTAAAAACAGTGTAGATACCAGCAGAAATAGTGTAGATACAAGCAGAAATAATATAAATACAAGCAGAAACAGTGTAGAAATACTAAATACAACAAAAACAATAAAAATACTGGAAAAATAATGTAGATATAAGTAAAAACAGTGGAGAAACAACAAAATTACAAGAAAAAGTGTAGAAAAACATTGTAGAAATAGCAAAAATACTAAATAATAAGTGTAGATACAACTAGAAACAATTGTGATGAATCATAAAAAAAAATGCGCATATTAGTCATGGTTAATAACCAGCACTACCAGGTTGTGACCACAATCGTACATATATAAGGCATAATTTATGTAGCTTAACCCGTTAAAATTAATACTCCCAGGGGTGTCGATGGGTCGGTTAGTTCGGTTTTTCAACAAAATCAAAACTAAATCAACTATATCGATTTGGTCGGTTCGATTTATGCGGTTTTGATTGATATTTTCGGTTTCATTTTTAATCACATGAAATATATATTTAATTTATCTATTCTAGAGGTGTGGATTAACATTTTGATATATCAATTTATGTTTATCAAGAATTGAGCAAATTGATAAATATGTGATATATTAAAGTATTCTTATGAAAGACTTTTTTTTCTATAATACATGATAAATAATTTTTTAATTTAACAATAATATTTTATTCATATATTCTATCAAACTTAAGACTTTGATAATTAAACACAAAGATAAAACTCAAGTAATAATATGTTAGCTCCATTTAATTTTAAAGCTACCTATATTAAACTTTATCTCAAGATTGAGAAAAATATAAGAGTTTTTTAGATTTTGACTTATGAATATGAAAGAATAAAGAGATTGAAATATTTTAGCAACACTTGATCGAAAGAAAGTAATCATACATGCTTAAATGACTTTATTTAAAATACATAAATTGGATGCACTATAATAGTTTGATGAAATATTACATCCATGAGATGATAATTAATAAATATTTCTAGAGATATCTTTTTAAAGAAAACCACATATAAAATTTTAAAAATATATTAATAATAAATAACTATATTTATATGTTGGTTTGGTTCGGCTTTTATTAGTTCAATACCAAAACCAAACCAAACCAAATGTATTCGGGTTTTTTAGTCGGTTTGGTTCGTTTTTGGCAGTCCGGCTTGAACACCCCCTAAATATTCCTATGTGGCTTGCTTGATATTCCATGTTGTTGGAGTAGTGTGACCATCTCATCTAAAAGATACACGTAAATTTTTTTTTATTGTGGATGGCACCGAAAATCGATCCTATGACCTTTGCCTGCTTTGATACCATGTTGAAGTGGTGTGAACATCTCACCTCTAAAAGCTTAAACTGTTAGATGTGGTACACTTTATTAATTTAAATGTTAGTTTTTTGCTAAAAAAACAGCTCAAAGTCACTTTTTTAGTTTTTAGGAGTTTTTGGGACAAGTTTTGGTCAAAAAGTATAAACAAACACTTTTTGTCCCAAAAACTCCTAAAAAATTCCTCCAAAAACTATGTCCAAACGAGAGCTTAAACAAGTGATACACTGTATATGATAAATATTTAATGTCCTTATTAAGTTAAACATTACATAATAAAAGTCCAATTTTTTTTTCTTAAAAACTTAATTCCATAGATAGCATTGAAGAGATGGTAAGTTAAACATTACATGTTTATACTCATTACAAGCTTAAGCCTTCCTCGACACTACAGATAAATTTCCTTACGCTTTCATGTCAATTACATCACAAACACTTGAAAAACTTTAATCAACTGAAGAAACTAACACCAAATTTCCTGTTTAAAAAAATCAGTATTAGTAAGTGTGGAAGCTTAATATTTTTGAAGGGCCAACTTGGTTGTTAAGTATGAAAATACACTTCAAGTATATATTTCCAGTCCTCATAAAAGTAACAAAGTCTATTTCAAGTCAATGCAATCCGCAGCAGCCATGAAATTCACAACATAGGTCCTAACAACCATTACATGTAAGTTGGAAAATAAAATATAAATTGACCAACTCAATCAACAACAACTACTGTAAATAAAACATAAGAAGAATATTCAATGTTCTGTGGCTTCTTCTCTCCACTTACTACTTTCAAGAAAATTTCCTTCTTTTGTCACACTGTCCCCTGTTACTCTATATATAGCTTAGTGTTTCATAAGTGAAAAAATCATCCACAAAAACAAATTCAACAACTTTATCTTCATATAATCACATATCATTTAATTATTATCTTCATCTTCAATGGATTCAAAGCAAACATCAGCATTAGTGTTCACAGTGAGGAGGCAAGAGCCAGAGCTGATAGCTCCAGCAAAGCCAACTCCACGTGAAACTAAGTTTCTTTCAGACATTGATGATCAAGAGGGTCTTAGATTTCAAATTCCTGTAATTAATTTTTATCGTAAAGATTCTTCTATGGGAGGAAAAGATCCTGTTAAGGTTATAAAAAAAGCTATAGCTGAAACACTTGTGTTTTATTATCCATTTGCTGGTCGTCTCCGTGAGGGAAATGACAGGAAGTTAATGGTGGATTGTACCGGTGAAGGGGTTATGTTTGTTGAAGCAAATGCTGATGTTACACTTGAAGAATTTGGTGATGAACTTCAGCCACCATTTCCATGTTTGGAAGAGCTTCTTTATGATGTTCCTGGCTCTGCTGGAGTTCTTCATTGCCCTTTGCTTCTTATTCAGGTTAACTATTTCTCTTTCTAACTTATTAAAGTCCTTTTACTTGTTTTGGTTTTGGATTATAGTGTTTATTAGTAATTGTGTGTGTCAATGAAAGTTTATATAGTCAACTCAACTTTTTAGAGTACGTTATGCAACATTTATTGTTATAACGAGAAATAAGTTGAGCATGTCTCCAGGTTGGTAGAACTTTTGTTCCTACAAACAGCTTAATTTCTGTTGATGGGGTTAACTATTAGTGCACCAATACGTTTTAGTGCCCCAATATGTTGCTGCACCTTGTCATATGACAAGTTGTACGGAGTAATTTATTTTGTGGGGGTGGGGTTGGAGGGGGTCACTTGCAAGTCCTCTTTTTGTTTTTCCACATAACTACTCCATAATTGAAGTCTTTCTTTTTTAATTTTGGTCATATTCTCCACTATTTAAATCGTTCTGATTCGATTACTATTCCCGTTAGTATTAGAAAAATTCACCCCTAACAGTGTACCGAAACCAAAAATGATGCAAAGGCTAAGAAGGGGAAGAGTGTGTTTGAGCAATCATTCGAATACGTCATGTAGCTAAAATTTACTCTGTTTGGAGGAAAATAGCAGAAATATGAATGGTTAATTTAAACTTTCTTATCATCAAGAATGAGTTAGGAAATGCTCCTTCATTCAACAAAGTTTCTTTATTTGATTTTAAATGTAAATTAATAGTAAATGTTATTACATGCAGGTAACTCGTCTAAGATGTGGTGGTTTTATTTTCGCGCTAAGATTAAACCACACAATGAGTGATGCACCCGGTCTTGTCCAATTCATGACTGCTGTGGGTGAAATGGCACGCGGCGCAACTGCTCCATCTACACTTCCAGTGTGGTGCCGTCAATTGCTTAATGCTAGAAACCCACCACAAGTGACATGCACTCATCATGAGTACGATGAAGTACCAGATACCAAGGGAACACTAATCCCCTTAGATGACATGGTTCACACATCTTTCTTTTTTGGCCCTACTGAGGTCTCAGCACTACGTCGATTTGTCCCTCCTCATTTGCGCAATTGTTCCACTTTTGAGGTGTTGACAGCTGCCCTCTGGCGCTGTCGTACCATTTCTATTAAACCTGATCCAGAAGAGGAAGTTCGCGTTCTTTGCATTGTCAATGCACGTTCGAGGTTCAATCCTCAGTTGCCAAGTGGCTACTACGGGAATGCCTTTGCATTCCCAGTGGCAGTCACAACCGCAGAAAAATTGTGCAAAAATCCACTTGGATATGCACTGGAGTTAGTGAAAAAGACTAAGTCTGATGTGACTGAAGAATACATGAAATCTGTGGCAGACTTAATGGTGACAAAAGGAAGGCCACATTTCACAGTGGTTCGGACTTATCTTGTATCAGATGTGACTCGAGCTGGGTTTGGAGAAGTAGATTTTGGTTGGGGCAAAGCAGTTTATGGTGGACCAGCTAAAGGAGGAGTAGGGGCTATTCCTGGTGTGGCTAGTTTCTATATACCATTTAAAAATAAGAAAGGCGAAAATGGGATTGTGGTCCCTATATGTTTGCCTGGCTTTGCAATGGAAAAATTCGTCAAGGAGCTTGATAGCATGTTGAAGGGTGATGCTCAATTGGACAACAAAAACTATGCCTTTATCAATTCTGCTCTATGAGATACTACATGGCTGATCCAAAATGTCTGAGACACTTTAAGGGCATAGAGTTTGATCTAAGTGCCAAATCATATAGTACTTGGTTGTAATTTCTTTTTCCTTTGGTTTTGTTCCAAGTGTAATTTCATATGTTGTAAGATTGATCTTTTACCATATATATAATGAAATTTGATCCTCTTTCAATAGTCAATTTGATTTAGAAGAACCTAGTAATATGTCATTATGATCAGCACAAATATCACATAGATATTTCCTCTTTCATCTCAAGTAGCTTTGTGTTTCAGTAGTGAAATTCACGTTACAAACACAACATAAAAAAAGATTGAATAACTTCTACATATCCCAAAGTTTCACCTCCATAATCTGATCCAATTTCTTCACATTAATATCAAGGAATTAGTCTTACAGGGCGGAGGCAAAAGCCAGAGCTTATATCTCCAGCAAAGCCAACTCCACGTGAAATTTAATTACTTCAGACATATGATCAAGATGGTCTCCGGATTCAATTTCCTGGAATTAATTTTTACCGCAAGGACTCTTCAACAAGATCGAGGAAAGATTACTGTTAAGGTTATAGAAAAATGCAATAGCAGAAACACTTTAGTATTTTATTACCCACTTGCTGGCAGATCCCAGGAGGGAAATGTGTGAATTTTCTTAGTACTTTTCTGCAGTTATTATAAAGTGATTTTTGTGTGTGTGTGTGTGTGTGTGTGTGTGTGTGTGTGTTGCAGATGAGCAATGATTTGGGAATAGTTCAGAAAAAACAAAAGTAATATGTACATTCACAAACTTTTGCGAGAATGTGAAAGGCTAATTCCCCCCACTGAATTACTATTTAATTATTGCATTTAAAAAGATTTAAGTAACCTTAATGTAGTAATCATACATTTATAATATGCATATATTCGTCATGTTATTAGAACTGCAAGTCATGATACTGAAAACGGTAAGGGTATTCATATTTTGAAATACTAGTTTTTGGGGACGCGCAACGCGCGTGTGTCCTTAATAATGAATGTAATATATTAAAAGAATTATATAGTTTTTGTTTAAAAAAATTTGTGCTTGAGTTGCACAATTGATATCTTAAATTTCATGAAATTGTCAAAGAAACATGAGGAGGTCACTATTCTATTTTGTCTTAATAACAATCTTACGTTTCGTTCTTAGGGTAAATAAAAATAATGGTGTCATAATGATTTTTGAACGGCTAAAATAGACCTGGGATTAGAGTTGCATCAAAGTTGTAAATTATTTTAAAAAAATAAAATGATAAATATATTAAGATCCGTGTTAAATATTGCAACTATTCCGCTTGCAGTATTCCTAAATATTAATGAACTTACTCCAAAACACATGTACATATATATAAAGTAGACAAAAAGAACACGAAAAGAAGTTTCAAAATTCACAATAGCAAAATTATAGTCCAATAACATTTTGTTCGAAAGACATACTGCTTACCTCATTTGTATTTGTGCAACTTCTAAGTCGATTACGAAATGAAACAGGATAACTGCGGGTGAGATGTTGATAGTTTGATATGTATATTATGAAAGATCAAATACCATCAAAGAAAATATTGTAGCTTCTAAAAAAAAGGCAGTGGTTCTTAAGTAATGAATGACATAGAGCCTGTTTGGGTGGGCTTATAAGCAGCTTATTTTTAATGGCTTATAAGTCAAAAAGTGGCTTTTAAGCCACTTATGACTTATAAGCCCAAAAATTTTTAAGTTACCAAACATATATTAATGAGCTTATAAGCTTATAAGTCACTTTTAAGCTCACCAAAACAGACTCATAGTCAGCCATTATATCTCTCCAGAACCAAATACATCTACGAAGTGAACCTGAAGATGTGAAAAGACATCACAATCCTAATTAAAAGATGGTATTTTTATTATCTATATTAAGCATTTTTTATAATTTGTATAAAATAAAGGAGTAGAAATTTAATTGTTATTGACTTCCTTGTACAAAGGAATATTTTAAAAAAGCTTTACTATAGGGGCAAAAATGTCATTTACTTTTTGCTATAGGGATTGGCTCTTTTAGAATAGTATGATATGTTACGAATGAACAAATTAATGATTCTAAAAATTGTAAAATGTAAGGGTATTCATATTTTGGGAAATATGTTTACAAATGAAAATTTTTATGATCTTTCAATCAGTGGTGGAGTTACATGATAGCTAGTGAGTGGTCAAACACTTTTCGTCAAAAAATTATGTTGTATATATAAATCAAATATGATAATATATTTATATAATTAGAAATCTAATATCCTTGAAACCACTTATTGATGTTGTCCAATCCGGGGGTCTGTATTTTGTCCATTATTTTTTTGTGTCCAATATTGCTCAATGCATTATTGGATTCACGCCAAATGTCCTATCAAGTTTTTAATGGTTGAGATATCTTTGTGCAATATATAATTAAATGACATCATAACTTTTATAAGAAAAATAATTTTAAAAAATACTCAAAGTGACTTTAAATCCTTATGATACGAAAATATGAAACTCCTATATTTTATATCATTTACTATGTTATTTGTAAATTAATGTTTACCAAGATTCACACAATTTTATTTTTTTTAAAAAAAGAGAACAATTAGAATATGTCTAAAGTCTCGCTGAAACATTTAGTTGTTTATAAGACCTACTAGTAGCACAAAAAGCTGCTACCATCGACGTTTTATAAACGGCGGATGTCACTTTGAGGATTCTTTAATTATTTTGCTTACAAAATTTGTGATGTCATTTAATTGTATATTGCACAAAGATATCTCAACCATTAAATGTTTGATAGGACACTTGGCATGAATTCAATAATGCATTGAGCAATTGGACAAAAAAAAGTAGGAACAGACAAAATTCGGACCCCCAATCTGGTGGTGAAGGGCGTTGAAACTAAGCTTGTCGCCCTGAGTTCGATTATGGATGGCTATGCTCTTTATTGCAAAATCTTTTCTTAAAGCTACTCTTTTCAAAACGGGAGTACATAACAATAGCACGTGGGAGGGTAATGGTTTGCCTTTTTTACCACCTTTATATGGTTTAACAAAAATATTTTTTGCTGGTAATATTCAGATGGAAATATCTCTAACTACCTAAGTAATTAATAATGTGTTTTCGTCGTCTTCCTTCCAACTAAATTGCCTTGAAGTCTTGGATGGACAATACTTGTCACCGACTCCTTTCACTTGTATCTAACTAAATTACCTTAAAATTTTGGCAAATATGTAATTTGTGAAGCCTTGGCAGGTTTGTCGTCGTCTCCCTTCCAACTAAATTGCCTTGAAGTCTTGGATGGACAATACTTGTCACCGACTCCTTCCACCTGTATCTAACGAAATTACCTTAAAATTTTGACAAATATATAATTTATAAAGCCTTGGCAGGGCATCACTAACTTTGACTCCTTCCCTGGTTTTCAAATAAATTGCCTTGAATTTTGGTAAATAAGCAAAACTTGTCCTCGACTCCTTCAGACGTCTCCCGGCTAAATTGCTTAACATTTTGATAGGGCAATACTTAACAAACTGAATGTTATTTACTTAAAATCGTATAAAACAGGAACAAAACCTCAAATCAAGTCAAATTTGGGATATTGGGTGATTTTTTTTATTTTAAACAGGCAAATTAAATGGAAAAATTATGCTCCGAACTCTTTTTTAAAACTTACCTACATTTTTTTATTTTTCAAAATATAGCAATAATTTTAGAAACGCTACGAAACATAGCTTAATCAGGAAAAACCCTAACTTTTTGTTCCCCCTCTCCTCTCTCCTCTCTCTTCTCTTCTCTCTCATCTCTCTCCTCTTCCCCTTCTACACTCACTGAAGCAGCCCCTACCGGATCCCTCCTACTTCGGCATCGGCAATAACCTCCATCGTCGTTGCCTACAGTAGCCCCCTCGTCGTCGCATCAATCCCCAAATCTGATTGTTTTTGCCAGCCTGTGCAGCGCCAGCGATCGACGACATTGCCCTTCTTCGGCGCCGGCGCAACTTGTGTAAGCACTGTTGTTGCAAAGACGGAGATACAGAACCGCAACACCGCGTCTCCATCGAAGTTCTTGGCGGCGTTTTTTTCTTTTTTTGGTTCTTTTTTTAATTTTTCAGTGGTACACGGCGGATCTGCGGTGGTGGCAGTATATGTTTGATGTTTGTTGATTATAGAAATGTATAACATGTGTATTTTTTATTGTATATATATCATGAATATACACCGGACATACAATAATATACATTTGAAATGCAATAAATGTATACAATATTTTTTGGTTTATCCATTTGTATATGGTGTGTATATCCGATGTAGGAACATACATACACTGTACATACACTAACCACAAAGAATATACAAAAATGCATACTGTCCATACAATGAAAATAAATAACATATATAAAAATTAAAAAATATATATGTATGTATATATATTTTTCGGCGACCGGCGGAAGCCCGAGGGCCACCGGGTGACAGTCATGGGGGCGACTGTTGGGGGGTTGCATGCTAGTTTAGGAGGGGATCTAGGGTTCTATATGTATTTGCTATGTATAGAAAAACAATGTTGATATATACTAATGGGATAGTGTCACGCCCTAAAAATTTTATTAACTGCGCGAGGCGAGTTTATTTATTTAAAGGCTCGTGACTGGTGTTCAAAAAGGTAACAATTTATTTAGAGAACTCGGAGTCGCCACTTGACATAGTTTAAGGTGTGCCAAGTCACCAAAGGTACCTTGGAACACCTCTGACTCGTCTAATGGTCTGCGTTAGAGATTCGGGTAAGGTTCTCAGTTGACTCTCGGGAAGGTATTAGGCACCCTCGAGTCCTGTGCTGAGCACAGTTGCTTTATTGCTGCGTTTTAAATTTATCCAAATATGGTTGTTATCTTTTGCCATTGATTTGAATTTAAACTTTGATTCAGAAAAAATTTAAAAGTGTTATTCTTATCCAACCTCACAGAGGATCGGACGAATTTACACTTCAATTAATAATAAATAGATAAAATATATTACGCATTCCAACCTCGCAAAGGGCTGGTCTATTTTAAGAGAACTTCATAAAAATAATTAATTTATAATTGATTTATCTCCATTTAGTTTTCTTTTGGCCTAATAAGTAGATCACAAATTATACTTATCGTTTTGCCTAATCGTATATCTCTTTAATTTGATAACCATTTTTTCTTATTACGTTTGGTACAAAAAATATAAACGTTATTTTATTTTTCACTTATAAACGTTACTGATTCACAGATGAAATAAGTAATGAGGGTTGTTCATCAGCCGTAGGAAATAACTTCTCAAAAGAGCATTGTGACGAAGTGTTTGTAATCACCTAATTTTGGCACATAAAATACCAAAATGCATAAAATAGTAGTGTTAATTTTCTTCAGTTTTATATGTGTCGTAGCTAATGTTAGACATTTAATTAGGAGAAAAAATACTAGAAAAGTATCAAATATATATTTGTTATGTGCCTAACTGTGTCTTTACATTTTATGATAATCTGTGCACTTGTATAATTTAAGTGTTAGTCAATTAGTCTATTTGTCAATTGTGTGTGTTATATAATCTGTACTTTGGTAGTTTAAATTTGCAATTGGGGCTATTTGTGAGATCCAAAAGAGAGTTAAAAGAGCCCAATATCTTAGCCCACACACTTTGACCCGAAATCATCCTAGCCTTAGGATCAATTTGATCCAATGGCTCACATTCCCCATCCCTTTCACCCTTAAATACAATTTTCTTACCCTTTTTTTCACATTACACACCTAAGGTCCTTGACCTAACAGAACTCTTGCCAAAATCCCCTCACACCGCCGGAAATCGCTCCGCCAGCAGTTCCACCGCAGTTCCGCCGGCCGGCCACCGTCGACCACCGCCGGCCGGCCACCGGAAAAAGTACAAAATACATCACTCGACTCCTTTTGGCTCCCTGGTTCCATTTTTCAACTCGCATTCTACAAAATCCCAACCGTTTGGTGTAGATCGGGTTTTGAAAGTCGGCGCTCCGGCGACTTTTTCTCTTTCCGGTGAGTTTTCTCTTCTTCTTCTTTTCGTCTCCACCCCGTTCACCCTCACATCCCCATTTTTCCCAAACCCCGTCCCCGTTTCCCGTTTCCTTTCATCCGTTTTTTTTGTTTCCCACTACTTCTTCTTACATTCTTTTTCTTTTCTTTTAATGACGATGTTTTGGAGGGGCTGTTCGTTTGAGTCCGAGGCTGTTAAAATTTTGTTTGGGGACTGAGGGGTTGATGGCGTCGATGGGGCTGTTAGTTAGGGGTTAAAACAACGGGTATAGGACAGTTTCGGCTTGTGAAGGGGTTTGGATGGTGACTGATTTGGGAGTTTGTTTGTTGCAGCAATGGTAAGGGTGGTAATGGACTGTGATGTTTGGTTCATTGACGAGGCCGTATGGTCGAGTCGACCTAGCTGCCTGGATGCGCTTGGTTCAGTTTGCCTACGATAATGAGGCAGTGACGGGGCTGTATTTCAAGTGTTTGTTTGGCGTCGACGAAACAGAAACGGCTAAGGCAGTGATGATAGCGGACTGAGTTGCAGCAACTATGTTGTTCAATCGACAAAGCGAGGCGACTCTGTTTGGTTTATTGATGCAGCAGCTGTGGCAGTCAGCTTGTGTTGATGCTGAACTTGGAAAGATTAATCCGAGGCAGCAGCGGCAAGGATTGGTATTTGTTTTACTCTTTCTTATTTGTTAGTGATGAAGCCATGTTTTAGTGTAGTATGTGAAATGAATTTATTCCCACATTGTTTTCTAATTGAGAAACTCAGTAAACGATTGAACAGATGTTTGATTGATGATCAGTGTCCTTCTTAGTAGTCTCCTGTAAAGAACATCGTGTGGGGATCTCATAGAATGAGCACATGTTTACTTCCATCGGATCAAGACATGAAGCGATTATTTGTTTGATAATCTGTCTCACTTACAACTGTTTTACATTGTTTTGTTCGATCTTAGCTTCGCTTTGGCTATATGTCTTTGTCTACGCTTACAAGTTAAGAAGAAGGGAAGTTGATTTATCATTGAGTTTGTTCTGCCTAGGATTTATATCTGATTGTGAAGTTTGTTTGCTGGTTTTAGAGTAATTTAGTATAGCATTGTTTGTGTGCTTGCTGGGAATTAATGAAGGGTTCATTAGGACCTTTCTCTGAGTAAGCTAGACTGCTCTAGTTAGTTTGTTAGGCTGATGAGAGTCAAGTCTAGTTATTTTATGCATGAAATTGGGTTGGAGGTGATTAGTCTGTCTACTTTGGTAGACTGGACCCAAGTCCATCTTGTCTAATTTAGTTTTGGGAGTTCTTAAGTTTAAAAGTTTGAGTTTAAAGGTTTGGCTTTAAGTTAAGGAAATCTGAGAATAGAACATAGGTTTAGAAATAAATTTGGAGTCCAAGTTTGAATTCCAAGAAATATCTCCCTCATTAATGAGGAGATATCAAAAGTGAGCTAAAATGGTAAAAAGAAAATGGCATGGCAGCCTCCTCCCTGCCATATTTCCCTATTGAGTAAGGCTCCAAACAGAGAATTTATTGGCCTTAGCATGCTTGTAAAAAAGCAATTCTCCTTGGGTTTTGATCCCAGCTGTCCAGCAAGCTCTGTACCCTCCTCTCTCCTCTATAAAAGAGAGCATTGACTCTCTCATTAAGGGAGCCAATACACATTGAATGCTGGCATTTATTTTTCTCTCAACTACTTTCAAAAAATAGATCTGAAAGTAAAAGAAAATAGCAAAATACATTAGAAAAAAAAAAAGAAGAAAGAAAGATAACTGGTTGATAGCAAGGGTCTTAAGCTGGTGTGAGTTTGTTGCTGTTGGATGCTGGTTTTTTGCCTTAGGCTTTGGAGTGGGCTTTGGCTTTCCTTGGTTTAAAGTTTATCTACACTAGGTAAACTTTCATTTTATAGTTTATATTATGAGAAAATCAGCCATATTTGAAGTTATGTTATTGAATGCTAAGATTATGTTGGATGTTTATTGATTAGCTATTAGTGTATTATTTCACAAACTGAAATTTTGCGCAAATGACACCATTATATCACTTTGGTACAGATCTGAAATTTGAGCAAAATATGACTGTTTTATGCAAATTCTTTTAAGGCAGCAATACTTGCCATGTCTTTTCAGAAAATTAGGCTCAAATAAGAGATGAGTTAGTATGTGTAACCTTTTTTTTACAATGAAAATTCAAAAGGCGAAAATTAGATAAAATTGGGTTAACAATAAGTTTTTTTTTGTAAATCTGGCCAATATTGAGACAAATAGGTAAATGGGACATTGTGTGCAAATACTTGTAACGTAGGTAGGCTGCAAATCTCAATATGGCATAAAATAGGCAGTTGGGCTTTAGCCCAAAATTACAAAGTTGGTCCAATTGCAGTAGATCGTTTGTTCTATTAACAATATTCTGCTCTTGCTTAGTCACAATGATGCCATTTTCTATTGTTCAAGTTCATGAGTTACGTGAATACAAATAAAAGGTCACGTGAACATTATATTTAGGTATGTATATATGTCTATGAATTTGAGATGTGGCCATGACACGCTAAATGGATTTGATGTAACCAAAAGCCCAAAGGTGCAAACTTGACCCAAATCTAAAGCCACTTTAAATAAATTAGCAACCAATAGTAGAATATAAAAGAATAGACATCCTTAAGATATAGAACAAAGGGAACTGTATATTTTCATTATGTTAAAATTATAGTCCGCTAATGTTTAGTCTAAGTATAAGTAAACAACGTTGATACGGATTAAAGTGAAGATAAGGGCTAGGCAAGTCAAGATAAGTCATAAATAGAAAGTGCTTTAGTTATTTTAAATACATAATCAGTTAAAGTATGATTTATTTAAAATCGGAAGATCTCGAACGGGCGAAGTGCCTGCGCGACCATATCCGGCTTAAATTACAATTGTACGTATTGAACTAAGTCGTATTTAAATAAATAAAATAAAAAAAAAAGAGAAGTTGAAATTAAATGCGATACATAATAAATCAAGCTGAATCATGAGTTCGCGTTTGACCAAAAATAATACAATAATAAATTTGGAGACTCAAATCAAGGCTGATAAGGTTTCGAACGGGTGAAGTGCCTGCGCGAAAATATTCGGCCGAGTCACTAAAATAAAAAAATAAAATAAATAAATAAATAAATAGAAATAAAATAATAATAGATCAAAGTGTAGCAAAGGGAAATAAATAAAGGCAGGTACAATAAATATTTCATATAGCCGGAATGCGTCAATAAAAGCAACTGTGCTCGACACAGGACTCGAGGGTGCCTAACCTCTTCCCGAGAGTCAACCGAGATCCTTACCCGAAACTCTAACGCAGACCACTAACGAGTCATAGGTGTTCCAAGGTACCCTTTGGGTGACTTGGCACACCTTAAACTTGTCAAGTGGCGACTCCGAATTTTAAATAAACAATTCGTACCTTGAAACACCGTCACTTCCTTAAATGGAAACCCTAGCTCGGGATAGCGCCAAATAATCGTAAAAAATCCCATAAGCGCTTTCCTAAACCCGAAACGCCCTCCCCAAAAGCGGGCGCGCGGAAAAAAGGGGTGTGACAGTGTTATATAGTTTTTAAAAAAAAATTGTTAAAGTAACATCTAAATGTTTAGTTATAGCAAATTTTATCACTGTAAAACAATTTGTTGTATGTTCAAACAGTTTGTCATACCTAAATGAATTTGTTATTTCCTAAGGTTGATGGACAAGCCTTTAACTATTGAGCAAACCTCATTTTTTGCCTAAAGCTGTCCGTTTCTTTTTTCAATTTGCGTTAAAGTCCACACATTTACAAGTTGCTCAACTTAAATTTTATTTGTTTGTTCAGTGAGATCTGATTATTATCAACGTGTCCATTTTGACAAATTTAAATACTCCCAAGCTTGCCTACTTGTTTCCTTCTTTTGTCCAATTAATAACAAGTTGTCATATGAAGAGAAAATTACAGTAAAATATCACATGATTTAATATTGGGTCTACCAACGTATAAATTCCATTCATGGCCCAAATAATGGCTAAGCAATTCAAATCAACATACAGTGGCACTTGAAATCACTCTTGCTTCTAAAAGAAATGTAGCAGCAACATTCTTAAAAGAGGGAAGTATAAAAGAGCTTTAAGAAAGAAAAAAAAGCCTAGTTCAACGTGCTAAGATGGTTCGGGTATGAATCAAAGTTATAATTCTCATATCTTTTGGCCTTTATCATGCTAATTTTACACTAGAAAAAATAACAAGAATACTAGGATATTTGTGTTTACCTCTAAAGCCAAAGATACTATGCAAACAACAAGTGAGAGATAGCAAAGGAAACACCAAACGCAACAGCTTCTTTACTCCAAAATCAGCAAGTCACAGCCCCTTTTGAACTTAAACTTGACCTTTAAACACCACTCTTTTTCCCTTAAAAGACTTCAAGATTTATACCTCAAAGACCCTTAATGTAAAGGCTTTGGTTCTAAATCCTACTCTCAACCTTACTATTTTTTTTTCAAAGTGTTTTGCTCTCAATTCAATTTCAATTTTCAGCTGGTTGTTGGTGTCTAATGGGGGCATTAAATGGCCCTATTTATGCTGAAAATTGAAGCCTAAAGGTGGGGCTAAAAGGTGGAGTGTGGACTTGTATAAAAGTACAAGCCCACACCCCTATACTTGAGTGTACTAGCCCCAAATTTCAGCAAAAGTACAGCAGTTATAGCCACTGTTACAGCCCCCTAAAACAGTCCCCTAAAGCTGAAAATACAAGTTGTCCAAGTTGGACAAGTACTTGGACAAACTAACCTACTTCGAGTTCAAAACAAAATCCCCTTCAATATTGAACTAAAATCTGAAAAATGGAAATGAAACAGCCTCCTACACTAACTTGAACTCCCAGCCAATACAAGACTTACAAATCCAACCTAGATTAACAGACAACTTCCACATAAACTGCTTTTAAACAATAAGATACCCTACTTAACTAAGTTCAAACATGGCATTACTTGAGCAAAAAAGAAACAACTCAAATTGATTTATACTTAGCAGTACTCATGAAGACACACATAATATTTTCACACTTACAGACAAGCAAATCTTCAAATTCATTAAAGAGCAAATTCATGATTTCATTGTCCTTCATAGACATGGCAACAACAGAGTGATCTTCATGTAGTTCAAGTTGAATAAACCAAAAATCTAGACCTATCTTCACTTGACAAAACTAAAACGATTGCGCACAAGTTCACATGAAACTAAGAAATACGCAACTAATACAATATTTGCATTCAATGAGAACTAAACAATAGAGCTTGAACTGAAACGTTCACTTGAACTAAACAAGAATTGAGAGTTCAAGAACTTATTTAACTCTTGAAGCAGGGAAACAAAACAACAAAGATTCATCATTTTTCCTCTTATTTTTTCACATTCAATCAAAGAAAATACAACAGAGAACAAGTTGTGAAACAACTACTCCACAAGAACTAATAAACTTGTCCAGATCTAATATGAAGTTTCATGTAATTGCAAAACAATATTTGACTAACAACTTGCAAAACAATATTTGACTAACATAAAGGAGTAAAGGAAAGATTCAAAGTTCTTAGAGTTTCCTTTCTAACCCGTTTCAAACCAAAGCTGTGACATCCAAATGACTACGCCGCTGCCTCGCTTAACTGGAAAAAAAAAAAAAGCCCCTCCAACGCCTTGCTAACCTCGCTGCACCACCTCGACTCGTACAACTGCCTCGCCGAGGCCATTACTTACTGCGTCGCCACTGCCTCCGTTCATCAATTACATCATCATCATATCCTCAAATGAACCATAACAGCCCCCATAACCAAAAACAAGAACCATACTCCCTCCAATGTTAACAGAGAAACAGCCCCTCCCTCACCATCATCACCCTCGGCATCATAAAAACAGTAGCAGCATCGACACCAAACAGAAAAAGAAAAACAGAAAAAGAATAAGAAGAAGAAATAACAAGCGGGAAACAGAAACGGGAAAGGGATGGGGTATTTGGGAATGGGGTACAAGGGGTGACGGGGAAGGGTAAGGGGAAGGGAAAGAAAGTAGAGAAAAACTAAAAGAAAACTCACCGGAGTCAAAGTTTGACCGCACTTTGAAGCCCGATCTACAAAAATTGGCTTGGATTTTGAAGAAACGGAGTTGAGAAATGGAATGAGGAGACCGAAAGGAGTCCGAAAATATATTATTTGTATTTTTTCGGCCACCGGAGGTGGTGACCGGCGGCGGCCGATCGGCGGAAGTACGGTGGGGCATTGGTTTTCCAGTGGCAGCTGTGATTTTGGCATAATTTGCCCAAGCCAAGAGGCTTAAAGGAGTGCAAGTGTAAAAATGAGGTGAAATATAAGAATATATACTTACAGAGTGGAAGAATTATGGTCATTGGATTGCAAATGATCCAAGGGTGAGGATTAGTCCAAAGTTGGACGGGCCAAGAGAAATTGGGCTGATTGGGTTAAGCAATTGGGTTGTTCTTTTTTTTTTTTTCACAAATAGCTATTAAAAGTCTATTTTATTTAAGGCAAACACAAATTAGCCAGAATAAAACTCACACAAAAATTATAATATTATCAAAATTGAAACGTAAAATTATAACTAAACACAAAACAAGTAAATTTTAGCATTTTTATATTTTTTTTGAGCAAATTTTATGAATTTGGTGCCAAAATTAGGTGATTACAGCTGCCCCTCTTTGTTCGGGAACACGAAGAGTTTTCGGACAAAGAAGTAATCGACAACTAATTTTTGCTTTTCGGTTCTAGCCGGGAGCATGCTTTTCAAAATAGTGACCGTACCCTGATTCTTCGGTTCCAACCAAGAACAAGGCTACCTACATATCCCCGGACTAAGGAATCAGGTCAGTGTAGTTCCTCACGTGCGGCAGCTGGGACTACCGCATTCACACAGACACCGGACTCTTCTAGACTCACTAAAACAATACTAGACACTCTATACTATTAAGACAAACTAGAAACTCTTTTAGACACACTCGGGGCTGATACTAGACACTCTTAGGCACTGAAAAGCTGTCGTTGCTGAGTACTGGTCGCTTGCTGGTGGTCGTTGCTTTTACAAAGAAAAATGGAATTACAACATTGAAAAATATAAAAGTTACAATTCCTAAACTACTCTTCGTGCTTCCCAAGCTGCTGAGCTGGTCTGAAGCTCCCACTCTTAAATAAGCTTTTTTTGGTAACCTGTTATGGTAGCTTTGCCACATGAAGAAATTCATTTTATTGAGAATGTGGGGGTTCCAGATTCATGTAAAGTCATGATTGCAGAGTAGAGGTGGATTGATTATGTGGTAGACAGATTTAGTAGAGTATAGGCCATTTGGGTCCAAGTAGTGGCGATAATATCTTGGATATCTATCGGTATTTCAAAGAATCGAGACTGAAACTAGTTTTTTATTTTCTTTTCTTTTGTTTTACTATTTTTAGTCAAATATCAAATGGCAATAAATGACTAATATGTTTATCATTACTTGGCAAGATTAGTGGTTAAATACAATTAAAAAAGTAGTTAGGTAATATATTATTTCCTAATAATGACTCATAACCATCGCGTACTAGTAATTCATGAAGCAACAACTCAGATGGATAATTTATACTAGTAGTAATAATTATTGTTAAACACCCTATAAGTAGGCTTGGGCATCGAGCGAACGAGCCGAGCCTAATCGAGCCCGAGCCGAATCGAACTTTATATATACCGAGCCGAGTCGAGCCCGAGCCGAGCTCAACCGAGCTTTGTTAGAGTTTGATCGAGCCCGAGCCGACTTTTATTTTTGGGTCCCCATACTTAATAATACAAAAAATAATATTTTAATTTTTCTTTTGATCATAATCATATATAAGGATAAAAATACTAGTTTATCAATTGTTAGCTATTATATTAAAATATTAAATAACACATTAACTTCTAATTTTTGTTGGTAATTAAGCCTAATGAAAGGAAGTTATATTTTAAAGAAAAAGTTACACGATTAATCAAGCTAATCGTGTCGAGCCGAGCTTGATCGAGCTTTAACCAAGCCGAGCTAAGTTGAGCCAAACTTTAAATAGACCGAGCCGAGCCGAACTAAAACGTAATCAAGCCGAGCCGAGCTCCGAGCCGACTCAGCTCTGTGCCCAGACCTACCTATAAGCAATTATCGCATTAGGATCCCCTCCGGTGTTAATTTGTCCAGTAATGTCCGATAATATTACAGATTAATGCCATATGTCCCCACACAAATTTGGTGGCTAAGATATCTTTTGTGCTATACAACTAAATGGCAAGAAAGTTTGGACAATAAAAGAAAGAGATAATGATAAAAAAATCTAAATTATCACTCACTCGTTAGTTTCATACTTAAAATATGGGTGGGTTACATCGTCCCCTCCCTCCCCTCACTTAACTATCAATTTTTATATTCAAAACCACCCAGCAGTGCTAAGTGACATAGAAATTGACTTTACTCTCTTTGTAGAGTGAAAAGAGTGTGCTAAGTCGGCCAATAAAAAGTATTTATGTGGCATTTTACTTCAACTTTAAAAATTTGAGTAATCTTTTACTTATTTATTATTATTTTTGAATTTTCACTTTCTTCTTTTTTAATTAATTCTTTTCTTCTTCAAAACTCTATATTTCTTTTCCAATAACAAAAACTAGTTGAGACCCATTAACTTTAAAATAATTGTAGTACTAACAATAATTTAATCAAAATATGATAAATTTAATTGCAATTTACTACTAAATTTTATTAATAATGGTCATTTTTATTAAAAAGATATAAACCTTAACAGGTACAATATTTATTTTTCGGATATTTTAATATATAATTTTCTTAATTGAGTTTATTATGATTGAGTAAATTCAATTCTATATAATAATTAAATTTATTAATATTTATTATTTTACTGATATTTCAGGAATATAGGTTTTCAACTAAGGTAAAGATGTTTTTTGAAGAAAAATTAAAATAAAAATTAATAAATAAAAAAATAAAAAATACCAAATAAGAAATAAGAACAACTATTTTAAAAAGTAAATATTAAAATACCACATGAATGATCTACAAAGAGAGTGAAGTCATTCTTTATTCACTTAACGCTATAGGGGCTTCTAGATATGAAAAATATTAGTTCATGGGGTAAGATAACCACCTCCATAGTTTAAATAGAAAACTTAAAAATGAGCGATAATTTAAGAAGTTTTTTTACTATTACTCTCTAAAATAAAATAAAAAAGCAAAGCAAACGAACGGCCATTTATCAGTAACGTGCTGCCCTCTAAAGCTGAACAAGGCCTACACGATGTCATAGTAAAGCGTATGTCCATAATCCACATGCTGATCAGCTGAATCTCTTATTTCTCCTAATTTTTTGGGAAGGAACTTGACAATAACACATAAAACAAAAGCATCATTAATTTAATGTAAAAACTCTTTTTAAAGAGATTCATAAGAGGTTGCTTGTTTGGATGTTAATAGGATCAGCTCCAGTAATAATTGCTTCAGTAAGTAGCAATACCCTTTAACTGATGCCACGTGTCCCACTGAAAATTAACAAATTTTATGAATTCATTTCTTTCCTTTACAAATCTTTTTCTCTCCATCTGTCTACCCATCTAAAATTCTCTCCCCCAAAAAAATGAAAATACAGAAACCATTTTCTAATGAAAAGATCACTAAACATAATTTTCTTAATTCTAATTATCCAAATTTAGATTGACTTGAAATCTATCGGGTATTTATTTGAGCTCAACAGGTTCAAGCTTCATGGAAGCAAAACTGAAGGACAATTTAATTATGAGTATTGTTACAAAGAAAGAAAAAACGATTCAATTCATTTCTATGTATCTTGCATTATGCTGGGATTTTGTATCGTCTTTTTTGTTTGGGAGGAGTTAATTTTAGGAGATGGGTTCATAGCAAATTTGCAATCAGACTTCCACTTGATAAGGGATGAAAATAAGTATTTGATAAAATATCTATATCTATATCTATATCTATCTATATATCTACTAATTGAGAAACATAGTCAAGTGATGTGGCATGTCTCTATGGCCTCCATTCACTTGAAAATGTGAAGAAATCAATTGTTAAAATATTATTGATTGATGTTTCCTCTCATTCTGACCAAAATGTCTGATTATTGCTTTTAATTTAAGTTTTCAATTCATTTACTATATTTAAAAGGTCATTACTTTCTATTAAATAATAATAATTAACCTCAATAAAGCCCAATGGCCGTTTGCTTTCCCAGGGAAACCCACGTATACTACTCCTAATTAATAGTAATTAAACCCACGTATACTACTCCTAATTAATAGTAATTACTAGCACTAAAATGGCAACTGTGGGTTACACAGAGGCCACTTCATTTTGCCAAGTGATTCCAAATTTACGTTACCATCTATTTTTATTACTAAATTTAAGTTACTAATTCAATTGGGTACTATAAATACTGGAGCAAATCTTTTCAATTCCATAATTTTACCTATTGTTCTTCATCCATTATTTCTCTCATTTCATTCAAACACACAACAGACATTTTTTTTTTTTACCCTTTTTCATGTTATTGATGTTTTTCTCCCAACTATTATTTTATACACAACATTCGGTGCACACTTTTCATTGACTAGGAGTGGAGTGCGAGAATGGAGAAGAGAATACCATATGAAGTTATTATCTTTCCGGTTTTTGAAGTTTCGAGAAGAAATCGGAAAAGAGCATTGTTGTTTAATTTTGATAGATAGGAAGTTTGAAGTTTAGTCCTAATTTTTTCTTCTTACATCATAGACTTCAGCTGGCTTCACAATACACATTTTCATCAATTAATCCGGACGATCTTGGAGGTTCTAATTTATGAAGTTTTATGCAATCCATCCTACAAAGATCCCGCTAGGCATCAACGATAAATATTTATTTATTTTTTGATTTTTTTTTATAATTCTCTCTTTTTCTTTTTGGTTTTCAATTTTTATTGGAGAGAGGTGTTGCTCTTTACGAAATAAATGTGTCAAAAATGCACAACGAGAAAAGGACATTTAGTTTTACATCTCAGGAATTTTTATATCGGTATTTATTTTATTTTTTGTTATTTGTTATTTCTTAGTAATATTTTCTTATTCAAGTTTACATATATTCATTAGATGAATTTTTTATATTTAACTTGGAATTTAATAAAATTCGTACATGACAAAAAAGGGTAGAATCACCAATTGGTGATTTAGTACATTTTGATATTCTTAATAAAAATTGTGAAAGCAATGTTCCGTCATATTTCATTGTGTTGTTTCCCTTCAAATAATTAACATTGTCTTAAGTACGTTATTTTCTCAATTGAAGAAATTCAATGACGACATACATATAAAACGTATGCATTCATGACTCAACCCATTTCACTCCACCATAATAATTTAACTATTATAAACACTTGAAGGCATCGGTGATACTTATAAATTATTGGACCACTATATTCCTTCACTTGGTTCAGTGTGTGAATTTCTGCCCTTTCGATTGTTAGTTATATTTGTAATATTTAGTAAATACATACATATTGTTCCGGTTTGCTCAATTTGAAATGTAATGATAAGTTATATTTGTTTTTATGGGTAAATGAAATGGATGGATTTGTGATGGCATCTCTCTCTTTTTTTTTTTTTTTAGAGATTAGTGTTATTACATTGTTTGAAGTAAAAATAGGAGTTAATTTTATCGGTGGTCACTCAATTATTGCTTTATTAGCACAAAATCACTTTTAATTTGTTTAGCGGTGTTGAGTATCTAAATCTTTTATTCTTGACCGGGTATATTTCTTAGACGAGGAAGTTGGGACTGCTTCTTCAGGCCGCAATTTTTTGAAAGTTTGTCTTGGATGAGCTTTGAGAATCTACTAATAACATTGATATATCAGATCTAACTTAACAAAGAAAAAAAAGAACTATTTTACATGCCTAAATTTCAAGGTAATGCAAATGTCATGTTTCTTTGAGTAAGTATGTATACTTAATTTGTTACATTATTTCTTAGTTAATGTGTAACTAAACTTTGAAGTATTTTCTTTTTATTTTAACTTTTTTACTTTCCAAATATATATGATCCTTAACTTGACAAGATGTTGAAGGAGAGAGTTCTGTGGTGTGGTCCATTGGTATATTTGGCAAAGGTGATTTTTTCACGTACTATCTAATATTTTTGTTTATTTATGTTTTTTTAATTTATAAGTTTAGAAATATAACATCAAAACTAAATTTATTTATACATTTCAAATTTAATATTATAAAATTGTATTTTCAACTATTGATACTTTAAAATGATTTCAAAAATAAAGTTGTATTGAACAGACAAACTTAATAGATATAAAATGTAACTTAGATATTGTGCAAAGTTAGGAATTTTGGGTAACGGAAACATAATTTAATAAAAAAATGTAAAAAGAGGAAATAATTATTTTTGAATAGGAAGCAACGTTGTTCATTTAGATTGACTTAATTAGACTTTTCCTATTCAACATGGACGTCGCATAGATCCTTTTTGCTGAAATATTTTTATAAGATGTAGAAAAATCAAAATGATTAATTAATAAATATTAATTTTTTAATAAAAAAGTGTAACTATGATCAACTCTATTTTTAAGTGCGCGGGCAAGTATACTATCCTAATGAAAAAAAAAAGATGCCAAAATCTGTTATAAATTGAACCTTAATATCGTATTAACTACATCTCATAATATGTCAAATATCAAGTTCTCTTGCTCTTCACCGTTACTATCTTATTAACAATATAATGGTCAATAATGGTGGTTTCATTAGTTACTCTTTACTGTATTAATTGTAGTTACATTCTACATATCAGATTAGGTTCCTATAAATATTGTATTTAGTGAAGGCATGATCAGTTTGCAAATAGTCACATTTTGTGTTATTAGATACATGTCAGGGAAGGGGTTGAGTCCTTTTTTATCTCTTTCTCCCAAGTCTTACAAAAGAAGAAGACATCGCTGGGAATCAACAAGTGAGAGCCAGTGAAAACTCATTTTATTATATTTACGTTATTTCTTCAACTTTGTAGTCTAATCCAATACTAATAGCTTGAGAACATCTTTTTCCCTATCAGGATTAATCTTTTTTCAATTTTCATATTGTTTATATGACTGCTTAATTAATTCATCCTTCAATTATAGTTGCCGTTAACATTCATGTTTTGGATCAGAATTCTCGTGGACATATTCTTTACTTTCTCTAGCATGGAGATCGCTTATTTTGGATGTTCTCATTAATTTAGACATCATACTTTCTTTTTTTCCTTCCTCCTTTAATATTTCCTTGGTGTTGTCATATCCTACAATGAAAACATAGGCATGTTAGATGTTCTTTCCCTCTTCTGTTTCCAAAAATATATAAAAGTAGATTATAATTAATTATTGACAATGTGGTATCATTTAGATTCTTGGAGGTGCAATAGCTTTTCTATCCCATATGAATATTACCTGTTATCTCATATCACAAGAGCTACTATTAGTGAATTTGGCATACTACATGTAAAAAAATTTCAAGACCTTTTACTGTAATCGAAATAAATATTGACGAGAAAAATACTTAAACTAATGTTAGACGTATTTATTGTTGTATGTTTCTTGAACTATGTTATCCTGCTTTCAATTTGTCATGTTTTATGATTTTTGGGTCACACTTTACATGATTTATCAAATAACGAATGCATTAAATTGCACAAAGGATCACGAAGAATGAATTCTGCAGTAATTTAGCGAGGGAATAGAATTAAACTATATGCAAAAATTAGTGTTGATATAGAAAAACATATACATTGTGCTTAAGAAAGCAAACACCATTCAAAGTTGTAGGCAAATTTTTTTATAAATTAATGTAAAATACTAACTCACAAACATTTAGAAAGCTTAGGTGACCAGGAGGTGGAATAGTGATCTAACCAAGCTATGTGTTCTTTTGTCATTAGTTTCAGATAATAGCAAGTATTTTTAATGCTTGGAAAGTGTGAGGGTGATATCCTCATATGTAAAATGTGGTGAAATATAATTTTTGATATGTTTTATTCTCAAAAAATGATACAAATGTGGCTCAAATGCAAGATCCAATCTCCAACTTATACGAGAAACTTTACATTAGTTAGGTTCTTGAGAAAAGAAGTTGAGAGTTAGATATAAAGGAAATATAATATAAACAAGAAAAATGCTTGATTATCATAAAGTCCGACTTTTAGGAACAAAATATAAGGTAGAAAAAAATTGAGAGAACAAAAGTTGTCAAAATATAAAATTAAATCATGTTGGTGTATTCTCAATAATTTAAGTGTTGACATAAATAAACTTTGTTATTCTCAACATCCAGATTTTTATTTATGACTTTTTTTCCCTTTCACTTTGGGAAATGGTGATATTGGGTTTATGATTTTATGTGAATAATTTCCGCTATATAATTAATATACTTCATTGTGTTAAATTATTTATCATCTTATTTAATCATATAGTCAAGAAGATTTTGCACTTTAATGCAAACCTTTTTATCGGTTGACAGTATTTTTGAGAAAGCGTGCAGTGTAAGCCATAAAAGTAAAGAAACTTTAATCTCATATACGTAAAATGAGAAAAAGCTTACTTAAAATATATCTAAAATAGTAATCAACCTTGAGAATACAATTATATATATCAATGAATAATTGATAGTGCTACGGCTGGAGTAAATATTAAAAATAGATCAATCTAACTAAGAGTAAACATTCATTATGTTATTGTAAAAGTTATATCAATGATTATTTCACAATATATTTTTTAATTTTTTTAATGACCGCGCTCGCGCGGTCAAGTTCACTAGTATCTTCTAATTGAGAACTATAAGCAAGTGAGGTGGCATGCCTCTATGGCCACCATTCACTTCAAAATGTATAAAAATGCTCAATTTATTTTCCCTCACATCCTATGCCTTTTCTAAGTATAAAAATAAAAATGACAATCCACATCTAATTGATTTGTGGCCGTTTATCTTTCCCTATTAATTGTGGTATATAGTGGTTTATTGTGCATAGCAAATGCATGGCAATGGAGAAACTGAAAATACACCATTAATTCAAATACTTATTGTGTAGTAATTGCACATAATGGAGAAATTGAATAGGCAGAATTAGCTTAAGAAATGTCTACTAAAAAGACTATATAAAGGCATGGAAAGTTCTCATTTTTCCTCAACCTCAAGTCTTCATCTCTATTTTCCCAGCAGATTCTCATTAATTCATTCTTTTTAGTTTTCAAAATTCTCCTGGCCCTCAAATATAACCAGATGTCTCCGTAAGCAAGCATGAGGGCGAAGACATTTTTCCTTTGCCTCCTTTTCTTTTCTTATCGACATGTTCAAATTTAGTTAATAAAGAGATTTAGCTTTTTTTTTCATTTCTTTTATGGGATTTTTTTTATTATTTTTGTGACTGTAATATTTCTTTTTATTGCCTTTGTTAATAAGAAAGAAATGAATTAGAACTAGACATGTAAGCATATAGTAAATATATTGTAATTTTTGTCTATGTAGGAGTGATGTGATACCTTCCATGTACCAGTATTTTTATATATTTTTTTGCTTTGAGTTCAAGATATTGAAGGACTGGATACACAATAAACATCAAATAGAGAGATTTACTAATTGATAGCTACTATAAGTTTGCTGATGTGCATAATTCTTTGGTCAAGGTTTCATGATTTTAGCTTATTTTTAAGGCTTAACGAATGCCTAAACGTTTCTATTACATTCTATAATTGTTACAGTTTTCTTTCTCCTTCATTGTCATTAATTTTTAGTAATGGGTACTAATGTGTCCATTATATAAAACAAAGAATCTAAGGTAAAAATTACCTCCACCGCCTAAGCAAATATGAGCCATCATCCGATTTAGCTTTTACTGTGCATTGGACATTAAAGGGGTGCTATTGTTCTCAAAGTTTAAGTCGAGAATTGAGGTCCCTTGCCTATTTAGTTGTTAACTTTACATATGTCTTAAACTATTGTGTTAGTGCAATTTTTTTAAATTATTATTTAAGTTATTTTTAAGTGTCATATCCCCACTTCCCATTATATTCAAATCGTTTTACTTTCGAGAAGTGAATAACATAATTGTAATTTTTTATTGTTAAAAATGATTATTTGTTGATTGTCTCTCCTTCTTTTTTTTTTTTTTTTTTTTTGTGTGTGTGTGTGTGTGTGTTGATTTGTGTGTTTTGGTTTTTTTTTACCTTCTATCTTTGACATTTCAAGTGCTGAATAGATGACTAAGGTCTTTATAGAAGATCCCGCACATTGTTTATTCTTCATTCAAGTAAATTGGTTTGTTTTACTCATCAGGCTATGTAAGAGATCCCAATGGTATACTCTATATAATTGTGGTAGGTCAAGAAAAGAGGTGAATATATAAAAAAAGGGGGAAGATAAGGCATCTTGGACAAAGGGTGAGCTCTGAGTACGGGTCGGATAGAGGTTCTGCAAAATTCCCGTAGTTTTGGTCACTTTGTATTTATCTTGAAAAATATAATATATACTATAAATTATTGTTTTAGAATTCCATAATTAAAAACGCTTAGAATTTCGAATTCATGAACTTCAAATTCCGATTATGTCTTTTATCTTATATGACTAATGTCGTTATATATAATTTGATATGTGAAATCAGAACATGATCGATCAATTAAATTCTAGATTAGTGTTCTAGAATAGTATAAGTCAAAAGTCTTAATATTTTTTTTCCTTTTTGTTATTCTCCTCCTTTTTTACTTTTTTTATATTGTAATAAAAGTTCTTACTTCTTACTCAACTTTTTCCCTCTTCTTATAATGTTTATGTATTAAAAGTATTTACAATTTATTTATGTGCTCCTTTATGAGTTTGATCTTTTCCCTTCCGTCTTACATTTGTTAGTTTAGACTTAAGAAGATGCTAAATTCTTACGCTTACGGTTACGAGTAGAGTACAATTGAAGAGTCAAGCGTATACATTTGATATTATATATGAAAAACGTTAACTGTACTATTTTCAGTTGAAGTTTTTCCTATATTCCATAGTCAGCGATTTTAAATATTTTTATATTATAAAAAAGAAATATTGTGGATAAATTGAAGTTTTTCAGGACCGCACTCACTCACAACAAGTTGAAAAAACTTGTGAACTACATAATAGAAAGCAACAAAAAGTCACAGTAAATACGAGTGAATTCACGACGATTCAAAGTATAATTTTCCTATACAATCTTACGACCGCGCGAGCGCGGTCCATTTCCCTAGTGATAACTAAATCTGAATACTCAGTGTGGAAGCTGAAAATGATACGCCATGGATCTGTTTAGGAGATATGATATTGGGTTTTGTATTTTGTTTATAATGTTTGGGGAGAAAAAAAAATGTCTAGAATGTGAAGTAAAAAGATGAATTCATGACATTTACTAATTTTCAGTGGGACACGCGGCATCATTCAAAGTGTATTGCTACTTACTGAAGCAATTGTTACTGGAGCTGATCCAATTTACCTATTGTAGCGTATTGTATCATTAGCATGAGCATGATGTCTGCTTTGATTGTTATCTTAATTATTATTGTATTGTATCGTTAAATCCATCTTTACATAATGATGAAAATTGTTACTTTATGTAACTGTCGATATATTTGGTGGGATCTATCATTACCTTTTTTCTTCGCATCATGCCCTCACTTACTATATATTTAACATTCCCATTTTACTCTTTACCTTACTATACCATAGAATTAGAGCCGTCAATATGGGCTTGGCCCGCTGGGCTGGCCCGGCCTGGCCCGTAATTTAATAGGATTGGGCTACGATTTTTTTAGCCCACGAAACACTGAGGCTTTTTAGCCCGACCCACGCAAGCCCACGGCCCGTGAGGCTTGGGTGAGGCTGGGCTGGGCCGGCCCGTGGGCTTAATTAAATAAAATAATTTAAATAATAAAATAAAGACCAGTCTAAAAATAATGAAACAGAGCTTCTAGTTTTGAATATTATGTTGCGATTTTTCAGTATTTATATTTTGACAAATAATATATTATTGGTATCTTTATATATTTTCGTTTTAATGTTATTTGGAATACGGGTTCTTGGAGAATAACAATTTACCAAATGTGTGTGGTGACTTATCAAAGTTTGTAAATTTTTTTCTGATTATATTGTGTTAACAACAGTTTATGATATCTGAAATTGCTCCAAGAATTTTATGAAATTAAGATTCTCTTTTAACTAATAACAATTGAAATAAATTTTAAGTTCGCATTGGATACTTTTTGACACCAAAGTTTGTACTATATTTTTGCTTCTTACATTATCTCCTTTATAAGAATTGTTCAGCTGGATATCATGGTAATATTTGGTTTACTTCTAGTATATACTATTATTAAAAATTCAAAAATCAAACTAATATTATTAAGAAATAATAAATCATAAATAATGGTGGGCTAGCCCGGCCCGGCCTGCAGCCCACATAGGGCTGGGTTGGGCTAATAATTTAATGGCCCGTGTGAATTGTGGGCCGGCCCGGCCTGGCCCGGCAAATTGCAAAGCCCACGTGGGCTGGGTGGGGCTGGGTCGGGCCGGCCCATTTTGACAGCACTACATAGAATAATACAGTTTATCCAAATATTGTACAATACAATACGATACGATACAGTACATTATGAAATGATGGGTAATAACCATCCAAATGGAAACACCACATGTAGAAGAAAAGGACATTAGCTAGTGTAGCGGGCAAACGGTGTCAAAATTACTTTTAGGTCCCGGGTTTGATTTCCAAATATAACATTCTATTTTTTTTCCTCTTTTTGTCTTGAACCCTCCTGTTGAATACCTTCCTCCGGCCCTGGTGTCAATAGTGGCGGTGGCCAACGGTAGCGGCAACAAAAAAATCAGTGAAAAATGACAAAAAATATTTGAAGTTAATTACAAAGTCAAAATCTTAAACCTAGTCTTAATTTTCTGTTTAGAAATAATGAAAGAAAAAGAATAAGCAGTGTGTTTTTTTCAAAAAAAAAAAAAAAAAAAAACGAAAGGAGTGAGTACAATGAGTGGATGTTGACTTTTGTAAGAAAGAGATAGGAAAAAATAACGTGTGGTCCGCGAGATTTGAACTTCGCACAACCAGGTGCTTGACCAGAGAAGGTGCTTTACTACTAGTTCTAGGTTTGGCTTGCTTGCTTATATTCATACTTCGGATATTCCTTAAAACATAGTAGTATATGATACTCCATATCATATCTGCACAAAAGTTACTGGTTTTGTTAAACCCGTAAAGAACAAGCTTTATGCGGCCAATCGATTATCATATCTACTCTAAGGGGTTGTTTAGTTTGAAGCAAAGTTATGTATAGATTCACAATACGTGTATTAGTTTTGCGGTGATAATTTGTGCAAAATTTTATACGGAGTTCAAAATTCAAAATACTAACCAAACACTGTAATAAGTTGTGTTGACTTTCATACCTGTACTAGAAACAGACTTGCCCAACAGTGGTTATATCCCACCACCAAACAAACAAACAAACAAATAAAGGCATGATATATCAAAACTTCTCCTCTTTTAAAATGACCAAAAATACTAACGAAAAACAAACTCGTAAAAATATAAAATATTATATGCATATATAAATCGATTTTCAGTTTAACCGATTATTCTTTTATCAAACCACAAACCAAATACCGAACTGAAAAAATTAAAATTTTTAAAAAACAAATCCAAAACCAAACTGTAAACCGAAAAGTCGAAAGCCGAATTTAAAAAAATTACGGTTTGTTCAATTTTTTTGGTTTGACTTCGTTTATGTCCATCCTTACAAACTAATACTTACCAAAATACTTTTATGGAAAATATTCTTTTTTTAAAAAAAAACTTATCAAAATAACTTGTTTTTAGAAGTCAAACATGCTATACTATAAGTCGTACTCCACGATGTCCCGTATCAAAAGCAGATAATCTTGAATACAATAGTTAGGAGGATGGAAATAAATTTAAAAGAGGAAACATTACATTAGGTAATCTCGACTACAAACTCCTAAAAATTAGGCAAAGAATTTGGAGGTAATCTTGACTACAAAATCCTAATAATTAGGCATAGATTTTGGTAATATTTGTATCCCTAATCAATTTTGTATACGATTGGTCCATGGACAAACTGAGTTGGTTTTAAACACTTCAACCATGAAAAACTTTGGGAAAAAATAGCAAATTACAATTTTATCTATTGAATAATATTTTAATGAATGACAAAAAGTTTATTCAGTTTTCAAGGATCTTCAAAGTTTTCGAAAATAACCATCAAAATCAAAATATTTACCCATTTTTATCCATAAATTTCATATTTACGTACAAACTCTTCTTATAAGTTTCATATTTACATACCCTCCTAAAAAATCCTGCTTTTACTTTTAATATATGATAGATATAGATTAGGCCTTTAAAAACCCCCAACCTAACGGTCTCCTAAGTATTTAAAAATTTAAACCAACCAACTCATTTAATTTGAAAAGAAAAACAAAACATTAGTAGAAAATAGTTCTAACTACTAACGTATATAGTTCTTCCCGCTTACCAAAAGAAACACGTAGTTCTTCTCTAATGTTTATCTACTTGTTTCATTATTTCAAGAAAATTGCCTTTTTTTTTGTCACAATTGTCCCCTACTACTCTATATATAGCTTTGTGTTTCAGTGGTGAAAAATTTGTTTAAGAGCACAAATACCAAAACTTGTTCATATTCCATTTTATTAAAGTTTCATCTCGACTAGACGATTTAACTTCTTCAATTTAATTTCAATGGGTCCAAAGGCATTAGTGTTCACAGTGAGGAGGCAAGAGCCAGAGCTAATAGCTCCAGCAAAGCCAACTCCACGTGAAACTAAGTTTCTTTCGGACATTGATGATCAAGAGGGTCTCCGAATTCAAATTCCTGGACTTAATGTATATCGTAAGGATCCTTCTATGATAGGGAAAGATCCTGTTGAGGTTATAAAAAAGGCTATAGCTGAAACACTTGTGTTTTATTACCCATTTGCTGGCCGACTTCGTGAGGGAAATGGCAGGAAGTTAATGGTGGATTGTACTGGTGAAGGGGTTATGTTTGTTGAGGCGGATGCTGATGTTACGCTTGAAGAATTTGGTGATGAAGTTCACCCTCCATTTCCATGCTTCCAAGAGCTTCTTTATGATGTTCCTGGCTCTGCAGGAATTCTTCATTGCCCTATGCTTCTTTTTCAGGTTATTTCTCTTGTCTAAACTCAAAGTATGTTTGGAATATGAATGTTAGGAATATCGATGGAGTCATTTTGGTATAGTCCCACGAGTTTGAGGTATTTTGATCTAATCGTATAACTGATTATTTATACTCCATATCATCTAACCAAACAAGCTCTTTGACATTATTATTAATCTCTAGAGCTCAAAATTTTTACCATGATACTCTCTAATTTGTTGATATTAGTATTATTTATTTTTAAAATATACTAGTACTGTATTATTTCTCAGAAAAGTTTTTCACCCAAAACCTGAATATTTAACCTTTTGGAAAGATCCACTAAAAAAGTCTAACCTTAACTTACCCTTACCTTGTTCCGAAGATGGCCGTTGTTCTTATAGTAGCCTTTACTCGCTTAATCTCCTCCAAATGGCTATATTCTACGCAAAATTTGCATCACCACGGACAAGTAATGCCATTTGACTCAATTCCATCATTTTAGGTCGCGGTCAAAGTCAACCCTGAGCTCCCACAGTAACCTTAAACAACTTATGTTCTTTAAGTCACCTATAATCCCACGAGTTTGAAAGGATGATCGTCAAATCGATGCTTTAGTGTTTCTAGGTCGTAGGTCTTATGACATTGATTTGAAATGTTAAAATTAATTAATACTATTACTCTTAATTATATGCAGGTAACTCGTCTAAGGTGTGGTGGTTTTATATTAGGACATAGAATAAACCACGCAATGAGTGATGCACCCGGTCTAGTTCAATTTATGACTGCTGTGGGCGAAATGGCACGTGGTGCGTTAGCTCCATCTACACTCCCAGTGTGGTGCCGAGAATTGCTTAATGCTAGAAGCCCACCACAAGTGACATGCACACATCATGAATATGATGAAGTACCAGATACCAAGGGAACAATTATCCCTTTAGATGACAAGGTTCATAGATCTTTTTATTTTGGCCATACGGAAGTCGCGGCACTTCGTCGATTTGTCCCTCCTCATATGGGTAAATGTTCCACTTTTGAGGTCCTCACAGCAGCTCTTTGGCGTTGCCGAACAATTTCTCTAAAGCTTGATCCAGAAGAGGAAGTTCGCGTTCTTTGCATTGTCAATGCACGTTCGCGCTGCAATCCTCAATTACCTAGAGGTTATTATGGCAATGCTTTCGCATTCTCAGTGGCTGTCACAACTGCGGAAAAACTGTGTAAAAATTCATTAGGATATGCACTAGAACTAGTGAAAAATACTAAGTCAGTTGTGACAGAAGAATATATGAAATCGGTGGCAGACTTGTTGGTTATTAAAGGGAGACCACATTACAATGTGGTTCAAACTTATCTTGTATCAGACTTGACTCGAGTGGGGTTTTGTGAAGTGGATTTTGGATGGGGTAAAGCAGTTTATGGAGGACCAGCTGATGGTGGAGTAGACGATATTCCTGGAGTGGCTAGTTATTACTTGCCATTTAAGAATAAGAAAGGTGAGAATGCTATTCTAGTCCCTATAAGTTTGCCAAGCCATGCAATGGAAAGATTCGTCAACGAGCTTGATGGCATGTTAAAGAATGTTACTCCGTTGGTCAACAAAAATAATGATATTATCAAACGTACTCTAAGAAATCTTAATTATGTCTAATATTTTACTAATGACATATGGTGGACCCGAAGTGATCTGGAAACTTAATGGCTCTCATGTTTGTTGGAATCGCCGAATTATTGTGTACTTGGTGTAATTTATTTTCATTTTCTATTCCCATTAATTATTTTATTCGAGTGTAATTTTAAATGTTGTAAGTTTGATTTTTTATCATATGGTTAATTAGATTAACCAATTTTCGATATTTTCCGAATGTAATTTCAGATCTATAAGTTTAATCTTTTACCATATGATAAAAAATAATGTTTTTTAATATTAATTTATTAGAATCGAGACACGATCTAGTGAAGAATGAGATAAAGTAGTGTTAATAAAGTAACAAAAAGGAGAAAGTTGATAACGACGGCAATTAAAACAAATAATTTGAATACATATAAATATACGTGGTTCAATCAATATACAATTTAATCCATAAAAGAAGATGAGCAAATGTTGATACACAAAAGAGAGTACAAGATTAAAAATAATACTCTAATCAACCCCAAAATATAACCTCACTACAATCACTTAGAAAAAGATTCACTCAACGTGTTTTTCAACATTTTCTTTCTATCGAAAAGAGTTGCAAGAGCTTTCCTACAATATGAACAATAACAATGTCATTAGCTGTTGCTTTATCAAAACAGTAGATAACAAAATAAAGCACCTATTTGTTAACAAAACTAAATGACCATAGAAGGTCTAACAAGAACAAATGAGGAATTTCGAATACAAACTAATCCCATCATAAGGGCATGCCCAATATCTCCTCCCTGAATTTTGATTTGTCCAACATATATTTACAGTTTGAAAGAGATTCACTCAAAGTGTTTCCCGCTACTATCTTTTCATTGAAAAAAGTTGCAAGATCTTATAATATGAGTAACAATGTCATTAGCCATTGCTTTATCAAAACGATAACATTATAAGCACCTACTTGTTTACAAAATCAAATAATCATAGAAAGGTCCAACACGAACAAATGAGGAAGTTCAAATACAAACTAACCCCATCATAGCCCTGAATTGTGATATGTCCAAAATATCTTTATTAATGGTAGTAAAAATTTGTGCTAGCATCGAGGTTCAGAGTTGATATCATCTGCATCTGATGCCTCCGAACACAATTTATCCAAGTTGTTAGCAGCAACCATACGCGTTCTTCTACCGTCCATTAATTGAAACTGAGATCAAATTATGCTCTGTGTATCTTCTTTAGTTGATTGATTTCGCCCTTTATTGTCTGACTCCAAGAGTTAGGTTTGTTTTGCATGAGAATATGGGAGAGAAAGAAATGGGAAGAGAGAAGAGATGAACCAAATGGAGGGAGGCAATATTAGGTCAAACCTTGTTACAATAGTCATTTGTTATAATAATATTTCATTATAATTGTTTTATTCTTTTAATTACTAATTTTTCACGTAATATTTTACTACTTTATAACAATATTCTACCGGTAATAGCACTTTCATTCATTATAACAATACACTCTTTTTAAAATTACTTTTCTATAACAAACATACTCATGTATTGTGTAAAAATATTTTCTAAGAAATATGTTATGTATAAAAATAAAATATTAAATTTTTTATGGTAATTGTCACGCCCTAAAAAAAATTAAACTAAACGAGTTATTATTTAAAGGCTCGTGACTGGTGTTCAAAATGTACGAATTTATTTAGAGAACTCGGAGTCGCCACTTGACATAGTTTAAGGTGTGCCAAGTCACCAAAAGGTTCCTTGGAACACCTCTGACTCGTCTAATGGTATGCGTTAGAGATTCGGGTAAAGTTCTCAGTTGACTCTCGGGAAGGTATTAGGCACCTTCGAGTAAGGGTCTCAGTTGACTCTCGGGAAGGTATTAGGCACCCTCGAGTCCTGTGCCAAGCACATTTGCTTTATTGTCGCAATTTTAATTTATTAAATATGGTTGTTATCTTTTGCCGTTGATTTGAATTTAAACTTTGATTCAGGAAAATTTAAAAGTTTTATTCTTATCCAACCTCACAGAGGATCGGACGAATTCACACTTTAATTCGAAAGTTTAAAAGCGTTATTTTTATCCAACCTCACAGAGGACGGGACAAATTTACACTTTGGTTCATTTACAATAAATAAATAAATAAAAAAAAACAGATAGATAAAATGTATTACGCATTTCCAACCTTACAAAGGATTGGTCTATTTTAAAAGAATTCATTTAACTTCATAATTAATTTAGAATTGGTTTACCTCAATTTAATTTTTTTTAGCCTAATAAGTAGATCACAAATCATACTTATCGTTTTACCTAATCGTGTAAACAAATATGTAAAAATATTTACATAAAACATTAGTTGTATAGTATTTAGTTTAGGCACTTAAATAAGTTCAAATCTAACATTCGTTTTATGGAAGCAATTGGTTTAATGTATGGGTCCAAAAACCCACAAACTTGAAATTTCAGCTCTACTTATTGGTTGCAACTTCCTCTTTTTTCTAAAAAAAAAAAAAAAAAAAAATCGATATAGACAAGATTTTCCAAATAGTTTGTCTATTCAACTTTGATATAGATCAATTCAAATTTTCGTTAATCAATTGGCTCAAACTAGAATCCTTACTTTACTCTCTCAAGACGTTAAGGATCTTTTCCCTTTGCCATTTATTTTTGCACTCACGGCCTCATTTGCCTATTTGTTTGAAACTTTATCCATTTCTTACACGAGTCATTTACATTTTTTCATAGCAAAGTTTCATAGTCATCTGCCTAGTTGAATATGCAATTAGTTAGCTCATTGATCTTGTTAATAACAAATCACAGAATCTTACGGACCCAATTTCATTAATCAATTTGCATGGATGTCCTAGAATGCTTCCTGTTTGAGCCTTTAACCATCTTGCATACAAATACCATTTTACAAGTTGTATTAACATTTGAATACATCCAGACTTTACACATGGAAAACGTTAAACAGAGTAATCCAAAGAGAATTTGGCACAGTATGTGAGCATGCTTGTAAGTTTTCCTCTTTTTATTTCATACAACTTTATCAAACAAGCATTTCCTTGCAAGAAGAGATAACATCATACAGTACCTAACAAATTCCTTGTTTACCCTTTGTCATCATTTTTTTTTTTTTTAAATATTGTAGCAAATTCTAAAGAGACATCGTTTAACAGAAACACATGAGCGAAAAAATTTATTGAACCGTATTCAAGACAACTTTCACACACAGTTGCAACAAGGTTAGGAAAAATACAAAGTGAAGTACATATTTACCTAGTGTAGAAACTTTCCAAGAGCACAATGAGATGGACCAACCACCAAGCCCAACAGTAGGAACGAGACAACAACAGCCCTATCCGCAACACCTTAAACCTTGGCTTTGAACCCTCTAACTCTATCTTAAACTTGGTGTTTAACTACCAAAGACTTCTTTTAATCTCATAAATCTTACTGATTTTTCCTCTCTATTTTTTCCCAAGTTTTCTCTTTCACTTTTGCTCTCTTTTTTCTGTCAATTTTCAGCTGGTTGTTCTATGTGTTTTCAGCTGTAGTTGTGATGAAAGAGGGCAATAAATGACCTCTTTATAGCTGAAAATTGAGGCCTAAAGGTGGGGTATGGACTTGTACTTTACCCCTACACTTGAGTGTCTTCTAGTCCTATTTTCATCATAAATACAGCAACTATAGAGGACTATTTCAGCCCCCTAAACAATCCAAAAAAAGCTGAAATTGTGTCCTTTACAAGGACAACCAAACACTCATTATACTAACTAAGGGTCTAAGACCAACTATACAAACTAGAATCAGCCCCAAACTAACTAAATAGATCAAACTAGACTTAGAATTGAACTAACATATCCCAGACCTTGCTTTATGACTAAATAAGCCAATACCCAGTCCAAAATAAGAACAAACAAACTAAAAAGTTTCCTGGACAATTCAAACTTAACTATGAATGGACTACCTGAATTGAAAAAAAAATCATTCCCAGCATAACCTTAAACCAAACTCACAAGGATTCAAGTCCAAAGCCAACTAGATTATCTAAGGTGACAGTGAGGGAAAATTAACTCAAATTCCCCCATCAAACTTGATTAAACAAAACCAAGCAATTTGTGCAGGTCAAACAACACTAGCTAACAATCAATCTTATTCTTAAGAGCGTATTAAACCAATGACTTGAACGAACAACACTAAAAAAGCAACTCTCAGTGCTAATCAACAGGAAACATGCTTAGACAAATTCAATGCTCAACTCATTCTTCAAATTCTAACAATTCACAAAACTTCCAACAGTACATGAGACTACAAACTAGAACCATAAACATTTACTCTTGAAAACAAGTAACGAATTAACGAGAAGACGAAACTTTCAATAACAAAGAAAAATCAATTTCATACTTCAATACAAACTAGAACTATGATTCCAGATGATCTCGAACGAAAAAGTCATACTTCAAACACATTTGAATATCGTATTTACCATCACTAAAGTTCTAGGCAATAGCATTCTTAGTACTGACACCATCTATATAAACGAAAAGAGAAAGAACAAGGACTAATTCACCTAATCGTTCAAGCCAAATCAAAAGCTCATTTGATGCTACCTCGTTGATCAACAAAGCTGCAGCGTCCCAGTTCCAGTTTGGTTGCCATCACACCCCATCGGATTCATTATGACAAAAGTCGCAGCCTCGAACCCCGCTGCCTCGACTCATGTCATCAACAACAATTATCACGCAGCCCCTATAAAACAGCCCCTCTCCAGAATCGATCACTGCCTCGGACTCCACCACTGCCTCCGTTCAAAGGTCGAAACAGCCCTCGACATCAAACATCACAGCCATACACGACAACCATTCCAACACCAAACATTTAACAAAACAAATCCTCCTAACACCATAGTTTCAAACAAAACAAAACCTACGCCGCTCCCTCAACCATGGCAGCCCCCAAATCCCCACACCATAGCAGTACCATATCATCATCATAGCATCACCACAACACCTCCAAAACATCAACATAACAGCCACCATCAGCTCGCACCAGCCCCACTCCGTCCTCACCACAGCCCTCATCCCCGACACCAACACACGGCCAAAACAGAGGAAGAAAAGAAAAGTAAGAAAAAAGAAGAAGAAACGGAAACGGGAGGGAAAAAGAAAATTCAGGGAATGGGGTGATGGGGAAGGGTAAGGGGAAAGGAAAGAGATAGAGAAAAACTAAAAGAAACTCACCGGATTTTGAAGTTTGACCGAGCTTTGACCGTCGATCTACTCTAAACCGTCGGGATTTTGAAGAAAATAATAGCGTAAATGGAACGAGGGGGCCGAGATCTTTCGATTGGTATACTTTTCGTATTTTTCAGGCCACCGGAGATGGTGGCCGGCGGCGGCACAGTGGCGGAGGAGCGGTGGGGGGCGAATTCCGGCGGCTGAGGGAAAATTTTGGCATGGTGGCCCTAGTCTCTTGACTAAAGGGGTGTGAAATGGGAGAAATGGGTTTTGTGTATATATATATGTGAGGTGTGGGCTTGGGTTAAAATTTGGGCTTGTGGGTCATGGGATTGGGCTATTATTTTTGATAAATGGCCATTTAAAATGGTTGATACACACACAACTAACTAAAAATTAACCATATACTTTATAATACTATCACAATTAAACTATAGAAATCAAAATTTAAATACATAACAAGTAATTTTGGCAATTTTCATAGTTTACATCCTAATTAATGATAATTTTAGTTAAGAATAAACACTAGAAGTCCAGAAAAATTTGACGACACGTCCTAAGAATCTAATACGACTATTCTGAGCAATTTTGAATTTTGGTGCCAGAATTAGGTGATTACAGTAATGATCACTGATGTCATGCACATACTGAATTCCATTTAGCATTACGCTCTTTGTTAAGCTCGTAGACAGTCTTCAAGCGAGTTTGAAAAAAAATAAAAACCTTCAAGGAAAGCTATTGAATACTATTTTTTCTGAAAGTTCAGATAAAGATCTTTGTTACTTCAAGCATTATACTGTCATTAAGAAATTGTAATTTATAAGACAACCTATAGTTGTAGAATTTTTATATCAAACTTAAAAATTTTAAATTCTTAATTAATTTTAGATGCATATGTTACTTAAATTTTTAATTTTTTTTGGGGACGGTACAATTAGTTATGGATTTATCAATAATGTATTAGTCTATTCAACTTTTATTTAACGAAATAGGAAAATCTATTAAGATTTTAATTAAACACGTATTTTATTTTTGCTTATAACATAAAAAGTACAAAACATATTTTTTGCGTACTTTTTGTTTATATCAGCTAAATGAGATCTAAACGTCAAATGTCAATACACATATATAACAACACTTCACTAGAGCAGTCGCAAAATTTCTTGACAAATATTGCTACTATAACGAGGTTTGATGGTATATTTTATCTCAACACTCACGTGCTCTTCACATGGAAAACGTTAAGCCTTAACGATAAGAAATAAACCGCTAAATGTAACTTTATGGATTTTATTTTTAAATTATAAAAATATTTTTCCTGCTTTACGAACGTAATAATATTATTAAAAGATACTACAAAACATTGCCAAAAAAAAAAAAAAAAAAAACTATGGTAGAACCCCTAATATATCCTTCTCTCAGCTCTCTCTATAACAACCATGCTCCTTTTCTTTTCTTCGTCGGAGCTCGCTGGTCCTTCACGGCAAGACAACTGTGGAGCTCGCTACTCCTTTTTTAGCGAGATCCTGCTTCCCCGTTTTCCCTCCTTCCTCCACCATCTGTCACTACCGTTTCCTCTCATTTCTCCACCAACTGCCGACATCATATCCATTCTTTATTTTTCATTTCCCTCCTTGCTCCTTACTCGGACTCTGTTGCTTTAGATCTGGAGATGTCACCAACGCTGCATCTTTTTTTGGCGTTGCTGTTTTTTTCCAGAGGTTCGCCGGTGGCTCCAACAAATCTATGGTGTTTATGATGATTTTTTTTTTGTGGTGGTTGAAGGTGGAAGGAAATATATGCCACGTGTATATCTGTTGTATGTTTGGTGTATATCCTACGTATCACTGCATGTAAAATGAAAATACAACAGACAGACAAGTATATACACTTTACATATACTAATTTTGTAAAATGCATGTAATTTTATCCATTAAATGTTCATTGTATATATAGTGTATGTCCTAAATATTGAACGTGTATACATGAAGATACAACATACATACAAATTACATACAAATGACATACAATAATTCTATTAATGTATCTAGTATATCTTTATTGTACATAAAAGGGAGATATACTATCCATACAAGAATATACAAAAAAAAAAAAAAACAACTTAAAAAAATTGCATGTGCGAGGCGACAGTGGCCAAAGGCGGTAACCCGAAAGAAGCAGTTATGGGGGCGGCTAGGGGTTTGCACAGGGGTGTATGCACGAGGGGATCTAGGATTTTTCCTACCTCTTTTATGTATATTGTTATGTTTTTAAAAAAAATTGCTATGTATTAAAAATAATATTTTATTTCTATTTTTGTGTAGTGTGAAATGTATGTTTATATAGTTATGTAATGAACACAATAAACTATGTGAGTTAATATTAAGCGGAATTAAAGTTGTCAACTTGTTGCAAAGATATAGGACTAAAACAAGTAATGTCTATATTAAAAGGACTATCTCTGTCAACCATTATTAATGGTGAAAAACAAGGGTTCATCATGATGAACCCCTCAAGCATCAACAACCATCATAAAAACAACTAAACTTCATTAAACAATAGTAATAAATAAGTTTGAGAAAGTGGATTTGCCTTATCCCAACCAAGTGTTTTAAAGCCTGTTTGGGTGGGCTTATAAGCTGCTTATTTTAAGTGACTTATAAGTTAAAAAGTGCTTAAAAGCTACTTTTTGAAAAGTTAGTATTTTCTAACTTCTCAAAAAATGGCTTTTAAGCCACTCATAGCTTATAAGTTCAAAAATTTTTAAGTTACCAAATATATATTAATGGGGTTATAAGTTTATAAATCACTTTTAAGCTCACCCAAACGGACTCTAATGGTATTGTAATTTATGTTTAGTACCTAAAATAATCTCAAAAATAATTTACACGCTTACCTAAAATAATGCTCTTAAGAAGGCCCCAAGAATATAGCTCAAATGATTTTGAAAGTGAAAAAATTGGGCTAACTTCTAATTATATAGTCAAGCCTAGTTCAGTGCCAATGCGTCAGACATCACCACAATGGCTTATCTATCCTAGGTAGCTCAGACTCGCACAATGTAAAGCACTGTCGTCACCGCATAAAGGGTGAAGCTTAACGCTTCTACGTATACCTAATATCTAGTTTTCTCCCAACTCTTCTTTTAGGTGAGAAATGTATTGGTAGTATATCTATCAATTGGGCCAGGACCGGCCCGGACCGACCCGTTAAGCGTCGGCTCACCGGTTCCGCTACCGGTCCGGGCCATTAACGGTCCGGTCCGAACCAATTTTTTTTTCAAAAAATTGAAGCCCGGCTCGGCCCTTAGCCCATTAAGCATCGAAGCAATCCGGTCCGGTCCGATTTTTTTTCTTTTTATTTTTATTTTTTATATTTTAGCTAAGCCTATCACTTTGTACTTGCAATTGGAAGGACATATAATCCTATATAAAAAGAGAAGGAATGTGAAAGCAGGAAAGAAATGATCAAAGGAATGTGAAAGCAGGAAAGAAATGATCAAACATTTTGAGAATCATATACTTTGACTGATTGATGGAAACCAAGTTTAATCACTATATTAATTTGATGCACTACTCATGAAGTAAAAGATCACTGTTATTATTTTAAGTAAGTACTATCTCATCATTACTATAGTACGCTTAGTCAAATAGATACAATTTTAATACTACAAGTCAAGGGTGAGAAACTGAGACTATCAAATTCTCTTACAACCAAGAAGATAAGTTGTATAAAATACTTAATTAATATATATTCTTGATTAGCAATGAAAAAATAGTAAATGAATATGTTCATTCGTTGTACTTAATGAAGCTAAAAATATCTTTGATACTATTGCATATTGAGGGATTCTAAAAAGGACTAAATGCTACATTTTTGTATGATTCTTGGCAAAAGCATGTCTCAATTTCCCTCCATATATAGTATAATTTTTCTATGAAAAAATCGATCCGATCTGGTCCATCGGTGGGCCAAAGACCGGTCTTTTACCGGTCCGGGCTAATCGGTCTTTTTTCTTAAGTCCGACTCGGCCCGCAACCCGCTTCCTCCTTGTCCCGGACCGCTTATAATGAACTGGTTCGGTCCGGTCCGATTTTTTTCCGGTTCGATCCGGTACTGGACTAGCCCGGCCCGATTGATAGGTATAATTGGTAGTGCGGCACACTACACAAAAATTATTCCTAGGAGGACTCATGTGATGGAGGTGAAATGGCGGCCAGTCATGACATGTCCGAAGTTATCTAAAAAGAACTTTCAAGTATGCCATGTGATGGAGGTGGAGCGCACTCTGCCCCTTATTGTTTGAGAATTTACCAATTCACTCCTTGGTTCAATACTCTAAGGTCGTTTGGTATGTTGTATAGTATTAGCTAATCCATGTATAAAAGTTTGGATAAGTTAATCCATTGTTTGGTTGGCTGTATAAGAGTATGTACTAATAGTACATTGTTTGGTTTGATTAGTAGAAATTGATATAAAATTAAGTACAAACAATACATTGTTTGGTTACATTTTGTCATTTACCGGTATAAGTTATACATCAATCTATGTATTATTTTATGCGGGCTGGAGGGTGGAATAAGAATACATGCATTAGCAAATACATGGATTAAAATAAAAAATAACAAAAATACCCTCATCCATTTTTTCAAAACTCTATTTTAGTAAATGCACTATTTTATTCTCTTAAAAAACTAGTAACTATTTTAATAATTGTGTATTATAACTTTTAATTTTAACTAACCAAACATCCAACTAGAAATCATTTCTACATTGTAATCCATGTATTATAATCTTTGCATAACTTATCCCTACATTGTTAATCCTGCATAACTTATCCCGACATTGTTAATCCCTGTATAACTTATTCCTGCATTGTTATTCCCTGCATTGTTAATCCCAACATAACTTGTCTTCCAACCAAACGACCTGTAATTGTTGTAAAATTTTCGAGATCACTACAAATAATTTTCAAAACACTCTTTTTTTTTTCCTTTAAATTTTTTGCCACGTATAGACATTAGTCTGTTACGGACATCCTAATAATCAACAATTATCCAATACAAATAGTGATTTTACTATATACAAAAACAACAAAAAATAATAAAAATACTAAATAGTAATAATTTTGTTGAAAATATTCCTATTTAAAAAAGTTAATATTAGTATACTAGATAGCGACTAGTATATTTTTAACTTATGATGTTTTCATTAAACACGATAAAGTTAGAAATATATAGAAAAGAAAATGAAAAAAGAAAAGGAATCACATGCCGCCTAATTTCCAAATTCAAAAATTGAGAGAAGGTGGGAAAACACAAATCACTCTCCCAAAATCTAAACCTTTCATACACCAGCACCTCCCTCACCACCCCCCACCCCGCTCAATCTCCCCACCGGAAACATCCAATGGCCGAAGTTTTTAGCCCAAATCCGAAACAGAAAGGCCCATTTTCTCCGACTAAATTCATATTGGGCTCCAACGATGACAAGCTCGAACGCGCTCAAGCACGCGCCGCCCGTGCTGCCGTATTCCGCCGCAAAAACGCCACTGCCGCTCCTCCAACAACTGAAGCAGATCCCTGCCTTGATAAGCAGCAGATTCTCGAACTGTTCCAGAATTGCATTAAACTCGCCAGCGAAAATGTACAAATTACCTTTATGCCCTTTTCTCTAGTTTATAATTTCTATAAATGAATGTTAATTGTATCCAAACAGCCTCCCTACTTCATCCGAGGTAGGGGTAAGGTCTGTCATACACATCACCCTCGATAAACCCCACTTGGGAGATTATACTGCGTATGTTGTTATTTTTATTGTGAGTTTTGAAATTTAGTTTCGAATAATTTACAGAAAATAAATCAGAAGAATACTTGGGAGCTAGGTTTAATTGATCATTTATGTGAGATTGTTAAAGTTGAAGAAGAGAATGATGCTGAGACTAACTTCCAGAAGGTAAATTTTGATCCTTTTCGTCTCCATTTTTAATTTATCATTGATACTGTTACACGTATGTATGAAAGTAAGCTTAGATATGTCATCCCATTGTGCTTAAAATGCTAGGTGTGCGAACCTTATAATCGTAGCTCTTGATTATGTTGTAGGCGTAAATGTTGTCACGCTGACATATTTGTTGGTACTTGTGATTTTATGATTTCTTTAGGCAAGTTGTACACTTGAGGCTGGAGTCAAGATTTACTCGATGAGAGTGGACTCGGTACATTCAGAGGCATATAAAGTTCTTGGAGGAATCAATCGTGTTGGTCAAGGAGATGAACAAGGTAGGTTTTTTCTATGTAGAAAGATGATTAGTTAAATCATTATATGTTCTTGTGTATAGGATGAAGTCTTTGTTAGATTTCAAGGTAATTGCTTGGCCAGGTAATCCTACATCAGCACCAGCTTTCGTCGAACTTCGTTGTTGGTGTTTTTATGGTTGTTATCTTTCAAATTGTTCTTTTTGATATTTGATCCACTAGTTACATTATCTTTCTAGTTTGACTCATTTAGGAAAAGTACTTTGTAATCAGAACTATTTCCTCTTTTATATTTTCATTGAAATTTCCGTGCTTTATCATGCGAAGGCTGTCAAATATATTGGAACAACGTTTTATCTTCTTTTTTTTTTTCGTTTCCGAATCTATTCACTTTATCCTTCCAAATCTGTCTCAACCTTGTTTACCATCCTATCTTCCTCTTTCAATTCTTCTTGGGTGCGTGCTGACTCTTGTTTGCTGAGCCACGCAAAACTTGGTTTTCATTCTTCTATCTCTATTATATTGGCTTGTGTATCAGATCCTGCTGTAGAGGATGGCAATGCTGAAAATGACCAGGAGGAAGGCCATCCAAGAAAAGAGCAAGAAAGAAAGGTTAGCACTCTTACTCTCTTTAAGAAATAACAAGCTCAAATCAATTTCCTGTTTAAAAACTAATTTGGGTGACAATTGCAGTTATCACCTTTATCAACACTGGAGTCATCATTTGATTCGCTTAATGTGAAGAAATTTGATGGTATACATGCTCTTTTATCTTTGATATTATTCTTCTTTTTCCTGAATTTATCCTTTTTTTTCACTTTATAAGTGATTAATTTGTCTGTTCTGCAGCCGCTTTTGCTGTAGATCCTCTTTATCATCAGACATCAGCTCAGTTTGATGAAGGTGGTGCTAAGGGTCTTCTATTGAATAACCTAGGAATCTATGGTAATTGCCGTGTCCTTTTTGATTCACTGGAGATACCTGGGAAGTCGTCAGCAGAACCAATTCAGAACGACAGAATAGATTCCATTGATATATGTTTTGCTAAAGGTTTGTGGCTTTAGAAGTATACTTGGTTTTGGGTTCTTTAGATGCTGGAAGTTTCTTTGTACAGGAGCCACTACTAATTTTGATCGTTGCAAACACTTTTCTGTTAGTACAGATTGCATTGAAGATATGGTGTTGAATATGCCCAAGACAGACGAGATATCGCCCAGTCTGAGGCATATAATCTGTCAATTTAGTGGAGAGATGCAGGTGCCAGCTGAAACAGATTTTACGGGCCAGATTTCAGCAGAACAAACTTCTGAATCGTTTGGCCTAGATATGGATGATGATGCATTTGACAATTGTGGAGCCTGGGGAATGGATCATGATGATGAAACAAGTGCGGCAGAACAAGGCTTTCAGGATGTTGATCAGAATTCATCAAGCCAACAGGAGGTGGCAAACACACTTATTTGTTGTTACCTTCGACACTAATTTGTAATTGAGATATTCAAACGAACACAATTAAAATTTGGTAGTTCTTTCGAATTTGTTTTGCAGGACAGCGTACCATTCACCTTTCCCGATGTTGAGGGTGATGACAGATCTGAGACTGTTGATGACTACTTGTTTTTAAGTTTAGGATTATCTTCAAAGCACAATACCTGGGCTGGTCCTGATCATTGGAAGTACCGGAAGGTGAAAGGTAAGTTTTTAGGACTTCAGAAGGAATATTAAATTCTGCCCCCCTTCTCGTTCCAGTCTTGAGAGAAATCTATAGCGGTTTGAAGTAGCTTTGTTGTTTAATATTTTGATTAACATTCAGTCCCGGAGGAGCCTTGCAAGGAAGATGGGTCACCCGTAAAGACGAAGAAAACAAGGAGCAGAAAAGCAGAATCTGAAATTGATTTCACAAAAGCCCTGGACACTGATCTATCACATATCTTTGCTCCTCCAAAGAATCCCAAGTCCCTACTCCTTCCTGCAAATAGAACACCTTGTAACAGGTTACTTCCAGAAGATTGTCATTATCAACCTGAAAATCTTGTGAAGTTGTTTCTCCGACCTAATCTCACGGTAACTCTAGTCAGTGATGAGTCTGTTAATACGCTCATTATCTTTTAAGCATAATCTAATTACCTATATTCTCTTTCCTTAGTGCCTCGGGAGGAGAGGAAAGAAAGTCCCAGGTGAGATAACTTTTACAGCTGACTGCTGATGTTAAAACATTGCACTTTGATGTGTATATTAATGAATACATATAACATCTATGGGCGATGGATTCTGTTTCTGCAAGTTGATTTCAAACTGCAAATGTTGAATTTTGATTCAAATACATTTTTACTGAGCATGCTTGTTTACTGGAACACAGTTATACAGACGTGGCTTGGCAAGGATGCCAATTCTTCAATAGGTGCTTCAAATGATTTTATGCTTGCGCTTTGAGTTGAATCTTCCACATCTATGATGGATTTACTAGAAGAGTGCTCTTTATATATTCTTGAAACCTAGTGCCCTATATACAAATCCCCCAATTGGCTTCTCAACTATTTCCTATGTTTTGTCTTCTACCGGTTATTATAATAGTACATTCCTGCTATAATTTTGTAATTTACTAGTTTCCTTCATGATCAAAAACATTACATATTATTAAATGTGACTTGACTAGTGTGGTTCTTTGGTTAGATGAAGCTTGTCAACAAAGTGAAGACTTTGGAGCTATGCCATCTTGGGATGATGATGGTGGATTTTCTGGGCCTTTTGATGATGGCAACACGTTTAGTGATGTTGAGGAGTCAAGTACGCTCGTTTCTCAACCTCGCCAGGTTTGTACCTGTAGTGCAATCTAATGGTTCTGCAATCTAGATTCCTCTCAATATAAACTTCTAATTGCTATAGGGTTTTTGGTGTTTCTAGACTTGGATTAGATTAGGTTTGGCCAAGAACTAGGTAAGAGGTCTTTACATTTTATTTCAATCTAGAAGTCAATTTATTTCTTGGTTGACTAAAGTTTTAATGCATACTTGCGTTTAGCTCAAATAGAGTCTGTGCAAACTTGTTGAAGATGAATTCCTATTTGTGTCAAAATTAGATTTAGGTGAATCCCATATGAATCCACTTTCCTTCTGATTGAATCTCATGGACACTTGACTTAGGTCAATGTTAGATAAAGTATGCTTTACTGATGTTGAGATTTTCGGGTCCATTATCCATCAAGTTTCGAACCGCGCGGCACTGGCCCTCACAGATTTCTCGGTTTAAAAAGAGGATTTTGTGCCAAATAATGATCTAGATGATTTATCAACTTGTATATTAAACTGGTTACTACCAAATATTATCTTATGCAAGTACCTGGCCCTGTAGTTTCAAAACCCCTATTTCTTTTTGAGAATTTCATGCCATTGAAACTTTGCATCTGCCTCAATTCACTGTTTGGAACTAGCAGTAATAATCTTGCTTATGTTGAAACACATAATGGTTCGTCTAGAACTTTTGCAGGACTGATGAATGTTAGTTCCTTTGTTTCTTTAGGCTGAAATAGAAGGATGAAAAGCAACTTTGAATTCTGTTATCTGTTTCTTAATCTGTCAGAAGAAAAATGTCAAATTACGTCGCTTGCTTTTTTGAACTTACCTCCAACAGAATTACAGAAAAAACTTCATCTTTCTTTGCACAGTTACTATGAGAGAACAATTTTTTCTCTTCATTGTAGAATCGGCTAGATTAAGAGCTTCTTTCAGCAAATTGACCTTTAGTTTGCCGTTCTCTGAATTATTCTCTGAATTAACAGGTAAATAAGATTGAAGTCAAGTACGACAAGACATCCAAACAAGTAGATGTGCAGGCGCTTAAGGAAACACTTTGGGACCAATTGAATCAAACATCAGTTAAGGTAATTTCAATTTTTTTACTTCACTGGCTGTGTCGCTCTGGTAACACTGAAATGATACCCATGATATTGTCCTGAAGAGGAGTTGAACTTGTTAGAAAAGTGGATATGTAATTTGAAATGGAAGGAGTAGTTCTATTTCAAATTGGAAGTCTTACTTTTCTGTTGGTTGGTTTTAAATTAATTCAGTTCTCTTTGACTAATAATCTTATCTATGAAGTTACTCCTTTGTCCCATTTTGTAAGACAACATTTAATTGGACATTAAAAGTATGAAATTAGCGCGTCTTGTATATTATTCAATTAATAATGGAAGAATGCATCTATAAAGCAATAGAACTAAAGTTAGTTTTTTAAAGTTTAGATTACTTTAACTTAATGAATTTGTCTTGGAATCAGTGGAACTTGTTTGTAAAAAGAACAATTTTATTTTCCATGAATTTTGTGATGCTCCAAAAAAAAAAAAAAAAATGATGGAGGCAGTAAATGGGACTGAATTTTATTTATTTCCACATAGTCTATTGCATTTGTTAAAAAATACTTTACTGTCTCTCTGTTGAAATTTAGGGGTGCCAGTTTCTTAGAAATTCATTTTAGGTCAACTTGCAGTTTCAATTGGGATGGAGGGAGTTCTGCATTTTGCATTAACCGCTAAAATCTCCCTTATTCCAAGCTTCTAAATTAAGTACAATACTCTGCTCTTACTCTGTATCTCATAACCCAGTATTACTGATTAACTACTTAGATTAGAACGTAAGGAAAACCTATCAAAGAAAAGGTATGGAAATTTGTAGATAACATAATCAACTATGTAAATTTTCCAGATATCTGACCTGTAAATCAAATCGTAGGCACAGAATGCTTTTGTTTTCTAAGTTAAGCTTGCTGATTGACCCCAGAATCCAACTGCATAGTCATTACTGCAATTATACATGAACTACTAAATTGTCGGACATTATAGCATTTTCTTTAGCTTTTTGTCTAGTAGTTGCTCAAGTCTCGTGCTATCATCCTTTATCAGCATGACATTCTAATCGACAGGCCTTATTCATTTACTTATAGCTTTTCATTCACATCATACTGTGCAGGAAGAAAGTGTCTCTTTCAAGCACATCTTGGCTGCTTTTCCAAGTGAATGCAGCGCGTCAGCATCAGCTGAGGATATATCTCCACATTTATGCTTTATTTGCTTGTTGCATCTTGCTAATGAACATGGATTACGGATATTAGGTTGTGCCAGCTTGGACGATCTCACTATACAGCTTGAAGCTCACAACAGTAGTCCTAGTCTCCCTAATGCTGTGGCATAACCCTGCTTTTTCAGTTTTTTGGTTCTCCTGCTGTAATGTATATCAGATGTAGATTTACATTTCATTTCTTCGCAAATGCTGTTTGCCCGTTCGGAGATGGAGCAGTGTAGGATCTTGCAGTGGATATCATTCATTGTATTGCTATATATATATTGTTAAGATACCAAGAAACAGTTATGAATGTAACCACTATCCTTAATCTGTTTAGTGACTCCGTGTGATTTCTGTTTCTCTAGTTTTTGAGCTTTTTATTCTATCAGGATATTATTCTGTAGAATTGTAGCTATCTCATGGATGAAATGGACTTGTTTGCAGCAGATATTTTGAGTTATATCTAAAACTAACGTGTGCGATTTTCCAGCGATGAAATAAAACCAGTAACCTAAATATGCCGTTGTTGACGAATAGATTATTGTAAAGAACCAGATATTTTCAGTTTTCATTCTTCAGTGTCTTTGGTATATATTGTCGATGTCATTTAGCGACATATTCTTTTTCCATTTCGCTGTGTAGTATCATCAACATTAAAAAATTTGAATTGCTGGAACGTAATATCTCAGTTTACTAAGACATATATTTATGCTTCTGCTTTTGTTTCTCTCCAGTTATACTTATGGTTTTATTGAAATGCTTTATTACTGGATCTCTTCAAGGTTGGTGTGGCAAAATTATACCATTGTGAATTTGAATGTCTAAAATATGGTTTTATTTTTCAATAGAACCAAATTAGAGCAGCTATCACTAGTGATTCGAAGGAATTTAGTTTACCTTTAATCCTGGTGTTAAATTAAATTGATTAATAATTATCCAAGCATGATTATGCAATAAATGAGTGCATTGGGAGAGATGATGCGCCTCAATAATGCATTGAAGAAATCTTGCTGATCTAATACACACGTTGGGAACAATGCTCCCTTCACCTTTTGAATGAAACAATAAATCCCCTTGATTTAATCAGGGGGGTAAAAATGAGTTGATCTTTGCATCAATTTTCTTAAGGTCAAAACTAACCTCTCACATAATAATAATTATTTTCTTAAAAATAAATTATATTAAGTAATTGAAAGTATTTTTATTATTGTATATAAATGCGCTAATAAATTTTATCTTACTACTGTAATATTTGAGGTAAGGAATAATACCTCATTCATATTTTTGAATTAATATTTTAAGGTTGCTATTAAATTACTATAAAATATCATGTTATCACTTTTTTTTTTGTAAATTAAGTAACTCGCAGACACTACTGTATGGGTGCTATGTCATCACCTTTATATTATAGAAATAGTCAAAAAATTTACCTTTTATTTTTCATAATGATTACTAATGAAGTACTTAAAAATAATTAAACCACATAATAGGTAAGGAAGACGTTAATAGAAAAGTATTTTAGCAAAATTATTAATTAGTTACGTTAATTTTTAGTAGTTATAAAAATTATAATTAAATTTTGATGCTTTATAAAAAAATATTCCTACAAAATTAACTGATTTTTTTAAATCAAAAAGAAAAAAATCAAAGGAGTAAACGAGATATAAAATTTTAATTATTTGTATAATTTTTTTAAAAATGAATTTCATCGTATAAAAAATATATGTTAAAATTAATCATAATTGAAGGTTGTTTTTGACCTATTAAAAATTCATACAAATGATAAACTCATTTTTAATTTTTGATTCTAAGATGAAGGGGGGTTTACCGTCCCTTTGAAAAGGTGGAGGGGTATTAGCGCTACATAACTCTAACTAATATGTCCAACTGGTCCAATTTTGGATCGCTTGTGCTAGAAATGGATTCATTGATAGGTATTTCGCCAGTGATCAACTGGTCCAACTTTGGACAAACTTTGGACAATTGTCCTTAAGTGTAGGCATATCCCCAAGATCCAACAAACTAAATTTGGAGCAAAAATAACAACGATTAACAAGAGGAGAAACACAACAAATTAGTATAAAGAACAATCAGTTTTTAGTGTATTTCAAATGTAAGGCAACGAGCTCAACTTTTAGGTACAAGTTGTAATAGATAATTCAGGGACAAAGTCAGGATTTAAAGTTTATGGTTTAGAATTCTAGCCTTTTAAAGTTAGAAGTTCTAAATTAATACTAATTAGTTACATATTATATAATTTTGTAGGACAAATATAATTAGGTTTAAACAAAAAAAAAATTGGGGGTTTGGCCGAACAGCTCCGCCACTGAAAGCTATGACACAGTTATGATATATAACAACTAAAACTGATAATTGTAGTAATTATACTAATAGGCATACGGTTAGGAATTTGAAATAACACCCATACATATGAAACTAGGACACTAACGCTTTGTTTGGATCATTGTTTCCTATTGTTTTATATTATATTATTTTGTATTGTATAGTATAGTATAGTATTGTATTGTATTGTATTGTATTGTATTGTATTGTATTGTATCGTACTGTATTATAAAAACAACGTTTGAATTGATTGTATTGTTTTCCGTTGTTTAATAACATTGTTATTGTTTGTTTTGATTGTATTGTATTGTACTGTAACTAATAAGTTTACTAATATACCCTTAGTTGTTCTAAATATTAGATTAAGTAACAAAAAAAATTTAATATAATTTGAGACAGTTTATATTTACTAGTTTATCACCAACTATACCTTGTAAATATATTCATGCAAATTATAATGAAAATAATAAAAACATAAGTTAATAATATTAAACATAACAATAAGTTCACACTATTAATAATTTAGATAAAAAATAATATTCCATAACGACATGCAAGCAATCATATTATCCAAATAATAGTTAACAAAAGTGTCATCATATATTTTGTATCAAAAAAAAAAAAAAGAACATATGGCTTGTAATTAATGAAATCTACCAACTCAAGTTTCACGTGTTTGCTCTGTAGTTAATAAAATTAAGAATTATACATTAAATAAATTAAGATAAAACGTTTAATGTAATCACACAACAAGATGGCTTGTGAATCTGAGGAGGCAGGGAACGTACAAAGTAATAAGAGAGGCAGGGAACGTATTGTATTTTGAGAAGATGGCAGATGAAGTCAAAATAACTACTTGGTTGTATTTAAATAAAAAATAGGGTAGATGGTAAAATAGGATTATAAGATTATAATTAAGGACATGATGGGAAAGTGTAAAAGCGTAACAATGCAAAACCATCAAATCGGTTGCCAAAAAGTGGGTCTTTTCATTGTTAGGTAACAACAGAACTTAACAATACAATACAACGAAATTAAAGTAACAACCAAAACAAATATTGTAATTATAATAACAATACAATACAATGGGTAACAATGATCCAGTGTAAATTTCAGAGGATTTTAGCCAATTCTGGTGCATGTGCGCGAGCGCATCTTCTTTACTAGCTCTTTCATTACAAGTCCAATAAAGTGCAATTAGTCAGTGTGATCAAACACATGACTCACCCCAGTAATTGCATCGAAGAAAAACAACTTGCTGGGCTGAAGTCTAAGCTATGGGTGTTATTTACATGTGGATTACTAAAGTTGTTTCAGTAATTTTAACTCACAAGTGTAACATGTTGAATTCGTTCAAGTTTGAACTGGTTGGATTAGTAATTAGATTCATGATGAGTTAATTTTGATGCTGTCTGGATTAACTCATCGAAAGCTTCGATAACGACAGTCTAAATAATATCATGAAAAACCTTGTCAAAATATAGAAAAAATCTTCTGGGGTAATATATTTTCCTCAAAATATGAGAAGAGTAGATGCTTATACACCCAAAAAGAAAAAAAAAGTTAAAATGATTCAACAACACACTCAATATTTGCATAATCTTATTACGAAAGATACTCATTTACCCTCCTCGATCTAACTATATAACATGGCCCTTAATTATTGTTGCTCCCAAACGCACACGCAAGTATACGCGGTCGCCAAGTAATAAAGTGACAAAGTCGAGTATCGTTCCCACGAGGACTATGCAGACTAGTGCTTAATAAACAATTCCTGAACAAACTATCCAGGGGTCTTTTTCCAATGGTTGTAAGAGTTTTTATACTAAAATGCAGTAATTAAAGTGCTAAAGATGTAATCGAGCAATGGGGCAAAACTTTGGTTGTTCACAATATCAAGAGAGCGATCCAGGGTCGGAGTTCCGAACAATCCAGTTGATGTATTCAATTGACTTCACTTCTTAAATCCCGGGTTACTAACTGACAGGTTAATTGTAATTATGAAAACCTTTCAGTTCTTCACAATCTATGCAAGCTACTTTAATCCCTGTATGTCTATGGGTTAAATCACATGCACGCATTAACGATCCTGTAATTAGTTAAACTAGGCAAGCAAGTATATGTCTATCCTACCCACGAATTGATTCCCCGATGCCCGGGTTCACAAACTAGTTCTATTCTTCCTTATTACGTAATTAGGTTCTCTCTTTCAAGTTCAACCCAAAAACCATAGATGATGTATAACTATCGAGCTCTAACAATTATACAAGTTAAATCAAGGAAGAATAAGTAACCCGTTATGGGATTCAATCAATGGAAATCAATCTTCAACAATCAACTTTCATGTAAACTCTAACCCCAGAACGTTAGGAAATTAGCCACACATATTCATAATCACAAGGCAAAGATTTGGTGTAATAATGAAATACTTGATGTAATAGATGAAAGATTTGGGAATAACCCTTGTTCAATGAAGTGTGTAGCTCTCAATATTGCTCCAAAGTCAAGAACCCTCTACAAAAACTAAGTAATAAACTATTTATAATGTTTCCAAACCCTTGGTAATAAGTTAGACCCAAAACTAGAAGGAATAGGAAGTAAAATCGCGCACAAGGGGCGCTATAACGGGCGCCCCGCGCCCCGAAAAGCGTGCCACCAACCAGAACCCGCTCCCAACCTTTGTGCCATAGGCCTGCGGCGCATGCCAAACGCGCAAGCCTCCTCGCGCCATAGGCTGCGCGGCGCGGGGGCTGCAGCGCCAGGCCAAAACTTCCTTCTTTCGCTCCAAAACTCGGCTTGTGTCGTGCCTTTGTGTGCTCGATCCAATCTTCAAACATCCTCCAACCAATTCATGCTCAATCAAGCTCCGGAACGCTCCAAATGCATCGCGTAACGACCTACACACGAACAACACAACATCAGCGTAAAACCACATTCACAAGCCACCAAACAAGTGCAAAACAAGCTCAAATGTGCGGAAATATTAAGGAAAAGTAAGCATAAAATGCCGAACATCACCACCCCACACTTGAACCTTTGCTCGCCCTCGAGCAAGTCAAAACTAACTCCCCAACCTAGGTAAAACAGGTCTGCCTATGACTATGGTTGATACCGACCATTGAACCAATGCGCACATGACTACCATGGATCCACAACATGCCAACAATTTACCAAACTCAAAAATATGAGAACAACCACCCCAAAATAGCTCAAATGCGCAAACTCAACTCAATGCAACCATGCTCCCACAAAATTACACCTATCTACTCAATCAAAAGCCATCAACTTTACCGAATTCATGCAAACCACGTGCCCTCACCAATATGAAAGAGAATGCCCCCCAAAGATCACACACAAAAACAAATATCATGAATAGAACGGGGGCAATAACAAATGACTTCTCTCACTCTCATGAAAAGCTCACATGTCACACACAACGTACCATAGGCTTGCCCGTAGTGTAGGACTCCACTAATGTAGACTCACTCCAATCGGGATTAACTAGGACTTTAGAAAGGTCGTAATGTAGGCTTAGGGGCGGGTAGGATGCATATGGTAATAGTGACTACCTCCCTAAGCACTTTAATACATCACATTTAATTTCAAGCACAATCCTCATCAAACCACCCAATCAAAAGTATCACACATACCTTCTCAATAAGTAGCATATTTTCTTTTCACTCACACACTAGCAAGGACGGTATATCTTTCTTTTTTTTTTCTTTTCCACAATTTTTTTCAACTTTGCTATTTTTTTTTTCTTATCATTTCCCTTTTTTTTTTCAATTTCATTAACTTCCATCCTTGCCAATGTTTTCCACTACTTCACAATTTTCATAAGTATTTCCCTTCTATTAGCTCCACTCAAAAGTCTCCCAACATCCAACCACAACTCCAATCATCTACACAATGTCAATAAAGTGCTTAAGGAGTAAGGGCCAAAAGAGTCAATTAAGAACAAATGGGTAGGCTCGGGGTGTGGGTGCCAATAAAAAAGGGTCAATGAAATCACAACAACAATTTTTCAAGGTATATATATATAAGGGTAGGCAAGTAAAAGAAGGCCTTGTATCATCTCCCGACTAGAGCAAATCTAGGATTTCGCTTTGCACACACACGGGGCAAGTTCTAGACATTAATATGCAACATGGAGCAAATAAGAACATGCCTCACAACACACATTGCACGTAATCCACACAAAAAGGCTCAATCAACAACTCTCAACCAAGCTTCTAGAATGCAACTTGTGGAAATTTAAGCACTCATGCACAAAAGTTAGCAATCAAGTCAAGCAAGCGGACTCAAGCATCTCAAGGGGGTTGTTCCATTTTTTTTTTCTCTTTCTAGGCATGCATCAAATTAAAACCAAGGACACCACAAATAGCACATGCAAACAAGTCCAAGTCCACTGGTATCAAACAAATCAAAGACACCTAGCATTCTACCTTTTTCCTTAGCCTAGGGTCATCTACAACTAACTATCCTAATCCTAAAAATGAAAAACTACCCGGTTCAAAGGTCACCCCGTGGAAAAGAACCGCGGCCATAAGAAAAACCACGGGGCGGATGACATGTACCACTAATAAAACTAAAAGGAAAATCTTTTTGAAATTTTTTATTGGTTTTCTAATTTTTTTTTCATTTTTGCATATAGTAAAGCAAGAAATAAATCAAAACCAAGTCAAGTGACAAAATAAAAAGTCCTAAGGTACATGCATCCTAAACCTCAAAATAAAAAACTAGATAAAGGGCAGTACCCCACCCCACACTTAAACTAAGCAATGTCCCAGTGCGACAAAGAAGTAAGTGCAAAAGTAAGAGTACAAGAAAACTGCCCTGAAAGCTGGACGGTGCACAGGAGTGTGGACCTAGGCCCCCGCCTCATGATCAGTCTCATACTCACTGTCTGGATCATTGGCCACAATATCTGAATCAGTGTTCTCATCCTCCCGCGGATCCACCGTTCCAGCCTCAACCTCGCCCAGCAGGACCTTCGAGGTCTCCGTCAGCGGGACCTGGCGGTCAATAGTAGTCATATCAACGCCCGACTGACGGGCAATAGCCTCTATCATCAAATACTGACGCGCGGCCAAGTTGGCACTTGTCTCCCGCCAATCGTCCGCCGTCAGCTTCACCGGTGCTGTGGTGATCACCCCCTTGACCGAGGCAATGTCAAAAGGCCTCCCAAAATCAAGGACAATGCGATCCCCGACCTCATCTGCGGGGAGGCCCGCCTTCTCTAAATACCGGGTCAAGAGGTTCCCAAAATACAACCGACTACATGATTTTTCATACCTCTCTTGTTTCATCATTTTCAACATGTAGTACCCAATGTTCACCGGCCTCCCGGTCATGAAAAAGTACACCATGCACGCCCGAGTCTTAGTGACCTCGGAGTAATGGGAACATGGAAGGATCCGTGCATTTATGAACCGCATCCATACACGCGCCGGCTTGATAAACTGGGAGAAGTGCATAAACTTATGTCGCCCAGACGCTCCTCGCCCCCACTTATGCGTGGAGCCCTCACCACACAAGGTCTCCCGCAAGGCCGTGTAATCCGGTTTCTTGATGTAATTTCTCAACTCATCATAATCGGGGTCCGCTACCCCTAAGAAGGCATTCAATGCCGTTGGATCTAACTTCACCTTCACTCCCCTAACCGTCACCATGTTATCATCCCTCCACACCTCATCGGGCTCCCAGTTAGCATAAAGTTCTTGGACCATGTCCAAGTTGGCGTGCCCCGGACTCTCAAACACTGAGTCCCACTTGAGGGCAATGATCTTCTCGGCCACCTCTCTAAACTTTTGTAGCACTGGCCTTTTATCAATGGCTTGCTCGGGGATGTACCCCGCAAGCCGCACATTTTTATACCATGTTTGGCAATCACTCTTCTTCACGAAAGGGAGGCCATACCGAGTCTTGCCTCCGGGACGTGGTATCGGCACCGCGTCCTTTGGAATCTTGGCCTTAGCCTTTGCTTTTGCCTTGGGCTTGGCCGGTGCCTTACCCTTTTGCTTTGAGGAGGAAGGCTCGGCTTGAGGTTCTCTCCTCGGGCCCGCAGTAGATGAAGAACTCGCCTTTTGAGATGTGGTTACCATGGTACCTACACAAACACAAACATCAATGTTAGATGTATAGCTATGCACCAAAAACAATTCAAGCTCAAGGGTACCACCCCACACTTAGCACACACTCTATGTGGCAATCACTTGTTTCAATGGCACGAGCACCCCACACTTGAACAAAACTAGCCTTGGCAAAATATGCCACGTTTTGATTTTTTTTTAAAATCAAGCTAGTGTGGGTGCCTCATGATCAAATCTAGTGTGTATGCAACACCTAATGTTCATTGTAAGCCTAAGAAATGCATTGCTACTCAAGAATTCACAATGTCATTGATATTTCATCTTTGAGGCTTTTTCACAAACACCTAGTGTGCACAACTTTGAACTAGCAATTTCAATGGATTTTGTAATGTGCCAACCCTCCCAAATTGTTGGGAGATCTCTTTTTACAAGTCACAAGGTCTATACTAAGCATCATAGACAATTAAGCATATCAAGATTGAATTTTTATGAAGAAGCTTGTAACTAGTTAAGAGAATCACCCATGAGCAATAATGAAGACAACTTACATGTTATTGAGAAGGAAGAGTAGTAATGTACTTACTTGATGGTGTTAGAAGTGATTGCACAAGATTTGGGATAAGTTCAAGTGTTGCAAGTGAATTAGTGTGTGTGTAGAGAGTGTTTGTAGTGAAAATAAGGGAGAAAAGATGTTAGGAATCGGGGTTATAGGGCATGGGGGATTAAAGAATTTCGGGTCAAACCCGTTGACCCGTTTTTTTTAAACCAAAAAGTGGCCCTCCGCGATTGCCTCAACGGCGCCAAAAACTTGTTGCTCCCAAACGCACACGCAAGTATACGCGGTCGCCAAGTAATAAAGTGACAAAGTCGAGTATCGTTCCCACGAGGACTATGCAGACTAGTGCTTAATAAACAATTCCTGAACAAACTATCCAGGGGTCTTTTTCCAATGGTTGTAAGAGTTTTTATACTAAAATGCAGTAATTAAAGTGCTAAAGATGTAATCGAGCAATGGGGCAAAACTTTGGTTGTTCACAATATCAAGAGAGCGATCCAGGGTCGGAGTTCCGAACAATCCAGTTGATGTATTCAATTGACTTCACTTCTTAAATCCCGGGTTACTAACTGACAGGTTAATTGTAATTATGAAAACCTTTCAGTTCTTCACAATCTATGCAAGCTACTTTAATCCCTGTATGTCTACGGGTTAAATCACATGCACGCATTAACGATCCTGTAATTAGTTAAACTAGGCAAGCAAGTATATGTCTATCCTACCCACGAATTGATTCCCCGATGCCCGGGTTCACAAACTAGTTCTATTCTTCCTTATTACGTAATTAGGTTCTCTCTTTCAAGTTCAACCCAAAAACCATAGATGATGTATAACTATCGAGCTCTAACAATTATACAAGTTAAATCAAGGAAGAATAAGTAACCCGTTATGGGATTCAATCAATGGAAATCAATCTTCAACAATCAACTTTCATGTAAACTCTAACCCCAGAACGTTAGGAAATTAGCCACACATATTCATAATCACAAGGCAAAGATTTGGTGTAATAATGAAATACTAGATGTAATAGATGAAAGATTTGGGAATAACCCTTGTTCAATGAAGTGTGTAGCTCTCAATATTGCTCCAAAGTCAAGAACCCTCTACAAAAACTAAGTAATAAACTATTTATAATGTTTCCAAACCCTTGGTAATAAGTTAGACCCAAAACTAGAAGGAATAGGAAGTAAAATCGCGCACAAGGGGCGCTATAACGGGCGCCCCGCGCCCCGAAAAGCGTGCCACCAACCAGAACCCGCTCCCAGCCTTTGTGCCATAGGCCTGCGGCGCATGCCAAACGCGCAAGCCTCCTCGCGCCATAGGCTGCGCGGCGCGGGGGCTGCAGCGCCAGGCCAAAACTTCCTTCTTTCGCTCCAAAACTCGGCTTGTGTCGTGCCTTTGTGTGCTCGATCCAATCTTCAAACATCCTCCAACCAATTCATGCTAAATCAAGCTTCGGAACGCTCCAAATGCATCGCGTAACGACCTACACACGAACAACACAACATCAGCGTAAAACCACATTCACAAGCCACCAAACAAGTGCAAAACAAGCTCAAATGTGCGGAAATATTAAGGAAAAGTAGGCATAAAATGCCGAACATCAGTTACACAAGCCACCCCACAAAAAAAGTGCTCTAACCCATTTTTTGGTTTTTCAATAACTGTTTTCCAAAAAAATTTGAAAAAGTCACAAGATTTCATGGACAAACATGTTTTTCAAAAACATTTTGAAAAAAAAACAACATTTTGTTATGGAGAATATATTTTCCTCAAAAGATGAGAAGAGAAGCTACTTATACACCCAAAAAAAAAAAAAAAAAAGTTAAAATATTCAACTACACACTCAACATTTGCATAATCTTATTACGAAAGAAATTCATTTAAGCTCCTCGATCTAACTATATAACATGGCCCTTAGTTATATGATGGGTGCACTAAAAACACGTCACGTGAAGACATGAGACATTGGCATGATATTTCTAACTTAGCTTGATGAAGTGTTAAATAGACATGGAAAACACATGATAAAAATCATAGCTTTGTATCTCTACCAATCTTTCCCATTATAAACAAACCGTTTGCTTCAACAATATCATGCGTACCCTTCTTTCACATTCTCAATTGTCAATTTCTTATCATATATCCCATCACACTCACTTGTTTTATCTATTTTCTCAATCACAAGAAAGATCATTATTGTGCATTGAGTTTGTGAGTGAACAAAATGATAATGATGAGTTCTACTCCTCTGATAACTCAGCCACCAGCTTCTTTACCAGTACGTACAATTCCAGGCAGCTATGGTTTGCCAATATTAGGACCAATTTCTGATAGATTGGATTATTTCTGGTTTCAAGGACCTAACACTTTCTTTACCAAGAGAATTGAAAAACACAAAAGTACAGTTTTTAGAACCAATGTGCCTCCGTGTTTTCCATTTTTTATGGGTGTAAATCCAAATGTGGTGGCAGTTCTTGATGTGAAGGCATTTTCACATTTGTTTGATATGGAGATTGTAGAGAAAGCTAATGTTCTTGTTGGAGATTTCATGCCTAGTGTTCAATATACTGGGGACATGCGTGTTTGTGCTTATCTTGATACTTCTGAACCTAAGCATACTCAGGTACTTTTTTCCAATCTTCTTCTCCTCTCCATGTTTATTTTTTAAACTAATCTGAGCATAAACTCTAACGCAAACTCTATGATTTCTAATCGTAACTAAATCTTCAATTTGTTATTTGTAAAGAAGAAATTGTCGTTATACGTTATCTTGCGTGATATAATGAATTAACCCATGGGTGTATTAAAAGTTAAACTCTAAAACAATATAGAGGAATTACCGATTACGTTTTTCACTTTAGATTTATTTTGCATTAAAATAAATTTTTACAAAATCAATGCGATTTAACTTGACGAAACAGAAAGTTATTTATCTTATTTTCTAAGTTATTAGATCAACTTAGCTGTAACAAGTTATTTTTATATATTTTATTAAATATGACTTGACAGTGTGAAAATCTTTTATACTGTAAATGTTAATTAAAGCGTTAAACCATCTTTTTACTTTTCAGTTTGATCACGAACAGCTAGAAGATCGAGCGACTAATTAAGGAGTATTGTACTTGCAAGTTCTTAACCTTAGCTTAATCGATGATCTATTGCTCTAATTAAGAAAACAATCTAAAAATTATACAGTAGACTCCTTACACCTCTAACATGGGAGACCTCGGACCATGTGAGCATGAGCACTTTGTCCTTAACTAAATTAGGGCCAGCGGTTCAATAAAATGAATATGTACATACAAACATTTATATTCTACGATAAGATAAATGAGTTGGACATTACATTCGAGCCGAATAGGTGTCCACATTTTATTAGTCATCACTAAAATATCTCTAGCAAGTAGCAACACTCATTGTTCCTTGACGAACGGATAAATTTTCAGTAAAATTTCGATTATCAGATTCTTTTTATTTATTCAAATAAATTAATATATATTTAGGAGGCTATACTAATATAGTCTAAAATATATTTTTATTGCTTAGTTATTTTGAAATGTTTAAATGAAGCATATTCAAAGAATAACTGTGTTATATATACTACAAAAGGTATTAAGAAACAAGGAAAAGCTTTTTCTCATGTTTTATCACACGAGTGACTTGAAAGAAGCAAACCTATTAATAACATTAGATGTTGCAAACGAAATTCCCTGATAATTCTCAATGTTATACAAGTTAGTGTAAGGAAGAAGATATGTAGAATTTTCCTAACCATATTGATTGATTGAGTGAGCCATATTCAAATAAAAAATGTTTATTTTTGGCCATGCAAGATTAGGGGCTAAGCTAGATCATGATAAAATTGACAAAAATTTGTAGTTCGAAAAGAGTAGGATAAAAGTTGATGGCAACATCTAAAATTTTTTGCACCACTTTTATTAAAATTTAGTAATTGGAGTACTCCATTAACTATCATGCATCAATTGGACAACTGGACCACGTATATATATTGTCCTAAGCCTATGATCGACAGGACCAGCAATGCAACGGTCGAAAGTGAATGTGACACTATAATTTGTCTTGCGGTCCAAAACTTCTATATAAGTTGAAATGTCCTTAAAAACATGTAGGAGTAGATGACAATCGAATTGAAAACTTCATTGAAACAACGAGTCTATGCGTCCACACACGTTTACACATGTGATAGATATGAGAAAAGAAAAACCAAAGGTTTCAGTCTGAAAGTATCTCCTCAAATCCTTATTAGTAGATTTTTTTTTTCCATATATTTATAGAACATGATATTAGCCAATGTTTTAACAGAGAAAATTGGGACTCGTTCAAAATTGTAGTGAGACGACTTCTGAATGTTTTCCATAAGGAAAAAAGGGTCAAAATTGCTACTGGACTATCCAAAAAGTTCCAATTATGACACGATTAAAAATATGGTGCTAATATGTCACTGTCGTTACACTTTCGACTAAAAAATTATCATTATGTTCAACTTTCGGCTAAAAAATGCGATTATTTTTTACGAAACCAATTTATTCTAATTTTGACTAACGGGCATCAAAACCCCCTACCCCAACTTAATAAGAATGAGGCGATTTTGGTATATAGAGTCCGGAGATGAAAATAATGCTTGTTAAAAAAATAGAAAATAGGATGGGCTGGGTAGGTTTGGAATTAGGTTGGGGTGGGGGGTTTTAATGGCCGGGTGGCATTTTTACAGAATTGTAGTATTTTTCAAAATTTTAAAATTAGAATATGGGTTATGTTAGAAATAATGGTTATTTTGAGCCGAAAATTATACATAATGGTATTTTTGAGCCGAAAGCGTAACAACAATGACATATTAACACCATATTTTTAACGTGTGTCATAATTAGACATTTTTAATAATCTAGATAATTTTGGCCCTTCGCCCGTTGCCTAATAATGAGGCATTAATAATCAATTTTCGTAAGTTTGCTTCTTTGAATTTTATACAATCTCAATATACCTTCTATAATTTCATTGGTTTTACCTATTCTTAAATATATTATTTTTATTATTAAAGAAGTTTGTGAAAATTACGCCCATGCATGCACTGATAATTAAACTTACACAGGATCCATCTTCTGTTAGTGATTGAAACCTCCTCTTACAGTACTTTATTAGACTTATTTTCTTTGTTTAGGCAGAAATCAAGACTTTTAATATGCTGATTTTGTTAAATGGCAGATTAAGAACTTCTCACTGGACATCCTAAAAAGAAGTTCAAAAACATGGGTGCCTACACTAGTTAACGAGCTTGACACAATGTGGGCAACTTTTGAATCAGATCTTTCAAAATCTAACTCAGCTTCACTCCTTCCTACAATGCAAAAATTTCTCTTCAACTTCTTTTCCCTCACTCTCCTCGGAGCCAATCCATCAGCCTCACCAGATATCGCGAATTCGGGCTACGTTATGCTTGACACATGGCTAGCCATTCAACTAGCCCCTACTGTTAGTATTGGTGTACTTCAACCCCTTGAAGAAATCTTTGTCCATTCTTTTAATTACCCTTTTTTCCTTGTCAAAGGTGGTTATGAAAAACTCACTCAGTTTGTTAAAAATGAAGCTAAGGAAGTTTTAAACAGAGGAAAAACAGAATTTCAACTTTCTGAACAAGAAGCTATTCATAACCTATTGTTCATTCTTGGATTCAATGCATTTGGTGGATTCTCCATTTTCTTGCCAACCCTTTTAGGTAATCTTGGAGACGAGAAAAACGCGGAGTTGCAAGAGAAGTTGAGGAATGAAGTAAGAGAGAATGTAGGGACAAAGCCAGAAAATTTGAGTTTTGAAAGTGTAAAACAAATGGAACTTGTTCAGTCATTTGTTTATGAATCACTTAGACTTAGCCCACCAGTGCCAAGTCAATTTGCAAGAGCAAGAAAGGATTTTAAGCTGAGTTCACATGATTCAGTTTATGAGATTAAGAAAGGTGAACTTCTTTGTGGATTTCAACCGCTAGTTATGAGAGATCCTAAGGTGTTTGATGATCCTGAAAAGTTTGTGTTGGAAAGGTTTACTAAAGAGAAAGGGAAAGAATTGCTGAACTATTTGTTTTGGTCTAATGGACCACAGACTGGGACACCAAGTGCATCAAATAAGCAATGTGCTGCAAAGGAGATGGTTCCACTTACTGCATCATTGATTGTGGCTTATATTTTTCAGAAGTATGATTCAGTGAGTTTTTCTTCTGGCTCACTCACAGCTGTAAAGAAAGCTAGTTGAGTCTTTGGCTGTGGCAGCTAATTAAGCTTGCTGGTAGATGTCAAAATAAACTTATCGGCGTCAATTTGTGCTATGTAATATAATTTCATGAATAAAGTATCAAGAAGAGTGCTTATTTTTTGTTCTATCAATTGTCTCATGTTGGTCGCTTGCTTGATTGGAAGGACTGATGCAGTTATATCTTTTCTGTTCTCGCTACTACTTACTAGCAAATAGTTTCTTTTAGCATTCGTCCTTCAAAGAGCTTAGGAGTCGGGGGAACGGAACACGTGTGATCATGTCATCCAAAAGATAACTATAACTAATACACCATCCGTTTAAAAAAGGATGAACCTATTTCCTTTTTAGTCTGTTTAAAAAAGAATGTCTTTTTTCTAAATTTAGAAATAAACTCACTTTTACCTTTAATGAAATGATTTGTAGACACACGAACATCTATGACTTATTTTAGACCACAAGCTTCAAAAGTCTTCCCTTCTTTATTAAACTCCGTGCAAAGTCAAATATGTTCATTCTTTTTGAAACGGATGGAGTAGTTAGGTAACCTGCATCAGTGCACATAAGCTAAATATTTTAACCATAAGGTGATTGTTCTAAGCGTGATTAATAACATATTGACGACAGGCATATGCAAGTTTCTTCTTGATTATGATCAATGATTAGATACTGCGATTGCCTAAACTGCTTCATGTGGAGACTGACTCCAGCAACGGGGGCGTTAGAGCTGTACTCATGCAACAAAGCCATCCCACAGCATTTTTAAGCATTGGAGCCTAAAACAGAGAGTCAGTTCAGTTTCTGCAAGGCAACTCGTGCAACGGTTTTATGGTGGTCACAAATCACAATATCAACTAAGCCACCATTTTAGTATTGAGATTAATCAAAAGGTTCTCTATTTAATGAGCAAACGTTGATAGAGATTCTCAACTTCTGAGGATTACTGTGTTGATTCCATTTTACTGTATACAATAAGGTAGCGGCTTCTGCATCCCTCAAGCTGAGTTACTTTCGACATTCTCTAGACATTAGTTTTCTAACCCAAAAAAGTTTCATTTTTTATTTATAAATCATTAAACAAAATATTCAGCACTTGAATGAAGCGCTATTTAAAACCTTCATTCATCCTACACTAGAACTTCAAATTTCCATGATTAGTTGCATCAATTAACAAATCCATGCCTCATAGTAAAGCAACACTAAGGTCTTGCTGCAGAAGCAAACAGAAATTTCATTATTTTTCAAATAGATACAACTGGTGTCCATCACCCTCGATTCCAAAACACAGTCCAATCCAAAATACATATTTCTCATCCTCAGCCCAGAATAGGCTGAGGATATCATGGTGGCTCTTAAAGAACCATTTTATATGAGATGAATAGTATACAAAATAAATTAAGTTGTTTGCACCAAGTGAAAAGTTTACAGAGCCTTGGAGAAGAATACTTAGGGTCCAGCAATCTCAAGTAACTATCAACACCTTCCAAAATTACACACGCCTAGTGTACTCACTCCCCTTCGCTTAAAACTGGAACAATGAGTGGTTTCAGCTGTGCAAGATATACAATCGCCCACCTATTCAAGAAAAAAAAGAAGAATTGTTCATATGTTTGATAAAACCAAAATAAATCATACAAGCACTAATTGTACAAATAGTAGAATGTAAACATGATTGGTATATAAAGCTCAATAATTGGGAAAGTCAGGACTGTCTTTCTGTTAAAGTTGCCGACTGCCTTGAGGGGATAACAGAAGTCCTGTCGCAAGTTGGACAGAAAATCCTCAAGCTCGAGGATTTAGATTTCTGTTAAACATACCATGACCATGTCGTGGCAGTAAAAACAACACACAAGTAAAAGAAAAGACCTACTTAGCAGAGCATAGTATTCAGGAGCAAGATACAACAAAGAGATATCATATATAACTAGTTGGAGAAGTTGGCCAAATCTGGAAGTGGGAGTGTGGGACAATTACAGCATTAGTAAAGCAGCTACTGGATGCTGCAGTTAAAGTTTGGAAAGCTCTAGTTGGGATTTCTAGATTATTTGACGTTCACTCTTTCTCCTGAGCAAGACAGTAATACAGCCCCTGAACAGAATCAGACTCTCAATAAGATCTCCATTCTTCTCAAGTCTAACCTTACATTTTTCTGACAAAACTGAAAAAAGTCTCTCACTTTTCTAGCAGTTTCATAATGCATAATCATTAATTTTTGGAAAAGAATAAAAAGGAGAGGTTGATAGACTCTAAACTGAAAATTGAATCTTTTAGACAGAAACTTTCTCGTCACCATGAGTTCTATGATCCCCTCAGGCTGTGTGTACCATGATACAACTCACTGGAAGAGCAACACCAAAGAAGTTTAAGATCTAATCACTGACTACATAAATGACACGAAAGAGCAACTTCCCAAAGATTAATGACTCCTAGTTATCTTGAGGATTCATGAGAACTATCATAATATTTTCCATACCAGTTATGTACCTGGCTGGTAACACAGAAATCCTTTAGTTAGAAGATTAACAGACCGATTAAGAGGGTTTCACTATTCTTTAGAAAAATTAACAAAATATATTGATATATGGACAGTTACTTTCCAAATACTAATGAATCAACCGGAGTGAAGGCCTTAATATTAGCCAAGAGTGGACTCTTCAGATTCTTTTGGCAAGCATTCACAAGATGAAGTTATGGCATTCCTGAGAGGAAATTACAAGTGTACGAATTTAGAGATTGATGAAGCAATTCGAAAGACTATAGAAGAGAAGTGTGAAGAAAAAGAAGTTACATTGAAGGTATTCAGAATGTTCGAACCTAAACGAGATTGAAAAACTTAAAACAGAGGTGGAAAAGGTGGAGAAAAGTAAAAACCAAAATTTTTAGCAATCCACAAAAATGTCTGGTTCAAAGGCAACTCATTAGATGGATTTTGCTATTCTAAGCAAATTATTCTTCATTCCATTTTTCCATAATAAGGCAACTACGGAGGGGGAAGAGTTATGAGATTAGAGGCAAACAAGACAGCAACTTCAAAGTTTTTCTGTTCCAGATATTGCATCACTTAAAACCTCAGCTGATCACAATAAATATTGAGTCTATCATCCAAAGCTTCAAATTGTGTTTCTAAGGTTCTCGAATCAGATGGAAACTGTTATTTTCATTTCTTTAATTTTCTAATCAAACTTTTTTCTTTATGAAACCGTGTACCGGGCAACAGTCCTACTTTGTGAGTAAATTGATCCCTAGGAAATTTGTTATGAGTCATTGCAAGGTATGGGACTTGAGTCCCACATCGGCCAAATAGGGGGTTGATGTGGGGCTTATAGCTTTGGGTTCTCCCACCTTAATAGCTAGCTTTTGGAGTGTAGTTCTCCCAGGGTTGTATCAATGGCATCAGAGCAACCCACCACCCTCCGTGCCCGTTGAAGGTGTTAGAAATTTTCCTTCTAAACTAGCGAATAAATCTAATTATACCTTGTTCAATTAGTATGCATCAGATGCTCTTTCTCATTAATGTTGTGGGTTATGCTGATAATAAGGTTAAATGCTACCATGCTACAGGTCTATAGTAGCTTGTAGGAAAACAAAACTAAGATTTAAGGCACAATGCTTTACTGAAGAAATACATATAATGAAGAAAGAATTTTTTGAGGAAAAATATAATGCAAGAAAATAATACCAATAAAAGTAACAACTACTACAGAAACGACACTTTCAAAATTAGATAATTCAAAAATATTGTTATGAAAAATATAAAGTACAAAACCATACCAATCAAGTTCAACGCTCTTATCGCAGAAACAGTGATATAATTTAAATTCTAATTCAGATTTATTGACTAGATTTTTTATACTGAAATCAAGTTTCCTATTCCTTCCCTCATAATTCACCCATAATGTTTTTCTAGTGACGTGCTCTCCAAGATAAGACCCCACGAGCCAATAAACGCACCTAATTTTTTAAAGATGCTAAAGGTTGTGGTAATTTTTGCTGAGTGGACGTCTTGGCATCCGTGTGTCTTCCTAAAACACTACCAAAGTGATGCAAACTCCCAGTTTGTATTGAGCCTAACTTAAGAACTTACCACGTCTCACGTGCACCTTTGAACATACTGCTATGCTATTATGAACTTTATTTTTCTAAAAAGAATCAGTTAATGATGATTCATTGGACTAGAAATATTCCAACATATAAGATACATATTCGCCTTGACATGCTTCAATGTTGCTAGATTTGGGAAGCTTTTAGCATTGATGACAGATCAATGGTTCAGATAAACCTTTTCTTTTGACATGCTTTGGCCCGACTAAACAGTCTATTTTATCCAGCCAGAGTTTTAAAAGGACAAAATGCAAAAATATCATAATCTACTTAAAGGCATCCAGACATCTTCAAGTTTAAAAATTTCATTGAATAATACTTTCTCAACTTTTTATCATGTTTTGCAGCTTAAACGGAAATTTGAACAATATATCAAACTTACATCATCCAACAGCAGACAGTCGCCGTGATAATCAATGTCAGGTGTAACCTGCATCAGAAACCACAACCAATCACATGAATGGGGAGAAAAAAGTTCAAATGTTCCCACAACACTTACCAACAAACAACTCAATCTCAAAACATCCTAAGACATAGGTGAAGAAGGAGAAACTATAGGATGAATCGTTATGTTGAAAACTGCAGTACCACATTATTTTCACACTTTATTAACCAGAAATCGACAATAAATCATTACAACAACAACTAGTACCCCTCAGTCCCAAACAAGTTAGGATCGAGTCAATCCTAACTTAAACTCATCACAGGCGGATACTATACAACATAAAAATAAAAAAGTACTACAAGTTCACTAAAAACAACCAACCAAAAGATCATTCGACCTACAGATACACGTACAGAACTAAAATAAGGGAACAAAAAGGACATACAGATTAGTAGAAGGGCCTCGATTGCAGCAGATTCTGGCACACAGAGATGCAATAACACCAACTACAACAAAGATCAGAGTTGTCACCAAGAACCCCATTATTGCTTTGGATCTCTCAGATGCCTCGTTATTCTCTGCAAAACCACTGCATTACCAAAGAAGATTGGATTTTGATAGTTAAAATAACAAAAACATACCCCGAATGATCCCACAAGTGGGGTCGGGAGGGTAAGATGCATGCAAACCTTACCTCTACCTCGAGTGAGATATTTATAGTCAAAACAAACAACCCCATTAAAATAAAAGAACATCTTTTATTAATTGGAACTGGGAATTTATTTATTTGTATATCAGAGGCCATAATGCACACTAATCCATATTCACATAATTCAAGAATTCGGAAAAACAAAAGAATCAAGAATCTATTTAAATATAACCACATAATATGAATTTGATTTAAATATAGCCACACAATATAAAGAAAAAAAGCTTACAGTTATGGAGAGAGAGATTGAGAAGTTGAAGAAGGTGGATCCGAAGAAGAATTGTGGTGTATCAATATGTGAACAAATTATTGGGGTCGTATTACAATTTTCAGTTTTCAACGGGGTAATTTAGTCATTTAGTTGCTAGAAAAGATATTCAGTTAAGTCCACGAAGTTCTTAAGTAGTGTAGAGAGACCCCATTTATTTTCAGAAATTATAAATACTCCCTCAAACTCAAAGGAGTGGAAGTGTGTTCTTTTTACACCTGCGCATGACTACTAGTAGAAATTAGAAGAGCTTGTTTGCACCCACCAAATTTTGTTCGACGAATTGGTGCAATATGAAGTCAAATAATATTGATACTTTCAAATAATTATCCTACCTGTTAATACTTTTAGTTTTATTAACCTACATACATTATTTTTCATTTCTCTGTATCTACTACACAAACCGTAACTTCTTCCCATCTCTTTCTTTTCCCTTCTTTACCCACCTACCCGTCGGTCACTTTTCTTCTTGAGGAACTAGTCCGGCAACCAGATATATTCCTCCAGCAAACCAACGCCGAAGTATTATTGCTGCCACTATTTTGTTGTGTCGTCTCCAACTCTGCACCGTCGGAGTGGTGATGCTGCTGCTGTTCTGGGGCGGCGTGTTGCTCCAGATCTGCTGTTGGTTGTATTTTCCGATCTGCTTCTCCCTCCCCCCGCCCCCCCCCCCCCCCCCCTTTTTGGTATTGTTTTGTATATGTATTTATGTGTATATACATGTATAACTTTTGATTTATGGGTATTTGTATGTGTTGATGCACAAATATATTTAACATTCTTTTGAATGTCTAGTTGTATTTCTTTGTATATTTGGTATATGTTTATGCATTTGTATTTCAAGTATATGTTTTCTAAATTTTTTTGTATGTATTTGTATATTTTTGTATAGATTAATATTTATGTATATGTGTGTGTCACATGTATGTCCATAAATCTTGTGTATGTTCATAAATCCTATGTATATCTTGTATATGTGGTGTATAAAAGTATATATTCAGTATATTCTAGTTTTATGTATGTTTAAGTATTTTCAAAGATTAAATTTACTCTTTTTTAAGGATGAATGTGTATTTTATATGTTTATTTTTTTTATCTTTTTCTTTTCAAATTAAATAATAATAATAATAATAATTTCTAGCGACTTCGCCGGCAGCAACACAGTTAGTGCAGCAATGGAAAAGGGAGAGGGTAAAACCCTTATTGTATGATTTTAATAGAATTTGTATACAGTATGTAAAAAGAATGTCGGCATGTTTTGTGAAGTGGTATAATGTATGTATTTTTTGTAATTTTGATGTTAGGGTTGTATATTTATGTAGTTGGCCCTAGTAATATTATGTTAAAAAGAAATTTAAAATTGATGTAAGATAACGTATTGTTTCACTTAAAAGTGCATTTTCTTTCTTGATTAAATTCCCTTTTGCCATATTTTCACAAACTTCTCTCCATCCAATATTATTTTGCATTCGGCATGTTAACGTAATAGTAGAACATAATGAAACCCATCAAAACCAGATTTTGATAATTAAAATAGCATATTGTTATGGCCTTATGGGAGATTTACATAAATAGGATACTTCTACCGCTCCATCACAAATATGATCTCGGTGAAGAAAGGTCTTGCAATTTCGCCCTCGTAAGAAAGTTCTTGATGATCGGCAAAGAATTTCTTCTAGCGATAGCCAGCAACTTTTGTAAAAGGGACTAAAATTGTAAGTCTTTTTTTGGAGAACAAAACTGTAACAGCAGCGCCCAATTTGTCTATTTTGCACAGAACTTGCATGGTTATAGTAGTTCAATTTTGATGTGTACCCATTTTTGGACGCGCTCAATAAGTTTTATCCACCGTTTCAAAATTAATTAAAAAATAGCCAAAAATTCGCGCGTGCACTTACGCTCCATTAACATTGGAAAACACTCCAGACTAGTCTCGACATTTTATACTGGGACTTTGAATTAACATGTTTAAAAGTCCCATTATTTTGTTATAGGACTGAAGCTTTATATATAAAGTCCCATAAAAAAATAATGGGACCTTTGAACTCTCATTATTTTGTTATGGGACTAAGGCTGTCTAATAGCCCGGTTTGGGCCGGGCCGAACCGGACCGGACCGGAAACCGGTCCGGACCGGCTCAAAACGGGCCAAATATAAAAAAAAAAAAAAACGACCCGGTTTCGATCCGGCACGTCCAAAATGGACCGGACGAACCGGACCAAAATGGACCGGAACCGGACCGGACCGGACCGGAACCGGACCGGACCGGACACTGATGGGCTTAGCCAAAACTAGCCGTTGGGCAACGGCTATTTCACTTTTGGCCGTTGCCCCAACGGCCAAAAACGGCTATTTTGGCCCCCCCACCCCCTAGGGCGCCCCCATACCCCCCCTATCTATTTTTTCTATAAATACCATCATTTTTCATCAATTTATTCACAATTTCTCTAATATTCTCTCTAAATTTCTATCAATCTCTCTTATTTCTACAAAAGGCTATTTGCTAAATTGCATACTAAAAAAATATTTGGAGTAAAGTGGAAATATTGTTCGGTGCGGTTCCGGTCAAGTTTCAATTTTCACTTCCTAAGTTCTACATTCTAAGTTCACGATATCAAGTAAACTCGTTCTTACTTTTTATTATCTATTTTATTTTTGTGCAATATTATTGTTTGTAGCATATTTTAGTAATTTGTTTGAAGCATATTTTAGTAATTATAAAAAATGTCTGGAATTTTGAGATCAATTACTAGGCGTACGGGTAGCGGTCGTAGATCAAGTGCTTCTAACCGGGGGGGGATGATAGACGTAGTCGTGCTTTAGGTAAAAGACCAGTTGGTACTTCTAGCGCTCCTTCTCTTCTAGATGATTTTACTCAGGAAGATGACTCGCAATTTTTGCATGATATAAATGTTGGTGCACCACTAGATAATGATATGTTAGAGACACAATATGAAGAGTTTACCGAAGGGGCTAATTTAGATGAAACACCCACTAGTCAATTTCACGGCGAACAACATGAAGAAACTGAATTACCACCTATGCCTCCTAGTAGAGAACGATATGCACGACCCGAAAGATCGGATGTGTGGCTATTTATGACTAAAGATATTCCGGCTCAGAAAGCTAAATGTAATCTTTGTAAAAAAGTTTGGGAATTTAAAACCGGCAGCCATAATAGTGGGACGGGAAAGTTGAGAACACACTTAGAAAACCATCATAAGGAAAAATGGGAAGCAAGGGCGGGTGGCCCTCGTTCAGGGAATAGAATGGCTCCATCGCAAGGTAGTGGAATCCAACAGGAAATTAACCCAGTGACGGGGGGGCTTTTGCATTATGATAAAAAGAAAGATAGGGAACAAATGGCAAAAATGATTGCGGTAGAGTGCTTACCTTTTACATTTGCTTCTTGTCAAGGTTTTATTCGTTATATTCAAACCGTATATAATCCATCTTTTCAAGGTTTTCCAAAAACTACGGTTAGAACTGATATTATAAAATTTAAAAATGAATATAGACAATATTTACGATATATATTTTATCACTTTGATTGTAGAGTTTGTCTTACTTCTGATTTGGGTCGTGGTGTAAATGGGTATGAGTATTTAACAGTTACTTGTCATTGGATAGATCTTAATTGGGTAATGCAAAAAAGAATTTTAGCATATTCTGCTGTCGATGAACCACACACGGGAAATTTTATTAAGGGAGAAGTTTCGGATATTTGTAAGGCGTATTATCTTAGTGATAAAGTTTTAAGTATAACTCTTGATAATGCAAGTAACAATGATTATGCTATTAGTAAGTTAATACCCGCATTGCATCCCCCTTTTGAAGAATTGTTTCATGTTAGATGTGCATGTCATATATATAATTTAGTTGTAAAAGATGGACTTAAGTTATTTGATCCTACTATTATGAAGGTTAGACTCGCAATTAGTTATATTTTTAAATCTAAAAAACCGGATAGATGGAGGGACTTTCAAGTAGATTGTCTGAAAGAAGGTATAACTCCTAGAAAAGTTCCAAAGGAAGTTTCAACTAGGTGGAACACTGTATATGACTCTTTGAATGTTGCTTACATTTTACGAGTGCCTATTACTAATTATTTTAATCGCAAAGTAGCTGATGTGTATCACCTAGAAGAAACAGATTGGCAAGAAGTTGAGCGTCTTCTTCAATTTTTAGCAAAGTTTTTTTATGCTACTAAAGAATTTTCCGGTCAATATTATCCTACAATCACTACCATGTTGTATTTTATAGCTGGAATAGCAGAATTACTTAACGATTATAGAGTAGTGCCTGGTTATGAAGTTGCGGTAGAAGCAATGCTTGAAAAATTTAAAAAATATTTTTTTCCGATTCCACCACTTTATTACATTGCATCTGTATTACATCCATGTTTTAAACGTTTTAATACGGAAATGCTCATTAGAGAAATTTATCGGAATTTGAAAATTACTGATGAAGAAACACCAAGTGTAGAAACAGCTTGTGCGCAGGTAATTGTAGATTGCCAACGGATTTATGAAAGGTATAGGAGTGCAGCTGATAATGTTGTTCCAAGTGTTCCAAGTGGAGCTGGATCAAGTTCAACGCAGGCTCCCAAAAGACCTGCAACCGGATTGGGAAGTTTTTCCAGCCTTAATCAAAGGCTTTCTAGCAGGCAGTCGAGTAGCAGCGGAGGGTTCAACGAGCTGGATGTTTATTTACTTCATGGTTGCAAGGAAATTGAGTATTTTGGAAGCGATCAACTACTGCCATTTTGGAAGGATCAACAAGCACAGTTTCCAGTTTTAGCAAAAATGGCGCGGGATATTCTAACTATTCAAGCATCATCTGTTGCTTCAGAAAGCGCGTTTAGCCAAGGAAGATTACAAATTGGAGATCATAGACATTCATTGAAGGAAGAAGCAATGGAGACGGCCGTATTATTCAGAGATTGGATTAGATCGGAGCGAAGAAATTTTGGATTTGCAGAAGATAAAGTAGCCGATTCAGAAGCATCATCAGAAATTTTATCAGGCGATGGAAGTTTGGACAATGAAACTGAATATGAACAAGATGACTCTTTGCCACCGATTCCTCCAGAGGTGCCAGACGAAATTATTCAGAAAATGAGAAGTTTTTTTATTAATATGTAGTTTTTGCAATTTAATATCTATGTACTTTGCAAAAAATCAACCATTATCCATTATTCAATAAAATGCGTTACGCCTTGCTATTAAGTAAATCCTTTGTTATATTCTCAAGTGTCCTTTGCTATTAAGTTTCCTCTTTGCAATTCAATACTAAAATACTAAATACTAAAATACTAAATACTAAAATACTAAAAACTAAAAACTAAATACTAAATACTAAAAACTAAAATACTAAAATACTAAATACTAAAAACTAAAATACTAAAATACTAAATACTATTATACTACTAACTTAGTATTAAGTTTGAAAAATAACAAGTTATTAAGTTATACTAGATTACTAAGTTTTATAAAAAAACTACTCAATTATACTTTTATAATACTAAAATACTACATTACATAAATATTTTAATACTAGATTACTAGTATTATATAAAAGTTATTACATAAAACTAAAATTTAAACAAAACAAATAACCAAAAAACAAAAAACAAAAAAAAAATAAAGAAAACGTCAAAACCGGGCCGGACCGGACCGGACCGGAACCGGACCGGACCGGCCCACTTCAAATTTATGTCCAAATCCGCTCCATTTTGAAAAATAGCCGTTGGCAACGGCCATAAACGGCTATTTTTCCCACCCCCACACCCATAAACGCCCCTACAACCCTCCCCTACCTATTTTGCCTATAAATACTCCCATATTTCATCAAATTAATAACAATTCAATATTTTCTATTCATTTCTCCTAAAAAAAAAGCTATTTTATTAAATTTTCTATCAACATGGCAAATAATGCAAATCAAGTTCAAGGTGCTACTAACGTAGGTCCGTCTGCTGCTCCAAAAAGAACTAAACGATCCGAAGTTTGGGAATTTATCACAAAAAATAATGATACCGGCAAAGCTCAATGTACTCTTTGTCAGAAAGTTTGGAATTGGGAAGATGGAACAAATACTGGAGGGACAATGAGGTTTAAGACCCACTTGGAAAACCATCATGACCCCGAATGGGCAGCTCGTGCTGGTGGCAAATATCTGCAACCACGTGATGACTGATGACTGAGTTGAGTCAGTGTTGAGTCGATGAACTTGAAAATTTATGTATTTTTCTAATTTCTAGTCTATTTTCATGTTTTTATTTTCTAATTATGCATTTTCATTTTCCAACGTAATGTAATGTGTGTATTGTTGAATAATATATGTGTTTTGTGTTGTTTATTTAGATTTTAGTATTTTAAAAAATAAAAAATTTAATTTAAAACAAAAAAAAAAATAATTAACGAACCGAACCGAACCGGATCAAACCGGACCGGGACCGGTACAATATCCGGCTGCCGGTTCCGGTTCCGATCCGGCATTGGTGCAATTGCACCGGTGCACCGGACCGGAACCGGGCCGGTGTCGGATTTTTTTTGCCAACACAACACCGGACCGGAACACGTGTGATCATGTCATCCAAAAGATAACTATAACACCATCCGTTTAAAAAAGGATGAACCTATTTCCTTTTTAGTCTGTTTAAAAAAGAATGTCTTTTTTCTAAATTTAGAAATAAACTCACTTTTACCTTTAATGAAATGATTTGTAGACACACGAACATCTATGACTTATTTTAGACCACAAGCTTCAAAAGTCTTCCCTTCTTTATTAAACTCCGTGCAAAGTCAAATATGTTCATTCTTTTTGAAACGGATGGAGTAGTTAGGTAACCTGCATCAGTGCACATAAGCTAAATATTTTAACCATAAGGTGATTGTTCTAAGCGTGATTAATAACATATTGACGACAGGCATATGCAAGTTTCTTCTTGATTATGATCAATGATTAGATACTGCGATTGCCTAAACTGCTTCATGTGGAGACTGACTCCAGCAACGGGGGCGTTAGAGCTGTACTCATGCAACAAAGCCATCCCACAGCATTTTTAAGCATTGGAGCCTAAAACAGAGAGTCAGTTCAGTTTCTGCAAGGCAACTCGTGCAACGGTTTTATGGTGGTCACAAATCACAATATCAACTAAGCCACCATTTTAGTATTGAGATTAATCAAAAGGTTCTCTATTTAATGAGCAAACGTTGATAGAGATTCTCAACTTCTGAGGATTACTGTGTTGATTCCATTTTACTGTATACAATAAGGTAGCGGCTTCTGCATCCCTCAAGCTGAGTTACTTTCGACATTCTCTAGACATTAGTTTTCTAACCCAAAAAAGTTTCATTTTTTATTTATAAATCATTAAACAAAATATTCAGCACTTGAATGAAGCGCTATTTAAAACCTTCATTCATCCTACACTAGAACTTCAAATTTCCATGATTAGTTGCATCAATTAACAAATCCATGCCTCATAGTAAAGCAACACTAAGGTCTTGCTGCAGAAGCAAACAGAAATTTCATTATTTTTCAAATAGATACAACTGGTGTCCATCACCCTCGATTCCAAAACACAGTCCAATCCAAAATACATATTTCTCATCCTCAGCCCAGAATAGGCTGAGGATATCATGGTGGCTCTTAAAGAACCATTTTATATGAGATGAATAGTATACAAAATAAATTAAGTTGTTTGCACCAAGTGAAAAGTTTACAGAGCCTTGGAGAAGAATACTTAGGGTCCAGCAATCTCAAGTAACTATCAACACCTTCCAAAATTACACACGCCTAGTGTACTCACTCCCCTTCGCTTAAAACTGGAACAATGAGTGGTTTCAGCTGTGCAAGATATACAATCGCCCACCTATTCAAGAAAAAAAAGAAGAATTGTTCATATGTTTGATAAAACCAAAATAAATCATACAAGCACTAATTGTACAAATAGTAGAATGTAAACATGATTGGTATATAAAGCTCAATAATTGGGAAAGTCAGGACTGTCTTTCTGTTAAAGTTGCCGACTGCCTTGAGGGGATAACAGAAGTCCTGTCGCAAGTTGGACAGAAAATCCTCAAGCTCGAGGATTTAGATTTCTGTTAAACATACCATGACCATGTCGTGGCAGTAAAAACAACACACAAGTAAAAGAAAAGACCTACTTAGCAGAGCATAGTATTCAGGAGCAAGATACAACAAAGAGATATCATATATAACTAGTTGGAGAAGTTGGCCAAATCTGGAAGTGGGAGTGTGGGACAATTACAGCATTAGTAAAGCAGCTACTGGATGCTGCAGTTAAAGTTTGGAAAGCTCTAGTTGGGATTTCTAGATTATTTGACGTTCACTCTTTCTCCTGAGCAAGACAGTAATACAGCCCCTGAACAGAATCAGACTCTCAATAAGATCTCCATTCTTCTCAAGTCTAACCTTACATTTTTCTGACAAAACTGAAAAAAGTCTCTCACTTTTCTAGCAGTTTCATAATGCATAATCATTAATTTTTGGAAAAGAATAAAAAGGAGAGGTTGATAGACTCTAAACTGAAAATTGAATCTTTTAGACAGAAACTTTCTCGTCACCATGAGTTCTATGATCCCCTCAGGCTGTGTGTACCATGATACAACTCACTGGAAGAGCAACACCAAAGAAGTTTAAGATCTAATCACTGACTACATAAATGACACGAAAGAGCAACTTCCCAAAGATTAATGACTCCTAGTTATCTTGAGGATTCATGAGAACTATCATAATATTTTCCATACCAGTTATGTACCTGGCTGGTAACACAGAAATCCTTTAGTTAGAAGATTAACAGACCGATTAAGAGGGTTTCACTATTCTTTAGAAAAATTAACAAAATATATTGATATATGGACAGTTACTTTCCAAATACTAATGAATCAACCGGAGTGAAGGCCTTAATATTAGCCAAGAGTGGACTCTTCAGATTCTTTTGGCAAGCATTCACAAGATGAAGTTATGGCATTCCTGAGAGGAAATTACAAGTGTACGAATTTAGAGATTGATGAAGCAATTCGAAAGACTATAGAAGAGAAGTGTGAAGAAAAAGAAGTTACATTGAAGGTATTCAGAATGTTCGAACCTAAACGAGATTGAAAAACTTAAAACAGAGGTGGAAAAGGTGGAGAAAAGTAAAAACCAAAATTTTTAGCAATCCACAAAAATGTCTGGTTCAAAGGCAACTCATTAGATGGATTTTGCTATTCTAAGCAAATTATTCTTCATTCCATTTTTCCATAATAAGGCAACTACGGAGGGGGAAGAGTTATGAGATTAGAGGCAAACAAGACAGCAACTTCAAAGTTTTTCTGTTCCAGATATTGCATCACTTAAAACCTCAGCTGATCACAATAAATATTGAGTCTATCATCCAAAGCTTCAAATTGTGTTTCTAAGGTTCTCGAATCAGATGGAAACTGTTATTTTCATTTCTTTAATTTTCTAATCAAACTTTTTTCTTTATGAAACCGTGTACCGGGCAACAGTCCTACTTTGTGAGTAAATTGATCCCTAGGAAATTTGTTATGAGTCATTGCAAGGTATGGGACTTGAGTCCCACATCGGCCAAATAGGGGGTTGATGTGGGGCTTATAGCTTTGGGTTCTCCCACCTTAATAGCTAGCTTTTGGAGTGTAGTTCTCCCAGGGTTGTATCAATGGCATCAGAGCAACCCACCACCCTCCGTGCCCGTTGAAGGTGTTAGAAATTTTCCTTCTAAACTAGCGAATAAATCTAATTATACCTTGTTCAATTAGTATGCATCAGATGCTCTTTCTCATTAATGTTGTGGGTTATGCTGATAATAAGGTTAAATGCTACCATGCTACAGGTCTATAGTAGCTTGTAGGAAAACAAAACTAAGATTTAAGGCACAATGCTTTACTGAAGAAATACATATAATGAAGAAAGAATTTTTTGAGGAAAAATATAATGCAAGAAAATAATACCAATAAAAGTAACAACTACTACAGAAACGACACTTTCAAAATTAGATAATTCAAAAATATTGTTATGAAAAATATAAAGTACAAAACCATACCAATCAAGTTCAACGCTCTTATCGCAGAAACAGTGATATAATTTAAATTCTAATTCAGATTTATTGACTAGATTTTTTATACTGAAATCAAGTTTCCTATTCCTTCCCTCATAATTCACCCATAATGTTTTTCTAGTGACGTGCTCTCCAAGATAAGACCCCACGAGCCAATAAACGCACCTAATTTTTTAAAGATGCTAAAGGTTGTGGTAATTTTTGCTGAGTGGACGTCTTGGCATCCGTGTGTCTTCCTAAAACACTACCAAAGTGATGCAAACTCCCAGTTTGTATTGAGCCTAACTTAAGAACTTACCACGTCTCACGTGCACCTTTGAACATACTGCTATGCTATTATGAACTTTATTTTTCTAAAAAGAATCAGTTAATGATGATTCATTGGACTAGAAATATTCCAACATATAAGATACATATTCGCCTTGACATGCTTCAATGTTGCTAGATTTGGGAAGCTTTTAGCATTGATGACAGATCAATGGTTCAGATAAACCTTTTCTTTTGACATGCTTTGGCCCGACTAAACAGTCTATTTTATCCAGCCAGAGTTTTAAAAGGACAAAATGCAAAAATATCATAATCTACTTAAAGGCATCCAGACATCTTCAAGTTTAAAAATTTCATTGAATAATACTTTCTCAACTTTTTATCATGTTTTGCAGCTTAAACGGAAATTTGAACAATATATCAAACTTACATCATCCAACAGCAGACAGTCGCCGTGATAATCAATGTCAGGTGTAACCTGCATCAGAAACCACAACCAATCACATGAATGGGGAGAAAAAAGTTCAAATGTTCCCACAACACTTACCAACAAACAACTCAATCTCAAAACATCCTAAGACATAGGTGAAGAAGGAGAAACTATAGGATGAATCGTTATGTTGAAAACTGCAGTACCACATTATTTTCACACTTTATTAACCAGAAATCGACAATAAATCATTACAACAACAACTAGTACCCCTCAGTCCCAAACAAGTTAGGATCGAGTCAATCCTAACTTAAACTCATCACAGGCGGATACTATACAACATAAAAATAAAAAAGTACTACAAGTTCACTAAAAACAACCAACCAAAAGATCATTCGACCTACAGATACACGTACAGAACTAAAATAAGGGAACAAAAAGGACATACAGATTAGTAGAAGGGCCTCGATTGCAGCAGATTCTGGCACACAGAGATGCAATAACACCAACTACAACAAAGATCAGAGTTGTCACCAAGAACCCCATTATTGCTTTGGATCTCTCAGATGCCTCGTTATTCTCTGCAAAACCACTGCATTACCAAAGAAGATTGGATTTTGATAGTTAAAATAACAAAAACATACCCCGAATGATCCCACAAGTGGGGTCGGGAGGGTAAGATGCATGCAAACCTTACCTCTACCTCGAGTGAGATATTTATAGTCAAAACAAACAACCCCATTAAAATAAAAGAACATCTTTTATTAATTGGAACTGGGAATTTATTTATTTGTATATCAGAGGCCATAATGCACACTAATCCATATTCACATAATTCAAGAATTCGGAAAAACAAAAGAATCAAGAATCTATTTAAATATAACCACATAATATGAATTTGATTTAAATATAGCCACACAATATAAAGAAAAAAAGCTTACAGTTATGGAGAGAGAGATTGAGAAGTTGAAGAAGGTGGATCCGAAGAAGAATTGTGGTGTATCAATATGTGAACAAATTATTGGGGTCGTATTACAATTTTCAGTTTTCAACGGGGTAATTTAGTCATTTAGTTGCTAGAAAAGATATTCAGTTAAGTCCACGAAGTTCTTAAGTAGTGTAGAGAGACCCCATTTATTTTCAGAAATTATAAATACTCCCTCAAACTCAAAGGAGTGGAAGTGTGTTCTTTTTACACCTGCGCATGACTACTAGTAGAAATTAGAAGAGCTTGTTTGCACCCACCAAATTTTGTTCGACGAATTGGTGCAATATGAAGTCAAATAATATTGATACTTTCAAATAATTATCCTACCTGTTAATACTTTTAGTTTTATTAACCTACATACATTATTTTTCATTTCTCTGTATCTACTACACAAACCGTAACTTCTTCCCATCTCTTTCTTTTCCCTTCTTTACCCACCTACCCGTCGGTCACTTTTCTTCTTGAGGAACTAGTCCGGCAACCAGATATATTCCTCCAGCAAACCAACGCCGAAGTATTATTGCTGCCACTATTTTGTTGTGTCGTCTCCAACTCTGCACCGTCGGAGTGGTGATGCTGCTGCTGTTCTGGGGCGGCGTGTTGCTCCAGATCTGCTGTTGGTTGTATTTTCCGATCTGCTTCTCCCTCCCCCCGCCCCCCCCCCCCCCCCTTTTTGGTATTGTTTTGTATATGTATTTATGTGTATATACATGTATAACTTTTGATTTATGGGTATTTGTATGTGTTGATGCACAAATATATTTAACATTCTTTTGAATGTCTAGTTGTATTTCTTTGTATATTTGGTATATGTTTATGCATTTGTATTTCAAGTATATGTTTTCTAAATTTTTTTGTATGTATTTGTATATTTTTGTATAGATTAATATTTATGTATATGTGTGTGTCACATGTATGTCCATAAATCTTGTGTATGTTCATAAATCCTATGTATATCTTGTATATGTGGTGTATAAAAGTATATATTCAGTATATTCTAGTTTTATGTATGTTTAAGTATTTTCAAAGATTAAATTTACTCTTTTTTAAGGATGAATGTGTATTTTATATGTTTATTTTTTTTATCTTTTTCTTTTCAAATTAAATAATAATAATAATAATAATTTCTAGCGACTTCGCCGGCAGCAACACAGTTAGTGCAGCAATGGAAAAGGGAGAGGGTAAAACCCTTATTGTATGATTTTAATAGAATTTGTATACAGTATGTAAAAAGAATGTCGGCATGTTTTGTGAAGTGGTATAATGTATGTATTTTTTGTAATTTTGATGTTAGGGTTGTATATTTATGTAGTTGGCCCTAGTAATATTATGTTAAAAAGAAATTTAAAATTGATGTAAGATAACGTATTGTTTCACTTAAAAGTGCATTTTCTTTCTTGATTAAATTCCCTTTTGCCATATTTTCACAAACTTCTCTCCATCCAATATTATTTTGCATTCGGCATGTTAACGTAATAGTAGAACATAATGAAACCCATCAAAACCAGATTTTGATAATTAAAATAGCATATTGTTATGGCCTTATGGGAGATTTACATAAATAGGATACTTCTACCGCTCCATCACAAATATGATCTCGGTGAAGAAAGGTCTTGCAATTTCGCCCTCGTAAGAAAGTTCTTGATGATCGGCAAAGAATTTCTTCTAGCGATAGCCAGCAACTTTTGTAAAAGGGACTAAAATTGTAAGTCTTTTTTTGGAGAACAAAACTGTAACAGCAGCGCCCAATTTGTCTATTTTGCACAGAACTTGCATGGTTATAGTAGTTCAATTTTGATGTGTACCCATTTTTGGACGCGCTCAATAAGTTTTATCCACCGTTTCAAAATTAATTAAAAAATAGCCAAAAATTCGCGCGTGCACTTACGCTCCATTAACATTGGAAAACACTCCAGACTAGTCTCGACATTTTATACTGGGACTTTGAATTAACATGTTTAAAAGTCCCATTATTTTGTTATAGGACTGAAGCTTTATATATAAAGTCCCATAAAAAAATAATGGGACCTTTGAACTCTCATTATTTTGTTATGGGACTTTATATATAAACTCCCATAACAAAATAATGGGGCTTTGAATAAAACCTGTTCAAAGCCCCAGTATTTTATATTGAGGTTAGTTTACTGAAACTTTATATAAAATCTCATAATAAAATATTGGGGCTTTGAATTAGTACTGGGACTTGTCCAGAGGTAGCTATTTTGCAGGAAATTTATTTTTGACGGCTACAAATCAATTAGCGCGCACCAAACAGACCCCTACGCCAAACAATACATGACTTACCCCCCAATGTGTCTTCACACCAGCACAATTGGCTGAGTGATTTAATGGGACGAAATATATATTAACCATTGCTAAGTAGAAAAAGTGCATGTACAACAACCAAATGTTAGGTTTTTAGCCTAATATTCCTATTTCGTTCCATTAGTTACTTTTTCCTCATCAAAGATGATTAAGATGCTTGTCAGTTTCGTTTGTTGCCTTTGAAATCCTGCCACGAGTTTTTTGTATGCCCAAATTCTAACTTCTGTCCAGTGCAATAACCTATATGGCGAAAGGAAAACATGTGCTAAGTGCCCAATTCTCTCCTTTTTCTCCATTGCACGGAGTGTAAGATCCAATTTCAATATCTTCAAAGAGTCAACTCACTTACAGTTGCCCAAGTGAAGAGAGACTTTCGCCAAAAGAAACATGTTGGAATTTCGGCACAGCTTGTAGACTTGGTGCAGAATTTTCATTAACCTTATCCAGAAACTTGAATGCCTCAACAATATATCACTTGATCAATTTAAAACAAGTTAGAACATTAAAAGCAGAATTTTGTAAGAGTTCAAAAATTGGAACTGAATGAAAGCGAGACAATAAGGGACAACTTACCCCATACATTCAGAAGTTGCTCAAATACAACAGGAATTTGTCAGGGGCCAGTCAACAAATTAAAAAATTGTCAGACAAGGATCGAAAGATCTTTTCTCTTCTCTTTCTTCTTTTAAGTGAAAAATAATAGAACTTGTTTCCTATTCTCTTTCTAGAGGGAAAGGGGAAGGGAGCAATTGGGATTAAGAGGGAGACTGGTTTGAAAAGATGTCCTATACTACCACAGCCGCCAAAACTTTAGAATGTGAAGGATGGTTCAACATCCATTGCCCAGGCAAATTTTGCTAGAAGAGACTTGTTGAATATCTGCATAGAAAAACAGGGACCAAAAGACGAACCACAAACGGGGTCAATTAGCAGCAAGACACAAAAGATTCATGGAAGAGCAGTGTCCCCTAAGACATTGTAGAAGAGGCATTCACCTTTTCAATGGGAACCTCATGGCGCTTACACCATGCCACTGTGATCCTAGGATCCAGATAGTTGATCTTTGATGTGCCCAAAGCCACAGTTTTCAACTCCTCTTTTGTCTCTATTTGCCTCTCTATCTTCTCAATCTTCACATTTGTTTGATCTATCTTTTTCTCTAATCTGCAAATGGCGACATTTAGATATAAGCAACTAAAACAAGGAAATTTAAGAAAGTCTCCAGTTAAGGATCAATAAGAAGCTAGCGACTGTACGCTTCAGTGCTCAAATTCCTCTTTGTTTTGCCGTCGGCACCCTTCAATGGAGGCTTTCCTTTTTTAGCCCGAGCCAGATCTACTTTGAATTCTTCCAAAGCAGCCTAATATGAAAAGACAATTACAATCTAAAGTAAATTCAAATTTTACTTGGTACAAGTCAAGTGCAGGTAAAATATCTTCAATAGGCAATCCTTCTATTTTGAGGGGAAAAAGTAGCCACTCACATTGTACAAGATGCAATTCTACACAGAATGACCACTGGTAACAAAAAGTAATTACCTTTAATTCATCTATCTTTTCGTTCAACTTCGAAATTTGTACACTGTGAGACTTTGAGACACTACGCTGGTGATTACAAATTATTGCAACCTGCAGCAAGAAGCAAAAAATTTATAATAACTGAAATGTTTTTACCACCAGTGCCCAAATCAGAACTACTATTTTCCATCGAATCTCACCTCTTTATTTGCCACTTGATATACTGCAAATTTCTCAGCGACATCCCCACCTTGTGTCAGCTTACTCAACTGCCATCAGCAGCAATGCAATAAGCACAGGAAAGACATAATTTTGTGATTGGAATGAAAAAAGGCACAGTGGGTCTGCACTACCGGTTAAAAAAGCATGGCAAACACATACTTCAACTACAATCAGATGTCAAGCATATTTTCCCCGCTTGGACTCATAAGTTGAGACTTATGCTCCAGAGTCATAATCTCTAAATTCGCACGAAACCAATAGTAACATCCATGACCTCCTTTAACAACCAAGAACAGTATTCGCTACAATTTATACAAAGACGAGAATTTCAACAAATCCTTTATCTAGGACACTTACAGCGCAACACTCCAAAAGCACTTCTTTATTTCAGCTATCCCATTTTGATACTACATATTTTTCTTCGTTTGAGGAAAAGAAAATTGGTATATTTGTATATTTCAATTCTCTATGTAACATTTATCATTCCATTCTCTTGGAACATTTAGCCTAGAATTCTGAAAAGCAAGCATAAGGAAAGGGTATCACACAGTACAGCTCATCAAGTTTCCAAATAAAATAAGCAGGTCGTTGGTGCTAGACCAAGCAAAAATGACTTGGGTGCATTATCCAAATTTAACCCGAGCAACAAAACTCGTTTTTGATCCATAAGAAAATAAAAACAGATAAGTGCCGTCGTTCTCTGAGTTATCTAATTCCATAACAAACATATCGGTCGACCCAAGCATATTGATTCATTTGTTACAAATTTAATTCAAGAATAAAGAAGCTTCCCCCTTTCTTGGGGAGAGAGTAACTCTATTTCAGATTATTGGTCCAAAAAATGGATAAAGGAAGAAGTTAGGTCGATGGCCAATGTAAAACTAATCAATAATCATGAATCCTCATAACACCAATTAGCCAGGGATCGAAGCATGGTGATTGCTTTCTTTGTGGATGTTTTGTGAGAACTCTATGTTCTTTTATAATTATATACATCTATACGGCTCAGAATCATCAGATGATTTGAAAACACCGCCTTATCACAGCACATAGGTAACATAGTAGTCAAACAGAACTTCTAGTCTAATAAAACAACTTACTTGCTGATCCAATGTAACAGATGCATTATATGTACGAAATACTTTTGCTGTGAGTCCAGGCATGAGCTCTTTTAGATGGGCATTAAGCTTACTCGTATCGAGCTTGTCAAAAAGATCATCGCCACCCTTTTTTCCTGAAATCAATAATTAAGTGTACTCATGTACTTCATGAAGGAAAAAGAAAATCAAAAAATACATTGTAGCAGAGAAGCCGCATGTACTAACCACTTCGGAACTGCTGAATAGCTTTGAAAACAGGCTCATATACAGCCACCTCATTCTGATACCTGATAGAATCTTTACCAAGAAAATCGAACTGAACGAAGCAAAGTCAATTCTATGCATGGCAATTAGTTGCATGAAAATAAGAACCACTAGGAGTAAGTTTCCTAGAGCTCTTTCAAGATTTAGCTTTTTGTAATAATGCCACAATACCTTCAAAATATTTGGAGGTACTGGCTCTACATTCTCTACTTTCAAAGTACAGCAACCAACTGTATCTGCCTCATCATCATCCTGCATGGCATCAAAATATGACTAAGAACAATTGATCTCTGGCATTTCATTTTTGGATAGATTAATCTCTGACAAAATCAGTTTTGCTTCTTTGTATTTTCTTTATCAGTGGCATGGTTTTCTACCATCCCTTGGTACTTCCATGTGATGAGAAGGTGAAGATTTTATTATGAATACCAAGAAGGCACATGGAAAGGTACATCGAAGAAGGAAAAGATGTCTTCCTTCAATAAGCTTAAGGAAATTGCAGTTTATTAGCCCCCTGGGTTTTAGAATAGGCATCTATGTTTAAGGAGCTACTTTATTTTTTGTGTACTGAAGAGCAATATCCTTGTACAATCTTTTTGCATCTTCTTGATGCTAGCAATGAAACTTTTACTTCATCAAAAAATAAGTTTAAGGAATACCATAAGTCTAACAGAGCGGCACTGTCAGTAACAATACTCCATGGGTAAAGACTTTTCAAACATCTTGATTTTAAAAGAGATATACTATCCTTCCCATCCTTAAAGTAGCTTTTGATCCTCTCAAGCCAAATGTGGTGACAAAATGAAAATAGCAATAGCATTCCAGTACTGCCAACGAACGAGGACTGTCCATTCCAACTGCCCATAGCATGTTTAATGCACCCTAAGCTACTATCCCTTGGAATATTTTCAAACTTGTGTCAATTGGAAAGAAAACAGTGACATTGTCATATTCCCTACCTTAATGCAATTTAATATATTCTGAATGAGCCATGACTTAAACTCTATGCTGATTGGATCCTCCAAAGATGCCACCACACTCGTGTTGGATCCTCCAAAAATGCACGACATTTAGAGGATTTAACACGGTTGCGGCGGCATTTTGGAGGATACGAGCAACATAGCTTAAACTAGCATCAGGAACCAGTTTAGATTTCTTGTTGAAATCTATGCTGCTGCTAGTTAATCTGCGTGAAAATAAAAAGTATTCCTGGTACCTTCTCATTCCCTGCCCTCAGAGCTAATTTATCAATAAGGTAAGTTGCAACTGCAATTTGACGCTTCACAGGATCTTTACTAGCAAAATCCTTTGTATACGCAGATCTGATGCCCTCTATGTAATCCTACAATCAAGAGACAGAGTCACAAATCATCCATGTGCTACCTTTCACAGTTATCTCATGGATCGGACGTTTGCTATGGATTTCATTTACCTTTAAACGCCTCGCTTTCTCATACTTTTCCTTATCGCTTTGGCCTTTCAAGGAACTACTGGCTGCCAGGAAAACGTACTTGAATTCTCTTGGATTAATGGGGTCATTCCAGAAAGCTAACCATGTTACAGTGTTGTCATGCCTCACTTCCTTCCATCTGCCCAGCCAACAAGGGGGGGAAGTAAATTAAGGAGAAACTCTAGATTTTACCTCGCTAATGGTGCCAACACAGCTCAACTTTCTTTACTCCTTCAAGAGATAAGACTATTCTTTCAAAAGGAGAACAACAAAGAGAAAGAAAAGAACCTTTCACCAGGGATGGGGCACTCTGGTATTGGAGCATCCTTCCCAATATTTATTACAATGTCATTTGGCCGAATCCGTCTCTTTAGCTTTCCCATCTATACCATTCAAAGCAAAATTCATCATCAATGCCACACAACTACTTTGAAGTATCTAAAACACAAGGAAATACACCCATTCTTATAGTAGATATTTCTGCCCGTGCAACCCCAGAAAATATGTAAAGGATAATACCTTTGGGTGCTCTCCACGGCCTCGGAACAATCCAGGTGGCTCCACCCGAAAGTTTCCAACCTGAATAAATAGTCAGACCATGAGAAGGGGAAGACATTTTTATTCTCTTTCCAGTGGAGGGACTAGGATAGTAATCCCTTGCAAACTAAACATCAGGTAAGAGCAAGAGAGATGGATCAAATCAGACGATTATAATTTTCACATCAAGAAGCACAACACATATCCAGCACTTTCCAAAATCTCAACACAGTTATCGAAGCTGAAGACAAAATGTCATTGTCTAAGGATAATATGACTGAACAATACATTTAGGCATTCACAGAAAATACACTCTGAACACAGATACTCTTTTATTAGCAATTTTGAAAATTCCTTCTTATTCAAAAGAAACTTCTTTCAGATGAAAGAAAAATTCGAGGACAAGGTGAAAATTTCAAAGAGCACAAGGTGTTCTTCTAACTACAGAACACATTTAAAGCTCTCCGACATTGCTGAAGATCGGTCAAGAATACATTGTTACTGGAATAACAGTGGATCAGAAAAACGAAAGCACATAAGAGAACTTTGGCTGCTTCAGACCTCCAACCATGAGATTGTGCAAGCTGGATAAATGTGTTGCTAGTATAAGATGAAAAACTCCGAACAGACTTTAACTGACGTTGGAAAAGAAAGAATAAACACCTCACAACAGAAAACACATAAGACGGTCTGTTTTGTAATAGGTACACGTAAGACCATCTTATAATCCCATTGGGATATTTTAAGCAGATAACTCAATATCATTTCACTTATAGTATGAAGTATCAAAGAAAGATAACGCTAAAAGCTAAAGATAAACAGAACTAACCTTCTCTTTAACACCATCAACAATAGCCCACATGTATTTCTCTTCTTGCTTGAGTTTCTCTTCTTTCAATAGCTTTTTCTCCTGCAAAATAGCTATGTTTAGATGAACAATAATACAGCAACTTATATAGAAAGTTAACCAGAGATTAGAAAGTAAAAAAGTAAGCACGATTAAAAAACCATTTATTACGTCAACAACATGACTAAAAATTCTCCTTGTTTTTCTTTGTTTTCTTGGTCGGTCTACAAATTCTCATATTTTATTCATTCACTTACTTCTGCACTCATTTGCTTCTTCTTCTCCTTCTCCGCTTGATGCCACTCATATATTGGGGTGAAATCACAGTCTTCTAAATTTTGAATGACATGGTTTCTTCCAAGTATTTTTCTCCAGTCATTCATGAAATTCTCTTTGAACTGTGGTTTACTCATGTAATCAGTTTCTAACATCATGGCATACATTGTAGCAACCTGCAGGTACAAAAGAATTGCAGTAGTGAGAATAGATTCAAGAAGACATGAATGATACACATAAGGCCAGAGAAAGATCGAGACCTCCTCCTGCTCTGGAGTCAGATCTACAGGCTTTCCCTTGTAAAGCATCTTAACCCCATGAGGTTTGTACGGGGGCGGAAATATCACGCCGTTGTGAACCAATGTAGACCATTTTTGCCCTTCACCAGAGCTCGGCGGTACACTGGATGACTTAGAGTACTTGGTCTTTTTCTTCAACTTCTTCTTCGTGTTCTTCATCGATGACGAAACAACTTTAGTTACTTTCTTTGCAGTTGACACTTTTGTAGATGACACTTTACTAGCTGAAGCTACTGACTTTTTTATCCTCTGAGATATGGGAACATCATCATCGTCATCCTCTGTCTTTTTTTCAATTTTAACGGACGATTGTCTACTAGTAACTGGTGAAGTTGCATCAGAAAGCCTTGGCTTTTTAGCTGAAGCCTGAGCAGATTTGACCTCGCCAGACGGTCTCTTACTTAAAACTGTTTTAGATGGCAAACCATTGTGCCGTACTTTAGGCTTCACTTCTTCGGAATTAGAAGACTTGCTAGTTGAAGCCCCTGCATTGGACTTCATCTGAAACCTTGATGCTAAGGGAATTTCATCATCTGAATCCTCTTGTTTAGGAGGTCTAGATGCTGAAAGCCTCGTACTTAGTGGTTTATCATCTTCAGAATCCCAATTCTCATCATTAGCTTCAGGTTTTGGTTCAACAGCTTTCTTCGGCTCTTTAGGAGCAACATCTGATTTACGTTGATTAACATCTTTTGCCTGATTACCCGCAGAAGCTGATGGCCTTGAGTTTGGTGCAGGAGATGTCCTGCCTGATAAAGGCGATGCTTTTGGACTAGTTAAAGGTGAAACTGCTGGAGATGCCTTAGAAGAAGCGGTTGTCTTAACTTTCTGAGCATTAGAGCTCTGGCCATTAGGAGAACGTACATCAGTAGCTGGTCGCCCCGATCGTCCATCCTGCTTCTGAGATGACGAATTTGACTGATTCTGCTTTGATGTATTGGTTCGTTTAAACACTAGGGGCGTTTCATCATCATCACTTTCATCCATCAAATTTGTTTTGGCAAAAGCCTCAACAGTCATAATCTTGCTCTATGCTATGCTGTCATATAATGTTCTCCTTATCTCTACATGATTTTTCATAATGTATAAGGCAACCATGGCTTAAATGCAATAAAAAGAAATAAGAGCAAGCAAAAATTCAAGTACATCAACATAACAAAGCTTTAACAGAAAGCCAGAAAGTAAAAAGGAACCCACAAAGAGAAAACATAAATCTAGTTCCATCCTCATTCCTCGCACAGCTTGTGCACAGTTGTACTATAGGAATATTATGGTCTTTCGTGTCAATTAAAATCCAGGTTTTTCATGTAAATTTAGCTTTCTCGTGTTCTCTCTGTACAGAGAATAAGTCGATTTCTCATCAGCTTGGTACTACTTATCCTCATAGACTCACATCTCTTGTTCGGCTCTAAATGATGTCTTTCACGCCCTATATGATAGGAGGGATCCATTTCCGGCTTCATTCATTTTTATGCAGAATCAAACAATAAAACGCATGCAATAAGCCAAATAAAAAAAAAAAATCATATGGAAACACAACAACACTTTCAGTCAGTAACCCTCTATTCCAACAGAAACTATAACCCCCCAAGGGATGGTAGCACACAGTTCAAAACTCGGGTGCTAACGGTCCCATCCTAATCTTATCCACTTATAAACTACACTTTTGCCTGTTCCTAACCCACACTAGACCAAACCCGTGGGGGCGCAAAATTAAACACTACTTTAACTCATAAAGTCTGCATCATCTTATCAATATATGCGCTTATCAAAACCTACTTCAGAATTTTAGGCTATCATCTAGCGGATTAACTTTTCCATACAACGATATAGCTGTTGTGAGCTTAAAACATTAACATGCACAAATTTCATCTATTTAGCCTTCTTTTATTAAATAAAAATGTCCTTTTTTTTCTAATGAAAATGTAAATAGAAACTGATTAGCAATACTTAAAGCCAGATTAGTAAATAATCGCAGCTCAAACAAATTAAATTTATAAAATAAGCAGTAAAAAATTACTTTAAAAAAACAAATCGGAACTTTAGCTTTATTTAAGCAGCGGGGAGCTAAAAGATAATTGATTTTCAAGCAATTCATAGCTCTTATTAGTCATTTTAGGCCATTAAAACTATAGGGGAAAGGGGAATTAGGGTTTATGTTATGTTAAAAGATAAAATAAAATAGGAATATAAGAGGAGAGAGAAAAGGAGGTGTGACGTACAGAGAGATGAAATGGGGCGGAGAAAGAGATCGGGAGGAGGAGTAGAGATGAGGAAAGTGGAGGAAGAGTGGTGGTTATTTTATGGAAATTGACACACACACACACACACACCAACACCACTAACTCTTAATTTCAATTCATGTACTGTATGTATGTATTAGCAGGCCACCCGAAATGATATGATATCATAATCGGAATTTTCTTTTGGGTCCGAATTTCGACCGCCATGCACCTCCACCGAACGGCTACGTTTCATTTGGGCTCGTGTGACCTAGAAGGAGTTACACTTTTGCTGGGCAACCTATTTAGTCGCCTCATTTAAATTTAGCCACTTTTTTAAAATTGTTTGCAAGCAAAATATTTCATCTTGGTGTCCCCAAAATTGACTGGTTCAAAAATGTTTGTCTTGTTTAAGACGGTTTTAGTAAAATGGCCTCTACCTCAACCATAGGCAACACTTTTAAGTTAGCTAGGAGAATATGAGAAGAAGTCAAGGACAAATGTTGCCTTGGACAAATCTTGTGGAGAAAGAGAAGGCGGGGATATGGAGCATCATTTATAAGATTCATAGGGGTAATTTTGTTCTAAATTTATTCATCAAACCAAATGGAACTCATTTTTTTCTAAACCATTGTTATGGGGGGTCAAAAAGGCAAACCACTTGTCACCATGTTAGGTTTGTAAATATCCAGTTTGCAAGTGTAGTCATTTACTTTCAAACCATTAGGGTTTAAGTTACCTATTCAACTTCAGCTAGGGTGTTCTTGCGTCAATATTGAGCTTATCGGTGTCGACATATCGATATTTGGCATGTAATTATGCAAAATAAGTATCGTATCTATAAGCTATCGGTATCGTTCCTTAATGCTTCGGTCGATAACAGTTCAGTTATTGGTATCACTAATACTATTATTGATTTAGATGTTAAATAATTAAAACATGTAACATTACTACCTTACTACTTGTTTAAATTAGTAAATAATATATATAAGAATAGAAAAACACCTTACGTGTATATTAGTACGATATAAGTAAACATATATAAATAATGTTACTGTATCAATATCTGTCGGTAGTAAAAATCAATATTCCTACTGAACCGATATATTTATATGCCAACATTGTTATGCTTAGATAAGGGTATGATTCAGCCATCAGTACTAGTTCGGTTTACCCTAACTTAACCTATGACTTAAAGTTCACTCAACCTTAAAAAAATAAATTGTCTAAATATAAACCATATTCATATCAAAAGTATGAAGTTGAGGGAAAAAAGTATAACTTAATTTGATTTGAGCTTATCCCTTATGTCTTAAGATAGGCAAAACGACTAGCCTTTCAAACGTGGCTATTTGTGCACTTCCCCCTTATTTGGAGTTCTTTACAAAACTATGACACTGAGGCGATGGGTTTGCCTATTTGACCCCTAAATAGTGATTTATCAAAAATGGCATCGACTTGGATTGATGAATAATTTTATGATGGAAATATCTCTATGAATCTTATAAATAATACATGTAGCCCTGCCCTCCCATTTTCTGTAATAGTGCCTTTGAGGCAATACTTGCCTTTGACCCCTCTTACACCAATACTTGCCCTTGAACTCTTCTCACATTCTCCTAGCTAATGAAGTGTTGCATAGCCCTTGTTTTGACATTCTTTCCTAGGCATTACTTGTTGTTGACCTCTTACCGTATTCTTTCATATAGTTTGAAGTGTTATCTATAGTTATTTTGCTAAAACCATCTTAAATGGGATAAACTCTCAAAATTGGTCAATTTTGAGGACAGTGGGTGAAATTTTTTTGTTTCCTGGATCTTCAATGGGGAAGTGCACAAATAGCCTATCTTGGACGCGCCATTTAGGTTTTAGAATTTTTTTAAATTATTTAATATTTAGCCACTAGTGTGAACTTCAATCTTTAATAATTTAACTTCAAACCTTTAGAGTTGATGTTAAGTACTAGGGTTGATGTTAAGTACTGAAGGTCTGAAGTTCATAGTAACTTCCATCTTCAAATATTCAGGTTTAAAGTTGGGACATATGCAGCTTTCAACTTCAAACATTTAGGTTTGAAGTTTCGCATAGCAACTTCCAACTCTAAACCTTCCCTAAAACCTAAGCATAACAACTTCAAACATGAAAGTTTGAAGTTAGACATATGGAGCTTCTAACTTCAAACATGAACGTTTGAACCTAGGCATATTTAGATTTGAAGTTGGGGCACAACAAAAGTTTGTTTAATGCGGGAATATGGCAAAGATCGAGATAGATTGACTATGCAAAAAAAAAGCTTTACCAGTTAAAACCTAAATAAGGATGGCAGGACTAAATTTTGGGAACTTTTAAAAATAGCTCTCAAAATAAAGGAATTTACATTTGAGATGCCATATTTTTTTCTTACATGCATACTACAATTCATTTTTTTCAAATTTAGGCACTCATTCAAAATAAAAAACCCTAGCTGCCACTTTTCCCCTCCCTGCCACACTGACCAGCCGACACAAGACACCCTCCCGCCGACGGCGCCATTACTTTTTTTATTTCACTGAAGTTATTTTTGTTGATTTGTCTATATTATTATTTTGGACAAGTTTATACACACAAATCTATCAAAAAAAATAAATTATACATGAATATACATAGATAAATGTGAAGGCAAGGAGAAAAATACAAAAATACATAAAAATTGCGGCAGACTTTTTTTTTTTAAACCCCACCCTTTCTCTCCTCTCTCGGAACAAAGTGGCCCTCCCATTTTTTTCTTCTACGATGACTTAAACACACAATCTCTTGAATGTAGGTGGAAAGTGCTTACCATCTGAGCAACCCTCACTTGTCAATAACTAAGTGGTTTTGGATGAAAAGTACTTCATTTTTAATTTTGGTTGTACAAGCTGCATCTCTCCATTGTTATCTCATGGGTCAAATGACACGAGCGGTCTTATCAATATTAACCATGAAACTATTTCGGCAAAAAGAATGAGCTTATAGCACACATTACTTCTGGAAACAATTACGATCGACAGATATAGTTGTAGAATGGAGAGAGTACAAACTAAGCTAATAATTGAGAAATGTTGTTGCTGTAACTCAATTGGTGAATTCGCATCATATTATTTATTGTTTTACTTTTTCCTTATAAGTTATAACAAATAAATTGGTTAAGAAGTTACTATATCAATTTAGTGTTTACTTCTTTGTATTTTTCATTCACTGGCCTCCTAATATTACTGTCTCTCTTAAATAGCTTAATTTTCAGTGGATTCAAGAAATAACTATGAACTGTTGTAAAATAATAGTAAAATAGTACAAGAACAAGACAAAAGTATATGAGAGGAGAAGGAAGAACTTGTATATTTCAAAGTGTTTCAAGTGTGTCTTCCATAGACAAAGTGTCCTCTATTTATAGGACTACAATACATAGGAAGTTACAAGTCATCCCTAAATGAGGAATTAAGAAGGAGAAAGTAGGGAGAAATTAAGTAGGAGAAATTGGGGTAGTAAATCATATGTTACAAGTGAATAAATGGAGAGTAGTGGAGAGTAGTGGTCATCCACATTTATACTACATACATGTATTTGTAACACTCCCCCTTGGATGACCATTTAGAAGATAATGTGTCTCGTTAAAACCTTACTAGAAAAAACCCGGTGGAAAAAAGCCTAGTGAAGGAAAAAGAGTACACATATCATGTAATACGCATTTAGAGCTGCCTCATTAAAAACCTTACAAGTAAAATCCAAGTAGGATAAAACCTTGTTAAGAGAAAAAGAGTACATCGCGTATTTTACTCCCCCTGATGAAGACACTCCTTGACATCTCGAAGACGACGCATTCCAATCTTGTAAACAAGCTTCTCAAATGTTGAGGTTGGCAATGCCTTGGTAAACAAATCCGCTAGATTATCACTTGGCCGTATTTGTTGAATATCTATTTCACCAATATTCTGAATATCATGAGTGAAAAAGAATTTTGGTGAAATGTGTTTTATTCTGTCTCCTTTAATATATCCTTATTTCAGTTGCTCAATGCACGCGCTATTGTCTTCATATAATATTGTTGGAATCTTCTTCAAAGGAAAACCACAAATGTGCTGAATATGTTGAGTCATTAATCTCAACCAAATGCATTCCCGACTTGCTTCATGAATAGCCAATATCTCTGCGTGATTTGAAGAAGCAGCAGTAATAGTTTGTTTCACTGAACGCCATGAAATGGCTGTACCTCCACATGTAAACAAAAAGCCCATTTGGGACCGACCTTTATGTGGATCAGATAAATAACCAGCATCGGCATAACCAATCAATTGTGACTTGGATTCATTCGAATAGAACAAACCCTTATCAATAGTGCCTTGGAGGTATCTAAGTATATGCTTAATACCATCCCAATGTCTTCGAGTTGGAGAAGAACTAAACCTTGCCAATAAGCTTACAACAAAAGCTATGTCTGGCCGAGTATTATTGGCAAGGTACATCAGTGCACCAATTGCACTAAGATATGGTACTTCAGCACCAAGAAACTCTTCATCAGTACCACCAAGAAACTCTTCATCAATGTCGCAAGGTCGAAACGGATCTTTATTCACATTAAGCGATCTCACAATCATTGGAGTGCTCAACGGATGTGATTTATCCATGTAAAATCTTTTCAAGACCTTTTCTGTATATGTAGATTTATCCATGTAAAATCTTTTCAAGACCTTTTCTGTATATGTAAATTGATGAACAAATATTCCTTTAGGCAATTGCTCAATTTGTAGGCCAAGACAAAATTTTGTTTTTCCAAGGTCTTTCATCTCAAATTCTTTCTTTAAGCATTCCATTGCCTTTGGGAGCTCTTCAGGAGCCCCAGTGATATTCAAATCATTCACATACACAGCTATTATGACATAGGCAGACCCAGAATTTTTTATAAAAATACAAGGACAAACGGGGTAATTTTTGTATCCTTGTTTCAACAGGTATTTGCTAAGGCGATTATACTACATGCGTCCCGATTGTTTCAACCCATACAGGGATTTTTGAAGCTTTATTGAACAAGTTTCTCGGGAGCCTTTAAATGCCTCAGGCATTTTTAACCCTTCGGGGATTTTCATGAAAATTTTGTTGTCCAATGAACCATATAAATAGGCCGTGACAACATCCATTAGATGCATATCAAGTTTTTCTCGTACTGCCAGACTTACGAGATACCTGAAGGTGATTGCATCCACCACGGGAGAATTTCCATATAATCAATGCCAGGTCTTTGCGAAAATCCTTATGCCACAAGTCGTGCTTTATATCTAACGACTTCATTTTTCTCATTTCGTTTTCTTACAAATACCCACTTATAACCCACTAGCTTTACACCTTCAGGTGTTCGGACAATTGGTCCGAAACTTCACATTTTTCAAGTGAAGTCAATTCTGATTGAATTACATCTTTCCATTTTGGCCAGTCATTTCTCTGTCTACGTTCATTGACAGATTTTGGTTCAAGATCCTCATTATGTTGCATCACATCAACAACAACATTATATGCAAAAGTGTTGTCGACAACAATATCATTCCGGTTCCATATTTTTCCGATAGAGACATAATTCATTGAGATCTCTTCAATTTTAGTATTTTTAGGTACCCGAGCCTCTCCTGAAGAGGACTTATCAATTGTTATGTCTCTATGCTCTTCTTGAGCAATTACCTCCATATTTTGATCTTTTTGATCAATTGCTCATTTTTTTTTTCGAGGATTTTTATCTTTGGAATCGGGTGGTCTACCACGCTTCAAGCGTGTCTTAGACTCACTTGCACTTATAGATTTTCCTACCGGGACATCAACTCGAACAGGAGCATTTGCAGCTGGAATGTAGGATTTAGTAACCCTTGGTAGGTCAGTGAATGCATCTGGCAGTTGATTTGCAATATTTTGCAAATACACTATCTTTTGAACTTCTTGTTCACATTGATTTGTACGAGGATCTAAATGAGATAATGTTAATGCATTCCAGTCAATATCTTTTTCCAGCTGCTTATTCTCTCCCCCTAATGTTGGGAAAACTGATTAGTCAAAATGACAATCAGCAAACCTTGCGGTGAATAAATCTCCCGTCATGGGCTCAAGATATTTAATAATAGGTGGAGATTCATACCCAACATATATCCCCAACCTTCTTTGGGGTCCCATCTTTGTGCGTTGTGGTGGAGAAATTGGCACATATACCGCACATCCAAAATTTCTAAGATGGGAAATATTTGGCTCCTGACCAAAAGCCAATTGTAGTGAGGAGAATTTATGATAACTCGTCAGCCTAATCCGAACAAAAGCTGCCGCATGCAAAATAGCATGACCCCATACTGAAATGGGTAATTGTGTTCTCATAAGCATTGGTCTAGCCATTAATTGGAGGCTTTTGATAAATGATTATGCTAGACCATTTTGAGTATGAACATGAGCAACTAGATGTTCAATTGTAATCCCAGCTGACATACAATAATCATTAAATGCTTGAGATGTAAACTCACCAGCATTATCAAGACGAATCGTCTTAATAGCATAATCTGGAAATTGTGCGCTCAATCTTATTATTTGAGCAAGCAACCTCACAAATGCCATATTGCGGGTTGATAATAAGCACACATGTGACCATCTTGTAGATGCATCTATTAAAACCATAAAATATCTGAATGGTCCACATGGAGGGTGTATGGGCCCACATATATCACCATGTATACGTTCCAGAAATGCAGGGATCCTGATCCCAACTTTAGATGCTCTAATAATAAGCTTTCCTTGAGAACAGGCAGCACAAGAGAATTCTTTAAATTGAAGAATTTTTTGGTTCTTCAACGTATGCCCATTTGATTCTCAATTATATTGCGCATCATATTATAACCGGGATGGCCCAACCGGTCATGCCAAATAATAAAATTATTTGATTCAGTAAAACCTTTGTTTACTATGACATGTGATTTAATTGTACCAATGTTTGTGTAGTACAACCGGAGGAAAGAGCGGGAAGCTTTTCAAGAACATATTTCTCACCCGACTTTATTGTAGTAATATAAAGATATTCGATCTTTCCATCAGTTTTAGTCTCAATATGATAGCCATTTTGGCGAATATCTTTGAAACTTAAATAAGTTTATTTGAGATTTACTACAATACATGGTTTCATCAATAGCCAAACTTGTTCCTGCAGGTAATAATAAATTGGCTTTGCCATAACCTTCAACCAACTTTGTACTATCACTTATTGTACTAACATTGGACTCTTTATTAATCAAATAAGAAAAATATTTCTTATACTTTAAAATTGTGTGCGTTGTAGCGCTATCCAAGAGACATATGTCTTTATTATTGAGCTTGAATCTAACTGAAGACTAGGGAATTTCCATTTTCTTCATAAAAAGATAAAAATTACATAGTAAGAAGAACTAAAAACAAGAAAAGTACTTTTAAATATTGAAACATAAATAAAGATGACATTTTTTTTTCTAACTTTAAAACATAAAATAAAGACAATATCATTCTTTATTATTTTTATTCCCTAGTTACAACATCAATTCTTCAGTTACGATTCTCAAAGAAGTCTCCAGCTTCTAAATAGGTAATATTTGGGAGGCCTTCAAAAAGATCATCATCTTTTACGGCAAGATACGTCTCCGTCTCATCATGCTTGTCAGCAAGATGTGCCAGATGTGTCCCATTGTCATTATTCTGAAAGGTCAAATGTGCCTCCACATTATTTTCATTTCTTTTGAGCGAAGCTTGATAAAACTTGACAAGATGTTCCGGCGTACGACAAATTTTCGCCCAATGATATTTTCCACCACATCGACGGCAAATATTATTATTCTTGCCTTTTGAAGGATTAGTTTGAGAACCCTTATTGTTCTCATATTTATTTCCACCATGACGACGAATATTATTTCGTCCCTTGCCGCGCCCACGACCATGGCCTTTACCACAATAATTATTTTGCCTTCTTTCAGGCACATTATTTGTTGCTACAACATTCGACTCAGGGGATGGAGCATGTGCTCCCACATTCACCTTAGGGAACAGAGCAGATCCAGTGGGACGGGCTTCATGATTTTTAATCAACAGGGAATTATGTTGCTCAGCCACCAGAAGGCATGAGATCAACTCAGAATATTTTGTAAATCTCTTTTCACGGTATTGCTGCTGTAATACCATGTTCGATGTAACTCAGAATATTTTGTAAATCCCTTTTCACGGTATTGCTGTTGTAATACCATGTTCGATGTATGGAAAGTGGAGAGTGTCTTTTCCAACAACATAACATCATCAATATTTCTCTACATAATTTCAGTTGAGAACTGATCATGAAAACAACAGAATTATATTCGGTTACAGTTTTAAAATCTTGTAACCATAAATGAATTCATTCATCCCGAGCCCTTGATAGTACCATGGCTTTAAGGTGATCATACCGTTCTTTTAAATTAGTCCACAATTCAAATGGATCTTTCACGGTTAAATATTCCATTTTTTAATCCTTCATCAAGATGATGGCGAAGGAAAATCATGGCTTTAGCCTTATCTTGGCTTGATGTTTCATTTCCTTCTTTGATAGTATCACCAAGACCTTTGGCATCCAAATGTATTTCGACATCAAACACCCATGACATAGTTTTTGCCGGATATGTCAAGTGCCACAAATTCAAGCTTTGATAAATTTGACATAATAAAAACTATCAAAGAAAATAAAATAGATTAGAATTATTATCAATCAAAACAAGAATGTCTAATACTCTATTTCTTATTAAGTGTAAATATGCTACAATGCATTATATATATATAAAAGATAAAAAAACGTTAAATAATTCATTGGTCAAGCAAGTTGCTAGCTGTAGTTCATTTGTAGCATAAGGTGTTCACTTTTCTTATTTATATATTAATCTATAACAAAATTATACTTAGAGACATGAAGCTGAAAAAGATTAGTAGAAATTATACCTAGGCTTACCACTGGGAAAGATTGAAACTTGACTATAGAATATTAGAGCTCTTCGTGCTGATAACGTGTTGTAAAATAATAGTAAAATAGTACAAGAACAAGACAAAAGTATATGAGAGGAGAAGGACGAACTTGTATATTTCAAAGTGTTTCGAGTGTGTCTTCCATAGACAAAGTGTCCTCTATTTATAGGACTCCAGTACATAGGAAGTTACAAGTCATCCCTAAATGAGGAATTAAGAAGGAGAAAGTGGGGAGAAATTAAGTAGGAGAAAGTGGGGTAGTAAATCATATGTTACAAGTGAATAAATGGAGAGTAGTGGAGAGTAGTGGTCATCCACATTTATACTATATACATGTATTTGTAACATGAACATCATATTTACATCATATTTGCACGTCCCAATAATTGTATTGTGTTGAATGAATATTTGAGAAGCAAAGTCAATCCCAAAGTATTTTTATTACGCGCAACAAAATATACACTTCAAATTGAAATATACATTATATAGAATTTTAACACAAAGACATGTCTGTTCCCGAGCCTACATTAATAATCTCCAGTTTACTTTGGATGATTTTGCTTCTTCATGAGAAGTTCACACAAACAAACGACCATGTCTATGTACATGTACATATGCATTAGTCATGCATTAATAAATTCTATCTTATATGGAGAGGTGAAAATTTTGAGATGGAGGGGTACCTATGATTTGTCCGTTCCCCTGTTTTATTTCCTCGCTGAATAAGAAAAAAACCAATGAACTCTTGGCTGGTATGAGCTCGTCTCATTTATATATTGATGTCAACTATCTTTACTAGTTTCCAGGTGTGGCAGAAATACTATAAATGTCACCATAGGGGCACGGTTCAAGTGATCCAGGGATTGAAATACAGAATCATCTTTTGTCTCCTTCAGCATGTCAGGTAAATTAGTTTAGTGTGGAAAAAAGAGTTACTTATAAACTAGCATGTCAAAATTGCATCACTAGCCTAAAAAAGACACAGAAATACAACTAGTTGTGACGCTTCATGGTTTATCTCCACCTCAACAGTTATAGGAAGGATGTTGACACTCTTACAGATAAAAATTTGTATGGCAGTTAATGCCAATCTACACTCAAAATATTACTAGTGGAATTTTAACTCAGCAGGATAAATAGAAAGGCTTTGCCTTTAGTGTAATGGCAATCTGTTTCAGATGGCTAGATGTATAGAGATAGAGATGATAGTTGCATCTAAACTAAAATCACACATATGGTTAAAGCAGATGGAATTCATTAATAGGGCAATGCATTTTGAGCTGGGACTCTTTATAGACAACTTTGTTGCCACCGGAACCTGGCACCAGATCAAGTCGAGATATGCTACTTGAGGCCATGAGCATGTTACATAGTCTGTACATTTCCCTGAGACTGAGTTCGAGACTTGGCTGTCCCCTCTTTCCATCCTTTTTGACGCGCCCTCATCTCCCATGTAGCAGTCAGTTTCTTTTGTGCCAATAAAGCTAGCTCAGCTTTTTCCCTTGCCTCTTCACATGTCTCCATTCCAGAATTGCACTTGTCTGCCTCTTTCATATATTGGGATGTCAACTTTTTCGCTTCAAGAAGTGCCATATCAGCCTTCCGCTGATTTTCTGAGGCCTCAGATTCCCGCAATTTAAGTTCCTCAGACAACAAGTCAGCAAAGTTCTTTTCTGTGTCTTCACCAACATCTGGGTCACGCTTAGCACAATCTGCAAATATTGAAACAAGGAGATCAAAAATTTCAGATCTCGAAATGCAAAGCATAGATCTCAATCCTCAAAAGGAAGAGGAAATGGTTATTAAAATAAAAGAGCAGAAATCTGAACAATAAAATATAGGGGCTTTTAAAGGAAAGAACATTCACATTGTTTTTTGATAAGTTGGAAAGAAGATTCACATTTTGCTCTAGGACTTCTTGAACATATTCAGCTTATTAACATGTCAATCACTGGCAGTCTTGTAGATCATTAAGATAATTGCACAATTTCAACTCATTAAAAAATTGAATTAATCATCGCACAAGTCGTCAAAATCAACCATCACATGTGAGATTGTTTGTTTATCGAATGCATACATATAAATGCGTTTACAACAATGAAGTTCCTCAAAATGTCCTTAAATAATGGAAATTCCTCATCTGTCAAGTACTAAAAGTCTCATATCTCAAGTCACAAGAACTCTTTTTTTTCTTGTCCATTTAGAAAAAAAATTAAACTGAGATTATAATAAGATACCCACATTCATAAGTCTCCTCAGATAATTTCACAATTCAAATTGATCGCAATTCATGTTGTATTCATTAGACTTCAAGGATAAAAAGTTGGCTGATTTACTGCTCCCAAAGTATCTGTGCTCTTGTCTCAGTAGCCAAAGTAAATTCAGGTTGAGGAGAGAAAAAAAGTTAGATAGAGAGAGCCAAGAAGGAAGGCATGTCCAGAAACTCTTTGAACTTGTTATTAGGCTAGTGGTCGGAATGGTCATGGAATTTCCAGGAGGCCTTGTATTAGATTATTGTGGACTTATAAAGTTCTTGTAATTTTTTTTTTTTGTTTTTGATTGGTTTAACTTTTAAGTTCTTGTCATTCAGGCTACCGCCATTTTCATGTTAGATGCAGTTGTGTCATTCAAGAGATCCTTCTAAAATTGAAAATAATGTACAAGACCACGGCAGGTCACTCAAGGGTAAACCAAGGTTCTATCAGCACATAGGTGCTTAAGTAGTCAAAGATAACATTTTCACGTGTCACCTAATATGTTCCAATCAAGGAATCAACATCACAACAGAAGAAAGCAGGTTATTAAAGATAAAATAAGGGGTCAATCAGCACATAGGTTTACTTAATTAGTCGAAGAATAGTTACTACGAAATACATCACAAATCTGATTAGAAACCACCACTTATATTTCATCTGTAGGTATCTTCACATCAAGGCACTTATGGAGTCTACTAAGGAAAATTTCACAAGATGATAGAACTTTACAGGGAGAGGATTTGACAACACCAACCTAGAATGGTTGATAACCTTTAGGTTCAAAGGTGAAAATACTACCCCACCATAATTCCTAGAATGGTAAAATCACGAAAAAGTAGAATTCCTAGAATATTGATGATCTCAATGTTAAGAAAGGTAAGTGCCATCAAAGAACAGCTAGAATAAGAATATGCTGGCACAATGAAAATACAAATCTTCCAGAAATTACAAAATAAATGATACTTTAATCAAAGAAAATCAAAGAACTGCATATACTAACCTGTCAAAGAAGCATTGCTCAAACCTGCAAGACATACAAAGTAAGATGTCAAGTCATGCAATTCTTGACAAACCAGTGTCCTCATGTACAAGCAAAGGAAGAAAGCAAGAGAAAGCATCCATGGCTCCAACCCATAGCTAGAAGTTCTGAAATTTCCGATAGGTGATTTAATAATTTCTTGAAGGCTAACTAGATTAGGAAAAGGCAAAGTAGAAGGATTTTAATATTTCTCGAGCTCTATTGATTAGAAAATTATGATAACTAATGATGCATATGGTATCTAAATATACGATTATATATTTGTTTCTAAGTTTACTAGATCGAAAACTTGTTACATTCCAAAGCGTATAAACCCAATGTCACATAAAGTTAAGATTTATGATACATGTGTAGAATGTACTTAATGTTCTTCTCTCCTCTTGAAAAAAATTCGGATATTCATTTTTGGTATGAGTAGCCTACGACTTACTTGATCTCTGCGCTAACTACCCTATAGTTGGTGAATCATAGGAATACAAATCAATAGACACCGGGCTTGGAACAACCCGTGACACATACTAAAGCGCGACCTGCAAACTAGAATGTCTGATTTGTAAGATATATCGTGAAGGTCAGCCAAACTAGTTAACCACATAAGACTTGACTTGAAGATAACATTTGTCGTAAGAGAAAATCCAAATAGTATGTCTAGACATTCTTCTGGCTACTGCCCTTTCTCCCAAAATCCCAAACTACACATAACAAAAAACAAGATGATTTGGGAATATTTTCATTAGTTTAACAAATTCATGAATGAATGCATAGAAATATCGCTAAAACCATTTAAAAAGGCATGATTTTGGTTGACAAGCGCAATAATTGAACTTGAAACAATAATAAATTCCTCAATTTGGCACGACATTAAAAGTTTAGATCATAGCAATGAATTAGGTTCTGCTTCATTTAGCATCAACAGAAATCAGATCCAACAATCTTTCAACTAAAAAATGACCATATTTACAAAAAATGGATCTTTAACAAAAAGGGGACTACAAGAACATAAAATTTCCAACTTTAATCAAAGAAAGAATCTATTAACAAGTATCTAACAAGTACCAAAATGTAAAAAACTGACAGTTAAAGGCACATATTACAATAGATCAGGCTAAAAAGAAAAGAAAGGAGGAAAAAGGGGGTACCTGGAGGAATAAAGAAAAAGGGTTCAGAATTACAATCACAGTTACAAGGAGGACAAGTGGAAACAGAAGAAGCAGCAATGGCTTCCATTAAGTGCCAATATAAAGGGGGTCCTAAAATATAGCCACCTAAACTTATTGCCATGATACCAAGTACTACTTTCAACACTTTTGGACTAAAACATCTTCCTTGATTCAATGCCATTGAATTTAGTGTCTCTGTTAACTTTTGTTTGGTTGTTAGTTGAGTGTTTTAGTAGAGAGACCAATGAAAAAGAAGAGTGTCAAATGGAAGAGAAGTGTGTGTGTGTGTGTGTGTTTTTTTTTTTTTTTTTAAACAAATGTGACGCGTTTGGGAAATCCAGAGAGCCCAGATCTGCCGACGCACTTAGTGGAACCGTGAACCTGCTGTTAATTGAAGTACTATTATTTGTACGTCTTTTCTATTTTAATCCTTCCCATTCGCATAGATATTATGTCATATTTTAAAGTTTACAATTTTAAAACTTTTTCTTTTTTACTTATTACGTGATCAGTCCGATATTTTGTTGACAAATTTAACCTGAGAAAGTAGTAATCAAATATGATCAACATATGAAATATTATGTCATATGTTTAGTGGAGTGATACAAACACAAGATAGTGAATAATTTCTTTCTTTTTTTTTAGATCTACCATTCAATTTTAGTCCAATTTGAATTACAATCATTTCCACGCCATACTTATAGGATAATATTAGGTATGTTGTTGTTGAGTTACAATCATTAAATTGCAATTCTATGGATTAATAATGTATATTGCGAAAATAATAACTTATTCTTTATTTTTGTCCTTTAAAATGAAATATGAATCACATTTTTTTGACGTAATTTGTCCTTTAAAATGAAATGAAATATGCTTAATTCCTGTCAAACTTATTATTGAAGAGAACGTAGAAAATCATTGTTAACGTGTATTCCTTCAGAAAAAAAAAAAAAAAGAATTAACGTGTATTCCTTATATCGGCCCAAATTTATTACTATAAAATAGAGAGGAAAGACGGGGATGGAAAAAAGAAAAAAAAAGAGGACGAAACAGTGAACCGGTGGTGACTCTGTTGACCAAAAAGAAGAAACAAGTTCAGTGGTTTGCTGAAATTCCCATTTCATTTATTTATGTTACTTTCCAAATGAATAGTTTAATTAAGCATTCTTGCATATATTTTTTTTTCAATGATAGGGTAGGGCGACCAAGAAATGATTTTTAGAAGAATTTGGAGTGTGAATGGTGAGATAAACATGAAGTTGATGCAGCAAATGAAAAGAACATTCTCAGTTACAAGTAAATCAGCGGTTGATTTGGCTTCAAAAGATGGTGAACTGAGGGTGTTCATTGTTGCTGGGGAAGTTTCTGGTGACACTATTGGTTCTCGTGTCATGACTTCTTTAACAAAGCTTTCTCCTTTGCCTGTACGTTTTGCTGGTGTTGGAGGGTAACTTGTCTCTCTTTCTCTAATTAGGACTACTATGCATAACATTGCTTCATATTTTTTGTCTTTTTGTTTGGGTGTTGGATGTTTGTTTCGTTATATGGTTTTGGGCAATCCTCAGCTAATGAGCTAGTACTTTTTTGAGTTAAGTTAGGTTCGATGTCCATTTTCTTATTATTTTATTAGAGCCAGGCCCATTCTTGTTATGCATTTCCCAATTTTGGCCCCTGACCCACGGCCCTGACACTCGGGATCCGTGGTCGAGGGTCAGGGGCAGGGGTCGAGTGTCGGGACCCAGGGTCAGGGTCAGGGTCAGGGTCGGAGTCAGGTTCAAGAGTTGGGTGGTCGGGGGGGCCGTTTGTCAGTGGTCAGGGTGTTGAGGCCAGGAGGTCGATGCTGTGGTTGGGTGGTCAGGGTGTCGAGGCCGGAGATTGGAGTAGGGGGCCAGGGTGTCGGGAGGTCGTGAATCGGGGTCGGCCACATTATGTATCTACACACCAATTGGCAAGCTTGGCATGTTTGCCTGTTAGGAGTCCCACAATCCTCCTCATGTGCTAGCTTTTGGGTTGAGATATATCCAAGATCCATTTTCTTATCCGTATTCAGCACTCAATATAGTAGGAAATCTGAGGAACACTCCTAAGATTCTGAACTACGTCGATCTTCACAGAATTGATAACTATGACTCGAGATGTTTCCATACTTTATCGGTACTCCTATTGAGAATTAGTAGTTTTGTTGAAGTTAAAGTTGAAAACTTGAGAAGTATAATATGGTTTTCGCTAGTCAAAAGTACAGTAGCCATAAGTCAAGTTGTTAACTCCTTAATTATCATTATTCTTTCTGTGTATTTTTCCAGGAAGATGATGTCTAAGCAAGGCTTGAATTCCCTGTTTCCAATGGAGGATATTGCAGTAATGGGCATTTGGGAGTTGCTGCCACACCTTAATCAATTTAGAGTATGAATAATTATGAGTTCCAAGTCGTTTACTTAAAAAAATGATTCATGATGTCAGAACGCTTCAGTCCATGCATGATTTCGGACCTTATTTGGATTTTGTAAATGGCAGGTTAGGCTCAAACAAACTATAGAAGTGGCTCTTTCTTTTAGGCCTCATGTCGTACTCACTGTAGACTCTAAAGGATTCTCCTTCCGGTTCTTAAAGCAGTTACGGGGTAATGCTCTGTAGCTTTTGTGAGTTCAAAAGATATTTTCACGGGGAAAATAAGGTATAGGAACAAAGGAAATACTTTTTGCAGCTACATGTGTTCAACAGGGGATGGATAGACCTCTACACTTCCATTATGTATCACCATCATTTTGGGCCTGGAAAGGTGGTGAAGCAAGACTTAAAGGACTTCTTCAGTTTGTGGATCATGTGTTATGCATTCTTCCATTTGAAGCAGAAGTCTGTAGATCAAATGGCCTAGCTGCAACCTTTGTTGGTCATCCCACCCTTGAAGATATTTTGGAATTCCAGGTAACCCATTTTTAAGATCTGTGTTTTATTCATTATTTGGCATATGATAAGCAGTAGTAATGACTAAAGACGTGATAGTGCTCCTTCATCACTCTACTGCCTTCTAAGTTCTAGTACCATGGTCTGGGTTTTTAGCTTTTGAGCAAGCAAATATTCTTTCGTTTCTAGAAACTATTTGCAAAGAATTTTGTGTATCATTTTGCTGGTGATAGAGAAACTCTTTCTTGTCAAGGAACAATTCACTAAAGAATTCACTAAAGAATTGTTCTACGATTTCGCTGGTGATAAAGTGATTTTTTTGTAATGCCTTCGTCACGTCAGAGCATGGTTTTTAGCTTTTGAAATTGTATTTTTCCGTTTAATCAATTTCCAACTCACCAATTAATTATTCTAATCCTGGAGAACATGCCAGGGGAGCAATTAAAAGAGAAATGAATAAGAAGTATGAGCAAGAAGGGAGTAAAGCGATTCTACCATGCAACAGTGAAACTATAATCTGATATAGTTTAATGGCAGATGGATTATTTTTATACTCTGCTGTAGTTTAATATTGAATTTTAGGGGAAGGATGCCACAGAAAGAAGATACAGAATTCAAGGAAATGCCGAAGCATTTCTAGCTGATTATGGAATATCATCAGGTATGTTAGCTTGCATGCTGTTGCTATAAAGTTTCTGCAGTATCATAATAGACTATATTGTGCATAGTATTGCCGCATTTATATTTGTGATGAAAGTATAATGGTGTTTAACATGTGAAAAACTTTCAATTATTATGAACACTATATTTTCTATTCTTTTGCTGTAATTTGTCATTTATCTGATAAAGCAAGATCGTCATAAAAACTGTCATTTATCTAACAATGCAAGATCATGTTCTCCGTATTCACTTCGTATATGTTAAAATCTGTCTCCTTCTCAATTCTCAGTGACTTGCCAAAAGAAACCAAAAAAAAAAAAAAAGGATTCATTTTTATTGGATGGCTGTGTGCTAATGTTCAATTTCATTTATCTTTACCTACTTTCTAATTTATTAGTTTAATTTGTAGGATCTCCCGTCATTTCCTTGCTTCCTGGAAGTAGATTACAGGAGGTTACTAGGATGTTCTCCATATTCTCGAACACTTTGAATGAATTAAAAAGTGCTTTTCCCGACCTGATAACAGCGATTCATGTGGCACCTAATCAACACGTGGAAGACTACATCAGTAAAGCTGTTTGTAAGTGGCCATCTTCTGTTGTATTGGTTTCTGGAGGGTCACACCAGATGAAATACAATTCATTTAGTGTAAGGACTTGAGTCTTGTACCTTTTCATTTTATGGTGAAGTAGCCAGATTATGTGTTTTGTTCCGGCTTTGAACCTTTGGGGCTCTGCAAAAGGTTTGGATGTGCACTAGTCCAGAAGAGAAAAAGTATTTTCAGACATTCTGTGACCCAAATGAGACAGAATTTGAAAAATCGTGTAATCAGGAATGGGGCAAGTCCCTTGGTGGTATTCATATGGTATAGACCTCAATTGTTTACAACTTGCAACTGAATGCATGCATCTTTTCGTTTTTTTTTTTTTTTGTATTGAATTGTTCCTCGCAGTAGGGAGCTTATGATAGCTACTGTGATTATGAAAGAGCCAACCACTTTACCCACATTGATGGGTCTGGTTTCTGGGGGTTTTCATTTCCAAAGAGGAGGATCTAGTCTTTGCTACTAAAGGCTGGCCAATTGGCAGCCATGTTGTCGTGCTCTAATTTTGCTCTTGATGAAAGGTAGTATATCAAGCTCTTGGCAGATTAGAGGTATTTTATAAATTCATAAAGAGTAAGAGTAAGTGAAAAGTACTTGACACTTGGCTTACGGGTTCCTTTTAATTGGTAAAAACTTGATGAAAATTTATGCTCGTCTTTCTCAAGTTGTTGGATTGTATCTGAATTATTTACTCAAGAGTCATCCTAAATATAGTTTTTAGTATTTGGATTGTATCTGAATTATTTAATCAACTGTGTCACTAGCATTACTTTTCTCTTTTACTTAATCTGCTTTTCTATTTTTCCAAAAGTGAAACTTCAGTTCCTCTTGTGTAATTATTGAGGGTGATATACAAAGCCTAAGGGCCTCATCTTTCTGCTGTTAAATCATCTCTTGGCTAAAGAAGTGAAATGTTCTGCGTATGACTGAATCAACAGTGGAGATAATGTTCTTATAGAAAAAAATCAATGGAGATAATATGTTGATCCAAGTGTATGACTGTCCTTTCTTTTTCCTTCCTTATCGGTTCATGAGAATCCAGTTTGTTGCAATGTTTCAAGGAGGAGGTGGCAAGTTAAATTGCTTTTCTGCATAATGCAGGCTAGCAGAGTAGCATTATGTACTTCTGGTACAGTTGCGATGGAGATGCAGCTTGCACGACTGCCATGTGTTGTTGCATATCGAGCCCATCTCCTGACAGAATGGATTATACGTTACAAAGCTATTATACCATACATCTCTCTTCCTAATATTCTCTTGGATTCAGCTGTAATTCCTGAAGCTCTATTTCAAGAATGCACACCTTTGAAATTGGCATCATTTCTCAAGTAAGCTTTACCTTAATAGTCCTTGTCCCTATTTGGTTCCTCGTTCTGGCTGGACCATGTTAACTTAAACTTTGATGACATGTGACTGTGTTACACAATATCTTATGAATTTTCCTTGTAAATATCTTCATACGAATTGCATGAGCTGGTTGCCCTTTTGCGAAACTATGGTTGGAAAGAAATCAGATATAGTTTCGAAGGAAAAGCTATACCTGTACACAGACTAAAGTGTAACTGCTTGTATTTTTGGGGAAATTTGATCTAACCTTTTGAATGTACAGGACATGGAGTCCATCGTAATTTTCTCAGTTCCCTGCATTCATAAAGGACTGAGCTTTTCTATTGTACATACCCTGCACCTTCTTGGTGCTTTCTTTTCATCAATAACATATCTTCCTTGAAACAAATGCCTGAGCTGGGTCAGGAGGCAGGAGATTATACTTTCATCTTCATTGCATTTTTTTTTTCTGTTAGAAAATGTAAACCAAACCAATCAAAGAATGTAAACCAAGCCAATCAAAGAAGGGAAAAAAGGTTTTTAAGCTGAATACTAGAGAGCTGCATTTGTGTATATCTACGTCTGTAGAACCACATGCTATAAATCTTTACAATGGCTGACATTTTGACTTGGAAACTTGAAATCACAGGGATTTAATACTTGATGACAACCTTCGAGAAAAACAAATTAGTGCTGCTGAAAAGGTTGTTGAGCTGCTAAGACCTCCAGAAATGAACATTAGTTGCTCAACCCAAGGGGAAATGAGTGTTCCGCTTTCTGATTGTACACCGAGTATGGTTGCCTCATATGCAATACTGTATTCTCGGAGTAAGCTGGGATAAGGTGATTCGTGCTAATCTAATCTGTTGTTGTGAGCAATGTTGAAATTAGTCGTTGATGAATTGGTATGTGGGGTCCCTTTCACTTTGTCTTAAACACACACAATTTGTTTATTATAGGTGTGTTGGTTGCTTCTTGTAATGAAGGAATTACTATAATGCAAGATTGAGTCTTCTTTGCTGCATTTGTAGATAGGCCTCGAGCTATATGTCTATAGTAGTTGAAATTCTTTTAAAATATAATGTATATTTGTACTAAATTTGAACATGTAGTCACCGAGAATTAGTGAGTGCGTTGGTTTTTCAAATCCATTAACTGAAAATCCTTGACTGATCCGGGAGATAGATCCAGAATTTAAATTTAGTGGGATTAACCTTTAGGTTCTTATCAACAAACACAATATATTATTGAAATTATGGGTTCAAAATTTTTAATATTTGCAGAATTTTAGGAGCGCAGTACTATGCCAAATTAAATGAGCCAGCTGAGTCCCTTAAATGTTGTTTCATGTTCTCTTTTTCCCAACTAGTATATCGAGAGCACCATGGTTTTTACAGAACAAGTTTAGTTTCTTTTCATTAGTCTTTTGAATTGTTGTATTATCCATGTGTACATTCTTGATCAGTGAAAACAATTGCTATATAGCTGCTACAACATCCTTGAAGTCTCGGGGTGGTCCTGCAAAGGCATATGCAAAAACAAGCAACTAAAAGCGATGGTGTATCAGAAAAAATTATTAGTGGCAGGTTTTTATTAGTCTGTAATAAAAGAGCAGATGAACTGACACGAATAAGGTTAATGAAGACGTGTTGTCAAATAACTGAGGAGGAAGTTGGTCTGTGAATGCATCAGCTGGCCTGCATTGTGAAGGTGGATCAAACCATATAATTCACAAGAAATATAACTGATACTTACAGAAAAAATCAAAATAATGAGAGGAAGGTTTTTCAAAAAGTTTCTCTACCACTCGACACAAGACTTGTACCACTACGTAAAAGCGTTCAGCTAAAACACAGCAATAGCGTAGTCCATCCTCTTGCATCAAAATTTTCATAACTATGAGAGTAGCAACCTGTACCCACCAGAGCATTGTTTTTGTATAAGATCCAAGAATCAGCATACCACCGAAACCAGTAAAGTCATTCAGAAAATAAGGAACAGAAAGTAAATAGTTGAAACTAGGCATGCAAAAGCAATGAAATGCCTCTCAACGTTCAAATCATGATACAACGTTTTGATACAACGTTTTCAGATGATACAACATCTTGATACAACGTTTTCAGCAGTCACGAACTTCAAATATACGGAAGAAATTAAAAAAAAAACTTAAATATACTTGAATGTAGCTACTGAGTTCATGAGGAAATGTCTCAGTAACCAGGCTCTCCAACTTCTAAGTTTAAAGTTCTGTATTATCATAAGCAAGTAAAGCTTGAGACAAGTATCTAGGGTTTATCAGATAATTCTGAAATTAAAAATATACTAGTAGCCATCTGAGTCACCCGCTGAGCACATTTGCTAGAAGGAAAGATTCTCAAGCTGCTATATCTTCACATCATCAAGAAACTGCTTTTTTCCCTTGCAATGATGGACTATCACATCCAAGACTATCACTGGTGACTAATGATGTGAAGCAGTTTTACTAAAGTGAACAACCTTTATGCTGCAAGAGATGTGCTTCTTGATAGTACTCTAGCAAATATTGTTGTGAGATCATCAGCATTTTTAAAGAGCACTTAATTGATACTAGAGTGCTATTATGAAGATAAAAAATGGTGTTTTTGTTTTCTCAAGGAACACACGCAGGATTTAGTGCTTGCTGAAGCAATATATTCTTGTAAGTATCGAGACTCCAAATTCTGCTGATGCACCATTGTAGGTAAACAAGCATACTTTCATACTAGTTCAATCTTGGGGGAAAATATTTTTGAGCTTGTCCATTGCCCCTATATATTCTGAAATTAGATAATTACAGTAAGTGCTACTGGATTATCTACTGTTTTAAGCTAAATTATATGGAAAAGAAAAAGCTTATGACATTTTTTCAATTGTTTAGTGCACTGTACTGAGACCAAATTTGTCTAATATATACTGTTATCAACTTGTATTTGGACACTCCTACATTAGCAATGGTTAACGTTCTAGTTTCTTATGAATGCTATTATAACTTGAATGTGTCAACTCTAGGATGGTCTTTTGTCTAACACATACAGACATACAAACACACACACACACACACACAAAATTGAGAAACAAGCCTCTCCATGTTTTGGTTCATATTGTCATAATTGAGAATTTGATGATTCATCTGCTTTCCTATTGACATGAAAAGATCCTCTTTAATTCCTGCTACCTACTAAAAGTGGAAACGAAGCCTTTGCATGTTTTCGTCCATCTTGTCATGATTGAGAATTTGATGATTCATCTGCTTTCCTATTGACATGAAAAGATCCTCTTTAATTCCTGCTACCTACTAAAAGTGGAAACGAAGTCTTTGCATGTTTTCGTCCATCTTGTCATAATTGAGAATTTAATGATTCATCTGCTTAAAGCTGCAATTTAATGCCCAAGGCAAAATTGTACGCAATTTCAAAGAGGCCAACAACGTAGCTGAAATATTAGCTAAGAAAGGAGCCATCTCAGGACAGAAATTGTATATATATCAAGATGTGAACAATCTGCCTAAAACTGCAATCAGTGCCTATAACATGGATAAGGTTGGATTAGTAAATTTTAGAATAAAACATAAGAAGAAAAGATATAGGTTAATCATAGTTGGAACAAATGATAAATGGTAGGTTAATCATAGTTGGAATAAATGATATAGGTTAATCATAGTTGGAACAAATGATTAAAATGGTACCCTACGATATTCGAAATAATTCCAATTTTTGCATACAAGTTATACAAAATATATGTAACATACTCGCGAAGGCGGATCTCAAATCGGGTTCCCGAAACTCAAGATGCGAATTTAAATGGAAAAATGTTAAATTATTTAACTTTCGGCATTTTAGCGGAAACTAGCCGAACAACATCGAAATTCACTTTCGAAAGTTTACAAAAATAAAAAATAATCATACGAACCTAACGGCGCTTTCTGATTTCGAATCGGAGCTCATTCGGCAAAACCGAGCTCGAAAATCTCTTTATAATATTTATTGACAATAAAAACTGAAACCTTCTTCTGATGCCTACTAAACGAGGTCTGATTTAGCTGAAATTTTACAGACAGGTCCTAATGGATATTACGAATATTTTAAAATTATCGGCACGCCAATCGGAATCCTAACTTCCGAAACGACTAACCGAGGTCATTTCAAATTCACATTATCCCGCATACTTAACGTTGTCATTATCGTAATTCTGCCGCAACATTCTTCATCGAATTTTATTCCATCATTCGTTTGATATTAAGCAATCTAATATTTAAATCGTGTTCGGTAAAGCAATAGCTACTTATGTTGTTCGTAATTCGCTTGCTCCGAATCACTGAGAATCGATCGCTTGTGATTGTTTAGTCGTATTATCATAACCTGTGAATTTATTGCTTGTCTTCGTTTATTCGATCATATTTATCCTCGAATCAAACTTGCTATATTGTGTTACCGAATTCGCTGTCATCTGTTTTGACGAATTTGTTGTTCACACTGTTTTCGAAGTAATACTTGGTTAATCGATCACTTGTCAACGTAAATTGCTTATCAACCGGTCAAATGAAGATATAAACGGTCGTCTAAGACTCAACTAAATACAAATTTAATTGTAATACCTGAAATACGGTTTTCGGAAATACAAACATCATTAATCAAAACACTAAATTAGCTTTGGTTGTACATGAAGCTACACCGATGAAAAACAATCATATGAAATCATGATAAATCACTGAGATCCAATTTCATATTCTCCAAAAAAGAAAATTTCACTAAACCGCTGGTTTGTTAGTTCTTTGGTCTTTTGTTGATGAAATTTATGGTATGATATGATTGTAGTTTCTTAATTTATGGTAGAATACTCTGTGATGATGTTTGTCAATACGTATATGAAAATAACAAAGGATCTTTAATGTTGTAGGAATTTGAAAATTCTGTATACTGTGTTAAACTGAACAATTTACAGTGTTAATTAAACATTGGCTTGAGAGTTCTTCGCCTTGTGAAACCAAAAAGTGCTTGTTATAAGATTACAAGGGAGGTTATATTGCAGATTATCTTTAGTAATGTAGCTCTTATCTTAATGTTCATGATACACGAGGGCCTTATTCCAAAGGTAAACTGTTGATATATATTGTGTATGGGTTTTGCAAGTGTGCGCTACCGTCCACGAGGATATTAAGCCCAACATGGTTTCGAGCTTGTTCTGTCAATCTCTAAGGCACTCTTATGAGAAACTTGACTACAACATGAAGTGGCATTACAACATTAAAAGAACAAAAATTGTTACTACGGACGAACTCAATAAAAAATATTTGCTTACATAAACAAAAGACTTAGGAGGAAAAAATCTGCAAGTAAAATGCATCAAGTGAGATGAAGAGATGGGGTTTGGGGGTTGGTGGGTGGGGGAGGGGGAAAGGTACGTCTTGAAGAAGAACAGAATAAACAGTAGTGGAGCTGACAAGGAAAGAATATAAAAATAGAGGTAATTTAAAAGGTGGGTCCCACTTATTTTCTTTGTTTAAAATATGTCCTCATACAAGTATTACATGGAATATGAGATGCATGGAAAAAAATTTCCTTAAGTTTTGATAAAAAAGAAAATCTAATTTTTGGTGCTAGTGGTAAGAGAATAGTTGTCTTTAATTTGAGTTAACTTGGGGTTCATGGAAATTGTGCCAAAATTTATACTCCGTTATTTGAGTGGTTGCAAGATTATAGCTTTCTTTCTTTTCTGTAACATTTTTCCTTCAGAGTATATTTGATGCATTTGAGTGTCTGAGAACAGGGTTAAGGGTGCACTATTTGTTTGTTTTTTGATACTCTTGCTAAATTTTACGCGGCTCTTTTGCCGCTTACGTTAAGATTTTTTTCAGTTGAAATTTTTATAATGGAATTTGATCAGGTGAAATGATAAAGGTTAGAGGATTTATTTGGAGTAGAAAATAATGTCAAAGATGAAGATTCATAGTACTCACATTATAAACATAAGCAGACCCAGAATTTGAAGATAGCGGGTGCCATACTGATTTAAACATAGAGAATTTGGCAGTAACATAGTTCAAATAGGGTATACATTATCCTATTTGAGTTTTGATTCAAGCTATTTATTTTTTTGATATATATATTGACAAATTGATCAAACAACAAAATTTATCACTATGAGTCGATGACAACTTAAAGCAAAACAGAAAAATTCAAGGATTTTTTACTCTAGATGAACATTCATCAAAAATATTTTCTAATTATAAACACCTTTTGTTGATATTAACTTTCTGTAGCCATTTCTTTTTAAATACTTTTTTATTAATATTAGTTTTTTGAATATTTCTGTAAATTAAATGTAATGAATATTATTCCGAGAAATATGGGAATATAGGGGTAGTGTGTTGGTGTAGTTAGGATTCTAGGAGAGTAGTTGCTGTAGTACGTGTATTCCCCATATTCCTTATTTTTTTGGGACAGATACAATATTTTTTGTTTGATATTTAATGTTTTAGGTATTTATTAATGAATATTATTATTTTTCTAATAATACATATTCTAATTATTTTGTTATTAATATTGGCTACAAATAGTTGTGGCCATTTTTTAGTAAATATTTTGTGTATGGTGGCTGTTTGTGTAATGAGCCCAAAATTCAATAAGCATTTGCAAATATTTTGCGCTCTAGTAACAAAGTAAATAATCATTTAAATAAAATAACTATTCCTTTCACATTTTATTTTCTTCTTCCTGAGAAATATGCTCATCTCTATTCAAAATAATTATTATGAATAGGTGAAAGTACTTGTACACGAGAAAAAAATAAGTACTTCACTAGATTAGACCATGTATTTTCGGTCACTTGTGTAAAAATTCAAGCCTTCAGCCAGTGGTACCTTAGAGCCTTTTGTTATTATAGGGGTCAGTTCCCTTTTTTGTATTATATCGTCCGTATATACACATAATTATACACACACTAGGTCGAAATTAGCAGGTGTCGTGGCATTCCCTTGGCCCAATGTAGATCCGCCCTGAGTATAAAACCTTTGCAAAACAAGATTAAAGAAAAATAATAGAAATGCATGAGAGAGGAAGAATGAGAAAAGGAATCAATTTTAGAGTGCTAAAAAATTGAATAGTTGGGCGAGAAGTAATGATTCTGGAAGAAGGGCGAGTACGAGTGCTGGTTGATGCAAAATATTGTAAACATACGTAAAGAAAATTGGAAGAAGAGAGCTGGGACTTCGACCAACTTAATCTGCAAAGTGGACCCCAAAATCCAGTTGGCAATATATGAGAGGAGACTCATACAAGTATTGTCTCTGACACTAGCTGTGCCTGATCATGCAAAATAATTTGTGCCTCAGCTCATGCAGGAGTAAATTTTTCGTCAAGCGATGGCCGACTTGGCCCATCGATATCCTTGAGAAAAATTAAATAGTAACTAAATTGTCTTCAAACGTCAGTACAAAGTCATTTTCATCATAATGAAATTATGTACTACATGAAATACTTGCCTAGTGGCTGATTTTTCAGCCTAGCGGGTGCTTGTATTTATTTTTTACATCTTTGTTATGTTGTGAACCAACTCCAAATTCCTATGTATTAGAGCATTGGTTTTGAAGAATGACAAATAAGAAGGACTCAGTATTCTTAGAGAAGAAACTAGTCCTTAAATAGAAGGGCACGACTGATCGAAAAAATTTGTGGGTTGCAAATCCCTGCGGAATTAGGAATAATGGCGCGTGGATGAATATGCATCCTAGTCAGACTAAAAGAGGCGGTGCCCAGGCTGTGTCTTCGAAGTACGAATTGGAGTTGGACTTTAATAAGGAAAAGAGATACAAGGAATCCCATCTTACCATAATTACAAGGATTCCTTGTAAGACTCAACTAGGGTTGCATGTCCGTATAAATACAAGTAGTTGATGCAGCCGAAATCAGTTATTCACAAACAGAGAGTTGAGAGCATATAAAGGCGATCTAGCTTCTTTCTACGTGAGATAACTGAAGAAGACAACTGTTGTGCCTGATTGATTGAGTCTAGATATTCTGTCTAGGTTCATTGCTTTGTAAGTTGTCTTATTTTGAGCGATCACTGTTTTTACCTATTGATTTATTGTAGAAGCATATGTATTAGGTGAACTTGTGAGAGATTGCTTTGTAAAGCTAGAGTTTAGCTTTGTTTAGTGATTAGGGTCTAGAGTGTAGCCCCTTGGTTACAGAGTATTGTAATCATAAACTTGCTCTTTGTGTTAGTGGATTGAATTCTAAAATCCCAGAGTATGGGTCGTGATTTTTCTCCCTTGAGCAAGGATTTTTCCACGTAAAATCCTTGTGTTTTTTGTGTGTGTGGTTAGTGTGTGTTGCAGTGTTCAAACAGCAGAATTGCAGAGGCAAGAACAGGGTTCTTCACTCAGGAGAATCGAGTTCTTAAAACAAAAATTGGTGGACACTATTCAACCCCCCCTTCTAGTATCCTTAGGAGGTGCATAGATTATAAGAAGTGGTATCAGAGCAGGTCTTCTCATGCTAGGTTAACACCTCGAGAAGGATCAGAATTATGAGTGCACCACCTACCATCACTGAAGGACAATTAGTTCAGAGGCCCCCACAGTTCAATGGGCAGTACTATGCTTGGTGGAAGAACAGGATGGAAAATTACATATGTGTTGAAGACTATCATATGGCTGATAGTATCTGAAGGAAACCTGATCCCCACTAAAATAGTTGGTGAAGGAACAACTGCCAAATAAGAACCTAAGCTGAAAGAGGAGTTCAATGAGGCAGATTATAAGATGATTGAAAAGAATCACAAGGCCAAACGTTTGGTCATTTGTGGTCTTGGTCCTGAGGAGTTTAACAGAGTATCATCTTACAAGACTGCCAAGGAAATCTGGGATGCCCTGCAGGTTGCGCATGAAGGAACCACTGAAGTAAAGGAATCAAAGAGAAGAATGCTGAATAGACAATTTGAGTTGTTCTCTATGGGAGAGAAAGAATCAATCCAGGATATGATGACCAGGTTGAGCATTATTACTAATAGAGATCTCATGATATGGAATTACCAGAAGTGGAGATGGTTGATAAGATTCTAAATGTGCTTCCTGAAGCTTGGGAACCCAAGATGACTGCCATCATTGAGTCTAAACCTCTAAGATCCATTAAACTTGAAGAACTGGTTAGTGGCCTGAAAACTCATGAGATGATGAAAGACTCAAAAGCTAAACCAGCTCTCAAGAAGGACAAGACCCTTGCACTTGAAGCAACTGAGGAAACTGATGAATATGTTGATTTGCAATCAGTTGAAGCGGCAAGGGTTAGTGCTTTAAGACAGAAGCTTAACATGGGTAGGTTTAAAGGCTTTAAAAGAAGTGGCAAGGAAAATTCTGGAAGGAAGAACATAGTTGACAGTCCTGGCTACTCAAGATGCTTTAAGTGCTTCAAGAAAGATCACGCTGTTATAAATTGTCCTATGTGAGAAATAGAATGGATGGAAAATAGAGCATCTAAGGAAAAGGAAAAGGAGACGTCAAAGGAGAATGACAAAGATAAGAAGAAGACAAGACGACCTCCAAACTTTAGAGCAGAAAGAAGAAAGAAAAATGAAGCTTTCTATGCCACATGGGGACCAACTGACAGTGAATCTGAACATAAAAAGGAGTCTGGAGATGAATCACCACTAGCACTGATGGGACTGACAGGCATCAGTTCAGATGAAGAAGACCCTCGAGATTTCAGAGGAGGAAGAGATCCGTCAAAGCCACCTGTGTTCAACGGGACTAACTACAAGAGCTGGAAGAAACAGATGAAGAACTTCCTGCAAGCAACTGATTACAGTCTTTGGTTGATTGTGAAGAGAGGACCTCATGTTCCTGTGAAGAGAGCAGCCAATGGAGTTCTGGTGCCAAAGAAGGTAGAAGAACTAGATCCTCAAGATCTAGATTGGCTATAGGCAAATTCCAAGGCTGAATTGTACTTGAGAAGAGGGCTAACTAATGATGTGCTAGCAAGGATACTTGAATATAAGTCTGCCAAGGAAGTTTGGGAAAAGCTGAAGGAGTTGTACACAGATAACAACCAAAAGAAGGACTCTGCCCTTATGGCAACTGATGGAGCTGAAACTGTATATTCAGCAGAGGTATGTCTATCTGATCTCAAGGAAAATTTACACACATACTCTACTGAAAATTTGATTCTAATCATAGCCACTTTGATTGAGGGTTATGAAAAGGAGAAAATTGAAAAGGATAAATTAACTGAAGAGTTAAGTGATCTCAGAACCAAGCACAAGAGCCTTCTAAAACAAAACATTGAACTAGAAGAAGTCAATGCCATCTTAAAAGGGCAGACTCTTATGTCAAACTCTAAGATCACTGAACTAGAATTGGAACTCAATCAGTTAAAAGAGAGTATAAATGGTAAGCAAGTAATAAGTGAAGTTCAAACCTTTCTTGAAAATGAACTGAAAAGGGCTAATGAGATTATGTATCAGGAAACTGAAAAGAACAGGATTCTAAGTCAAAAGGTTGAAAAATCTGAATTTGAGCTTACCAGATTAACAAAACGGAATAAATCATCCGAGGCAATGAACTGGGTTCTTGAAAATCAAAACAAGGGAAAACAAGGGCTAGGATTCAAGAAACAGTTACCTCCATATAATCCTAAGAGCAAGTATGTGGGATTGCCTTGCAACATGTTGTGCACCTTTTGTGGTGAAACCGGACACTACAAACAAAGGTGCATGAATGCGAGCAAGGAAAAAGCCAAGAATAAAAGAAGTGTTCTACCTAAATGGGCTAGATAGGATTTGATTTATCCATTCTCTCGTAAGAAGGGACCCAAGCTTGTCTGGGTTACTAAAGCTAACCTTTAATCTGTTTTGCAGGCTGGAGTGAGGTAGAACAACCCAAGCTGGATTTTTGATAGTGGTTGTTCAAGACACATGACAGGAGACAGAAGAAACTTTCTCTCACTCGCAGCATTTCAAGGAGGCAGTGTGGCCTTCGAAGGAGGAAAAAGTGGTCAAATCGTGGGAATTAGAAAGATTGGGAGAACTCTGGATCATGCAATTGAAAACGTCTACTGTGTCGATGGTCTCAGACACAAATTGCTGAGCATCTCCCAACTGTGTGATAGAGGAAATGAAGTGAGTTTCTCCTCTGTAGGATGTATTGTGAAGAACCTACAGAGTGGAGAAATTGTTATGGAAGGAAAAAGGGTGAACAATGTATACAAAGCATCGCTGAAATCATTACCTGAAAACAACTTAACATGCTTGAACGTGCAAGAAAGTGACTCTCAGCTGTGGCATAAAAAAATGGGTCATGCAAGTCTCTCACAACTGAATAAGCTCGCTTCTTAGGAGCTAGTTCGTGGATTGCCAAGCAAGAGATTTGAAAACATAAAAATGTGTGATGTGTGTGTAAGGGGGAAGCATGTGAGATCATCCTTTAAGTCTAAGAAGGTGGTAAGTACATCAAAGCTGCTGGAATTATTGCATAGTGATCTGTGTGGACCAATGAGAGTTAGGAGCAGAGGAGGAAAGAGGTTCTTGTTCGTAATTGTTGATGACTACTCTAGGTACACATGGACCTTGTTCTTGGCATCTAAAGATGAAGCCTTTGACAGCTTCAAATACTGGCTGGTGTTGTGCAGAAAAGGTTAAGCCTAGAACTCATCAGTATCAGATCTGATCATGGAACGGAGTTCGAAAACTCTAAATTCTCTGAATATTGTGCAGAGTACATCATTGATCATAATTTCTCTGCACCAAAAACTCCACAATAAAATGGAGTGGTTGAAAGGAAGAACAGGTCCCTGGAGGATATGGCCAGGACTATGTTGTTGTCAAGTGGGCTTGCAAGAAACTTTTGGGCTGAAGCAATAAACAATGCATGCTATTTGCTAAATAGGTGTTCCATCAGAGCAATTCTTGACAAGACTCCATACGAGCTACTCAGAGGAAGAAAACCAAATAATGCACACCTGAAACTCTTTGGTACCAGATGCTTTGTCCACAACAACGGCAAGGAACCATTGAGGAAGTTTGATGCTAGAAGTGATGAGGCAATATTTCTTGGTTACTCCACTCACAGCAGGGCATACAAAGTGTTTATCAAAAGAACACAAATAGTAGAGAAAAGTATGCATGTGGTATTTGATGAATCCGACAAGGCCTTGGGGGAAATTATGGCAGATGATCCAGTGATTGGCCTAAGTCGGGAAGATGGTGTATATGAATTGGAAGAGCCAGAAGATAAAGAGACATCAGGTGAGATTCCAACCTCACTAGAACAAGGAGTCAACATTACATGGGGAACATCATATGAAGTTGATGATCCAACAAGTCAGAAAGAACCTCCCCAAGATAATGCTGTAGGTTCTTCTAGTCATATTCAACTCAGGCCATGGAAACATCAAAGTTCTCACCCCTTGGAGAATGTGTTATCAGAACTGGACACTGGGATCATGACCAGGTCAGCCTTGAAGATCTTCTATGTATTCCTTTCATCTATGGAACCAAAGATGTAAAAAAAGTTCTAGAAGATCCAGATTGGATTCTAGCCATGCAGGATGAACTTCATCAATTCGAGAGAAGCAAAGTATGGCATCTAATTCCTAAGTCGAAGGACAGATCAATAATTGGAACAAAATAGGTGTTTAGGAACAAACTAGATGAGCATGGTATAGTGACAAGGAACAAGGCAAGGTTAGTAGTTCAAGGATATAGTCAGGAAGAAGGAATAGACTATGATGAAACCTTTGCACCAGTTGCAAGGATGGAGGCCATTAGGATGTTGATTGCCTTTGCTACATACATGGAGTTCACACTATATCATATGGATTTGAAGAGTGCCTTCCTAAATGGCTACTTGAATGAAGAGGTATGTAATATAGCCACCGGGCTTTGTGAACAATGAATTTCTTGATCATATTTACAAAGTGGACAAGGCTCTCTATGGATTGAAGCAAGCTCCTAGAGCCTGGTATGAAAGACTCTCAGGATTCTTGCTGAAGAATGGTTTCTCGAGAGGAAATATTGACAACACGTTATTCCTCAAGAAGAAAGGAAAGGATCTATCAGTGGTTCAAGTATATGTCGATGATATCATCTTTGGAGCCACTGATGAGGAGCTATGCAAAGGGTTTGCTGATCTGATGGGAAGTGAATTTGAAATGAGCATGATGGGTGAACTAAATTTCTTCCTTGGAATGCAGATAAAGCAAATGCCTGAAGGGACTATGATCCATCAACAAAAATAAGTCAAGGAACTTCTGAAGAAATTTGACATGGAAGGAGCAAAAGAAATGACTATGCTCATTGCTCCTGGAACCAAGCTGGATATGGATGAACTAGGTCCTTCAACAAATGAGACAAAATATAGAGGAATCATAGGTTCACTCCTCTATCTCACAGCTAGTCGACCTGATATAGTATACAGTGTGAGACTGTGTGCTAGGTTTCAGTCCAAGCCCAAGGACTCACATCTGACAGCTATGAAGAGGATCCTGAGATACTTGAAAGGAACTCAGGACCTTTGTCTTTGGTACCCAAGAGGAGGTACTTTTGAACTAATTGGTTTTGCTGATGCAGATTATGCAGCTGATTTGGTGGATAGGAAAAGCACTTCAGGAATGGCACACTTTCTTGGTCCTTGCTTGGTCTCTTGGGCTACAAAGAAGCAAAACTCAGTTGCCTTGTCTACTGCGGAAGCTGAGTATGTAGCAGCTGCATCATGTTGCTCACAACTGCTATGGATCAAACAACAGTTGGAGGACTTTGGAATCAAGTGTGGAGCAGTGCCAAATTTCTGTGATAACACAAGTGCAGTGAATATTGCCAAGAACCCAGTCCAGCACAAAAGAACAAAGCATATTGATATTAGACACCATTTCCTTAGAGATAATGTGGAAAAGGGTCTAATTATTATGAACTCTTGCAGGACTGAAGACCAGATTGCTGACATATTTACCAAAGCATTGAATAAAGTGCAGTTTGAGAGGAACGTGTTGGAGTTAGGGATGACCAAAATACAGGGATGACCCAACAGGTGGTCCCTCAATGATTGGTTAGTTAAGTGTTCAATAATCTGTGTGTAAAATTTGTTATTACTGTTCAGTCTAACTTTGTACTTTATTAAGTATACTTGTTCAGCTTTTAAGCACCAGGTGAGGATAATGTAATCCTATGAAGAACCTACTATGTACTGAGGTAGAACCGACTGAAGCATGAGGAATCATGTCCAAGTACAGTCACACTACCTTGCATGATAGAAGTCATAACTGAAATCAAATTGTCAATTATACGTGTGTCAAGGGAGACTTTCCATGTTCTTGTAACTGTCCTAAATTATAAGAACACATTCCTTTTTGGGATAGAATTCTATTTGACTTGTATGGACCCCACTACTTAAAAAGGCTTAATTGAATAAGTCCATAACCGTCAAATCCATAACTCTTCCCGATTTTCGAAAATTTCAAAAAGCTGCTTTTTACTTTTGTGTCATCATTTCTTTGGATTCCCTAGAAACCGTTTCATCACCAAAACCTTCTCCCTTTCTTCGATCAACACAGAACACATACACTCAACAACCTCATTTTCTCTCAACCTACTTTCTCTCTAAAAAACACAAGATTGAAAATCCTTGTAATCTCAGTAAAAACCCTAACAATTTCACCATGTCTCAAGCACAATCTTTGTCCACTTCACCCACAAAAACTCTCAAGAAATCAACTACAAAACCACCTCCATCCACCTCCATCCACCATCGCAGAAAGAATTGTGAAGGCCAGGACAAAGTTTCTCAAGAAGGGAGAAAAGAAACTGGTCAAGAAGATGCTGTCAAGATCTTTATCTAATACGCCTACTGAACAAGTTTTATCCGAACCATCTACTGAGGTAATTCCTGACCCTACCCCATCTACTCCTGTTGATTTATAAAGAATAAAAAGTCCTGGTACAGTTGATACTGAAACCCTAGTAACAGGACTAGATGAAATTGTAGGAGTGGTAGAGCCTGGTGACAAAACTGGTAGGGGGAATGTAGTTGAAACAAAGCAAAAAGATGTTCAGGAAGAACCTAGGGTAAATTTGCATGTGCCTGTAGTAGAAAAGACTGGGTTAGAGGTTGATGTAGCAGGAAGAGTGATTGAACAACTAAGGGAGGATGATTCTGTTGAGTCCCTTTAGGAACATGTTAATGAACCAAGTTCTAGTTCTGTGGTTGCTTAGGAGAGTCAAGGGGGTGTTTGTCCTTGAAGGTCCAGTAGTTGGGGGACCTAGATCTGCTGAGGCCTCCCAGGATTTGAGCCAAGACCCTGCGTCTTGCCCAGATCCTACGGAGGCTGATGATGCAGGACTCAATTGGACAAAGTCAGAAGAAGAAAAGGATGAGGAGTTTGGAAAAGAAAAAGTTGAGAGTGAGAAGGTTATAAAGGCAGCAGAAGAAACAAAGAGAAAAAGGTTGAAAAAGAAGTTTGGTGAGGAGGATGAGAGGCTAGTGTGTGAGGAAGAGGAAGAAGAGGTAGTGTTTATGAGGGAAAACAGAGTAGAGCCTGACAAGAGGAGGAGACTGGTGAAAGGGAGAACGCCAGTGTCAAAGAGCAAGTTAGTTGATGAATCTAGTGAACGAAGTGGTGACAGGGCTGTTTCTGAGCCAGTGGCCAGGAGAGTTGGAACTAGATCTACTTTGAAGCAACAGCTGTAGACAGTTGGTAAGCTGGAGAGAACAATTACCAATGTGAGAGACAGAGAAGCAAAGAAAATTGAGAAAGAGAAGAAAGCTGGTGATGTTTGGCATTTTATGCCTATATTTCCTTAATATTTCCTCACGTTTTAGTACCTTATTCGCTCGTTTTATAGTTTATGAACGTGGTTTTACATTGATTTTATGTCGTGTGTATGTAGGTTGTTACGCAGTGTAATTGGAGCTTTTAAGAGCATGATTGAGCACGAAAAGATGGGATTTTGATTGAGGATTGGATCGTGCACACGAAGGCACAACACGAAACGAGAAAAGGAGGAACGGAACGGGAAAATAGCCTGGCGCCCTAGCCCATGCGCCGCGCCACTTATAGCGCGCAGGGGCTGGGCGCGGTTTGGCTTGCGGCGCGGCCCTAAAGCGTGGAGAAGTTGGCGTCTTCTGGTTGTGTGCACGCGTTCCGAGGCACGGGGCGCCCGTTATAGCGCCCCTTGTGCGCGTTTTTACGTCCTATTTCGACTAGGATTGGGTCTAACTTATTACTAGGTGTTTGTAAACTCTATAAATACTCTTTTACTTAGTTTTTCATAGGAGTTCAGACTTTGGAGCAAATTTGAGAGCTCATAACATCAAGACAAGGATTTTTCTTCCTTCCATTAATTTATTTCATCATTATTTCATTATTACATCAATTCCTTGTGTTGTTATTATGAGTATGCGTGGCTAAATCTATCGTTCTAGGGTTAGAGTATTACATGAAGGTTGATGTTTGAAGATTGATTCCCATTAATTGAATCCCACTACGGGTTACTTATTCTTTCTTGATTTCACTTGTGTAATTGTCAGGGCCCGATTATTACGCATTATCTATGGTTTTTAGATTGAACTCGAAAGAGAGAATTTAATTACGTAATAAGAAAGAATAGGACTAGTTTGTGAACCCGGGCATCGGGAAACCAATTTGTGAGTAGGATAGACATATACTTGCTCGCCTAGTTTAACTAATTACAGAATTCGTTAATGCGTGCACGTGATTCAACCCATAGACATATAGGGATTGGAGTAGCCTGCATAGACCGTGAAGAACTGAAAGGTTTTCACGGGTACATTTAATCTGTTAGTTAGTAACCCGGGATTTAAGAAGTGGAATCAATTGGAAAACTCAACTGGATTGTTCGTAACTCTGACCCTGGACCGTCTCCTTATTACTGATAACAACCAAGTTTTGCTCTATTGCTTGAATTCACTTCTATCATTTAATTACTGTTCTGTAGTTAACAAAATCCTCACTATTGGAAAAAGATCCCTGAATAGTTTAAATAAATTGTTTGCTAGAACTCAGTCTGCATAGTCCTCGTGGGAACGATACTCATCTTATCACTTTATTACTTGTCGACCACGTATACTTGCGTGTGCGTTTGGGAGCAACAAGTTTTTGGCGCCGTTGCCGGGGACTAATTATTGACTGATTTCTTTTTGAACAGTTTATTACTTACTATTCAGGTTTAATTTTTGTTTTGAGTTTTGTGCTGTTTCAGGTATTAGGTCCTGCTCGATCTTTACCTACAGGAATGGCAGAAGACCAAGCTTTAGCTGTGCGAGATGTTGCTCTCCCCAGCCTGGAGGGAGTAGCATCGAGCATAGTTAAGCCCGCTATCACCGGGGGATTTGAGATTAAGTCCGGCATGATTCAGTTGCTACATGTGACTGGACAATATGGTGGATTACTTCATGAGGATCCGCAGCAACACATTCAGAACTTTCTGGAGATCAGTGATACTTATACACCAGCGGGTGTTCCCACTGATTATGTTCGCTTGAAGTTGTTCCCGTTTTCACTGATTGGGGCAGCAAAGAAGTGGTTAAAGGTTGAAAAGTCTGGGTCTATCACTACTTGGGAGGATTTGGCTAAGAAGTTCTTGGCTAAATTTTATCCGTCTGCCAAGACAGCCCGGCTGAGGAGCGAAATTATGTCCTTCAGACAGTTAGAAGGAGAATCCTTGTATTCAGTCTGGGAGCGATTCAAAGCTCTATTGAGAGATTGTCCACACCACAACCAATCCAATGAGGTTGTTGCACACACTTTTGTTGAGGGGTTGAACCAACACACTAAGATCGTGGTTGATGCTGCTGCTGGAGGCCAAGTACTGGCCTTAAATTTTGATCAGATTTATGATTTACTTGACAAGTTTTCACAGAGCAATCCTGATTGGCAGGGAGATGGTAGAGCTATTACGCAGAAACCTGCAGGGGTACTTCAGTTAGATGCAGTTTCAGAGCTAAGGGCGAGGATGGATGCTATTTCCAATCAAATTAGCAAGTTAGCTCTGCAAAAGGCTCAGCAACCAGTGGCTCCAGTGCAACAACTCCAGAGCTTTTGTGAGGTTTGTGGTCAAGACCATGCTACAGAGGTTTGCTCTTCTAATCCAGAGTTAGTTTATTACGTGGGTAATCAAAACAGGTTGCAGGGTCAAAACAAGTTTGGTAATGGTTATTATCAAGGCAATACAAGAGCCCCGAATAATTACCACCCACTTCCAGCTCCACCACAGCACGTTAGCAGTTCAGTTGAAGATATGCTAAAGCAAATAATGGCAGGCCAGCAGAGAATGATAGCTGACACTGCAGCCCATGCACAAGCCATACATGATCTTGCCAATGCTCAAAAGAACTTGGAGCACCAGTTGGGACAGTTGGTGGGAGAAAGAAGCACTGTTAAAAAAGAGCCCGAACAATGTCTTGCAGTGACCTTAATTGAAGGTGGAGAGCTGATGGCCAAGTCTGAAGAGAGAGCTGAAATAGAAAAAGTTGAAAAAGTGGAGAAGGTAAAGAAGAAAGAAGAGAGAAAGGAGGCACCTCTGCCACCTCCACCATTCCCGCAGAGACTATTACCATCGAAGGATCTGGCCCAGTATAAAAAATTTGTGAGTATGTTGAAAGAACTTCAAGTTAATATTCCTTTGACTGATGTGTTTGAATTGATGCCATCCTTTGTGAAGTTCTTAAAAGAGATTTTAGTCAAGAAGAAAAAGCCTCAAGAGATAGATACAGTTGAGTTAGTTGAGGAGTGTAGCACAATCTTGAGCAAGCTACCTCCAAAACTTTAAGATCCTGGGAGGTTTACTATTCCTTGTACCATTGGAGGGCATAATATCACTGGTGCCTTGTGTGATTTAGGTGCGAGCATAAATCTCATGCCTCTGTCTGTTTGCAAAAGGTTAGGGCTAGGAGCAATCAAGCCCTCTTCAGTTACTCTTAAGATGGCAGATGGATCACTCACTCACCCTGATGGTAAGTTGGAGGATGTGTTGCTAAAAGTTGGTAAGTTTACATTCTCTGCTGATTTTGTAGTCCTAGATTATGAAGAGGACCGAGAAGCTCCAATCATTTTGGGGAGACCATTCTTAGTCACCTCGAAGGCAATTATTGACATGGAGCTGGGTGAGATGACTATTAGAGCGCATGGAGAAAAAGTTACTTTCAAGGTTTATAATGAGAAGGAGCACATAGCTAAGGTGGAAGAGTGCTCTATGATTGAATGTGTTAAACAAGAACATGGAAGTAAACCAGAGGTGAAGTTGAAGAGGGGTTCTCTAAAAGAAGGGAAGAAAGCAAAAGTTCGGCGTAAGAAGAGAAGACATAAATGTTGGAAGTGAGCTAAAAGTGTCGTCGTGCCACGACGTTAACTAAGGCGCTTCTCGGTAGGCAACCCGAGTTTGTACTTGTATTATTTTATTTATAGTGTCATGTAGTTGTTTTTTCTTGGATTGCAGGTTCATGTAATGTCGAGGCTAAGTGTGGGGTGTCCTCACCCTTGCCCAATATTGATGACCTGATGAGGGAAGTCTGAGTACCTCATACTATATGGAAGCTTGGAAGATGCTATCACCAAGGACTAGAATCTTCAGGGAAGTTTTCTTTACCTTGCGCTTGCTTATTTTTAGCACTGAGGACAGTGCTTAGTTTAAGTGTGGGGTGGGGAACTACCCTTTTATTTATTTTTTAGGTTAGGGATGCATGTACCATAGGATTTTTCTTTTGTCACTTGACTTTATTTTTATTTGTTTCTTGCTTTAATACATGAAGAAAAAAAAAATTAGAAAACCAATGAAAAATTCCAAAAAGATTTTCCTTTTAGTTTAAGTTTATTAGTGGTACATGTCATCCACCTCGTGGTTTTTCTTATGACCGCGGTTCTTTTCCTCGGGGAGGCCTTTGAACCGGGTAGTTTTTATTTTTTAGGATTAGAGTAGTTAGTTATAGGTGGCCCTAGACGTAGGAACTAGGTGGAATGCTAGGTGCCTTTGATTTGTTTGATACCGGTGGACTTGGACTTGATTGCATGTGCTATTTGTGGTGTCCTTGGGTTTTAATTTGATGCATGCCTAAAAAATTGGAACAACCCCCTTGAGATGCTTGAGTCCGCTTGCTTGACTTGATTGTGAACTTTTGTGCATGAGTGCTTAAATTTCCACAAGTTGCACTCTAAATGCTTGATTGGGAGTTGTTGATGGAGCCTTTTTGTGTAGATCGTGTGCAATGTGTGTTGTGAGGCATATTCTTGTTTACTCCATGTTGCATATTAATGTCTAGAACTTGCCCCGTGTGTGTGCAAAGCGAAATCCTAGGTTCGCTCTAGTCGGGAAATGATACAAGGCCTTCTTTTACTTGCCTACCCTTACATATATACCTTGAAAAAAAATTATTGTTGTGATTCCTTTGATCCTTTCTATTGGTACCCACACCCCGAGCCTACCCATTTGTTCTAAATTGACTCTTTTAGCCCTTTACTCCTTAAGAACTTTATTAATATTGTGTTGTTATTTTGGAGTTGTGGTTGGATTTTGGGAGGTTTTTGAGTGGAACTAATGAAGGGGAATATTGGTAAAAATTGTGAAGTAGAGAAAAGCATTGGCAAGGTTGGATGAAGTTGAAAAGAAAAGAAAAAGAAAAAGAAAAATTGTGGATAAAAGAAATTTAAAGAGAAAAATATCCATTCCTTGCTAGTGTGTGCTTAAAAGAAAAATGCTACTTGTTGAGAAGGTGTGTGTGTGAAAGTTGTTGATTGGGTAGCTTTGATGAGATTGATGATTAATTTGAATGTGATGTATTAAAGTGCTTAGGGAGGTAGTCACTATTACCTTATGTATCCTACCCGCCCCTTAGCCTACATTACGACCTTTCTAAAGTCCTAGTTAATCCAGATTGGAGTGAGCCTACATTAGCGGAGTTCTACACTACGGGCAAGCCTATGGTACGTTGTGTGTGACATGTGAGCCTTTCATGAGAGTGGGTGAATTCATTTGTTATTGCCCCCGTTCTATTCATGATATTTATTATTGTGTGTGATCTTTGGGGGGAGGGGGGGGCACTCTCTTTCATATTGGTGAGGGCACGTGGTTTGCATGAAATAGGTGAAGTTGGTGGCCTATTGGTTGAGTAGATAGGTGTGATTTTGTGGGAGCATGGTTGCATTAAGTTGAGTTTGTGCATTTGAGCTATTTTGGGGTGGTTGTTTCTATATTTTTGATTTTGATAATTTGTTGGCATGTTTGTGGATCCATAGTAGTCATATGTGCATTGGTTCAATGGTCGGTATCAACCATGGTCATAGGCAGACCTGTTTTACCTAGGTTGGGAAGTTATTTGTGATTGCTCGAGGATGAGCAAAGGTTCAAGTGTGGGGTGGTGATGTTTGGCATTTTATGCCTATATTTCCTTAATATTTCCTCACGTTTTAGTACCTTATTCGCTCGTTTTATAGTTTATGAACGTGGTTTTACACTGATTTTATGTCGTGTGTATGTAGGTTGTTACACAGTGTAATTGGAGCTTTTAAGAGCATGATTGAGCAAGAAAAGATGGGATTTTGATTGAGGATTGGATCGAGCACACGAAGGCACAACACGAAACGAGAAAAGGAGGAACGGAACAGGAAAATGGCCTGGCGCCCTAGCCCATGCGCCGCGCCACTTATAGCGCGCAGGGGCTGGGCGCGGTTTGGCTTGCGGCGCGGCCCTAAAGCGTGGAGAAGTTGGCGTCTTCTGGTTGTGTGCACGCGTTCCGAGGCGCGGGGCGCCCGTTATAGCGCCCCTTGTGCGCGTTTTTACGTCCTATTTCGTCTAGGATTGGGTCTAACTTATTACTAGGTGTTTGTAAACTCTATAAATACTTTTTTACTTAGTTTTTCATAGGAGTTCAGACTTTGGAGCAAATTTGAGAGCTCATAACATCAAGACAAGGATTTTTCTTCCTTCCATTAATTTATTTCATCATTATTTCATTATTACATCAATTCCTTGTGTTGTTATTATGAGTATGCGTGGCTAAATCTATCGTTCTAGGGTTAGAGTATTACATGAAGGTTGATGTTTGAAGATTGATTCCCATTAATTGAATCCCACTACGGGTTACTTATTCTTTCTTGATTTCACTTGTGTAATTGTCAGGGCCTGATTATTACGCATTATCTATGGTTTTTAGATTGAACTCGAAAGAGAGAATTTAATTACGTAATAAGAAAGAATAGGACTAGTTTGTGAACCCGGGCATCGGGGAACCAATTTGTGAGTAGGATAGACATATACTTGCTCGCCTAGTTTAACTAATTACAGAATTCGTTAATGCGTGCACGTGATTCAACCCATAGACATATAGGGATTGGAGTAGCCTGCATAGACCGTGAAGAACTGAAAGGTTTTCACGGGTACATTTAATCTGTTAGTTAGTAACCCGGGATTTAAGAAGTGGAATCAATTGGAAAACTCAACTGGATTGTTCATAACTCTGACCCTGGACCGTCTCCTTATTACTGATAACAACCAAGTTTTGCTCTATTGCTTGAATTCACTTCTATCATTTAATTACTGTTCTTTAGTTAACAAAATCCTCACTATTGGAAAAAGATCCCTGAATAGTTTAAATAAAGTGTTTGCTAGAACTCAGTCTGCATAGTCCTCGTGGGAACGATACTCATATTATCACTTTATTACTTGTCGACCACGTATATTGCGTGTGCGTTTGGGAGCAACAGTTGGTGAGGCAGAGAAAGAGAGTGACGAGGCTGGTAGTTATGTGGAGCCAAGTGACTCTGAAACTGACAGTGAAGCAGAGAACAGGAAAAGAAGAAGAGGATCTGAAGAAGGGGTTGATCGAGTGGCCTTCTTTGCAAAGCATCAGTTGCTGCCTGGTAGCATTCTGCATGATGAGAAGGAACATCATATGAAACCTTTGTTGAGAATGATTGGTGACCAAGGATGACTTTGTTTGTTTGGAAACAAAAACAAAATTTTGTTTGCTGATGAGGTCAGGGAGTTTTACAAAAACTGCAGAGTTACAGCCAGGAGAGTGTTCACCACTATCAAGGGAGTTGAGATAGAATTCGGGAGAAATAAGCTTGGGGTGATCCTTGACATACCTGCTGAAGGTTATTGCAGGTATATTAAGCTGAAGTGGCCTAAGAGGACGGATGGAATAACCCCCTCTGAGTGTGGTCAAGAAATTCTTAGGGAAACCCAAGCTAAGGAAGAAAGGAAGGTAGACAAGAAGGAGATGGAACCAGCACACCAGTTGTTGTTTGAGTTTGTACATAGGTTCCTTCTTCCTAGAGGAGAAAGAAATAGTGAAGCTAGTACTCTAGACCTAACTTACATGGACTTGCTGGATAGGGGTTGAGAATTAACTTGCCTGGGCTAATCATCAGACACATTAAGAGGATTGCAGATACTGATCAAAAGCCACACTCTTTAGTGCATTCCTATGTCCTCCAGCAGGTTCTAGAGCGTTTTGGGGTTCCACTGGAAGCAGGGAAGAAGCCAACCATTCATCAGATGTTTGGGTACAATGTGCTTAAAAGCTGTGACTTCTTCAACGAGAGGAGAGCTTCCAAGAAGCCCATGCAGGTCAAGCAAGAGCTAGCTGAGGAGAGTGAGGATTATGGACCTGAGGAGGCCATTACTGCTGTGAAGGAACTGGAGACTCATGTTCTTGAAGTGAATACTGAAAATGCAGAGCTTCACAGACAGCTGAACTTGAAGGATCAAGAAATTGATCGTTTGAAGATAGACTGCCACAAGTATGAGACCGAGCTGGTGATGGAAAGGGCCAAAAATACAAAGCTCCTTGAGGCACTTGTCAAACACTTCAACCTTCAGCCCTGAGTCCTCCTGTCCTATCCTCTTGTCCTTTCTCCCAATTGTTGTTAATTCCTTTCATTCTCCCTTGCATATGTGATGTTGTTTCAAATAATTTATTTTTCAGTTGTGTACTGCTGGATAGGGTTGTGCTGCTGTCACACCTTGGATAATGGTTTTAAATTTTCTCATGTTTATGGTCGTTTGCTCTATGGTATTTGGTTCTTGTTGGGCCCTTAGCCTTTTTTCTGTGTGTTTAAAGTTTAGCTGACTTGTTGCCTTGTGCTCTAGACTGGATAGTACTAACTAGTTCATGTATGTATTTGAATCTTTTCGATGATGCCAAAAGGGGGAAGAAGGAAATGTTGGGGTGTTTGTGACCTAATTCATCTGTTTCAAATTTTTTGAACTTGTTACTTTTTGTTTTTGTGTTTTTGAGAAATTTTGTCTATTCAAGTTCTTTGGAAACATTTGTTTGTCATTATCAAAAAGGGAAAATTTGTTGAGCATTGGTTTTGAAGAATGACAAACGAGAAGGACTCAGTGGTCTTGGAGAAGAACCTAGTCCTTGAATAGAAGGACACGACTGATCGAAAAGAGTTGTGGGTTGCAAATCCCTGCGGAACAAGGAATAGTGGCGTGTGGATGAATATGCATCCTAGTCAGACTAAAAGAGGCGGTGCCCAGGCTGTGTCTTCTGTTGCTCCCAGACGCACACACAAGTATACGTGGTCGACAAGTAATAAAGTGATAAATCGAGTATCGTTCCCACGAGGACTATTCAGACTGAATTCTAGCAAACAATTTATATAAACTATTCAGGGATCTTTTTTCAATAATGAGGATTTTATTAACTAAGAACAGTAATTAAAATGGTAAAAGGGAATTCAAACAATGGAGCAAGACTTGGTTGTTATCAGTAATAAGGAGACGATCCAGGGTCAGAGTTACGAACAATCCAGTTGAGTTTTCCAATTGATTCCACTTCTTAAATCCCGGATTACTAACTAACAGAGTAAATGTACCAGTGAAAACCTTTCGATTCTTCACAGTCTATGCAGGCTACTTCAATCCCTATATGTCTATGGGACAAATCACGTGCACGCATTAACGAATTCTGTAATTAGTTAAACTAGGCGAGCAAGTATATGTCTATCCTACTCACAAATTGGTTCCCCGATGCCCGGGTTCACAAACTAGTCCTATTCTTTCTTATTACGTAATTAAATTCTCTCTTTCGAGTTCAATCTAAAAACCATAGATAATGCGTAATAATCGGGCCCTGACAATTACACAAGTGAAATCAAGAAAGAATAAGTAACCCGTTATGGGATTCAATTAATGGGAATCAATCTTCAAACATCAACCTTCATGAAATACTCTAACCCTAGAACGATAGAATTAGCTACGCATACTCATAATAACAACACAAGAATTTGATGTAATAATGAAATAATGATGTAAAAGATTAATGGAAGGAAGAAAAACCCTTGTTCTTGATGTTATGAGCTCTCCAATTGCTCCAAAGTCTGAACTCCTATCAAAAACTAAGTAAAAGACTATTTATAGTGTTTACAAACACCTAGTAATAACTTAGACCCAATACTAGACGGAATAGGAAGTGAAAAACCGCACACGGGGCGCTATAACGGGCGCCCCGCGCCTCGGAAAGCGCCCAGACAACCAGTAGCGTCACATTTTGGGCGCCTTAGGGCTGCGCCACGTGAGGAACCGCGCCACAGGCTGGCCGCTTTGCCTGGGGCGGCGCGCCACCTGTGGCGCCAGCCTATTTTTCTGTTTCGTTTGCTCCTTTGCTCGCTCGTGTCGTGCCTTCGTGTGCTCGATCCAATCCTCAATCAACATCTAATCTTTTCTTGCTCGATCTTTCTCTTTAAAGCTCCAAATGCACTGCGTAACAACCTACACACGCACGACATCAAATTAGTGTAAAACCACATCCATAAACTAGAAAACGAGCGAATAACAAGCTCAAACATGCGCATATATTAAGGAAACATTGGCATAAAATGCCAAACATCACCACCCCACACTTGAACCCTTGCTCGCCCTCGAGAAAGTCACAACTCACTTCCCAACCTAGGTAAAACAGGTCTGCCTAAGACCATGGTTGATACCGATCATTGAAAAAATGCACACATGACTACTATGGATCCACAAACATGCCAATAATTTACCAAACTCAAAAATATGAGAACAACCACCCCAAAATAGCTCAAATGCACAAACTCAACTTAATACAACCATGCTCCCACAAAATCACACCTATCTACTCAACCAAGAAGCCACCAACTTCACCTATTTCATGCAAACCATGTGCCCTCACCAATATGAAGCAAAAGAGTGTCCCCCAAATATCACACACAACAATGAATATCAAGAATAGAACGGGGACAATAGCATAGAAATAATTCACTCACTCTCATGAAAAGCTCACATGTCACACACGATGTACCATAGGCTTGCCCGTAGTGTAGGACTCCACTAATGTAAGCTCACTCCAATCGGGATTAACTAGGACTTTAAAAAGGTCGTAATGTAGGCTAAGGGGCGAGTAGGATACATATGGTAATAGTGACTACCTCCCTAAGCACTTTAATACATCACATTCAAATTGAGCAAAATTCTCATCAAGCCACCCAATCAACACTTCCACACACACACCTTCTCAACAAGTAGTATTTTTCTTTTAAGCACACACTAGCAAGGAATGGATATCTTTTCTCCTTTTTATTTCTTTTTCCACAAATTTTTTCTTTTCTTTTCAACTTTGCTATTTTTTTCTTTTTCTATTTCATTATCTTCCAACCTTGCCAATGTTTTTCACTACCTCACAATTCATTAAAGTATTCTCCTTCATTAGTTCCACTCAAAAACCTCCCAAAATCCAACCACAACTCCAACATAACAACATAATATCACTAAAGTGCTTAAGGAGTAAAGGGCCAAAAGAGACAATTTAGAACAAATGGGTAGGCTCGGGGTGTGGGTGCCAACAAAAAGATCAAAGAATCCACAACAATTTTTTTTCAAGGTAAATATATAAGGGTAGGCAAATCAAAAGAAAGCCTTGTATCATTTCTCGACTAGAGCGAACCTAGGATTTCGCTTTGCACACACACGGGGCAAGTTCTAGACATTAATATGCAAACATGGAGCAAATACGAATATTCCTCACAACACACATTGCACATGATCCACACCAAAAAGATTCCATCAACAACTCTCAATCAAGCATCTAGAGTGCAACTTGTGGAAAATTAAGCACTCATGCACAAAGGTTAACAATCAAGTCAAGCAAGCGGACTCAAGCATCTCAAAGGGGTCGTTCCATTTTTTCTCTAGGCATGCATCAAAATTAAAACCCAAGGACACCACAAATAGCACATGCAATCAATTCAAGTCCACCGGTATCAAACAAATCAAAGGCACCTAGCATTCCACCTATTCTTTTCGTCTAGGGTCACCTATACTAACTATCCTAATCCTAAAAATAAAAAAAAAAAACTACCCGGTTCAAAGGTCTCCCCGTGGAAAAGAACCGAGGCCATAAGAAAAACCACGGGGTGGATGACATGCACCACTAATAAAACTAAAAGGAAAATCTTTTTAGAATTTTTCATTGGTTTTCTAATTTTTTTTTCATATATTAAAGCAAGAAACAAATCAAAATAAAGTCAAGTGACAAAAGAAAATCCCACAGTACATGCATCCTAACCTCAAAAATAAATAAAAGGGTAGTTCTCCACCCCACACTTAAACTAAGCACTGTCCTCAGTGCTAAAAATAAGAAAGTGCAAGGTAAAAAAAACTTCCCTGAAGATTCTAGTCCTTGGTGCTAGCATCCTCCAAGCTTCCATATAGTATGAGGTACTCAGACTTCCCCCAACAGATCATCAATATTAGGCAAGGGTGAGGACACCCCACACTTAGCCTCGACAGTACATGAACCTGCAATCCAAAGAAAAACAAAAACTACGTGACACTATAAATAAAATAATACAAGTACAAACTCGGGTTGCCTCCCGAGAAGCGCCTTAGTTAACGTCGTGGCACGACGACACTTTTAGCTCACTTCCAGCATTTATGTCTTCTCTTCTTACGCCGAACCTTTGCTTTCTTCCCTTCTTTGAGAGAACCCATCTTCAACTTCACATGTGGTGTACTTCTATGTTCTTGTTTGACACATTCAATCATAGAGCACTCTTCCACCTTAGCTATGTGCTCCTTCTCAGTATAAACCTTGAAAGTAACCTTTTCTCCATGCGCTCTAACAGTCATCTCACCCAGCTCCATGTCAATAATTGCCTTCGAGGTGACTAAGAATGGTCTCCCCAAAATGATTGGAGCTTCTAGGTCCTCTTCATAATCTAGGACTACAAAATCAGCAGAGAATATAAACTTACCAACTTTTAGTAACACATCCTCCAACTTACCATCAGGGTGAGTGAGAGATCCATCCGCCATCTTAAGAGTAACTGAGGAGGGCTTGATTGCTCGTAGCCCCAACCTTTTGCAAACAGAGAGAGGCATGAGATTTATGCTCGCACCCAAATCACACAAGGCACCAGTGATATTATGCTTTCCAATGGTGCAAGGAATAGTAAACCTCCCAGGATCTTGAAGTTTTGGAGGTAGCTTGCTCAAGATTGTGCTACACTCCTCAACTAACTCAACTGTATCTATCTCTTGAGGCTTTTTCTTCTTGACTAAAATTTCTTTTAAGAACTTCACAAAGGATGGCATCAATTCAAACACATCAGTCAAAGGAATATTAACTTGAAGTTCTTTCAACATACTCACAAATTTTTGATACTGGGCCAGATCCTTCGATGGTATAAGTCTCTGTGGGAATGGTGGGGGCGGCAGAGGTGCCTCCTTTCTCTCTTCTTTCTTCTTTACCTTCTCCACTTTTTCAATTTTTTCTATTTCAGCTCTCTCTTCGGACTTGGCCATCAGCTCTCCACCTTCAATTAAAGTCACTGCAAGATATTGTTCAGGCTCTTTTTTAACAGTGGTTATCTCTCCCACCAACTGCCCCAACTGGTGCTCCAGGTTCTTGTGAGCATTGGCAATATCTTGTATGGCCTGTGCATGGGCTGCAGTGTCAGCTATCATTCTCTGCTGGCCCGCCATTAACTGCTTTAACATCTCTTCAACTGAATAGCTAACCTGCTGTGGTGGAGCTGGAAGTGGGTGGTAATTATTCGGGGCTCTCGTATTGCCTTGATAATAACCATTACCAAACTGATTTTGACCTTGCAGCCTGTTTTGATTACCCACGTAATAAACTGACTCTGGATTAGAGGAGCAAACCTCTGTAGCATGGTCTTGACCACAAACCTCACAAAAGCTCTGGAGTTGTTGCACTGGAGCCACTGGTTGCTGAGCCTTTGGCAGAGCTAACTTGCTAATTTGATTGGAAATGACATCCATCCTTGCCCTTAGCTCTGAAACTGCATCTAACTGAAGTACCCCTGCAGGTTTCTGCGTAATAGCTCTACCATCTCCCTGCCAATCAGGATTGCTCTGGGAAAACTTGTCAAGTAAATCATAAATCTGATCAAAATTTAAGGCCAGTACTTGGCCTCCAGCAGCAGCATCAACCACGATCTTAGTGTGTTGGTTCAGCCCCTCAACAAAAGTGTGCGCAACAACCTCATTGGATTGGTTGTGGTGTGGACAATCTCTCAATAGAGCTTTGAATCGCTCCCAGGCTAAATACAAGGATTCCCCTTCTAACTGTCTGAAGGACATAATTTCGCTCCTCAGCCGGGCTGTCTTGGCAGACGGATAAAATTTAGCCAAGAACTTCTTAGCGGAATCCTCCAAAGTAGTGATAGACCCCGACTTTTCAGCCTTTAACCACTTCCTTGCTGCCCCAATCAGTGAAAACGGGAACAACGTCAAGCGAACATAATCAACAGGAACTCCCTTCGGTGTGTAAGTATCACTGATCTCCAAGAAATTCTGGATATGTTGTTGTGGATCCTCGCTAAGTAATCCAGCAAATTGTCCAGTCACATGTAACAGTTGTATCATGCCGGACTTAATCTCAAAGTGCCCGGTGATTTCAGGCTTAACTATGCTCGAGGCTACTCCCTCCAGGCTGGGGAGAGCAACATCTCGCACAGCTAAAGCTTGTTCTGCTGCCATTCTTGTAGGTAAAGATCAAGCAGGACCTAATACCTGAAACAGCACAAAACTCAAAACAAAAATTAAACCTGAATAGCAAGTAATAAACTGTTCAAAAAGAAATCAGTCAATTGTTTAGTCCCCGGCAGCGGCGCCAAAAACTTGTTGCTCCCAGACGCACACGCAAGTATACGTGGTCGACAAGTAATAAAGTGATAAATCAAGTATCGTTCCCACGAGGACTATTCAGACTGAATTCTAGCAAACAATTTATATAAACTATTCAGGGATCTTTTTCCAATAATGAGGATTTTATTAACTAAGAACAGTAATTAAAATGGTAAAAGTGAATTCAAACAATGGAGCAAGACTTGGTTGTTATCAGTAATAAGGAGACGATCCAGGGTCAGAGTTACGAACAATCCAGTTGAGTTTTCCAATTGATTCCACTTCTTAAATCCCGGATTACTAACTAACAGAGTAAATGTACCAGTGAAAACCTTTCGATTCTTCACAGTCTATGCAAGCTACTTCAATCCCTATATGTCTATGGGACAAATCACGTGCACGCATTAACGAATTCTGTAATTAGTTAAACTAGGCGAACAAGTATATGTCTATCCTACTCACAAATTGGTTCCCCGATGCCCGGGTTCACAAACTAGTCCTATTCTTTCTTATTACGTAATTAAATTCTCTCTTTCGAGTTCAATCTAAAAACCATAGATAATGAGTAATAATCGGGCCCTGACAATTACACAAGTGAAATCAAGAAAGAATAAGTAACCCGTTATGGGATTCAATTAATGGGAATCAATCTTCAAACATCAACCTTCATGAAATACTCTAACCCTAGAACGATAGAATTAGCTACGCATACTCATAATAACAACACAAGAATTTGATGTAATAATGAAATAATGATGTAAAAGATTAATGGAAGGAAGAAAAACCCTTGTTCTTGATGTTATGAGCTCTCCAATTGCTCCAAAGTCTGAACTCCTATCAAAAACTAAGTAAAAGACTATTTATAGTGTTTACAAACACCTAGTAATAACTTAAACCCAATACTAGACGGAATAGGAAGTGAAAAACCGCACACGGGGCGCTATAACGGGCGCCCCGCGCCTCGGAAAGCGCCCAAACAACCAGTAGCGTCACATTTTGGGCGCCTTAGGGCCGCGCCACGTGAGGAACCGCGCCACAGGCTGGCCGCTTTGCCTGGGGCGGCGCGCCACCTGTGGCGCCAGCCTATTTTTCTGTTTCGTTTGCTCCTTTGCTCGCTCGTGTCGTGCCTTCGTGTGCTTGATCCAATCCTCAATCAACATCCAATCTTTTCTTGCTCGATCTTGCTCTTTAAAGCTCCAAATGCACTGCGTAACAACCTACACACGCACGACATCAAATTAGTGTAAAACCACATCCATAAACTAGAAAACGAGCGAATAACAAGCTCAAACATGCGGAAATATTAAGGAAACATTGGCATAGAATGCCAAACATCATCTTCGAAGTACGAATTGGAGTTGGACTTTAATAAGGAAAAGAGGTACAAGGAATCCCATCTTACCATAATTACAATGATTCCTTGTAAGACTCAACTAGGGTTGCATAGCCCATATAAATACAAGTAGTTGATGCAGCCGAAATCAGTTATTCACAAATAGAGAGCTGAGAGCATATAAAGGCGATCTAGCATCTTTCTACGTGAGATAACTGAAGAAGACAACTGTTGTGCCTGAGTTGATTGATTCTAGATATTCTGTCTAGGTTCATTGCTTTGTAAGTTGTCTTATTTTGAACGATCACTGTTTTTACCTATTGGCTTATTGTAGAAGCATATGTATTAGGTGAACTTGTGAGAGATTGCTTTGTAAATCTAGAGTTTAGCTTTGTTTAATGATTAGGGTCTAGAATGTAGCCCCTTGGTTTCAGAGTCTTGCAATCAGAAACTTGCTCTTTGTGTTAGTGGATTGAGTTCTAAAATCCCAGAGTGTGGGTCGTGGTTTTTCTCCCTTGAGCAGGGATTTTTCCACGTAGAATCCTTGTGTCTTTTATTTGTGTGGTTAGTGTTCGCTGCAGTGTGTGCTGCAGTGTTCAAACAGCAGAATTGCAGAGGCAAGAACAGGGTTCTTGACTCAGCAGAATCGAGTTCTTAAAACGAAAATTGGTGGACACTATTCAACCCCCTTCTAGTGTCCTTCGGAGGTGCATAGATTATAACACTATGATATTTTTTAGCAATTCTTTTAGTCTTACAAAATTATTGTGTTCATTTAAGTATTTGCGTATAGTTTTATGTTTAATAGGCCTTAGAAGGTTTTCGTGTTTGCCATTTGCAAACTCCGCACTATTGTGTTTTTGTTATGCATTTTTCATTTCTTAACCAGAGGACCGTCATTCTTTACTATTTCTTGGAATTAAGGAAGTGATAATCCTCAAAGTAGAATATGATTTCCCCCTTGATAGGAGTACAAGATTAGGTTACGTCTTCGTGAAATGATTTTTATGAATCTCCAGTAACATCCTAACAAAAAATTCAAATTGAAGATCACATTAGGTGATGGAGAGTCAAGCTGCCCGCAGTTTCTTGGCTAATGGTTTCCATTTGTTAACATCTTTAGATGTTAAACTCTTGGAGGACCTTCAGTGATAGAAAAAGCTTGAAAAGGGTGCTCGAATAATGGCTCGGTTCCTCTATATCGTTGCATATAATCATACGGGTATCTCATAGTTCTGGATTAGTGTAGATGCATAGTCAGGGACTTTTTCTGGTATCGTTAATTAGTATGTGATATTTATCGTGCTTGTTCTAATATCTTTCTATTGTTGTCAAGGATATAATTGGCTTTTCTCTCCAATGTTTGGATTAACTAAAGGGGCTTATAAATTGGAAAAATTAAGTGGTATATACATTCACAAGGTTAAAAACAAAAAATAAACAAATTCTTCTTTTATTAGTATGATTTATAGATATTTACCAATATGTATTTCACCTCTTATAGTCATTTACCTTGATAAAACACCCACCACCTTAAACCCTATTATTGGAGGAGATGACGAGTCATGACTGAGAGTTTATCTTTCTAATTAGTTTTGGATATACATAAATATCTTAACACAATCTTAAATTACTAGATTAATTTCTCATACTTTTAACACCTAAACCCATAATCCTATCAGTTTATAAATGTTAGATTTATGTCTTTCATTGCCACCAGTTGCATATCACTTTATTGCCTTCCGATCCATTGCATATCATTTATATATAGTGAGATATAACCAAATGTGTGTTATAGTCATAATTCACATGTATGCATCAGATTTGCAGAATATGTACTTTATATACTTATAATATTTCAAGTATATGAGGTATATTTATTACCTTCCATTGCATATTATAACGTATGACTAATTATGCATATCAATAACATATTTATTGCCTTCCGATCCATTGCATATTCAAGTATAACATTTCTGATTATGCAAACCAATAGCATATTTTATATGCAGTTTTTAGGCTAAATTAATTAATTAGAGGTGTATTTCATATTAATGTGAATATGCAGTGATATACACAAATATTAATTAATCATATGTCTAGTTTTTTCCCCTTTTATGTCAGTTATTTAGTGTCAATAAGGAAATACAATTGATGAAATCTCCCATATATGCGTTGGTTTGGTACCTATTTTCTTCCTAATTTTTACAAACCAAACATTATTTAATGTTGCAATTTGAATGTTTTACTATTTTTAGGTAATAATTATCAGATAACCTAAATGATAGATTTACTATTTGAATTACACTTTGGCTAGCTTTTGTGCAAATTTTTTGGTGGCCATTTTGATGTAGGGTCACTATACTAAATTTCCTAAAGTTCGTCTATTTTACTCAAAACTGTGTGGTATAACAACTATGCATTTGGCTCAGTTATAGTCGTACTTTCTCCCAAATCCGATCCTAGCCAGTCATCCTATTTTTCAATAGAAAATTTCTTGATTTTTAGAAAATGCATTTCTAGGTTTGTATATTTCATAGTTATCTTGGATTTTGTATTGATCGATTTCTGTTCGATCACAATTTTTGGTTTTGATTTTATGACAAGGCATTAGTTGACTTCGAAGACGTTGTGATCGAGAAGATATTGTTTCGTTCAATTTCGTGATCGGTTATGAGCTGTTGTGATCGAATAATTTCGAAGGCAGTGCTCCAATGGATAACACAGTTTGTCCTCATCCCAAGTTTATCGGAACGGATTTAGCGGATTCGGCGAAAATGGGTGAAGATATGCAACTGCTGGAAGAGAAACGTGGAAAAGTGGAATTCTTCTAGGGTTGGAATTCTTCATCATTTCAACCTATAAATAGGACTTCATGCTCTCATTTGAAGACACATTCTTTCATCTGAAGCAGCATTACTCTCAATCTTCATTCAGCTACATAAATCTTCTTGCTTTGTTCTCTCAACATACCTTAAATTACTGTTGTCATTAAAGCAATCCTTGTATCAAATTCAGTCGTGGCTTGGTTCCAACGTGGAAGAAGACTCATCTCTTTCATTGAAGCACCATCCTCCGGCTCTTCAATACAATAAGCTTTTATCGCTTTAATTATTTATTTGTCGTTTGCTCGTTTAAATCATTACTTGTTTTACTCGCTGCTTATATTATTCGTTATTTTACTGCGTTCGATCTTATCAACTTGTTATCGTTATTCTGGTCGCATAAGATAACTCATCAATTTGCTCATTGTTAAGTTACATCGGATACATTGCTGCTATTACCTTATCATCACATTATTCGATCAAATATATTCATATTATATTCACTCATTATCGTATTACATTCGCTCATCATCGTATCTGTTATCATCAACGAATTTATCATCATCATCATCGTATCTATCATCATCGCTGAATCTGTCATTGTCATAGTATTTAATTAAAACCGTGTATCTAACTGGGACGAAATCATCTCATCGTAAATTACTAGCTTGTTATTTACTTCGAATTTGTCTGTTTATACTTGCCTTCGAATCGTTTATTTGAACCTGACATCGTTAAGTGATATTTGACATCGAATCTGCATCCTTGACATCGATATTAGAACTGCTTTCGAGTTAAACCGCTAGATATTGACTGTTCCACTAACGTAAACTGCTTATCAATCGATCGAATCGAGATATAAAACGTTCGCCTTAGACTCAACTAAATATAAATTTAATTGTAAAACCTGATACATTTTTGGGAAATACAGATTTGTAGTACAAGAGTCTTTACCAAGAATAAGACTTAGAATTGGAAAACTCTCCAAGATATCCAGTTGTCAAACTAATAACGCAGAATTGTAGATGAGAAAAGTTTCTTCAGATGTTCGTTTTTATGATTCCCAGTTTAAGAAATTTGTACTAAAATAGCCCCCATTTTATTTTTTGACCGGCGTGCCAACCGTTCTGAAAAAATGTTATCACAAGCATTAACCTATCGCCAACCGTTCAATTGTTCAAAAGGTTTGCTGAATCAGTAATATTGGGGGGCGTTAGTTAAAAGTTACAAGTAAGTGTTAGAAGATATAAGGGGGGGAGGGTGAATTATAACGTTTTAAATTTATTTATAGTTTTAGTCGACTAATAAGTTAACTAATTACTAAGAAGTTTGCAGGAACAGTTAAGGTGCAATAAAGTAAAAGGACACGACGAAATTTTTATACTGGTTTGAAACCAATGTGGTTCCTAGTCCAGTCTCCTTGGGTCACAAGGTATTTATCTCTCCGGCTCTTGAAGTTCTTCATGTACAATTTGTGTGGTTTTTCTTCTCGCTCACTACTAATGTTCTTCACGAATGGTTTATCGCTCACCACTAACGACCCTTTAGTTGGTTTTACAATCCTTTAACCAACTACTATGACACAACTCTTAACTTTTTTTTTTTTACAGTAGTAAACTCTCAAGATTACAATGTATCGAAAAGCTAAAAAGAGGCTGCTTAGGGAAAATACAAAAGTTACGTGAGACTTATGTGGTATGCTGCCCATATATATATATATATATATATATATATATATATATATATATATATATATATATATATATATATATATATATATATATATATATATATATATAGCTTCAAATCTTCAGTGTGAACCTTCTTGCATAGCTATCTCATTTACTCCTTTATTCGTGAGATCTTACTTTCCTTATGTGAAGAGATATGCGACCCAAGATTATTGATTCTATAAAGGTTTGAGTTTTCTTTTTGAGAATAAGGTTCTTGCCTTTAAAGAGTATGATTATCTTCCATAATTAAGGGTTGACTTCTTCTGTCAACATTCACCAAATCTTCCTTCCTTGTTGGAGATTCAATCTCCAATGGCCTGAGATCTTTAATTGATTGTTCTTTCCTTGAATAGTGCAGCAGCGAGATCTTCTCTCTTTTAATAAGGATATGCTGCCAGTTTCCTATGTCTTAAAACTTATGTCTCTGAGACAAAGGTATGGGAATTGATCGGTGCGTAAATAAAGATAGATGCCCCTGACTCAGGGATTGGTTCTTCCTCCTCTCTTCCCTACCTTCTTGGGTTAGCCAGCACTTGATCGCGTTGCCGAAGACCTTAAAGTTGCTCATTATTTACACGAATTATTTTATTATTGTTATCATCAAAGAGAGATCCAACAATCACTCCCCTTTTGATGATGACAATACTTAAAGTTTCATGATACTTCCCTGTCTGATAGTCGACTCCCCCCGACCGTATGCTCTCCTTTTTGGTGCTTTCCTGTACTTGAGACAAAGCAGATACCAGACCTAAACTGGTCAACTAAAATTCAATTTTGTAGTTGACTTAAAAGCATACCTTAAAATTAACAATATTACTGCATACTTTGATAACATAGACATAATTGCATACTTAACATAAACATAAACCAGTTTTAAAATAACCAACCAAGCATATTGTTCTCCCTCTTTATCATTAGTAAAAGAAAGGGGGGGTAGATAGAACAAAAAAGATCAGCAGTCTAACAAGTTAGTAGATGACATGATAGAGCATAACAAAAAAACATTATTACTAGATTATCAATGCCGAGCCAGGTAATAACGAAGGGCTGTTGATGACGTTTTGAGCCGTAGTATCAATGTGAGTGTGGACTGTACGAAGACTTGCATGGGCATCACGAGCAGCTTGAGATAGAGTCAGACATAGTTTTACAACATCAACCTTAATCACCTTGGTGTCGTCTTTGACTTTTTCAAGGTTGAACTGAGTTGACATAGCAATGTCCTTGAGAGAGCTAACTTGTTCTTCAACAAGAGAGATATGGACCAGAACATTAGAACTAGCAACAACAGGGGTAGATGGGTTTTGAGTAGGAGGGGGCTTATCCAAATCAGGCTTTTTGATCTAAATACCATTAACATGAACATATCCCATACTAGCAAACGCGCGAGAGTTGTAAAATTGAAAGATAGAGATTTTATTGTGACCACCCAGAGGAACTTTGAAATAATCCATAATATGAGATATGAGTATACCATAGGGGAGGCATCCTGAACTGCTAATTTTATTGGGTGCATTCAAGCATATAAGTCAAGATCCACCACAACATATTTAGTTTTTGTTTTGACACCAAGTCAATAGACAACGAAAGTGTCTCTTTGAGACATAGTATTGTGAGACCCACTATGAGGGAAGAGAGTAGTGGCAGTGATATCAACCAGCACACAAGTCCCAAATGAGAGGAAGTGGGGACCTAACTGTCCATCAGGGACAGAAACAGAACTCAGGCTAGTGATGCAAGACTTTTCCTATTCAAAAAAGACTTCAAAATCTACAGGCCAAGTATTTTTGAAACATTCAGAGTACCTAGAGCATGCTATAGATATAATTTTTTAAGAACTCGATAGTTTAGGAGAATTCTTTTACCAAGGACAAGGGTTTCAAAACCATCAGTACCACAAGGATGCAAATTAAGATAAAAGAGATGAACAAGATCGGGGGTGAGAAAGGGAGAAGAAGTTGTCCCAACCTTGGAAGTCGAAGACGGATTTTACATGACAATCGATCTTTTCCATTGCATCAAGATCAATAATATGACCAGGAGCGAGATGCCTTACTTTCAGGTCTTCAAGTTTGGCTTTGCAATTGTCCGAAAAGTTTTGGTCGTCATCAAGAGGTACCTGACACATGGTTTCTTTGATCCTTTTTGCAATAGGAGAAGACTTATGCATGGGTCGCTTACCAGCCTTCTTGGCAGAGAGAGGAGAGATGAAGGTAGAAGACTCATTCTAACAAGAGATAGGAAGGGATTTTGAGAAATCTGAGTCGATTGCAACTTGAACAGCGAGGGAACATTTTTTGGAGTGGTTTCTAGAATTTTTTCTAATAGGAGTGATCTTGGGTTTTTGTGATTTTTCCATTGAAGAAGTATTTTAGGGTGAATTTAGAGAGAAGAGTGTTTGAGAGATAGAATGAGGACGGAGGGAAGATGATGGGTTTTTATGGAAGAATGGGAAGAGTGATGAGACGTGATCGACGAGAGAAAAGAAGGGAAAAAGGCGTTGGATAATTTAGGTATTAATATTCACACAACTAAATTTAAGGCAAATATTTGGGTTCACACTTGGGGATTTTATTTCCAGAAATAATGGATTTGAAATCATAAAACAGTAGGATCCTCAATGACCTCTAATTTGTCACGTAAATCACAAAATCGTTCCACAGGTAAAGGTTTAGTGAAAATATCAGCTAATTAGTTTTCAGTGGTAACAAAAGAAATATTGATGTTTCCACAAATCACATGATCTCTAATAAAGTGATACTTGATTTCTATATGCTTTGCTCGAGAATGGTGCACATGATTTTTGGACAAGCAAATTGCACTAGAATTATCACAAAAAATTGACATTGGTTTAGAGGAGATATCATAATCTTGTAATTGATATGACATCCATAGAAGTTGAGTGCAACAATGTCCAATGACAATATATTCAGCTTCTGTAGTAGATAGAGAAACTAATCCTTATTTCTAACTATGCCAAGAAATTAAAGATTTTTCCAAAAATTGACAAGTACCATTGTACTTTTACGATACTCTTTGTCACTAGAAAAATAGCACATAATTCTTTTAACATCAGTTAGATGTGATTCTTTTGGATCAGAATGGAATCTGGCACACTTGCATACGCTGAGCATAATGTCTGATTGACTGACAGTGAGATAGAGTAATGATCCAATCATCCCTCTATATTTGGTTTGATCAACATCCTTGCCTTTGCTATCCTTGTCAAGATTGGTTGAAGGACTCATGGGAGTTCCAATAGACTTTGCATGCTGCATACCATACTTGACAAGAAGTCATTTAGCATATTTATATTGACTAGTAAGGTTGCCTTTGTCATATTGCTTGATTTGAAGTCCAAGAAATACTACAACAAAAGTGGCTATCAGCCATGAATTCGTTATGCATGAGTTCAGCAAATTCTTTGCGAAAAGAGTGGCTAATATACAAAGATAATATCAACGACGTAAATTTGAATAAGATTGTTACCTGATGAGGATCTCTTGATGAATAAAGTTGTAGGAGTATCAATTTTACCTCGATTAAATCCATGATTTAGGAGAATTGAACCGAGTCTTTCATACTAAGCTCTTGGGGCTTGTTTTAGACCATATAAAGTTTTAGTCAACTTAAAAACATGAGATGAAAAATTTTTCACTTTCAAAACCTGGTAGTTGTTTAACATAAACATCTTCTTTTATAAAACCATTTAGAAAAGTACTTTTAACATTCATTTGAAACAATTCAAAAACTTTAAAAGATGCATAAGAAAGAAACATTTGAATAGATTCTAACCTTGCAACCGGAGCAAATATTTCATCATAATCTATTCCTTCTTGTTGTGAGTAACCTTGAGCAACTAGTTGTGTTATGTTTCTCACAACTTCTCCAGCTTCGTTGAGTTTGTTTCGGAATACTCATTTTGTACCTATGATAAATGCATTTGATGGCTTAGGAACGAGTGTCCATACCTGATTCTTGTCGAATTGAGCTAGTTCTTCCTCCATGGCCTTTTAGTGGACATATTTAAGGGCTTCCTCAACCTTCTTTGGTTCAATTTGAGAGATAACAGTAAGACTGGATTTTTATTTTTGGGATCATGTAGTCTTCATTCCTTCTTGTGGATCACCTATGATAAATTTTGTGGGTAGCCATGTTCACTTTTCCATTCATTTGGGATTGTTGCAGATAGGTCTTCAGTCGACTCATTTTGATCCTCTTCTGCACTAGCTTCAGTGACTACAATTGTCGACTGATTTTGACTACCTTTGGTTATAGTTGGTTTTCTTGAGTTCAACAATTCAAATCTGCAGTCTTATCTTTCTCAATGAGTGGGTTAGTATCAACAAACTCAACATGCATGGATTCTTCAACTGATAAAGTGCGCTTATTAAAAACTTATATAAGCGGCTAGAATTAGAGTATCCAAGAAAAATACCTTCATCACTTCTAGGATCGAACTTACCAATATTGTCCTTCACATTATTGTGAATGGAGCATTTACATCTAAAAGATGAAAGTAGCTTATGTTTGGTCTTTTACCTTTCCATAGTTCATTTGGTGTTTTCTTCAAAGTTGGTCTGATAAGACATTTATTTAATATATGACAAGCTGTACATACCGCTTCTGCCCAGAATTTGTTTGGAAGGGATGGATCCAGTAGCATGGTCCTGGCCATGTCTTGTAATGGGAGTTCTAGGTGAAGAAAAATTGTGAGTAATACCTTGCTTATTGCAAAAGGTTTCAAAATCTTTGCTTTCAAATTCTCCACCATGACCACTTTGAATAGCTGTAATGGAATATCATGTTTCTCTTTGAACCTTTTTACAAAAGAACTCAAAATTATTTTGAGCTTCATCCTTATGAGATAATAAAATAACCCATGTGAAACGAGAGTAATCATCAACAATAACAAAAACGTACATTTTTCCTCCGATGCTTGTTGTCTTGGTAGGACCGAACAAGTTCATATGCAGTAATTGAAGAGGCATATAGATGTTGCGACAATGTATTTGGGTTTAAAAGAAGATCTAGTTTGCTTACCCATTTGGCATGCATCACAAATATGATTTTTAGAAAAAAAATAATTTTGGTAGGCCAATGACCACATCTCTTTTAGAAAGTTTTTGAAGTAAATGCATGCTAGTATGACCTAACTTTTTATGCCATAACCAAGGGTCAGATGCAACAATGCTAAACAAATGTGATTAGTCATGGAGGAAATGTCATCTAGTTTGTATATTTTATTATCTCTAGAGCCTGTGAGAATAATGTTACATGATGTCTCACAAATGTATGACATCCTGAGTCACATAGTTGACTTATACTTAGAAGATTGTGATGTAGTCCATTTACCAGGAGGACTTCATTTATGTCGTACGATTTCTTTGAACAAAAATTTCCAACTCGAATTACAATTCCTTTTCCATTATCACCAAACTTAACTAAACCACCGTCTATTTTAGTGACATACTTGAACCAATATTTGTCACCTGTCATATCCATTTCCCTTTAAAATATCTTTTCTCATGGTGTTTCTGCAATAAAGTATTTTACTCATGCCTAGGTACCCAAGAGGTCTTGGGTCCTTTTTGGTTAGCAACATAAGTATTTAATGATATTTTAGGAATCCATCTCCACTTACTATTATTATCCTTTTTTAGTTTGTAGTTAAAACCAGCGTGACCATAGTTTCCACAGTAATAGCATGTAACATGAGATTGAGTTTCTCTGTGAGCAGTTTTAGTCGACTCACCACTGGTGAGTTATGCACTGCTAGGGATCACCTCTACAGAGGTGAAGGAGCGAGGTGTTACATTAGATCTAACAGAACTATGACTTGTAGATTTTCGAAGTCCATTCAATTTATATTGTAAATCCTGGACTTCATCTTGAAGAAAATCTCGTTCAATTTTACATACTTTAAGTTTGAGATCCCAGTCCTCTTTTTCTTTTTTTAGTTTTGATAGTTCATTTAGAATTATTTTCTTCTAGCGCGGAATCTAAATCCTCTTGAAGTGTCATAATCGTAGATACGTACCTTGCTTGATTTTCCTTCAGCCATGAAGAATAAATTTACCTGCTTCTCATATTCTGATTCGTCTTCATCACTCCATGCAGAGAGGGCTTTTTTCTTGAAGTTGTTTCGTGATTACTTCTTCTTGACTTCATTACAATTTTTGCAATATGTCCATATTTTCCACACTCATAGCATCGACCATCATTCTTGTCTTGGTCATTGCTTTGAGTGCATCTGCGTGGGATAAATATGGGCTTTCCTCTTTTCCAATTTTTTCTAAGAAGATTATTGAAGTTCTTTGTTATTAGATCCCATTCTTCCACGATCTCATCATTATCACTTATTTGTTCTACATTTGCTGTGCTGAAAGCAACCTCCTTTTTCTTTTCAACAATCTAAGTGTTTCTTTGAAGGTGAGTCTTTTCAAAAGTAATGAGATCTCCACGAAGTTCATCATAAGAAAGAGCATTAAGATCCCCTCTTTCAAAGTTGATAACTTTGGGCTGCCAAGCAACAAGTAAAATCCTTAAGATCTTTCTTACTCGTTCTCTATTTGTGTATGTCTTACCAAGAGACTTGAGTTCTCCAATGACTTTACTGAATCGATCAAATATCTCTTCATTGAATTCTCCTTCTTTCATGTGAAACAATTCATACTCATAAACTAGAAGGTTAATTCTAGTTTCTTTGACTTTACTTGTGCCCTCATAGGTGACAACCAACTTGTCCCACATTTTTTGGCTGTTTCACAGCTTGATATTTTCTCATGCTCTACCCCACTAATTGCATTGTAGAGTAGATTTTTGCTTTGGTATTAAGCTGCATAATCTCCTTTTGTTCATCAGTGTAATCATCTATATCAAAGGGAGTAGAAGATACCTGCCTTTTTGGCTTCTTTTCTTTGTAGACAGGTATTTCATAAGGTCTTTTTGTAATCACGCACCAGACTTTGTAATCAATGGATTGAACAAATTTTTCCATTCGAACCTTCCAATTAATGAAGTGCAGTCCGTTGAAGTAGGGAGGACGAGCAATAGAAGTGTCTTCTTAAAGTAGAGCCCCAGTAACAATGTGTCCCGATATGATCTTTTCTCACTTGTTGTTAAGCAAAAAAAAATATGTGAGTCTTGCTCTAATACCAATTGAAGATATAAGAGGGGGTGAATTATAACTTTTTAAATTTATTTACAGTTTTAGTCAACTAATAAGTTAACTAATTACTAAGCAGTTTGCAAGAACATTTAAAAGTGTAATAAAGTAAAAGGACATAACAGAATTTTTATACTGGTTCGGAACTGTTGCTCCCAACGCACACGCAAGTATAAGTGGTCGACAAGTAATAAAGTGATAAATCGAGTATCGTTCCCACGAGGACTATTCAGACTGAATTCTAGCAAACAATTTCTTAAAAACTATTCAGGATCTTTTTCAATGATGGTTGTGAAAGTTACTAACTAAAGGAAATAATTAAAACAAGTAATTGAGATCAAGTAACAGAGCAAATTCTAGGTTGTTATCAATCAAACAGAAACGGTCCAGGGTCAGAGTTACGAACAATCCAGTTGAGTTATCCAATTGATTCCACTTCTTAAATCCCGGGTTACTAACTGACAGATTAAATGTAACTATGAAAACCTTTCGATTCTTCACAGTCTATGCAGGCTACTTCAATCCCTATATGTCTATGGGTTGAATCACGTGCACGCATTAACGAATTCTGTAATTAGTTAAACTAGGCGAGCAAGTATATGTCTATCCTACTCACAAATTGGTTCCCCGATGCCCGGGTTCACAAACTAGTCCTATTCTTTCTTATTACGTAATTAAATTCCCTCTTTCAAGTTCAATCTAAAAACCATAGATAATGCGTAATAATCGGGCCCTGACAATTACACAAGTGAAATCAAGAAAGAATAAGTAACCCGTACTGGGATTCAATTAATGGGAATCAATCTTCAAACATCAACCTTCATGAAATACTCTAACCCTAGAACTAGAAATTTAGCCACGCATACTCATAATAACAACACAAGAATTTGATGTAATAATGAAATAATGATGTAATAGATTAATGGAAGGAAGAAAAACCCTTGTTCTTGATGTTATGAGCTCTCCAATTGCTCCAAAGTCTGAACTCCTTACAAAAACTAAGTAAATAACTATTTATAATGTTTCCAAACCCTTAGTAATAAGTTAGACCCGATGCTAGAAGGAATAGGAAGTAAAAACGCGCACAAGGGGCGCTATAACGGGCGCCCCGCGCCTCGAAAAGCGTGCAAACCATCAAAACCCGTCACAGACTCCATGCCTTTGCCATGCGGCGCACACCAAACGCGCCTAGACTCTGCGCGCGGTAGAGCACGCGGCGCATGGGCTAGGACGCCAGGCCAGACTGCTCTTCTTTGGTCCGGAACTCGCCTCGTGTCGTGCCTTTGTGTGCTCAATCCAATCTTCAATCAACATCCAATCAATTCTTGCTCAAGCTCCTGAAAGCTCCAAATGTACCGCACAACAACCTACACACGCATGACATAAAATCAGTGTAAAACCACATTCACAAGCTACCAAATGAGTGCAAAACAAGCTCAAACGTGCGGAAATATTAAGGAAAAGTAGGCATAAAATGCCGAACATCAGGAACCAATGTGGTTCCTAGTCCAATCCCATTGGGTCACAAGAGATTTATCTCCTCGACTTTTGAAGTTCTTTAATGTACAACTTGTGTGGTTTTCTCCTCGCTCACCACCAACGTTCTCACGAATGGTTTATCGCTCACCACTAACATCCCTTTAGTTGGTTTTTACAATCCTTTAACTAACTATTATGACACAACTCTTGCCTCTCACTGTTTTCTATCTTTTCCTTTTCTTTTACAGTAGTAAACTCTCAAGATTACAATGTATTGAAAAGCTAAAAACAGACTGCTTAAGGAAAATACAAAAGTTGCACGAGACTTCTGTGAGATGCTGCCCGTATATATATAGCTTCAAATCTTCAGTGTGAACCTTCTTACATGGCTATCTCATTTACTCCTTAATTCGTGAGATCTCGCTTTCTTTATGTAAATAGATATGTGACTCAAGAGTATTGATTCTTAAAAAGTTTAAGTTTTTCTTTTAAAAATAAAGTAAGAGCTTTTAAGGAGTGTGATTATCTTCCATAATTAAGGATTGAGTACTTCTTCTGTCCATATTCACCAAATCTTCCTTCCTTGCTGGAGATTCAATCTCCAACGACCTGAGATCCTTAATTGATTGTTCTTTCCTTGAATAGTGCCGCAGCGAGGTCTTCTCTATTTTAATGAGGATATGCTGCCAGTTTCCTCTATCTTGAACCTTAAGTCTCTGAGACAAAAATATGGGAGTTAATTAGTCATTGTTTACACGAATTATATTATTATATCATCGCAACGAGATCCAACAAGTGTTGTGTTAGGTTCAACCATCTTATTTAGTTGTTTATACTTTCTATTCCTCAGCCTCTGGCAGCTTGGAGTCGTGGAATATGCGTATTGCTGTGCGTGACAAATTCGTAGCTTGGACTGAAGGAAGTAGTAAAAAGGAAAATCAAGCAATTTGGGATCTGTCTATGGAGTGTGAACTTGAACCATGAGAGAAGTTACAACAATTAGGTAAAGACATAATTTTTTTGGGCAAAAAAAGACAAAAGAGATGAAGGAGAGAGCTCTACAACTTATGTCAAGTAAACTAATTAATCAGGTATAACATTCCCGAAGGTAAAAATTTATCCGCACCCACCATAAACACCCGGCTAATAAATTAGTAACACATATTCACTTATTTAACTACAACTAAGACTAGTCATGACAGTTTTTTTTTTTTTTTGGTAATTAATTTTATTATAATCACCAAGTGTGTTCATTACTCCCTCCGTCCCAATTTATGTGGCACCATTTCTTTTTTTGTTTGTCCCAAAATAAGTGGCACTTTTTCTTATTTGACAACTATTTAATGCATAATCTCTATTTTATCCTTGTTGACCCCTACATACTTTTAAACCTACCGACAATTTTTTTATTACTCAAGTCTTCTCTCTCTTACTTTTTCAAGGGTAAAATTGATACTTAACAAGATCAACATCTATTTTCTTAAATTCCGTGCCCGGTCAAATGGTGCCACATAAATAAATTTGGACGGAGGGAGTACAAAACAAAGTCATCCACCTCAGATAGCTATCTTAGTCTTAGCTCAACACCTCTGTAACTACCTAATCCTTCACTAACACTCACATCTAGCTATTACAAGGTTCAGAAATAAAACTGGTCTAGTAGCTCCTTGAGGGTACCCATAGCACGAACATGGCATGTGTAGGCAATATCCTTTGCTAGTTGAAGAAATTGGTGCTCCTTTGCTTGAAATATTCTCTGATTCCTCTCAGTCCAAACTGCATAAATGAACTCTGTATAGAGCATTTTCATCAAGAGGGCTTGTTTATATTATTACGTTATGACAGTTAAATTCATCTAAGTTAGTAATAATATAAAATACTTAATACTAATGTAATTGTAGCTTGCTACTCCTCATCTTCCAAGATTAATGTCAAGTAAATCGACTTCAGTGCCCCCAACTAAAAGCTTTTCCTAAAAAACTGTTTATAAGCTTTTCCTGGAATTTGTAACTTAGCTTCATCTTCTTCCTTTTTAACATAGAGTTCTTTTCTAACTTCCATTTTTTAGTAGCTCAGCAGTACTAGAATTTTAACCCTAAACACAAAGAATTTACCTTTGATTAACAGACACATATAAAAACCTTCACAAAATTGCACTGACTTTGCATAGTACTGTTAAATTTCATAAAAAGATTATGAAAATTAATCTGGAAAACTTTATGGAGTAGTAATTTTCGGCACACTTGTCTCTCGCACACTTTATGGAGTAGTTGTTGAGTTTTTGACAAAATCTATCAATTACTCCGCAACCACATGGCTGTTTTCGAACTACACTTTTGATTTGTAATGGAGAAACATAAGAAAGAAGAACATAACAGAAGATGCTGTAAGAGTGCTAGTAAGAAGCGGATAGGGATCCATCCAGTAATTATTTGTGCAATAATGTTCAATATAATTGGTTTAGTGCCACGTGTTCCTTTTAAAAATATAATGGTCCTATTTATCTCTTCATATCTATCCATCTAAAACTTTTTTCTCCTTCCAAACAAAACATATACCAGGGAACCCAACAAATGCTTAGCCAACAAACTTGTATGCTTTTCCGTAATTCAATTTCTATTTTTAGCTTGAAGGTGGACTTTATTTTGCTTTCTTGAGAAAGAAATTTCGTACTAATATACACAATCACTTCTCTTCTCCAAATTTCATCGCAACATATGTTGCAATGGCAAGAGTATATTTTTTCTCTTTAGAAAAACCTTTACAAAGTATGTGTACTGTTATGGAGGTAGAAAAGTAGAGATCTCTTGTGGATTACGAAGAAAACGAATACAATGTTCTTCTGTGAAACTTTTCCCACTTTTAAAATTGTAATTCAATTCTGCTTTCCATGATGATTCGTTTTTGCCATTTTGAGAACTCATTGAACTCAAACAAGAAGTACTTAACAAATTTAAAATATCTTTGTAGAATGTTCTTTCGAAAATAGAGTAAACAATCTATAGAGCAGACTTTTCATTAGTCTTTATTAGGTTCCTGTATATGCCTTGTTTGGAAGGAGAAAGAGATTTTAGGTGGATGGATGTAAAGAGATAAATAGGACAATTAAACTTTAATAAGGACACATGGCACTAATTCAGTTGTGTATTGGACATTATTGTACAAATAATTACTGGATGGGATCCCAATCCCTAAGAAGCTGTGACGGAAACCCTATTTTAGGGTAAGTTATTTTGAGTTAAATGACTCCATTACCTTTTTTAAAATTTTTATTTATTAAAGAAATTAAACTCTTACTATATTTTCGTTTGGTTCCTATAGTTAAATTCAACTAGTATAGCACTCGTGCGATGCGCGGAGAGTGTCAAAAGAAACTAATCATACTAAAATTTATATATCAAAAGTAGAAAATTTTAAAATTTTAAGTATTGAGTCTTAAAACTATGCTCCATATATGCTTTATATATTGCGTCACATTCATCAGGTTTTAAGAATAACAACAAAAAATAATTCTTCTTAAAACACCTAGGTTTTCTTTTCTTTCTTTTTTTTTTTTTTTTTTGAATTTTAATCTGAAACACTTTGAGTTTTCTCCTAACAGAACATAATTTTTCCTCAAAACTAATGTTGTTTCCCTAATACATACATGAACCCAAAATTATGACTACAAAATATTTGAGAAACTACCTAAATTACAATGAAATATTATCTGAAATATCTCGAGCAATGGAACAGTAGAGTATTATATTGCGTAATGGAAGTGACTAACTTTTTATTATTAACTGATGTCATATAGTTTAATTTAGTGCTAAATGTCAAAAAGCTTCAGGTTAGTTCTAATGAATTTGGAATTGTTCTCATACTTTTTCAGTCTGGATATAGACAGTGGCGGAACCAAAATTTTCACTAAGGGTATCAAAATTTAAATAATTAAACATATAAATAAAATTAAGGGTACTCAATATATGATATATCTACATAAAAATATTTCTTTTACCTACTTGTACTATGTAATTTTCGGCGAAGGGGTATCAATTGATACCCCAGAGCACTACCTAGGTCCGCCCATAGATATAGTTGAGTTATTAATTGTTGAAATGTTAGTCTTTTTAAAATAAAGTTAAAAAATATGTTAAGTTTCAATCTAACATTTTCCCGACATGAAAAAATAAAATAAATGCTAAGTATCAATCTAACATTTGACCAACATGAAAAATAAAATAATCATATAGTTTGTAATGTAACAATTTGAATGTATAGACTAAAAATTAAATAATATATATAAGATGAAAAATAAATACGATAACATTTTAAATTAGAACACGAAAAACTTATTTATACACTACATTTTTTGTTTTATTTGTTATTTTTTTCATCATTTATTATGTTATGTTATCCACTACTTCGTATTATTACATTGCTGCCATGACTTTTTATTAGTTTATCACTTGGCTTAATATTTCTGTCAACTATAAAGCTTTTTTATTTCATTTCAAATTCAAAAAGTTACCTTATTGAGTTCAAAATTTTAATCCTTATCTTTCTAATTAGTAAGATAAGGGAAAAAATTTTATTTTTCAAAAAATACTTATTTCTTAATTGAAATTCCAAAAACTATATTTTTGTCTAAAACAAATTTGTAGCGACAACTTAGCCATTTAGCAAAATTCGGATAAGAGACAAATAAAGAGTGTAGATGACATTTTCAGTCTAATGGTTGAAGTTGTCAAGTTGGTACGGTGGAGTTTCGGTTTCAACTTAAAGCTAACAAATTTAAATTATGAAACTTCATCTTTCAAACAAAATTAATTTGTGTTTTCCAGCACAACTACTAATTCATATAAGCCGCTTCTTAGCCAACACATGTATGATTAATGCCATGTAAAGAATAATTACTCGTCACCATCTCAGCTCGACGAATGCTTATAGTGGAATTAGCATTAAGTAGTTGTCACCTTTTTATTTATAACAAAACTTAGGAGTTTTTTAAACAAAAAATTAAAGCGCTATGAAATTATTTAAATAAGTATGTCATTAATCTATATTATTTGTTTGTAAATGAAAAATACTTTTGCAATATAATTTTGTCAAGTGATAATATAATACAAAAACGATTAGAGCTTATTAGTTCTCAGCCACAAACCTAAAACTAAGTTATTTTCTCCTAGCCACAAAACTCATAGCAACTAACTACATTGATTTTGCGTAAATCTCATCATGTTTATGAATACTACTAATTGTTGAAATATAACTTACTCATATTCGCTTAACATTAGAATCAAACAAATATAAATTATGATAACTTGATTTCATATACTTTTTAACTTATATCGAAAAGGAAGGTCAACAACATATCAAATCTTAAATTAGGGAACAAAAATAAATCTCAATTTAAGGAAGGACAATGTGGCACTGTAATTCTTTGTAGTACTAAATTTTAATCCTCACAATTATGTTTAAAGCTGGTAAATAACAATATATAACAATATTTTTTTCTCTGTTGATCCTTTCATTTGGTGCTATTTGAAACCAAAAAAGTTTTAGTCCAGTGTACAAATTAAACCAAACAGCATTGACAGGCCATGACAGTTGGAGACCTTCTTTCTATTTGTGCTTCTCGTTGTATGATGTATATATTTCCTTTACCAACTGCCTTGATGTTCTTCTGTTACATCAATAGTTTAACAGTAAAGAAACTACAATAAATGGTTGAAACATTAAATTGGACGTACAAGTCGGAATAATTTCACTATAAAGAATCTATTGACTATTCATGCATTTAGAGCTAATTCTAAAAGGAATTCAAATATATAAACGTAGAAGAAAATAATAACGGGATTGTAGCATACCTTTTCATTCTGCACATGCAAATCAAAAGGATTATATTGAAGAAAACTTTCAAAGGATTATATGATAACTTTTCATCCAGCAAGTGCAAGTGCAATTTACATAGATACATGTAAAACTTTAAAATGATTAAGTATTACCTTTTCATATTTAAGAATTATTCAAGCAAGAACGACCAATAGTCTTATTCCTCTTTGTAGCCATATTTGCAGTAACTGTTTGATCCAATTTTTGTACTGAATAATCTGCAAGATATTGTGTAGAGAAGAAGAGCCAACTATATGTTTATCAGCAGTGATACGCTAATAATGAAGTAGTAAGAATCACAATGATGAAGAAAAAAAAGATACTATTCCTATTCAAATTAAGTTCATATAAGATTTATTGAACAACTCAAATTCAAAATGTAAGTTTATGTAGAGCAAGTTGATATGCTTTGTTCTCCACTCTCACTCGTACAATAATTAATTTGATCTTTATGATGGATATGCAACATCTATAATAATGGATAAGCAGCAAAATCATAATATCCATTCAAATCAATTTGCAAGGATATAAGTCTCCCACAAAATCTACGAAAAATAAAAGGCAATACACAAAGCATGTAAAGAACCAAAAAAAAAAAAAAAAAAAAAAAAAATCAGTTCAAATATATGAAATTGCACTGATGGATGAGTGAGCCAAAGGCGCCACACAAACGTTGGTATGCCTGTGTGACTGCAGAGTGCAAAGAAACAATTTAAATAGAAAATATAAAGGTGATTCTCAAGTAGGTGGATATGCTATCAACAAAAATAGAAAGATTGGATAAGTTACAACATAAAATTTAAAATAAGGCGTTATCTACTGATCATCTCTAATTTACACACTTAATTGGATAATTTGATTTAAATTTAAATATATATTTTCTTAAATCTCTTATCCTTATCTTAATGTTCTCTAATTTAACAACGAAGGTCGCCTAAAGCTTGACAATTCAAATATGAAACTGTGACATATAGTTCAATAAGAATTCTCTGTTCAAATCGGATTTGCCTCAACAATATTTCCTAGATCTCAATAGCTTATCAACAATAATCTGTTAGTTAAGATCAAGTTTATCTTTCAAAATTTTTTTACTATATCTCCATTAAAATTCAAAATAAAGACTTATCTTTAAATTTGAATTTGAATTTAATGTCATTACAATTGTTGTCTCCTATTCTATATTTTGTCTTAAGCGTTCTTTGTTTTTAATAATATACATATGATTGGTCAGATTTCGTTTCTTCTCACCTTTACTAGCCTTGCATGTTAATGCGGAATATGAAGAAATCTGAGTCACACATGTAGACAAGCTGGTATAGAGAATTTACTAAATCTGAGTTACACATGTATGAAGATTTCGTTTGGTTCCTGCTGCTACGTACTAAATTGGAAATAAGCTCTGCGTCGTTTGGTCCATAATATATTGTCATAATTGACAATTTAATGATTCATCTGCTTTCCTTCTGAAATAAAACGATTCCCTACCACATGAAGTTGTCCAATATTGTCTTTATTGTCTACATTTTGTTTAGTTTCTGCCAACCATCTCTGAATAGAAAAGGCTCAAGATTCTAGCTAGTCAAGTTCATGGAATTCTAGTAAAAGCTTTATTATTTCTAGTGTCTTGTTTTTCCTACCAAAATTTACAAAGCTGAAAAAGGTGTTTTGTTTATGATCTGCTCCAAATGCTGTCCTAAATGAAATTTCTAATACGTATTCGTTAAACTTTCCTATTAGATGATCACGTTACTCCCCTTCTTTTCAAATTTTTTTTTTGACCAAAGTGAATTTGTTGTTAAAAAAAGAAAAAGAAATATATATATATATATAGAATCTTGAACCTTTTTCTATCCAGAGATGGTTTTGGCAGAAACTAAACAAAATGTAGACATTAAAATATTCTAGGCTCTATGGAAGTGAGGTGACACACCTCCTAAGCTAGCATCTTCCTTTATCTTTTTTCTCAATTTTTGAGTTTTTTCTCATATAACAATTTTAGTTTGTGTTTGGCAAAAACCCTTAAATCCAATTCATTGATCCTCTTAATTACACCTAGCAATTACTCCCCTCATTACTCCCCTGTTTATCTCATTTCAATTAGGAGACGTGGGGAAACGTTACAAAAGGCAGTGTGACTGTTACAAAAACAGTGTAGTTGGTTCCATACTTCCATTACATAATAGATTAGTATAGTTGGTTCCATTATATATAAATAGATTAGCGAGTCGTGGACTCACACGTACAGAAATGTATTGAAAAAAATATAAATGTGTGTGTGTTGACAACTCACTAACCTATATATAATGGAACCAACTATACTAGTTTATACATAATAGATTAGTATAGTTGGTTTCATTAGTATATAGATTAGCGAGTCATCGACCCACACACAGAAATGTATATTTTTTCGTTGAAAAAATTTGGAGATGGAGAAGGAAACAAAGTTGTCAAAATTCAAAAGGATCTGTGTGTTTTGTGCAAATAGCCCCGATAAATGAAGTAGCTAAACCTATGAGGCTGCAGTCGAGAGCTTGGAAGAGATTGGAGAACTGTTTAGAAAATTACTCTATTTTTTTCTCTATTTTCAACACTTTCTAAGGCAACGTATGTATTTCCTAATCAACGTTATTCCTTGATTTTTTTTTTCTAGCATGGTTTTGGTGTGCATATTATGTCCACATTTAAAATTTGCCCTCATATTCATTTGTTGAGGTGGTGATGACTGATGAGAATGCTAATTAATATCATAGGAAAATGGTTAAAAGGGAAAGGAACTGAATAGTGTATGGAATGATGAGGCGGCTTAAATTTAATAATTGTACTGAAGAAAGGAAAAATCATAAAAGTAGTAATAGTCGATCTCTACAACGTTTAAGAAGAAGAAATGAAATTTTGATCATTCTTTTATATGGGAAATAGATCTCACATCTAATTATACAGTTGCTGAGTACTATACGGAGAAAATGGGTTTTGGGTTTAGTTTAATCTTACTTTTTACTAACATCATTTCCTGCATTTCTTTTTCATTTTTCGTAAGAAGTCTAAACATTTTTGTACTATTTTTTCCCTATTTATAAATTGTAAAGTACCCATAGCAAACAAAGGAAAATCAAAGAGAAGGAAAAATAATAAAGGAGCGGAATGGAAGAAGGGTAGTAAGGAAAGAAGGAAAACAAAAATAGAGAAAATTTGGGGAAAGTTATAGTATCACTTTCAGAGCTTATTCAATGGACAGACATGTACTAGCATTCTCACTTCTTTTATTTTGTTTTCTTTCTATTTTGAATTTCTTTACTTTCCACTTCGTCTTTCTAGAAGAAATGTTGAGACAAGGAAAAACAAAAACTGATAGAAGCGCTACTTATTGATGAAACAAAGAAATTGTATTTTAATAAAACACAAATACATGTATATGTTTAGTGTTTACTAATCCAGATTTGTTTAAAAAGTCTTACTTTGGAGGTAAAGGTAACTCCATAGCCAAGCTAAGGTGCGATGATCATAGAACTATACATTAAGTTGAACATGTAAAGTTCAAGTGTAAGACAGTTCTTTTCCCAAGAAATATTTTTTATAGACTGATGTGATTGTGCGTGTCAGTGCTAGTTAAATGGCCTTCGACTATCATACCAAAAACTTATGCATTCCCCCGTACAATTCCACCTAGCCCCTTTACTACTGAGTTCCCAGTCTTTCTGACTATGTTTTCATATAAAGATAGAGGGGAAGATACAAGTTTAAATTTATATTGCTTCAGAAGAACATTTGCTCACATGCAGTTGTGATTTAGGGATATACGCCGAGGCAGGTTAGCTAATGAGATGTTAATTTTGTGCTTTGCCTTCGTCAGACCTAGCCCTTAGTATTTTTAGGTTGAGTTACAACATCCCAACGTAGATGGTGCATTCTTTTACTCAATGAAGTAATATCCCATATAAAATCTTGGTGTATTTTGACAAACAAAAAGACACTTGTAGTTATTAATGTGGTAACTACTTATTTAAAACTGATTGTTTACACCGAATCATGTTGACTTATCATAGTTAAGTTATAATTTAATAATATAAAATATACATTAATTAACTATAATTATAAGTTATGGAACTCTATTTTCAATCATATGGCATAATTCATTGAATTGGTATATCACCCAGTTTGAATATATTTAATTACACCCTTAAACTCTTGACTTAATTATTTTTTTGGTTAAATTTTATTTTATTAGTATTTTTACTGTGCACCAGACTGTTTTTTTTTTTTTTTTTTTTTTTTTTTTTTGTTTTTCAATTGTTTTTGCTAGTCTATAAAGCAATCCCCATATTTTCCCAGTGCTACAAACACCGGGAATAGTGACCCCTACAAATCTTTAAGATCGGGTGGAATCTTCCATTCACATTTTCCATGACTTACATGGAAGCAAAATAAGAGGTCCACTTGGACTTTGCAAAACAAACGAGTTTAATTTTGATCATAGTTTTTTTGTCTTTTAAACATTTTGAATTATTAATTATTGTGACTTATAGTATTTTTTTATATAGTTTCTAAATTTATAAACATCGTTAAAAAAAACTTAAAGATTATATGTTTAAATTCACGGTCAAAATGAACTCGTTTGACTCTCAAAATCCGAACTATGACAACCATTTTGAAACGGAGGGAGTAGTAATTAACGTATTGAAACATAGTAGAACTACCAAACAGTAAACTTGATGTCTATTACCGCGTCACATTAGGGCGGTGCATTTTTCGATTTATCGGTATAAACCGAACCGATAAAAAATTAATTGGTTTATTTATATTGAATTATCGGTTATATAACGGTTTGTAAAAAAAATTTATTGGGTTATCGGTTCGGTTTTTGGTTTTGCACATTTTCTAATCGGTTAAACTGATAACCCAATAAGGCTTTTAGAATTACTATATTGCGCTTATGTATATAAAAGTAGTATACTTATTTTACTCTTAATTGGAGCTTGAAAACCTCAAACCGTAGTTTTCTTTTACTTGTGTAGCTTTCAATGGTAAAAACTTACCCGCACCGGGTGTTTACACCCACTAAAATTAAGTTAACCATATTAGATTAACTAAAGAGCCATTAATTAGGAGGTCTTATTAATAATTATTAAAAAATAAAACATAAAAAAGGAATTAACAATAGGGTGGCTGTAGCATCAGCCATCATCTCTCTTATTTCTCGTTCCTTTTCTTCTAGCGTTTTGGCTAAACACAAAATTAATACCATTCCTTTTTCACTCTTTAATTCTTTTTGGCCATTGAAATTAAAAGGTGTAATTCGAACTAGGGTAATGGGCATTGAAAAATCAACATATAACAGGTATAGGTTTACTTCGTGGCTTCTGAGTTTACTTTCCCAATGACACAACACAACTGAAAAATCAATGCTTTGTAGTCTGTCATAAACTCAATAATATTTTGGAAGATAATTTTGTGTTACTGGAGAAATACCCAATTTTTTATGGCTAAGAAGAAAGTGTTAATACTTGAACTCGTATTAGCCAACAAAGCCTTTAGTTGAGAGGGCAATCAGCATGGCGTCAATCTAAAGGTTATATGTAATGAATAAATAGTTGAAAGCTAACTAGATTATTAATGATTTTTATATTATGAATTAATTATTAATGAGCAACATACATGGTGTTAACTATGGTTAGATATTAGTAATTATAGTTGAATAGAGAGACATGTGGCATATGTTTATTGGGCGGGTGTAAACACCCGGTGCAGATAAGTTTTTACCAGCTTTCAATTCACCTCTTTCATTTCAAAAACCGATTTACTATTTCACTCCTCGCCTCCTCCATTAGTTTATATAAAAATGAAGCCGATTTACTATTTCACTTTAAAAGACATCTGAATTCGCTGTGAAACTAAAGCCAATTTTGTATTAGGTGCAACCGTTTAAGAGTATATTATTTTACAATTGTTATGCCTAAATTTCTTAATGGTTAAACTGAAAACCAAACCGATAAGAACCTAAAAGTGATAACCGATACTTTATTGGTTCAATTATTGGTTTAGCATTTTTAAAATTAAAAAAAAATAGTCAAAAATGATAAGATCCAAAACCGACCCGACCGATAAACACCCCTACCCCACATTCTTTCCTACTAAGATTATATATATACACCACTTCCATCTTCATTGCACTTCCCTTTCTCCCCCTTCCTGTCCAACCCTACCTCACGATGCAACCAACATTTACACCATACAGAAATTGGCTGTCCTCCACCACCATTGGCGGCAGCTCATCCGCCACCTCAAGCGGTGGTTCCTCCATCATTGAGTTTCATACAGGTTAGCAAAAGACATTAAATTTGATGAGTTCGACTCATTACGCTCTAAGATTAAGAGTTCAAATTTTGATATTTACTATTCATAATGAAATTTTTATGTTTTTTCACAAATATCTTTATGCTTTTTGTCGAACTAATTGACCAACGTCTCCACCCGACTTTGCAGATGAGAGCAACGAAACCAACTCCATTGGTAACATGAGATCACGAAAGAATAACTATGCAAGTACGAGGGTGGCAAAATTAGTCTCAGAAAATGCAATGATTGTCATTGCTACACGTGGGTGTTGCATGTGTTATGTTGTGAAGTGTTTGCTATTAGGGTTAGGTGTTAACCCTACTATTTTTGAAGTGAGCAAGGAAGATGAAGAAGGTGTAATGAAGGATTTATCAAGAATTGTGGGTGGTGAAGGCGGCGGAAAGACGCAGTTCCCGGCGGTTTTTGTAGGCGGAAGATTGTTTGGAGGGTTAGAAAAAGTGATGGCTACCCATATTTCTGGTGAATTAGTTCCAATATTAAAACAAGCTGGAGCTTTATGGCTTTGATTGACCTAGTCAATATGTTCTATCTGTCTTTCGTATACCTTTGGTAAACCATTGGCAGAAAGATTTTCTTCTATCTAATTTCCCGATCATAGTACTCAAATTCTATTTGTAAAAGCACTTTCAACTCCGTGATTTTTCTTTTAGACCCAAAAAAAAAATTGATTAAATGATGATCATAGCAAGTTATTATATATCATCATTGCCAACAACTACGTGTTCGCTGCATTTGCTGCTTCCAAAACCATGAAAGCATTAACAATAGGCTGGCTCTTGTTATGAAGAGTGGCAAATACACTTTAGGTTATAAGACTGTTCTTAAGACCCTCAGAAACTCCAAAGGAAAACTTATCATCATTGCCAACAACTGCCCTCCACTGATCAGGAAGTCTGAGATATAGAGTACTATGCTATGTTGTCAAAGGTTGGATTCCGCCACTACAATGGAAACAACGTAGATTAGGAACCGCTTGTGGTAAATATTTCAGGGTTTGTTGCCTGAGCATCATTGACCCAGGTGATTCTAACATCATTAAGAGCATGCCTGGTGACCAGTGAGGATGCCATTCTGAATCTGGGAAAATAGCCCATTGTTTTTTTTATGAGAAGAATAGTTAGAGTGTAGATTTGTTTCTTTAAAATTACTGTGGTGACTTGTGAGGTGATTTTGATGATATTGGAATCTTAATTACACCTATTTTTCAGTCTGAAAAAAACAAAAGCAAGTTATTATCTAAAGGTGACCACTGGAGATCGGGTCTTGTCTATTCGTTAGTAAATTCAATTTACTGAGGTAACCCCACCATCGCTACGTACTACCACTAGAAAAGTCAAAAAACAAAAATAGAATTCATTCGCAGAGTTATCTCCATGTGTTCGAACTGTAAAAATAACTATTGATAGTCAGGATAGATTGTGTGTTCGGCTATTTTCCAAACTTTGCGTGAACAGATTATATTTTTTTTACCGGACTATCATATTCTTGTCTCTCCTCATCTATTAATTGTAAGCGACATCTGAATATATCGAGGAGAAAGTTTAAGGATTACATATTTTCGTTAGTGAGAAATTTGTTTTATTTCCTCGATTTAGTGGAGGACTTCATGTGACTCATGTCCATTCTTATTCAGAAATAGAGCTTCTTCTAGGGACAACAAATCTTGAGAATTGGAATAGAAGAGCACTGGAGATTATTCGGTGTCTTTTCTAAAAACGTATTTCTGGTATTACAATTAAATTTGTATTTAGTTGAGTCTTAGGCAACCGTTTATATCTTAATTTGACCGATTGATGAGCAATTTACATTGACAAGTGATCGATTTACTGAAGATTGCTTCGAAAACACTATGAGCAGCCAATTCGATAGAACAGATAGTAGCAAGTTCGACGACACAATATAGCAAATTCGGCTCGAGGACAAATGTGATCGAATAAACAAAGATAAGCAATAAATTCACAGGCTATGATGACACGATTGAATAATCACAAGAGATCGATTCTATATGATTCTGAACAAGCAAGTTATGAACAAAATAAACACCTATGGTTTTACCGAACACGATTTAAATATTAGATTTGCTCAATATCAGATGAACGATTGAATAAAATTCGACGAAGAATGGAACATCAAAATTACAATGACAATGTTAAATATGCAAGATTATGCAAATTAACTGATGACAGCTTTGGCGAAAATGGTAAGACTACAATTAACGAACTAATGAACAGTCCCCAGTTCGAGTGAAAATGTTGGGGCTTGAGGCCTTCGTCGAATTTTGAACGAGTCCCCAGTTCGAGTGAAAACGCTGGGGCTTGAGGCCCTTGTCGAATTTTGAACGAGTCCCCAGTTTTGTCTTCAATCGATCCCGTCTTCATCTTCGAAAGAAGTCCTCAGTCCCCGAATGCGCGATTATCTTACTAACTCTATCCCCCCAGTGTTTGGGTGCGAAGTATGAGTAATCGAACACTGGATCTCAACTTTCGACATCTGAAACGAAAATGTTGAAAGAAAAAACAACGAGAGAAAGCGTTAAAGATGAAGACCACGTTAGAGTATTCGTCAGACTTATCGACCCCGATTGGACCGTTTTGAGCTCAAGTATTCGTGGGTGATGTTTGTCATCATTCGATTCCAAGTATGCCTATCATCTAAAAGTGTTAGTACCAAATATCAATAATCAAATGTGTCCGATGGAGGGATAATGAAAACTATGTAAAGAAAAAACGGAATTTGATCATACGATACCGTAGCATTTTCAGAAATAATATTTCTTCAATTGTGTGATATTCCAATTGAAGTCGGCTGGGTTGGAGTCCATTATTTCAAGCTGGTATGAGCCTTTTCCGATCACTACTTTGACCCGATAGGGTCCCTCCCAATTTGCCTTCGTTTGGTTCATCCTTCTTTGGTCTTTTGACTCTTAATACATAATCACCTACATTAAAAGCTCGATACCTGATTTTTTTGTTGAGGTAGTTTTCCGCCCTTTGTTTCTGTGCTTGTATCCGAACTAGTGCCATATCTCTTTTTGCCTCGATCAGATCCAAATCTATCAGCATAGCTTCTTTGTTTTACTCATCGGTGGAATGAGCGAACCGAAGGCTAGGTTCACCGATTTCAATCGGAATCAGTGCTTCTGCTCCATAGACAAATGAGAACGGAGTTTCCCCGGTGCTGTGTTTCACCGTGGTTAGATGAGCCCACAGCGCTCCAGGAAGCTCGTTCGGCCAATTGCCATTTGACTCATCCATCATTTTCTTCAAATACTCGATTATTGTCTTGTTGGAAGACTCAGCTTGTCCGTTTGCACTGGGGTGATAAGGTGTTGATGCAATCCGCTTGATCCCCCACTTCTCGAAGAAAGCTGTGATTCGTCTCCCCACGAACTGTTTGTCGTTGTTGCATGTGATCTCTTTCGAGATCCCAAAACGACAAATGATATTTTGGTGAATGAACTTGATAACTTCCTGTTCACGAATTTTAGCCAAAGCAATTGCTTCTACCCACTTAGAAAAATAATCTGTCAAGATTAAAACAAAATTTACCCCACCAGACGCTGTTGGAAGCGGCCCAACCAAATCCATTCCCCACTTCATGAACGGTCACGGTGACGTGACCGAATAAAGGGGCTCTGCGATCGTTGGCCAATAATATCGAGCCCTGATTATCTTCCGAACCAACGACTTGCTGCCGGAATGATTGCCACATTCGCCTTCGTGGACTTCTCTCAACACAAAGCTCGTTCTATCTGGCCCAACGCACTTTGCTAAAGGGCCATTGAATATTCGCCTATAGAGTTGGTTATCTACAAGGCTATATCTGGCTGCTTTAGCTTTGAGCGATCGGGCAGATTTCTTGTCTTCGGGCAGAGTACCTGCCTGCAAATAAGATAAATATTTGTTTCTCCAATCACAAGTATGGTTAACATTGTTTATCTCTTTGATGCTCCGACAGAGTGGAGATTCGAACAGATGAACCACCGTTTCATCGAGTTCTCCTTCGATTGCGGCTGCAGAACTGAGGTTGGCCAAGACATCTGCCTCGATGTTGTCCTCCCTCAGGATCTGGGCTATCTTCCATTCCTGAAAAGAAGTTAGAAGATTTTGTACCTTGCTGAGCAGTTGCTGCATCCTCGAATCTCGAACACAAAAATTCCCTTGGATTTGGTTCACCACAAGCTGGGAATTGCTTTTGATATCCAATCATTCGATTTTCAAGTCCTTTGCGATCCTTAAACCTGCAGCAAGGGCCTCATATTCGGCCTCGTTGTTAGTCTTTGCTTGTAATTTAATCGCATACCTGAGTTTTTCACCGGTAGGTGCTATCATAAATATTTCGAGGCCAGTTCCTTTCACGTTGGAAGCTCCATCGGCGTGCATCATCCAAACTCCAGGGTCTGGATCTCTCATCATTAATTGCTCTTTCTTTGCTTCCGAAAAGATGTTAGCGCTGAAGTCTGCTACAAAATCAGCTAAAACTTGAGATTTGATGGCGGTGCGATGCTGGTAAGTGATATCGTACTCACTCAGCTCGACCGCCCATTTCATTAACCGTCCGGAAAGATCTGGCCGATGTAAAATATTTCGTAATGGAAAAGTAGTTATAACAGATATTGAATGACATTGGAAATACGGTCTTAGCTTTCGTGCGGCAGTGACTAGTGCAAGTGCTAGTTTTTCTAAATTTGGATATCTTGTTTCTGCATCTAATAGTGTTTTACTAACATAATAGATATTGGTTACCTCCGTCCTCGCGAACGAGGACAGCGCTTACACCCACTTCGGAAACAACCAAGTAGATCAATAACATTTCCCCTTCGACTGGTTTTGAGAGCAGTGGAGGGTTGGACAAGTATTGATTCAATTCTTTGAGGGCTCGTTTGCATTCAGGTGTCCAATCAAAGCTTTTATTTTTCCTTAGCACGGAGAAGAACTTGTGACATCGTTCAGATGACCTCGAGATGAACCTGCTGAGATAGGCTACTCGACCGGTCAGCTGCTGAACTTCTTTCACCGTTGTCAAATCTTCGTATATGCTTTCGATTGCCTTGATTTTGTCTGGATTAGCCTCGATCCCTCTTTGCGATACGATGAATCCCAAGAACTTGCCGGATCCGACCCCAAACGCGTATTTCTCCGGGTTCAACCTCATGTTGAACTGTCTTAGTATCGTAAACGTTTCTTTCAAATGACTCAAATGATCTTTCCTTTCTAACGACTTAACCAACATATCATCGATGTACACCACCATCATTTTTCCGATCAATTCCTTAAACATGGTGGTAACCAAACATTGATAAGTAGCCCCAGCATTTTTGAGCCGAAGGGCATAACCGTATAACAATAAGTCCTCATGTCTGTGATAAATGAAGTTTTTTCCCGATCTGATGGGTCCATCGAGATCTTATTATAACCTGAGTAAGCATCCAAAAAACTCAACATTTCGTGCCCTGCCATCGAATCAATCAACCTATCGATGTGAGGTAGCGGGAACGAATCTTTTAGGCAAGCTTTGTTAAGGTCGGTGTAATCAACGCATACTCTCCACTTTCAATTTTTCTTCGGTACTACAACAGTGTTTGCAAGCCATTCTGGGTACTTAACCTCCTTAATGAACCCATTTGCCAATAATTTATTTACTTCATCGTTGATAACTTTCCTTCGGAACCCTCCGTTTGGCCGTTTCCTTTGCTTTACTGGCCGATGTCTTGGGTTGACATTCAACTTGTCAGTGGCAACCTTTGGATTGATCCCTATCATGTCCGCGTGGGACCAAGCAAAACAATCAGAGTTATCCTTGAGAAAAGATATGATTTCGCTCTTACTTCAGGATCTAATTCTGCCCCGACGTATACTTTTCGATCTGGTTTATCATCCAATAGCGTTACTTCCTCCAATTCTTCTATCGTAGAATCTTCAGCTTTTTGTTTATATGGTTCTCTAACACATGACGGAATCGGTGCGAATTCGTCTTCGACTACGGGCTCCGCTAACTGTACTCGTTGAGCACATGATGGAGTCGCAGTGAAGTCTTCGGCCAAAGATTCCGCTAACTGTGATTGCTATTTTCGAACACCATCCTTAACAGCCACTGAGTAGCACTCTCGAGAAACCTACTACTCACCTCTTATTTTGCGCACTCTCCATGGAGTGGGAAATTTTACAACTTGATGTAAGGTCGATGGAACCACTCCCATAGCGTGGATCTATGGTCGACCAAGTATCACGTTGTACGCCATGTTACCTTTCATCACTTGGAACAATGTATCATTCTTGATGCCTTTCGCGTATGTCTTAATTGTAATTTCTCCAGTGGTCACTTCACTCGAATTATTGAAACCCGATAACACTGTTGAACGAGGCACGATCTTATCGTTCAATTGCAACTGTTCCACTACCCTAGAATGAATTATGTTAACCAAGCTGCCGGCATCGATTAACACCCTCTTTACATCGGCATCATTAACCCTCATCGTTACTACCAAGGCATCATGATGGGGATTAATCCTCTCATCGAAGTCGAAATCCCCAAACACAATCTCATCGTTCATATCGTCTCGTGTCCTCTTGTCCCGTGTAAACGATACCTTCGCGTATTTCTTTGTAGTGTAGGTTACTCCACAAACGTCATCTCCTCCAGTTATGACATTCACCGTTTTCCTAGGAGCGGGGGTTTCGGCGGCTCATCATCCTTCTTTTTGTTAAAATTATTTCGCCCTCTTTCGGTCAAAAGTTCCACTAAATGTCTTTTTTGCAATAAACTGGCTACTTCATATCGTAATGCTTTACAATCTTCGGTAGTATGGCCAAAATCGTGGTGAAACGCACACCATCAGCTTTCATACCTCATGTTTGGATTTGATTTCATGCGACCGGGAAATTTCACGACCTTTTCACCCATTCCCTTCAAGTGGTTTAGTAAATTCGATGTCGACACATAAAAATTATATTCTGTCACTTTAGGAGGCAGTGGTTGATCTTTTAGAACCAAAGATGAATTCGACTGCCCCCTCTTAGATTGATTCTTTGAGTTACCAGCTTCGTGGTTGTTGATCCCCATTCGAGGGAAACTGTAGAGCTCCCATCGTTGGTCCATGTAGTTTCGCCTGTCATTCTCAACTCTCAGTGGTGGTGGCCGATCATATTGATGATTATATCGGGCTAACTGCAATTCCTCCTCTTCAGCCCTAATCTTTGGTTCACACTCACGATGCAAATCATCAAAGGTCCATGCGTTGATTTCCCTTAGACGATCTTTCAACTTTGCACATGCCTCCGTTGAATCACTGCGCAAGTTATTGGCGAAGGACAAACAAGCCCATCTCTTTTCGAGGTTTGGGATGTTAATCTTTTCATCATTGAACCGTTTCACAAACTGTTTGATAGTTTCACCGGGCCGCTGCTTAATATTCAAGATATCTTCCACTCTTGGTTCTATATTTTTAGCTCCAGTGTGTGCTCGAATGAACTTAGCTGCCATGTCGTCGAAGTCTGATATCTCATTTTCGGGTAGCTGCAAATACCATTTCAACGCTGCCCCTTTCAGCGTTTTACAGAATTTTTCCAAACTAACTGAATTGATCTCATCCGAAATCAGGTCGTTCGACTGAACTGCGACCGAAAATATATCGATGTGATCCCTTGGATCTGTAGTTCCATCGGATCTCAAGCTTTCCGGCAACTTGAAAGTCTTGGGAATAGGCAGTGGAGCTGCACTTGGCGGAAATAGACGCTTTGAGATCGATTTCTTGGCGACGTCGTCCGTTAACTTTGGAACACCTGGCAACTTCTCCCTAAATGACTTCATCTCATTAAATTTCTTATCCACTGTATCGTTTAACAACGTTCGCATCGTAGCCAACATCCTTACTTCTGTCGTAACGGAGGCCGGAGCTCCAGTAGCCATGGCGGTCGTACCCGATCCTCCAGATCCGACCCCCACTGTAAGTCCCCCTATTACGGCGCCCTGAGGAACCGAAGCCGAAATGCTTGCGGGGGGGGGGGGGGGGGTATGATCGGCACCTCTATTTCCGATAGAGCTAGACAGAATCGCCAACTGCTTATGTATTATCTCGAACTGCGCATCATGCCTTTTCAAATACGCCATCAACGCCATATTAGTACTGACTCAGCTTCGACCGCAGGTTCCTTATGGGGTCACTGTCCTTTAGGCATTTTCAATCGTGAACCAGCAGGAACATCGTCGTGAATCGGAGCCTGCTCGTGATTTGTTGATTCATCGACCGCTTCATCACTTGCCGGAACATGAACCCCGTCATTGGGATTGAGCTGTTGTTGGCCGTTCAAAGCGGTGGTAACATCAATATTACGTTCATCTGCCATCGTAAGAAAAAAAACGTAAGTAATATCAAACGATTCAAATTTCGGAACTAATCGATTGCCTAGACCCCACGGTTGTCTTTCCTAAAAACGAATTTCGGGTACTATGATTAAATTTGTATTTAGTTGAGTCTTAGGGGACCGTTTATATCTTAATCTGACCGATTGATGAGCAATTTACGTTGACAAGTGATCGATTTACTGAAGATTGCTTCGAAAACACTATGAGCAGCCAATTCGATAGAACAGATAGTAGCAAGTTCGACGACACAATATAGAAAATTCGACTCGAGGACAAGTGTGATCGAATAAACAAAGATAAGCAATAAATTCACAGGCTATGATGACACGATTGAATAATCACAAGAGATCGATTCTATATGATTCTGAACAAGCAAGTTATGAACAAAATAAACACATATGGTTTTACCGAACACGATTTAAATATCAGATTTGCTCAATATCATATGAACGATCTAATAAAATTCGATGAAGAACGGAATAACAAAATTACGATGACAACGTTAAATGTGCAAGATTATGCGAATTAACTGATAACAGGTTTGGCGAAAATGGTAAGACTACAATTAACAAACTAATGATAATTCTATTGGATTGATGTTACGATCAAGATATCGATACTTAATAAATCGTGATTGGTGATAATGAATAAATACGCCAACTAACAAATTAACACTATGATAAAGACAATGATGGTTAATTAACATAATCGATGGCGATGAACAGATATATCAAACGATTAAAGTAGCATGCAAACAACGAAATAAGTAATAATCAATAAACAGAAGCAGTAAATCTTATTGTATTGATCGATCGAAGTCTGGTGTCTCGTTGAAAGAGATGAATAATCTTCCTTCAGACTTGAACCCAGCTGCGACTTGTATGTTTGATACAATAGTTGAGATTATAACAGTAATGGGAGATTTATGTAGTAACAATGGCGTAATTGAATGATTGAATGATAATAATATAGTTGATGAATAAAAGAGGAGACTTTTGTTCAAATGAACGTCAATTACAAATGGGGAAATGGGGGACCTATTTATAGGTTAGCTAAATGTAGAGTTCCCAATCCTAGAAGAACTCCACTCCCCCACGTCTCTTCAGCAGTTACCCACGTCCCACAGATTGTGCTGGATTTGTTCAAATAAAAGTGGGATAAGATCAAATGTTGTCATCTTATAGAACAACTGCCTTCGAGATATTCCGATCATAATGCAAAATAATCAATCACACTCTTTTTTATCAAAGTTACTTCGCCTCGAGCTCGTTTTGTAATGTCTTCAGAAATTGTTCTTATTTTGCCATTTAATTGACCACGTGCCACTTGTGTGATAGGACAAAATTCAACCAATACATTAGGAAACATATTGATCAAAATAGTAGGGAATTAAAATTAAAAACAATTGCCTGCAAAAGGTTGCTTGGAGTTGACGAGAACAAGATTGCTAAAATAATGTATATTAATCGTCAAGGGAGGGGGGGGGGGGGGAGGCTATAACATCAAAGTATAAATTTTGGCCAAGTTAATTAGGCAAAAGTTAGGATTAATATGATCCAAGACCTCCGTAGTTTTTTTTTTTTTTTTTTTTTTTTTTTTTTTTTTTTTTTTTTTGACTTTGACATTGCATATTACAGTTAAGAAACGGATATGATCTTCGTTACGTGCTAATTTGGTTTTCTTTTATTTATCAAGTCATTTTTCACTTTCGACCCAATGGTTTTTAATAAATCTCACCTACTATGGTCATAGTTGACGGTATCGTTGGAGCTACCAATTAAGTATTACTCCATCCGTTTAAATAAAATGTACCCATTTTTTTTAGTCCTCCAATTTTTATTAAACTCCGTGCAAAAAATCAAATTAGATCATTCTTTTTTATATTGAGGGAGTAGTATTTACTAGTATTAGCCATATGGAAATTACAGTAAAGTTCTCATCATCTTTCATTGTTAATTTGATTTTGAGTTTAATTGTTTAAGGATATATAAGAGCTTAGGAGAAAGTCGAAGCAACATTCCTTTTTATAGCAAATTTAAGTTTCATATATTTCTCCAAATATAAATTCTAAGACAAATTGCCTGACATCTACATGAAGAATCAATTAGTGACGAATGCCTCGATGTTTTTTTTTTTTTTTTGGGTCCCTTAAGGCATTAATTCGATCCTACTTGTGTATTAGAATTCAAAAAGTAAAAAATAGAGGACATAACGCCTTACCTGTCCAAATACAAAATAGTAGTACCACTTGCTATGTTAGGCTGTTATAACCTAGCATTTCATCTGTCAGATTTGAAAAAGGTACCACACGCATATAAATGCCTCATTAGTCATTACTTAGAAGTAGTACTACGTATTTTGTCAAACGTCAGCAGTATACAATCTTATGATTGGGTATATATCAATGCTAAACTCTATCTTCGAGATGTTTATCCGTGAATTTTTTTTCCAAGTCTTTTTAAAAAATATGTTTGCCCATAAAGTGCTTTTAACTATTTTTTAAAGTTTTTTTAAAAAAATCAATTTTCTCAACTCACAAAACTATAATATTTTTCAAGTAAAGTTCATTCCAAATATAACTTCAACTTCCATTTTTTCAAGCTAACTTCAAAAACACATTTTCAATTTTTTTTTTTTTTTTGGTATCTACGGCCAAACGGCTATATCAACCACATTCCGACACGATAACTTGAATGGACGCTATCAATTCTTTTTTCATCTCACGCTATCAATTTCAATATTATGAAAAATTATATCAAAGTATATATGATGTTAAAGTAAATTTACTGCTAATTAATTAATTGTATCATTAACACACCCTTCCGCGTAGACTTTTTTTTTTAAAAAAAAAATTTAGCCAAACATATAAAAAAGTATATAATGACCTCATTTAACAACATAGGATGTTAAAGTAAATTTACTGTTGTTTAATTTATTGTATCATTAATAACATATCTTTAGGTTGCAATTAACAAAAACTCTTCTCTCTCTCTCTCTCTTAAGCGCACGCTAGAGTGCTTCTAACGTGCGCCTCTCGCCGGGAATGGCCAGGGGAAAGCAGCAGAAGACACGAAACAGGATTCAATTATCGGATCAGAAGGTGCTGAAGAACAATCGAAGACAAATCACAGAGGAAATTGCAGAAAAACTAAAGGTAAACTCTAGGGGCTATACAAGTGAAGCTCCAAGGACCGTGGTGATGATGACACCGCCGACCATGGCTGACCTGAGCTCGGAATTGCCAACTACTGATACTCCTGAGATAGGCGAAGAAACTAGTGCTAGACCAAGCCCACAACAACCGCTACCACCAGCTGGAAGCTCGAGTAAGGGGAAGGGAATTTCTGGAGCGCCACCAGCTACTATGGAAAACAATGAGAAAGGGGAAGCAAGAAATAACTCAATGGGGATTACAGGGGATAACTCAGTCCAGAGGAAGCTAGATCTACCTCCAGGAATGACGACGGTACAACAAAAGGAGCAAAAATGGGCAAGTCTCTTTACAGGAACACGAATGACATCTAGAGGTATGGACTTAGCTTATGTTGCTCCTATGATAATTAATGGTGATTCAGTGGCTCAATTGCAAAAAGAAGAAGTTGAAAAAGAGACGGAAAAGTGGAAGCAAGCTATTGTCCTATATGTGGTTGGGGATTCACCTTCGATTGGGGCGGTTGAGAGATTCATAGCTACTAACTGGAACTTTGTAGCGAAGCCTAAGATCTTCTATCATAACGATGGGTACTTTATCATAATATTTGCTTGTACGGATAATAGAAATGAGGTGCTATACTCTGGACCATACTCAATGGGAAACAAACCAGTTATTGTGAAGCATTGGTGCCCTGATTTTGATTTTAGTGAAGAGGTTCTAAGACTTGCCCCACTATGGATCAAGTTGTACAACCTCCCCCTTAACTGTTGAGGGAAGGACTCATTGAGCAGGATAGGAAGCACCCTAGGTACCCCTTTGTTTGCTGATGCTTGCACTACCTCAGTTAATAGAGTGTCGTATGCTCGTATACTAGTGGAGATGGACATCACTAGACCCTTACCTGAGGTAGTGAAGGTGCAGGATCCAAATGGCCGAGTATTTGAACAATAGGTTGACTATGAGTGGAGACCAATGTACTGCCCTGAATGCCTTCAGGTAGGACATTGCTGCAAGCCAAAGGAAACTTACCAGAAAGACAAACCTAAAGAGAAGGAGAAGCTGCAGCAACCAAAAATGACAATGCAATGGCAAAGAAGGGAGGAAGCTGCAAGCAAGCAGGTACCACAGCAACTCTTAGCAGCTGACACAGGAAAGCAGAGCAAGCAACAACCAGTAGTTGCACCAGCTCCAAATGCATGGACAGTAGCAAAGAGCAAACATTCTTTGAAACCTGCAAATGAACAGGAGATGCAAAGGAGCCATACCCAGAGGAATGCACAAGCTAGCACCAGCCAGCTAAATACAGCAAATGCATTTAGTCCACTGACTAATGAGCCAAACAAATATGTGTATGATGGGAAGGAGAAGCAGGACACAGGGCAACAAGGAGAAGGGGGGGAGGCAGGTATGATACCACATCTCAAACCATCATGAATATAATAGCATGGAATGTGAGAGGCCTTAACAAAAGGCACAAGCAGAAGGAGTTGAGGAAGTTTTTAAGTAGCAATAAGGTAGGGATAATAGCTATTACAGAACATAGAGTTAAGCAACCATATGCTAATACTATAGTAAATAAAGTAGCTCCTGGATGGGAAAGAGAGTTGAACTACCTAGCAGATAACAAGAGCAGACTATGGCTTCTATGGGATACCAGAATGGTGGAGTTTCATACAATTCACACCAGCAGCCAGCTCATACATGGCACAATCACACTGGTGAATAGAGGGATAGTATTTATGTTTACAACAATATATGGTCTCCATACTGTTCATGATAGAAAAAGGCTATGGGATGAGCTAAGAAGTCTAGCAAGTGTTCAGACACTTCCCTGGCTAGTTATGGGAGATTTCAATGCAATAAGAAATGAGGAGGATAGAGTGCAAGGGAGCCCAGTAACTGAAATAGAAGTGAAAGACTTTAGAGAGTTCATGATTGATACAGGTATGAGTGAGCTGAGAACTTTTGGGAAAGATTACACCTGGACAAATGAGCACACATACAGCAGAATAGACAGAGCAATAGTGAATGATAAATGGATGACAAACTGGGATTACTTTGAGGTGGAGCTTATGAACCCTGAATTTTCAGACCACTCTCCACTATGCCTCACTATAGAACAAAGATCAAACAGGAGTCCAAAGCCTTTCAAGTTCTTTAATTATCTAGCTGATCATCCAGAATTTGGGGAAAGGATTGAGAAATGTTGGCACCTGACTGACCTACGCACAAACCTGAGAGATGTATGGCTGAAGCTGAAACAAACAAAATAGGAGCTCAAAAGTATAAACAAGCAGGTAGTGAATAGTGTTGCAGCTAGAACAGGAGAAGCTAGGCAGAAGCTGGAGGAACTACAAAATCAGATACAAACTTGGCAGCAACACCAACAAGCCTTGGAGGAAGAAAAAGAACTGAGAGTGCAACTTGAAAAGTGGAGCATGATAGAAGAGGGTATACTAAAGCAGAAATCAAGGGTGCAGTGGCTTAAAGAAGGGGATTCAAACACTGGCTTTTTCCATGCATGCATCAAGAATAGAAGGGCACAAAATAGAATTACAAAGTTGATATCTGATGATGGACAAATGCTAAGAGAAGAGAAGGCAATCCAGAAGGAGGTGGTAGAGTTCTATAAGAAGTTGCTAGGGTCAGCAACACCTCAACTAGCCGGGGTGAATGCACAAGTAATGAAGAATGGGGCAAGTATAAATAGAGAACAACAACAGAGGCTGGTGGCTGCAGTGTCAAGAGCTGAAATACTGGCAGCAGTGCAGAGCATAGAAGACCAAAAAGCCCCAAGGTGCGATGGTATGAATGTAGTGTTCTATAAGAAAGCATGGCAGGGCATAGGAGAAGATATCATTGCTGCTGTAATGGACTTCTTTCAGACTGGGAAAATGTACAAACCAGTAAACTGCACACTCATAACCTTAGTGCCAAAAGTCCAGAACCCTACAAGTATCAAAGAGTATAGGCCAATTTCATGCTGCAATGTACTGTACAAGATCATTTCAAAAATAATTACTAGCAGGTTACAAAAAGAGATTGACAGCATCATTGATAGTAGTCAAGGGGCATTTGTACCAGGGAGGATTATAACAGATAATATCCTGATGGGACATGAGCTGATAAAAGGGTATGGCAGAAAAGGGATCTCCCCAAGGTGTATGCTGAAGATTTACATGCAGAAAGCCTATGACTCAGTGGAGTGGCCCTATTTGAAGCAAATGTTGATATAGTTAAACTTCCCTGACAGGTTCATACAATGGGTTATGGAGTGTATAACTACTGTGTCCTATTCTATTAACATAAATGGGACACCAACTAAGCCATCTGAAGCTAGGAAAGGACTGAGGCAAGGGGACCCATTATCCCCATTTCTCTTTGTCATAGTGATGGAGTACCTGAGCAGACTACTCAAGGGGCTAACAAAGGAGATGGGATTTCAGTTTCATCCTAGATGCTCCAAGCTGAAGCTTGTCCAACTAAGCTTTGCAGATGATCTATTGCTCTTCTGTAAAGGGGAACCAAAAGCAGTAGCCATCCTAAACTCATGTTTCCTGCAGTTTACACAGGCATCAGGGATGAAGGCTAATATTCAGAAGAGCAGTGTGTACTTTGGAGGAGTCAAACAAGCTGATCAAGATCAAATAATAGGCATCCTGGGATTCTCTATAGGGCAACTCCCTTTCAGATACTTGGGGGTGCCCTTGAGTTCCAAAAGGCTGACTATTCTACAATGCCAGCCCCTTCTAGAGAAAATGGTAGGCAGGATAACATCATGGACCTCAAAATTCCTATCATATGCTGTAGACTCACACTGGTAAAGAGTGTACTGTTCTCCATACAAGTATTTTGGTCACAGATTTTTGTCTTACCAAAGAAGATAGTGCAACAAATAGAGAAGATATGCAAAAGGTTTCTATGGACAAGAGGAGGGGAATCAAAGAAAGCACTGATAGCATGGGACAAATTATGCTTGCCCATGACAGCTGGGGGGTTGAATCTGCTAAACATAACTGTCTGGAACAAAGCAGCTATCTCCAAACTGTTGTGGAATATTTGCAAAAAGAAGGATAAAGTATGGGTAAGATGGATCCATGAGTACTACATAAAAGGGAAACCAAGCTGGGGCTGTGAAGCAAAACAAGCCTCGTGGGTAGTACAGAAGACACTCAAAGCAACCAAGTATATAGAACAAGCTGGGCTAAATGAACATGACATACTGAGCATGGAAAAGTTCTCTACAAAAAAGATGTACAACCTGCTATTGGGCACCTTCCCTAAGGTGAGCTGGAGAAGGATAATCTGCAATAACTATGGGCATCCTAAGTGGACATTTATCCTATATCTAGTGCAAGGAAGACTAGCAACTAAGGATAGGCTAAGAAAATGGGGCATAGATCTTGAGCCAGCATGTGTCCTGTGTGCAAGAGAGGGTGAAACATTGCAACATCTGCTCTTTAGCTGCCAATTCACAGCTACAATATGGGAGAAGCTCCTTATATGGCAAGGAATCCAACGACCAGTGATGGGGTGGGAAGAGGAAGTCAAATGGGTTGAAACCAACTATCCAGGAAACTCTGCAGCAGCTGGGGTGTACAGAGCAACAATGGCCAGTGCTGTACACCAGATATGGCAAGAGAAGAATGGTAGGATATTTTAGGGGAAACAAAGGGAAGCTGGGATTATCACAAAACAAGTCATACAAGAGGTATTCTATAGATGTCACATGAAGCCAAAACTGCGGGGAAGATTACAAGCACTCAACAATTATCCAGGGAGTTAGTAGAAGTAGAATAGAATTAGAAGAACATCTGAATATCAGCTGGGAATGCCCAGACTGAGCATATTAGATTGTCTTCTGTTAGTTACTGAGCTGTAATTCTCACTTTGGTAATAAAAATTTTGATTAGTTACCAAAAAAAAAATAAAAAATTATTGTATCATTAACACACCCTTTCACGTAGTTTTTTTTTTTAAAGCCAAACGCATGAAAAGTTTTTTTTTTTTGTATTTTTCATAATAGCTATCAAATGAAAATATTTACTTCAACAACGATAACATGGTATAATTTTAACCAGAAAAAAGATAACATGGTATAAAGTTCGAGGCTTCACCTAGTCAATTAGGGCCTACAGGGGTGAAGTTCGAATACAACCTTCTACTATGAGACTATGAGTGGCCGTTTGGTGAGAATAGAAAAATTATGTATAGATTAACAATGTAGGATTAGTTAGGTATGAATTAGTAATGAGGATATTGATTATGTGTGCATTAGTTATGCAGGTTATTTATGGGGTATTAGTAATGTAGGAATTTGTTGCAAAGATTATTTTTTTGTTGAATCATTGACATATAAAATATTAATAAATAAATATATACTAATTTAATTTTTTTATTTTTCAAATAGAATACATGATTTTTTTATTTTAAAATTTTAATACATATATTGTTAATCCCCACATTATTACTCAATAGTACTCCCTCCGTTCTAATTTATGTGGCAGCATTTCCTTATTAGTCTGTTTCAAAAAGAATGTCAGCATTCTAAATTTGGTAAGAATTTAACTTCAAAATTACTACTTTGCCATTACTGAAATTACAACCACAAATTTCAAAAATCTTCCTTTATTTCTTAAGCTCTGTGCCTAATCAAACTATGACACATAAATTGAAACGGAGGGAGTACTAATTAAAGTTTAAACGCCTAGGGCTAAGTTGGAAGAGAGAGAGAGAGAGAGAGAGAGAGAGAGAGAGAGAGAGAGAGAGAGAGAGAGAGAGAGTAGGGGTGGGAGTGGGGGTGGTGTGGGGGCGATCCTTGCAGTCCTTAATAATTGAAAAAATTGGAGCGAGGTGATTAGGCATGACATGGTCCACCTTCAGATTACCGAGGACATGACCCTAGATAGAAAAGAGTGGAAGTTGAGGATTAGGGTAGAGGGATAGATAGTAATCGAGCGATTTCCGGTATATTCTACTTCCAGCTTACTCTGCATATTATTTGCTTTTGGTATTTTCCATTTATCTTGGACATGTTTGAGTGTTCCTAGCAGTATTTCATTTCATTTATTTTGATATTGTCATCTTGTTCTCTCTAATATATTTCTCACTGTCGTTAGTTAGCTGAGGGTCTATTGAAAACAGCCTCTCCACCTTGGTAGAGGTAAGGTCTGTGTACATCTCACCCTCCCCAGATCCCACATTGATAGGATATCACTGGGTATGTTGGTTTGGTTTGGTTTGATTTATGAACCCTACACCTTCATGGACTTGACATTGTCCTTACTTTATAGTCGAGTCTCATATGTGGCTTCTCATCAACCATATATATCGTATATCTAGAGTTTTCTACTGCACGAGTAATATATATTGATGCTTGTTATAGTCTTATAGTTTGATCTGAATCAAAGTAGATATGATTAGTCATCGTAATTGTTAATAATAATAGATACTAATTGACAAATTTATGATGAAAAAACCAAAAAAAAAAAGAAAAAAGAAAAAAAAGAAAAGAAAAACACAAGCAAAGAGAAGGAAAACCTACTCTATTGCCTTATGGTTTTATTAATTAGTTAAAAGCACATAATATTCTAGGTATTACCCGATTAAATGATCAAACATAATGCTCTTTAGGATCCATTTGTTCCTCTGATCTCCTTGATCTTTCAGCAATAGAAAGATCTTTTCTTGGGGGGGGGGGGGATTGTTCATATATAGTTTTTTTTATGATAAATAAATTTTATTACCAAGGAAATCATTTTCGGACATACAAAGCAAAGAACCCCTAAAGCTGGACAATCATGCCCCAGCTTTAGCAACAGCTAAACTATTCTATCACCTGCATTCCTCCCCCCTCCTCATATCATGGATAAAATTTCATGCTACTTAGCTTTCTTGCCACAACTTTATGCCTAATACCTCTACAATGAACATTTTGCACTATCAATCTAACTACATATTCAGAACTTCTCCTCTTATCCTGGAATACTCGCCTGTTTCTCTCCTGTCATATGTGATAAGTACCTGCAACCAATATCATTCGATACAATGGTGCTCTTGCACTCTTTCATTTTGCCCATTGTTTAGCCCATGCTAGCTACTTGTCCTAATTCATTGTTCATATATAGTTATATACTCCAATTTAAACATCTTTAATTATGATCTAAATATTTGACTAAGCAAACGTCTAAGGCAATTACTGGTTTATTGTTGTTGTTGTTGTTGTTGTAATCTATATTTAGTGGTCCTAACTAAGTGTGTTCTCAAGTACTATACTTTGATAATATATCACTATAGTCAACACCACCTAGACTTTGCTATAATGAATTCTATAATCTAGTTGGGGGCGGGACTACGGGAAAAATATTTATACTCTTTATTTTAAAAATCGTATTCATTTTGTAAATAAATGATGTCGAATCGGCCTTACTTTATTGATTCGCAAAAAATACCTTCAAGTGCTTATATATATTTTGAAATAACGACAATCCGAGTATATTTATTCATGTAATTGTGCTCGTCTTGTAAAGAAATGAGGCCAAATCGGCCTCACTTCACACATTCATAAAAAAGACCTTCAAATACTTATATATTTAGAAATAACAATCTGGTTGTGTTTATGCATATGTTGAACCAAATATTAAGTACATTTTGCAAACAAATGAGTCCAAAATCGTCTTAACTTCATTCATCCATAAAAATACATATGAAAATATAAAATGATGACAATCCGTCTGCATTTATTTAACAAGTGAGTAAAATTATTATGTCTATTTTACAAGAAAGTCTACTTTAGCGGCTCGGCCAGTTACTCCGGTCCTCTGGTACTAGGGAAAGGTTCTCTCAAAATCGTCATCATTTTGCACATATACAAAAATTCAAAATAAAATAAATAATGCCAATATGACATCATTAACAATAATAATATCTATTCTGCTTCGTTCTTGAAAATTGACAATGAAGTGAAGGATAATGAATCAGAAGGATCCTCCCATGAGGGTGATAAACAGATGACAACACTTCAAATTCATGAAACTCCAATTTGAAAATCTTTCAACTGAACAATAGTGGTTAAAAGCTACAACATTCAGATTTGGTTCGATTTATTGTCTCTTCAGTAAATCAACACAATACACGACTGACAACATTGTTTTTATGATAATCAACACAGTAAACTGAAACCAACTATCAGCTGCTATATCGTTGGGCCACCGTTCACGACGAAGAATGTTTTGTAATTTTTAGTAATCAATACCCGATCGTTGGCATCTGCGAGTGACGACATAGTCTTCCAATATATAACCCCGCGAATGACATCTTCTCCGATAGCAAAAACGAAAAGTTCAGATAGCACATATTTTGTCAGTGCTGGTGGAGAAGTTTTCAAATCGCGATGGTGGCCACGACGGCGGCGGCAGAGACCGTCGTTGCTGGTGGAGAAGTTTTCAAAATTCGATGGTGGCCACGACGGCGGCGACAGAGATTGATAAGGAAAGATGAAATGAACGGGTATAAGATTGAAACTCAATTTAGGGTTCAAGGGCAAAAGGGGTATTTTTTGTGAAATAACATAAAAGTGCTCACCAAATCAAGACCAGCAAAAAAGTGCTCACTAAATCAAGACCACCCACTAAAGTGCTCATTTCATATAAAAAAATAATTTTCATTTGGAAGTTACTAAGGGGGTAAAAGGATGCCCGTAAAGGTTAGTGAGAAAGTGGTAATTTGGGACAAGTTCAGAGAGTAAAGAACCTATTCCGCCTTGTTTATTGTTGTGTATAACAATAACAATAAGAACTACTATTCTCTATGCAGAGCAAGTTGAGATAGATTTTATGAATCTTTATTGATTATATCGTTAGTTTAAGCTCATTTTTAACATAAATAGATCAAAGATTTGAACATTATGAGTTCAACTTCGAAACTCTACCATAGCTCGTACCTCCATTAATTACAAAACATGTATTACTACTCACGACATAACTTGTCTCTAAACCAAATGACCCTTAATTAATACTCCCTCCGGTCCACTTTATTTGATTTTTTGGCCTTTTATCCTTGGTTCAAAATAATTGATTTGTTCAAAGTTCAAAAAGTTTTTAGATAGTTCTTCTCAAATATACCCTTGTCAATAAATGATGTAAATACATTTTTTAAAAGTCCTCACAAATTTCTATAAGTAAATTTGAAAGAGACAAAGGTTAATTTCGTAAATGACCTTTTTAATTAATGCTAAAAGTTGAATTTCTTAATCTACGTGAAACAGCCAAAAAATCAAATAATATGGAACAAGGGAGTACTAGTTTTCAAATCAAAAGGAAACTGTATTATTATTATTATTATTATTATTATTATTTTTTTTTTTTTTTTTTTTTTTTTTTAAATGTACTAAAAGCATGTACATCTGGGAATAGACAGTAGATTCATCAACTGAAACAAAATCCCCCACACAAACTCAAAACTTCATTTCACTTTGCTCTCAAACAACAATGGCATTAGAGGAGCTCTCAAGTGATTTGATCCAGCAAGTCAAGATCTCGACCCGTATTGAATCGGGTCTACCCGACTACAACCCAAATGACCCTTCACTTCCTTCTCTGCCTTCTCTTTCCGCCTCCGTCGCCTCCTTCGACCCATCACCACCGTATCTCCGCTGCAACCATTGCAAAGGCAAACTCCTTAGAGGGGTCAATTCTTTAATTTGCATATATTGTGGCCACAAATTAAACAATAGCCCTGATGTTGGTCCTGACCCAATTTCATTTAAGTCTACTGTTGGGTATCAATGGTTTCTTCAAGCTCTTCATCTTGATGGATCAGTAAGTTTTTTGCTATTTTACTCTTTGTGGATATTTTTGCCTGTATCTCGAATATTCCACTGGGTACCTGCTAGTTCACTAGCAAGTGTATTTGGTAACTCTGCCCTAGTTTTATGCAGATGAGAAGAAATCACCTTAATGTTTGTTGTCTGTTAGGATTTGAACCTTAGACGTCATGGTTCTCGTCCCACTTCATTGAAATATTATGCAAGATTTAATCTTTTTTAAAGTATATGTATGTTTAACTAAATTTGAACACATTGCCACTAAGAATTGTTGAGTGCATTGGTATTTCAAATTCACTAACTTTAAATGCTTGCTAGATTGGTATGTGGGGTCCCTTTTACTTTTTCTCGAACACATACAATTTGATTATTGCTTTAGCTGGGTGTGGTAGTTGCTTCTTGTTATTGACGAATTATATTGCAAGATTGAATCTTTTTTTGTTATTGCGGATATGGCTCAAGCTATATATCTATATTTGAACTACTTTCAAAGTATAATGTCTATATTTGTACTCAATTTGAACACGTTGTCACCAAGAATTAGTGGGTGCATTGGTATTTCAAATCCATTAACTGAAAATCCTTGAAGGATCGTTGAGACGGATTTAAATTGGTGGGTTTAAATGAATGCATCATTGAAATTATACGTACAAAATTTAATAGTATTTGTCAAAGTTTAGTTTTTTCACATATATATTCATACTCCATGTCAAAAACGCTGGCTTCAGTTTAACCCAGTATACCCATTGCTAATATACTGCATCCGCCCCCGATGGATCGGTATGTGGGGTCCCTCTTCCGCTGTCTCAAACACACACAATTTGCTTATTGCTTTATATGGGTGTGTTGGTTGCTTCCAGTTATAGAAGAATGATAATTCAAGGTTAGATCATTTATGGGGTTTCTTCTTTATTTGTTGGTTATATTTTGTAAGCCGAGGCGGATTTGGTTCCAGCATTATGTAGTTGTGTTTTTGAAAAAATATATGTATATGCTAAGTTCTAACCCATGACAAAGAATTAGTGGGCACACTGGTGATCTGGATCCACTTAAAATTCTCTATTCTTCTTTGGTTTCTCCTCCTACTCAAACACAGAAGATATACTCATTGCTGTATCTAAATGTGTTTGGCTTCCAACTAAGGAGGGATGATAATGCAAGACTGGTTCTGTATATGTATGTGTGTGTGTGTGTGTGTGTGTGTATATATATATATATCCACTGACTATATTCTGAATCTACCTCTGTCTCTCACTGAATCGTCTTCATTTATTTTCGTTTATACCTTTACAATCGAGGGGAGCCTTGGAGCAACGACAAAAGTTGTATGTGTGTGACCATTAGGTCACGGGTTCAAGTCGTGGAATCAGCCACTGATGCTTGCATCAGGTAGGCTGCCCATATTACACTGCTATCCGATGCGGTCCTTCCCCGACCCTGCATGATCATGAGAAACTTTGTGCACCGAGCTGCCCTTTTATACCTTTACAAGCGATAGATGTTTGATTGATTGTATGAACCTGCTGTGTAAAGAGTATATGTTAAGAACTTGTCCCATTTTGGTTTCCAGGAGAAGGTTGGAGCAGCTACTGAAAAGAATCAGGTAAACAAGGGACCGAGTTCTCCCCATGATGAAATTATTTTGTCTGATTTGCTGGATCTGAAAATAAGGTGGCCAACTGAGCTGGAGACAGACAACACTATCACGAACAAGAAGCCAGAGCAAAGCAAGAGCTCTTACAATTCGACTGGAATCGACCTGGACAACTTCCTTTCTTTTCCAAAGTGGGAGGACATATCAAGTGCTCAGAAAGATCAGGCAGCAACAAGCAGTAATAGTGAGGCTGCCGTAAATAAAACAGTTGGAACTCATGAGGATCTTTTGTTTGAGAATCTCAGATCCTCTGAACCAGCTGTGACCTCTTCTACAGTCCAAACTGCAGAAAATAAAACAGTTGGAACTCATGAGGATCTGAGTTTGTTTGAGAATCTCAGATCGTCTGAACCAGCTGTGACATCTGCTACAGTTCAAACTGCAGAAAATAAAACAGTTGGAACTCCTGGGCATTCGAGTTTGTTTGAGAATCTCAGATCGTCTGAACCAGCTGTGACCTCTGCTACAGTCCAAACTGCTGATGATTTTTCTGGATGGGAAGCAGATTTTCAGAGTGCTGGTTCAGGAGAGCAGAATTTGTCTAACATATCTGGCACTCCTGTAGGTTCTGCTGTTGATTCTGGAGGCCACGATGCCTTTACCACATTTGGCACCTCTACGAGTTCAACAGTTAGTTCTGGAAACCAGCACGAGGATTCCAAATCAACTGATGCTTTTGTTAGCTCAGACATTGATCTTTCTGCTCAGTTAGACACAGTTTTTGGAACTGCAAAAGGCCCAACAGATGGAAAACGGAAGGATGTTATTGCTGTTTCTTCTGCAGCTCACGACTGGCCAGCAGTTGAACTATGGGATAGCTCAAATCCTGAAGCATCACATAAAACTGGGGAAATCCTGCCACCTATCGTGAGGGATAAGGATGCTGACTTACAAAACAGTTCAAATGACCCCTCTACTAGCATTGATTGGTTCCAAGATGACACATGGCAGACTCATAATGCACCTGCACCTAAACATGATACAACAAATGGAGATCATGATTCTTTTGACGAGTGGAATACTTTTGCCTCCTCCACACCCATCAAAGATCCATTTGAGAATGCGCCTGCACCTAAAGATGATACAGCAAATGGAGATCATGATTCCTTTGATAAGTGGAATACTTTTACCTCCTCCGCAGCCGTCAAAGATCCATTTGAGAATGCACCTGCACCTACACTTGATACAGCAACTGGAGATCATGATTCTTTTGATGAGTGGAATACTTTTACCTCCTCCACAGCCATCAAAGACCCATTTAAGAATGTACCTGCACCTACACTTGATACAGCAAACGGAGATCATGATTCTTTTGATGAGTGGAATACTTTTACCTCCTCCACACCTATCAAAGATCCATTTGAGAATGTTCTGGTGCAAAGCGACAATGACAATAACAATAAAAGTAATGCAGAACTAACAAATTTCAGTTCAAACCTTGAAGATATGGATTTTGGCAGTTTTTCGCAGTCAGATCCTTTTTCAGGCGCAGGCGGTAAAGACTGTGTTCCTACAGAAGTGAATGACAATATTTTAGAAGTTCCTACCATATTCAGGTGTGTACACCTTTTCATTATTTTGTAATATGGCTTCAATGATATGCTGTCGACGTAAAATCTGGGTGGTACATTTGCTGATTTCAACTGTAGCTCTTATACTATGTGGGGGATGAAGGTTAGTTCCCTTGTTTAAGAGTAAAGGGGGGAAGTAAATGTAGAGGGATTGGACAAGGAGGAGGAAATGTTTTCGATTTACTTCCTCCTATACAATATGATTAGAAGTAAATTATCAAAATCTTACCCTTTGGAAAATAAACCTATTAATTTCTCTCCTTCCCCTCTCTCCCCCCTTCCTAGAACCAAAATTAGTGTTAAGGTAGAAAATGAGGAATTAGATTTGAACATAATGAAATCACAGAATACGAGCTAAGAAAAGAACAGAGAATCTGGAAGAACATAGGCTTCACGCAGGGCTCTGAAAGTAAAATAAGCGAATTAAATCAGAATATATTAAAAATCAAGCACATAAAGAATGAAGGAGTGATGCAAGAAAAGAATATATGAACAAAAAATTGCTGTATCCAGTCCTCTAAAAGTTTCCTCGGAAAAGCTAAGGATACAATATGCTTAAGACAGCTTAGAAGTTTTATTGTTCAACTTTGTGCAAATTTGAGACAGTAGAAAGTAGGAACCGAATATTGATAGCTTTCTTTCATCCTAGAGCTGCAAGGCCCGATTCTCACTAGACTCTTCTCTTCCACTTTCACCTACCCCATGCATCCCCCGCCTGGAAAAAATAACTTCAAAGAAAGGGGAAAAGGAGAAGATACAAACAGGTTTATTGAAGAGCTTTACAATTTGTAATGACTAGATTTGATCTGTCTGTTCGTGTACTAGTTGGTTTCTGTTAGTTGGAGCTGCCGAGCTGGTTAAGACTGTCTATTGTTCTTGAGATGGATGTAACCTTGGGATGTGCTGGAGTACCGAAGATGCAATTTGAGAATTTTTGTTCTTCAGAGGGGTCTAACTTAGTGTAGGCAGTAGAATACCTGAGAAGAAGAAGAAGAATAGAAGAAAGAGATTCAGAAATAGATGACAAAATGGATGCCCTCACGGCTTTGGTCTATTGTTAGAGCCCAACCCGTACTTGTGTGGTTAGAACGGCAGCAGTGAACCCTGCTGCAAAGCAGTGTTTTGAAAAGCGCGCGCTTCTGCGCTTTGAAGCGCGAAGCGCAGCGAGGCGCAGTATCTGCGCTTTTTACGAGTGAAGCGAAGCGGGAAAAAAAAGCGCACGCTTTTTTCAGTGAAGCGCGAAGCGCAGCAGTGTTGAAGCGCACGCTTTGCTGCGCTTTTTTTTTTAAAAAAAGTTAAAATCTGATTTGTTTTAAAGGAAAAGAATATATAAAGCTAAATTTTAGGATTTTTGACACAAAGTAAAAGAAAGAACGCAGCCTCTCTCATCAGCCTCTCATCACGTAGACCAGGTAATTTCTCCTCTTCTTTCTTCTTCCACTCTTCTTCCTTTCTTCTTTCTTCCTCCTCCTTCTTCTTCTTCTTCTGTTAACAAACAGACTCTTTTTTTTTCTTCTTCCTTTCTTCCTCCGATCTCCTCTTCTTCTTTCTATGCTCTGTTTCACTTTCCTTCCAGCTCTGTTTCACCTCCTTTCTTTAAGCTCTGTTTTTCTTTGTATTTTGGATTTTAGTTTTATTATGCTTGTCCTATGGAGGATTATTTGCTCTTTCCTTTAGTGTTTGGATTGAATTTATCTTATTTTTAATGCGTTCTTGGCTTCTTGCTTATTTAAATACTTCTATTTATTTGTGAAAAAATATATTTTTATTTTTTTTAAAATTGCGCTTCATGTATAAAAAGCGCGCGCTTCGCGCTTTGAAGCTCCAGGGCCCTCGTCGCTTCATTGCGCTTCTCGCTCACCAAAACACTGCTGCAAAGAAAAGCCTGGTACTTAAGTGGAGAAGGGTAGAGGGGCGGGGCCATTATCCCACCGAGTTTAGACCTGTGTGCATAGACCCTCGGGGATTTCTACTTTTTCAAAAAAAGAAAAAAAAAAAAGAAGAAGATAGAAAGGGGATTTAATCTAGTCGGCAAAAATGAAATACCTCTTACCTCGTTTATCGCCAGGATAAAGAAGAGGAAGAAAGATACTTCTTAATGTATCAATTGAACCATTTAGGGGAGACTGCATATAATGGCTAAGAATGTTCAGTACTGATACTGTTAAATCTTAAGCTAAGTTGCGCGGACTCTTCATTTTTGGTGTCGCACCTGTGTCGACACGACATATGTGTGTGGGTGTGGGATCCGTACTGGATTTGGTCAAACCAAATTGGGTACTTTGACCGCAAAATAGGAGAAATTTGAGACAAAATCTGACCATAAGCCTACTATATTTTTGTTTCTGAAGTCTAAGATCATGCCATCTTGAAAATGTCTAGATGACGCCTACAAACTTCTGAGTAAAAGAGAAACTTTGTACACTAACAAATACTGTATTTTTTCCACTTAATTTTAGGAATATTTTTATCGCTCTATTTTTTTATATTTGATATATTTTTAGCCGAATCTCCGCACCCGCATCCGTACATGGATCCATACATCAGAATCCTAAATTTTAAATCATGAAGGATCCGGCCTCTGGATCCGCACTCGTGTTGGAGTTCGAGTAACTTAGATCTTAAGTCCTATCTAAATATATCTACACTTAATGTCTCAAGTGGGAAGGGTCCCATGGCGATTGTAAGTGAAGAATATATAAGTAACCGAGAAATACTTAGCATGCAATATTTGGAGAGGTTTCCTTGTTAATTCATGTTTCCCTTGTTATTTTATCTGTTAACTACCTGCACTTCGAGTTCAGTCAGAAGTATCTTACATTTCATTTGACATTTTTTAGTTCCGTTGATACCCCAAGCAAGGTTGGTGACAATGGACATACCTCAGAGAATACAGACATGCTTGGTAAATCAAATCTATCAAAAGATGATATGGATATAGAAAGCATAATGTCGCAGATGCATGATCTTTCTTTTATGCTCAAGACCAATCTATCCGTTCCCTCGAAACCCAACAGTTCTCTCCCCAAGGATTGATGCATTGGTTTGCTCACTTGGTTTGCCCTTCTAGATTTATGTAATCAGGTGATCATGTTCTTGTATTTTATTGTGAGAGAATATGATTTTTTTTGTAGTTTATTATCTGTACTTCTTGGATTGGAACGAAGTAGTGAGACGTATATTTCCAGATATTTTGTAACTGGAGAGAAATAGCAGAGTTATGTTATGTTTGAGATATAATCATTAACTTCCCCGCATCCCCGCATGCTTTCGGGTTCAATAAGTTGGCTAGGGATGTGTTGTCAATGGGCTACATTATGACATAAGTCTAGGAAGATATATAAAGATAATATTGTGTTCCAACAAATTCTTTTTTGGACTTATCAGTATTTCATTGTTGATGCACCATTGAAAACAAGGTTCCTTTCTGCAGCCAAGTGCAATGTATTAAGTTAAAGCAGAAACTATTGAGAACTTATTGTGACTTATTAATGTCTCGATTGAACAGATTGAGCCTAGCTCGTCATAACCTGAATCTTATCAGGCCAAAAGCTCCACGGAGAGTAACAGAAGTCCACTAGTAGTCTATGTTGTGAATACTTTAACTTGTTGAAGATAAAGTAATTATGTGAATAACGGGAAAAGATAACAGAAAATGAAGCAAAAAGCAAATCTTGTGGTGTTCGGATTTACTTTTATGACAGCTGACATCTCTAATTCGTTTCTCTTTTCCCCCTTTAGCCATCACTTCCGTAACAGAGTACAATCTAGTAAGTACATAACGAAGACGTTTATCTTGCAAGAAGTTTTTGAGCGTTCAACAGTTGAAAAGTAAAATTTTAAACATGTTATTCCTCATACGGCAATGGAGGAGCAACACGGTTAGTACAGAACAAGATCATTTTCTTTTCATTAGTCTCTTGAATTGTTGTATTATCCATGTGTACATTCTTGATCAGCAAAAACAATGGTTATATAGCTGCTGCAGCATCCCTGAAGTCTCGGGGTCATCCTGCAAAAGGCATATGCAAAAACGAGCAATTAAAAGCAATTGTATATTAGCAAAAATCATTAGTTGCAGGTGTTTAGTAGTTAGTGTGTAATAAAAGGAGAGCAGATGAACTCACACGAATAAGGTTAATGTAGGTGTTGTCGAATAGCTGAGGAGGAAGTTGGTCTGTGAATGCATCAGCTGGCCTGCATAGTGAAGGTGGATCAAACAATAAAATTCAAATAACTGATTCTTTCAGAAAAAAAATCAAAATAATGAAACCTGAGCAGCAGGGACAGAAATGTTTACCCGACTAACCTTGCTACTTCTGAAAGACAGAGATAACTTTGTATGACATATTTTAGCAGCATTAAAGAAGGTTTTTCAGAAAGTTTCTCTACCACTCGACACAAGACTTGTACCACTACGTAAAAGCGTTCAGCTAAAACACAGCAATAGCGTAGTCCATCCTCTTGCATCAAAATTTTCATAACTATGAGAGTAGCAACCTGTACCCACCAGAACATTGTTCTTATATAAGATCCAAGAATCAGCGGTAAAATCATTCAGAAAAAAAAAAAAAAAAGGAACAGAAACTAAGTAGATGAAAGTAGGTAGGCAAAGCAAATGAATTGCCTTGATAGAACATTTTCAACAATCAAGAACTTCAATTATAGGGAAGAGAAAATACTTAAATTACCTTAGTAACTCCTAAGATTGATCCCTATGATATTAATCATTAAAAGTACTTATGGGAGTAACTTATAAGATGCTAACTCTTGATTTCTGAGATGGTCACTCTGATTTTCCTTTCTTATAGTCAACCTGTAACCTGCTTTATCAATTTTCTGCTTGCATGGGCATGAATTGTTTGCTGTTCTCTCTTTAAGTACAAGGCAGTCTCTTGGATTCTTTTGTTTCTGAGCTTTTAATGAGAAAAGCGAATACCTATTACTATGTTTCATCGTCCGGACCCTGCTTCTCTCCCATATGGTCATATTGTCATTCTCTGATTCTCTCCCATGAATTATTTTACTTTATTCCAATTTTCCAACCTCTCATTTCAAAATTCATGTATAAATGAATATAGAAAAACCACTTCTGATGAAAGAAAAGAACAAAAATACATAATTCTGAGAATATCAGGAACCACTCTCAAAGTAGATAGAAAGAAACTCATACTTGTAGGTCTACTGTCAAGATGTAAAAGGCTAACCTTCCGTGACAGTTCATCACCTCGATCCATGCACTGTAGTAACAAAGGAAACAGTTCTGTTTCTAGAAGAAAGTAAAGCATCTCATGTCCATATGGCTCATCAAACTGCATTAGCAAGAAGTTTCACTTCCAGAATTAGACAAAAGCTGTAAATGTATGATCAATGGTCAAATTAACATTACAAAACACAATATATTGCACCGCAGATAAACAATTCAAGAAATGAAGATGAGTATTTCTAGAAGACAGATTTTGATTTTAAGAAGTGAATATCGGGTAGCTATCAGCCATATAACTTATACGAACACTATATCTGGTTAAATTTAAGAGGAGCGTTCCAGTTTTTTTAAAGAAGTCAATAGGACGGGCAAGCTAAAGTGGAAGGATTGGGTTACTTGGTGTATTCCTCAACATAAAACTTTTTAGCATCTACAGAATTGGGTGGAAAGGAGAACGTATATTTCTTACTTCTAATTAATTCAGTTGTAAATTAAACAATCAGAGGAAATTTTGACCACTCCACAAAAAAGAAAGCCAATGAGTTTCTCTCCGTATCCTCGCCTCCCTTCATGGAACTATACATAATGGTAATGTCATAATATAGTAAATCATACAATAATGTGAAATCCATAAGCATCAAGGGAGAAAAAGAAAACCAAAAACAGGGCTAGTTTAATCTGAAAGTAATAAGTAAGCAAAGTAGCTTCAATGTTCTTATAGACTCAAGGACAGACTTGATCTTTTGAATGATTTAATACAGATGTATAAAGATTATTTAATATGTAACAGTAACATATACAAAGTGTAACTATTGAATATGCAGTCTTGAAGAAACATTAAATAAAGTAGATGCATGCAACGAATATAGTGACAACAATGATAATGGAAGAATACCCTTGTTAGGGAACCAATAGTTCCCAAGGTGGTGAGCCTCAAATACTGCAATGGCTTGTTATTTTCATCAGTCTTGAGAAATGGATAAAAGTAATATGGTATTTTAGCTGTAAAGAAAAGTTACAAGAAGAGTTAGTTGTATTTCTCAGACAACAAAAGCAAAAGCATTTCTAACTAAGCGCGGAACTAGTTTAGCATTCCATAAAAACATAATGGAATGGACATCTGCCATGAATGTTTGCACAAATTAGAACATAATTTATGGAATTAGAATTCTTCTTTTGAAAGGTTTAAGAGATGAAGCACTACTATAGAATGAGGGACTGCAGTGGGGATAATTTGTTCCATGCCAAGAGAAGTGAATAAATTATAAAAGGGCGACGAGTCTTCTAAAGGATTAAAAAAAAAAGTAATGCGATCATTTTGTAACCTATCTACCTGAATCTTCTCATACTCATACACTTACATCAATTTGATTCACTTCTACAAGTAGTTCATCCTAGGCTTAGATTTCATTCCAGTTTGTGTCATTTAAAGAACTGTCATTACCTCTTACGAGCTCCCTTCTTGTTTCTGGGTTATTGGCCATACACTGCAGAATATAGTCACAAAAGAATAAGGTGCATACATATCATGAAGTAGTGGAAAGCTGGTGCCCCCAAAAAAAAAAGTGATGACATGCTAAGACACACCACACTGGACCAAAAAAAAACCAACTAGGGGAATATAAAGTGGGGTGAAGTGATATTATTGACCTGAAATAAAGCAAGGGAATTACACACTCGAGTTGACTCCTTTATATTTATCGTTGAGGTTGACAATTTCGGGTACACTGCTATGATTTCCTGAAATTAATTAACAGAAAATTTGAGCATTGACAACTTCTTGCAGCAGATTAACAAAGCAAATTGAATAAAGTAAAATCATTTGACATTTGTTGTTTTGTCTTGAGCAAAGAAAAGTATAACTTGTGAAAGTTATAGTTGCTGGTTTGAGGGAAATAACTAAAAAAATTAATTTCAGAAATTAGCGGTATACCTGTAAAAGTATATAGACTGCATTGAAGGTGTTCCACAACAACAAAGGTAGCTCCGTGCATGTGTCTCGTTTCTGAAATTAAACAACATTTTACCAACTTAGATATGTCACAATTACTATCACTTTCAGAAGATTATAAAATAAAGGGACTAGAGGCCGCATGTAGTGAGTGCACGCTTAATTTGGGAAATTCTAATATCATAAATAGAAATTAGAGGACACTCTAATATAATAAAATTGATTGGACTTGTAATTATTTTCTAAATTCTTTTGGGACACTATTGAGGGAAGCAAGGGAATTAGAGGGAACTTATTTATACACTTATCCTCGTTTAAAACAGTGCTCTAAACATGGTTATTCAAATGATCACATCTAGTCCCATGTAAGTTGCATATTTGTTTGAACTTTCTCTCTTCCAAAAAGATACCAATAATTAGGCATGTTGTATTTATGACTTAAGCTACTAGACATAAAAAAAAACTAAACGTCAATCCCCCCCCAACAACCCATAAGAAAAAAGAAACAAAAACGTGGAGAGAGGCAAAAGAAAATTTTGTCATGGAGGGTTGTGAGGGAGCTAAAGAATGGTATGGCGAAGGGAGTATCTTTCGATTCAAATATTCAATTCACCACCTTGATTAGGATGATTTGCACAGATAGGCTTATTTTGTGTTGCAATTGAACTTTTTTCTCCCCACTTCGAATTTGTGTGGAAAGTCATTAGGAAGATTTTGCCTTGTTAAGAGTTACGCCAACCGAGCGTGATTTTGGGGGTACAAATTGTGCACAAAGTCTTGCTGGATACCATATTCACAAGTTATGCCTACGGGGCATGACTTTGGGTAACTTTTCACAAATTTATGTAGAAATTTACAAGTTTAAGGGATTCACAGAATGTATAGTTCAATAAATTCATGATCACAAGATTTGTCGGAATGGCAGGACTTTGTAGAATTTTCTTTATAGCTACCTTGTTAAATTCACAAGTTTTAATGGATTGAAATGGCTTTGTGTGGTTCTTCATAGCTACTTTGTTAAATTCACAAGTTTTAATGGATTGAAAAGGCTTGTGTGGTTTTCTTTGTTAAATTGTTCACTGATTGGCAAGATTCGTCTATCAAAATTTTATATGTACAAAACACTTTTTTAATATATAGATGGATAAGGGGAAGGGAATTGGTCAAAAGACGAACGATTTGTTGAATCATGTTGAGAAATTACACCAAGAACTACTTGTCACCATAGAGTGACATTAATATGGCAATGGACAAAATCAATGAAATAGATTTCTCTCTAAAAAATCTAGAATGCCAGCCTGAGAATTAGCTCGCGACCTGCCTAGCACTGAGCTGGACTAGCATTTTGCAGCCCTCCCTAAGTGAAGGTTTTTGTTGTCGATTCATATACCACATTCGCCCGTTTTACCATCTCTAATGAAAATATCAGAAAAACACTGAAATTATATCATAAGACAACCTACAAACCGATAGCAAGTCCAGTATTCAATCTGCATTCTATTGGCCATTCAAATAACAAAAAAGAAGTCATGAAGATCGATGAACTTCCTTACTCTGTATCTCAATTTAATTTTCAGTACACCGAACAACCACCAAGTACAAGACAAAGTCACATAACAAACTGATAAAGAAAAACTAACACGTACACACACAATGCATGTAGACATATATATTTAAAAAAAGTATTTAAAACGTGTCACGTACCTTAATGAGTTGATTGATAACCTCTTCGCGAATATTAGAATCATGGAGTAATAACACCAATTGTTTTGGAGTTGCAGCTGCTAAATCAGGAGGGTTTTCTGAGGTGATGTTACAAGGTGGCAACGATGGCGGCGACGACGCCAATGTGGTTTCCACATACAGTGATACTGGTAGATTCTCCATTTCCCCCTTCTTTAAAATTCTTACTCAAAACAGCCTTTGCTTTTAAAAATCTTCCAAATGAGAAAAAATGAGAAAGGTGACGGACACTAAAATGAATCGTTTTGATTTTTGCTAGTGAAAGAAAAAGAGTTGACGTTGTTGTCTTTGAAAAAAAACGGGGTAGCAAATGGACGAGGTCTAGCTGTATTTATAGCGTCTCCATTTGGACCCGGGGTTGTGATATGGGGGTGTGTATATATAGTGTCATGCAGATTATTGTAATTGAAGGATAAATTCTAGATTTAGTATTAAGCACATGAGCCATTTCAATTTATGTGATGTTTTTTTTACATCCTTTAAATATTTGAAATTTATATAACAAAAAAATCATTAAAAATTCAATTACAGATAATTGTATTGTTTTTAATATATATATCCTGTTGATCACAAGTAACTTGTTCTATTATATAATGGGCTAGACAAGACTGACCACATAAATGTGCTTTTCATTTTGCATCTATAGTTTCTAGTATTATTTTGTACAAATTTTACAATTTTTTAATTCTAAGTTAGTAATTCAAGACCTATAATACGTGTTTTCTCTCATATATTTAGTTATAATTTTTTGTCAATCACGTCAGTAACAAATATATAAGTCATATTAGATACTAGCATTCAACAACTTACTTCATTTTTACACCCCGTCTCATAATACTATTTCTTTGTATAAACTGAGATATATTGATAAAATTGTTGACTATCAGGTAGATACATGCATGAATAATTTTGAAACAAGAAAATTCATTATACCATTTTTCCTAATTAAAAGGTATCTCAACTTTTATTTTGGATCTCTCATTGATTGCCCGGACCTGATATAGTATTTTTCAGTGGGCATAGTTGAACAATGTTTAAGAGAATATGTTTTTATTAAGTTAACTAATTTTCAGACACGCGCGTATATCCTTAACAATGAGTTGCAAAATAAATTAATGGAAAATTATACATTTCCAATACCAATTGAGTTTGATCAGTTGTGTATGATGTTTGAGTAAAGCTTGATTAAAATGGAGCCATAAAGAACATTCTTGCCACGGCTGCTAACAATATGGATCGCTGTGTTGTTCAATAGTAAACCTCGGGCAATATACATGTTACTATTGCCTATGCCGTAATTGACCTGCTAAAAAGTTTAAGGGGAAAATGATATTATTGACTAAAAAACTCCTGGAGCAACTCTTCAAGAGTTCATCTGGGAGTATGCGATGCAATTAATCATTGAAGTACAAGTATTTCGGCCTTATTGGTTTACATTTGAGTTAATTTCAGTAGGATACGACAAGAGCTATATATATGACTAAGGAAAACGACCACCTAACAAAGAAATCAAAACAACAAGAAAAGAAAAAAACTAACCAATTTACCATGAATTTGATTCCGAAGGATGAGCCACTCAGGCAAAACTGCTCAATGACATAGCACTTGTAGGAAAAAGATTAGAAAGTGGTAATTATCTTTTGGACTTGCCGTTTATACTATTGCAGCTCAACCTCTGCGTTGCCTTTTATCTTGTTTAGAACACCAACTTGTGGAACCAGTATTCATGCATCTATTACTTGATAAACGTATAGGAATTCAAAAGGTTAATTTTAAAAAGTAAAAAAATTTGATACACAAATTTGTAGGAACTAATTTGAATTTAAACTATATTCATAAATTCATAATATGCAGCATCGGTGAAAGGTCAAAGGATCAAATAAAGAAGAGATAAAATGTGAAAAGGTTGATATAAGCAATTTCAAGGCATTAAATAGGCTGATGTAAGTGAGAAAACGGACTCTATGCACCTATTGGTCTAGTTAGCCGATTCATTGTAATACAATTATTATTAATTAGTGGAAGGTTAATGTTTATTTGTTGTTATATTTAATTTATATGACTGTGTATTTACCTTTTTGTATACAAAAGGATACTTTAAAAAAGTTTTGTTCGAGGACAAAAAAGTCGTTCAGTTTTTATATGGGAGATTCTCACTTTTATAATAAATATGATATAATATGATGATTACTCTATAATTAACCATCATACTGTAAAATATTCAATACAGCAGTGACACTTTATATTCATTGACTAAAATCTTAATCCACCTCTGTTGTCTCTTTTGTATGTCATAATTTTTGAATTATATAAAAAAAATTATAATCGGGTCATTTATAAGGCTACAACTGACAAATCTGTATGGTACACATGAATAGCAACATCAAAAAATACTTCCACAAATTAAATTATACTGATAGTATAAATAAACTTACACTGTCAGCATATATAATTTAAATCCTACCATTTATGGGTAAATTTGAAAAGATGGACAAATAACAATGCCAAGGCCCCTGACTTGAGAATAGTTGGTGTTGGAATCCCATACTTCCCTTTAGCAAACAAGCCCTTCAAGAATGACCAAAATATTAAAACCACCCACATTATACATATAACTTCACCTAATCCCCATTCACGACTACTATTCCCTTGTTTTAACTCCAAGATTCCAATGAGCAAAGAACTTAGATTCAATAAGAGAACTGCAGTTCCAGGCACAAAAATTGGGGAATCATCAAATGTAAACCTTCCAATATTATAATGATTTGTGTCATCTCCTTCATTCCCCTGGTCCTTCTTTGTAACTTCAAATACAGTCTCGGAAAGCCCAAGTAACTTTATTGTAGCACTTATAAACCCAAATAGCCATGCAGTCATAGCATTGACTCTACACATTCTTTGATTGTTCAACCATGCTTGTATTGACTCATTTGCTCGAATATACTCTGACAAACCATATAGATTGTAGACGATAAAGATTGATGCTGGTATGACCATACTTGGTTCATTTGCCTGTATATGTGGCAACTGAAGTTAGAAGCTAAGTTTGACCTTAGAAAATAATTGCATGTAAATCCATAGATTTATGAGCTAAAATTATTGTCTCTATGATAAGTTTACTAGTTGCGTAAAACAGACATTAATTGCATTTATCACAAGAAAACTATGTTAATGAAGTCTTGACCTAATGATTAAGGTGGAAATGTTGAGACATTTAGATGTTAGTTTCGGATCATATCAAAATGTGGTTTTGTAATTAAATAGAGTATAAACATTGTGAAAGCAGAACATTTTAGACGTCCTTTTTCTTATTGAATCATTAGCTATCCATTTGAATAACTCTATCAAGTAATGTTTCTTGACCAAGGCTCACATTGAATAACTCTCATTAAGATGAAGAAATTTTAATCATCCCACCACCCTACTAGGCCGTTCTTGTAAGGGTCACTTACAAAAATACCCACAAAACCTAAAATAATTACAGTCACTATCCACTACTTTCAAATATTACCTGACATACCCACTAAATTATTTACCCACTCTACCCACCCAGACTTATATACCATAATTTATGCAGTATACCATAAAGGTATATACCTATAAGGCATAACAAAGGTATACAGTAATAAATGTCCCTCCAGACTTGTATACCATAATTTATGCAGTATACTTTAAAGGTATACACCTATGAGGCATAACAAATGTATACAATAATAAATGGGTATGTTGGGTAAATACTTTTAATTTTATGGATAGTATAATTTATAATGGATATGACTTATAAATACTTTAAATTTTATGGGTATAGAGTGTAAAAATCACTTCTTGTAATCACCCACCCCCATCCCACAAGCAAAAAAGAAAAACGTAAAAGACAAGTGCCACCAATTGGCCAATGAATCTATTCTCACCTTGGGTAAAAATCGCGAATTGGTGACCACACAATAGGCAGGCAGAATAGCATAACAAACTTCAAAAATAGATCTCAAAGCCCACACTTGGATCCACAAATAAGCCATGCATTGTCTCAATTGGAGCTTTCCATAAAGGGTTGCAATAATTGGGCTTTTGCTAGTGAAAAGAATTTCACAGAGCCCAGTAGCCCATCTCTTCTGTTGGGTCAATGATACAGGCCCACTTGAAGGTGCACATCCAAGAAAAGCAGGCGGGTCGGGTGTACAGTAGACGGATCTCCAACCTTTCCCTTGGATATTGAGTCCAGTTAGGATATCCTCTGCTGCAGATCCATATAGCCAGCCCAGCTGATACATTTAGGCCCAAATAAGATTTTGTAGAGTGACACAATCAAGTCAAAACTTGCTTCTGTTACTTGGTTTAAATTAAAGTACTAACGAATGTATACGGAAACTTTACAAAAATACCCATCAAATTTAAAATATTTATTTGTTTATATCCATTAAATTTAAAATATTTATCTGCTTATACCCATAAGTTTTATATTTACCCGTCCTACCTATTATTTACTTGCTCTACTCATCCAGACTTATATACCATAATATATGCAGTATACCGTAAAAGTCTACACTCATAAGGTATTACAAAGCTATACAATAATAAATGGTAGGTCGGGTAAATACTTTTAATTTCATGAATATATAGTGTAACTTTTAAAGGGTAAACCCGATAAATACTTTGATTTCAAGGGTACATAGTGTGAAAAATCCATATATCATGTCACTTAAAATTTAATTGTAGGCAATTCTTATTTAATAAGTTTGTGGTAACAAAGAATAATGACAAGTAACATGCAAGAACAAGTCAAGCTAAACCGATGGTCTCTAAAAATTCATTACATTGTTTGTATATACGTATCTTAAATTCTTTAAATTTAATATGTAACAGTGACAATGTAAACTTTTTTACACCATTAATATAATATACTAGTAAACTGTTGTAGCAGGTTTGTCTGGCTTATTTTTCAAGCTACTATTCCCTAATGATGTACGCATTTGTAGTTATCACTTCGGTGGCATTGACTTTAAAAAGTATAGAAATCAAATTGAGACCTAAAATGAGCATTCTTTACCTTTTGACCCCATGCAGTAGCAAATTCATATCCACAGCTTCCAAGTTGATGGGCTTCCTCAATGGAACTTAAGAGAGAATCAGAGTTAACTTGCTCAAATATATTTGATCCTCCTGATAAAGTCTGAGCAACTGATGCTAATAACTTCTGTGATTTTCCATAAGCTCTCTTCAGATACTCATCCTTCAATTGCCCTAATTATCATGCAACAAGTCTTAGAAGAAGCAGCAGCGTCGTTGTTTAATTTATATGTCCTTGCGATTGTAAAATACACTCTTTAATTTGAAAATTATTTTCTAGAAAAAAGTTGTTAATATAACACGTTATATAGACGAAAAGGGGTTAATGCAAAGTATTTGGAAAAAAAGACAACAAATTTATCCATACCGGTAGTTATTTTGTCACCTGGTGACAAGCCATATATAACTTTTCGTCTGTGAAAACATCCTGTTCCTTGATAAAATGGCCCTTGAATGCCAGCAATTCCTCTTCCCAAATACTAATAAACAATAATAAGTACATATTACAAAATGAATGATGAAAACATGTAATGAACCACAAAAATGTAACAGTCCTATCAAGTCAAATGGCTTTATACGAAGCGAGTTATTGCAAAGGTTTCTTATACGACCAGAAAAGTCACTACAACAAAATATATCTATAGCTACGAATTCTTAGCTATGAATCTCAATATCGTGACTAATAACTAGCATTAGCTACAAAAATTGAGGTTACATGGCTATTTACAATTTCATAAAATTTCATAGCCATGAAAATAAAATTATCAAAGCTAATTCCTCATTTTTGATATAGTTTCTAATTTTCGTGGCAATAACTACCTAAATAGCTACGCATTTATTACTACGAAAAGATTCTGTAGTTAAACATAAGCTTTTGCCACACATTTAAATTTACAGTAGCAACAATGACCTTTTAGCCACAATAAATTATTTGTAACAAACTAATAGAGCTATAGAAAGATTTTTGCTTCAAGTTGTAAAATTCGTAGCAACTACAGTACAACTAAAGATTTATTGCTACAATAAATTTCATAGCTAATCATATGATTTAGCCACGTCCGTGAATTAAGTGTAGCAAAAATATTATTTTAGCCACAAAAATTTATTTGAAACAAAAATTTGTAGCTAGATAATTTTTTTCTTCAAACTTATATAATGCACGTGGCAATAGTTGACTTAATAGCCACGAAATTATTGATATAATAAAATTTTCATAGCTATTCATAAGAATTTGCCATGCGGGTGAGTTACAGTAGCAGTATAGTATATTATTGAAAATAAATATTGTAACTAATTAAATATATGTTTTTGCTCAAATTATAAAATAGTAGTCGTCACAGTAATTGGCTTAATATCTACGATAATTTGTCATTACAAAATGATATAACAATTATATATAAATTAATGATATTGTTGAGTGAAATAACAATAACTAAAATGCAAAATATAATCTTAAATAATAGATCATTTGTATACTTCTTGCATCAAGTTTATTAACAAAGTTCTTGCACTTATCAAACTCATATTTGATTTTATTTCAATTCAATAATATTTCAAAATCGATTATATTATTTTATATTCAAGGTTGAAATAAAAATATAATTAATGACATTAAAGAAGCGTGTGAATTATTAATTATATAAACTTTAAATTACTATCAGTATGTATAATATCATATGCTAATTTTATTGCACTAAAAAAAGTTATAATGATATGATCCTTTACCAATTTAATAACTTATATATTAGTATAAAACTAATCAAACATTAATATGAGAACTTACAAACATTAATATGAGAACTTACATAGTGTGTATACATGATCTTGTCTTTTTTGCAACAATTATTCAATATTTCGCTATAAGTTGAAATGGCAGTGAGATTTGTAAAAATTTTCAAATAATTTAAATAAATATAAAGTTATATGTGTAATAAAATTAAATCTCTAATTAACTCATCACCACTTAAATTTTCTCTAAACAAGAAAAACAATTTATTACTAATGGTAACATTTATTTTACTATTTTATTAACATACTCATTATTGTACATCTAATTAAACGCTACTACAAAAGTTACCCTTTAATCTCAACTTAATTAAGGTCGATTATATGAATTCTCGATAGCATGTATTCTCTTTATAGTTCCGTAATATTTTTGCAAATTTTTAGCATCTAATCTATACTAATATAAAAGTGGGAATCCTTAAAGTAAAAAGTAAAAGACAAAAATACCCCTAAAATATTAAACTCTTATTTTTTGCCTCCAAAACTAAAAACTGTTAAGTTTTGTATATTAAATTAAATAAGTTGCTACATAGTTAGTATTGCTTTCATCTTCCTATACGGATTAAAAATTTTGGAATTTGAAGAGTTAGTAATTGAAAGGTCAATAAATTAAATGAACAAGAAACAATTAGGACTCTAAAATTCTCAAGATTCGATACATATAAATTCATCTATCTCATGCAACCGTTTATTAAGATTTTCTTTTCCTTTTTGCTTTAGCTGGTCTAGAAGCCAATAATATCTTATTAGTTCATTTGCTATGTTTATGTAGATGATACCGTATACACATGTTTTAATGATGTTTATATCATTTTAAAATTAGATATTCATGAAATATACGTGCAACACGCAATTTGTACTTACTTATAAGTACATACGCGCAACGCGCGTGTCCAAACACTAGTATATTGAAATAGGAGAATTAAGAAAAATTAACAATATAATGATAATTTGATATGTAATAATTTCTGTGTGAATTTTAATTATAATTCAAATAACTAAGCTCTTTTTAGTTATATCCCGTTTATATTTTCTTTAATTTAGGCAAGACTATATTAGATGTAACAAATAGTTTAACACTTATATTAATTATAATTATTTAGCTATTATGTCATATTGTTAATTCAATATTGTTTAAAGAGGGAATGAAAATTTATTTTTTCATCATTATCTCTAACTCTAAGGGAAATAATTTAAGGATTATAATTGGAATAGATTCTTTGATAAGATGAAAATAGTCAAATAGATTATTTTTAATCACTATAATTAATTCTACCAATCGATTGAAATTGTGTGATTATCTTTAGAAGTTATTTAAATTAATTACATATAATACTAATGATTTTATAACTATTTTTTGACTTAAAAGAAATTTTAAAAAGACGTTTTAGTGTTTACATTCTTAAATTTAGTGTAGCAAGATTAAAAAACAGTTCTAGTTCCCACATCGGCCGACTAACAGTTAAATATTTGCTTTATAATGAAATGGTCAACAAAAAGCTGTCGCAACAAACAATTCACGCAATTCCTAAAAAGGCGCTAGGAGACCAGACAGATCTATGGCTTCGAATGTTGCAAAAGGCAAAAGGGTGAGCGAACTCTTTACTTAGTAAGTTATAAGTTCAAATTAATTATAATTAATAATAATTTCGTAGTAGCTAATTAAAGGTTAGTTGATGTCGAAATTCAGGAATTCTAAAGCAAATGTATTACATTTAACAGCACCACTAATTTTCTTTTTGTAAAATATATATAGCTACAAGTTTTTGCCGTGGCTATAATAATAATAACAACAGCTACAAGTTTTATTTGCCGTGACAAAATAATAATTTATCTGCTATAATTATATTATTCGTGGCAAAAAGTTCTATCATCATAGCTACGACAAGAAAAAGTTTTGTGGCAATAAGTATTGACATTTAGCCACGGGACATGTAAAGTCTGTGGCTAACTTTTAGCCACCCTACTTTTAGCTACGAATGCTACGGAAGAAAAATATTGTGGCTAAAGTGTTTAGCTATGGAAATTTTCATATTTAGCTACGACGTATTTCATAGCTATAGATGCATAATGTTGTAGTGAGTATATTATGATAACAGCAACGTTTTTATCAATAAATGTTTACATTGTCAGTACAAAAACTAAACTCTTATGTAAATTATTTGAGTACTTTGAAAATGACAACTTACCTCGTGTAGGACCTTTAATTGATTTCCGTAAGGATCATCCTTCAATCCATCATAAAAGTGTTGTGGGAATTGGACAAAACCACAGTTCTTTTCATCCATAGCACCAAGAAAATAACACATTGCATGTAGAACAACTTGTGGATTATTTGCGTACATGTCACAATCCACATTCAGCATGAATGGAGCATTTGTCATCACTCCTGAGACTCTGGTCTGTTTCTCATTAAGAAATTTGCATAAAATAAATATTCATTGGCAAAAGAAAAGGAAAGACCAAATTTATATGGGTTTTTTCTTCTTTTTATTTTGCGTGGTCCTCTTCTTTGAAAATAGGGTTAATTTGTATACAAACCAGAACATTCATGGCCCCAGCTTTGAAGTGATGTGGATGCTTTGGACGTTTCTCTCTTGAGATGTACACAAGATGAGGCAAGCCATCAGCACGACCCTCCTTGTTCTCCCATATTACCTTTCATGCACAACAATTTGGAATGAGTAACTTCTCCCGTTCCCGTAGTAAGGTGAAAGTGTTCAAGATTTAACATATATATATATAAAAACTATATTTGAATTATATACACAGTACTAGCTATAACTTTATGATGGAGGGTGTTCAACTCCACACAGTCTTACAATTGTGACTGTGTCGCTGCAGACGGTTTAATTATTTTATAACATCTAGTCATCTTTAGTTGAATAATTTTTATTACAATTATTCAGGTTTTTTAAGAACACTATTTTTTCGGTAAAGCGAAACAAAGAGAAACTAAGAATCTTTTGAATCTTTCATAATTTGCATTGGTTAAATCCCCGCCAGGAAAATAAACTCCGTTAAGCCCGTCTTGTTATTTGGACTAGATTCTTTCTTTGAGAATAATCAAATGTATTTCATTAACTTTACTTGTTCCTCTTAATTTAAATGAAATATTATGACTTGTATTAACTAAATCAAAGTTAATTAACACATGTTTTTGACAAACATAAAAGCAACCCTCATCTCTTTTACATGCATTATTTGTAAAGTCTACATCGATCATCGAAAAGCTATTTGATGTCTAGCCTTTATAATTTGAGATTAAAAATAAAAAATGGAGGCGGGGGTGGGGGATAGAAGAAGGAATCTTTTCCGTTCGGCAAAAGAAAGGGAAATGTCAAGAGGAATAGGGACATTAATTACGTACGTAATTGATGTGGATGAGGATGCAAATTGAGTAATCCTAAGTAACTTGAAACAAACAGTGAATTTTTCTAATCAAAGTGGACCTCGAAAGTTAATGACAATGCAGAGAGTGATAGGTAGATTTAGACCTTACATCGACAAGATTGATCTACAATCTTGTAGTTAGATGGAATAGTAAGAAAATGACATAAATAATACTAAGTGAAAAGTGTACCTTGACTATGGTTGCATGGTTTTTGCTTTCAATGTTTGAGAAAACAGCGAAATCTCCTGCAATATCACATGCCTCTGGTTCTTCAGTACTTGCATCTTCTATCTTTCCACACAACTCTTTATATTCATCCTGTCAACAAAAAGTTTTTTATAAGTTGTACCAACTTTGTATTTGTTTTTCTCAAAAAGCACTAATTTTAGATAATAAAGATGTTTGGCCAAACTTTTGGTAAAAAATAAGTGCTTTTGAGCGGAAGTTGTTTTTTAGCTTTTAAGCAGAAGCTCCAAAAAAAAAAAAAAAAAAAAAAAAAAAAACAGAAGCTGAAAAAAGTAGTTTCTCCAAAAAATAAGTGCCTTTGATTTTTAAGGACAAGAATAGACATGTAAAAAAACTAGTAAACGACTTATATGTAAATCCTTTTTCGAAATTTGACGATTAAAAATTAATTTTTAAATATTTGTTAATACAAATAACTAACAAAAACACTTCTCACACTATTTGGCCAAACACAAACTACTAATTTTTAAAAGCACTTTACTCAAAAGAACTTCTCAAAATAACCTAATTTTGACATCTTGGCCAAATATGCAACCCAATTATTACACTGGTTTTAGCAATTCCTTTATATATTTACAATGGTCCAGTTCATTATTGGCCAGGCTATTATATATATATATATATATATATATATATCCAGAGATTTACAAAATATACAACCCTAACATCATATTTACAAAAAATATCAATACTTTACCACTTTATAAAAATAGTAATAGTTTTTTTTTTTACATAGCATATACAACTTCCATTAAAACCATAGAAATGAAGCTTTTACTCCCTCCTACCCCCATGGCTTCAGCCACGCCGTAGGCCGGCAGCTGGTCAGTCACTGGCTGGCGGTGGCAGACCGCCGGTTGTAATTATTTTTTGTTGTATTTTTGGGATCTATAAAACGAAACATATAAAAAATACACATATATACATTGTAAACTTTATATAAATTATTGTTTAGAAGCTACATATAGTCAAACATACACAATCATACAAAAAAAATATATACACAAATATACAAAGATATATAAAAAATACATTCAAATATTTTTTCTGCTCTGTACATACACATACACAAGCATACAACAACATACACATATATACAACGACTTACTCATACAAAAGTGGAGATTAGACATCTATATACAAAAAATACAAAGACATACATATTATATACAAAAAATACAAGGACATATATATTTATATACAACAAATACAAACATATACATACTAAGCACATATATACACATACAAAAAGGAAAAAAAAAAGGAGCATATCGGAACCCACAGGAAACACAGATCGGGGCTGCCACCGCTGCAGTGCAGCAGCGCTGATAACGGCAAAATAGCTACAGGGTCATAGCAGCAGCGGAGGAACACCAGCAGCGACGGGGGCTGCTGGTCGCTGGCGAGGGAGAGGGGGGCGATGACGGGTGGGTGGGTGGACGGGTGGAGGTGGGGAGAGGAGGAGAGATGAAGAAATTAGGGTTTTATGTTTGGGGGAGAGTGAGAAATGAAAAGATTGGTATGTAGGGTAATTTTTTAAAACTATTGTTATGTTTTATAAATATAGTAAAAGTATTAATTTTTTTTTTTTATAATTTAGCTACTATAATTGTAATGTGGTGTAAATTTTCCATATACTTATATATCTAGACAATTTTCGGCAAGCACCTTCTAAACGTAAATATCGATGCAAAATTGACGAGAAAAAATAGAAATTCTAAAACTATTTCCAGAATACCTCCAAAATTTTTATTCAAGCGTTAAAATATAGTAAATAAAATAATCTAAACAACTTTTGAAAAGAGAATATCAATTAGACAAGTTCTATTATCGAAAACCACTAAATTTCAGAAACTTCTTAACCAGAAAAAAGTGCACATGAGATGTACTAAAAATTATAGTAAATATGATAAACAAAAAGGTGAAAATGTTGAGTAAGTACTCACTAAAGAACTGAAAAATGAGGTTAAGGAGTGGTTTCGAGAGGAAGAATATATATCATCATAAACATACCTTCATTCTTTTCCATTCTTCTAGGAACTCGAATGAACTCTCTTGAGGTGGTGATGAGTTGACACTAAAGTATCGAAAAGGTGCTCTAAGGGCAATATTATACTTTTTACAAAAAGGAACCCAGAGCTTAGCAAACTTGGATGCTTCAACAAGTGAATAATAGGTAACAAGGGAAGCACCATCATCAGACACATAACAAGCTAACTTGTTGGCTGGATAATCCACTGCTAACAATGATAACACAGTGTTTACTGTTATAAGAGGCGGCTCTAGCACGGGATCTGCAGTTGTAACGAACATGTCCACTGCAGGAAACTCCAAAGTCCTACAGTGCAAACAAGGAAGCAGAGTTATAACTTTTGTGCACTGACAATATAAAAGAATATTACTCTAATATTAAAGAAAGCTTCAGGTATTAGTGGCATTAGTAGCCTAAAATTCTTCATACTATCAAAATATCAATTGAATTCTAAATAGAATACTTGCGATTATGATACCGTTCCAAAAGGCGCAGAGGATAGGTTTTTGGTTCAACTTGACTCCATTTGGTGCTAACGGTGAGAATCCAAACGAAAGTGAACCATGACTCACATATAAGAGCCAAGAACCATGGGATGCCATGGTCTTTTAAAGAGAGGAGTCTATAGGCCAAGAGTGAGAACAAAAGGAAAAGAATGAAGAGTTCTATTCCTCTTGATAAAACGTTCTTTCGATATTTTACTTCATAAAGAGGAAGAGGAGGAGTTTTGGTCTCCATACTGTTTAGTGGGAATGTGTTTTCCTTCATGCTTTTCAACCTTTTACATATTTATTTATAGTGCTCCCTTGTTTCCAATTTATGGAACTTAAGTTTATTTGATATTGAGTTTAAGCGAAAAAGTATACACAGTTATACCTTTTGTATATTGTAAGACATGAATTTGCTCTTAATTGTGTATAACATTTGCGTGGCTACTAAAAATTACTCATTAGGAGAAAAATGAAAAGCTAAAATCTACTCTAGTCCCATTTTATGGGAGAGTGTTCGAATTTCGAGAATCAAATTTCTTAAATTTGAATATGAATTCGAAGATAAGTTTAACTTTTTAACATAAAATTTATATATTTAATAGTAACATAAAAAATACTATAAATCATAATAATTCATAATTTAAAATATTTAAATAGTATATGAAGTCAAAGAATTCCTTTAACTTTCATGAAGCAAAAACCTTCACATATACTGTGACAGGATGGAGTAATTTTTTTCATTTACCAAATAGGTCCTTCATTTACCAAATAGGTCTTTCTTTTGGTAATGTACTAATAAGACAATGATGTTGCATAAAGTAAAATAGAGGAAATACTAATATAGTATAAATTTTCTCAAGAAATTCAAAACTACTCCTTCTGATTCACTTTATATGATTTTCTAACCCTTTTCTTTTTTGTACAAAATAATTATTTTTTTTCAAAAGTCAAAGATATATTAATTTTATCTTTCCAAAGTTATCCTTATTAATAAATTATCTAAACATATTTCTAAAGTTATTGCAATTTTTCATGAATAATAGCCTCCTCAATCTTAAAAAGGTTAGTATTCATTAATATGTGAAAACAGTTGAAAAATTAATTAAAATGGACTGGACGAATTAATGATTTTTATTTGGAGTAAAAATAGCCACGTACACAGATTGCAATACCAATTTGTTTTTCTGATGTGATACTCAGCGTCTAAGTCTATGTGATGATGTTTGAATAAATACAAAATTTAAGAAAATTGTGTGAGTTGTCACAAATACCATAATATTATGTAATTATGAGACTTTTGAAACTTTAGGTAAAATATGAAAATTAAATTAATTTATTTTAAATTATAAAACATTGAATACTACTATTTTCTTTTTTAATGGACCTAAAAAAAAAAGGATCTTCGTCATATACGTAAACTTGAACGGAAGGAGAGTAATAATGGTCCATTTCAGCGACAGTGTTCTGTTGTTTTCCCCAAAGTTATTTGGCACATAGAGACTTTCACCGTTTTGTCAGTGAAACATTTGGGCACTTTAACTTGTTAATCAAACGAGTCTATGAGTAGGCATTAGACACGTTTTTCATAACTATCTACTACTCCCTCCGTCCCAATTTATGTGGCATCATTTGACCGGACACGGAGTTTAAGAAAATAGAGGTTGACCTTGTAAAGTATCAATTTTGCCCTTGAAAAAGTAAGAGAGAGAAGATTTGAGTAATAAAAAAGTTGTTGGTAGGTTTAAAAGTATATAGGGTCCAACAAGGGTAAAATAGAGATGATGCATTAAATAGTTGCCAAATAAAGAAAGGTGCCACTTATTTTGGGACAAACAAAAAAGGAAATGGTGCCACATAAATTGGGACGGAGGGAGTATAGAAGAATTATTTACATTACCTACCACATTAATTAGGTACCATAAATAAATTATAAATATACCAAATTTTATTTATTCTTATCCATGTAGTTATCTAGGTAAATGTTGCCTAATCATAAGCAATCTCAAAAAGTCCATAGCAACAAAAAAAAAATGCTCGTATATATTATTTACTTCATGTATATTAATTTGATATGCATACTAAAAAATTCAAATAAAGAACACAGCACAAAAGGTTGATATGGTATTTCGTAGTGTCTTTCTTAGCATTGTTGTTGTGATATGATACACTAAAAAATAAAAGAGAATCATACAATGTAATATACGAGAAATATATTTGTAATTATTCTTATTCTATTTATATATAAACACCATAGAAAAAAAAAATATCATAGTTATGGATATGATATACAGTATATTTATATATGGTATATTTAAGTCTGATATATAATATATCTATTTGTGATATATGGTATACTTATGCCTGATATATTTTATATTTATTGTTTGTATATTAATTGAATATATAAAAAATATTAATTTGTAACAGTTAAGAAATTTATAGATTTGAGTAAAGAAGAATTGGGTGACGATAAAGGGATTTGATAAAAGAAATTGATAATTAGATAGTGAAATTAGTGTTAATGGCGAAACAATTTTGATGGCAACATACGGAAGAGACAAGGAAAAAAGTGGTATGAGGTATGGTTTTCGAGATAAAGAGTTTTGAACTTTTGATATCTCTGAAATTGATTTGTTAATTAAAGTAGTGGAGTAAATTCCGTTTTTTAAGGAAATATAAGTTGAAGTGGAGTAAAATTAGGAATTTAGTAAATTGGTATATTAGAAAACGTATAATATTAAAAAGTGGTAGAAAACTTAAAAAGATGGTATTTTTGGTATTTTGAAATTATTTGTGGTAGTTGCTGAAATTAATTCTTTGTAAGTTGTTTTTCATGTTAATTTCCCTTTCCTAAATGCAATTAAGTCCATCGTAATCCAACGTGCAATTTAAACAAGGCTCAACTACTCTTCACTCCAAAGTAGATGTTCTCGCTATTCGCTACCCAGATTATCTGATCACTTGGTAGCCATACTCAATACTTTGAATTACAAAATCATGAATTTCATTCTATACCCTCTTTCCTCTGTTTGATTTCTCTTTCCTGTTGACTATATCAACAAAAGTTTTAAACTTTCATATTATGCTTTGTAGGAAAACTATCGATTTTTATTCTAACTTGGGATTATAATCTAGAACGAGAATTCACCTCACGATATCATAAACTTCTCTAGAACGTCTATAGCTACTAGCTAGCCTAAAAAAACCAATATATGTGGTCTAACTTTTTTCGAAAAGAAAAAAAAGAAATTTGAATTCTTGTTTCTTGTCTGTGATATACAGTTTTCCATGTCTAATATATGAAAAAGACCGAAATATAATTCGAGGAATTAGGTAAGCCTCATAATGAAAATGTGCGGTCTGTTAATATATGTACCAGAGAAGGTTCAAAACAGTGACAATTACCAGAGGGGCCCTTTAATGAGAGATTGCAGTGATTCCCATCCACAACCTAAATTTCTATGGTAATCCACTGAGAGACTTCTCGCCATACAATTTAACTGAAAACAAATTTTTGTTGCTATTTTTTCTTATCTCTCTGCAGCCTTGTCTAGAAAGAGATTTATATACGTTTCTCATGTTGTTATTGTATTTCCCAAAAATGTATCAGGTTTTACAATTAAATTTATATTTAGTTGAGTCTAAGGCGACCGTTTATATCTTAATTCGATTCGATTGATAAGCAGCTTACGTTCGTAAAATAATTGAGCTTTAGCGGTTAAGTTCGAAAACGAGTAGTATATCGATGTCAAGGATGCAAATTCGATGTCAGATATGACTTTAACGATGTCAAGTTCGAATAGGTAGTTCGAAGGCAGGTACAAACAGGCTGATTCGAAGTAAATAGCAAATAGACAAATTACGATAAGATGATTTCGTCTAAACTAGATGCACGGTTTCGATTAATTACGATGACAACAACAGATTCAACGATGATGGTGAATACGATGACGATTGAGCGTAATATGATAGCAAACGAATGCAATATGAATTTAGCTGATCGAACAATATGACAAAATAAACGACTACAACGTATTCGAGATAACTCAACAATTAGCAAATTGACGAGCTAAATTATGCGATCGGAATGACGACAACAGATCGATAAGATTAAGAGTAGTGAAGTAATGAATGAATTAAACGACAAATAAGGCAAATATCAACCCAAACAAATAATTGACAAAAATAATTAAAGCGGTAAAAGCTTATTGTATTGAAGAGCCGAAGGATGGTGCTTCAAATGAAAGAGATGATCCTTCTTCCACGTTTGAACCAAGCCTCGGTTGAATTTGATACAACAATTGTGCTAATGGCAACAACAATCCTATGTGTGTTGAAGGAACAAAGCAAAAAGTAATTGGGTGACTGAATAAAGTTTTGAGAATGGTGCTGCTTTTGATGTGTCAATAATCCTCCCCTCAAATCAGAGCAAAAAGACCTATTTATAGGTTGAAATGATGAAGAGTTTCAACCTTAGAAGAATTTCACACACACACGTTTCTCTTCCAGTAGTTGCACGTTTCAACCCACTTCCTCTGAATCCGCTAAATTCGTTCCGATAATTTTGGGATAAGGACAACTGCGTTATCCATTGGAAAGCTGTCTTCAAAAATATCCGATCGCGATGAGCACATAATCGATCATGGAAGTGAATGAGACCATTTCTTTCCCGATCACAACGACTCCGAAGTCAACTAATGTCTCTTCATAAAACCAAAACCGATGACTGTGATCGAACAGAAATCGACCAGTACAGATAGTTCCCCCACTTGCTAAGTCGTGTGTTCGTGAAAACTTGGCAAGTGGCTTGAATTCTTGGCGGGAAAACACGTGGAGCATTCGTGTCCCTCCATTTTGAAACGTCAAACGTCGCCTCAACTTCCCGCTGTCACACGTGTCAGACATCGTGCGGGCAGCAGTTTCTCAGCGGTTCCCAAGGCAATGATGACCTTTGCCTTATAAAATACTTGCTTCAACACACACTTTACAACTTCTGAGAAATTTCTCCAAAAAACTCTTGAAAAAATCTCCAATTTCTTAAGCAAATCCCAGGAATTCTTTGCTCAGCTTTGTTAATTCTTGCCATTTTCGCTCTAAATTTTCTAAAAGCTTTGTTTTACACTAATCAGATTTGTGTTTTGATAATGTCTACCTCATCTCAAAACGTAGTTGATGCTGACACTACTTCCACTACGGCAGTTGCCGCCACGGCTCCACCGCAGTCCGGTGCTGTGGTGGAGCAAACTTCCACCAATGCTGGCCCTTCAGTAGATAAGAAGGGAAAAAAGCGGAAGGAAAGGAAGGTGAAGGACTACGGTCCCAAGAAGTTGTGGTCGGAAATTCTTCCAAAGAAATTCACTTATGAGAACGATTGCAAAGTCAGTGTTCAAAGTGAAGCGGAGCAAGGGAAGAAGAAGAATATTCCGATCGATTCAGTTTACTATGCGATCACGCCGGAATCGATTCCACGGGTTCGGGAAGAATGTGGTTGGAAAGTGGGTGACATCGACGTGATGTGTCCTCCAAGAAAATCAACGTTAGCGACTCACGTCGAAGATCACTCAGTGGTGCTGACTTATCCTTTTACGATAGGGTTTTCTCTCCCGGTCGATAACGTCATCGAGGAATTTTGCAGGATGTACAATGTCTGCCTCAGACAACTTTCTCCGATGATATGGAGAACGGTGATAATCATGCGATTCATCGCAGCGGAGGCGGAAGTGGAGCTAACACTTCGCCATATTCTCAACATCTACTCTGCTCGAGTTTACAAAGGAGGAGTAGTAAACTTGGCCAAACGGGGCCAACGGGCCTTGATATCGGACAACGATGACGATCTCCGAGGATGGGATCAACGTTTTGTGTTTATTCCTACGAAGCAGCTAACCGACCCTGAAAAGGAGTTGCTACTAAGCATCTGGAATCGAACCCGTAAGCGCTTCGTTCGTTTGTTTTCTATCTTTTTGAATGAATTTAAGATCCTCAAATCTCATTCTTCCAAATTTTTCAGCTGATGCGGTTGTCTTCGATCAAGTTTCCGACATTATACCATGGATGATAAGGGTACTTGCTAAGACGACCAATGACAAGCGAGCTTGGAAACCGGTCGCAGCTTTGAAGAAACTCAAAGCTAAGAATCATGGTAAACTTTGAACTATCCTTGTATCTATGATTTTATTTCGTTGACGCTTTTTGATACTTGAAAAATGTATCTTCAGGCATCACCGGTGCTGGAGGTAAGCCAAGTGATGAAGAGGCTGAGCCTAAGGGCGGAGAGAAAGCCGATGACGCTCATCCGCCGAATAAGAAGAAGAAATCGTTCCAAGAATTGAGGAACAAATACTTGCCCAAGATAGTGGTAGCTGAAAAAGGGCAAGGGGGTAGCTCATCGGACACGCCCCAGACCATAGAAGATGTGATCGCTGGGACAAGTTCAGCGATCGCAGCGGCGAAAGCCGCCAAAGGAACGACCTCGGTCATTGACATCGAGGAAGAAGAAACCGGGGACGAATCGGGATCTGACCGATTGGTGAGGCGTCCCACGAAGCCAATCAAAGAGAGACTCCAAGAGATAGCTATCCAATTGAAGGTGGCTGAACAAGGAGATCTCTCAGTGGATGATTATCAACTTTCCCCTGTTGCCGAAGAGGTGAATTCGGGCTCAGGGGGTTTGCCCAGTAGAGAAGGTGCTCTTGTTTCTTTGGGCGTTGCTCCTGAAAACCAAGGAGAGATGATCGAGGCCTTTGATCGTGAACTCGAGGAAAGGGATCCAGCTAAAGGGAAAATGCCAGCTTTGGATCGGCCAACATCGACGACGAAGTCTAAATACGATGAAGAAACGGGGTCGTCATTTTTTGGTACGGATAATGCTGACCCTATCGTGCCTCTTCCTCGGGGTGAAGAAGCTGCTGCCTTCGCTGCTTTGGGCGAATCCGAGAAGAGGGGTGGCAGGACGTTAACGGTAGAGGTGCCACCCAATGTTGATTTGCTAAGGTGCCCAAAGCGATTGGCAGACTATTTATTCGATGTCATTGGCCCGATGGAGCAAGCTCGATTGAATACGCATTCAGATCTGAGTCTACCTTCTCAGATTTCTTTTAGTGCTCTCAGGGTAAACTCCATACTTATAAAGTTTTCCTTTCTTGTTTTGCATCGATTTTTATATACTTCAAATGCAATTTGCTTTCAGAATTGCATAATGGCGATCGAGACTGTCGATCGGATCCGCCAGCTTCAGGATGGAGCTAAAGTTTTGAATGAGCAGATTATTCACCTTACTTCGCCCGGAGAGGACCTGCATCGGAAGCTGAAAGCTGCAGAGACCAAGTATGCTGAAACTTTGGCCAACTTTGACAAGAGTACGAATGAGCATGCTCTTCGTCAAACGGAGCTGGAGTCTCAGATCAGAGCTTTGAACGAACAGTTGAGTGATCACGAAGCCAATTCTGATCTGAAGATAGCCGAACTCACTTCTGTCTTGGAGAGCAAGAACAAAGAGTTGGCTGACCAGTTTGAAGAGTTGAGCGTTCTTCGTAAAACCAACGAAGACCTAATGGTTCAAGCTGATAGCTTGTCGGCCTGGAACGCGTTACTTCACAAGGAATATACCAACCTAAGGCGTGAACTCGAGGAAGAGTTTGAAAAGAAGAAGGATCTTATCCTCGCAGAGTCACGGCGAATGTCCTTAGGGAAATGTTGGATCGAGATGTCAACGTTCCTGCCGAGTTGAGCGAAGCTGTTGCCATTGTGCGGCTAACTCGCGAAGAAATTGGTCTCCCAGCGAGTTCCTCCGATGAAGGCTCTGATGGTGAATGATTTGTTTTCGACTTGTTTAGTCGTTTTTTTTAAAGCTGATGTAATGCAGTTGTATGACTGGCTATGTGCATATAACATTAATATGAATGAAGTTGAATTCCTTTCACTGTTGTATTTTTTCCGAAGATGATTTTATTCGTTCGAAAATTGTGATGTTCAACGACAATCGTCGAAAGAGATAATTGGGACCCAATGTCTTAGTGCGTAATGATAGATGACGTCTCACCTCTATGTAGTGCACTCTCGAACATTTTATGAGTTCGGAATTAAAAATGAACACTTGGTGAAAAACTTGGAATTGTAAACTTCGTTTGGAATTGTAAAATTCGCTAACATTCGAACTAGTCACTTGAGTCGGACGAATGTGAAAAGTTGAAAATGTAACCAGTGTTGCATGTTATTGAATTGAGCCGCTAACGGGCTTTCAATACATTTTGGATCGTATGCTTTGATCGATTACAAGATGTGGCCGTTTAAAGGCGCAAACTTTTGATCGCTAACGGATCGCTTACATAGATGGACAACTTTGACAAACGAAATTGGTAAAGTTCTGATAAGAATCAAAAACGACGCGGAAAATAAAGATAAGAGGAACGAGACGTAACTCGATCTCTAATCTCAAGTAGCACCGGAGAACTAGTTCCGATACACCCCGAGAGAAGGACAAGAACACCTACGCTATGCAACTACCCTCGAGCCGCACCTGGGGCTCGCAAATAGAATGATCGGGGGTGGTTTGGGGTTCAACTAGAATCCACTAGTAAACTCAAACCGTCTCAAAGGGTTTTCTTTCAAAGAGAATCCACTCTTGAACATTGTCATTGACAATCAATCATTCATCATCATAAAAACTAGCTTCTAATGCTAAGCTATGGAGTATTTATAGGCCTCATTCAAGACATAAGGAAAGGCCTAAAATACCCTTAAAATATGTTCTAAAGTCATAAGCCACGTAGGGGCATACTAGGAATTACATAGTGACTTAAAGTCAAAATCCGGTCAAACTCGCACAGGGGGAGGCGCCCGCCCTATGCCTTAGGCGGTCTGCCTCAGCTCCTCTAGGCGCTCCGCCTCCTTGGTCCGCCTCTTGGAATCCAGAGAGCAATCAATCCTTAGGCGGTCCGCCTCAATCCGTAGGCGGTCCGCCTCTTCCTGAAGCTTCTTGAAACACTTCGAATTGTGTCTCGGATGCTCTTCTTTCCATGGCGTCCCAATGTATGACCTTGAAGTGCTCTTCCTTGGCCTTGGATGGTGCTTTTGGATGGTTGCTCGATTTGGGTCTTATCATCCTCCCCTTCTTGAGAAGATTTCGTCCTCGAAATCAAGGCTTGGTCTCTCATGGCTCTATCAACTCTTCGGGGTGGCCAAGAATCTCCTCCTTTGTCCTTCTTGATCGTCACTTTGGCATAGGCTTCTTCCAAGATCTTCCCCGCTTTAGCATGGAGCTTAGAACCTACAAGCAACGACAAGCAAAAACAAGCAAACGTCCCACTTTGAAAGTAGGTTAGTGCAAGAAGTGTGGAAAACACACTCTTGTGATATAACCAAGCGTCAATAACAACCATGAATATCAAGTCTCCAAAGAGAACCATAAGCACTTGGTTAAAAATCAACATGCACTCAACAAGATAATGAGCAAAGAGGTCATGGGGAGATGGGAAATGCAAGATCAAGCTACCAAATTCCCCTTGAACCTTAAGCTCAAGATCAACACACCAACCTATCCTCGAGGTGTGATCAACATATGGAGTGGAGTGAGTCAAATAGCCCACCCTACAAGTAGGATCAAGCACTCCACTCCCCTTCTTTAGAGCATACCTACTCACACCAAGGGGTTCCTCTTTCCCTCCCATTTCATCAACTAGGCAACCCTCCTCCAAAGTCAAGCTCTCAAGGAAGGTGTTGATGATGGATTCTTCTTCCTCATAACCCAAACTAGCAATAGTAGGGTCACTGAAAGAACCATCTACCTCACCCACATTTTCAAGCAATGGGTTGCCTAAGGGGTCAAACCCTTCACACCACGGGGGTTCCATTTGACCACCCATCCTAGTCCGATACAAATTGCTACCACAAATGAGATTATCTTCACACAATTGAAATGTAAAAGCATGCACCTCAAATTCATGGTCAAATACAAGCATGGTATCAAGACTAGGTTCTTCACCCACACTCAAGGAGTCTTCAAAAACAAATCGATCCATCTCACATTCTAGAGACTCCTCAAGGTAACAATCATCCTTGCTACAACACATTGGCCCACCAAATAGAAGCATGTCAATTAGGGAATGGTCAACTACCTCATCTTTCCCTATGTCAAATGTTGGCGGTGTGTCATAGTAAAGGTCACAATCATGGTCAACTATCAAATCTACACTAGGGAGGGGTTCAATGAACAAGGAGCTCACATCATGATGTGGCATAGCATCCCTCTCAACTAGTGTTTCACAAGCACACTCAAGTTGACAACTAGACTCTTCACTAGTGGTATACTCACTAGATGCATTCAAAACACCAACTAGTGTTGAGTCATTACAAGACAAGTAGCTAGTAGGCTCATGAAAAGGTGAAGCAACACTTACATTTGTAGTACTTTCTTGATCACTCACAAGATTTGAAGTGTCATATGCAACTCCTCCTTCATGAAGCTCACATTGAGGTTCCAATAACTTGTCTTCAATTGTACCTACACAAGAACTTTCACAAGAAGAGATAGAAGATAAAGAAGGGTTAGAACAATGGGTGCTCTCACTCTCAATTTTTCCTTCCTCACCCCTCATCTCTCTCAATTTTACCTCATGGTCAAGTGTAGTTTGTGGTGACAATCCGCTCAAATCACTCCTCAATTCCTCTCCTTTTTCCTCTCTTGGATTGTCACCGGTCACTCCCTCACTTCTCTCTATCTTTTTTCTCTCAATTGGAGTGGAGTGACTCTCACTTTCATCATGCTTTGGCAAGACAACAAGATCGTTTGCCTCGGGTTCAAGTACAATGGGTGACTTGGCTTTAGCCGCTTCCCTCAACTCCCTCATCCGCTTGTAGTCTTCCCTTACTTGCCTTGGAGTCAAAGGTCTAAGCACATATTTCCTCCCATCATTCTTGACCGTATATGAATTGGTCCGGCCATCGTGCACCACATATCTATCATATTGCCATGGTCTCCCAAATAAGAGATGGCATGCTTGCATCGGGACAACATCAAACAAGATTTTGTCTTTATAGCTTCCCATGCCAAACTCAATAATTGCTTGCTCCTCCACCTTCAACTCCCCACACTCACTTAGCCCTTGTATTCGATACGGGTTGGGATGTTTCAAGGTGGGTAACTTCAATTGGGAAATCAATGTTTGGCCCACTATGTTGGTACAACTTCCCGATTCAATAATCATGGAGCAAACGACACCCATGACTCGGCATCTAGCGTGAAAGAGGTTCTCTCTTTGATCATTCTCACTATCCTCCACAAATACGGCACCTAAGCTCCTCCTCACAACTAGGGGAACATGAGGATTATCCTTTTCAACCATATCCTCCTCCACATCTTCCATTGGTAGAACATTTCGGATGGGTTTTGGAAGTGGAGTAGTTCTTTGGGGATTGCCCAAAGGGTGGGGATTGCCCACTTGTTGGGGATTGCCCAAGTTGAGGGGATTGCCCTCTTGTCGGGGATTGCCCAACCCATGCTCTCGTAGAGCTTCAACTTTGCTTTGCTCATACCTCTTGTTTAGCTCAACAAGGTGTCCGGGAGTCATAGGAGTGCTATGACTCGTGCCTTCTCCGGCTTTGCCTTGGACACTCGGGGTCCCTTGCTTGACTTGAGCAATAGATGTTATCTTCTCAAGATTTCCAATCTTTTGGTCCATGAGGTCCATCTTGGCAAGAAGATTAGCCAAGGCCTCCTTTATGAAATCTTGCCCTTCGTTGGCCATTGTACCTACAAAAAGCAACAAACGTTAGCAAAACACCTCACCCGCTCCCTTACAATTGTTTCACTCGGCTCGCTCGTGTTTAGTGGGGGATGGATATTTCACACAAGTTTGAGTCTAAAAGCTTCAAGTAGTTGACCAACGAACCACAACTCAATCACTCAACTTATCAAGTCCAAATGCGCTCCGGGGCGAGTGGAGTTAATGGGACTCGATTGGAACGCTAGGCACTTTAATTGAGGACTTGAATCAAAAGATACTACGGATCTTCTTTGAATTCTAGTCTCCTTTCTAAGGCACGATGATCCTAATAGCTCAAAGTAATTAGCACTAATCGAGTAGGATTATACTCTAATAGCACTAATTGGAAGCAATGCAAACAACGAAACAAGAAATCCTAGAAGTTTCTACCCGATTCCCAAGCTTCAGGAAGTAGGCGCCCCGCCTCAGGATGAGGGCGGTCCGCCCTGGGCAAACCTACAGGAGGAGGCGCTCCGCCTCTTCAGGGGAGGCGCTCCGCCTCAGGAAATCCAGAGAGCTCACAGAGCTGAGGCGCTCCGCCTCTAAATTGAGGCGCTCCGCCTCTGCAACTTTCCAGCACAGTTCAAACTCGTTTCAAGTCGATTTCCAAGCTTCTAATCCGATGTTTTCGACTTGTTTTCACAATCCAAGGATACCCAAAGTTGTTTTTGGTCACTAAGATCAAACCCCAATGATTTTTAACAAACCCCAATCGAAAACAACGAATTCACCATGTTCATCTTCCTCAAGAACACAAGGGTTTATCAAAGGGTTTCAAAATGGATTGTGATTCGTCAAAGTAGGTGTTATATATGTTCAAATCCCACAAAATTGGTATCGAATCGTTTGTTTTTCAATGAAGCTCAATCCCCAATATCAAGTTTTCAATCTAACATCAATCCAACCCAAGAATCAAGCCAAAATTCATCAAGAACAAGTTCATCAAGGGTTTAAGGGCAATTGGGGTTTCAAATTTTCAAACTCCACCAAATCCAACAATTTTGGTACCCAAGTAACGGGGATTCATCCACGATCAAGAATCTATAACACCCATATCAAAAATCATCCAAACCAACAAGATACACCAATTTTTTTTTAGATTTTAATTTTTTTCAATTTTTTTGTAATTTTCTTCTTTCAATAACAAGAACAAGAAAATAAAGATAGGAATCGACCTAGGCACGAAGAATCAAGGGTCGGGGGTTTGTAGAAACAAAACCCGAGCCTTGCTCTGATACCAAGATGATAAGAATCAAAAACGAAACGCGGAAATAAAGATAAAGAGCGAGACACTACTCGAACTCCCTACGAAGTAACTATGGAGAACTCGTTCCATAATACCCTCGTATCGGTGTCAAGGAGGACCTACACTATGCAACTACCCTCGAGCCGCACCTGGGGCTCGCAAATAGAATGATCGGGGGTGGTTTGGGGTTCAACTAGAATCCACTAGTAAACTCAAACCGTCTCAAAGGGTTTTCTTTCAAAGAGAATCCACTCTTGAACATTGTCATTGACAATCAATCATTCATCATCATAAAAACTAGCTTCTAATGCTAAGCTATGGAGTATTTATAGGCCTCATTCAAGACATAAGGAAAGGCCTAAAATACCCTTAAAATATGTTCTAAAGTCATAAGCCACGTAGGGGCATACTAGGAATTACATAGTGACTTAAAGTCAAAATCCGGTCAAACTCGCACAGGGGGAGGCGCCCGCCCTATGCCTTAGGCGGTCCGCCTCAGCTCCTCTAGGCGCTCCGCCTCCTTGGTCCGCCTCTTGGAATCCAGAGAGCAATCAATCCTTAGGCGGTCCGCCTCAATCCGTAGGCGGTCCGCCTCTTCCTGAAGCTTCTTGAAACACTTCGAATTGTGTCTCGGATGCTCTTCTTTCCATGGCGTCCCAATGTATGACCTTGAAGTGCTCTTCCTTGGCCTTGGATGGTGCTTTTGGATGGTTGCTCGATTTGGGTCTTATCAAGTTCGAAACACCCGATAGCTAAATCTCCAGTTCGGGCGAGTCCCCAGTTTGAATGAATCGTAAGAACTTTGATCGAATTTTGAACGAGTCCCCAGTTCGAGTGAACGAAGAACTTTGATCGAATTTTGAACGAGTCCCAAGTTCAAGTGAACGTAAGAACTTTGATCGAATTTTGAACGAGTCCCAAGTGTTGTTTCCAATTGGTCTCGTTCCTTCTTCTGATGGGAAGCTTCTGTTTCTTGGGCAATCCCCAGTATCAGTTGATGACAATCGTGCTAACTCCATCTCCCCCCCCAGTGTTTTGAGTACGAAGGATGAGTGGTCGAACACTGGTCCTGAAACGGAGTCATTGGCACAAAAAACCGAGAAATCGTTATAGATGAAGACCACGTTAGAATGTTCGTCAGACTTATCGACCCCGATCGGAGTGTTTAGAGCTCATGTTTTCGTGGGTAACGTTTGTCATCATTCGATTCCAACTATGCCTATCATCTAAGAGTGTTAGTATCAAACAATCAATCAAATAATTCTTTCCGATGGAGGAAAAATTGAAATTTTGCAAGATTAAAAGATGAGAGTTGATGATACCGTAGGGTCTCAAAAGTAATATTTCTTCAATTGTGTGATATTCTAATTGAATTCGACCGGCTTGGAGTCCATTGTTTCGAGTTGGTATGATCATTTTCCGATTACTGCTTTGACCCGATAGGGCCCTTCCCAATTTGCTCCTAGCTTACCTTTGTTTGGCTCATCCTTTTTTGGTCTTTTGATCCTCAGCACATAATCACCTACATTAAAAGATCGGTACCTGATTTTTTTGTTGAGGTAGTTTTATGCCCTTTGTTTCTGCGCTTGTATTCGAACAAATGTCATATCCCTTTTTGCTTCGATAAGGTTCAAATCTATCAACATGGCCTCTCTGTTTGCTTCCTCGGTGGAATGGGCGAACCGAAGACTGGGTTCTCCCACTTCCACCGGTATCAGTGTTTCTGCTCCATAGACAAGTGAGAACAGTGTTTCTCCGGTGCTGTGTTTCATCGTTGTTCGGTGAGCCCACAGTGCACCGGGGAGTTCGTTCGGCCAATTGCCCTTTGAGTCATCCATCCTTTTCTTCAGATACTCGATTATTGTTTTGTTGGAAGATTCAGCCTGTCCATTTGCACTGGGGTGATAAGGTGTTGAGGCAATTCGCTTGATCCCCCATTTTTCAAAGAAGGCAGTGATCCGTCTTCCTACAAACTGTTTACCGTTATTGCATGTGATCTCTTTCGGGATCCCAAAACGACAGATAATATTTTGATGAATAAATTTAATGACTTCTTGCTCACGAATTTTAGCTAAGGCAATTGCTTCTACCCATTTAGAAAAATAATCAGTAAGAATTAAAATATATTTTACCCCGCCGGGCGCTGTTGGAAGCGGCCCGACCAAATCCATTCCCCACTTCATGAATGGCCACGGTGACGTGACCGAATGAAGTGGCTCTGCCTGTTGATGTATGAGGTTGCCGAATCGTTGACACTTGTTGCATTTGCGGACGAATTCTTTGGCATCATCTGCGATCGTTGGCCAATAATATCCAGCTCTTAGGATCTTTCGAACCAACGACTTGCTACCGGAGTGATTGCCGCACTCGCCTTCATGGATTTCTTTCAGCACATAGTTTGTCCCATCTGGGCCCACACACTTTGCTAAAGTGCCGCTGAACATTCGTCTGTAGAACTGATTTTCTAAAAGACAATATCTTGCCGCTTTAGCTTTGAGTGATCGGGCAGATTTTTTGTCACCGGGAAGGGTTCCTGCCTGCAAATAAGACAAGTACGTTGCTCATGTTATTATTGTATTTCCCAAAAATGTATCAGGTTTTACAATTAAATTTATATTTAGTTGAGTCTAAGGCGACCGTTTATATCTTAATTCGATTCGATTGATAAGCAGCTTACGTTCATAAAATAATTGAGCTTTAGCAAGTAAGTTCGAAAACGAGTAGTATATCGATGTCAAGGATGCAAATTCGATGTCAGATATGACTTTAACGATGTCAAGTTCGAATAGGTAGTTCGAAGGCAGGTACAAACATGCTGATTCGAAGTAAATAGCAAATAGACAAATTACGATAAGATGATTTCGTCTAAACTAGATGCACGGTTTCGATTAATTACGATGACAACAACAGATTCAACGATGATGGTGAATACGATGACGATTGAGCGTAATATGATAGCAAACGAATGCAATATGAATTTATCTGATCGAACAATATGACAAAATAAACGACTACAACGTATTCGAGATAACTCAACAATTAGCAAATTGACGAGCTAAATTATGCGATCGGAATGACGACAACAGATCGATAAGATTAAGAGTAGTGAAGTAATGAATGAATTAAACGACAAATAAGGCAAATATCAACCCAAACAAATAATTGACAAAAATAATTAAAGCGGTAAAAGCTTATTGTATTGAAGAGCCGAAGGATGGTGCTTCAAATGAAAGAGATGATCCTTCTTCCACGTTTGAACCAAGCCTCGGCTGAATTTGATACAACAATTGTGCTAATGGCAACAACAATCCTATGTGTGTTGAAGGAACAAAGCAAAAAGTAATTGGGTGACTGAATAAAGTTTTGAGAATGGTGCTGCTTTTGATGTGTCAATAATCCTCCCCTCAAATCAGAGCAAAAAGACCTATTTATAGGTTGAAATGATGAAGAGTTTCAACCCTAGAAGAATTTCACACACACACGTTTCTCTTCCAGTAGTTGCACGTTTCAACCCACTTCCTCTGAATCCGCTAAATTCGTTCCGATAATTTTGGGATAAGGACAACTGCGTTATCCATTGGAAAGCTGTCTTCGAAAATATCCGATCGCGATGAGCACATAATCGATCATGGAAGTGAATGAGACCATTTCTTTCCCGATCACAATGACTCCGAAGTCAACTAATGTCTCTTCATAAAACCAAAACCAATGACTGTGATCGAACAGAAATCGACCAGTACAATTATGCGTGATGTATACAAATTAGTTTCTACCAGCTCATGGAATATTTTGGAAGGCCGTAGAGATCAGAAAATGATAGTCTTCTTGTAAACCTAAAAGTGACAATACATTTTCTCTAAAATATAGTACTCCTCATTCTAGTTTATGTGAACATATTATATTTAAAAATGAATGATCACTTTTTAATTTCGGAAACAATTTGAGTCTAACTTATCACTGTATTCTTATTGAAATAATTTTTAGCCACACAACTATTAATAACTTACTTTTTGACCACAAGTTTCAAAATTCTTCTTTCTCTTACTAAACTTTGTGTCGAGCTAAACAAGTTCATGTAAGTTGGGACGGAAAGAGTAACTAAAATATCCTTTTAATTGTAGCAAATTAGCAATTGACTAATTTCCCTAATCCTCCAAGAAGGTAAGAGGAAAAAGAAAACAATTGCACGTAAGTGCTCTAATAGAGGTACAAGAAGTTTGATTGTTTTAAATGGAATAGGAAAAATCGGGTTGAGCAACTAGATCGGTAAAAATTTCGCCCACATGCCACTTTTGCTACTGGTATTTGGTTTTGAAGCCATTTTTTTTAATGATTTTACATGAAAGGCCACTTTTTGAAACTTCAATCTTTGTGGGTTGAAGTTCAAACCTTGTTATGAAGTTCAACTTCATGCCTAAGTTATGAAGTTCAACTTCAATCCGTAAAGGCTGAACTTTTAGGTATAGATGTGTAAACTTCAACCTTTATGGGCTGAAGTTGAACTTCAACCCTTGTGGTTGGCTGAAGTTGAACTTCAATCCCTGTGGGCTGAACTTGTGTGAAGTTCAACCCATAAGGATTGAAGTTCCAAAAAATGACCTCTCGCGTAAAACTACTAAAAAAAGTGGCCCTAAACCCAAAACCACTAGCAAAAGTGACTATTCAGTGCATTTATCCCACTAGGTTTTTTAACGTTCATAAGAAGGGACCAGTCAAAATAAAGGTTAGTTAACATGTTCTGTACTTCACTTGTCAAAACTCAAAAGTACAAACAATAATTCAAGATCTACCAAATATATGTCATCACATGTGTAATTTCTATTTTGTTACGTACCTTAATCCTAACAACCTTTTAACATCATTGGATAACCTTAAGGGATCGTTTGGTAGAAGAGAATAAGGACTGTAATTTTTGGATAAACGAGATTAGATTTATCCTATATTTTGTTATAAATACACTACTAAAAAATGCGACTTAGGACGGACAATACGGATGGGTAGCCGTCTCTAAACACGATTTTCGGACGGGCTATGCAACGGCATCGTCCGTCTGTAAATCGCTCGACGCTATTCACATAGGGACGGGCAGCCATCCGAGATACATACAACTTTTACAACGGCTAGCCGTACCTACTCAGTAAAATCTGAAATATTTTTTTTTATTTTAGGGAGGGGTGCTCGTCCCTATTTTTACGTGAAATCTGGAATTTTTTTTTATTTAGGGAGGGGTGACGTCCCTATTTTACGATTTTAGTTTGGTAGAGACGGCTAGCTGTCGCTACCTATGATAAACCTGCACAATAAATTGTCAAAAAATATATACATGCCTGCCAACAACCAATGGACACTCATATATAACACAGCTAGCCGAACAGGTAACTAAACTAGAATACACAAACATTATAATATTAAGTTTAATAAATTTTCCATAGACTTAAACTCGTAAACATAACGGCACATAACATTTGTGCCGAATCCATCACCAACATAAAGTCCTAAGAATAAATCTTAACAAACCTAACATAAAGTCACACAACATAACCGGGATAACAACCAAGTCTAGAACATAAAATTTTAAACATGAAGTCTCACAACAAGGACGTGGTAAAAACCAAGTCTAGAACATAAAGTTTTAACAAACCAACCATCTACTCGACTCTATCGGAGTTAGTACCATCACCCTTTTCCGACATGTACTTGGTCATAAAGTTTTCCAACTTCTTGATTTTTGCTGTGTTTTCCGCTTCCGCTTGACTTAGCCTTTGCAACTATACAAGCACTTCATTATTGGGAACCTGGGAAGAAGAAGAGGAGCAAGAAGTAGAGATACCTATATGAGAATGTTCCTTATATTGCTTAGGTCCGAATCCGTATGCTCTTCATTTGTTGTAGCCACCACTTGCTTGAACAAATATTGATGTAACTTCTTCTTGAGTGGGCTGACTTGATCCAGCATCAGATTCTTGCCTTTGAACCAATTGCTCCTGTGCAGCTCTAAATTTTTTCTGACATAAACAAAATTTAGGATAAGTATACTTTCTTCACGTTAAACAAAAATAGAGGGTTTAATTTAGTAACTTACAATAGTTTCCTCTTCAAGTTTCTCTACGTGGCATACGACATTACCATCCTCGTCATAGAAAACATAAAACTTCTCGAAAAAATTAATATCAGACATAGGTCCTCCATTTGCTTGCTCCTACAAGCTTATAAACGTTAGCTAACATTTAAAATATCTATATTAATTATATTCAAGAAAATTTTAATTAACAACTTACAATTTTGTGCCTATGCGTCGCCAAGCTAATCGAACCGCCAGTGTGTGAAGAGTTACCCTTCTCGGATGCAACTGACCAGCTAATGTGTAGATCATCACCCTGATGAAACTGACCGGCTAATTCCTTATCCACAATCTCCTGGACAATGGAAATGTCGTTTTGGTATGCATCCTCGACTTCGAGTCTCCCAACCGGCTTATCTTGTGTAGCTAAAGTTTATCTTCTAATTAATCACATACTCCCTCCGTCCCAATTTATGTGGCACCATTTGACCGGGTACGGAGTTTAAGAAAATAGAGGTTGACCTTGTTAAGTATCAATTTTACCCTTGAAAAAGTAAGAGAGAGAAGATTTGTGTCATAAAAAAGTTGTTGGTAGGTTTAAAAGTATGTAGGGCCCAACAAGGGTAAAATAGAGATGATACATTAAATAGTTGTCAAATAAGGAAAGGTGCCACTTATTTTTGGACAAACAAAAAAGAAAATGGTGCCACATAAATTGAGACTGAGGGAGTAACATTCTGGCAACTTAAATAATTCAATTAGCCAAATCCGATAGAATACACATTTATATCGTCACTAATTCATCTTTCTTTTTAACATTTTAACCTTTTAGTTTCTTCCTTTAGCTTCAAAATAGTTATTCCATATTCCCAATGAGTCTAAATCTAATAATCGAAAGCTACTAAAAAATTTAAAGTTTTCCTAGCAATGATTACACGAAAATCAAATTCCGAATTATCAAGGCAAATCCAAATAATTTCTTAACTCACAAAAACAAATAGCTATTGCAAGACTAGCTTTATCAATCAATCCAAACAAACAAACTCACGATTATGGACTAAGTAATTTAGGGGATTCATTTAATTTCAATAACAACTCCAAACGTACTAACATATCTATAATATTTCATACAATAAAATAAGTTCACAAAATTAGGGAAAAATTAAATAAAAAACTGAAAAGAAAAATACCTGACGGAAGGAGCTGGCCGGCGGTTTACATATCCGGCAGAATTCGGCGGCGAATCCCACGGAGGCGGATTGCTGCAAAAATAAAAAAAAAATAAAAAAAAATTAAACCCGTTTGATTTCTATTTTACCGAGAAAAAGGAATAAAAAAGGAAAGAAAGTTACCAAGGAGACAAATGAAGAAGGTGAGGAAGATTTAGAGTTGTCTGAAGGAAGAGAGGGAAAAATGAGTGTTTGGTGAGAGTGAAAACGGGAGAGAGAGGAAAAAAATGGGTGTTTGAAGAAAAGAGAGGTGTGTATTTTATTTTCTGATTGATAAAATTTAATGTGTGGTTAGGAACGGCTAGCGTCTCTAAGCAAATATGGATGGCGGGTCGTCTCTAGCTTGTGTATTTTTTTAATTTGACAGATAAGTTGTGAGTGAGGGCCGTCTCTACGCAAATACGGACGGCGGGCCGTCTCTACACATTCGTCCCTAAATCGCATTTTTCTAGTATCGATATTAGATAAATTAGGATAAAAATTGTCCCACAATTATGAGATTATCTTATTTCAGATAAATGATGTGATTAGTTATCTGATATATTAGTCCCAATTTCAATCCTAAGATGAAGTTATTTCAAAATTATGAGATATCCCACTTTTGACAATACCTCGTACCAAACGAACCCTACGGGTCTTTTGGATCACAGGATAAGAGCCTGTCATCTCGGGGTAATTAAAATTTAGCATTCACGTATATCATATTTGATAGGATTTTTAATTTGATTCTAGATTAGTCACTCAGGATTATTTATATCATAATATGATATTAATTTTATACAACATTACAACCAAAAAAACTTTTAGCGGCATTTGATATTATTGTCGTAAAAATTTTTACCGGCAATTAATTAATTGTCACTAGATTCAATGTCATTAAAGACTTTAATGACAATTACAAAGAGTGTTGGTAAAGATCTCAACTATTGCCACTACAAGGCCTTAAATTTAGTGGCATTAATTAGCTTCACAATGGCCGCTAATACCACCTTTTGCGTCTTGCATTGGCTTTAATGACAACTTATTGACAATTATATTATTATACAAGTGAGAAACTGAAAATTAAAATACTAAAATATCCCTATAAAATTGAATACTACCATCTTCGCCCTTTAGCAATACAAAATTATTTTGATATCACTGTACAAAAATTTAACTATACAAATACCAAACAAAAAATAATTACTAATAAATAAAGCTACAATAGATTTACCGTATTTACACAAAAATATGACACGAGATATTGTAATTACTCACCAGAAGTCTCTTGAGTATCTTCCGGTCATTCCAATATGAACCAAACTACCTCATATAATTTTTTTGGTTCATCTGGAAATATGGCAATTTATTTTTGAATTTAGTGAACATTATGTGGTAGTCATTTGAAAGGCAACTCAATAGTTTGCTATAAGTTGTTGCATCTCGGGCTTGATATAACAACAACTCTTCTTTATTTAGGAGTTTTACACTTTTAGAGTTCTTCACATTTTTTGTAAATTAAAGCATCTAACTTTTTAGCAAATGCTAATAATTTCTTGCACGATCAGAACCGTCAGTGGTACCTTCACAAAAGAAGGTGCTGGATGAACAACTCTTTCTATGGTTAGAATTACTCCTTCAATAACTTCGAAGTATTATTCCTATGTTTTGTGAACTTAACTTGATAATAGGTATTGAGTGGAAATGAAATCAACGTGGTTCCTATCGGCATATGCAGTAGTAAACAATATTTATGATCACAGGTTCGTAAAAGAAATTAAAAAAAAGTATATTTAAACTATTAAATGCTTTGTTTCAAATTTTTCTGAAGTTTAGATTTGACTTGCAAAATTGAAGGTATAAGCATATTTGCGTAGTATTTTAGTTAATGATGTGATGGTTTATTATTTTATGCTTAGTTTTCTTTATTTTTGTTCTACCATGGAAAGATATTTTTCAGTGGATTCACAACCACTTATAGAAAGCAGTGAAATCGATTCAAAAATTGAGCAATCAAGGAGAAGCCATTGAGGATGTCTTCTCCTCCTACTTATGGCATCATGGTGTGGCTGCACTTTTCTAGAGTTAGAGTAAGATTGCATGGTGAACGAGATCATCACTTGAGCAATAAGTGATTTCCAAAGTCAAAGGGGGACTTTTACTTCTGACCACATCCACTTTCCTGCAAAGGATATTTATTATTACGTGAAAGCACATTGCAAGGAGTATTTTATATTTTCCTTTTAATCTAAGTTCCAGATTAAAAAAAGAGGAAAATAAATATTTATAGGTGTATTACTCTACAAACTAATATGTGTATCAATTGAGAATCACATACACTTTCATTAGTTGAGAGTCGTGGTAATGTCATTGAATTTGAATCAGTGCTTATGACTACATTTTTTATAATGGAATGTCAGTATTTCACAAAGAGGGATTTTGTAATCCCATAAGGCATAATGTAGGACTAATCTACGGTCTCTCCTTTTTAATCTAATATTTGGATTAAGAAAAAGATATAAAGACAAAACAAAGGAGAGTATATGTCTGGTATTCTTGAGGATTGCTTAGCATGTCCATTTGTGGCTAATGATTAATTTTGCAAATAGCGTGAAAGTCACAGTGTAGAAAATAAAAGGAAAAGTGCTTCCTATTTTTATAACTTATGCCTGCCTAAAGCTTATTACTATCCATGCTTAATGGCCAGGATACTTGTCATGATTTCTGACGTTTGTGTGGCATATATTTGTACAAAGTGTACTTATATCCGTCTAAACGTGATGTTATCTGTTATGATCTTTAGTGATTATTTCTATGTTTCGTCATAGAATTTCTATATAGTTGGCGTTGATTTTATGTGATTTAAGATGAGTATTCTTTAAATAGTTGATTATGTTAGATTTACGGAATATTAGAATTTGGATGATGATTGGGAACATAGTGAACTTTCGATTTCGACTCTAATATGAAATAAATATTAACATAGTTATTTTAAGGATTAGTATGTATATGAAATTTTAGGCTTTACATAGATGTCTCAAATAGTTTATACTTAGTCATATCAATATGTCAACTGCTACTAGAATATTGTCCCGAGCTTAACAAGAGTGCTAACATTGACAATAAAATTGAGTATGTCCTAAAAGAGCAAGAGCCTATTGAGGCTTTAGATATGTCTAATTGTCTCGTGAAAGTGACAATACATTCCATTGTAGCTGGTACATTATAACAGATGATCCAAATTATGAAAAAGTTTTATATCAGTTACTTATATTCCATATAAGTTACGGATAGAAAAAAATTCAATTATTTTCTACTATTGGGTTTGTGATGTTTTCGTACATAAACTTTTTTCCACATGGAAAACTAGTTGTAAGGGGAAGGACATGTATTTTTCTAGATACTATTTCAGTCCAAGATTTATGTGTTCATATGTGAACAAGACAGGCACTGTAATTGAATTTGAATCACATGATGTTACATATTTTTCAACTAATATTTTTTCCTAAGTAGGATGAGATAGGTCAAGACTTGTCTCTTCATATAACTGTGGACCAAATTGCTTCCGCTAATGATAATCAAATAAATTTAAGTGAGATTCACTTTGGTGATAATAGATCTGTTCCGATTAGAAGCAAGATGACAAAACAATCCCTTTAGTATTGTTGGTCCAAATGGGAGTAACTATAAATTGATAAATCAATTTTATCAATCTCAACCTCGACGAATGAGTCGTCTCCAATATTCTCCGTCGTCGATTTGAGATCAAAGGGGAAGCATATATAGTTACTCCACACGATGAATGAGAGCAACAAAAGATAAATGAGGCTCTTGAATACCCTGCTAAGGATAGATACCTAGAACAATGGAACATGAAACGAAGTTAGTGAAACCAAACCAAGAGTTAGAATTTGTTGATCTACTTATGGGTCATAGCACCATTGGGAATAAATGGGTTCTCAAAATACGCGAAAGACTTAATGTAGAAAAAAAAATATGGGTGAACTCTTGAAGTTTAGATTTCAAGAGAGCATTCAAAGAGATTGTTGTCTCTTTCACAAGAGCCTTACATCAAGAAATTTCTTGAGCGGTTTAATATGCAAGACTGCAGACCTATTAATACTCATATTTCTAGAGGCAAAGTTTCAAGTTGGAGGATGTGTCCTCGTGAATCCACAAGAATATGATTTATCTCATGAAGCTTGATATCTGTTATATATTCTAGTTAGCAGATGTCAACCTGACTTAGAAAAGGAATACTACAAAATAGTTAAAAGGATACAAAGGTATCTCAAAGGCATTTAATTATTCCCTGTGTTCTCAAGGAAAGGGTCTGCAGTTCAAAGGTTGTACGTATGATTGAAAAGTAGATTCAGATATGAGGAAATCTAAATTTGACTATGTCTTCTTGCTAGACAATGTAGATGTGCATATTGTTGAATATCAAGAACAATCATTAGCCTTATTTACAGTGAAAGTTGGATTTGGAGTACTTTTAGCAACTGTGCTAAAAGCTGTTGGACAAAATGTCTTTTTTAGTATATTTGAGTGTATTTATTAGTGCTAATTGAATTAATGACAATCAAGTGTGATAGTCAAGTCTCAATAGCTTACACAAAAAGGGTTTCAAATATCGCTGGATGACAACATATATTGATATAAGTATAATTTTGTTAGAGATATAGTTGTACTTGTACATAGAAAAGTGAATATGAAATACATCTCTACGCATTATATGATAGTAGATCCAATAAGCATTTGGTGCTTGTAAATGATATGTTAAGGTATTGAGTTTGCGTAGATGGAGATGTATTTATAATTTAATTTTTTCCCAAGCATGTATACAATTAACTGCATTATTGGAGTTAATGTAGTTGAAGCCTAAATTGATTGTTGTTGGTTCATATACATAGAATGGTTTTATGTTTAGTACATAAATTTGAAGTATGTCGGATAGGCAAAAAGATTGGCTTATTCACACATGCAATTATCTCTATTGTCTAGGTGACTAATAGGGACGAGACAATTATAAACTCATTATTATCATAAGTGATAATAATATAGAGCTTGAAGTTTATAATAAGAATGTCGCTTTATTTTTTGGTTAATCATATTTGATTAAATGTGAGTCTATCTTAATGCCAGATGTGAGTTCCGAAGGATAAAATGTATGAGTAGATTTGTGAACTCAAAGTTAGACATAGGTTGTCTGAACTATCATCTGCATAGTATTTAATTTGTGAAAGACATCCGCTCCACTGGAAAGGAGTCACTATCGTGATATGTGATTCATACCACGTATGCATAAAGTGACATATGAGTGATACAAGTTTAATCTCTACTTGCTTATCGTGTGAAGCCCTGAAAATTATGAGTAATTTTCTTTCTGTATGCCCTCATGACTTTGACCAGCTTCTCGAGATTCAATTTGGTATTTCCTATCTTAGGGCGTTCCCAAGAGATCATGGATGATTCGGTCTAGCGGGACATTTCTAGAAAAGCAAGTCAAATTGAGATTAAAAGATTCATGAGATAAGGGAGATCATTAATGAGTACTATCACATTAATTGTGTTCATTGGTCGACCCATTATGTTCGTCTTTGGGACTAGAACATAATAACATAATGTTGAACTCAAAATAATACAAAGAGATTGTGAGAGATGTGAATGTGATAAATGATCTAGGGTACTACATACTGCAATCTACTCCAAGGTTCCATTTGTTGACACCCAATTTTGTTCCAGTCGTGTTAATTAAAGTCTAATTATTCTAAATTAAAATTAATTTTGAAAATTCAAAAGTCATTAATTTAAATTCAAAGAGGAAAAGATAAATTATAAGGTGTATTCTAATTTATGTCCTACCCATGCAACCCCCTCAATTTCCCAATTTAATCATAAAATTGGGGGGGGAGGGGGGGGGGGGGGGGGGAGAGGGCTAAAATCGTTCCTTCCCCGCAAAATCGGCCTATCTCTGCAAATATACATAACTCATACACGCACACATTTCAGTTTTTCCTCAAGGGCCCGACTCTCTTCCCCCAAAAATCCCTAAAAAACCTGATTCCCCTTTGGGCAAAATCCGATTCCCAGTTCAAAAAGCGAATCAGTCCAAATTCCAGCTCATGATCAGGTACAAAAGTCCTTATCCATTAGGAGCCGTTGGGGGAGGGGTGATTGGGTCTTTTTGGGGATCAATTTCGTACCCTAAAAAAGCCCTAAATTGGATCATATATAAAGGGAGAATAGAGGGTAAATGAAGAGAGGAGATTCTGCAGCCGTGAATGGGGTCGGGAAATGAGCAGCGTAGTAGGCGGTGAAGATAGAGAGAAATCGCAGGGGAAAATAATAGAAAGAGAAGCCGAGCGAGATAAACAACAGAAACGGCAGAATATAGAGCAAAACATATAAGATTTTTTGTCTAGTTTATGCTTGAAGCATCGTGTTACTGTTCCTTTTCATTCTGGAGTGTTATCGCTTCATTTTTAGAGTTCTTTCTTCATTGTTCAAGTCATCGACCTCGTTCGAGTCTTCGCGTTTGTTCGAGTCGAATTCAGATCCCTCGCTCCCGTTCACTGCTCGCAAAAAGGTAAACTAATCGACCTCGCATTTCTTTTAGTCTTCTCTGTCTATCTTAGGTATTATGTAATTTCTTCAAATATTTTTGTTGGTGTTTGGAATCATGGATTAGTTTAGATAAAGTTCTAATTTTTTTTATCTAATTTCATTTTGTTTAAATCAAAATGCTGCTTCTGTAGTCATGTGACTTTGTTCTTGGTTGATATAAGCTTAGATGTTGTCACTTTGGCTATTGCTCTGTCCGAACGATCTAAAAAAAAAAAAAGAGACTCCAGGCTTGTTTGTTTTCTTTAATGGTCCATGATGTTTGTTTTGTCAGATGAGTGATTTGTTTGGGTCTGTTTCCGGTGTTCTGAGCAGCTCTAAGGAGTTATTAAGAGTTTTTTTGTTAAAGTTGTAGGTGAGTTTTGTCTCCTGGTTGTTAGCAGTGGTTTAGGAGAGTTGCAAGAGTTTGAAGTAGCAGAAGGGGATGTCATTTCCTAATTGTTTTTGGTTGTAGCTGTTTGAAAGGGCTTCCCATAGGGTCTGTTAGGTTGAATTATGTTGTTTATGAGAGTTTTGGTGTCTGTTGAGGATAATTCCAGTGAGGGTGTTAAGTGCGTGATCTATTCAGGTTCTTAGTGTTTGTTCAGGGATCATAGCTTCCTGTTTCTTAGTGTTTGGTAGTTAGTTGAAGAAGTCCAGGGTCAAGGTGAGGAGTTCCAGGTTTTGTTCTATGGTTAGTGAGTAGGAGGGAGTCTAGGATGGCATATAAGGGTGTTTCAGGTTATTTGTCTTGCTATGCAGGCAGTGAGAGAGCTGTTTATGTTCTGATAGTTTGGCTGTTGAGAAGAGTGCAGTGGGTGTATGATCTCAGGCTGGAATAGTGGTTCAGGGCAGTTTTTTGTCATTCTTTTTTGTGGTTTCCCAATCAAGATGTGTGAGTTTCCATCTGTTTTCTATGGGCGTTTAAATTAGTTATAATCTCAAGTTGCTAAGCGATTCTAGTTTCCTATTTATGCTTGCTTCTTAGTTTTCTTCTGGTTCATTCTCTGGTGTTATTAGTATAAGATAGGCTTGTCTTTAGCTTGTAGATGGTGTTTTCTTATATGTGATAAATCAGATAGAGGGAGGTGTATGCAGCAGGGTTGTCTATTGAAAGTTTGGTGTGTGCTTTGGTTTGTTAGTTGTTATAGGAGGCATGGAGTTTTGTTTGGAGTTGTCTCTGAGGGAGTATTGCAGGTGTGTTGCAGGTGTCTAGTTCAGGTTTTAGTTGATGATTCAGGGGTTTGTCAGGCAGATCTGTTAGTGAGGAGGGTGTTCAGGTAGTATGATGAGGTTTATGTGAGATAATAGCATTTCAGGATTTAGAAAGAGTGCAGGTTAGTTGGGTGTTTGTTCCAGGTAGTTTCTGTGTATGAGGGCTTTATAGGGGCTGTTCCAGGTTCTTTTTTTTTCCAGGGAATTGGGCAGCAGGGAATCATGAGAGTGTGAGTTGTTGTAGGAATTCAGGTTTGTTCCTGGTTTGTAGAAGTGATTGAGGATGTATGGAGTCTGGAGTTGGTCCTGGTGCAGTGAGAGGGTATGCAATTTAGTGTCTAGGCAGTATAGAGGTGCAGGGTATTCAAGAGGTGTCTTAGGTTAGTCTCTTAAGTTAGCCTTAGTTTGATTCCTTTCTTCTATTGACTGTTGCTTTCTGAATGTTTCTTCTTGAAAGTTGTCTTGATTCTGTCCTCCTCATAGTCTTTCTGTTTTCTTCTCAAGTTAAACCTCTTCTCAAACCTCTTTGGTACTCTGTATTCTCTGGTTCAATGTCTTTGATATGGTAGTTCTGTGAAGTGTAATAGGCAGTAGCCATAAGTAGCAGTGTTCAAGGGGGTGTTGCTGAGTTGGTGTTAGTTTAGGCTATGATGGTGGTTTGCAAAGATGCAGGGAGGTCTGAGATTATGAATATGGTTTCATTTGTTACAATTTTAATCTTTCACTTATTCTTGTCATGTTTGATATAAAAGTGGTGTCGGGTAATACTTTGGTCTTGGCTTCAAAATATTGGAAAGCATTTATTCTAAAAAATATTTTCTTCATAGTGTAGTCCCACGTTAATAATGGTGTTTGCTAAATTTCAAGTGCTCGCCTGCTTGTCTTCTCTCATATGAAGTCATGCCCTTCATCTATTCTTGAGCCTCATCTCCTCTGTCATTTTGCTTGCCTTGAAAAGTAAAATAAATAAGATTTGTTCTGGGATTTGATAGGACTTAGGATTAAAATTCTCTTTTATATCTTAGTTAATTTGTAGTCTAACTTTGAAACTTGGTGTCTATTTCAACTATAGGGTTCATGTGTTAGTTTCTTTTAGGACATCAAAGTTGGTTGCTTTTGACATATATTGGAGGCTACAGATATTGATTGTGAGATTCAATACTTAAAGAGCATGTATCTTCTTTGTCTGGGCTATAATCTGCTCGTTGACTATCTATTCATGTGATAGACTTTTGATATAAGTTATAAATAGAAAGTTTTCCATCCTTATAGTTTCACTGCCAGTAATAACTCTTGAAACAATTTATGCTAATTTGCTTTAAGTCTTCTTACTTTCCCTTTATTGTTTCCAGCATTTAGTCTTCAGATCATGGTCATTAGTAGTTAACTATATGGTCTAGATTATAATTCATTTAAGTTTGTGTGTTAGTCTTGAATGAAGATAAATTCATGGTGTGATTGGAAACTCTTTGTATCTTTAGCTTGAATTTTTTCAGTCTAAAATGATTGAATAAATTGGTCTGCTTCCTCCTGTTAGTATGGTTCAGTTGATGTAATGACATGATTGAGTTGGCACTTTACAAAGCCTACAAAATGTACAATGTGTATATAATTTGTTACATGGTCTCTGTATAAAAGGCAAGCATCTGCTTTGTATTTCTCGTTGGTAAGCTTAACAAATAGGTTGATTTCATTTGAATAGTTTTATTACGATATAATGTATAGCATCCTGGTACTAATCCCATGTTCTATTTCTTCTATTCTTTGGGTACAAACTGCCTGGGAGGAGTTCCATTTTGAAACTCCAAATTCCAAGAATTGCCTTGATCTCTGCACTCGTTTCTCGCGGCATGTGCCTAAGCTGCTGGCCATTGCTTCTTCCAATCCACTCCCAGTCAACTAATTGTCTCAAGTTAATTTATAATTTTATCAAGACTCGATCGAGAGTTTGCCTCGCTCCCGGGTTCTATTTTTCAACTTATCTCTTTGTTTTAATAGATAGATAAATTTGTACTTAGATAATTTATTTGTAAAATAATTCATTTATGAATAAACATTTGGTTATTTGAGTTATTTCCTTACTTTATGTTCATAACCTTTATTTTAGAATTGTCATTTATTTTAATGCAAATTGGGGGTATTTTAGCAAATGTGTGCAAATTAAATCATTTTTACAAGTAAGTTTTATTTTAATTAAATATTTTTTTCTAGAAAAGCTTACTTGCAAATATTTTGGAAACCTATCGGATTAACCGTTGTTAACGGAATTTCGAAAATGCCTTAAAAACCTTCTTTCGAAATTAACAAAACCTCTTACTTAGAATCTCTGAAAGACTGCCTTTTTTCAAAAACGGAGTTCTGCACGCATTTGCTTATTTGGTTCCCTATTTTTCTTAAATTGGGTGGTGACTCCAAAAAACTCCAAAAGAGTTAGTCCATTCAGTTGATATTCCTAAATTTTAGCCCTTCGGGATTTTTTTTTTTTTGGGTTCAACACCATTAATCGAGATATTATGTATTCCTAATAGATGTATAGTAATTAAGCTCTCGAAGTATGTACTGGTACACGGTCTAGTCGCTATGTATGGATGTTATAGAATGGAAATGAGAATTGGCCCACTATGTGTGAGTAGGAGATGTTGGAAATAGAATTCGGGTCTATCCTTATTAAAATAATTCGAATATATAATTTATTATATATTTACTAATTGTATATCTAAAATAAAAAAGACGGAAAAGACATAACTGTTAGAAAGAGTCCCGAACAATTATTTTACTTGGTTGAATTAAAAAGAAGCTATCTTTTTCTAAAGGGGAACTTGCTAATTTCTTCCTTTGTCAAAAACCAGAGAAACCTCTTCCTCCTAATGGAGAAAACTTTCCTTAGTGTTATTCAAAAGAGTATAAACTACTCTTTTCACTCTCCTTTTCTAGTAAATAGCTGTTATTTCCAAGACACACCACTTACTATTTTAAGGACCAGTTTCTTCAATGTTTTCTTTTACTTTATTGTATGCGGAATTAAAACTGTAAGTAAATGAACACTTGATGTTAGTGTGGAAAAACCGCGTTAACTAGGGATAAAAAAACCACGACCTACTCTTCTAAGTAGGATTTCAACTTCACTATATGAAAGACTCACTTAGTTACAAGACTACCTTCTTACTAACCTAGGACTAACTCTAATCCTATAGTGACCCCTTTCACAATTAGTGAAGTTATCCCAAGTACACGACTTGAATTCAAATGATACAACTCAATAGTACCTACTAAAGATGAACTAAGACTGAACTTTGACAAGACTCAATCTGAGGAACTGGTTCTTTACTTAGTTCCTTGTAGCTTAATGATTACACAAATAAGATGATGACTCTTTCAATGCTATAGCTCGATTCTTTCTGTATTTGTGCACACTTCAACAGCTGAAATGCTCCTGTTTTTATAGCTTCAAAATACAAGAAGTCTTGAGCAATTAGAACTCCAAAGCTTCCAAGATTTTGAGTCCTAATTGAACTCTTTGCTTGTTCCCCGAAATCCTTTAGCTCTTATATAATCTTATGCAATCTTTTCATATCTCGTGCAGCCCTGCATAATTATCAAGATAAACATTAGATTTAGGATAATAATTAATATTCCCGCTTAAATGATTTTGCATGATTATTTATTCAGTTGCAGTGATTCAAAGGAACATGTCCTTGGATCTGTTCCTTAGTTATCAGTCAAAACTTCAAGCTTATCCAAGCTAACAAGAGCTTTCATGGAGGATTCCCAATAGAGAAGATAAGCAATTTTCTACGAATTGGAACAATTCTGTAATCAGGTACGACTTTAGACTGTGTCCAGCCACAATCATTATTGATTCGCCTGGGAGGAGTTCAACCGCTCGAACTCAGAGAGATGAGCCTAACACTGCCCCAAGCCAAAATAGAGAGAGGAGAAGAATGCAACTATATAATCGGGATCACAGTTCCGACCATTCCTTTGAAGGCCGAAAGGTGAAGAAGTGTTTGGGGTCCGCCCTGGGGGTTAGGTTAGACCGCTTGGGTTTTTTTCTAGTATCGAAGGCAGTCAACGTGTCAGCCATTCTTCCCCCATAGGATGAGAAAAGGTCAAGGAGTGAATAGGAGGGAATAGGGGCAATATAGGGGCATCAGTCTTAGCTCTTACTGTTCGAGGGCCAGGGGGTACCAAGTATGCTCTCGAATCAGATTCTGTTAAAATAGGCGAAAGGGAAAGGCAGAAAAAAGAGTTAGGCTTCAATTGATACCTCCTTCTATCGACATCTTTGGTGGACGATAGTGTCTTCTTACTACGAAAAAGAAATGAGAAAATATATGATTCTCGTTCTCGAAACTCCACTCTTTTTCTCTTTCAAACCAGGAGGACCCGACTCACTCAAAGAATGGATGAGAAGCATGAAATCCCTGTAGCTCCTTTCATTTTTCCTTTCTCGCAAGCAGGAATCGAACCTGCGCTAGCGGATCAAGTCACAAGCTTATAGACCTACGAGGATAAAAAACTACTCCTATCAAAATGAAAAGCTGCAAGCGGAACTTGAACTTGAAGAAGCGAGCCTCGTTCTCCTCTTTGAATTGCCCTATTGAGTAAGGGTATAAAAGTCCAGAAAGATAACTCTCAACAAAAAAAAGGAAGCTAACCCCCCGATTTGGGTCATTCTATGTTGCCTGGGTCCTCTCACCAACCGCACGAACCTCAAGATGACGAAGACTCGTCTTCTTCGAGAAAAAGGCTGGGCTGGGGGTGCCTCGGAAGTAACCTGTGAAACAAACACGGTGATTTTGGTACAAACTGTGTGTTTATGGATTGTGTGTAATCCTTCCGTCTTCAATTTGTCTTTTATTTATGGTACATATTTGATTGCCTCAATTGAGTGAAGCTGGAATAGTGTAAGATTATTTTGTCCTTGATTGAAAAGAGATGTCTTGAACACTTAAAAGCACTGTGATAGTTGGATTTGATAGTCCATTTCATCTTGATTTTGCTATACTTGTATGTTGCCAATTTTAAAGGCTACAATGGCACTCATCACAAGCTGCTAAGCTAGTAAGATAAAATTTGTTCTAGGCATAACTATTTAGCTGGCACCTAGTTAGGTAGGCGATTTAGATCAATGTCTGTTGGGGTGGTGCTTCCGGGGGAATGTCTTCTATTTACTTTCCTGCCAAAAAGATCGGACCAGACATGTGTAGGTAGTTTGACAGAATACAACACAAGTACATAACAGATTATGTGAAGCTTTTTCACTCTCCTTTGTTCCTAGCATCTGTGCATTTCATACTTCAAATGGTGGTCCAGCATTTTGAATTGTACTACTAAAATGTTTGTTTTGAAAAAAAATAATAATTTCAAACTAGCTAAGGTTCTTATTAACCAAGAAATTTTTCCATCTGAATTGGATCACTTTAGATGGAGGGTGCAATGTTGCTACTTGTTACTGAGGTTTATTTAACCGTTACCCACTTGATTCATTCATATGTATAATCCAGACAGTCCCTCCTGATTATCTTGCATGGTAATACAGTTTTCCGTCTTCATCTGAATTGTCAAATCATAAGTCATCTCCCTACTGCGGTGTTGATATAAGGCTCGAGTGAGGTTTCGATTAAGCTAAAAACTACGTGAAGCTCAAGTAGGGTGTTTCGCCTTGTTCATGGGGAGCTTTAATGCATGCACCATGGTACTAAAGCATATGCCTTATCACTATGAACTCCGTCATTAAGTGGGCAATACTAGACCATAAATTTGCATTATTATATCAAAATAATAAATTTATGATTTTTTTGAACTTGAATGTCATAATTTTTACATCCTTACGTTGGTTAATTCTTGTTTTCTTTAATAATTTTGTCCCACAATGCACTTATTTAGATGGCGGTTAAAGTTGTAATACCAAAATGCACTTCATTATAACTTTCTGTAGTCTGTACACATCTTACTGGTTGGAGGTCAGTTATTTTACTATCAACATATATAGACACAGTGATCTTCTTCTGATCTAAATTGCAGATAGCTTCTCCATCCAAGTGACCAGGACAAAGACTTAGAAGAGGTCAAGTAGCTAGATAACACGAGAGGCTTAAAGGAGTATTCATATTCTTGTTGATTTGATGTAAATAATCACAATGAGTATTTAGATTAATACGTTATAGACAGATGAGTAGAGAGCCTTTCCTACGGTAATCTGCTAGCTTTCTTATTAGCTATGGAGCAGTGTGCTTTAAGCAAGTGCTCATGTTTCACTCATTTTCATCTACTTTGGTTGGCCATTGAATGTAAATAGAGAACTTGAGCATATTGCTGAACACTTATTTCATCTCATTATATTAAGATGTTTAGTTTGGACATATACTTCAAGTTTATATCACGTGACATGCATGTTCATACATGAAAGCAATCCCCATTAATCTACTTCTAATATGGTCCAGCTGCGAAAGTTTTGGAGAAAAAACTTAAAGCATCACGATATCTTCATGAGGTTCATATTTATCCAATGGCTTGACACATTCATGAACAAGTCCTCTGAGGGCGTGGAGACGAGGGACAATGGGAATGCCTGATGTAGAAGATGCAACTATTGAGCTAGCTTGGTCCCGCCTCTGCTTCTTATTTGTCTAGGTATGCATCTTGTTATATCACCTAGTAGAATGTACCTTAGTGCACGAATAATTTCAGGTCTAGATCTATGATAATCCAGCATGTTTCCTGGAACATTGCATTTCTTCCTTGGTTCTACAGTTCATTTATAAACTCAATGTCTGGGGAATGGTTGTACATGTATCCAATAGAGATTTTTGGATACTTGAAATCGGTGTGCCTAGTAATTATATCCGCTAAAAGTAATTGTGCACAATTAGAAATATTCCCAGTTTCTTATTGCCCCTATAATTGACCCATCTGCAGAAGAGTCAATTCACATTTTTTGATGTCATTGAAGTTGCTATGTTGCAGAAAACCATTGTTATTGGATAGCTGCTTGTTCCCCGTGTCTCTTCTACCTTTCTATTTTTGTGGTCCACTTTCTGAGCCTGCTTGTATGTCTGTTGATTCAGTCGATTCTCCTCTGGTGATTAAACAAGTGAATAGTGTCTCAAAGTGAAGAGTTCTTATCGTTTAACAAACTCTGCTTAGTTGGCTAGTAAAGAGTCGGTCTTTTTAGTTGGCTAGTAAAGAAGTTCAGCTCGAGCTCACGAGAATTAGGCCAAAAGGCAAAGGTGGTGGATTTGCTTGTCCCTCTACCACGAAAATGGCGCAAGGTCTAATTTGAGTCAAAATAGCTGTTACGAATATAACTGATAAACACAGACCTGTTGTTCCTGGCAAAGATACTGAAAGATCCTCTTTTACTCTCTACTAATGGTATGATCTAACTTATCAACATCTGTTGTTTCTCTTTTGTGTTTATAACTAGAGGAGCTTGTTGTGTATGGTATTATTATTATTAACACGTCTCAAGTTCCTCCTTGTTGTTCTCCAAGTTTGGGTGCAATGATACAAATTTCAATCAAGAGTGGGAAAAAAATAAAAACTCTCTTTATTTTCCAATAAACATTGGGCAAAGTTTGGAATATTCCTTATTTCTGTACCTTGCCTAATGAAGAGCTAACTTAGTGGATGTATTTCTGTTCAATGTGGAAATGAACCAAAAGCTTGCCAGATTGTCAGTTTCTCTGAAAATGCAAAGCAAATAAATACATATGAATCACAGTTTCCAGTTCTTCAGGCACTCCAATATTCTGATATTACTGCCGATTCAAGGAGGTAGGGTGAGTAACTTACCTGCCAATTGTTTACAACAGCTACTACTTCAATTTCAAGCATGTGGAGGTTAGCTATATAAATTATTACAATGTCGCTTCATTTAAGTTCATTTCAATCCTATATTATATTGGGCTTACTTCTGTTTTCCGTTGTCACAATTTACAACTTGCAACTTCCATACATATTTAGTCTCAGCAGGACTTAATCTAATGCAGTGAACTCCAATTATAAAATAATTGGAATGGTACAGTGAAATGTAGAAAGTAGTAGCACAACATAGCAGTTAGTGGTTAGTTTAGTTGGATAAGTTAATCACAGTTAGTTAGTTAGTTAAGGTGTTAATGCTGACTAGACTAGGTAGTTAGTAGATATTTTATCTTTGCATATTGAGTTGTATAAATAGGTGTAATAGCTTGGGCTAAAGCAATTAAGATCTTTTACCCAAAATATCTTAGCTCATTCTCTCTTGTTCTTAGCTCACTCTTCCTCTCCAATTCCCTCTTAGCTGAATTGTGTTAATCCTCAAATTACGACATGGTATCAGAGCAGAAAGATCACTAGTGTGATCGAGAATAGAAGATCAAAAGAAATTCTGAAGATTAACCTAAAGTTCAACAATGGCGGATGGAGCAACCCAGATTCCGGGAATGAGTGGAATAAACACGGCGGAGCAGATCAGAAATGCGACGGAGCGAGTGAGAAATGAAACACCGGAGGCATTGGATCATAATCATCCACTGTTTCTTCATGCAAATGACACATCGGGGGCGATCCTAATCTCACTACAGTTGACTGGATCAGAGAATTACTCTGTATGGAGCCGTGCGATAAAAATAGCTATTTTGGGAAGAAATAAGCTAGGAATGATCGACGGAACCTGCAAAAAGGAGAATTATGGTCTAGTGGGAGAGGTGCAATGCGATCGTACTCTCATGGATCATGAACTGTGTCAGCAAAGAATTATTCAGTGGAATTGTGTACTCCACCAGTACAAGCAAGGTATGGAAAGATCTAGAAGAAATATTCGACAAGGTAAATGGATCCAGAATTTTCCAATTACATAAAGAAATTGCCACAGCACAGCAAGTACCAGCTCTATTTCTGTCTATTACTCTAAGCTGAGACTGCTATGGGATGAGTATGAGTGCATAACCCCCAACCCTACCTGTGACTGTCAGAGATCTAACGATTACATAGAACATATGCGTAGACAGAAAGTTCTACAGTTTTTAATGGGGTTAAATGAAACATATGATCAGGCTAGAGAACAGACATTGATGATGATACCAATACCTTGTGTTAATCAAGCATATGCAATGCTTGTTGATAGAGAAAGTCAGAAGACTATGGCTCATATGAGCACTGCACATGAAAACCTAGACATCAATGCTTTAATGAGTGCTAGAAAGGGAATCAACAAAGACAGAAGAAGAATTACAATCTAAAATGTGACTTTTGCAACCTTAAAGGTCACACTAGGGATGGTTGTTGGAAGTTGATTGGATACCCTGAAGATTATAAGCCTAGAGGAAAACATGGGAATAACTCAGCTCATAATGCAATGGTCGATAACAATAGGGACTATGAGTTTCATGAAGTAAACAAGACTGCTGAAAAGGGAAAGATGACTGCTGATGAGAGATCTCAGAGCGGGTACAACAATGCAGGCAGAAATTGGAATGCATCAGGACAATCAGCATATTATAATTCTGGAAACTCTGGAAAGATGTCATGTAATGATGGCATGCAGCCACCTTATTTCTCAGCAGAACAGTTCAATCAGATCCTAAGGTTGATTAATAAAGGGAACAAGACTGAAGAATGTGTGAACGTGGCAGGTAATGTGAATGCATTCTTTGTTAATCACAATAACATAGAATGGATTATAGATACAGGTGCCACAAGTCACATGACACCAGACAAAGATATGTTACTTGACAAAAGGCAGGTGAGTAGACCTGAAGAGAAGAGGATCCATCTACTAAATGGAGAAATAGCACATGTGACACAGACTGGAAAATGCCAGGTTTTATGTGGAAAAATGATGAATGATGTGTTGATAGTGCCAGAATTTAAGTATAGTTTGCTGTCAGTATCCAGATTAACCAAAGATTTGAATTGCTCAGTTACTTTTCTTTCCAACATTTTGCATATTCCAGGACCTCTGCACTGGGAGGGTGATGAGCATAATAGGCTCTACTTGATGCCACAAACGCCTGAGAAGAAGTATGCAAAGGAGAGGAAGGATGTCAATATAGTACTGAATGCAAGGAAGGAGGCTGTTGATTTAGAGCTATGGCATAAAAGGCTAGGACATACCTCAGCTGGAGTACTAAAGAAATTTTTTTGTATAGATGATAAGGAAGGAAAGAACATGTCAGAAAGCTGCTCAATTTTCCCTTTAGCTAAGCACACTCGTTTGCCTTTTCAGGACAGTGTAAATAGAGCATCAGTTCCTTTTTCATTACTGCACTTGGATGTATGGGGGCCTTATTGTACTCAGACATATAATGGAAATAAGTTCTTTCTTACCATTGTGGATGATAATTCAAGGATGACATGGGTGTACTTACTCAGACACAAAAGTGATGTGATTGTCATACTAAGGAATTTCTTTAAATTAGTGCAAACTCAGTTTGGCATGCAAGTGAAAATAATAAGGTCAGATAATGGGAGAGAGTTTGTAAATGCAGAGAGTAGGGCATTATTTGAATCTCATGGGATAATCCATCAGACAACTTGTGTTTATACCCCTCAGTAGAATAGGATTGCTGAGAGAAAGCACACACATATTTTGGAATTAGCTAGAGGACTTAGATTTCAAGCAGGAATCCCACTAAAATTTTGGGGACATTGCATTCTAGCAGCTGTGTATATCATGAATAGGTTACCTACATGAGTCCTAAATGGATTAAGTCTACATGAGGTCTTTCATGGTAGGAAGCCAGACCTGAGCCATTTAAGAACACTAGGGTGTTTGTGTTATGCCAGGAGGCTTAGTCGTGATAAGTTTGATGTCAGGGCAATAGCATCTGTGATGATGGGCTATTCAGAGACAAGCAAAGGTTATGTGCTCTATGACTTGAAAGCTCAAGTCTTCTTCATTAACAGGGATGTAGTATTCAGAGAATCAGACTTTCCCTTCAAGAGGGAAGAAAGGGAAGTGCATCAGGCATTTCCAGATGATTTGGGAGAACCATGTGATCATGCACCATCTGATTTCCCATCAGGACATCATATGGAAGTGGTTGACCCTCCAAATGATCAGCTGGAAGATGGTTTGCCAAGTGATGATGATGTCATAGATGCTTCAGCTGACAGCACTATACCAGACACTGATGAGCATCCTGATCCTCCCTTAGCTGATCCTCCTGCAAACCAGTGCTTGAACCTATCAGGAAGTCAGTCAGAGAAAGAAGGAATCCAAACTGGATGACAGATTACATTACAGCCAATGCCCAGACTGAGAAGTCAAGACCATATTCTCTCACAAATTCTATGACATATCATCATCTGTCAAAGAAATACCAACACTGCCTTGCAGCTCATACCAGCATTGTGGAACCAAGGACATTCAGAGAAGCATCCAGAGATCCAAAGTGGATAGAGGCAATGAAGGCTGAAATTCAAGCTCTGGAGGACAACACGACATGGAGAATTATCAAATTGCCACCAGGAAAGAGGCCTATAGGATGCAAATGGGTGTTCAAGGTTAAATACAAAGCAGATGGAACAGTGGAGAGATACAAAGCAAGGTTGGTGGCCAAGGGGTATAGTCAGAAAGAAGGCCTAGATTACCATGAAACATTCTCCCCTATGGTCAAAATAGCCACAGTGAGAACAATGATTTCAATTGCAGCACAGAAAGGGTGGCCCATTCAACAAATGGATGTGTACAATGCCTTCTTGCAAGGGGACCTGTATGATGAGGTATATATGCAATTGCCAGAGGGATTTGCAAGTCAGGGGGAGAACTCAGGCACTGTATGCAGACTTGTCAAATCACTGTATGGATTAAAACAGGCAAGCAGACAGTGGAATGTGAAGTTGACCAGTGCTTTGATACAATGAGGATTCAAGCAAAGTTGTCTAGATTACTCTTTGTTCACAAAGCAACAGCATGGTAGGACTGTGGTTATCCTTGTATATGTTGATGACATGTTGATTACAGGGAATGACATTGGGCTAATAGATGCAACAAAGCAGAATCCCAACAAGCATTCAAAATCAAAGATTTGGGTGACTTAAATTTCTTCCTTGGCATTGAATTCAGCAGGTCAAAGAATGGAATAGTAATGAACCAAATGAAGTATGCTTTAGAGCTGATTGCAGATTTGGGACTAAGTGAAGCCAAACTTGCATGGACACCACTGGATTGCAATCAGAAGTTCACTACAAAAGAGTTAGATGAATTGATAGGGGTTGATGGTGATGAGTTGCTGAAAGACAAAGAAAAATACCAGAGACTGATTGGAAAGTTGTTGTATCTAACTTTAACAAGACTGGACATTGCCTTTTACAGTACAAACTCTTAGTCAGTTCATGCAAGAACCCAAGAAGTCTCACTGGGAAGCAGCCTTGAGAGTAGTAAGGTATGTAAAAAAAGAACCAGGAATGGGAGTACTAATGAGTAGTAAGAGGAAGCCTATTGTGACAGCATACTGTGATGCAGACTGGGCTTCATGCCCTAATACCATGAGGGCAATGACTGGATTTGTGGTGAAATTTGGGAAGTCCTTAATTTCTTGGAAGTCAAAAAAGCAAAGCACAGTCTCTAAGAGCTCAGCAGAAGCTGAGTATAGAAGCATGGCTTCTACTGTTTCAGAACTGGTATGGCTAGTAGGACTGTTCAGGGAACTGGGGATAAGATTGAAGTTGCCTATTGACTTGCTATGTGACAACAAAGCAGCCTTGCAGATAGCAGCTAATCCAGTATACCATGAGAGAACAAAGCACATAGAAATAGATTGTCATTTTATTAGGGAAAGAATTCAGCAGGGCCTGATTCAGACACAGCATGTTGGAACAAAGGAACAGCAAGCAGACATTATGACCAAGGCACTGAATAGATCTCAGCACGAGTACTTGGTTTCTAAGCTGGGAGTGCTCAATCTTTTTGCACATACCAGCTTGAGGGGGAGTGTAGAAAGTAGTAGCACAACATAGCAGTTAGTGGTTAGTTTAGTTGGATAAGTTAATCACAGTTAGTTAGGGTGTTAATGCTGACTAGACTAGGTAGTTAGTAGATATTTTATCTTTGCATATTAAGTTGTATAAATAGGTGTAATAGCTTGGGGCTAAAGCAATTAAGATCTTTTACCCAAAATATCTTAGCTCATTCTCTCTTGTTATTAGGTCACTCTTCCTCTCCAATTCCCTCTTAGCTGAATTGTGTTAATCCTCAAATTGCGACATGAAATTTCAAGCAATTATGTCTGACGATGGTCAACATCATGTTTGAAGATCAAATATGAAGTGTAACAAGTTTATTGACTCAAATTATACTCGTGTTCAGAATATTTTGATGTGATTTCACATTTGGCTAGAACTTCGACTTCCAGTTGATCAGGCTGCTGGATAAAAGTGATTCATGCCGTTTTCAAATACGAACCAAATTTTCATAATTAAACTTCTTCAACTTACAAATCATGGGGTTATTCGAATAGAAATTTAAAGGGATTTTGATGATTTTTGAACTTTCCATATATAGAAACGAAATAGAAAGAGATAGTTTCCGCCTGGGTATGCGACCTTGGATTGCAGTTGCATATTCAGCTCCTGTTGCAGCTGCTACCGCAGTTTTCTTGATCTACCCAATAGGTCAAGGAAGTTTTTCTGATGGTATGCCTCTAGGAATCTCTGGTACTTTCAATTTCATAATTGTATTCTAGGTTGAGCACAACCTCTGCTCTACCAACTAAGCTATCCCGGCTATTCCCAATCTAGTATCCTCATTTTATTAGAGAAGATTCAAGTTCGAATATTTTGCTTCTCTGTTATTTCAAAGATAAGAATATGAAGTAAAAATTTGATTTTTTTGTTAAAAGTTACACTCTATACCCATGAAATTTAAAGTATTTACAAGTCATACCCATTAAAAATTACACTACCTATAATACTAAAAGTATTTACCCAGCCTATCCATTTATTATTGTATATATTGTTATGCCTTATAGGTGTATACCTTTAAGGTATACTGCATAAATTAGGGTATACAAGTCTGGTGGGCCATTTATTACTGTATAACTTAGTTATACCTTATATGTGTATACCTTTATGGTATAATCCATAAACTATGGTATACAAATCTGGATGGGTAAAGTGGATAAATAGTTTAGTGGGTAAGTATGGTAATATTTGAAAGTAGTGGGTAGTGGCTGTAATTATTTTAGATTTTGTGGGTATTTTTGTAAGTGTCCCAAATTCAAAAGGAAAAATATCACGGGCTGAACAAAAATAAGCCCATACAACAAAAGTTAAACTCATTTTATAGGGGGAATTACATAACTATGGTCTATGACACCTTAAACAATAGTTTGCCTAGCTGACCTCGCTTAAAATGGTTTGCAAGAATAACCTCCACTAACTTTAAGTAAGTTACCACGAGAGCAACACTTGACTTTTTATAACTTGAAGTGCTACCCGCGGACGAAAATACCCCTACAAAAATCATATATTGACGCCTGTATCCCGCCATCCTTTTAAGTAAGTGTTGCCCCGTGGTAGCACTTGACTTTTTATCTCTTTTAACATTCTCTCAGATAACTTGAAGTGCTATTCCTGCATGCAGCACTTGCCCTTTATATTTTCCAAAGAGACTGTTTATATCTTGAAGTGCTGCACCCGTGGTAACACTTGTCAATTTATAACTTGAACTGTTACCCCGAGGCTATTTTGCTAAATCATTCTTAAATGAAAACAAAAAACTATAACCAAGGATAAGGGGTTGAATTTTTTTGCATTTTATATTAATTACCCGAAATAAACCCAAGGGCCAATAAGATAACTTTTTCTCGCCCTCTCTCTCTCTCTCTCTCTCTCTCTCTCTCTCTCTCTCTCTCTCTCTCTCTCTCTCTCTCTCTCTCTCTCCCCCCCCCCCCCATCCACAGGCTAAGTATGTATTCATTCTAAAGAAGGAAGATATGTGTACCGATGTATACACATTGTATAACTGTGTATACCCCTTGTATATCAGTGTATATTCATGTATTATTAAGACATATAATCAAAAGTATGCAAAGGTTATGCACAATGATGTTGTGTATATATTTATTTATATTTCAATAAATATGTAGCAGGGGTAAACTTTTAAATCATGGAGGCAAGCATTCAAAAACTTTGAAATCCTAACAAATCTTGTAGTTGCACAAAAAAAAATTTATGGGGTCAATAGATGCAGATTTAAGAGATTCTGGCATATGTAAATTTTAAACATTTGTTAACTAAAAAATAGACATTATTTTGAATTGGGAGAATAACAGATGGCTAATCCAGGGGATTAACTTTTAATAGCCCTTACTTTTTCCATCAAGGGTTAAAAGCAAACTTGTTCTGCCTTCTTATTGCCTCCGTCCAACTCACCCGCATTCTTCTTCCTTTCTCCTTCCAACTCACCGGCCTTTCCTTCATCTCTTCGTTTAGCTCACAGATTTTGTGACCAAGAACTTGAGAAATTCAAAAGTCGAGTTGATTGTCCGGATAGTCACTAAACGTTTAATAATTGGGAAGACTAGACATTTGTTTTTCGTATATATACTTATTATGTAATTGTAGTTAATTAATATATATTCTAATTTCTAAGTACTATAGTTTCTAAGTGATAAAGTTCCTTTTTTTTTTATTTGGAGTAAACGTCGAATATAAATATATTAGGGGTACCAGTAAAGCAAACATTTGGAAAATATCATGAAATTAGTATGTTACACACTTATTACCTAATTATAGTTAATTAATATATATTTTATTATAATTTCTAAGTGATAAATTTTTTTAAATTTAGAATAAACACCTATGAATATATTAGCGGTACCAATAAAGCAAACATTTGGAAAATACTGTGAAATTAGTACTAGCCCATTCATGCGCCACCAATATTGAAACCAAGCTCGTTTATTCGGTCACATATTCATGTAACTGTCTCACACTCCCTTCCCCAAAATTGATAGAAACAATAGCTCCATAATTTATTAGATCTATACCTTAGAGACTTGTCTAGTTCACTAGTATTTCAACGCTATGGACTTTTCAGTTTTAGTAAGTTGTGCTACGCGTATATAACTACAACATCGACAAGAACGTACTAAATATAATTTTATAAGTGGGTTTCGAGAGGGTGAGATGTATGCAGACGTTACCCCCGTCAAATGAATTAGAAAGACTGTTTTTGATAGACCCTCAACTCAAAAGAAATAGTTTTGAAAACAAGCAAGGAGAAAGAAAAATAATACCCTCTACGGTCCTTTTTTGTAATGTAACATTTCGACAAATAGTTATACCAAAACGATTGTCAATTTAAAATATCAAGATGAAATTTACCTTGTTTTCTCCATAATGTACTTTGTATTTATATTGGGTAAAAAATTACTTGCTTACATGGCACCTCGGGTGTTTCTTATGTGGCACCTCGTGTGTAGGGTTCGGAGTATGTCTGTCAAGATGTGCGACGTGATAAAAAAGCAGGAGGCTTGAGTCCCGACGGTAGGGGTGTCAACGGTTCTGTCTGGCCGGTTTTTTCATGAAATTTATACCCAAGCAATTTTTCGGTTACTCTATTGTGCATAACCAATATAAGAGTTTCCAAAATCGTCACATTCATGTCGGTTTTTCTTTGGTTTCAGTTCGGTTTGGTTAATTTTTCGTAAATTTTTTTTAGAACTCTGTGGTAGAGTCCTACCATTATTAGAATGTGCCATTTTTATATGAAATACCTATAAATTTAATATAACACATATGCTTTAAAATAATATTTGAATGAATAATGAAAATTGGTCGTAACTAATATTTAAGTACTCGATATTTTTTCGTTCTCCAGTAACGAGCTACAAGTGATTGTCACTCTCTATTAAGCAGATAATAGAACATGATACCATATACATGACTTTGGTAAAATTTATTTATAAGGCAGTTAATCAAAAGAACATTATTCTTAGTAATATTATAAAATCAATGAAGCAAAGACAAAAGGATTTTAAATAACGCGAGTTGATAGATATTTATTAAATATAACTCAAGAACTAGAATAAAAAATATTAAGTATATGCTAAGAGAAATTTAAACGAGTAGAAAAATATTTGATATCTTGATCACTTAGTAGCTTGATATTTGCTCAAGTTTATTAGTCGTACCAATTGATTTAGTTTCAACAGGATTATATGAATGCAGATGTGTTTGGTAGTTTACACTTTCAGTGCTAATTAGTATACGCACCGTTGTGTTTCCATCACCTCAAGGTTCAAGACCTCGACTAAAAATATTTGCTATATATATATATTGTAAGTGTAAATATATTCGATTCGATTCGGTATTTTTTCAGTTTTTTATATTTTATAAAAAAACCTACCCTAATTATTCGGTACAGTAATAGAATAATATTCAAACCATCGGTTTTGGTAAAAATAACCTAAGAATTGGTTTGGTTGGGTATATTTCCGTCGGTTAGGTTGGTTTTTTGAAAACCATTGACACCCCTATCCCGAGGCGAATCCCCGAGATTAGGGAACGAGGCAAACCTCGAGGAGGTCTAGCCTCGAGCAGTGGAGGAAATATTTCACCGAGGCTTACAGCTTGAGATTCGGGAAAGCGGTTACATTATCACATGAGGATTAATGTCGTAATGATAGCCCATTAACTCAAGTATTTAATGGGAGAGTCATAGGCAAGCCACGATCAAAACGTGGAGAGTGGTTAATTATTGCCCAATTTAATGCTTTAATTTTCATTCTATCCAACGGGCTATACATAGTGTTGTATTCACCTTGTAAGATCATTCAGAAATATATACAAAACCTCCACTTTTACTTTACTGCTTCTTCTTTACTCTTGTTGTTTACCTTCCTGATTTAATTAGCAACTTTGATACGAACAATTGCTTGTAAACTGCGTTACAAATTCGACTAATTGACCTATTCAGATTTAGATCAATACAGTATTAATTGTTCTTGAACGGAACAAAGACATCAATTATGATTTTGTGCAAAATATGAAGAAGATTAAATTAGTAAAAATATTCTACTTATTTATAATATCTTAAAAGACATGCAAATAACAAACATTACAATTAAAAAAAGACCGTCGGGAAGGGAGTAATAATATGGAAAAGGTTCTCTAAAACCCGTGGAACCCTGTTCCCCCCTAAGAGACTCGCACATAACTACCCTTTTATTTTACACGGAATATTTATGGTTTTGGAATGTTTCTTCTTACCATTTTTCTTTGACATTTTTACGCTAATTGACGCATTAAACAGTTAAATTATAAAAAATACCGACTTTATTGAAAAATTATACAACATACCAATATTTACAATATTATCATTTTTCCTTCTCTCTAACTGAAAACCCTAACCTTTCCTATTCCTTTCTCTCTCTTCCCTCTCCCTTCCCTCTTACTGATCGGCGACCCCCTCCACCTATTTCCCGTCGCCGGAGTTCCCTTATCCCATCCCTGTCGCTGGAGTTCCGCTACTCCCATCCCCGTCGTCACAGCAGCTCGTCGCCGGAGTTCCCCTACCCCTACCCCGGCATTGTTGCTGCTGTGTTGCTGCTGTTACATTGCAGCGTCGGCGATGGCGTTGATCTGCTTAGGTCGCCGGCGCTGCTTTGTTGTTAGGAATTTTTGTGAAAATATGTTATACAGAGCAGCAGTGATGGTGGATCCGGCGACGGGGCTGTTCAGATCTCATTTTGTCCCTTTTTTTTGTTTTTTAAATTTTTCGGTGGTACACGGCGGAACTACGGTGGTTGTGGTGTATGATTGGCGTTTGTGGACTGTATGGAATGTATGTGATGCGTATTTCCATTGTATGTGCGGTGTATGCACTGTATATACAATGAACATACACCGGACATACAATGAATATACACTTGGCATACAATAAATACACAACACGTAATGATTTGTTTTAGTGTGTATGTCCGATGAATCAACACATATACACTGTCCATACAGTGTCAATACAAAGAATATACAAACATATAATAAGTGTATGTGTGTGTATCTACTGTTTTTCACTGTCCATACACCAGATCTACAAAAAAATTAAAAAATAAATCTGGTGACTGGCGGCCGGCGGTGACTAGGCGGCGCCGCCGCCTGGGGTGGTAGCAGTAGGGGAGGGGCAGTAGGAAGGAGGAACCATAATTTATTACTCCCTCCGTCCCAAAATAGTTGTCGCTTTAGGAGAAATGGTTTGTCCCAAATTAGTTGTCTCTTTAGGATTTCAAGACTAAATTTATTAGTTATTTCCAACTATACCCTTAATAATTAAAATAATTCTCAAAGAAAGTTAATAGCCAAACATTAAATAAGGTTAACATAGTAAAATATACACCCTATTTAATGGTTTTCTTAATGGGCGTGAAAAAGCTGAAGGCGACAACTAAAATGGGACGGAGGGAGTAGTTTTGTTGATTTTTGTATATAATATGTAAAAATATGTTGGTATTTTTTGTAAAATAGAATAATATTGATATTTTTTTATAATTTTAGTGTTAAAATTGTATATATTTGTAAATCTCCCTTTTTATTTCCTCGTTATTGATATATTTAGGTTCCTTCAATCTACTTAACTTTGACGTGATCATTTACCCTACATTGTATACTTGAACTCCTTTGTACTGTGGTCCAAAACTAACAAAAAAGAGATCATCTATTGGTTAAAAGAGCCCCATTGAATGATCCGCCAGTGCGATGAAAGTGTAATACTATAGAGAATGTGTGAGTTCTTTAAAGACGTGCACTAAATTTAATTTTTAGCACTCCCAAGTCAACATTGGGAAAGTGGTAGATATCAATCCTGATATCTTCAGTTTCAGTTATGATCCTTAGATCTAGAGTAAGAGCAAGAGTACTAATTGATCCTGCATCTTTGCTTTTTATATTTTCCTTTTCTTATTTTGAACCTCATCATTAAGTGGTCATTCTCTGCCATTATTACAATATTGTTCTAATTCCTTTTCTATGATCACTGAGAATAGTAAAATAATACTACTACATGTTATGAAGATAAACTAAATGAAGCAATGAATTATAAAAGTAGCCGCAAATTAAATGTTAATTTAAAAAATGTTAGCTAGTGAGGGGCATCGAATAACATTCACTGTCCTGAACTACAAAATAAACTGGCTACATGACTATAAAGTTTAAAAGGTCTTCGAAAGAAATGAGGGACAAGTTTGCAGTTAGGTTGACAATACTTATGGAAAGGATTGACTTGGGATCTGCAACTTGTTCAAACTGGTCTCCTAACCAACTTTGAATCTTTAGAGAAATCCTTTTCAACTTAGAACTGAAGTTAATCACAGATAAAATAAAAATTGAATGATTGAAATAATTGAATGGTTATAAAAAGAGTAGGAAACTGATGAAAACGATGCATCAACTTGAAATGTTGTAAGTATATTTAACACGTTGATGCCTTGTTTAAATTGGAAATTTATATTTAGCACCACTAAAAAGTGTAGTGGGATGAATGACATCCCTCCATCAGTGGCGTACGTAAAAATTTTAATAAGTGGTGTCAAAAACATAAAAATCAAAACTTTAGAGTTCCTAGCAGGATTCGATCCATCAACGCTAAAGACTATGACTCATGCTTCAACCAACTTAGCTGCAGCATCTCTTGTTTTAGTGGTGTCATTTTATACTTTTATAAGAAATTTTCTGTTTTTTCTTATTAATATAATATATATATTTAACAAAAAAAATTAGTCGAGTGGTGTCGGACGACACCGGTACCATATAGGTAGGTACGCCCCTGCCCTCCATCCAACACTAGAGATTTTGGATTCGAGTTTTAAGAATGAAATTTTTTTTAGAAGAATACATTTCCTCTTTAACATGTCTAACATTACACGAATCTAGATTAATAAGCTGGATACCAAGTTTTTTAACTAAAAAAAATAAGCCTTATCTAGCTATATTATGAAAGTTATCTTTATTTTTTCCTCCATGTATTTCTTTCTTGTTGTCCCCTAACTGGAGTACTAATAAATAACTAATCCTGAGTTCAAGGGTCTGCACTCTTCTTCTCTTTCTGGATATGAATTCGTCGTGCGTCTGGGGTTTTATTCTTTTCTTTCCCACCTTTTATTTTTGTTTATTTTGTAGTAATAATTAATTTTTAAAGTTTGCTTGAGGTCCACTTAGTATCAAGATTTCAACTTTTTCTGAATAAACTAATGTGGAAGTATTGATACGCGTATACGTTGTCGTCATCAAAATCTCAGTCTTCTTCAACGTAAATAATATTTTATCACATTATGATGGGTATACTTTCTTGAGTTTTATAGATCACTCTTTTTTTCTCTCTTTTGTAGGACTTTGAAGGGGTGACAGGTATGTTTTCGTATTTTTCCAATTGCAACAACTTGAGCTCACCAACTGTTATTGTTTATTTATAGAGGAAGTATAGACAGCCTATACAATAATACTTACAATTGCCAACTAAGGTAGATCAGTATATTAAAAGTATGCTACTTAAATTGCAGGAAAGTCAAGTAAATCACATTTAGGTTTACAAAAATGTGAAGTAACAATGTTATATGTTCAGAGAATGTGAAATAGTGATGTAACGTTCACACTAGACTTAACATAATAGATCACCGAAATTGCTAAATACATATACTTCATTCCTCATAAAGAGTATATAAAGACTAAAGTTCAGGCTTCTCACAGATGAGTCGAGGAGATTAACTTAGGTGCAGGAATATTCCGTTCTGACTAAGGACGCGCCTTTATAAAATATATTTAATTTTAGAAAAACAAAATTTCAACTGTAATACTAGTCCTGTGATACTAAAACTGTTACAATCTCTGCTTCCATAATTTTGTTTTAATCAATTTGGAGGAATTTTAGGATAGGTTGCACCCATGATCGTGTTTCATTCCTTAACCGTAAATAATCTGAAAAAAAATAGCCATGGATTAAATTATGTCGACGAGCTCATTCGTGAAGTTATACAGATCTACCCTGAGAAACATGAAGGTCAACGTAGTTAATTAAATCCATTTCAACATTTAATTAACTACTCACATCTTTCTATAATCTTTTAATGTGATATGCGCTAAAAGAGTCAAGGCAATTAAGTTGCTTCGAAGAAATTATCGTCTCTATTAATACTATCTTTCTTGTCCACATTATCTAATTTCATCGATTGCATCTATCCTTTTCGCTATTGGTATCTTCTATTTGCTCTTGTTATTGTAGTTTTTATATGAGTATGAGCATTAGTGGTGTTTCTTACCTTGTTTGTTTTTATCATATTTTTAAAATATTTTTTTAAATTTTTTTCCTAGCCGAGAGTCTATCGGAAACAGCGTCGCCACCTTGGTAGGGGTAAGGTCTGCGTATATCTCACCTTCCCCAGATCCCACTTTGTGGGATTACACTAGATATGTTGTTGTTGTTATTATTACTATCTGATGAGTCAAATAGGTTCCTCTTCGGCCATATTTTTTTCAATATTTTCAATGAATTATTATGATTTATAATACGTCTCATATAGTTTCTAAATTTATAAATTTAAATTTAATTGCTTGAAATATCTATGTATAAACTCGCGTCTAAACTAAGAACTTTGACCCTCGTACTCCAAATGTTGCAACGTAAAGTAGAACAGAGGGAGATCTATTGCTATACTCTTAGATGTAATTCGAAGTATCCCAGACACTGAGAGCTATTCATACAAGGAGATTTCAATGAGCACGTCGGGAGAACTTCGAGGGGCTATGAGGAGGTTCAAGGCGGTTTTGGTTTTGGAGATTAAAATAAATGAGGGGTATCTCTTTTGGATTATGCTAAACCTTTTAAACCTTTTGATATGGCGATAGCTAACTCGAGTTTTCCAAAGAATGAGGAGCACTTTGTCACTTTTGGTAGTGCGGTGGCAAGGACTCTGATCAATTTTTTACTCCTAAAGATGAGCGATAAATGTTTATGTAGTGATTCCCGAGTGAGAATCTAACAATCCAACATAACCTCTTGGTTATAAATCTTGGAATCATAATGAAGAAGAAAGTGAGGGCTTTGAATGAGCGTCCCAGAATCAATTTGGGGGGCCTTGACCAACGATAAAATTTAGGAATTGGGGAAAAAGTTTGTGGCAATGGGAGCCTGGGGGAGTAGTGGGGACGCAGATAGTATGTGGTATAGGAAAACTGACTGTATTATGGGATCCCCTAAAGAGGGTGTTACGAGTTTCAAAGGGTAACTTCTATAGACACAGATGGTGGTGGAATGATAGGTCGAACAGAAAGTAGAAGTCAAGAAGTTTGCGTACAAGAAGTTAATGGAGAAAAAATACTATGAGGAGAAGAGTGGTGGATAAGGAAAGATAGAAGAGTGCAAAGAATAAAGTGAAACTTGTTGTTACGACGGCAAAAACAGCAGCCTTTGAACGTCTATACGAAGAACTAGAGGACAAAGGTCGGGATAAGAGAATGTATAGGATTGCCAAGGCGAAGGAGAGGTGGTCACAAAACCTAGATCAAGTGAAGTGCATTAAATATGAGGATAGAACGGTATTGGTGATGATCAAATGAAAAAGTTCCTTGGGAGGTTGCAAAGATGTATGGAATTTAGAGGTTTTCCGGTGGCATACATTAGAGCGATTAAGGACGTATATGAGGGATCCAAGACTAGAGCACTTCCTAGTTAAGATGGGATTGCATTAGGGGTCAGCCCTCAGCCCGTTTTTATTTGCCTTGGTGATGACCGAATTAACAAGGCATATCCAAGGGAAAGCACTGTAGTGTATGTTATTTGCAGATCACATAGTTTTGATTTGAGAGAGTTGCGGTGGAATAAAGAATAAGGTGGAGGTTTGAAGGTTCACCCCAGAGTCTTAAGGTTTTCAGGCCGAGTAGGACCAAAACAGAGTACATGGAGTGCAAGTTTACTAACACATCTCATTAGTTGGATGTGGAAGTGAAGACACATGCTCAAGTCATACCCAAGAGAGATGGCTTCAAGTATTTTGGTTCAATCTTCCAAGGTAGTGATGAAATAGATGACGATATCGCAAATCGTATAGGGACATGGTGGATGAAGTGGAGGCTCACTTTTGGTATTATATGCAATAAGAAAGTGCCACATATACTTAAAAAGAAAGTTCTATAAAGTAGTCGTTACACTAGCTATGTTGTATGAGGCAGAGTGATGGCCAACCAATAACACACACAATCAGAAGCTGACTATAGTAGAGATGAGGATGCTAAGATGGATGTGTGACCAAACTAGGATAGATAAAATTATAAATGAGGTCATACATGACAAGGTAAGAGCGGCCTCAGTGGTAGACAAGATGCGTCAAGCAAGGCTGTGATAGTTTGGACATGTGAAAAGGAGGAGCACAGACGCTCCAGTGAGGAGGTGCAAGAGATTGACGGTGATGGGTCTACGGAGAGGTAGAGGTAGACTGAAGAAAAATTGAGCTGAGGTGATCAGATAGGACAAGGCTCATCTCACCCTTTCCAGACCCCACCTGTGGAATAACGTTGGGTATGTTGTTGTTATTGTTATTGTTATTGTTGTTGTTGAGGGGTTGTTTGGTTGATGGAATTTGGATACTAATCTTGATATTAAATTTAGGATTGTATTTATCCCATTTTTGGTTAGTAGTATTAGCTAATCAGGGTTTAGTTTTATACCAAATTTATGATATAATCATATCACATATAGGAGGTGAGATTATATTTTTTGGGATAATTATAACCCTAATCTCGGGAAAAATATAATTAATGATGCTTGCATCAGGGTAGGCTGCGTACGATCACACTCTTTGAGGTGCGGTTTATTTCCAGACCGTACATGAATGCGGAACGTTTTGTGCACTGAACTGCCCTTCTATAATTATAATCCCAATTTTATAAGATATCCTTAATTTTAGTCCCATAACCAAACGACCTCTTAAGAAGACCTTGATTGTCTTACTTATTGAGCATTTGTCTCAATATCTGAGATAAGAGCACTTTGTATCCACGACAATTAAAGTAGGACGAAGTGTCAAAATTGCCACTGAACTCTTAAAAAAGGCAGAATAATGTCATGCGTTAACAATATAGTGCTAGAATGTCATTACAATTAAATTTTGAGCTCAAAATTGCCATTATTTGTTAGTTTTGGCTTAATATGCCATCATTTATTCGGACCTATCTTTTCCTATTATGAAATTTTGAAAAATATAACCAAAATTTAGAAAATGACACATGTCTAAAACCCTCACCCCTAACTTATTTTCACGTGGTGGGGAAAAATGAGAAATTTACAAAAAAAAAAAAGTATCGAACCACCACTTCATCCCCCCAAAGCTTCCCACCGTCCTTCCACTATCTACACCACTTTAAAATTAAACTTTTGTATTGTTCGGTGTTGTCGATTAAGTTTAAATTTTTTTGGTCTTTTTGAAATTGCGAGATATAATATAAGACTAAGTGAAAGAAACATAGGTAAAGATTGGTATTTTAAAAAAAAATGTGTTGCCTTGTGATGAATTAATTTTAGCAAGTTGATGTCCTAATTTGCATAAATTATTGGTGATAGTAAATTGAAATTGCTAATGCATAGATGCAGAAATTTTGGGTCATTGAGATGGTGGACTGGTAAGGGTTGTTTTTGGGTGACTAACTACTATTATTTTTTCTTATTTCATCTATTTCCTTTTCCTTTTTTTGTTTTTAAATGACATGTTTCTCCCTTTAAATGGGCTAAAAACCGAGGTTGGGGGGAGGGGAGACCGAAAAATCAAAAAATAAGTTAGGGGTGGGAGTTAATTAGACATGTGTCCTTTTCTAAATTTATGTTATATTTTCAAAATTTAAAAACATGAAAAGATAGGTCCGCTATAAATAATGACATTTTTGAGCCAAAACTGACAAGTAATGGTGATTTTGAGCTCTAAGTATAACGGTAGTGACATACTAGCACCATACTAACGCGTGGCATAAATAATCTTTTTCAATAGCTCAATAGCAAGTTTTGTCTTTCGTTCATATAAGTAATACATTGTTCGCACAAGTAACAATAACGTAGGAATGTGTAACGATATATATATATATTTTTACTTATATATATATATATATATATATATATATATATATATATATATATATATATATCTGATATTTTTTCAGATTTTGTGAAGAAAAAAGAATTACAACCTTAATTATATTCTCATTATTTTGGGCAGTAAGGTCGCTGTCGTGTTTATTGATCACTAGCCATGCCAAACCATCTAACAAAGTCTTAAAGCTTGCTGTCAAAAATTAGTAGCAGGACAAGTTCAGATCATACCCATATACATAAATATAAGAAAAAGTACTCGCTGAAATTTTTTTCTTTTCTCAACCAAACCCCTAAAGGATAAATTCTAGTACCTTTTAATTACCACGTGTCAAATTTTGCAAATTACGTATAACTACAATCTGAAACTGGATCGTCGAGTTGAAGGATTACAGCAGTCGTTTTAGTTTGTGCTCTTAAATTATCCTTTCTTGTTAATAAAACAAATTATCAGTGATAATCCAAAGAGATGCGTAATTCTAGTAATATGGAAAATAAATTATGATCGATAAAGAATAACTGCACTGTCTTTCGTTAAATTGGCGCAATAAAAGAAATTTGTGTCTTCATTATATGAAACTCGCCTAAAGTTGCATTGAAGGACCCTAATAAAGTGGGACGAAAAAGAAAACCAAAAGGGATAAACCACAAGAGAAAGCCAAGATTAATGTAATAGAAATGAAATGTGATTATCCCGGAAAAGACGAAGAGAAGAGATCAAATGGACAATTCATGGATTTTAAAATGTTTCAAGACATCTAGGCCATGGTATAGGTAAAACGTGTTTTAGTTGAAATGATCAATACTAGCATTTATTAGATATGTTGAAAAATAGAAGAACTCATGTGTGTGAATCCAGTAATTGACCTTGATCTTTGAAGACAACTTATTCTAACCATTTTGTAGCTATAGACTCTATCGTCAAAATAGTCTTTCAATTTAAAATTTGTGATCCTTTTCCAAGTTATAAATATCTAATACTATAAGTTATTCGTAAACTCTGGCAGAGCACTACTACGACCAGAATTTAGTCTTAAGTTTTGCACAAATAAAGTTAGAAAGTACTGAGGTTCAATCCAAGATTAAGAACGGACTAAGTTTTTGAATAATCAAGAGAACTGATAGGTAAAGTAAGAATTCAGGAAATTTTTATTTTCTTAAAATACTGTTACAATGAACTACTATGATTTCCCTAAAGTGGTTGGTGGTTTTCTACGTTGACTAGATGAACTTTATTCAGAGTTTGACATTTACATGAGCTTGTAGATTATGTGGTCATACATATATATACACAAATAATTACATAAAGTAGATACGCGTAATTCTCAAAGAGATTTGAGTTATTTATACAAAAATTTACTTGTAATTACTTCATACGCTAATTATATAAGTATATTTTGTACATATATCATCACTACGTTGAACTCAACTCATTTCAAAATTAGGAGTAAATCATTACATCGTCCCGTAAGCAAATGTGGAGTGATACACACAGCGAGACGGTGACCAAAAGAATCCTACAGTATATATTAAATGAATCACTCACGTTTTTAGTTTCCAATCTCACTCGTCTAGCAAATAAAATAGAAAAAGAAAAGAACTTTTCCGCAACTACTATTCAACAGTATCAGATTCTTGTAATTATATCTTCGTTTTGTTGGCACTTTTGGACCCAACTTGTTGGAACTTTGGTTTGCTCTTTTTCTCTTTGTTGTTTAGTTTTCCCTTTAGTTATTCGTTGCAAAATAGGCAGAAGTTGACTAATAATAATCAAAATTATTCATTTTTAATCAAAGTTGAGTGACCATTTGAGCTGTCAAAATTGAGTACCATTTAAGCCATCAACTCTGTTTATTTACATTTTTCTTAGATAGTTGTATTTGAAAAAAGAAGCACCTATAACTGATAATTAATAACTGAGTATCACGAAGGCCATTTAATCCAAGCTGTGTCACATAGCACTTCGAATTGTGATCTGTTAGCCGCTGACAATCTTTACACAAGCTTTAAAAATAAAATTACACTTATTTACAGCCCAAAAATATGGTCTTTCTCAACAAAAGAGGTGGAAATTATGAGCTTTCCAACTATCCAGAAAGGAAACTCTCTCTACTGTAGTCGCTTTAGTGAAGCTTAATATTCTTTTACTCGTTATACAAATAATAGGAAAGCGTATTACGTAATAAAAACCACGATATGGTTGAATGTGTACTTGCTTCTTTTAATTAGTTCTAATATTTGGAAAAGGTAGCATTTTGTACCAACTGGAAAATTTTTGCGAGGCACTTGTAGAATTATAACACCTTCACATGAATCATGAGTGTAGACAAAGTTAGAGAATTATAAAAAGAACCTGTCTATTGGAGTATTGGGTAAGGCGGTAACAAAAGCACCACCAATAGATTGTATAGGATGGATGGGATACCGTCATATTTGATCATAGATTTTGGATTCAAACACCGTAAAAAATAATATTATAATAAAAATATTTTTAAAAAAATTAAGTTTATGCAGCGTGAAGTCGAATATATTAATAGGTCTCCTAATTAATGGGAACACTGCTACACCTAAAAAAAATAATAAAAATAAATAAATAAATAAATAAATAAATAAATATATATATATATATATATATATAACAAAACCAAAAAAGAGAGTAAAGAGCGCGAGGAAGGAAAAGAAAGATTAATATTCCCTCCGTTCCAAAATGATTGTCATAGTTCGGATTTCAAAAATCAAACGAGTTTATTTTAACCGTGAATTTAAATATATAATCTTTAAGTTTTTTGTAATGATGTTTATATATTTAGAAACTGCATAAAAAGTACTATAAGTCACAATAACTAATAATTCAAAATATTTAAATGACATATGAAAATATTACGGTCAAAATTAAACTCGTTTGACTCTCGAAATCCGAACTATGACAACCATTTTGGATCGGAGAGAGTAATAAGTACTCCCTCCATCCCATTTTATTTGTCGTAGTTCGGATTTCGAGGGTCAAATGAGTTTATCTTGACCGTAATCTTTATATATATCTTTTAAATATTTTGAGTTGTAATTTATTGTGACTTATAGTACTTATCATGTAATTTTCAAATATGTAAATTTTATTTAAGAAAAGTTAAAGATTTTATATCCTAATCTATGGTTAAATTTAAAAAGTTTGACTCTCAAAACAGTAACTATGACTAACAAAATGGGACAGAGGGAGTAACATATATAAAAACATAAGTGCACGTAGGGGTGCCCGTTGTACGGTACGGTACGGTATTTCACATTTCGGTTCGGTAATTTCAGTTTTCGGTTTTTAAAAATGTCATACCATTACCATACCAAACTAATTCGGTATTTTCATGTTCGGTTTCGGTAATTTCGGTACGGTAAGTCGGTAACCGTAGGTTGTTCAACTTCGACTTACATATAATAGATATATATATGTTGCAAAAAAATGTGAAAGGAACTAAGAAACTTCATCTGACAATTAACAATAAACCTTCACAGTACCTCAGCGCAAAATACAAAAATACCACAAAATATGTAGCAAAGCTCTAATGTACAAATAACACTAGCCAACATCTAATTAAACAACTTTACTACACAAGCTTACACAAAAAAATTCATTATTAAAATTTTAATTCTACTTATGATAAGCTAATATATTTTTTACGCACAAAACAACAAGCTTTTGAGTTTTGACGGTGCTTGAAAGACAACTCTCTAGTAAAGAATTAAAGTAGATTTGATGGTATTGATACTATTTTATTTATAAATATTTATAAGTTTTAATTAAAAATATAATCATATCACAAATTTTAGATATTCTATTTAGAATTTTATTAGCTCATATTTAGATTACTTAAGCTATTATGATTTATATAAATATAATATATATGATTTGTATATGTAATTAAGTATTTCGGTATTTTCGATATTTCGGTATTTTCTTTATAGATACCGAATACCGTACCAAATACCAAAATTTTTAAAATTTCATACCAAATACCAAAATACCGTTATCAAAGTAAAAAAAATTCGGTTCGGTACGGTAATTTGGTATTTACCATACTATGGGCAGCTCTAAGTGCACAAGAGGAGAGGAAAAAAGACAACGATGATCTTTTTGACTTGCTTCAACCTTCAAAGGGAAAAAGGAACCGTCCCTTCAGGGATCCCACACGGGATTTAGATATCCTTCATTAATACTGGGAAAAAGGTAGAAACTATAGCAATACAAATGGTAGATTCAGTCAAGCGAGCCAAGAGGCAAAGTTCAAGCAAATCAGGTGCAATTCAATCTTTATTCCTAATACAAAAAAGCAAAATCTCACTAGATCGAGGCCCATTGCTATGGGGACTACACTATATAAGAGAATGACCTACGTGTTGGTAAACGAAAACCACCTCGACCGGATCAGAGTAAACAACAATTTCGAATCAGGCCGGCCTTTGCCTGTTTGCCCAAGCTGTCAAAATCAGCTTATTTTGAGAAGTGTTTTTTATTAAAAGTATCTTTCAAATATGTGTTTTGCAAGATTAGCAATTTAAGTTTGGCAAAACTTTAGAAAGTGCTTTTGTTATTAATTAATATTTGACTAATATTTGAAAAAATTACCAAATTATGAAAATGGATATATTAATAATATTAATTTGATTAAATATGGAGGTTTGATATGGGTATTCTTATCCGAAATAATCAAAAACACTTATTTTTCAAGAAGCTATTTTTTTCAGCTTCTCCCCCACCGCAGAAAACAACTTCTACTGTCACCTAAAAGCACTTATTTTTTCCAGAAGCTAGGCCAAACACCCTTAAAAAAAGTGCTTTTTAAAAAATAATTTTTTTTAGAAGTTTGGCCAAACATCCTCTAAAACTTAAAAAGGGGCGGAGGGAGTGTAGTGAAGGACTAGATTGAAATCCTGAACCCCTAAACTTCAAATTCTGGCTTCGCCTCTGAACTTAAAACTTTCATCTTGACCCAATGATATCATATGATTAGTTACAATTTAAAAACTCAAGAATTTTATAAAAGATTATTATTAATATTATTATTATTATTATTATTATATTTTTTGCGTATCTTTGATAAAAAGGTATAATAAAATAATATTTACTATAATGGGACTTAAAGTCGTTGCATAATTATGTCACGTATGATCAAAGAACTTCAAAATTTTGACATATTAAAGAAATTGAAATTTATTCAATATAGCAGTAATGTCATTTAACTTGTGTTGTCACATTAAATAACTAAATATACAATACGTTAATTATGAGTGGGTTTTGTTGTTATAGTGAAAAATTCTCTTTGGCAATTCTTTATAATGCGATCCACTTTCTTCGAGTTTGAGTGATTAGAAAACCTTCAACAAAAAGATAATTGTTTATAATAGCTAGTGGCTACAAATTAATAAAGGTTTTAATTGTCTGTACATTTGTGAAAGTCTTTTATTCATAATTCTTCTTCAGAAAAGAAATAGGGAGACATTAAACGTTACAAGATGATTGTAATTTTTATTCATCTAATATGTTTACCTCTTTATCGACCTCTACTGGTATGCATGAGAGAGTTTCTTGTTAGAATTTCTTTTTCCTTTCATTTCGTTTATTGTGCTGGAAGTTTATTATTCGACTTCAGAAAGTTTTCAAATAGTCATGCACGGCGGGCGACGTTAAGTTGGGACCAATGGACCTAATTTCTTATATAAGCTATGAAATTATACTTCTGCCTGCCCTTTTTCTCAAAGTCAATTCTTCACACATTTAATTGGCTACCGTTGTTGAAAATACCTAGACATTGGACCATCGTTTATAGCCAATATCCTGAACTATATCCCTATTACCCAATATTACTATACCTTCTACCTAGAGAAACTACAGTTGGCTAAACCTATGGAACAAACTCTTATCTTCCATAACTTCTCTTCTTTATTTTATCTAATACTATATATATCACATTTATCTCAACTATATGTTTGGTATCTCTATACATATGTACAAAATCAATTAAACTTCCTATCTATTTTAAATGGCGTACATTAGATTTAGTTATATAGTAATATACTCATTTTTATAGAAACAAATCCAAAACTTTTAATTCAATGATTGCGATGTATATTACATTTCTATTTGATAATATATATTTAACTTTTGTATACTGAGAGTATAAAATTTATAGAATCAACTCACTTTTTACGCAGTTGTAGTACATAACAAGCATTAATCTTTATCCGGTATAATATAATGGCCGCACATAATCTACAATCACAAGTTAACATTAAATGAATATGTAAAAGAATCTGTAAAACTTGATAGTGTTAAAGAATCCGTAAGACTTTTTGTATATCTGGTATATCTGTTTAGAGTTTTTTTTCCTTGTAGTGATATAAATAAATTGAGCTAGATGCAAAAATGAAGTATGCTGGTGAGTGTGTTCACATGACCCGCTATACAAAATTACATCCACCTTGATCTTCCTTGTTTCTCTCTATTTTCCTTTCTTATTCATCTATCTAAATTAGTATCTACAAAGCTGTGTGTTTCAAACAATATTTTTATCATCTTGGACGATTTTACCTTAATTCACGTACAGTTCACAATTCATGCTTAATTTAAAGTCCACATTTTTGGATCTTGTCCATTAATATAGAAGAGATGAGTAAAACTTACCACACAGTTATAACGTCATTTACCAAGTAAATTCATTTTCTTCATAATTAGAAAAGTTCAATTCAATAAGACAAACTGACAAGTGAAGAAGTCAAGAGGGGTGAGAGTGAGATGAAGAGGAAAAATCCAACGTGGCAAAGATATGGCCCACAAGTCGTCATAAAGTGGGCCGGTCTGTAGAATTCGTTGACTCTAATGCATCCAAAAGAAAGCCCAAAGATAAAGAATACACGAGCAAGTGCCGGGCCTATTCGGGCGGTGAATTTTTTTGGAACAGGTCAATGTCACATTCTCACGCCCTACTTTGACAAAAATCAGACGAAATCAACGTCATTAGCAGTAATAAAGTTAAAATAATACTCCACATAGTATAGGTTAACTTGTGTGTAATGACAACATATAGATTTATTAGTATTATTAGAATAAGTTGACGTATAGAGCACAACAAGATAATTCTCGTTAAATACTTATTCAAACCACGTGTGTATACACCCAACCAATAGATGCATGTCATTTGTTTACAAATACACTGTTATCACTCAACTATAGTTAATTAATATACATTCTCTCTTCATTAAATCAGTTTACTATGATTAGGTGTATACACCCGGTATAGATAAGTTTTTTCCATAATTCTCCCTAGCAAGCTAAATATGACGACTGGAATAATATACTATGCATGTTGTAACCAATCAAATTTGTTAATAACTTGAATTTATAGTATAAAAAAGACTTGTTATGAATAATTTTTGTCATAGCCTCTTCTCCAACTTTCTTCATGTGGACCCTAATAAACCCCTAGAATGGTCCTACCTTTGACAGCTCATTTCCAAGTGGGGTCACTTGACATCCCCTCCAATTCTTTTAAGTAGCTCCTCATTGTCTATTTTTCAGAAAAATCAAATCCCATCAATTTCTCTTCAAACTAAATCTAGAAACTCCACTCTTTTTTTTTTTACTTCCACACAACCCCTTCCCCCCACCCCCTAGTATTTGGTCTTCCTTCCCTAGTCTCAAGTCTCAAGTCTCAACTTCCACCTTTTTATTAGCCGAGTCCATTGCTCTTATTCAAAGTAGCCTTCTTCTCACTTCCCATTTCTCTCTCCCTTTCTGTTTTTCTCTTCATATATGGCCAAAGGTAGTGGACTCTCCTTTGATCCAGATCCCATCAAACACTTCCTTCCTATTCACAATTCTTTCCTTGAACCTCACCAAGACAATCACCACCACCTTTTTTCCCATCATCATACTACTAACAACAAGTTATTAAACTTTGAACCTTTATCATCATCACCAATGGAGTCATCATTCAAGAACAGGTCACCAACTCCTACTACTATTCAATTTCCAGTAAACCTTAACTGTTCTAGTACTGATGATGATCATGATCATGATCATGATCAAGAACATAAGAGACCAGTCATTGATGAAATGGACTTCTTTGCTGATAAAAAAGATGAGGCAACAACAACAGCTAATACTACCAATGACACTAACACAAGAGAATCAAACACCCCTCCTCATGAATTGGATTTTAATGTAAACGTAAGCTATCCAAATTAGCATTTTAACCAAAAGTTTTACTAATTTTCATTAGTTTAGTGAATTTTCTTTTTAACTGAATTTTGATCCACTTTTGTAGACTGGTTTGCATCTTCTTACAGCAAACACTTATAGTGATCAATCCATAGTAGAAGATGGATTATCCCCTAACTCTGAAGATAAAAGAACCAAGAGTGAGGTAAGAGTAATAAGATCATTTACAAATAATATGGTATTCACTATATTCAGTCTTTTAACTTTTTTAACTGAAATTTAAACATTTCTATATTTCAGTTAGCAGTTCTTCAAGCTGAATTGGAAAGAATGAACGGCGAAAATCGACGTTTAAAGGACATGTTAAATCAGGTGACAACCAATTATAGTGCCCTGCAGATGCATTATATGACAGTAATGCAACAACAACAAAATCAAGAAAATGATGGGAAAAGTGAAGAAGTAGTGAAACAGCACCACCACAATCAAAATGGTCATGGACAAATGGTCCCTAGGCAATTTATGGATCTTGGCCTAGCTGCTGCTGCTGCTGGCACTGCTTCTGAAGCTGAAGAGGCTTCCTTGTCTTCATCAGAGGGGCGAAGCGGAAGGGAAAAATCGCGATCACCAACGAATAATATGGAATCAGGTTCCACATGTGGAATTGGAAGAGAAGATAGTCCTGAAAAAGGTTCACCTAATTGGGGTCCTAATAAAATTCCAAGACTTGGAAATCCTTCAAAAAGTTCTGATCAAGCTGCTGAAGCCACTATGAGAAAGGCTCGTGTCTCTGTTAGAGCTCGATCGGAGGCTCCCATGGTATGAAACTTTTGATTGAATTTATAAGTTTCTTACTTTCGTTTGAAAAGATTATTTGATGGAAACTAATGGATACCTTTTTTTGTTGGTGCTATCAGATAACAGATGGTTGTCAATGGCGAAAGTATGGGCAGAAAATGGCGAAGGGAAACCCGTGTCCTCGAGCTTATTATCGGTGCACCATGGCAGCTGGTTGTCCAGTTCGGAAGCAAGTATGTTTTTATTTTTCTGATAAGATTTTTCATTTCTGTTGCTCAAGATATTTGAGAGTATATTAGTCAATCACAAAGGTCAGCAATGTTAAAAAAGATATGTTACTAATGTTAGTTGTACACTTCTTATCCAACACTGACTATCAATACTAGTTGGTGTTAGGTTGCTATTGCTCTTTCTTGATCAAATAAAATATAGTAATACTTACTCCATTTGTTTTCCAACAATAATCACGAAAGAATCTTGGTAGGAGGTACCTTGAGGAATTCACATCATGAATATGAGTATATATTAAATCAAAATTAAAGCAACAAAGACATTCTAACTTGGTATTGGAACTTAATGACAAGGAATTTCGCTACCTAAGGACATTTAATGCTATGGCCTCCGTTCATCTCTGGCTTCGTCCATTAATCTCAGTCAATAGGCAGTCTCTAAAGGATGAGAACCAATTATGTAACATTTATATCATTAGGCTAATTCTTAGTAGAAAAAATCCTTAATAACGAACTTGCAAAATGGATCCGTTTATTGTTTTGAGTTCCAAGAATTGGCAGAATAAAACCTTTTGACTGAACTGAAATTTGCTGCATTGACAGGTTCAAAGATGTGCAGAAGACAGAACAATCTTGATCACAACCTATGAAGGCACTCATAACCACCCATTGCCTCCAGCAGCCATGGCAATGGCCTCAACCACTTCATCAGCAGCAAGAATGTTGCTTTCAGGCTCTATGCCAAGTGCAGATGGGCTAATGAATTCCAATTTTTTCGCCAGAACTCTCCTCCCTTGCTCTTCTAGCATGGCCACAATTTCTGCCTCGGCCCCCTTTCCTACTGTTACATTGGACCTAACTCAATCCCCGAACCCATTGCAATATCCAAGACCCCCAAATCAATTCCAAGTCCCATTCTCAAGTCCACCCCAAAATGTCCTAGCAAATCCAGCTGCACTTTTGCCACAGATTTTTGGCCAGGCTTTATATAACCAATCCAAATTTTCTGGCCTGCAATTGTCACAAGATTCGGAAGGACAACACCCTTCAACGTTGCAATCATCGAAGCATCAATCACAGCACAACCCTTTGGCTGACACTGTGAATGCCCTCACCAATGATCCTAATTTCACAGCAGCATTAGCAGCAGCCATCACTTCCCTTATTGGAAATCCCCAGCAACCAAATAATGGGACTACCAATGCTGCTGCTACCACAACAACGACGAACAACAACAGTGGCAGTGTCGCCACCAATGGCAATAACACTAGCAATGGAAACAATAAAGTGGCTAATTCAAGTTTTCCAGCAAATTGATAGCTAGTCAAGTTGCTCATTTCCTTTCAATTTTTTTCTTCTTTTCTTCAAAATATCTTTTGCTTAAATAGTAATCAGGAAAAAAGATTATTATACACGTTAATTAGATTATTTTTTGTGTTTTATAGGTGGCATAAACATATATCTTCCATTCTTTTTGTGGCTTAATAATGTAATTCAAGATTTCTTATCAATACATGAAAAATGTTGGCATGAAAAGTTTCTTGTCTCCCTTATATTATTTGTCAGTTTATCTTTGTTTCTCAACATGAAGTAAAAAACTACACTATGGGAGTTAAAAGCATAGTATTCTAGTCCTTGGAATTGCAAGGAGTTGGTGAATCTTTAAGTCACATTCATATGTGAGTCAAGAAAGGAGTCAATAAAACCGTCTCAAAGTTGTTAGACATTAAGGAGTTTGTTTGAAATGGAAATACGTATGAGATTGAGAAAGAACAAAAGCAAAGAGGACCCAAGAAAAAAGAAGTGTCATGAGAAAGAGATTTAGTTGCTTGTCTCATTTGGACTTGTCTTCTCTTTGGCTTTTCTCACCCACAAATGACAAATCTCACTAAATGGGGAGAAGATATATACAGACGACAACTTCCATTTTGATGTTGAATCCAATGTCTGTTTCTTTAACGTTCAATCTCCAATTCCCTTGTCTATACCTAAACATGACAATATCAAGGTTTGACAATCTTTCCTGGACTCTTTTTTCTTCTTTGCATAAACTTTATACACGCAACATTTGCTTTCGTTTTCTTGATTTGAACTTTTATGCTCTGACAATTTTAAAAAAAAATGCAATCAAATTACTAGCTGAAGGATAATTATATACAATATATCTTGTCGATGATAAGTGAAATTAGTAACATGGAAAACCAGGCAAGTAAGATGTTGTAACAAATTAAATTATAGTTTAAAAGGGAGTATAATTTTCTTTAAGTCAATCTACATAAGTTATATCTTGTATATATGCTATGAATTTTCCTTTTGTTGATTAAAGTTCTATGAGTAGACAAAAGGTCGACTGCTGATATTCTTGTATGGTCTGAATGACAACACAACCTACTGAACTTTTTCACTTTGGATATATATGCCCTTGAAATTGTGAACTGCTAGTTGAAAAATACGAATCAGCATTCACAACCAAACAAAAAGTGATCGCACCTATCATAGACCATCTTAAAAAGGAAAGAAAGAAAGAAGAAGATAGCTTTAGAATACTGACCAAACAAATAAAGTTGGCATTCTAAGAAGAGTTTAATTTTATACAATGACTCTGTGAAAAGATGTTATTACATTGTTAGCAAAGTCACACAAATATAAACAACAGATAATGGTCCATAACTTAATGAAAAGTAACTTAGAAAAATGAGGCAAATAACCTGTTAAAATAAATTAATATGCATTAAAAAGGATAAAAATGTTGTCCATGCTATCATTGTATTTAAGTTAAATCTTTGTAAAAATTGTGCCTTAGAAGAAGAAGTTGATCAGCTAAATTAGAAGTGGCAAATAGAAAGAGTCTTTTCTTCTCACTTCGAAATTGCTTTGATATTGTCCAATTGATGATTCAATGAACAAAAATTTTGAGGTCAAGTTGGAGTCTACTTTAGTTCTCGTCCTTATTGGACATTTCTGCGGACCTAGTCCTTGCAAGAATTGCTAAAAATCGTTGGTTATATGCCTTGGCCCAAGTGTTATGGCGGTAGCGGTACTATACACAATTTTTGTCTTTCCTTTCGTCTGTCGTTTTTCAGTTTTGGCTCAATGAGCAAATCAATGGGATTAATGTGATCATATTGAAGAAAAGAAGACTTTAGGTGACTCAAGTGGGTCCAAATACTCCATGTTTTTTTGTTGACAAACCAACAGCTACTGGTAAATAAATTGAGATCACATGTTGATGTAAATCTGGTTTGGTTTGTATATTGATATATTAGGTCATTTTTTCGGGATAAGATAGGACTTATGGCTCTCCAGTTCTCAACTTTCCAATTAATTATCAGATAGTAGTCAACTTTGGTACACTTAAGTTTATTTGACGTTTTTTTTTTTTTTTTTTTTTTGTGCTAGAAAAGTCTGGTTAGAACTTGCAATGGAAGTGGGAAGCATTTATTTTCTTGTGTACAATCCCAACGAAGATCACCTATAATAATCTTCTTGTTTCAAGGTCACATGTTTGGATAAAACTCTCAAGGTTTTCCCTTTGTTAAATTTTTTATTTGAGTAAGGTAACGACAACTTGTGCAAGATATTAGACAGCTTTGAAATTGATCAAGTGAAATAACATTTTGTGCAATAGGAAGTCTATGTTCCTACTTACTAATTTAGAGGCAGTTTGTAGCGGAAGATTTTCTTTTCCACTACATTTGTTCATTATTGCACAGTCATGTTCTTCAATTGCAATTTGTAATTAGAAGCCTTTGTTGCTGAAGCTAAGCACTTTTTACAAAGTGTTCCTTATCGTGTGGGATGATCTTGATGCGTACAAATGCTTACGATATGGTCTTGTATATTTAGGTACGTATCTTTTTAGTTCAGGAGTTGTGATTAGTTGACTAATTGATTAGTATAAGGATAGTAAGGCGTCGGTGGAGTTAGAAATTGTTGGACACTTTTTTTTTTTCCTTTTAGATCAAGGAAAATTGCGTGTTAATGTAATATCACATTCATACAAGGGCTGCCTAATGAGGGAGCGTCTAAGAGAAGGATTACAGGCTTCTAAATTGTTATGTTTCTGAATAATCGGTACACATAATATTTTAAGAGAATCTCACATTTGAATGAAAGAGTAAAATAAAATATTTATAGCACAAGTTCATATGATATGCGTGTTGTTGGACTCGATGATGTCGTAACCAAGACACAAGTTCTTGAGCTCTATTAGGCTAAAGTAGATTATATATATCACCGACTTGTGCTTTGGCAAATATGATATCAGGAACTGTTGTTCCTGCGTTCAAATAAATTAGAAGATACAAAAAACCTGCAGTATATAGAGCCCGTTTGGGTGAGCTTAAAAGTGACTTATAAGCTTATAAGCCCATTAATATATGTTTGGTAACCTCAAAATTTTTGGACTTATAATCCATAAGTTGCTTAAAAGCCACTTTTTGAGAAGTTAGGAAATCCTAACTTCTCAAAAAGTGGCTTTTAAGTCACTTTTTGACTTATAAGCCACTTAAAATAAGCTGCTTTTAAGCCCACCCAAACAGGCTCATAATCTGTTAGTAATAGAACAATTCCGAGCCCACAAGTTACTTGTGTCTCCTTAAGAAATCTAACCCCCTCACGATGCCCAACGTTCACGGGTTAATTTCTCCCAAGATGGAACGGGATAACAGTTCTACCGTAGCGGCACTTCAAACGGTAGAACACGTCGAACACAAAGGAACGGAGCAAATCACACGACTCACTTAATATGCAGAAAGAGAAGGAATGCAGTAAGATATGTTTTCTGTCAGTGTTTTTTTCTGCCCGAGTGTTTCTATCCTCTGCCCGAGGTTTTCTATCCTCTGTCCGAGGTTGTGTCTCTATCAGTCCGAGTTTTCTTCTTTGTGTTTCAAGGACTGACAAATGACCAGTTTATATAGCCACCCAAGAGCAGAAGAAGAGACACATCGGTATTTAATGAGAAAACGTGGAGGAATTAATTGTCCACTAATGACTAACTTTAATGTGGAGAAATTAATCTACCACTAATGATTGACTTTAATGTGGAGGAATTAATCTACCACTAATGACCGACTTTAATTCAAAAACGTGGAGGGAAATCGTGGAGGAATTAATCCGCTGATGTCACTTCAGCTGCCCGGTACTGAACTCACTTCAGCTGCCCGTTACAAAAACGGATTAAAAGATTAATTAATTAATATTTTAGTTTTGTTGGTCCAAAAAATTTAAGTCAATCAATCATATCAATTGACCGAAGCCGAAACGAGCGACGACGACGGCGCGAGGCTTCCCTTCTTCTCAACCCTTTTAAGAGCTAAGAGAAGTAAATCTCTATTTAAACCCAACAAAATCCTTTTCCTCTACCAATGTGGGAGAAAGTGCATTTCCCTACAAAAGGAAACCTTTTCACCTTTCACCCATTTCCCATTCACATTCTTCCATTAAACCCAACAAGAACTCATTTTGTATGATGGTTGGGTGAAACTAAACTAGAACGTTGAGTCCGTAAGGTAGTGCATATGATGCCCATGACATAAAGGTGCTGGTGTGACGCCCCCATGGAGGCCGAGCCTATGAATAAGGCGTACGCATGGCACTTTAGGCGATCCGAAAATGTGAAATAAAAGTTAAGAACTTTATAAGGTATCACAAAATTTCATAAGTTCACACTCTTTTGGATTAGAGTGGACAATATGTGCAATGAGCTTTGGGTGTGATAAGTAATGTGTCTAGATAATTGTAGCTTATTTCGCTTAAACTTTACTGTGGTTTCTTAGGCCTTATTTGTTTCGCTTAACGAAGATCTAAATCTTAACCCTTGAAATTTCAGTCACTAAATATATTTAGTTTTAGGTTTAAATATTAATAATTCATATTTCAATTATTAAATGCGTTTAATTTCTTTACAACTATTTAATAGTTCCGAATAGATTTGAAAAATTAATACCAATAATAATAAAGTAAAATGTTATCCATTCAAGCGTTCATGCAAGTTAAAGAAAGAAATCCACCATTACTCTGTTCACTTCCATTGGTATCGACCACTATACTACCATCACCTACCACGATCAATTTTCACCACCCATACTCATAATCACCATTATCACAGCCACAACCACTATGATTACTACCAACTACCACAGTCAACCACTTCCACCACTAGCGATTATTTATAATTACGAAAAAGGGCCAAATTTTCTCCTCTACTATCGTAAATTGTTTACATTCACCCTCTGATATACTATCTAGCCAAATCTACCCTGCCGTTAGCAAGGTAAATAAAAATACCGTTCATTTTAACGGAATTCCCCTATGGCCAATAAAATCCTATGTGGCCAGTGAGGTGGATGTCAGCATGACATGCCACCTCATCCTCTTTCCCTTCCATTTTGTTCTCCACCACCACTCAAAAAGGCCAAAGCCACCCTTTGTTCTCCATTCTTGAATACTAAAGAAAATTACACAATAGTGAGACTTGGAAAGTCACTTGACGCATACTAAAAAAATCTTACTTAATTACAGAAGAATTTCGCACAAGAAAAGATCAACCTCATAATACATACATTTCTAATAGATTTCGCATAGAAACAGGAAGAAAAACACGACCTCATTTAAGAACTCTGCAAATACATCAAATTAGAATTTACCAAACTGGAGAAGCTTTACCAACAATTTAGTTGGAATAAGTATTTATCTATTTATTTGTTGAATTCTGCAAACACCATCTCTATTTGATGCTTATATGAAAGTTTGGATAATGGTTGCCCTCTCGAATTAATGTCTTGGGGTTTTCAATTTTCTCCTACAAATTATCCATAATAACTTTCTGACTTGCGTCCAGCTCTCAAAACGACATTTATTAACGAGCTTAAATGAACCCTAGGTTTAGCAAAGAACTTTCTCCACCATTGGCCTTCATTTATGAGTTGAAATTGTCCATGTCAGTGCTAATATGAATTATTTTTTATTCTCGGAGTTTATAAGTTGCTCTTGTGTGTAATAGTATCATTTTGAGATGTTTATATTGTATTCAATCGTTCAACAGTCATGACAAGTATATATATAGTTAAGTTACTTGAATATGTTTAACCTTTTACATTGTAGAATTGTATTGACCGCTACTCTTTCCTTATTGCACAGATGATGCATTAAGACTGTACAAATATCAATGCGTGCCTTTGGCCTTTGGGTGGTAGTGGAGGAAGAAATGGGAGGGGAAGAGGATGAGGTGGCATGCCATGTGGCATCTACCTCGCTCGAATGGCATGCCACGTAGGATTTTATTTGCTATGGTGGAATTCTGTTAAAATGAGGGGTATTTTTGCTTACTTTACTAACAGTAAGAATAATTTGGCCGGATAATATAATGGAGGGTAAATATAGACAATTACGATAGTAGAAGGGCAAATTTAACCCTTTTCCGTTATAATTATCATCACCAACCACCATTATAACGACAATATCGACCACCCGTTACCTCCAAGAATCGCCACCATTAGTTTAAATCTTATATTGCTCAACTAACAATACTAGTTACCACCAACATTAGCTATTACAATTATCCACCAAAATTATCAACCGATACAATCAATTATCACTATCATCACCACCACCATTATCACCATCACCACTAGTTACTACACACAACCAACACCATCAGCCACCAATCACCAGAATCCATAACCATTGCAGTTAGCCATCACTACCATCAACCACAATAGTGATTTATTTTTTGTAATATTTTTAACATAATATTATATTAATTAAAAAATATATTTGTACTTATTAAGTAAAACGGTAATTTTCTAATTGGTGTTTCTGAAACTGTTATGTCTATAAAAAGATTTAGGAAAATTGTTTTGAAAAAACTTCTTTAAACACTTGAAAAACTTTGTAAATATGCTACAAAGATTTGTGTGCATCTAATACGTAAAAATTTCATCCAGAGGCCACTTTTGTCATTGTTGTTTGGTTTCAGGCTATTTTTTACTTAGTTGTGCAAAATTAGACACTTTTTCGAGGCTGATTTGCAATAATATGACACGGGAAGCTTTGGTTTGCCAAAATGCCCTCACTAACAGATGTTTAGCAAAAATGTCCCCATTAGTTTAATGAAACTTTTTTCGGACCAAAATACCCCTACAAACCAATAAAAAGATGCGCCCAGTCCCTCCTCTTCCTTTTCTCCATTCACGCGATCAAGAAAATCATAAAGCTCCATTCCTTTTACAGATTGCTCTGTTCAAGAGAAGATTCAACGTAAGATTTCTTCAAGTTGCAAGGGTAAAGTTCTCTGCAACTATTGCCAAGAGTTTAAGTTCTGCTGCAAAGGGAAACTTACACTGAAAAATCTCTAAAGTATTGGCAATAGCCAAGACTTTAAACTCTACTGCAATAGGAGGCTTGTAGAGACTTCTTGCCTATTGCCAAGACTTTAAGCCTTGTTTCCATGGTCTCTACAACTACAGAAAAAGTCTCTACAACTATTGCCAATAGCCAACACTTTAAATTCCAGCGAAAGGAGCAACTTGTACAAATAGTCTCTGCAAGTATTGACAATTGCCAGGACTTTAAACTCTAGTGGAATGAGCAACTTGTACAAATAGTCTCTGCAAGTATTGGCAATTGCCAAGACTTTTACCTATATTGCAGTGCAAAACTTGCAGAGAAAGTCTCTGCAACTCTTGGCAATAGACAATACTTTAAGTTCTGGCAAGGGGGACCTTGCACTAAAAATCTCTAAGAGTATTGGCAATTGCCAAAACTTCTACTTCTACTGCAGTGAACAAGTTAGAGACAAAGTCTCTGCAACTCTTGGCAATAGCCAAGACTCTAAGTTCTGGTGGAAGCGACAACTTAGACGGAACATCTCTGTAAGTATTGGCAATAGTCAAGACTTTAAACTCCTGCAATAAGCAACTTGCAGATAAAGTCTATGCAAATCTTGGCCATGGTCAAGATTTTAAGCTCTATGCAAAACATGAATATCTAATAGCCATAGGCAATAAAAACCTTCAAATCACTGGAATCAAGCAAACACAAGAAAAAAAATCTCAAATTTCCAGCACACAGAGAAGAAAGAAGGAGGCCAGGAATGGGGAAAGAGAGAAGGAAACCTTTCAGCATGAATTGAACAAGTTAAGGGCCACACAAAGAAGAAAGAAGGAGGCCAGGAATGGGGAAAGAGAGAAGGAAACCTTTCAGCATGAATTGAACAAGTTAAGGGCCACACAAAGAAGAAAGAAGGAGGCCAGGAATGGGGAAAGAGAGAAGGAAACCTTTCAGCATGAATTAAACAAGTTAAGGGCCACACAAAGAAGAAAGAAGGAGGCCAGAAATAGGGAAAGAGAGAAGGAAACCTTTCAACGTGAATTGAACAAGTTGGGGGCAAAATAGTCCTTTCATATGGGGGTATGATATGGAGAGCATTTACTTAAAATATTTGTAAGTGAGGGCAATTAGGTAAGACCATGTTTTATTGAGGGCACTGGGTGAAATTTTTTTCTTTTTCGAACTTCAATCCTTGTGGGCACCACAAGAGTTGAAGTTCAACTTCAGCCCATAAAAGTCGAAGTTCATGCATTTTATGCCCAAAATTTCTGCCCTTGCGGGCTGAAGTTGAACTTCAAACCTTAGGTATATGAAGTTCAGCCCAAAAGGATTGGAGTTCAAAAGAATGGCTATTTTTGCACAATAAAAAAAAAGTAGCCTGAAACCAAGTAGCAGTGGAAAAAATGGTTATTCATGCACTTTGCCAATCTAATTTTGATATTTTCATCTCTTTCTTTGGGATTATTACACCACATAACCATTTTCAACCCTTATCCACTTTTTCTAACCATATTTGTATTTTCTTTTTTTTCTAGCATATTTATTAGATATAATTTGATGATATAAATATTCAAAAAATATAAAATAAATATATGTGTGTATATATGTGTATAGAAGCTATATATAAAGAATATCAATCTATTTATATACCATATTTTAATTATAAATTAAATTTTAAGTATAAATATTGTGGTTAGATTATGTTAGTGCTAGATGACTTGTTAATATGGTATATTAAGAGCTATTTATGTAGAAATCCCTTTTCTATATCTTCTTTTGCGCCTAGTAAACACTTCTCGCGTTGCTGCCACATTTTACACCTCTATGAGAAATACTGTTCACTTTTTTCTCCAATTGCCAGTGAATCTGTGATATATGTAAGACTTTAGTTCAAAGATTTCTGGCAATCGCCAATACTCTGCATAGATTTTTGCATTGAAGTCTGACTAAGGAGGCTAAACATGTAAGAATTTTGTTGGAGAGGCCAATAATATGAGAGTAGTGCTAGATTGTCCTATTTCTCTCGATTTCACTTATAATTTGATACCACTTCTGTCTATTTCTTTAGCTCCATAAATAAATAAAACAATTAGTAGTATGAAGTTCCTACTGATTTTCATTTCCTTCGAGCAGTTCTAAAGTACTGGCAGTGAGGCTTGAATTTTTGGCTTTCGATCTTGTTCAAGCTCATTATCTATGTTATAGGACCATAATTCATAGACTACGTTTGGTTTTGGATCTGATTGTTCATGTTCCCTAGGTGGACTTTGGGCCATTATTCATGCATGGGAGGAGTTGCAATCAAGTGGATCAATTGTAAGAATTTCACCCAGCAGCCACTTTTAACACTGGTATTTGGTTTGAGGACACTATTTTCTTTGGTCTTACACTAGAGGCCATTTTTTGGGCCTTTACTATATAAACATTACTTAAGTTCTGATCATTGACTGAAGTTCAGTTCATACGGCCCCTGGACTGGACTGAACTTCAGCCAACATGGCCCTGGACTGAAACTTTAAGGATTGAACTTCAGTCCATATGGCCCTGGACTGAAGTTCAATCTTTAAGGACTGAACTTCAGTCAATATGATCCTGGACTGAAGTTCTGTCTTTAAGGAGTGAACTTCAATCCATATGGTCCTGGACTGAAGTTCTATCTCTTTAAGCGAAAGTGGCCACAAACTAAATATTTTGGTATTAGTGGCCTGTGCCCAAAAACCAGTGGTAAAAGTGACCTTTCGTGCACTTTCCGCGGATCAATTGATTTTGTAGTCCATTATTATTATTATTTTTGTTTTTTTAGTTTTATGTCTAATCTAGTGAAAGATTTTTATTTAAACATACAATTAATTTTATTATATTTGCCTTTTTTTTTTTTAGATTGATCATTCATTGTATTTCAAAATAAAATAGTCATATTTATTTGTGCTACGTTGTCTTCAACAATATTCCTCTTCATATAATTGTAGATAGGTCTCTAACTTGGTATGAGAAAGAATAATTTTAAATAATTTATGTATGTATTATTCGTATCAGAAATTTTAAATAATTCAGTTTAACAAATTAAAAAAAAAGCTTAAAAACAAAATGCTTAATGCCTGTTGGTGACTAATTTCTTGATTAAAAAAACTATCAACCTTCTAATTTTAAAGTATTTACGTAATACAGAAGTTTTAAGAATAAATAAAAGAAAGATTCGACCAGTTTGCTAAACTTTCTTTTGAGTAGACTTCTAATCCTAAATATTTGAGTATAGTATATTAATATTACATTCAAACAACCTTACGAAGAACGCAATAGTAGGAACACCTTTTTGGAAACTTTATTTCAATTTGTTGTTCAATTATTAGTCATACATCTAAATCTAAAAGAACCATAATATTTTAATTTTAGAGATGTAGTATCCTCGTATTTATTTGCTGACATTCTTCCATGTCAAAAATAAGTTAAGCATCCCAAGATAATGTATATGGTCGGTCTTAATTATGTTTTAGAATTTCATTGAAGTAATTGTCTAATTTTGGACTCTCGTACTGTGATTGCTACACAAAATGTAGGAAAACACAATTTAAAAATATAAAAAATTGATAATATTGATATTAAATAATGAAATTACCTATTATGAATCAAATTTAAAGAGATTATAAAACAAAGTATAGCGATACATAATTAAAAAATTAACATACCTAAATACAAAAAGATTTATTAGTATACAATAAAAAAAATTAATCTATGAATATGGTTGCAAAAAGTTCTAGTTCGTGTGTATTCTGGAACACATACATTTGGGTCTTTTTATTTAATAAAAAATCCTATTTGGTGAGAAAGCGGATCCCACATGTAATATAAATAATAATAAAAAAATTCACATCATTTCTTTTATGGGTGAGAGTGTAAAAAACGACAAGAATTGTTTTTGAAGAGATTTACCATAAGCTCGATGGCTTACTGTGACCAACCAAAATTGACAACTTTAATGGCTAATTTTCTAAAGCTAAGCGACTATTTGAGAAAAGTACTCGACTAAACCCTAAACTGAATCCTATGGACATACACAACCTAAGCATAATTAGGGAATATTCTCTCTCTCTCAACTAAGGTAGAAGTTGACAAAGGGAATAATATTATATATAAAAAATTACTTGCTAGGGATTTAATTTTTTCTACTGTAGCAAACATAACAATATTTTGGAAAAATGATACAAAACATAGCATAAATATAAAAAATGTTGCTATTAAAACCCTAGTTTCTTCTCTCTCGTCTCTCTCTATCTTTCTCACCTACCAATTGCCGTCCTCCCCACTTTTTTAGATGTCCAATTTTCCCGCCACCCCTTCACCTTCCCCTACGTTCAACATCCGCGACGAGAGTGCTACATTCGGCCTTGCAACGGTTAGGAAATTATGGTCAGGCAGATTCTTCTCTGGCGAGACAGATTTTTCTTCACCAGCAAGGCAGATTTTCTTCACCTTTGTTTCTCGGCGACACTGCCTTATTCTTCGACACCATCACTTCGGCAAGATCATTTCTTCTTCGTCGTTTTTTTCTCGGTGGTGATGCTGCCTGCTTCGTCATCATCTCCGACAAAGCTTTGGAATCATAGGTGAAGATCATGGAAATGAAATCATCGAGGAAAGAGAAGATGGTTGTCTCCATCCTCTTCCTTGGCACCGGCTTTGAGTTCCATCTCCTTTAACTCCTGTGATGTTTCAAATTTGTAGCAGAATTGAAATTCTCGGATATGAAGGTTTTTGAATTGTATGCCAATTGTATGGAAACTATATGACAACTACTTGCGAATTGTTTGCCATTTGTATATGAATATATAATTTATATATCATGTTTGTCAATTGTATCGCGTTTATATCTCTTATGTTTCGCTTGTATATATGTATGCATAGTTCTTCTTTTTGTTGCTCTTCTTCTTCTTCTCCTTCTTTTTTTTCTTTCATTTTTATGATGATTATAATGGCGAATATGGCGATTAAAGTTCTTTTAGTGAAGGTTTGAAGGAGGAAGGAATGTATGTCCACTATTTTTTAATTATATGTACGGTGATACATTAGACAACACATTGCACATACAATGACCATACATTATGTTGCACCACATTTTAACCGTGTTAGAGTAGGATATTAGGATACCTACTAATTTATTTATTTATTTATTTATTTTGTAATCACTATTTATATACAAACAGAAAAGAAAGAGAACTCTTAATTTAAAAAAAAAAAAAAAGACTCACAAAGGTCTATTAATCAGAGATTCTAAGTAGCGTAATTCATTTAACCCGAAAGAAAGGTGTTGGGCATCTGTCGAGTTTCGTGTAAAACACGATTATCTGTTTAGTCTAAATTAATGTTCTGAGTTCAGTTTAGGCGCTTAACAAGATTATATATTAAACTATTAATAAAAGAAGTAACGAACTAAAGCAGAAACTAATAAATTATCACATCCCATAATGACTGAAAATAGTGAATAAAGAAAGCTTAAGTGGTAAAACCTATTTCATGAACAAATGAAAAATGTTAAGAGTTATAATCACAAAAGAGAGTACCGAACAAATATAATAATTAACTTAACACATAGTATGGTTCAGGTGCTTAATTCAAAAAGAAAATACAAAGTGACTGTATGGACAGTAACAAGAAAACTGACAAAGCTAATTCTGAAGCTAAATGGAATTAAAGCATAAAGAAACTTGGCCATGAAACATATAGTGTTTCATTCTTGTATATTCATTTGATCCACTACCAAAACCTAATCTAGGTTACTTATTGTTTTCCTTTAAAAATGAACCAATCCTATTCTGAGATGATCAATGCTAAAACATACAGAAAACATATAGTAATAAAGTAACTCTAAAGATTAAATAAACAATATAACTTTTACACCTATATGCCCAATTATATTACTCAGGTAGTTCGAAAAAAGTTCATATTACAACTAATGCATGCTAAAATTGTACTTTCAGTATTAAAATTGACTGAAAATAGAATACAGACCTGAAAATATAAAAAATAAAAGAATGAACCGTAACAGACGACAACTTTGCTTTGTAAGAGAGTGACTCCACTTCAAAATAAACTTTCTGGATTTCTTTTTATTTAGCACATGAAGAGCTTCTATTTTATTATTGTTATTATTATTATTATTATTTTTAATTACAGAGAATGATTTTTGTGTGACAAACTCCTTCTTATACTATGTTTAAGAGGTTTCTATGTGATGAACTCTTCTTGCTACTATATCATATTTCCACGTGATTAGCTCTTTTGCTACTACACTTAGCAGATTTCTACGTGGTGAGCTCTTCTTTTAACAGATTTCTACGTTGTTAGCTCTTATTGCTACTATACTTAGCAAATTTTTACGTGGCGAGTACTTGTCTTCTTCAATGGAGATGTCCTCTCTTAAATAGATAGCAAAGAATGGACACTTAATGATGGTTATGCGACAATAAATCTTTCCTCTATTCTCTCATATCCTTCTCCATAAATGCAAGCCACGTGAAGTAAAAGAAGATGAAATTCATGAAAATGGAAGAGTGTTGTCATGTGAGTTTTTAAAGTCATAAAGAGTGAGTAAGAATTTAAAAATGAAAAATCATGTGGATAGAAAAGTCAAGAATTAATAACACATTCTGTGGAAACTTGGTGATATTGTTGGCAGAAAAAACTTACCCATACTGAGTGTATGCATTAAATCACATTAATTAATTATGAGTAAGTTATTTAATAAGTGAAAATATATGTTAATTAACTATAGTTAAGAAAGAGAAGCATATATGCATGTATTGGACACACACTAGGCTGGATGTGGGTAAATTTTTACCCATTAGTGGTTGTGCTTTTCAAAAGTGGGACTAGGAACGGCTGCTTATTGAGGCTAGAAGGTGCTGGAGATGGGTAAAAAAATAATTTGTCTTCTTGAAGGGATTAGAATTATGTTAAAGTGAAGAAAAGTCACAAGGGAGAAGTCACACGTGAACAGGTGAAAATGACATAAAAACAAAGAGACAAAAATGAGAAATAGAAGAGGAAAAAAAATGTAATAAAAGAAAGACGCAAAAGGAAAAGAAATGGGATGAATTTTAACCCACTCAAAGTGGCGTTAAAATTAAATTTTCCACTTCTTCTCTTTCTCTTATTTTGCTAACATTTTACTTGTTTCTCTTCTTTGTTTTTCCATATTTTTTTGTGATTTTCTCAATAAATATATAGACTCAAGAAAATATTGTTTTTGTCATTTTCACATGAAATATGACAAAACAGGATTAAATATACAAAAGATAAGATATAAGTTTAAAAGGTAAGGTAAAAAATATATTATTTTGTATTTTTTTTATGAAAATACTAAACAACCTAAAAGTTAAGCAATATGCAAAAATGAGGGTCAAATTTGGTTGTCTAACACATTATATAATGATACATTAGACATATATTGCACATACAATGACCATACATTATACATACATCAATTGTATAGTTATATGTTCATACATCAACTGTATAACTGTATTTGATTATATGTCATATGTATATCTGGTATATACATTATATATAAGTGGAGAAATACTCGACATACAAGTATACCAAGAGTAGATTTGTGTGTATTTGTGTAAAATAGGTATTCGCTTTCCTTTATTTTATTGTGTTTTGGGTTTTAAAACAGAAAAAATTCTGGCAAACGATTCCTAGTGATCAGGGATAGTTGGCGGAGACTGGCGATGCAGCCGGGAATGACATAGGACAAGACTGGTGGCAGTGTTAGGGGCGTAGTAGGAATATAGTATTTTGTTTCCACCTTTATGTATATTTGCTATACTTTGCGAAAAATATGTTTATATATTTTGAAATTCTAGTAATATTTCTATATTTTTGTAAAATGAAATGTTAATTTGTTTAGTTATGTAAATGAACCTATTATATACTAGAGGGCTAAATTTCAGTTGTGCAATTTTCCACAACTAAGACTTTAAGACTTATAGAGCGGTTTATTGAGAAGACTCATCCACGTAGTAGGCAGGAAGCCGAGCTAGGAGCGAAAATCTAAACCTTATTTACCGTATTTTTTTTAAAAAAAATAAAAAAAATAATAATATTCATAAGGTTATTTATGCACATACTGAACCCCTTGGTAAGAATTTTACTATATCTCATTTTCTTGTTTCCTCTACGAAAGATAATATTTTTTGAAAGGAAATATAATGCAATTTCGATAAATTCGAATCCTACAATTTTTTTTCTAACAATTATTCTTCCATTATTCATTTTCTCCTACACCCTTTTCAATTTTCCTTTGTTTTCTTCCACCAACTCCATAATAATTGGAATATACAAATTTTAAATCAGATAGGTAAGATTCCAATAAATATCAATAAATGACGTGGCAGATATTTGGATTAATTTATTAGAAAAATAAGACCTTGGGTAAAGTGAGTAACCCAATTGGCTAAGCAAAAAACTCTATAAGTTGACTTTCCTTTTTCTTACTTTCACTCATTTTAGGTTTCTCCTAAAAACTTCACATTTTTTCCTTGTACATTTCTCTGGTAAGCTTCATTAATCTGTTAATCTTCACATTATCTGTACCTTAATCAAGTTATTAATATGATCTACTTAGCTGCTAGTATCACTTTTTGATGTTGTTGTAATACTATGCCATTTGTTATAGATGGAGTTTGAGGATTAGGGTAGAATGTTAGATAGTAGTCGAGTGTCTTTTCTATTACTAGCTGTAGTTGTAGTCCTGTATAGACCTTCTGTATCTTAGTCTTCGTCTTTATGTCTACTGGTATTATCTGTTTATCTTAGGTATGCTTTAGTTTTGGTGGGGGTAAGATCCGCGTACGTCTCATCCTCTCCAGACCCTACTTGTATGTTGTTGTTGTTGGATACTGGGTTGACCCAGTTGAGGTTGTTGTATAGAGATTCATTTTTGGGGGAAATCATGAAATTTTGCTGCTGAAATTAAGGCTTATGTTTAGCTTATTTATGTCTTGATTCCTACTAGGAGATTCCATTTTGTCTAATATAGTTACCCCGGGTGTCGGTGTAGGGGTAAGGCTTAACTAGTGATTTGTGGGTTAGGTATGCGTCACAAAAGCAAGCTTGGTACTTTAGTGGAGAAAAATGTGCGCCACTGACCCAAGGGATTTCTTGCTTATCAAAAGAGAAGAACAAAGAAGTTTGTCTAATAAAGTTTTGTCCTGAGCTATCTAGAAGTGGTTGGGTGGGAAGTGTTACTGTCTAGTTCTCTTTTTCGTTTGTCCTTTTCTAGTTTAGGAGAGTTTGAGGAAGTTGTGTCATGTATAGCTAACTTTTTTATGTTTTCGGCTTTATATTAAAAATTAAAATGTTGTAACATAAGCTTGTTCTGGAACATCAAACATGTAAAAGAGAGAGCATTTAATTTATGTGAATGTTTTTGTTATCTTAACTAAGTTCTCAATCTGAAAATGAGAAAGGAAAATGTGTGCCAGTGGTAATTGACTAGTTGTCATGTGTACTGCAAGGCTAAGCATGGGTACTAGATATGGAGCCTGTTTAACTGCACTATGTGTGCTGCTTCTTTTATCCCCTATGGTGTTTTCATTATCAAATGATGGACTGATCAGAATTGGAATTAAGAAGAGGAAGTTGGATCAGATCAACCAGGTTTTCGGGGGCATTGATTCTAATGGAGCACAGTCTACAAGAAAGTATCGTCTTGGTGGAAACATAGGAGATTCAGATACTGATATTATCGGACTGAAGAACTACTTGGATGCTCAGTATTTTGGTGAAATCTGCATTGGGTCACCACCTCAAAAGTTCACTGTGATTTTTGATACCGGAAGTTCTAATCTTTGGGTGCCCTCTGCAAAATGTTATTTTTCAGTGAGTAGCCGTGCACTGATATACAGACGCAAATGCTTGTTTCCATGTATTGACGAAGAGGACTTATGTTAATTTTATCTGATGCAGCTTGCTTGTTATTTGCACCCCAAGTATAAATCAAGTCGTTCCAGTACCTACAAAAGGAATGGTAATATCGATGCTAATTTTGCATGTTTCTAGTCCATTTTACTTTCTCCTTACTGCAATTAGAGTCCCAATCTAGTATATGATTTTTTATTTGTTGATTGGAAATATTAGACGAATGTTAATGTTAATGCAAATAGCAAACAAAGATAAAAAAAGATTACCGTGGATGGAGATCTAAATTGCATGTGCACAAAATTGATGTGCTTATTTTCTATTCAAAATTAACTGCATGACATAGCATACCTAAGTTATTTAGTGAATGGGATTTCTCTCAAATACTTTTCTGTTAGCATTGCTCGGGGACTACTACAGTTTGTCTGGTTTCCAGTCTATATTTAGAAAGAAGAGCTTGAGAGACATAATGTACCATGAAAGTTGGTGAATGTGTGCTTTCCACGTCTTCAATGGTGAACATAATGTACTCATATGTTGTAACATGTCTTAAATGATGAAAAGGTATTAAGAGCCCGTTTGGGTGAGCTTATTGTAAGTAGCTTATAAGCCATAAGTTGCTTATAAGCTGCTTATAATAAGTTAGGATTTCCTAACTTCTCAGTTTTGGCTTATTTTAAGAACATGGCTTATAAGCCCATAGCTTTTTGAGTTACCAAACACTCGTTAATAGAAGCAAATATGTGATTATAAGCCATTTTTAAGCTCACCCAAACGGGCTAATGTTGCGATTAAATCATACAATTTCCTGTGACATGTCCTAGTAGGATTAGTTTGAAAGTATTCGTGTTATACAGGTGACAGGGAGAGGGTCATCTCTCCAGGATAGGCTGTTGTTGATAGTTCATTAGAATTGGAGACGAAGTTGGCTATTCATTCTTGTATAATTTCCTGCACGTGGAAATAGTTTTCATATTATCAATCATTTTATTCTTGATGCAGGGACATCTGCTGCTATCCACTATGGAACTGGATCTATTTCTGGATACTTTAGCAATGACAAAGTGAAACTTGGTGATCTTATTGTCAAAGATCAGGTAAATATTTAGCTGACCGTTTCGCATTGACTCCGTGAGTTACTTTTGTAACCTTCCTTTTGGTGTAGGACTTTATTGAGGCAACTCGAGAACCAGGCATCACCTTTTTGGCAGCCAAGTTTGATGGTATTCTTGGGCTTGGATTTCAAGAGATATCTGTAGGGAAAGCTGTTCCTGTCTGGTATGCTAATCATATATTTATGATGACTTTTTAGTTTCAAGGTGATTGTCACAGATGCCAATTTTAAATTCGCTAAATTTTGTATTTTATCTTTCTGATTTCATGGTGGGTTTTGTTTACTTCTATTTATTTGTTATGTTCTTCTAAATTCTTTTTCTTGTTTGAATCACTAAGTATGTTACATCCATAATACTTTTAGGTATAATATGGTAAACCAAGGCCTTGTTAAAAACCCTGTGTTTTCATTCTGGTTTAATCGCAATGCTGACGAGGAAGAAGGGGGTGAGCTTGTTTTGGGTGGAGTTGATGCCAAACATTTCAAGGGTAAACATACATATGTTCCTGTAACTCAGAAAGGTTACTGGCAGGTGGATTTTCTATTCATCTTCTAAATGAATCTGTACCTATGCTGTATACTTTTGATCGGACTGATTAAAGTATGTCTTATTCTCAGTTTGATATGGGTGACGTGCTTGTCGGTGGTGAAACAACTGGTAATTCCTTTTCCGAAATTATGTTTATGTTGTTGCCTGTGAATATACTAGATTCTGAATTTTCAAGTTAAACTTCTTCATGTTGTCTGTGAAGCTAATTTCTACTTTTTTCCAGGATTTTGTTCTGGTGGTTGTTCTGCAATTGCTGACTCTGGAACATCTTTAATAGCAGGACCAACAGTATGTTCTTGCTTGATGAAAATGTGATCATAAGAATTAGAACTGCAATTACGAACAGATATTCAGTCTTTATGCCATTGAGCAGATATCATGCCCCTCTAACAGAACAGAAACATTGTTTTGATAGGGAAACTGCGATACCTTTAGTTCTTCTTCTTCTTCTTCATAGCAAACTTTGTTGTTCATAATTCTGGCTTAGCAGTTTCTTCATTTTGTGATTGCTTCTGTTAGGACTTCACTTGAACTAGCAAATTTTGCTGTCTTAATATTTTCTTCTTTTTCTGATTACGTCCATTAAGATTTCCTAAAATTTATTTCTTGACTTGCTGACAGACTGGTCAGACTAGTAACCAAGTTGAACATTATAAACTAAGAATTTCCGGGAAGAATTCAGGAGGTGTATTGTATCAGGACATGATCTTCATGTCCCCTGAGTTATCTACAAACGAAAGTGAGAGAATTGGATTCTACGTTATTTCTTCTATCCATTGCAACTCTTTACTGGATGATGCTTCTCAATTTATAGGGGACTTACGACCTGATCACGGAGATTTAAGGTTTTGGGCATTTCTGTAGGATTCAGTATTCATAACCATGGAATAGGTGTTTTAGCGCATCATGTGGCTTCTTAACTCAGATGCTGCTCCATGCTGTTCAGTTTAAAGCATTGAGTTCTTTATGCACTTCCTATTCTTGCTTATGTGCGTAATAAATATTCTCTTTCAACATGGATCAAATAAACAAATTTTCATCATTCATATTTTTTCAGACCATTATTACTCAAGTTAATCATGCAATTGGAGCTTCAGGAGTTGTCAGCCAGGAGTGCAAATCATTAGTTACTGAATATGGAAAAACCATATTGGATCTACTTAAATCAAAGGTATACCATCTGCCAGTTTCCCTTGTATAATTTTCTAGAGAATGTATTTCCGTCCAACCAGTGGTGTATATTGCATAAGTAATGTCTGCCTACTGTCATAGCATCGGCCTGTACAGGTTCAGGTTAGGGCTGTGGGGGAAAACACTTTAATTCCAATCTCAAATAGAAATTTAGTTTGCGTTACTCTGAAGCGGCTTCAGCTTGTTGCATATTTACATGTTGATATATGTGTGTGTGTATTGATTTTTTTTGGCAAAGTGCTGCTGGATGACACCCCTTACTACAAAGGTGTCTCTGCCACTATATCCTAGTGACTTCACCAGACTCCAACGGGACCCATTTTTCCTTACAGATATTTGAAAATACTGATTTTATCCATCAAATAAATAAAGGGCAGCCCAGTGCATAAAGCATCCCGCATTCATGCAGGGTTCGGGGAAGGGCCACACCCCAAGAGGGTGTGATGTACGCAGCCTATCCTAGTGCAAGCATCAATGGATGTTTCCACGGCATGAACCCGTGACCTTTAGGTCACACGAAGACAACTTTACCAGTTGCTCCAAGATTCCCCTTCTATCCATCAAATAAATACCGGTGAAATATTGAAGACATGTTTGAAGAGTGTATCAAGTGGAATGATGATTCACTCACAGATGTTCAACACTTTCTCTAAGTGAAATTCATGTTCAATTACAACTTCTACTTCCAGTTACTCAACTTCAACTTCAAAGACTTCCTTTTACAATTTCATCCAAATACTCTCCAAACGCCTGTTAACTTTTTTAGTCACTGCATTTTGGTCTTAGAGTCTGACTTCTGCTTTTCCTGCCTATGCTTTACAGGCAGCGCCTCAAAAGATTTGCTCTCAAATTGGTTTATGCTCTTCTGATGGTGGTCGAGATGTTAGGTGAGGTTAATAGTATGTGCATTTTTATCATTGTGCATTTGAATTGATTGTAATCAGAAAATGATCAAATATACACTCCCCATAATGGGTGTCTTATCGATTTTGTCACCATCTTTCTCTGGTGATCACTGTTAGAGAAAAATTAAGCAATTTATTGTCTCTTGAAGTTGCTGCAGATTCTAGCTGTTTGTTTCAGCATATTCATCGTTGACTTTAAGATGTAAGCCTGGACCAATTATTAACATTTAATTCTATATCTAGCATGATTATTGAGAGTGTGGTGGACAAACACAATGGTGCTTCGAATGGACTGCATGATGAGAAGTGCAAGGTTTGTGAGATGGCTGTCGTATGGATGCAAAACCAACTGAAACGAAATGAAACTGCAGACAGAATCTTTGACTATATTGATAAGGTGAGGTAGAATTTATACATTATTCAAAGTGAATGCTGGTTAACTGGGATCTCAAGGCTTTATCTCAAATTCCAACTGCAGCTTTGTGACAGTTTGCCCAGTCCAATGGGGGAATCTACAGTTGACTGTGACGGCCTTGCTTCCATGCCTAATGTTTCCTTTACCATTGGTAACAAAACATTTGACCTAACTCCACAGCAGGTAATTTTTTTCCGTATCTACTCGTTGGTTTGTCTTATTTTAGATAGGAGAAACTTTGTTTATTAACAAGTATCGCATGGACACACTCAGTACTCAGCCAATTCTTTTCAAGAGGAATGAGTACCTTTAGCCGTCCTTGTTTTATCTATCTTTGAACTAGGGGTGGCTAATGGGTTGGTTGGACTGAAATTAGGCGAGTTAGAATGGGTTAAATCAATAAAATACCCACCCAAATTTACTTGGGTGATTATGGGTGAGTTGTGATGGGCTAAACAGTGCGTCAAACCCAACCTGGCCAACATAACCCATTTTCTTTACAAAATGAACCACACTCCATCCAGTAAAAAGAAACCTTTTGTATACCTGTATAATCTAATCTGCGGAACTAGCTTACAGAAGCGGGAAGAAACGCTCCTGTCCTTTTATTTCATTCTTCGTTGTAGAATACAGCTATTTTATTAACTATCTTAGTCAAATTAACTAGCAGAATCTTGCACAATGTCTAACTGCCATGGAGAAATTTTTTGGTGCAATATCATTCCAAATATTTATAAGGAAAAATTGATTGCCGCACATCTGTCTACCCCGTTAGCTATCACCTACTACAGCACACAAGATTATGACTACCTGTAAATAATTTGACAAACCTGTATGCAATAAAAAAATGTAAGAATGAGTCCATAAAAAGAGAGCAGAGGGCTCCATTAATGGTAGAAGAGGCGGGGAGAAAAAAGATATAAAAGAAACATACAATAGAGAAAAAGGAAGCAGCAGTAACTAGATTCACGGGGGTTAGAGAAGACTGCATCTTGAGTCAATCTCAGTTCTCACGGGGGATGAAGACTTGGAGCTTCAAAGGTTGACTTTGGGCAACTTCATGGGTCGATTTGGGCTATCAAAAAGTGGGGGGTCAATTCTGGCATAGTCCAAATAGACCCCCGAGTAAAATATCTGTTGCTCAACCCGTAAACTGTGGCTGATTTGAGTCATTTGACCGCCAGCCGTACTTTGAACCAAGTAATGCTTTTTGTAGTTTGATTTAACACTAGAATGGAGACTTTTTACTGTTGATGCTTTTTTTGAAAGAGGTTCCCAAATGGAGAACTCTTCAAAAAACTTTTAGCATGAGCAATCACATAGACAAAGCGGACAAATGCAAATATGTTTTGGACTTAACTTTCTCTTTTGTTGGTTTTAATGAACAGTATGTCCTAAAAGTTGGTGAGGGACCTGTTGCACAGTGCATCAGTGGATTTACAGCTTTAGATGTGCCTCCTCCTCGCGGACCCCTTTGGTATGTCTCTCTACCTTTTAGTCTGCATTCTCTAGTATGGTTAATCGATGCCACAAGAAGCAGCTTATGCATCACCTCAATGCAAACTAGTATTTTCTTGTTAAGTACCTCAATGCGAATATTTCTCATCATGCCGCCTACTAAAATTTCTTACTCTAGGGCTAAAATGCATTAATACACCTCTTATTCGAAGTTGCTGCCAAAATGTCTTGCTAAACAATTCCCAGCTCTGTGCTTTTACATAATAATGTTCAGACATGAATCGACTGGAGTTGTGGATAGATGTTTTAAAAGGTAACATTGGAACTTACCTGGGACTTGCCTCATGTCGAGGCAACTGTCCAAGGACAATGCATGCGCACTTTACGTGTTGTATTGTTCGTTGCGCATACCAAGTAACAAAGCATTTGACTATAACTTATATGATATATACTTCTATTTTAAAGAACCTTGTGACTTAGAATATTATTATGCATATATATCATTTCGCTTAAATAGTTGAATCAATTTTGTACTATTGCTCTTTAACTTAGTACTATTTCAAGGGTAAATAAAATGCTGTATTCTATTTTTAAATACTATTTTATTTAGAAAATTCATAGAGGTTTGCGGATTGCCTTCTAACTTCCTGCTCATTATAGATAACATTTCTTGCCTCGCTCGCTTCTCTGTGTAAAAACACTGGTTATTAGTTGTGTTGGTTCATTTGTCTTTGATACATCTGCTAGATGCTGGTCAATATAGTTGATTAATTAGCTCATTCGTTATGCAGGATATTGGGAGATGTTTTCATGGGTCGCTACCACACAGTGTTTGACTCTGGCAAAATGAGAGTTGGTTTTGCTGAAGCAGCTTGAACTCTTGTCTTCTAAGTATCACGTTGTCTTTTAAACGATTAAGTTGTTTGTCTTTTAATTGCCTGCACTGTAAATAAATGATGCTTGAATATCATATTTTCTTTTGGTCATGGAGCTTGAATATCATAACTGAACTATCAGAAACTCTAACAGCTGTTGTGAATGACAGGTTAATTCATGTTTCCTAAATTTTGGTTAATTTAAAATGCTAACTGTGAAATAATCTGGTTAATGCGAGTGGAACATAAGTCAATGAAACGGTAATTTTGGTAATTGCGTAATGTGCTTTCTTGGAATGTTGAAATTATTCAAGTGTATGGTGCCTTTAAATTGATGATAATGCTCTTCTAGAATAAAATAGTTTTAAGACCCAACGAGAGGCCACAGATCTCTTAAATTTTATTACGTTCACATGTTTCAACTTAAACATATAAACGTCTTTGCTGGTATTTAATCTTCATAACTATCATCCAAACAACGTCTATGTCTTAACACCAAAACATGTCTACATAAGGTAGTACTAGTTGTATAAGGTAAATATTTCTTGCGAACAATAGCTTCATGAAATTCCTTTTCTCCATCCCAAAAACATGTCAGTTGTCTAATCAATACGTTATCCATGAAATATAAGATTGTGGAGCCGACAAAATGCCTTTTATTGTGGATACTAGATGCATATTGGCCCGTGCTCAGCTCGGGCCCAACATGTATAAACATATCTATTTTGTTTACTCTATTCGTTCAGAAAAGAATGTCATATTTTGATTTGAAACAAATTTAAGAAATAAATATTTTATTAAAAATAATTGTGATATAAAATAAGCCATATTTTTGTGATTATAAATTATTTTTTTTAGAGATAAAGTGAAAATTTTGAAGTCAAATAGTTTTCATATTTAGAATTATGTCATTATTTTTTATAATATATTGATAACAAAAAAAGTGTTTCATCTTTTTTGAATGGAGGGAGTATTATTTACACCAATTCCTCTATAATTATTATTTATTCATAGTAATTCTACATTGTATATATTTTACTGTGATCATATCATTTCGTATGGTTCGGATTCTTTTATTATTTTTTTCTTTTGTTTCAACCAATGGTGTAACATAGTTGTTAATTACCATCGGAATTGTACTACTTCATGTGCCATTTTTAAGGAGTATATATTTTTCTCTCATGTCCTAATTAAAGATGAGTGTAGTATAGCGGTGTGATTTTGATGTGTCGCCATTTTTGGACGTGTTAAGTGAGAATTATTCACCGTTTCAAAATTAATTGAGGAATAGTCAAAGATATGCGTGCACATTTACATTCTATTAGCGTTGGCAAATACCTCAGACTGGTCTCAGTATATTATACTGGGATTATTTTATAATGAGATTCATGTTTATAGTACCCTGGAGCTTCATATATAAAGTCTAGTCTCTGTGTTTTATGTTGGGTCTTTTAACTAACATGTTCAAAATCTCATTATTTTATATTGAGATTCATGTTTATAGTACCATGTAGCTTTATATATAAAGTCAAAGTATTTTATACTGTGATTAGTATTTAAGTAATCTCAGTATTTTATACTGGATCTTTGAACTAAAAGTATAAAATATTGGAACTTGTTTGCACCGCTGGTTAATATTCATTTAGCGCGGTGCGCACAGACTACGGGGCTAATTTTTACAGTACAGTTGAGTAAGGATGTTGTAGTTCTTTTAAATTATGTTAAGCACTAATATAATACCCCACCTAAGCACATGTTTTTAAAGATTAGATCAACTTCATGTTTTTAAAGATTAGATCAACTTCATGTTGATTGTACAACATGTTATGTGTATATATCTTGTTTTGACGCGAGTATAAGTGCAAAAAGCATAAATATAACTCAGAGTAATAGACCGATTAAGGACACGTGGCTCTAAAATGATCATCAAACTCCTAGTTTTCTGGAGACAAACCAAAGTTTAACTTGTATTTCCTTTAAATTGTACTGCATGTTTCCTCGAAATGTCAAAGTATGAGACTACAAAGGACACGTGGGCTTAAAGACATGGTCCTGAAAATTCTTACAAGGTCCTAATTAATGGCCAACTATGTAAGATTAGAATTAGAAGGAAATGCAAGGAAATTATTAAAAAACTTGGGATAAAATTGTCACTACAAAAAAAATACCCCAGCCCAGCTTGTGAGGACGACAAAAGCTTGGGCGTTGCCCTTTATTATATATAGTAATATGTATCCTCTTTTAGGTTGTATGTTAGAGTAGGAGATGTTCGTGCAGAGATAATTTTGCATCTCATTGCAAAACAACTATTGTCGTGTTGTACATAAGCAGAAACATATAGCCAAAAAAAAAGGGCCAATCTTAACGAGTCCAAACCAAAAAGGATTTTATGTATATTCACGTCTTTCTTGAACATAATTAGAACAAATTCTCTTGACAAGTGGTAAAAGAGAGGGAAAAAAATTTTGTATTGAGCAAAAATTGACGTGCTCGGATAGCACATCGGCATGACAAACCGAAGACAATCGAACTGATATTCCGTGGCAGAAATATCGAAGCAAGAGATTGAACTACCGAAGTCGAGCATCAATGTTACAACCGAACACGAGCCGTAAGCTGAACTTCGGTGGCACTCACTTCGATCGAACAACGAGGTCAGGCCACCGAGGTCATATACTTGAACTTCAGTGGAAGCATTTCGGTTCCAACGGCTCAGTAGCCCACTACTCCAGCCCACTAACTCCCCTGAGTAATGTCCAGAACGTGGGTTTGAGCATGTTTAATGATGGAGAATGTGGGTACAACCCTTCTAGCCTATAAATAGCCTTAGATTTTACCTTGTAATCATTCAGAAATATATACAGAAACTCTGGAAAATTTTGTACTCCCAATCACATATTGAAATCAAGTTAATTTTACGCATTTACGCTTATTCTTGGCATTTTATTAACTTTGATACGAAGTTTTGCTTGTATTCTAACCCAAATTCGATTTGTGATCCTAAACTGATTTAGGCCCATACAAATTGGCGCCGTCTGTGGGGATATAAGCAGAAACGCTTTGTTCCAAAGTTAAACGTTCTTTTTCGTTGAAGCCCATATGACTGACAGCAGTAGAAACCTCGATGATCAGACTGACGTTCCGTCGAACCAATAGTCTTCATATCCAATGACGACCAAAGCCTTTCAATCTTTTGTTGTTGCTTTGCTAAAAGATCTTCAAGAGCGACAGGATGAGCAAGCTCACATCAACGCCGAATTCCACGCCTCGTTGGAGGCGAGAAACAGCTCGACACCGAATGACGCTCAGCCTGTGGCTCCAAGTGTAGGCATCCCGCTCTTCGCTCCAACGGGCGCGATAACAGGGGGACCTCAAAATGGTGCCACGTCTGGGGGTTCGGAAAACATACCGAGCACAATGCCACACTTCGGGAATTGAGAGGTTGACCAGAGAAATTGAGGCACGCGTCGAGGCTCGCGTTTAGGCTCGCGTAGAAAAGCGCCTCGAATACATCCCCGGGATAACCAAGACCGAAGACGAGCTTGATATAGACCAATATAGGGAGTTTCCATTCAAGCCCGAAGCCGCACCAGCTCCAACTCCCAAAAATTTCAAGCTCTTCTTCCTAAAGAAATATGATGGGACCACCGATCTCAAAGAACATGTAAGGGAGTACATGGCGATGGTAAAGAGCAATGACTTAACGGCGATAGAGCTCGAGTCAATGTTCTTGAAAAAGTTTGGCGAGTCCTTGGAGAAAGGAGCGCTGCGTTGGTACATGTGCTTACCAGCGGGATCAATTTCCACCTTCAAGGAAATGACTAATGCCTTCGTTAAGGCCCACACCGGAGCTCAGAAAATTCTCCAAAGGAAAGAGGATATATGCGAGGTCAAACAACGGCCCGGTGAGCCACTTAAGGAGTTCCTTGAACGCTTTCATCTTGAGCGCATGGAGCTGCCTCAAATGGATGATACTCTAGCCATCATGGCATTTGAAAAAGGTATCAATGTTCGCAATTCTGATGCCGCTGCCGAGCTGCGAAAAGAGCTTCAGCAGTATCAAATTCTGAAGTGGGAAGATTTGCACAAACGAGCTTATTCCAAGATAAGGCTCGAGGAAGCTGAGTTTAAAAACCGAGGTCATAATTACAAGAACCGATGCGAATCCTCGTATCGCGCCGATGTGTCGCGAGGAAATTCGAAGGGGAGGTACGAGCCATACACCTCCACGAGGCAGCCTGCCAGCCAAAGGTTGGGAAATTCCTTCGGAAACTCGTTTCTGAGCCCACATGTAAGCCAACGGCTCGGAGGAAAGGTTTGCCCTAACTCGAACTAAAGAAATTCCTCAAGCCCAGCTTCAGTCTCAAAGGGTAAAGAATTACCTCGGATCACTGACTACAACTTCAATATATCGACCTCGGAGCTGGTCAACATAGTCAAGGGAACTGCCGGGGTAAGAATACCCAAAGACATGAGAACTCCAGCGGATAAAAGAGATCAGAATTTGCACTACGAGTTCCATGTGGATTACGGCCATCGAACCGAGGACTGCAAAGCGCTGCGCCTCAAGGTGGCACATTTGTTGAAAAAAGGTTTGTTGGCTGAATTCCCTACCGACAAGGGGAAAGACAGCTACACCAAGAACCGAGGTGATGGACAACAACCTCGGGCCCCACCCCTTGAGAGAGTTGTAACTGTTATCACCGGGGGGGGGGGTGAGAAGTGAACAAGGTGAATTTTCCAGCTACAAAGAAGTTCGCCAAGCTATCGATCACAATCGAAAAGAGAACTCGAGTGGGAAGCTCGGGTAAAGAGATCGTGTTTGATGATGACGATTGTGATGGGATGATGTTCCCTCATCATGACGCTTTGGTCATCATGTTGAGGATCAATAGCTCGGACATCAAACGAGTCCTTATTGACCCTGGTAGCTCGGTCAATATAATTAGCTACTGGGCCATTAAGAAGATGTGGCTTAAAGGGGACGTCATCCCCAAGGCAAAGGTGCTAACTGGCTTCAACAAATCCACGGAGAAGACTTTGGATGAAATCACACTCAAAACATTTGCTGAAGGGTTAGCAAAGAAACACTATTTCAAGTGTTGCCCGAGGACATAGCATACAATGTGATCCCCGGCTGACCATGGATCCACTCCATGGAGGCTGTCTCATCCACTTTTCATCAAGTGATCAAATTCCCAATCCCATGGGGAATTCGGTTGATAAAAGGAGAGCAGCGAGTAGCGAGGGAGTGCTATTCGGTTGAGTTAAAGAGTTGAGTCGCCCTGATTGGGCCAAAGAAATAGCAACCAATGCAACCGGGGTCAAGTGAGGACGATTCCCGAGGAGAAATAAAAAAGATCTCGGTTTGCATTCAAGAGCCTCGGAAGCAAAAGGCCGAGGACTCAACTATCGAAGAATTAGAGTCTTTCACACTGTTGAAAGAATTTCCTGAAAAAAAAGTGTTCATCAGCTCGGATTTGCACCCAGAGTCGAAAAAAGCTATCATCGAAGTCTTAAAGTCCAATAACGATTGCTTTGCTTGGTCCCACTCAGACATGGTGGGTATCGATCCGGAGATCATGACCCACAAGCTGAACGTAGACCCAAAATTCACCCCGGTAAAGCAGAAGAAAAGACCTCACACCGGGATTAAAAAGAAAGCAATCGAAGATGAAACCACGAAGCTGTAAGAAAATGGTTTCATAAGGGAAGTAAAGTATCCCGAATGGCTTGCTAATGTAGTCGTCGTACCCAAGAAAAACGGCAAGTGTAGAATGTGCATAGACTACACTGATCTAAATAAGGCTTGCCCGAAAGACTCCTACCCATTGCCACAAATAGACAGGTTAATAGACTCTACGGCTGGACACAAACTGTTAACCTTCTTGGATGCTTATTCGGGCTACAACCAAATCCTCATGGATCCGATGGACGAAGAAAAAACCTCGTTCATCACTGAGCGAGGTCCTTTTTGCTACAAGGTGATGCCCTTCGTTTTGAAAAATGCTGGGGCGACATACCAGAGACTAGTGTGTCGCATGTTCAAGGAGTATATTTGAAAATCTATGGAAGTTTACGTAGATGATATGCTCATCAAATCAATTCGAATGGAAGATCATCTGAGGGAAGCTTTTGCTGTTCTGAGGCAATATGGCATGAAACCGAACCCTGAAAAGTGTGCCTTCGGTGTAGGTTCGGGTAAATTCTTGGGATTCATTGTCTCTGAACGAGGGATCGAAGTCAACTCAGATAAGATCAAGGCCATCGAAGAGATCCCCGAAGAGTTGACCGGGGTGAAAGAAGTTCATCACTTAACTGGCCGAATCGCTGCCTTGAGTCGATTCATCTCAAGATCCTCGGAGCGATGCCACAAATTCTTCTCTGTCTTAAGGAAGAATAACCACTTCGAATGGACATCGTAGTGTAAAGAAGCGCTGAGGGATTTAAAACGCTATCTGGCTAACGCGCCGTTGCTCGCCAAGCCAAAAGATGGCGAAACTTTGCTAGTTTACCTGGCCGTGTCCGAGGTGTCAGTCAGTGTTGTGCTGGTTCGGGAAGAAGATGGCAAACAATAGCCCATCTACTATGTGAGCAAGACACTCCTCGATGCTGAGACCAGGTACCCACACTTGTAAAAACTAGCACTCGCTTTAATTGTTACTACTCGAAAACTACGACCTTATTTCCAATGTCACCCAGTAATAGTAGTTTCAACCTTCCCCTTGAGAAGTATATTGCATAAACCTGAGTTATCGGGGAGGTTATCAAAATGGGCGGTAGAATTAAGCGAGTATGACATCACTTATCAACCCCGAACAGCCATCAAATCCCAAGTCTTGGCTGACTTCGACACTTCGTAGCTGATTTTAGTGTTGGGATTCTGACCGAAGCCGAAAAGGAGAACTCATGTCGAAAGGAACAGCTTCGGGGCTATGGATACTTCACACCGATGGGGCAACTAATTCTAAGGGTTCGGGATTAGGCATAGTGTTGAAAGCACCCACCAGGGAGAAAATCAAGCACTCAGTTCGGTTAAAAAAAATGACCAACAACGAGGCCGAATACGAAGAGGCTCTAGCAGGCTTGGAGTTGACTAAAGAAATGGGGGTGGAAAGAATTGAGTTGAGATGTGACTTATCGCTGGTGGTAAATCAAGTGCTAGGTGAATACATGGCTCGAGAGCCGAGAATGCAGCTATTCTTGGACCTAGCACAGAGGATTTTGGCCCAATTCCAAGAATGGAAAATTAAACAAGTGCCTCGAGAGGAAAATACCGAAGCTGATGCCCTGGCAAACTTGGGTTCGACAGTCGATGAAATTCACTCGGGGATTGATATAGTGGTTCGGTTGCTATCTGCGCAGATGAGAGAGATGAAATTGCAGGTCAACTCGGTGGACCACAAATGGGATTGGCGGAGTAAGTTTATCTCTTACTTTGACTCGGGGACTGTCCCTCAAGATAAGAAGGAGGCCAAAGAGTTAAGGACCCAAGCGGCTTCATACTATATGATTGAAGGTAATTTGTATAAAAGATTGTATTGCGGCCTGATGGCCAAGTGTTTGGGTCCAGACGAGGCTAGATATGTGATGGCTGAGGTGCACAAAGACGAGTGTGGAAATCACTTGGGGCGAAAGTCTTTGGTGCGCAAGCTACTTAGAGCCGGGTACTATTGGACCACCATCAGCATAGATGCAAATTCCATCGTGCAAAAATGTGATAAGTGCCAACGTCACGCACGAATGATCCATCAATAGGCCGAACCCTTGCATTCGATCGTGTCACCATGGCCTTTTATGAAGTGGGGGATGGATATTGTTGGCCCCCTACCAAAGGGAAAAGGTGGTATTCGGTTCATCCTAGTGTTAACCGACTAATTTACAAAGTGGGTGGAAGCAATAGCTCTCACCGAGGTCAAACAAAAGGACGTAATCGATTTTATTAGGAAAAACATCATCTACAGGTTCTGTGTCCCAAGGGAAATAGCTTGCGAAAATGGTAAGCAGTTTATGGGAGCAACCATCACCGATTTCTTCAAGCAGTGGGGAATCAATAGAATCGCTTTGACCCCCAATCATCCAAGTGCCAATGATCAAGTCGAATCTTCAAATAGGGTGATAATTGAGAATCTCAAGAAAAGGCTCGGTGAGAAGAAAGGTCCATGGCTCGAGGAGTTGCCAGGTGTATTGTGGGTCATGCGAACGACCGAAAAGAACAGCATCGGGAAGACCCCCTTTTCACTTGCTTATGGGATGGATTCCCTTATCCTCGTGGAAGTGGGCGAGCAAAGTCTTCGGTATGCCCACACCACCGAGGATGCGAATCAGCAAGCCATGCGCATATAGTTGGACTTGCTCGAGGAAAAGTGAGAGTTGGCTTTAGTTCGGCTAGTTGCACAATAGAGGCAGATCGAGGCACACCTCAATAGAAAGGCCAAACTTATAGATTTTAAAGTTGGCGATTACGTAATGAAGGTTCCGAACGAATCAACGAAGGAAAAAAAATGGAGGAAAACTCATCGCAAACTGGGAAGGACCTTACAAAGTCAGGGCAATAGTTGGAAAAGGGTCTTATCAAATTGAAGATCTGCAAGGCGTGCCCGAACCCTTAAATTGGAACATTTCCAATTTAAAGCGGTACTACTTTTAATTGAGGTAAATATTCCTTAATCTTTTTAAATTCACCCACATCCTCGAGCTGAAAAATGCTCCGAGGGCTTCAGTCGAGATGTATTAACTTGCTCCTCGCTTTATTTTGCTTGACCTCTTCAGGAAGCGGATAAAACAACTTCAAGTGCTCAGACCTTCATAGAGATTCACACTCGAACACTAGGGGGGAGTAAGAGGGAGGGTTGCAACCGAGGTCGACACTGAGCCTCCCAACCGAAGCCTGTCTATTCAAACAACCGGCGACTAACACCTGAAGGATAGATTAGTACATTGTAATTACGCCCGATAGTGACATGTTGTAAATTTGTCTTTACGCCCAAGGTCTACTTCGACTTGGCTTTATGTAAATGCCAGTTATGGCTCGTTGATATTATCAATGAAATAAACTTGATTCTATATCTCTTTGTCTCCATAAACTTGCACTCCGAAGTTATATGTTGAATGCATTAACTCGAGGACGAGACGTCGTTCTAAGTTCGCATTGGTTTTACCTAATTAAGCCTTGCAAGCAAAACTATTCCTAAGTGTTCGGTTCATACAATAATTAACACTTATAGCGAAATGCAAAATCATATCATTAAAAGGCCCGGAGGCTAATTATTAATAAGTTGACCCGACGGTCAAGGTTATATACATCCAAAAGCCCGAAGGCTTATGTCAAAAGGCACGAGGGCCTAAACAAAAACAAAATATACAAAAAAGAACTACTTGTTCCTAAGGGTTCTCCCCCTCGGCATCTTCACTGCCATCCTCGGCACTTTCACCCCCCTCATCGCCTTCAGATTCACCATCATCCAAACCCTCACTCGAGGGAAGGTCATCCACAATTTTTTGAGCCTCGACGGCAGCATCCCTGGCTTTGGATATCACCTCTTCGAGCACAATTTGCCCAGCTTGGACCTGCTCTAGTGTGTTGAGCCTAGTCTTAAGGATAGCCCAAGCTTCATCAAACTTCGCCCTCGTTGCTTTGACTTCGGCCCGCTCGTTGAGGTAAGCAAATCTGCATTGGAGATTTGAGATCTTGCCCCGAAGAGCAGGCACTTGATCCACTTGGCTTTGCAGCCCCACCAGCTTGGCATTGTACTCCTCAAGTTTACCATGATACTTTTCGCCTGCCTCAAGCACTTCGGTTTTGGCTTTGAACATATCGGCTTCAAGTCGAGCGTTTTCGAGGCAGAATGCTCATTGGTAAACTCATTTGTCATGGCCTGAACCCTAGCCTCGGCAGACTCCAAGACCCCATGCAGATCAGCCTCAGACTTAGCCGAAGCCTCGTTAGCACGCTCCAACTCTTTGTTCAAAGTAGCGAATTGGGCTTCCAGCTCAGTGATGTTTTCCTCTAAGTCCCCTCTTTTGCTCGCCCCAGGCAGAGGTTGCTGCCTGAATTTGCTCTGCTCACTCGCGCTCGAGGTGAACAGCTTGTAGCGCGGCCACCAAGCTCTGCATAAAACCAAAATTTAGCATCAGAAGAAAGAAAGGGCAGATTATGCGAATGAAATGCACGAAAACCTACTCGAATGGCAGAAGCGGCTGAAACGCCCATCAAACACATAGGGCTGAGATTCTGAAGGGCGTGAGCCTCGGTAGATCCAATCATAGCATCAAGGGCAGCAACATCCTTCTTGGTAGGATCGAACAGATTGGCCTCGGGGACGATTTCAAACGCCCGAGGTACGGTGTTGGAGGACTTAGCTGAGGCTCGAGAGGTCTTAACCATGCTCTTGATCAAGACCTCGTTTGCCTTAGCCTTGTCTTTTCGCTTTGCAGCCTCTTGATCAGACTCATCTACGTTAATCACTTCGGTCGCCCTAGGGACCTCGGTACCTGGCTTTGGAATCATCTCAGAGACTGGCTCCGGTACTGCCTCTGGAGCCATGGGATGAATCTCCTCATCACTGGACTCATCAACAAGACCTCGCGCTTTGTGGTCACCGCTTCAGCAGCGGAGGCAGCAATTTCTTCGACCCGAGGTCCTTTTACCTTAGTGGCCCGCTTCGACTCAGCTCTCTTCCTCTTAGAGCCTGGAGAAGGGAGAGAAGAAATCTTATAAGTATGAGATGAAGCAGGAGTGGGAACGCAAAAAATCCGACCAATAAAAACATCATCACCTTGTGAAGTCCCTTGGCCCGATGAGCCCTTAGCTTTCATATCTTCGGCGAGCTTCTTCGCCAAGTTCGCCATTTGATCGACGCCTTCGGTGGCGTCGATAAACTTCTTCTCCTTATTTTTCTTCTCTTTCTTATCCTTCTTTTCCTCTCCTTCTCCACCTCTCCTCTCTTCGGTTTCTTCTTTCTCCTCCTCTTCGGCATCCTTCACAGCCCTGTTGGAAAACCCTAAATGGGAAGAGGAAGAAAACATTAGGATGCAGTAATTCAAAGCAAGTTTTAAGGAGTTATGAGCTTAGACGTATGACTTACCATACCTCTTGCATATCCATCGGTTCCCTTTCAGAGCAGCTAAGATCATCCACTGCCGAAGTGGACGTGTCTCTTGCTTCATAACTTCGGTGGCCCATTCGAGAAAATCCCCCGGTGGATTGACCGGAACCTTTTCAGCTGCAAGTCATAAATAGGAAAATAAGCACAAGTTTTGGTGATCAAAGGCCGAAAGAAAAATGGTAACACTTACGCTGAGCATTCCACGCTTCGGGAAAGCCAGGTTCGGGTGACAACAGCCTGGTGGAAATGAGCACATATCGATCATTCCAACCTCGGTCACCGTGATCTTCACTCTTGCTAAGAATGGCGTAAGACCCCCGAGGTAAGAAGGCTACCACCCCAGCTTTATGAATATAGGGGTAGTAGAGGGAGATCAAATATTGGAAGGTGACAGGCAACCCTGCCAATTTGCTCAAATGCTCAAGGGCTTGTACAACCCTCTAAACCGCGGGCCCCAATTGGGCCAAGCACAAATTGTACGACCTACAAAATGTGTCAATTATGGGGTGAACTGGCAGGTTGAAGCCTATGGTGAATGGGTATGTGAAGACTGAAGAATAACAGCCGTGTCCGAGGCTGGGACTCTAATCTCTACTTCGGGCCCCCAACGGCAGTCAGCCCGAACCACCTCAATCATGTATTTGGTTATGATACTCGGGGTGACATGATCCGGTATGTTCCTTTTCCTCCCCTTCTGAGCATTGGATTGAGCATGAACCTTCAAATACTTGTCATTGTTAAAATTCGAAGGGATGACCAACTGAGGGTCTTTCTCCACTTCGAGAGGATTTTTTTTCCTCGACTTCTTTGAAGCGCCAGCTTCGGTTTGAGACCCCTCTTTGCTGGCTTCGGCCTCACCTCCTTGGCTATTGGCCTCTCTACTCACTTCGGTTCTGCCCGTTGGGCCACCTACCTCTTTGGCATTGGTGACGTCGTCCCCCTCAGTGTCATCCCCATCATCGCCGTGGTCGTCACCACCAACCTCAACATCGACGTCATAACTAACCTCCGCCTTGTCGCGACCAGCTCCCTCTTTGCGCCGCTTAGGAGCAGTAACCGTCGACGTAGCTTCTCCACCACCTTCCGCCTCAATCATCTGCAGCGGCGGCACGGTGGGAAATATATCTCCGCTCATTATCGCGGTGGCAAAACGATCGGCCCTCTTGCCGGAGTCGCTAGACCCTTGTCCAGATGTCGCCATTGGTGTAGTATTAGGTTGGGAAGAAAATCAAGATCAAGGAAGCTGGTTAAAAGATGGAAACTTTTACTTTTTATGATTTCCACTATGTATAAAATATTTTCAAGTGGCGAAGAAGACTGCCAAGTAAAATATTTATAGGGAATATACACGTGCAAGTTGCGGAAGCAATGATGACTGTAATGTTGGAGAAAGCGAGAAAGTCGGCGCGACCATTTGGTAGCCAACCAACGGTCGCCACGTAATGTGGAATAGTAGTTCAAAAGGCGTGCAACTTTTGAAATTCTTGGATAGGGTTGAGCCATGTCGGCTTCCCGCTTAAATTCATTCCACTCCTTGGCGACCTCGGCGCTCACCCGAGGAGTGGGGGGACTATCTGAAGACAATCGAACTGATGTTCCGTGGCAGAAATACCGAAGCAAGAGATTGAACTAGCGAAGTCGAGCATCAATGTTACAACCGAACACGAGCCGTAAGCTGAACTTCGGTGACACTCACTTCGATCGAACAACGAGGTCAGGCCATCGAGGTCATATACTTGAACTTCGGTGGAAGCGTTTCGGTTCCAAAGGCTCAGCAGCCCACTACTTCAGCCCACTAACTCCCCTAAGTAATGCCTAGAACGTGGGTTTGAGCATGTTTAATGATGGAGATCGTGGGTACAGCCCTTCTAGCCTATAAATAGCCTTAGATTTTACCTTGTAATCATTCAGAAAAATATATACAGAAACTCTGGCAAAATTTTGTACTCGCAATCACATATTGAAATCAAGTTATTTTTATGCATTTACGCTTATTTCTGGCATTTTATTGACTTTGATACGAAGTTTTGCTTGTATTCCAATCCAAATTCGATTTGTGATCCTAAACTGATTTAGGCTAATACAAAAATATTATCTAAAACACTAGCACTATCACTCTATGACTTCACAGCACCAACGCTTCCTTTAAATCTGTTGTCATTCAAAAACTTGATTTTTTCAAAAATACCTCACACACTACTAAAAAAACCGGAATTTTCGACTACGCTATTTCGACCGAAAATCGGTCGAAATATGTGTTCGACCGATTTTCGGTCGAACAAAAAAATTTCTCTTTCATCTGTCGACCGAATTTCGGTCGACATAGCGGTCGACCCACGCGATGATATGTTCGGCAGTGAGCCCTCCTCCTTCATTTTGTTCTTCTTCTCCAACTATCTCTCTCTCTCTAAACACCATAACCCACCCCCAAACGTCAAAAAACATGAAATCCACCCAAACCCACCCCCAAAATCAACACTTAAACACAATCTACCCTCCTAATCACTACCCATAACAACAAATTCAAGGTAAATTCTTAATTTTAGGGTTACTTTAATTACTTTGTAAAACTTGAACCCTAACTTTTTAACTCAATTTTTTTGTAGTTTTGAAGCATATAACCAGTGGGGAATCAATTGTAGGTGCTATAGGAGCATAAATCAACGTTTAGGTACTTTTTTTTTTTAATTTATTCCGAATTTAATTAACTTTTTAATTATTTTGTAACTTTGCATATTTAATGTTGCATATTTAGTTACTTATTAGTTAGCAAAGCTTATTGTAGTAATTGTTGATGTTGAACAACTTGTTTGGTGTTGTTAGCTATTACAAAGTTAGGTTTGTGTTGTTTGGGATTGTTGTAGTTGTTGGTATTGTTTGGTAGTGTTGTTTGCAATGTGTTCTTGCCTTGGTATTGTTGAGAAGATTCCCATGTTATGCCTAAAACGAATAAGCTTTTGTTTGTTTGAATTGCTTGGATAATATTAATTAATAGGGTGTTATTAGATAATATTGTTTCTTTGGGGCATTTCATCAAACAAGTTTGTGTAGATATTGTTTCTCAATCTTGCAATATTTGTGTAGATATGGACATTAATCGTCGTCGTTTGTGGATGGATAATAGAAACTTTCCCGAGCGGCGGGGGTTGAGGCCTTCGTTTGTAGCGGGTGTTATGAAATTTCTTGATGTAGCCCGCAACACAGACGATTATTTAAGGCATGGCAAAATTAGGTGTCCATGTGAAATATGCGAATGTGTAAAGATACAAGATTTGGAGAATGTCGAGTTACATTTGTATAAGAAGGGGTTTATGCCAAATTATTACATTTGGTATAATCATGGAGAGCCTTGGGACATGCAGCAGCAAATTCAAAATCTTAAAAATATTCATGGCGCTAGGAGTTCTCCGGTTGTGGAACCAGACCAAGCAGCCGGGTATAGAATGGAAGATATGGTGAATGATGCTTTTGGGATGTACCCGGCTAATGATCCTCTTCAGCCGGATACATCACAGCCAAACATTGAGCACATTCCCAATGCCGAGGCAAATAAGTTCTATGAACGGTTGGAGGAAACAAGTCGTCCATTTTATGAGGGCTCGGTGCATTCCCAGTTGTCGGTTGCAGTTAGACTGATGAGTATCAAATCAGATTTTAGTATATCTCAAGCTGCCATGGATTCCATCATTGCCCTTATGAATGAACTAAATCCGACAAATATGGCCCTACCAACTACTTATTACTACACTAAGAAGTTGGTTTCCTCGTTGGGGCTTTCTGCCGAGAAGATTCACTGTTGTGTTAATGGCTGCATGTTGTATTACAAGGATGATGCACACCTGCAGACATGTACATTTTGTGAGGAGCCCCGGTACAAGCCTGAGCCTGATCCTAAAAAGAAGCCGAAGCCTGTTAAGTGGATGCATTACTTGCCCCTTATACCACGGTTAAAGAGGTTGTATGCTTCGATGAGTTCTGCTCCACACATGAGATGGCATCATGACCGTACCAAGGTGCCGGGTATTCTATCTCAGCCATCTGATGGGGAGGCATGGAAACACTTTGACCAAGTGTATCCGGCATTTGCTAGTGAGCCAAGGAATGTAAGGTTGGGCCTATGTTCTGATGGGTTCACCCCGTTTGATGTCTCTTCTACGCCCTATTCTTGTTGGCCCGTATTTGTCACTCCTTACAACCTACCTCCTGAAATGTGCATGACCAGTCCTTATCTCTTTTTGAATTGTATAATACCGGGTCCACATAACCCGAAAGCCTCTATTGATGTATATTTGCAGCCTTTGCTTGATGAGTTGCAGATACTTTGGCGTGAAGGAGTTGAGACTTATGATATATCAACCAAACAGAACTTCCAAATGCGTGCTTCTTTGATGTGGACTATAAATGACTTTCCAGCTTATGGGATGTTGTCTGGGTGGTCCACAGCAGGTAAGCTCGCTTGCCCTTACTGTATGGAAGATACAAAAGCCTTCACGTTGAAATATGGAGGCAAATGCACATGGTTCGACTGTTGCCGTCGATTCTTGCCAATGGACCATCCTTTCAGGAGTAACACTAGCGCATTTATGAAGAATCAGACTGATTTTGAGGAGCCCCCGCGCAGGTTATCAGGCATCGAGATATGGGACAGGGTCAGGGAGCTTCCTAAGGTAACTGAAGAACTGCCATATATTTATTGCAGTATTTTTCCAACTTAATTCCACTAACACAATGATTAATTCCTAAGGTAACTGAACAACTGTCAGCTAGAGCACCTGGTTATGGGGTTGAACATAACTGGACTAAACAGAGCATTTTCTGGGAGTTGCCTTACTGGAAGGATAATCTTCTTCGCCATAACCTGGATCCAATGCATATTGAGAAGAATTTTTTCGAGGCCATCCTTAATACTGTGATGGATGTCCGGGGCAAGACAAAGGACAACTTGAAGGCGCGGTTGGACCTACAGCTACTTTGTAGGCGACCTGAGTTGCAGGTAATCCAAGAAGGCAACAGCATGTTCATGCCAAAGGCTTGTTATACATTCGATGAGGATGAGCGTAGGATGATTTGTGAGTGGGTGAGTAATTTGAGGATGCCTGATGGTTATGCTTCAAACCTAGAAAGGTGTGTTGATGTTAATGGTGGGAAACTGCATCACATGAAAAGCCACGACTGTCACATCTTCATGGAAAACTTGCTCCCAATTGCATTCAATGGCTTGCCTGATAAAGTTCTGAAACCGCTAACAGAGACGAGCCTATTTTTTAAAGAACTTTGCAGCAAGACATTGAAGGAAGAGAACCTTAACCTATTGGAGCAGAACTTTCCTGTGGTCGCCACTAAGCTGACAAAGATCTTTCCCCCTGGGTTCTTTAACGTGATGGAGCATCTACCGATTCACCTAGCTGAAGAGGCTCGGCTAGGAGGCCCGGTGCACTGCAGATGGATGTACCCTTTCGAGAGGTAAGCTTCCATATCTTAGTAAATTTTAATTTTTTAATTAATCCAACTTAATTCCACTAACACAATAATTATTGCAGAATAATTGGTAAGTGTAAACGGGATGTGAAAAACAGGAACCAAATAGAGGGGTCAATATGCGAGGCATATCTTGCTAGAGAAACTTCGCATTTTTGCTCTTACTACTTCGACAAGGATGTTCCATGTTTGCGCACTAGGCCGGATCGGCATGATATGGGCGATAATAATGATCCCAACTACCCAGCGTTCTCTATATTCAATCAACCAGGCAGGGGAAATACATCTTCCGAAGTATGTCAGCTCAACGAACAGGACATGAAGGTAGCAACAACACATGTGCTGTTGAACTGTCCCGAGGTCACGCCTTATTACAAGTATGTTGTATCTTAACAATACTGCCTAATATTCGAGAAGTTAAAAATAAGTATATTTGGAATAACGTGTATATCCCCGGCTCATAATGCAGTTACTTTGTCGCTGAGTTTGGTGATGCGGAAGTTTATGAAAATTTTACAAATTGGTTTACAGAATTTGTAAGTGGTTACCAAACTCTTAAATATTCGATATATTTAGATAAAAATATTTACTTATCCAACTAAATTAAATTTTTATGTAGGTGAACAATCCGGTGAATGGCATCACCTTTGATTTTCTGCGAGATATATGCCATGGCCCATATTACAAATACAAAAGGATGAATACATACTTTGTAAATGGGTACAAGTTTCATACAAAGCAGCGGTCAGAGGGTAAGAAAACATACAACTCTGGTGTGTCCGTGAAAGTAGGAACCGGTGATCACGGGGGTGACTTTGAGTACTACGGTGTGATTGAGGAGATGTTAGAGGTAGAGTATAGTGTCGGTTGGCCTCGGAAGAAATTGGTTCTTTTCCGGTGCAAGTGGTTTGATCCCAGCAACAGAGGTACGAGGGTAGACCCTTCTTCTAAGTTAGTCGAGGTTAATCACAAAAGGTCATATGGACACTACGATCCTTTCATCATTGCCCAGAAAGTAAAGCAAGTGTGGTTTGTTCCTTACCCGCGGACAAAGAACCCAGCAAGATCAAAGGCCAAAGCCCATTGGTTGGCAGTTATAAAAGGAAAACCGGTGGGATTAGTTGAAGTCCCTGATCTTTTAGATGTTGCATACCAGAACGAGGTGTCAACCGTTCCATTGATAGCAGACAATGAACTGGCTGACCAGTTGCAGCATATTGATGGCATATATGAGCAACTAGATGCATCTGTAGCTAGTCGGGGAAAAAACCCAGTTAATTTTGGAGAAGGAGCTTCAAGGGCAAATGATGATGAATATACAGATGAAGAAGAAGTTAACGATGAGGATGAGGAAGAAGAATTGGCAGATGATGAGGATTGACCTTATATGTACCTAGTAACTTTTGTTTTTTAATAGGCTAGTTTAATGTAATTATATAATTATAAACATAAGAATATATTTGTATTCACTATTTTTGTTTTCAATGAATGTGTGTATTTAATCTATTTAACTGGACTATTTTTTTTTCAAAGAATGTGTGTATTTAATCTATGTTACCCGCCTATTTGTTTTCAATGAATGTGTGTATTTAATCTATTTAACCCGCCTATTTTTTTTGCAATGAATGTGTTTATTTAATCTATTTAACCCGTCTAATTTTTGTGCAATGAATGTGTCAACAGGAATGAAGAATATTTTTTCAGGAAAGAAGGGGCCTAAAAAGGCAACTGAGCCTTCACGTGAGCCGACACAGGACACTCCTCCCCCTCGAGTGTTTGCAAGAAGGAAGGGGAAAGGAAAGGCATGTGAGCCTTCAGGTGAGCCGGCACAGGAGACTCCTACCTCTCAGGTGCCGCATCACCTTCCTACAGGAGCACCAGCAGCAAACAGTCCAGATTTTTTCAGGCCGCCCGGCATGTCCCAGGTGCCGCATTCGCTTCCTACAGGAGCACCTGCCGGATACAGTCCGGATTTTTTCAGACCACCTGGCATGCCTCCGAGCCATACTGGTTGGAGGCATCACTTCAGTAGTTATGACATGACTGAGAGCCAGGACGGTCCATCCCAGGGCGTTCCCGGACTAGGCGATCCCACACAGTCCACTAGTCCGTCTGGGTCGACTCAGCCGCCTTCCGACCCATCTAGCCCTACCTGCCCTTCGGTACAGCAGGAGATTCCTTACTATGATCTCAGATCGCCATATTACATCGGTGAGCCTGGCACTTGGGAAGACGGGCGTTTGATTATTTATCCCGAGGGGGATAAGAGGTAAGTATAGTATTTATGAAGTTCTTATCTATTTAGCAGTAAGCTTTTAAATATTAGTATTTCTATTAACCCGTCTGTTTTTTTACGTAGCTTTTGCCCCAACACTGATGCTACTCCTGTGCTGACGAAATGCATGAAATCTCAATGGAAGGAATCATGGCCATCCTGGGGCGCTGTGCCCCCTCATGTAAAGCAACAGATAATGCAAGCTTTTGAGGTGATAAATATGCATAAGGTTTTTCACTAATTGCAGGTTTTCTTAATGATTATGTTTAAATAAAATATTTTGATGAATATTGCAGGTTCAGTGTAAGTGGCATCCGGCTCTGGACTATAAAGTCCGTTGTAACTTCCCTAAGAAATGCGCGGATGTGTACAAGAACGCAATGTACAATGCGCGCAAAAATGGGAAAATGCCCGGCTTCCTCTATGATCATCAATGGAGAGAGCTGCTGCAGTATTGGGGTACTCCCGAATTTCAGAGGAAGAGCGAGCAAGGGAAGAAAGCTCGGGCATCTACTAAGGGTGGATCGCTGCATACCGGCGGCGCAGTTAGCGCTGCGACGCAGAAGATGCGCTTGGTAAAGTAATTTAATTTATAAGAATTACTATAATAGTTTATTTTCTATCTAACTTGTTCTCTTCTTTAATTTTTAGGAAAAGCAACAAAATCGGACTATTCCGCTCTCTGAAATGCACAAGATCCGCCATATCAAGAAAGATAAAAAGGGCGGAGAAACATGGGTCGAGCCCCGAGCACAAGAGGCATGGGTAAGTACTTAAATTTAAACTAAAGTCGCGCCAATCCTTCAAGTTTAAAACTTCATTGTTGTACCGTTGATATATTTATGTTTTTCAGGAAAAAGCTACAAAGGCCCTTGAGGACTGGACTGCGACTCAGCAATCTGAATGCGGAAGCAGTACCCCAGTACCGCTAACGGTCGAGCAAGAAACCAACTTATGGTTGGAAGCGGTCGGAGGGGTGAAGAAGGGTTCAGCTTATGGCATTGGAACACTGTATTCATCTGCCAAGCATAAATCGAACTATTTGGGCTCGTGTTCAAGTGCTCCTCCAAGCTCTGCTCCCGCTCCAGAAATGACTCGGATGCAAGCGGAGATCGAAGAACTGAGAAAACAAAATGAAGCTATGCGCTTAGCACAGGAGGCGCATCAGAGAGAAGTGCATGAAATGATGCGCGCATCACAGGAGGCGCATAAGAGAGAAATGCATGAAATGATGCAAGAGATCCTCAGGAACCAAAGAAAAGGCAAAGGAAAGCGTGATAGCTCGGGAAAGGGAAAGAGCAAGAGCAGACATAGCCACCATTCACCGTCTCAGTCTGATGCCGGGTCTAGTTCGGCTTCTAGCCATTAGTAGTGAAAGTTGAACTTTAAACTGTTTGTTTAGTTTGTTTGAATATTGTAAAACTTGAACGAATGATGAAAGACTCCTTTCTATTGTTTGGCTTTGTTAGCCTTGTTTGAATAGCGTTTATGAATGTTTTGTGACTGGTTTTTCTGCGTGTTTACAGGTGGTATAGGCCTAATTTCAGCTTTTATGTTGCAGGTTTTTACAGGTTTTCGACCGACTTTCGGTCGAAAGTTGGTCAAAAAAAATTACCAGACCTTCGACCGAATTTCGGTCGAAATACTCTTCGATCGAATTTCGGTCGAAGGCCTATCGACCGAATTATGGCTTTGTTAGCCTTGTTTGAATAGCGTTTATGAATGTTTTGTGACTGGTTTTTCTGCGTGTTTACAGGTGGTATAGGCCTAATTTCAGCTTTTATGTTGCAGGTTTTTACAGGTTTTCGACCGACTTTCGGTCGAAAGTTGGTCAAAAAAAATTACCAGACCTTCGACCGAATTTCGGTCGAAATACTCTTCGACCGAATTTCGGTCGAAGGCCTATCGACCGAAATTCGGTCGAAGAACATGGGCTAAGGTGACATGCTCTTCGACTGAAATTCGGTCGAACCTCGGTCGACCTTCGACCGAATTTCGGTCGATACTTGAATTTCGACCTGAATTTTATCGACCACCACAATCGGTCGAAATATGGTCGATAGGTCGACCGAATTTCGACCGATTGGGCGGTCGAAAATGACGGTTTTTTTAGTAGTGACATATGTTCGAATTAATCACTAACAGACCAATCTTGGCATCTCGTAAGAACTCTACTTCCAAACCTTCACAAGAAACTTGTAACATTTTACAGTTTAAGCCACTATGTGCCTCATGGTGGTCAATTTAAATCTACCCGTTTAGACTTACTGATTTTTTTTTTGGGAGACCAGCAACATGATCATTAACCATGGAGTTATTAACCCAATCAGGATAATTCTCAGATAGAGCGTCAAAAGTTGCATCAATGAATATTATAAATTTTTCTTCTTGATATAAGTTAGCAGAAACATTACCTTTCCAAAAAACTATATCATTATAAGTAATCTTTGTTTCAAGGTCATTTAGAAGAAAATATAGACATTACTAGGGTTTTCAACCAAGAAAGTGAGCTTCCAATAATCAAGATCATTTGAAGTTTGCATGGAACTAGATGATATAAAGAACGGTGATTGTGAGATTGACATACGACGAAAGTTAGGATCTTTGCCATAGTTAAGCCAATTAAAATTCCCAAGGCCAAATAATACTTATGATATTCTTTGGCAGAATCAGTGGTAGTAGTGTTGCTGGCTGATTTCTCCATTACTATTTTAACAAGGATGTAATATTATCAAAGAAGAAGATGGAATTTGGACTTAAGGAAAATATGTTTACGGAAATTTACATTCCTATTGTGAAGGATCCCAAGGGGTTTATATGCACAACAGCCTATTCCAACATGAGAAGGGTTTTACAATTCTACTTGTTAATGGAAATTTCTAAAATAGAAATCCCAATTCACCTTGGAATTGGACTTGAAAATGGGAAGAATTTGGGAATGGAGAGAGTATTAAATATTAAATATTATTTGGGATTATTAGGAAGAAAGGTCCCAGAAAAGGTCGCGTTAAAATATAAGGATGGAAAACATAATTTACTATTTATCAGTAGGTATTTAGTATTTAACAAGAGTTGGTCCACGTTTTCTTGGGGAATTTACAAAACTATGACACCTTAAGTAATGCGTTATTGACCTCGCTTAAAGTGATTTTACAAGAATGTCCTGACTAACTTGACAAGTGCACCCACAGGGACAGCACTTGATCTTTTATCTCTGTCAACATTCTCCCAGATAACTTAAAGTGTTGCCTGCATATTTGAAGTGTTTCCCTCGAGGGACACTTGTAAATTTATAACGTGAAGTGTTGCCTATTGATGCCATTTTGCCAAACAATTCTTAAGTGGGTACAAAAAAGATATTTTTACGCTAATTGACATACTAAACCACTTAATTACAGAAAATACCGATATTTTTAAATAATTACCCTAAATACCAACACTTTTTGACATTTTACAAAATATACAATATTTTCATTTCCTTTCTTACATCTCTACCCAAAACCCTAACTTCTCCCTCTCTCTTTCTCTCATCTCATTTACCCACCCACCCCACCCTCCCGCCGTCACCCCCTCCCACGTGCCTCTGCTCCACCGTCAATGTTGCTGCACCACCGAGCATCTTTTGATCTCCTACTATGCTGCTCCATTTTGCTTTGATTTGCTCCGATCTACCACCATTTTTGTTGTGGTTTTGTTGATACGTGGTGGTGGCTGCTGCTGCTGCACTGTGGTAATTGTTGTTGAGTGACTACTCCGGCTACTCTTGCCGGAGCTCCGATCTGCTTCTTCTCCTTCTTCTTTTTTTATTTATTTTGTTTTGTTTAGATTCGTGTATACTTTTGTATGCTCGTGTATGTGTATGTTGGGAGTGGTTGTTGGTGATTGTTGGTGGTTGTTTGGAGGTGGAAGCAAGTGTATATTTGGTTTTGCGCAAGTGTATATATATGTATGTATATGAATATCTTTTACAAGTGCAGAGTGTATGTATGTGTATATCATTGTATGAATGTGTATTTTTGAGTATATATTGTATATATTTGTATGTTTTATGTGTATGTATGTAAGTTCAAGCTTGACTCACATAAATTTGTATGTATAATTCATAGATCTGTTGATCCGTGTATGTATGTGAGTATTTAGTGTATGTATACCATATGTTTTTTTTGTATGCGTATGTATATTTTGTTTAAATGCATTTAGCAACTGTTATTTAAAAAAAAAAAAAAACAATGTATATATGTGTATTTAGTGTTTTCCATCTTTTAGATCAAAAAAAAAAAAAAAGAAACCGATGGGCGGCAGGCGGCGGTGACTAGGCCGTGCCGCTGCCTTGGGTGGTAACAATGGGAGGGGGGCAGTAGGAAGAAGGAGGACTAAGCCCTAATTTGTTAGTTTTGTTGGTTTTGTATATAATGTGTAAAAAAAGTTGGTATTTTTTGTAAAATGAAATAATGTTATTTTTTGTAATTTTAATGTTAAAGTTGTATATATTTGTAATTAGCTCTGAAAAAAATATAACCAAAGATATGGAGATACGAAATTTATTACGGTTTCTTGGATAAGCTCATACAGTATGTGCACTAATATTTCTAATTAACTCCCATCATCCCTCTTCTTTTTTTAACGTTCCTTTTTATATTCCACATTCTTTTCCTTACTTTTCCCTAAGAAAAATCTAATTTAATTGGTGTGACAGTTCCAATAACCATCTTTTCTTGAGGCTAAAATAAAGACACTTGGATTTATGAAGTCGTTATTTTTATAAGTGCATATTGAGAGCGTCTCTTATCAATTGGTAAGATGAATATCCTATTTCCTATCAAGTTAGATGACAAACAATCATCTTCAAGTCATTAAAATTGAGCCTGATCTATAAAAAGAAGAAAGAAACATGCAATCAGGAGACAACGATACAGTGGACAAATTACTCCGAAAAGTTGTTGGCATCCAATAAGGCCTTCAAAATTACTCCATACACTTTGTGTAATATATATGCTGGCATTTGTATGAGTGCCTACATGTTGGAATATTCCTAACCTTAACATTTAAACGTGAATTAAATATGAAGTACTGTACTCTTGAAGAAACTACACCTCTTGCCGACAAAGTAGAGTTTAGGAATTGAATCATGGGCCAAAAACACAAGACCAGAATCAATGTTGGTATTTTCTTGCTTGATAACCTTAGAAGATATCGTAATAAATTACAAGATGAGACGCCATGTAATAGTTCGCTTGTATTGCTTTCACGTCCTCAACCTTATAAGTTATTACCTTAGACCCCAACTGTTCTTTTGTTTTGACAAATCGAATTTGTTTCTAACTAATTATTGTTTAGAAAAACAAGAAATTTTTTAATTATTTTTTTCTTTTAAAATTACCTCTAATTGTTATAATTGGACCACGTGGCCTACTTTACTTTCTATTTGTAAATTATTTAGCTAATTCCAACTGATTATCGAGAAGTTATTTTTGCTATAACACTCTGCTGCTAACTTAGATGGAGAGTGGGTTAAGAAGATAAATAGTATAATTCCATCTATAACTAGTCCGAAGAGAAAACAGTAAGGAAAAGAAAGAGAATATATTTTAATAAAAGATAATCAAGTACTTTCGCTTAATTCAAGTCAATTAATCTATTGTGGCTAATTAGGACATGTTTTCCTCGCTAAATTGTTGTATTGTCAGATTTATGTGAAAATCATTAAGTACTACTATATATGATCGTTAAAGTTTGATAATATGTTCTATAAATTGTTAACTAGTAATTGCAATTTTAAACTGAAAATCCTTCACATTACTATCCCAATTATAGGCTTATTAGTTACAAGGGCGTAACTATCTTATACCAAGGTGGGTCACGTGACACAGTTTGGTTGAAATTTTTTACTAAATATGTGAATTTAAAAGGTTAAAAGAAAAATACGCACAAGTATGATAAGATGACACTACTTGTCAGAAAGAATTCCCGGTTGAGTTTGTTAAATGCATCACTTGTTTGGTAACGAGCAGAGATTCGAGACTTGCTAATAGTTGTTTTTTCTTTTTTCTTTTTCTATTATTTGGTTACCTCGTTTAGTTATATAAAAGGACTGGCCTTAATGTTGTTCCACAGTGCGCTAGAAGTTTTTTTAAAAAAATTTTGTTTTTAAAGTGACACTACTTACAAAAAATTCTGCGTACGCCACTGACTAATTACTAATAATTTTCTTTCCTGGAACTGAAATATTTGAGCAAAGATTAATCTTATTAATGCTATTAAATATCTTTTCCAGTATATGTACAACACATTTACAATACAAATAAGATAGATTGTAGTAGCCTTTCTATCTTCATGGAATTTAAATGAAAAGAGACAAAAAGGAAAATGGCCTTTGAGGATAAATGTGAGATGTGCACTCAAGTTTGTATGACGGAACGTGACAGCAAGCATTGTTCATTATTATTGCTCGCAAGTAATGAAAAAGCTCCTATCATTCAATTACAATAATCAAAATGTGAAAAGTCAAACCATGAAAACAATTTTATATAATTGGATAGATGTAGATTTGGAGGCCCAACGCCTCCCTCCTTCCAATTCAATTTTTTTCATAAACAAAACTCAAGTGTTCAAATGGTCCTACAAATGAAGTAGCAACTGTCAGCTTTCTTGTGGCCAATTTATATATTGCGATGAACTTAAGTAACATGTCCTGCAAGATAGATTTAACTGCCATAATGATAAAATATTCCTATATTATATTTACCTGCCTTGGGAGTTTTAACTATAAGCTTCCTTGGGAGTTTAGATATGGTATTCGATAATCTATTTTAGCGCAAAGTTTTTATAAGATTGATTTATATTACAAAGAACTTGGTTTCTCAGCATAATAATATTTCGCACACTTTTTCTGGATTAAGAGCTCATCTCTGATGGATGTTTCTCACATTGATCTAAGCTAGTAGGAGTAGTACTAGAAGGAAGTTGAAGAAAATTAAAGGCAAACAAAAAGTTCCACGTACAAAATCTACGAGGAGAAAGAGGCTGAGTTATATGTTTGTTTTTTCTCTTTGAAGAAAGGAAAAGAATCACGTGTTACCTTCCTTCTTTTTTTTTCTTTTCTGTGTTTTTTGTTTTGTTTTGTTTACTCATGTACGGTAGGATGGAAAGAATAAGTATATCTAAATTTCATACTGCGATTTGACAAGAAAGATTACATCGCAGAACACATTTTGATAAATAGATTACTTTATTTAAATTTTTTTCAAAGGTTAATCCATAAATAAATGAATAAATATAAACCAGAGATGAGAGCTAGTCATTCATGCATTATAGATAGTGAGTGGACTCCCTTGTACCAAAATGTATTTATCTTCGCGAGTATAACTTGATTAAAAAACAGTAGCCAGTATCACTGATAATTGACATAGTCGAAAATTAAAATAGAGATAAATGTCTGTTAGCTTGCACTTCAGTACAACTAAGCTCGGAGCTTATTTTGTTTGTTAGAATGAAAAGTGCAGCCTAGGTGCAATTAGTTGCAACTTTCAAAATGATTCACCTTTGTTTGGAACCTCACTACTTTTAACTTACATCATCAAAGCAATAAAACTTTTAAATTGCAGGCACTTGCTACTTGCTAGAGTAGTTGGAGGTGCAGAATAGGATCAGGGTAAATCATATTTATCGAGAAGGAAATCGATTGGTTGAATGAATGGATATTATATGTTCGGATATTAAAATTCTACTCACATCTATTATTTACACCATATTATATGTTCGTATAGTTTAGTGTAAGTACCGGTTGTGGTAATTTTTACTCACCAAAGAGTAATTCATTAGTAATAAAAGTGATGTAATGGTACAATTGTGTACCAATAAATTCTTAGGTTTAATTATAGACGACGATCTAACTGATTGAGATTATTCTCCTTTTGATTTGTTAATGGAGTATATCATTAATCGTTTGATACGGTAAAGAGTAGCTGCACCTTTTGCAGATGTGACTATTGGGACATAGGTATAAGGAAATAATGTCAAAAGATCATCTTCTTTAAAGCTGAGATATTTTCAAATGATTGTTTCTAAACCATATCTTTTCTATAATTGTACGTCTGTTTGCTTTTCTTGGAGATATATATAACATCTGAAAAGCAGATGGAGTAGTTAATAAGTATATCATACGCTAACCAAATTTAAAGTCCATCAAATCAGGATATAGTACCTAATTAGTGAAAAAGAAAAAAGAAACAACCTACCCAATCCCCCAAAAATAAGTCCAAAACTCCAAACAAATCATAACCAACTTCCACCTGTGTGGTTTTACCAAACTAAATATTCTTCGGATTAAATTACTTTCCACATTTGTAGTTATAATTCCGCCACTTGTTTCAGTTCGATGTTGCCACATAACAATGGCTGTAGATGCTTAATTAGTCAACTGTCAACTAACAGCACTAAAAGTTGGAGTAAATCCTACACAAACATATTAGTGTATTCTTAACGTTCAGAATCAAAGAGTTAAACCCCTTATATATTAAAAATTCTATACAAAGAGTTGAACCTATTCGTTTGGTTGGTGGAATTAGATTAATAAGTCTGAGATTAAATTTAAAATTACATTTATCTCATGCTTGATTGGTGAAATTAGTTATATTGAAATTTTTTTAATATCAAATTCATAGTATTATTATATCACATATAGAATGTGAGATTATTAATTCTGAAATTATAATCCAGAATAATTAAAATTTTAAATTTGTGGGATATATTTGTTTTTTATTTCCCGCAAACCAACCAACCCCTAAAAGAATGTGAAGTGGTGCAATTAAACTAAAACAAGGACAAATGAACTAGTGTAGTTTTGTTAACCGCACGTGTGACTTTAGCTTTTAGAGAAATCTATCCAAAGTTATTATCCAACTTTAATTCTCGTGGTGAGTATAATCAAATGTAGCTGACCTGACCCACCACACACACACTTCTTGCTTCTCCCAAACAAAATAAATACGTAAAGTTCTTATTCAGCAGTCTATCAAACCCCTGCACTACACTTGGCATGAAGTTGAACACTTATTTTTAAATTTGGGACTCTACAAAACGTGAAAGCAAACTCAGGTTTCTTATCATCTTTCTCACCAAGTACTAATAATTAGTAACACTTTTTTCAATATTTGCGGTTGGTAAATGGTATTGCTAAAACTTTGGGATTTTACTATTCATCTAGTTGTTGCTTGAAGTTTAAAAGATTGGGTACAGGACTACATGTAGTGTGATTAATTAAATTATCGGCGGTCCAAGCAGTTGATGAATAATTTTATAAGTATCAAATTGATCAAGTGTAAAGTGTGTAGAGTTTTTTCATTCTTATTAAAAATGGGGAAGGACGAAGAATTTGGTTACTAAAAATCATGTCCACATACTAGAAAGTACGTAGTGCCGCTTGTTGAACAATATTCGTTGGACTTGGTCCATTGTGCAGTGTCATTTATCCCCAAATCATTGCCTAATTCGTTGTGTCAAGTCCATTCTAGGCCAAAGCATTACTGTGAAAGCCTAAGAATCAAGATCTATTGCTAAGCTAACATGGTCTCACGAGTTGCTTTCTTCTCGATAACTTAGGCTGATTTTGTGTCATGTGGTGTTAAACACGTCGTACTTTCAGAGACTTTAGCAAACTGACATATTGTACTTAAAAGTTAAGGATTAAAATTTAAAAATACTTAGTGAATGGATGAGCTTTTTCCATCAAACTGTTCTACGCTTGAAAATGTAAAAACTCTTAGTATGAAACACTTCTCTCTTTAGTGAGCCTTACACGACACAAATTTGAATTAATTGCACAAGGCGTTCGAGAGATTAAAGGCATAAACCACAAAAAGGAAAAATAAGTATAAACATTATTCTCAACAGTTGCAAGAATAAGTCTTTTGAATATCATGTAGATTTTTTGCATTAGTTACTTCTTGGTTTAATTGATCTACCGTTTTACACAAAATCTCACAATTGTCTCATAGTAATCATCAAGAGAGAGCAAGAGTTTCCTTGTTCGTCCGATCGTCCATCTATTTCTTCAGCTTCTTGCAAACCTGAAACCTTCGACGTCTTAAATCCATCTCCTTTCTGGAGAACATATTTGTATTGGGATCAATAATCGTTGTCTCTGGTTTGACAGCGTTTTGCTGTATGGTAAAAAAATTACAGCAAAAATGTAGCTGTATCTTTCCAATTCCTCAGTGCCTGAACAGCTTTCCAGCTCCATTTCATGACAGTTACAAAAGGCTGTCATTGTTCCATGAGCCACATGGCTTTTTTCGAGTTATTCACTGCTTGTTCTAACTGTGATCCATCTCTCATCATCCCATCTCCAGTTTGGTTCTCCTGAATTCAAACCCAATTCTATTAGCCTTTGCAAAGGAGAGTCCATTGAACTAAGTGTTTGTATTGAACAATCCATAGTTTCTGATTCCTCTACTGAATTCCAAATGTCTTGATCAAGAATGCTTGTAGGTGAGCTTGTGACAATATCTTGAATTTCCATACAATTTGAATTAGATTCCTCAAGAAATGGATGCTTGAGGAGTTCTTTAGCTGACCATCTTTCTTTTGGATCTCTTCTCAAGATTTTGCTTAAGAAATCCTTTGCTTGTACTGATAGAAACTTTGGAATTTCAGGGGATTGCCCTGAAAATGCAATTCTGTAAAGCAATGAAGCTGCGTTGTTCACATTAGTCCAGGGTGATCCACCAGTGGCCATTTCAATAATTGTACATCCCAATGCCCAGATATCAGCTGGATACCCCTGCTCTTCCCCACGTGCTACCTCCGGTGCCATGAACATTGGCGTGCCACCAATTGGCTCGGCGGAAGCAGCCACTCCATCACCGTCCCTCTCCGCCGGATCAACCCACCTAGCACAACCAAAATCAGCAATTTTGGCACCGGTTTTACCTAACAAAATGTTCTGCCCCTTAATGTCACAGTGTACTATGTTTCTTGAATGTATGTACTCTAGTCCTTTCAAAATTTGCTTCGTGTAATGTCCAATCAACGGTTCATTGATCCGACCATTATGTCTCCGAATTTCATCCGTAATTGTACCGATGGACATATACTCCATCATAAGATTAAACATGGATTTGTCGTTCTCTTTTGTAATATCGTACCCCTTGTAGCTAACTATGTAAGGGGAGCTCAATTCAGACATTATTTTCTGCTCCTTTTGCAGCAACTGTGACTGTGTTAGCTCCATGGACTTGACTGCAAAAATCTCGTTGGACCAACGTGACTTAGCAACGGAAACGGCGGCTGTGGAGCCGTGGCCAATGATGTGGCCTCTGGTCCACTCCATTTAGAAGTAGAAGATTGATCGGAGCAAACTAGGAAGTGTATAAGTTTATAAAAAAGTGTTTCTGTTTATGGTTTTTCAGAAGTTGTAAGAGAGGTGTATATATATAAGACATAAATAAAATAATAAGATATGGTGAATGTCCAAAACTCCAAATTGGTTGGGCAGTTTTAGGTTGCCACTCTTTTTTTCACTAATAAAGTTTGAACATTGCTTCAACGGAATTTACAACGTGGCGAAATGTATGTGGCCATTCGGCAGCTTGAGTAGGTTGTAGGCTTCCATTACTTGGCCAATTGGGTTGTCGCCACGTGGGGTTATTTTTGTAAGATGTTCGATTGGGTAGATTGTGTTAGGATAGTTTGTTTTGTATAGGGGTTTAATGACTTCTAATTTTGAAGATTAAATTTAGGAGTTGGGTAAAGTGTTTAATAATTAGCCAACAAAAGATGCTACTGAATTCTTGCGAATATTCCACTTTTTGGTAGGCTTTGAATTAATTCAACTGTCGTTTAAATTCATTGACACTTCTTAATACTACATCCTTATCCACAAAATGTTTACAACAAAATCCAAAGAATCGGACAAGCATGAAGTCAATAGAGCAAAAAGTCGGTAACTATAGAATTGTGAAGTCTTTGAAGGCCTTGGGGGGAAAAGAACAATTAGTCGAGGAATATTATGCTTCAAGGATTACAATCAACGATATCTAATTAGTAAATTTAAGAATATTTTAGTCTTGAAAGAATAGACAGAGGAAAACAAAAGGGTTTAATGGTCAATTAAGTGAAATGGAGACAAGGAAGGGGAATTAACAGTTGGTAATGACATGATAATTGCTTTTAGTGAGAATTAGCTATTTCAAAAAAAGAGATCACATTCTAGAACAGCATAAGATTTTGCTTTAGCGTCATACTAAAGGAAGAATCATACTTGGATACACTGAGAGGTTTAAACCATTTGTAAACAGTGACTAAAAGTGGCTGTTAGTAGTAGTGGTTCGTAGCTTCTAAATCAAGTGTTCGAAAGTCTTTCAATGTGGCAAAGTGTTTTAATATTTCAAAACTGCACCAATGATATCTCAATTTTCCACAAGTTTCCATTAGATTATGACTTCTTAACTTCTTTTGGTCACTTATTTAAAATGTGTCTTGAACGGCTTCCTTTTCTTTTAAAGTGTTCTTTCTTCTAGTCTTGTTTCCTTCTTCTAGCGGCACAGTACGTGTCTATATTTTATAACCACTTTACCTGGATATCATGTACATAAGGTGTACGTAATATAGAGGCAAACAGAGTTGCAGTACTAGCGTATCATTTCTTTTATAGGGACTAAAAATGTATCCCTCCATTCGACCAAGGATGATATAGTTTGATTTGAATTGGAATTTACTTGGAGTTTAAAATAAGTCATAGATAAACCTGTGACGATAAAATATGTCATTAAGACTAAAATGATAAGTTTGAAGTTAAATTTTTCCAAATTTAGAATTATGTCATTCTTTTAGGAACATACTAATAAAAAATAGTGCCATCCTTTTTGGAATGGGGAAATATATTTTTACAGAGAAATGAAGAATTTCAACTGATCAAGAGGTAATTGTGAATTTAGCTCAGTGACACTATCGTTCGAGTAGGAGCCTATTTCGCTTTGCGGCAAAAAACTGCTTATTTTGAAAAATATTTTTGACAAAAGTACTTTTCAAAGAAGTACTTTTGAATAATAAACAGTTTGTGTGTGTCTAACTCATTGGAGTACTTTTTTTCTATGTTTCATAATCAGTTTGTGTTTGGTCAATCTTTACAAAAAGTACTTTCGAGTATCAAATAATGAAAAAGGACATCCAAGTATATTTGGATTATTTAAAATATTTTTTTAAAATATTTATTATGAAAGATTTTAATAAAATTTTTATTTTTACTTCGTTAAAATGTTAAACATAAAGTAAAAGATATAAATTAAAGTTTTTAAACAATATAAAATATAGTTAAATTAAAGCAATAACAACATTTTGAATTTATACTAGTAAGTTCATAGAAGTAAAAAATAGAAAATCATGAGATAGTATTTTACTTTGAGAGAGATATGGTTTAACTAATGAGGGATAGTTTTGTAAATATGAACTTTTGCTAAGGATATTTTTGTGTTAAAAAAATTAATAAACTGTTTCTTCTTCTTGGAAGAAGAACTTTGTAACTTCTCCCCAACAGCAGAAAAAATTACTTATGGTGCTACTAAAAGTACTCTTTTTGTTTAGCCAAACACCTTAATTTTGAAAAAGTTTTTTTTAAAAAAGAAAAAATCACTTTTGGCTCTACAGAAGCAGGTCAAACAGGCTAATAGTCTCTTGGTCATTGGTAGGGGTGAACATAGGTCGGGTTGGTCCGGTTTTTTAATTTATCAAACCAAACCAATTATGTCGGGTTTTTAAACAATAAACCAAATCAAACCAAATAAAGTCGGTTTTTCTATCTCGGGTTTTCTCGTTTTTTTCGGATTTTTTCGGGTTATACGGTTTTTTCGATTTTTTATTGGTAAGCAACAATTTCATGGTGCTTTTTCAAGCAAAGAATACAATAAAAAAAATTAGTTGTAAAAAATATTAACATGACAAAAATTAAGATAGCATATGTGACATATTCTAATTGTACACATAGATTTTATTAGACATAAACTATCTAAATAATAATATAGATTTTTTATACTATAGGTATACAATACATAATTATACTCGGTATCCTTTATAGTATTCGAAATATTTTTTAGGATGACTTGTGGATTGTTGACTAGGATATCTATTTTTAGCGAGATAGAAGAAGATGATTTTAAAAGATATGGATATCTAATACACATTGATTTAGGAGATTAATCGAGATTATGAAAGTAGTATTTTTAAAAATTAACTACAGAAATATAGTATTAAATTCTCAAAAATTGTATTAGTGAGAATATTTTAAAGTGTTGGGTACATAATAAATAGAATTACTTTGGAGATGGTGTTTTATATTAATTCACTATTTTTTTATGTATAAAAAAATTTAAAATAATATATATGTAATGTCGGTTTAGTTTGGTGTCGGTTCGGATTTTTCTTTGTTAACATCAAACCAAACCTAATATGTCGGTTTATTTTTTTCCAACACCAAACCATTAGTCGGGCTTTTTTCGGTTTGGTTTGGTTTATCGATTTGGTGCGGTTTGCCGGTTTGGTTTGTACACCCCTAGTCATTGGGTTGCATCTAAGCTAGCGTTTGGACATAGATTTGGTTGAAACTTGAGAATTTGAGTTTTTGATGTTGAGTTGAAAAATAATTTTTGGAATTTGAAGTTGTGTTTGGACATACATTTTACTTAAAAAAAAAGTTGAAGTTTGTGAGTGGGAAAAATATTTTTCCCAAAAACTCCCAAAATTTCAATCAGTTTTTAGAAATTTGAAATCTTGGTTTCAAATTCTAACCAAATTTTACAAATAAACAATTTTTTTTTCCAAGATATTCTAAAAAAATGCTTCAAAGTTTTATAAACAAACGGGAGCTTTCCACACTACCTTTACTGATTGTGCTTCCAAGGGTACATATGTTACCAACTCGGCACTAACTGAAATAGAGACTGAAATATTATTGTAACTGTGATGAAGAAACTTTATCAAAGTAAAACTAAGTTGCAAAGTGTACAAAGTAAAAAGGCCCACATCCAATAGTGGTTTAACTTTCATGAGAAGTTAAATAACAAAAGGGACAAAGGGTGTGACAGAAGTTGCAACAAATTTCACCAAAGGGGAAAAGTTAGAGTCTTTGAAGTATACATTTTAAGGGGTCGTTTGGTTGGCGGGACAAAAAACCATGAATATTCCATAAATTTGAGATTATATTTATTTCGGAATAAGATTATACTTATTTCAAAATTATAATTTCGGGATTAATAATCTCACCATTTATATGGAATAAGATAGTACATATTTTTTATATAAAATTTATCCCAAATTAGTTAGTACCACCAACCAAACATGAAATAACTATTATGCCAAATTTAATAAAGAATTATTATCCTTATCCCACCACCCCTTTAGTATCAGAATGGGTGGGGTTTAGTTGTAAAGTAAAAGCCAAAATCAAAAGGTTGCCTAATCCCTTGGGCCTAATGTCGTATGACGCAGTACTAGTACTAATAAAATACTAAAATCTAACAAGCATAGATTAGAGTAGATTTTAATTCTGCTACCAATGGTACTCCATTGTCATGCCAGCATTCCCATGTATGAAGGCGTGGTTTGTGAGTTAGCTAATGATTATGAGAGGTTATTTAAGCTCATGTCACGTGGTTACTTTATTTTTTAATACCAATTTAAACACTTTAATTTGAATTCGTTAATCTCCTGGATTCTTTTCTTTATGAGGAAAGTTGGATCAAGGCTAAATCATTCATCGACTGACAGGTGTTTAATAGATCACGTAATTACCAGTTCATTTTTGGATCGAAAATGAATTCTCTACCATAGTCTTGTTGACACATTGCACCGGCCCTTTTTTTAAATTTTATGTTCAAAGTTGGCCTGCCTCTTGCAGAAAGAACAGGATTAGACAAGGAAAGGATGGCAGTTGTTACCACAATTAATCTATGGTTCTAAGAAATTATATTATATTTACTGATACTATAATAAAATTTTCACATTTTAATTGGCGGCAAAAGATTATTTATCTTTTTTTCAAAGTTAATTAATAATTCTACTTTGTATAAGTAATTACTTTATGTTACCTTTCAAGTATGCCAATAAAACACTTCTATCTTTCAATGCATAGTAGAAATAAAACTAGAGTTAATTCTTAAAATGGTCATTGAACTAATGTAAAATATCTAAAAGAAAAAGTCACTTTTCTTTGGTTTGGGACAAAAATATTACTTAACTTATTCAAAGTACCTTAAAAAGTCATTTTTCCAAGTTGTGCGTTAAAGTTTACCAAAAAAATGTTGATGTGGCATTTTATTTTAGTTCTTTTTATTAAAAATGGACCCAAAAATATTTTAATTTTTTTTTTAAAAAATCAAATTTAAGGTATTAGCCACCTCAAAATTTTACACAATAGTCCAAATTTAAGGTATTAGCCACCTCGAAATTTAGACGTATGACCATGGTAAATTGAACTTCAAACTTTGAATATGAAGTTTGTCTATGACAATTCAAACTTCAAACCTCTCAAATTTTGTTAATTTTTTTTAAAATAAAAATATGTTATGGGAAAAGATACAAGTTAAAGTAAAAATCAAATTTATTAACCAAAAAGTCTAAAAGATATAACACATATGAAAACATATAAATTCAATAATTATTTTGCCAAAAAATATGTAAAAAAACTTATGGTGCTACAATTTTCAACTATAATTGTTGGGAAGATTTTAAATAACTACATCAATTATAATTTCTAATCACACTCTTTAGCATATTTTTTGTGGTACATACTTACAAAACTACCATAATACTATTTCCACACTTTGATATTTTTCAATGAGCATTCTTTAAAATCAGCTTAATCGAATACCAAATTACTAGGGAATATACATTCATAAACCCTTTGCCCTCATAAAGTTCTCACACTTTACATAGATATCTATAATTAGTATATGATGCGCAATTTACGATTCAAGAAAATCAAATATATTATTAATATACAAATAGTAGAAAATCAAATATACTATTAATATGCAAATAGGATATTAATATACACCAGTAATATACCAAAAATACCTATAATATAAAGACGAAGAATAAATAATCCACCAGTAAAGTATCTCATAAATAAATAATTTGGTATTTTTTTAAAAAAAATTAAAATATTTGTTGGGTCCATTTCTAATAAAAAGAACTAAAATAAAATACCACATCAGCATTTTTAGTGAACTTTAACGCACAACTTGGAAGAATGACTTTTTAAGACACTTGGAATAAGTTGAGTGATATTTTTGTCTCAAACCAAAGGAAAGTGACTTTTTTAAATATTTTGCATTAGTTCAGTGACCATTTTAGAAATTAACTCAGTAAAACTAATGTGAATTAGTCAAAGCAGAAAAAAGAAATGGAAGAAACTTTTGAAGGTATTTCTTCTGAAATAGAGTGATAGACCTGTAGTATCCTTCATTTCTCCCTGGATTTGAGCTTATTGGGAAAAAATTAATATCAACCTATGTATCAAAATATCAATTCATTGATGCTTTTAGTTCGAAGTAACCAAATAAGGACAAGGGTAACATCTGCCCTATTAGAAGGTGTCACTAATTTTAATGTATGATTGAACTTCAACTTTCAATTTTTGGAAGGATGGTCTTCAACGTCTCATTGTAACTGCATTTGGAAACGTATTAGGTTCCTAAACCAGTAATTTACAACACTTGGTACGTAGTAGGCATGTCAAAAGAATGTGGTGCGTGACATTTGAACACAAAAGTTTAATTACGTGGGTGGATCTTTGGAACTAGCAGGATTAATGTCAACGTTTTCCTTCCAACTTGCGTGGACCAGTGGGGAAATAGAAAGACTGAAGAAGATAGACTTCTAAAATTGGTGAATGACAAATGAAAAGTACTAACTTTTAGAAGAAGATAAACCCCTGATACAACGTATTCATGTAGATTTTTATTTGCTTAACCATAATCAAGTGATACTCCAATATAATACTATCACTTTAATTTAATTATAACTCTAACAATTAATTAAGTTTTGTTTTATTGTAACATCTAACTTGATTAAGTATTTTTCTTGACAAATTTAATGAGAAAGAGGATTCTGATTACTTTTTTGTTATAACCATCGATGTAGTATTTGGTATATAACCTGATGGTGAAGTGAGTCGGATAGCCTGTCAATTGTTAATGAAGCAGCTGTATTGCAGGTGGATCGTGTACTTGCTTTCACGTTGCACTTTTTATACTTGTAGTAGCAGTAGGAATAAAGGATATGTCTTTTTCAATGAAATCAGGAAAGATTTACAATCTTATATGCCATGTTTCATGTTTGGATGTTGGAGCGGGCGGACCTTTACTTTCTAATATGAATATGTTTTGTTCTTTTGCAGAAGCTATGCATTGGGTCATTACATTTGCGGGCTATGTGATATAGGACAGCTAGACACGGTTGGTTGTGTACCACTTCCTGATCATAATTTGCTTTGTTGTGTCGTTGTCCAAAATCAATAGTATTGAAATGAAATAGATCAGAGCAACATGGAGTACATTTTCTTTGAAGTATCGAAGTAGCAAATGTGTGGTGGAACAACAAGAATTTTATTTTTACCATGAATTGAGAATCGAAGCTGAATCAAGAATGCTGATCTAGTTGAAATTTTAGAGTAATACAGTACATAAAATTAGATTAAGGGTCTAGTGGCCTTTATTACTTGGTTTAATACAAGCTAAGTGAATTTGTTTCTACCTAAACAATCTCAAATACACATAATAACCATATAACAACAACAACATATCTAGTGATATTCCATGAAGGTGGGGATTGAGGAAGGGTGAGATGTACGCAGACCTTATCTTAATCGAGGTGAAGAGGTTGTTTCCGATAGATCCTCTGCTAAAGCAAAAATATTTTTGAAATCATGTTTGAGATAAAACAAGAAGGAACTAACGGAAATACTGATAAAAAGCTAAAGAAAACCCACATACAGAAAATAGCTATAACAATGAAGTCAACAAAATAATAGAAATAGAATATGTATGAATAATATTGCTAATAATATGGTAAAAGGCATTCAACTACTATCTAACCTTCTACCCTAATCCTCGACCTCAATACTTTTCTATCTAGGGTCATGTCCTCGGTAATCTGGAGATGAGCCATGCAACATCCATGATGAGCTTCAGTATAAATCCTTGAAATTCCATTAGCTATGTTCTTAGCATGATCAGATATAATGCACAACTCCAGAGTGTTTGGTACTACCGTTAGCAACTGATGAAAGAAGAAGGTCCAATAACTGTCGCAATCCCGATCTACCACACAAAACGATAACGAAAAAAATATGGTTCTTCGTGTTACACACGCAGTCAACATTACACCTTCGTAAGTGCCCAACAAATGAGTGCCATCAATAGATATAACCTTATAATATACTGAAATCCTCTAATCCAAGCTCAATAGGATACGGAGAAAATAACCGAACATATACTCCTCATCGACAGCCAGTACATCAGTATGATTACTAGGATTCTCCATTTCGAGCACATACAAATATAGATCTAAAACAACATACCTGTGCTCCGGTGTCCCCCTTACCATGGCCTTTGCAATCTCCCTTGCCTTCCAACTCTTCTAATAACTAATATTGGTCTTCAAATCATGATTAAAACAAGAGCTAATTTCTTTGATCGATGGACCCTTCCTTTTAATAAATTTATTTTTCACAAATCGAGCAAGGTCATCTGCCAGAGCATGTCGATGATGGCTCATAGCCTTCTCTACCCGATATGTGTGATCACAAATGTACTTAGTATTCCTAAATAAATCACTACTTTGATACTTCACAACGCGTACCATCCACGTGCAATTCGTCGATTCACAGGCCACAAAATACAAAAATATAGTTGTACTCTTCTTTGTGCAAAAAGTTAAATATTTCTTCACTGACACTAGTTTCAATGAACAAACTAACCCAATCTTGTTCGAAATGGTTTTTCCCTTATAAAAACCTGTACTATCTTCATGAATATTGCTAGACTGTGTTTCAACATATTGGCTAACAACATCGCTCTGCATTTCAGCAGGCCTATCATGATTAGATTCATCACTTTCATTACAGCCTGTACCTTCAACTTTATCTATATTCAATGGATATTCTTCACTATCCTCAACCATAAGGCTAAAACTTCTTCCATTTAATCATCATCAACTGCTAGAGGAGATGTTGCAGGTACAATTGAAACTGTGTCAGACCTCTCAACAATAGAAATATTTAGATAAGCCTACAACCATTACCATCTACATTTGCAAGGTATATACACAGGTCACTATCATTCCTAAAGAATGAATGAGCTATTTTTCTCCTTGTAGGCGCAACATTAAGCATATAGCTAATGGGCACATCGCTCCGTTCGTAGGTTAATTCACCGCGTTCAATGACGTTATCAATCAACTCGTCATACGTACCCTTCAATTTTAATGCAATTGGTATCATTGCACTATTTTTGGAATGCCAATACCAGCATTTTGGTGTCTCTAGCCATTAGCCCATGAAATCAACACCCACTACTACATAGCCCCCACCACAGGTCTATTTACTGAACTATATAATGTCTATTATATACTGGTATGGGTCGATGAACTGAAACAACCTCAGAACAATAACAATTACAAAGATGATATAGAAGATTATTAGCTCACGGAAACACCTAGTATATCTCAAAATAGTAGATCCCAACCTAACTAAATGTCAAAGCACCCTTTAAAACCGACAGATTGAATCTTTTGAAACAGACAAATATTGGAGACTTTCACAACTTCCCACGAGCAGAAATCGTGAAATGAGAGCCAATTGAAGATGAAAATATGATCTGTGAGAGCAATGGAACAAATTGGTATGGATGTGGCGGTTGGAATGAAGTTCAGATGAAGAAAAAGACAATGGCGGTGGCTGGGATGAGGTTGAGAAGATGAAGAAGAAGGTAATGGTGGCGGGAAATTTAGGGCGGGGGACATTTTTTTTTCTTTTTTGTTTGTTTTTTTTTTTTTCTGTTTTTGGTATGGGCCATTTCGTCATTTTTGGAACTTGAGGGATGTTGACACCCAATTTTGTGTCTCCTATTTTCGTAATTGGCTATAATTTAACTTAAATGTGCAATTTAACTGTTTAAGCAAATCTGCATTAGAAGGCATGCATTTACGTATGTTATCCCTTACTTATACATTATGTACCTTATTGCGGTTACAGAACGTACTTTGCATCATTTAGGATGTTTGTTAAATACGTGCCAATTTGTGGTTGTTTGTTCAAATTAATACATTTTTATATTTAGTATTTATTTGTAACTATTAATACTTAATTAATTGGATTTGACTCCAATCATGTTATTTTTGTATTTTATTATATATAATATACGTATACTTATATTTTTATTTCAGCACCTTTAGTTAAATTGTAGTCCAATTAGAATATCTCAATCATATTTTATTCATAATTTCCTACTGTTATTTGAAATTCAAATCTTTTTACTTTGAACCTAGACAAAGATTAGAACCAAATACATTCCCTACATTTCCAAAATCAATTGTCATCTTTCCATTAATTTTGAATAAAACCAAAATCAAATGAGATCTCCCAATTTGTTTCTCCCATTTTTGGACAATATCCATACCAACTTCACAAAAAGTCAAAAAATTCTCAGCACCCTCAATTTCTCCCGATTCTCCAAATCATTCTCCAAAATGGTATCTCAATCCTTTAAATCTCCTACTCTTATTCCAATCCAACATCTTTCTTCTTAAAATAGCTCCATCAGATCCCCTTAATTGAGGCTGTTCTCAACGTTCTTTTAGGCCATTTTTCCCTGTTAAATACACGCCATTTTGATACACCACAAACGCTCTCTCCCCTTTATACTATACACTAAGGGTGGCTAACGGTCCGGTTTTGACCGGACCGGACCGGAATCCGGCCGGAAACCGGCTCAGACCGGTCCGGACCGGTTGAAACCGGACCGTTTGCCACTAACGGGCGCCGGTTCCGGTACCGAACCGGTGCCACGAAACAAAATCGGGCGGACCGGTATTTTTTTGGACCGGAACCGGCCCGGACCGGATCGGAACCGGCCGGACCGGACCGGTCAAAAAAATAAAAAATAAAAAAGAAAAATCTGGATTTTCTAGCCGTTGGGCAACGGCTCTTTTGACCCCCTAGCTGTTGTCCAACGGCAAAAAAACGGCCAAATACACCCCTCTACTACCCCATAACCACCCCTAACTATTTTTTTTCTATAAATACCCCATTATTTCATCATATTTTTCACACAAATCTTCCAATTCTCTCTAATTCTCTCAAATTTTCTACAATATTGCTATTGTTCTACTTTGGCTATTTGTTAAAAATTTATAATTTGGCTACTTTATCAAGTTTTATTTGGAGTTTCTATCAAAGTTATATTTGGCTACTTGGTGAAGTTTATAAATATCAAGTATTGGGTTAATTGGAGGCGCTACGTGGTTGAAAATATCAATTTGACTATTTTTGCAATTTTTCGATTATCAAGTATTCAACTAATTAATTGAAGTGGAGGCTCAAGTTTCAACTTCACCTCAATTATACGGTTATATTTGGTTGGTCGTTCCTACTTCTACTCTTTTATTATTTTTTGTCATATATATTTATTTTATTTGCTATTATTATGTCTCAACGAGATTCAATTGGAACTAGTAGTGGGGGGCGGGCACGTGGTCGTAGGGGAAATAGGGATAAAGAAATTGCTGGTAGTTCTAGTCAGTTCACCCACATAGATGATTCTCAACATTATCATAATATTAGCGCTGATAATATACTTGATCACGAAATGTTAGAAACACGATATGGGAATCAAAGCGGGGGTAATTTAGAAGAAACACCTGAATTTCAAGCTAGTCCACCCGAAATTCAGTCAGGCTTGCCTCCTGAACCTCCTACTAGAATACCGGCTAAACGTAAGGATAGATCTGATGTGTGGGATTTTGCATCAAAGAATGTTGAAGCGCAGACGGCCTCCTGCGGGCTTTGTGATAAGGTGTGGGTTTTTAGAACTGGGGGTAATGAGGGTGGGACGGGTAAACTTAGGCAGCACTTACAAAAGAAACATCCTAAAGAATGGGCAACGCGGGCGGGTGGTATATATTTAGGGACCGAACATGGGGGAGTAGCGCATGATTCTTCTTCGGGTATCCAAGCAAGAATTAACCATTTAACAGGAGGGCTTCTTACTTATGATAAACAAAAGGATAGGGAAGAAATTGCTAAACAAGTTGCCCTCGAGGGTTTACCTTATAGTTTTCCTTCTTGTACTGGTTTTGTTCGTTATGTTCAGGCTGTATATAATCCCTCTTTTAGAGGTTTTCCAAGAACTACTGTTAAAAATGATATTATTAAATTTAAGAACGAATATCAGGATTATTTGCGATATATGTTTGATAACTTTGACACTAGAGTATGTCTTACTACGGATATGGGTCGTTCTACTAATGGATGTGATTATATTACTGTGACTATTCATTGGATAGATCCTGATTGGGTTTTTCAAAAACGTATTATTGCTTATAAAATTGTTGATGAACCACACACGGGAAATTATATTTGTAACAAAGTTTCATCAATTTGTCGTACGTACTGTTTAACTAATAAAGTTTTTAGTATTACGGTAGATAATGCTACAAACAACACAGATGTACTTAGGAGCTTGATACCTATTTTGAACCCTCCTTTTCCTGAATTTTTTCATGTTAGGTGTGCATGTCATATTTACAACTTAGTAGTAAGAGATGGTCTTGTCTTGTTTAACGAAATTATTGCAAAGGTGCAGATAGCTATTACTTATATTTTTAGAAATAAAAACATAGAAAGAAGACGAGAATGGGAAAGAAAATGTGTAGAATTAGGAATGCCAGTTAGGAGAGTCCCAAAGGAAGTTTGTACTAGGTGGAACACTTTATATGAGGCATTGAAAGTTGCTTATGAATATAGACTGCCTATTTCTCAAATGTATAATAGGCATTTTATGAAAATCTATCACCTTCAAGATCAAGATTGGCAACTTGTTCAACATCTTCTTCAGTTTTTACATAAATTTTATCAAGCTACTTTAGAATTTTCCGGTCAATATTATCCAACTACTCCTACCATGTTATATTATATAGCTGGAATATCGGAATTATTGAAAATGTATAAACAATATGAAGTTTACTTACCGGCTGTAGAGTTAATGATTGAAAAGTTTAGAAAATATTTTTTTCCAATTCCTCCTCTTTTTTACATTGCTTCTGTGTTGCATCCTTCTTTTAAAATTAAGTTAACTGAACGACTTGTTAGAGAAGTATATGCAAATTTAGAAATTACTCCAGATGAAATTGCTACTAATGGGTATCCAAGTGTAGACGAGGCTGTTGCTAAAGTTTATGCAGATACCGTGGCTGTTTTTGCAAAGTATAGAGCTTGGGCAGATACTGCAGAGCCAACGGAACCAATACTATCCACCGGGCAAAGTTCTTCACAGGCAGGAGCAGGAACGCGCACTTTTGGGGGACTTGACGAAAAGTTGCTTTCAGAACAGGACGAGTACAGAGAGGAATACAACGAGTTCCAAGTGTATTTAATTCAATATCCAAAGAAACTTAACAACTTTGGAACTGCGAATTTGTTGGATTATTTGAAGAATCAAGAATCGCAATTTCCAATTCTTGCAAAAATGGCCCGGGATATATTAACAATTCAAGCTTCATCAGTTGCATCGGAAATCGCTTTTACCCAAGGAAGATTTCAAATTGGAGATCACAGATATTCGTTGAGAGAGGAGGCAATGGAGACAGGAGTTTTATTCAGGGATTGGATCAGAGCAGAGCGAAGAAACTTTGGTCTACCAGAACTTACTAAGGAAAGGGGCAGAGCATATATCGATCAAATTTTGAGCGACGGAACAAGTGAAGGGAGTCAAACCGGCAATGAAGAAGAAGAAGAAGACGAAGAACCAGAAGGAGATGATGAACAAGATCAACAACGGCCAGTTCCAAAAGAAAAGCCTACAACTATCCTCAAGAAACTAGCTTATATGTTTAAAAGAATGTAATTTTCTAAATAAGAATTTTGAATTTACAAGTTTGAAGTTTAGATGTAATTTGCACTACTTATATCTTAAACAATTCAATAAAATTGCTCCAAGTCTTGGAATTCAATCACAACTATTGTCTTCATACTTTTTATTTTTAATTTATAGTTTGCGCAAAAAATACTACAATTAATTACTAGTTTGTAAATTAGTTCAAATATTGAATTTTGAACTTAAAGAATTAATTCAAAATTTGAATTTACAAAAATTAATTCAAAGTTTGAATATTGAACTTAATAAATTAATTCAAAAGTTTGAAATTTGAATCATCACTTCAACAATTTCATTACTTCAAAGTTCAAATTATAAAAAATACTACAAGTTTTTTAATTCTAAGTTTAAACTTTAATATGTACAAGTAAAAACTAAATAATATTTTGTTGTAATATTTTTCAAAGTTTCCACCACTTTAAATAAAACTCAATGGAAAAAAAATAATAATTATTTGGGCCGAACTGCCGGACCGGACCGGCAGATTGGGCCAACGGCTCTCTTTCAAATATAGCCGTTGGCCAACGGCCAAAAAACGGCTATATTTGCCTATCACTCCCCCTAAATGCCCCCCATACCCCCCAACCTATTTTTATCTATATATACTATAATATTTCATCATTATATCACACAATTTAGCACTTTCTATCAATTTATCTCTCAAATTACTTTCAAAGGCTATTTTCTAAATTTCTTCCAAAATCCAAACAATTATAATGGCTGAAAATCAAGCTCCCGCTGCTCCCGGTCCTACTGAACGAAGACGTCGTTCTATAGTGTGGGAACTTATTATGAAAGATACTGAAACTCAGAAAGCTAAATGTATCCTCTGTAACAAAGAGTGGCAATTTTACAGTGGACCCAACAATGGAGGGACGGGAAAGTTTAGGCAACACTTAAAAAAAAAACACAGAACCGAATGGGATAGAATAAATGGCTTTATTCCGCGTGATTGAAAATTTGAGGAGATGGCTAAGGGAATATCTATTTCAATTATGTATTTTCGAATTTCTAGTTTATTTAGTATCTTTGTAATTTTTCGATTTCTACTTTGTTTTGTCATTTCAATTATTTATTTCTCATTCAATAAACGTTTGTTTTGTTTCATAAACTTTACATTAATAAAGTAACAAACTAGAAGACGTCGTTCAATTATTTATTGATCATTCAATAAACTTTACATTAATAAATTTTAAAATATAATTTACATAATTATTTTGTTTCATTAAAAAATATAATTTACATGTTATCACAAATGATGTTTAAATAAATTGTTAAGTTTTTGAAATTTTAATTTTATTTGTCTAAAAAAAAAACAAAAAAAAATTAAAAAAAATCGTTTACCGGCCGGACCGGACCGGTACCGACCGGCCTAACGGTCGCCGGAACCGGTTCCGATCCGCCACCAATGGTTGAAACCGGCACGGACCGGACCGGTAGACCGGACCACGCCGGTTTTGAAATTTTTTTGGCCCGGTTCCGGACCGGAACCAGACTCCGGTACCGGTTCCGGACCGGACCGGACCTCTGGCCACCCTTACTATACACGCACCATCACCCCAATACCCACCATACGTAGACCCCCAAAAATCCATCTTCCTTTCCCTCCATCTTTATAAAGCAACACACATAGCAAATACAATACACACATCGCACATCGCACATCACACGTACACAGACACCAACTTCCTTGTCTTCTTCACCCTTCACACACTATCAATACGATCATCACCAGCTTTCTCTCCTCTCTCTCTCTGTCTCTCTCACATCAGCAGTACAATACGACTCCTGTCATCTTCTTCTTCTTCACATCACACGTCAATACCCAAAAACATCACACCATACGAACACACACACACCCACACCGTCGACAATACATACACACACCATACAAATTAGAAACGGTGAACCACACATTATTACACCACCACCACCACCACGGGGATATAGATCAGAAATGGAAAGGGAAACCACCACTAACACAGCGAAAAATAGATCGAGAGCAGGGGGAAAATGGGTTAGTGGCGAAACTCCATCGCTGTTGTGAATTCGATCGGAAAAACACCACCGTCAAACACCTCGCTTGTGCAGCTTCTTTTTTTCCATTTACCCATGGTATTAAACTGAAAGAGGCGGAGTGGCAACGACGCCGCCTTCGACTTGGCCGTCGCTCCTCCTCCCTGCACCGGTGGCGTTATCGTGTCCTGTTGCCACTGTTGTTTCATCGGAGAAGCTCGATTGGACCATTGTTCCTCCATGTTACGGTTGACTTATTGGCGTCGACTGTTGCTGGGAACTGGGTTTTCTAGTTACTGGTTACTGTTTTTTTGACCCGTTACTTGGCTCCTGTTTATTTGACTCGTTGGTTGGATTGTTCTGCTTTGCCACGTTTACTTTGTTGGATCATTTTGTTATGCAGATTTGATTCTTTTAAGTTGTTATGAAGTTTGGCCCATTGATTTTGCTGGATTATACATCATTAGGTAGCCTGTATTCGCTTGAAATGAAGTGTAGCTTGACCCGCATTTTGAACATATATTGCACTGTTTGTCTGGCCAATGAAAATATTTTATTTGAGGCCTATACACCGATTTGAACAGATGATACACCGTAAAGGCCAATGATATTTTGGAGGCCAATAAGTCCCGTCCCGTTACTTATACAATGTCCTTACGTGTCCCTCCGAAAACAAAATAGGTGATGACGATATGTTTACTTTGCAAAGCGATGGTAGAGTAGTGGGACTGATGATACTTAGCATGACAACCGACCGGTGCAGCCGTATCGACATCCCTAACCTCTACTTGATGCAGTACACTAATCCGATCATAAACTTTTACAAAATTCATTTTTTATCTATTTTATTACCATTATTATGATTATTATTATTATTATTAATTGTCACACTAATTCTTCTTTGTATTTTTGTGAGATACTTCTCTGTGAAATTGTTAAAGAGGATGCTATTGGAAAAGACGAAAAATTTAATATTACTATCATTTCCTATATCTCTTACTTACTATCAATTTGTTTCATATGCAAAATATTGTATTTATATGCATGTTATAGTAGTCATTTAACTATTTGTCTAGGTTTAGTTAGTTAGTATATTTGCTTAGTTACTTTTAATTGTTTAGAATCCAAATTATATTATCCGGCCGGTAATCATGTTTGGTGGAACCCGCGATGTGCCTAACACTTTTGTTTCGGGTTAAATTGAACCCTTACCTAGAATCTTTAGTTCGCAAGACCATGATTTCGTAGTTAATTATAAAATTGGCTAGAAACAAAGTAGATGCCCTAATACGCCTAGTTAAAAAATATGTTAGGTAGTGACTCCAAGTCTTACCAGTGAGTTCCAATAAATCGGGCCATGTTTCGAACTTTAATTAGTTCAAGAAAAAGGGGTGTCGACAAGGGATTGGGAAGTTTATGTTTTATTTTTTAGGTTTGATTAAGCCTTAAACATGATTAACATTGAGGATGTCATCTACCCAATGTATAAGACTTAGAGGTCATTTAACTAAATGAAAACTTGAGTTGGGCCTTTCAGGTAAAAATTTCGCGTAGGGACCTATTTGGCGCGCTCTAATTGATTTGTAGCTGTCAAAAACAAATTCGCTGAGAAATAGCCACCTCCGGACAAGACCCAGTATAAATACTGGGAAGCTTCAGTAAACTAACCCCAGTATAACTTGTTCAAAGCCCCATTATTTTGTTATGGGACTGAAGCTTTATATATAAAGTCACGTAACAAAATAATGCGATTTATCCCTTTGATGGGACCTTTGTTATGGGATAAATCTCATTATTTTGTTATGGGATAAAGTCACATAACAAAATAATGGGACATTTGAATATGTTAGTTCAAGGTCCCATTATATTGTTATGAGATTATTTTGCTATGGGACTTTGTATAAAGCTTCAGTCCCATAATAAAATACTTGGGCTTTGAAGAAGTTTTGTTCAAAGTCCCAGTATTTTGTTATGAGACTAGTCTGAGGTGTTTTTCCAATGCTAATGGAGTGTAAGTGTGCCCGCGAATTTTTGGTTTTTTCTCAATGAATTTTGAAACGGTGGATAAAACTCTTTGAGTATGTCTAAAAATGGCTACGCATCAAAATTACCCGTCTTTCAGCGAAAGAGCCCTAGTAAGTAAGCGAGAAATGTTAAAATAAAGATGATACCCTTCGTTTTGGGGCGAAGTGCACCAAAGGCCACTTTTGGCAGTGGTTTTTGGTTTGAGGCCTTTTTTTATTGGTTTACATGAGATCCCGCTTTTGGAATTTCAATTCTTTTGGGTTGAACTTCACACAAGTTCAGCCCACAAGAATTGAAGTTCAACTTTAGCCCACAAGGGTTGAAGTTTACGCATCTATACCTAAAAGTTCAGCCCTTACAGATTGAAGTTGAAACTTCATAATTTAGGCATGAAATTCAACTCACAAAGATTGAAGTTCCAAAAATTGGCCTCTTATATAAGACCAATAAAAAAAGTGGCTTCAAACTAAATACCAGTGATAAAAGTGGCATGTGGGTGAAAATTTTAATTCGTTTTGAGCTCATAAGAATTAGAAGACTTTTAAATTTATGATTGAAAAAAAAATGTTAAAAATTTGTATAGTTATATTTATAAAGTAATTTGTTTTTCAATATAAAAAAGTGTCAAGCCTAGCTAAAAAGAAAAACATTCACTTATTAATAACATGGGACGGAGGGATTTGGGAATTAGTACTATTATATAAGAGCGAAGAAGAGGTGCTTGGGGTCGTGCTGCCTATGGGTTAGTGCCACCATTTTTGTAAAATAGCCATTTTTTGGTTCTCTGCTGAATCGATAGCCAAATTTTACAAATCAATGGATTCACTAAATAGCCACTTCTATAATTTCTAATTAAAATATAGCCGTTCTTTGGCAGCCACTTTTTAGTACTACAAAATAAAGCATAGTAAGATTTTACACAATCAACTGGCTACTTTTGGGTCGCTTCGAATATTAATACCCACATTTAAAGCTGTTTGATGAAAATCTAACCAAATATTTTTATGAAATTCATAAGTTCTTAAGTAGTTTAACATGAACTTAAAAAAAATTCTATAGTTTACACTGTCGTCAGTGAAATTTCGAGATGAAATTTGCATAGGTTTCCAAGCAAAAGAGTCAGTTTTACCGCTATTATTTGAACAATGTCTTCACAATACTTAAGTTATCTAACTCTTATTTATGAGTAATGTCATAGAGTTGGTAAAAAAAATAAAGAAATTAATCAAAATAATCACTCAAGAAATAACTTAAATAAACAATAACTGGCGTATAATTAAGATGAATCACATCCAAAATAGATAAGAATGAAACTCTATGTTGGACTAGAGCTTGTGCTAGCACATAAAAAGATGAATTTCACATACTAAATTAATCGAAAGATTACACAAATCATTCATAACTAACACGAAATTTTAAAATTAAAAAAAAAAAATACTCCGTAACAACATTACAGAACAAAAAAATTTATAAATTTACAGCATGAACTTGGACCCGTGCTGGCACGGGGCTAATGTCACTACTAATAATAGAAACATCACAGGCGGCTAATTCACGTAGGAATAGGGGAGGATAACCGGGCCTGAACCGGCCCAGTCATTCCTTCCCCTAGTGGAATTGGGGAATGAACAAATATAAAATAACCATAGCAACTACAATTCCCAAATAAAAAAAGGGGAAAATTTCATATCTAACCAAATATATACCATGGCCCTACATTCAAATAGCAATTGAACATCTTCACATATGCTAGCCAAAATTTACCCAATATAAATATGTCTAAGTTGATACTATCTAAAAAGTAGTTAAGAAAAGGAGAAAATTAAGGAGCTCAACTCCCACTCAATAAGGAGAAAATTATGGAGCCCTATTCCATCCAAATAATCATCTTCTTGCTCGATTTTTCTATTTTTTTTTTATTTTTGACGCTTATATATATTTAATTTCACCAAAATTATTTGTAATCATTAAATAGATAAACATCACATATGCATTTAAATTGTTATTATATTTACACAATATGCAATAGTAGTTGGAAAAAATTATATACACTTAACATCTCCAAATATTTAATATTATGTATATAATATTCTATTGATATGAGTGTGATATATTATACATATTTATGATATTTATTTAAATATATAATATATTGATATTATTATACATAAAATATTTTGTTGATAGAAGTGGAATATATTCAGCATATTTATGAGATATTCTTTCAATAGATAATACATTGGTAATATTATACTTAAGATATTTTATTAATACAAGTGAAAATATATTTTGCATATTCTACATATTCTCCATATTCTATTGATATGAGTGATATACTCTACATATTTATGACCTCATGAATACATTTTATTGATACCAGAAAAAATATATTACATATACACCAAAGAAACATCAACCGTACATATCTCATATATATTGCCATCTCCATGCATAGAAAATTTAAACCTCAAAATATACAACATATAAGTACTGTTAAAAATGCATCTGAATATATACATTAAGTATATCTAAAAATTATATAAATATAAATTTAATATAAATTATATTAACACCAAAAATACAAATATTCATTGGATATGCAAAGATACTATTTCGAACAATTAGTCCAATACATCTATGATATAGATAGAATATGCATAGTTTATACAACAGTCCATCGTCATCGTACTTTCTCTTCAACTCTGATTCGCATTTGAAATACGAAAATTTAATGCTCACCTATACAGAGAATATGCATGATTTATAATTTATTTCAACAACCTAAACCTTCTTCCGCCACTATTACGCCGCAACTTTGATTTGTCCTTGCCACCGTTTGAGTCATCTTAGGTGACCCTCTGTTCTCCTCTTTTGTTGGAAGCTTTGGCCTTAGGGAAGAAGATGATCGGATGATGTGGGTAAAGGGGAGATAAATGAGTTATCATACCGTGAACCAAGATTCAACAACCTGAACCTTCTTCCGCCACTATTACGTCGCAACTTTGATTTGTCCTTACCATCGTTTGAGTCATCTTAGGTTACCCTCTGTTCTCCTCTTTTGTTGGAAGCTTTGGCGTTAGGGAAGAAGATGATCGGGTGATGTGGGTAAAGGGGAGATAAATGAGTTATCATACCGTGAAGGCATGTGACAATTTACTCTACTAATTAAGATATGTTAAATGGGTTCTAATGAAGATATGTTAAATGGGTCCTAAAAACATGGAGTAGATTTAGTTAAAGTCTTAAATGGGTCCTAAAAATGTGGAGTAGATCTAGTTAAAGTCTTTTTTAAAAATGGCTATAAAAGTGGAATACCAAGGGGTAAAGGTCTATAAACCATAAATTTCAATAAATGTGTCTATTTTATTTAAATAACACAAATAAATGTCTATACACTGTAAAATTTCCATAAAAAAAGATCGAGTGTTTTTAGTCAAAACTTGTCAATGGCACAAAAGAAGAAGATGAAGAGCAATCGGATTGTCATGCAACTTCACTTTGAGGAGGAAATAATTATGGACATCCTCAGCAGATTACCTGTGTGGTCTCTTCATCGATTCAAACGTGTTTCAAAATATTGGATGACATTAATATCTGATCCTTACTTTAAGATGCAGCATCTCAATCATGCCAAGAATGACGAAAATTCCCAAAAGCTTCTTCTTTGCCGAAAGTGCATTCCTGAGGATGATATATGCAGCTTCTATTCTTCTTCTTTATCGCCGGTTCAAGTGGTTGAGGATGAACAAAAGCTTGATCTCCCTTCATACTGCAAACCAGTCACTTGCATGTTATATTGTTGTTGTGATGGGTTGGTTCTTCTCGGAGTTACTAATAAAGTTGATAGAGACCTCCTTTTGCTGTGGAACCCCTCCACTAAGGAATCAATACTACTTCCGCATCCAGAATCTTTCCTGACGGAGTGTGTATGCGGAATGGGATATGACGCAATTAGTGATGATTATAAGATCCTTGCGGTTAACCTGAGTGCAAGTGCTTATCACAAAGTATCTGTTGAAATTCTCGCGCTAAAAAGTGGTTTATGGAGAAAAATTAGTGACTATCCTACTGGCATTCACCGTGTTGTGGGTGTTTGGGATTGTGGCATGGATACTTTGGCTTTTGTAAATGGAGCATTTCATTGGCTTGGTTTGTCACAGTGGTATACTATTGTTTCATTTAATATTTCAAATGAGTTTTACAAAGAGATACCAGTGCTAGAGTGTATGTGCAATATATTGAACGCAAGGTACATTGAGCATGGTGTTTCAGTGTTGAGAGGAAAGCTTTGCTTATATTCTACATATAATATTCGAGGTGAAGGCACTTTTAAGTTGTGGATAATGAAAGATTATGGTGTTAAGAAATCTTGGACTGAAGTGCTTACTATACAAGATACAAATCTTTTTGATTCAGCCAAACCTAAATATATGTTTGCGGATGGTGTAGTGCGTCTACGCTGCAAACATCTGCCATGTAGTGGACCATGGCCTCAACGTCTTACCCTTGAGCAAGAAATCATTTATACAGAGAGTTTGATTTCTCCAAAATTATTTATTTAATATTTTCTTATGTATGATGGAATAACTTCTTTTTTCAAACGATCATGTGACAGCCTCTTTAACTATTTCTCTTATTTAATATTTGCTTACGTATGATTAAGACGCTTTTTTCTTTTTTTTTTTAAGATCATGTAACCCTCTTATTTAATAATTGCTTTTGTATGATTAATGCGACCTTTTCTTTTCCTTAAAGATCATGTCACAACCTCTTATACTGATAAGTCTATCTGTTGCTTTGCCAATTTTTGGTTCTGAAATGTATTTCACCAAAGCTGTCAGGTTACTTGTTTCATGTTCTCAAAGAAGCGCCGGGAGCTATTTCTTTGCTAGGAAAGAGGTGATTGAAGCCCCATCTCTTATTACCTATTATTGTTGGCAGACAATCGTATATAGTAATTGCTTCGAGTAATGCACTGTTTGTTCTACAGCTGTAGTTCAGTGGAATGTTTCTTGGTTTGAATGATAATTTTGTAATCTGATTTAACTAATTCAAAGTTGAAGGGTAGAGTTTTTTTAAGATTATCATAAGTGCTGGTCTTTTAACAAACATAGCGTCAGAGATTATTGATTTGGAATCTAGATTATGTTATTTCAATCTTCATTCTGCCTGTGTAATTTTACTCGATTTTTGCTTTATTTGTCTCTAGTTAGTGTGTTGATTTTGCATATTTGGTTTCCTGTTTCTTTGTGTTTTCTTTGTGGATTCTATCAAACATGATGGGCTTATCTCTTTAAATGTTTCCTGACTCGGTGCCCTAACTGCTATAACTCTGGCCACGTGAAGTTGCCACTGAAACAAAAATTTGTACAACAAGAGATGAACTAGAAAAAATGACTATCGTTTTCTTTAGAAAGGACCATACTGAAATGTGTTATCTGAATCATCTCCAAATTTATTTTATTGAGAAAGAATCTCTTGTGGTAGAAAATCAAGAAGATTTTTAAGTTTACAGCAATACTTGTAAATACATTCTGTATAGAAAGACAAAAGCAACTTCGACCTCAAATTGGGAGTACTGTTCTTTGCAAGTTTATTAATTTTCATTACAGGGGTGTTACTTGATTTATATCTAAGTAACTAATCGTTTGATTCTCTGTAGGCAGTACTTTTAGCTCTATGTTTTCATTAGGCTTTTCCATATTCATTATCTGAATTCTGTGTCTCAAGTCATTTTCTGTATCACTTTGTGTCATGACTTACTTTAAGCACAACAAAATGGATCAATTGTTACTTCTTGGTGCATCTGATATTCAGCTGTCAAGTCCTCTAAGTAACTGATGGTGTATCTTTTGTATTGAATTGTAAGTTTGAGTAGAAAAAGGTTGAGCTGCAAGCCTTGGATTCCTGAATTATAGGCAACTAGCTTAATCTTTTCTTTCTCTTTTTGTTTTTTCCATTCATTTGAAAAGAAAAAAAAGATTATCAAGCGTTCTGTAGAATTGTAACAAGTTAATGGATTGTGTTCAGATTTTCCTAAGATTAGTGCTGATTGTCATCACTTCATAAATTGTCAAATTTGTGTTTGCGTAGATCCCTTTCCACCATTTAAAAAATTTAAATTTAGCTTAGCTCTATCCATAAGAAGTGGTAGACAGAATGATTGATGAGACTTCTTTATTACAGAACTTCATGTCCAATGATTGTTTCTCAATTGTATAGTGTTCACTTTGCAAGGTAGAAATATAAAGCGTTCTGTAAATTTAAGGGAGGAATGCAGATCAACCATGGAGCTGCAATCCATCTTCTGTTCAATTTGCTCCATTTGGGAAATCTTTTTAATATTTTTTCATTTTTGTTGCTAAAGTTTTCAGTGGAGTAACCATAATTCGTCTTCAATTTTCGGTGCATGGATGACTTTGGTTGGATGTTCTTTATTCTAGACATTTGTTTCCAGTCAGCTCCTTATATTTTGCATTTTTGCGGTGGTTTGACTGCTTAAACTTAAGCAGTTGAAAGGATTGGGTATGAACTCGTCTTATGCATGAAGTGATTGCCGTAATAAAGAGGCAAGTTTCTCTACCGTTGTTTTCTTTTACTTGGAAGATAATTTTGTTGCTGTGTAAGTTAGACGTTTTGGTTCTTATGGTGATGAACATATTAGCTGCCTAAGTGTCCTGTGACTTTGTAGTTAAAACAGTGCATAGTGCAACTCTATTATTGAAGACATAAAGGTGTAACTTGCCAAACATCAGCAACATGTATTGTTGTCTATCTGTTCTCTCCCTGGTGTACATACATCTCAGTTGTATATGGAAATATCCAGAATATCTTTTTTTCCCCTTTTTAAAAAATATGTTCTTTTATTGCTGTTCTAGATTTTGTTTATCTCTGTGTTTAATCAAAACTGTTTAATCTACCTACATCCTTTATGCCATTTCCTTGAACTATCGGTATTGATTTTGATTTATTGAAGGAAAAACCTCAAGTCAAGAGCAGTAATCTAGATGAAAGGAGAGGGGATGACATGCTCAAATTCTTAGTGTTAAACGTAACGGTAATGGAAATCTGAGCCTGGGAGGTCATGTTACTCTGCCGCTCTGTATTTATCATGTTTTATTTATATATAGTCACCTTTAGTATCGTTTGATTATATTTAAAAGCTACTATGTCAAGTCAATAATTTAGACAGCATGAACGCGAAATAGTGAAGTTTATGATCCTTGGGATGAAAAAATATGAAGAAAGTTCTCTCCTTGATGTGAGTGAGACATCACATCTCATTTTATTCTCCCCCTCTTTATATTAACCTATTTTGGTTAACATAAACAGTTATCCTGAGGTTGAGAACTAAGGTCTCTTCTATCCCACACCATCATGTTTAATGTTAAAAGAGAAAAGAACTTTCATTCTGATGCGTACTTTTATCAGGTCATTTTAACTTGCCAGAACAAGTATAACTGTTAGAGCAGATATAGCTGTAAGTTCTCTTTGAAAAGAAATTTCTGACCAAATTTTCTGATTGTGAGCTTTCTTGGTTGTATAGTTTCCTGATGTGCAGACTTAAATGTATGTTCTAACAGGTAACTAATACAAAGCAGATTGCTAGACAAACTGAAGTGCTACTCTTCTACACCAACCACGTTTTCTAGTCCTAAACCCTGCATGTCATATGCCAAGAATGGTGTCCTCATCACTACAATGGTTGATGATTTCTTTAGTGTTGGATTGTTGCTCCCAAACGCACACGCAAGTATACGCGGTCGACAAGTAATAAAGTGATAAGTGAGTATCATTCCCACGAGGACTAGTGTTAGTTTATGCCTATATTTCCTTAATATTTACTCACGTTTGGATACTTTATTCGCACGTTTATTAGTTGATGAATGTGATTTTGCACTGATTTTATGTCATATGATGGTAGGTTGTTATGAAGTGCAATTGAAGCTTTAAAGAGCATGATCGAGCAAGAAAAGGCTGGAATTGGATTGATGATTGGATCGAGCACACGAAGGCACGACGCGACGCAAGCTGCAGACGAAGAAAAGCTGAAATTGGCCTGCGCGGTTTGAGGCGCACCGCGCCCACTATAGCGCCCACTTTCCTGCACGTTTTGTGGCGCGGGGCGTGGCCGTCACGTGCGAGTTTGACGGACTCTGCCTTGTTGCGCGCGGGGCGCCAGCTATAGCGCCCCTGGAGCGTTTTTGGAAGTCCTGTTTCGTCTAGGCTTAGGCGTAACTAATTGCTAGGCTTTTGTAAACATTATAAATACTCTTTTACTTAGTTTTTGAGAGAAGTTCAGACTTTGGAGCAATTGTTGAGCACCATACTTCATTGAACAAGGGTTTAATTCCTATTATTTCATCTATTAATTATTTCATCATTATTTCATCAAATCATTGTCTTGTGATTATGAGTATGCGTGGCTAAATCCTTCGTTCTAGGGTTAGATCGTTTCATGAAGGTTGATGTTTGAAGATTGAATTCCACATATTAAATCCCATAACGGATTATTTATTCTTTCTTGATTTCACTTGTTTAATTATTAGGGCCCGATAATTAGGCATTATCTATGGTTCTTAGATTGAACTCGAAAGAGGGATTTATGAACGCAATAAGAAAGAGTAGGGCTAGATTGTGAACCTGGGCATTGGAGAACCAATTTGTGAGTAGGATAGACATATACTTGCTCGCCTAGCTTAACTAATCACATAATTCGTTAATGCGTGCATGTGATTCAACCCATAGACCTATAGGGATTGGAGTAGCCTGCATAGACCATGAAGAATCGAAAGGTTTTCACGGGTACATTTAACATGTTAGTTAGTAATCCGGGATTCGAAGAATGGAATCAATTGGAAAACTCAACTGGATTGGTCGTAGCTCTGACCCTGGACCGTCTCATTAATATTGTTTACAACCAAAGTTTGCTCCATTGTTTGAATTCACTTCTACCGTTTTAATTACTGTTCTTTAGTTAATAAGATCCTCACTATTGGAAAAAGATCCTTGAATAGTTGGTAAGAAATTGTTTGTTAGGAGTCCAGTCTGAATATTCCTCGTGGGAACGATACTCTACTTATCACTTTATTACTTGTCGACCACGTATACTTGCGTGTGCATTGGGAGCAACAGTAACTGTATTCTAGCAAACAATTCCTATAAACTATTCAGGGATCTTTTTCGATGATGATTGTTATTTTTCTACTACCTAAAGAAAACAATAATTAAAAACAAGCAATTGAAGTCAAGTAATATAGAGCAAACTATGGATTGTTATCAATAAAAGAGAAACGGTCCAAAGTCAGAGCTGCAAACAATCCAGTTGATTCTACTTCTTGATTTCCTAGATTGCTAACTAACAGGTTAATTATATTCGTGAAAACCTGTCGATTCTTCATGAGTCTATGCAAGCTACTCTAACGCCTATATTTCTATGGAATTAAATCACATGCATGCATTAAAGAACTCTGTATTTAGCTAAGCCAGGCGAATAGGTATATGTCTATCCTACCCGCAAATCGATTCCCTGATGCCCAGGTTTACAATCAAGCCCTATTATTTCTTATTTGCGTTCATAAGTTCCCTCTGTCGAGTTCAACTTGTAAACCATAGGTAGTGTTCAGTTATCAGGCCTCAATAACCAAACAATTAGGCTCACGAAAGAATAAACAATCTGTAATGATAAATCAGTCAATAGAAATCAACTTTCAAACACAACCTTCATGTAATTGCTCTAACCCTAGTACGATATATTTAGCTACGCATATTCATAATAACAACACAAGAATTCATGGAAGAAAGATGAAAGATTGTAATAGATGAAGTAAAGGAATTAAACCCTTGGTTCAATGTGTTAAGAACTCACAAAACTTGCTCCAAAAATCGACTCTCCTTACAAAAACGAAATTATAAGCAATTTATAGGTACGGTACGATATTTCACATTTCGGTACGGTAATTTCGGTTTTCGGTTTTTAAAAATGTCATACCATTACCATACCAAACTAATTCGGTATGGTTCGGTATTTTCATGTTCGGTTTCGGTAATTTCGGTACGGTAAGTCGGTAACTGTTGTTTGTTCAACTTCAACTTACTTATAATAAATATATATGTTGCAAAGAAATGTGAAAGGAACTAAGAAACTTCATCTGGGCATTAGCAATAAACCTTCACAGTACATTAGCGTAAAATACAAAAATACCACAAAACATATAGCAAAGCTCCAATGTACAAATAACACTAGCCGAAATCTAATTAAACCAACTTTACTATACAAGCTTACACAAAAAAATTCATTATTAAAATTTTAATTCTACTTATGATAAGCTAATATATTTTTTACACACAAAACAACATGCTTTTGAGTTTTGACGGTGCTTGAAAGACAACTCTCTAATAAAGAATTAAAGTAGATGGTATTGATACTTTTTTATTTATAAATGCTTATAAGTTTTAATTAAATATTTAATCATATCACAAGTTTTAGATATTCTATTTAGAATTTTATTAGCTCATATTTAGATTAATTAAGCTATTATGATTTATATAAATATAATATATATAATTTGTATATGTAATTAAGTATTTCGGTATTTCGGTATTTTTTTATAGATACCGAATACCGTACCAATTACCAAATACTGTTTCAAATACCAAAATACCGTTACCAAAGTAAAAATTATTTCGATTCGGTACCGTAATTCGGTATTTACCATACTATGGGCAGCCCTAGTTGGATCAAGGCTAAATCATTCTATCGACTGACAGGTGTTTAATAGATCACGTAATTACCAGGTTATTTTTGGATCGAAAATGAATTCTCTACCATAGTCTTGTTGACATATTGCACCGGCCGTTTTTTAAATTTTATGTTCAAAGTTGGCTTGCCTCTTGCAGAAAGAACAAGATTAGACAAGGAAAGGTTGGAGTTGTTACCACCATTAATTGAGAAATTTTATTTTGTGGATCACATAAACAACACTACTTGTATGAGGCTATTTGATTACTTGATATGTGGATACTTATTTATTTTAAATCATAAAATAAAATCTTATTTCAGTCCAAACATCTCCTTAATTAAGATTCTACATAAAAGAAAAATAAAAAATGCCCATGATCTCCTATAATCAGTGAGGAGATCTCACGCTTTTACATATCTGCTAATCAGGAAATTTCATTGCAAAATACGAAAAGTTTTACTTTGTTACATATTTAATTGCACTCATGTTCATTCAAATACATTGTTGCTAAGCTTCTGATTTATTTTTTGCGAGTTGCATTAATTTTATTTCACATACACTTTAAAAAAAAATTAATACTTAGTTTATAAGATTAATTACACAAAATTATATATAGCACTGGTAACGTATTAGATGCGTCCGTAATGCTCCAAGGAGTAAGTCTCATATGACAAGAGCCTCACAAATTAGACCAAGGAATGTTTACGAGTGCCTCGGCCCAACGCGAAGCTCAATGAGTCTCAATTCTACTTTTTAGAAAATTCAAAGATAATAGATTTTCAGTTTTGGCAAATAAGTAATTCGACATGACGATTATTTAAAACTAAATCACAGACTATGGGTGGATGGTAATCTAAAAAGAAGACGATGATCAAATGCAACTAATTGCAATAACAATTAAGGCTGATTCTTTTATTGGCATAGCAGAATGTGATCAAGAATTATAAGTAAAAAGAAAATACGGAAAAGGATCAAAAATATCCTTAACGTATGGAATATAGTTCAACTTTACCCTTCATCCACCTATTGGTCTATCAATACCCTTACCGTTATCTTTTAGCTCAAAAATACCCTTACCATTATCTTTTAGCTCAAACATACCCTTACTTTTAACAGAAAGATTGACTTGAAATTATTGTGTATATGTGGCAGTCCAATATTGGTCCATATGGAACACAAATCAAATAAGCCCCAACCCATCTACTCTATCCGACCCGCCCCATAAGTCCAAGATACTCAACCCACCCCCATGATTTGAGATGCTCTTCATCTTCTTCAGTATCTTCATCAAGCTTCGATCGACACACTTTCAAATCTTCACCAAATGCTTTAAAAATTGAACTATAACTTCCCTGCAACGATCCTCTCAACTCCAACCTCAGTTTTATTTCAAATTTCAACAATTCACAATACCCATTTACATCTTCAAGCATTTTCAAGGGACTTACAATGGTAGTCACTAATTTCCTCAAATAGATACGCGAAATCAGTGTTTTTAACTCCAAATTTAACAGAAGTATATGATATTCGAAAAATTATCAACAACAATCCTACAACAAACAAAAATTCATAGTTTATGTCTCCAATAATCTCGTCGAACTAATTCATTTAAATTACTATTGGCGCAACCAGTAGGCTAAGAGGTCATAAACATAAATTGGGGGCTAAGGTAAACATTTCATCTTTAGTCAAAGCTTTAGAAAGAGCTTGAACAATTTAAGCTACAAAAGTATTTTATTAACATTTACCATTTGTTACGTTGAGTAGATTTTTATCATATATTGATCAAAAAAATTATAACAGCAATCTATCCATGAAAGAACCACAACAAGAATTTCATCAAATAAAAAACTACGAATATCAATCATAAAAAAAGATAGAATTATGGAGCGGGTTATTATCTTGGGTTTATGGGGCGGGTTGTATATGGTAGATGAGTTGGGCTTATTTGATTTTTGTTTCCACATGGACCAATGGTGGAATGTCAAGTATACACCATAATTCCAAGCTTCTGTTAATAGTAAGGGTATGTTTGAGCTAAAAGATAATGATAAGAGCAATTTTGAGCTAAAAGATAACAGTAAGGCTATTGATGGACCAATAGATGGGTGAAGGGTAAACTTGAGCCATATAACTACTCAACGATTGAAAATTAATTAACAAAGTCACTCTTTTTGTATTATTCCTAAATGGTCACTCAGCTTCATAATGAACTCAAATAGTCATTCTTGCTGAAAAACTTGTTTTATCAAGTGAAATATATTGACGTGATATTTTTTTTAAAACTTAAAATATAAAAAAATTAAACTCTACATTTAACTAACTATCCAATTCATTTATATAAATAGAATCGACCCAAACGATTTAACGGGTCAAATATTTATTTCTATTATATACAACAATATTAAACTTAAGTACTTAATTTCCTCATCAAGCTTCATTCCATCACAATACCTCACTTCCGTTGAATAATTACATCATTCAATGCTATTACAATTATCCAAAATTCTCATAAAATATCATAAGCTCATAATATAATCCATGATAAAACTTGAACTTTCCATTCAAAAGGTTTGGAGCTTCTAAATTGACAGAACACATCAAAGTATGTCAACAACATTAATAATTTTAAGAAAAGACGACACCTTATATATTGTGTCATATTAACAGAGTGTACAAAAAAAATGATATTCCTTGACTCCACCATAAAAGAAATACAATATTCCTTAAAAACTTAAGTTTGATATTATTCTATATAATAAAAATAAATATTTAACCCGTTAAGTTGTTCGGGTCAATTTTATTTAGATAAATAAATTAGATAGTTGGTTAAATGGGTAAGTTTAATTTTTTTCATATTTTAAATTTAGAAAAAAAATAATTACATCAATATGGTTTACCGGAGATAACAAGTTTTCCAGCAAGAATGACTATTTGAGTCAATTATACAAAGATGAGTGACCATTTAGGAACAATACAAAGAAGAATGACTTTGTTAGTTTATTTTCAATAATTGAGTGACCATTTGAGTAATGGACTCCACAATTAATCTATCTCTTATGGTTCTAAGAAATTAAATTATAATACTGATACCATAATAACATGTTTACATTTTAATTGGCGGCAAAAGATTATTTATCTTATTTCCAAAATTAATTAATAATTCTACTTTGTATAACCAATGCAAGTATGCCAATAGTGCTACTTCTACCTTTCAATGCATGGTAGAAGTAAAACTAATGTGAAATAGTCAAAGCAGAAAAAAGAAATGGAAGAAACTTTTGACAGTGTTGCATTAAAAGGAGCAGTTATTAGCCTAATCATGCACGATTGCTTAATGAATGGTCATAAAGGCCGCGATTACACAATCTAGTGGTTAGATATCCAACGGATACGTGCCCAGCGGTTACAAACCCAACGGACGCCTATCAGACCTATAAATAGCATTCGCCCCGAATCATTGTAACATACTTTTTATTCTCTGTCTACAACATCAATAAGAATACTCTCACTTACTCTTGCTCAAATACTATTCGTTGCTTACATTCGCTGGATACTTTGCTCTCTAGTCTTCGAGTACAATCAGTAACGAAGAATCCTCATCGGAATCAAGCGATCCAATACGGTTACCTCTATATATTTTATTAACGCTTTAACCTTAGTCATTTTCGATTACATATTATTTCCACATCGTTAATTATCATTATTGGAAATTGTGCATATATTGATAATCTAGTAATCAGCGTCATTCCAGTTTAAACTTGGTTAAACTCTTAATCTAAACTATTGATCGTGACTCCGTAAATATAAATTTAATTGTTAATTGGCCTAAAATCGAATCTACGTTAAACAGTAAAAGTAATCTTGTCAGCTTATAAATTTTCTGCAGGAACGTAACTGGTTTTAAATCTAATGCGAAGCACATATGTTACACGAGACAACGAACTTGTAATATACTCAAATAAAGTGGAAAGAAGATATCTCCATTAATAGAGCAATGTTAAAAAACACAGTAATTATCATAGATTCGGCATATAAGCAATGCATAGAACCAATAATATATCACAGCTTCGGCATATGGTGGTGTAACCGGAAGAATATTTTTTTTTTTTTTAAATATATAAGTTAGGACTTGATTTCGAGTTGTTTGACAAATTTTGAACGCCTACATCACTGGTCTAGCACTATCAATTGTGTCAAGAGTGTTCAAAACGTAATATTCAGTCATAAATAATTAAATTAATCCTATATGCACGATAAAATTTTCGGCGAAAAGTGGCTGCGAGACCACCCTTCCCCTAAGGTAGTTCCACCACTAAGCATGGTCATAAAGCACAGTTCTGCAAAAAAAAAAAAAAGTTAAGATGTACACCAAAGCATTAAGTTATTACTATATTTATATAATTACAAAATTTTGAAATTATAATTAAATGGTGAATCATGGAATAGTATTTCCTATCCTATCCTATAGGAATATATAAAAAGGAGTACAAGCAGGTCTTCATTGAGCTGCCTGCTTGACTTCGAGGGGAAATCAGTAATTTCAGATGTTGGCTGTTATGACTGTATTGTACTTACCGAATTGAATGTGTTACTTTTTCATTTTTAGTAGATATACATGAATATATACCCATAACACCCTCTGTATTTTTTATTAAATGAGGGGTACAATAGGTATTAATACTTTGTCAATGCTTTTCCACCATACCGTTAACATTTTTCTAAAATTTCCACCGCCACTACCTCACTGTTGGGTCACCAGCTTCACCAAGGAGCAAGGACTTGAAGAACTACCGTAAAACCAATTACACACCACATATGAATTGAACTCTCATAAAATGAATCGATCTTCATCCCAGAAAAGAACCCCAAAAACAAAAGCAAATACTTAACCACATGATGACATTTAAGAATTCGAGAGGTTTTCTTTTTCTTCTCCGTTTTTAGTATAATTTTTAATCTATTTTTCGTTTTTTCACTTTCTGTATATTTCATTAATTGTGATTAAGAATGAATAAAGGTGCACTTCCTATTAGGGATAAAGTTGAATTCAAAAAAGATTAAGAATTTGGGAGTAATCTTTCTTTGGGGATGTGGAATAAAAATTAAGAATGTTAGGATTTGAAGAATAGGTTTAAACTCAATAATTTTTCAAAAGAGTGAAATGGAGATGATGATGATAAAAGAAATGGCGTAGCTGAAAATTAATGGAGACAATTCTCCTCTCCAAAAGAAAAATGAAATGGTAAGCTATAGAGGTGTAGAAAGAGTTAATTCCTAAAATGGTTACTGAATTAATATAAAGTATTTAAAAAAGTTTTTTTTTTTTGTTGGGAAAAATTTCAGTCAATTTATCAAAAGTGCCTTAAAAGATCATTCTCCCAAGTTGTGTGTTAAAGTTCACCGAAAAAATGCTGACGTGATATTTTATATAAGTTTTTTTTATTAAAAATGGACCAAATAAATATTTTAATTTTTTTAAAAAAAACACCAACTTATTTATTTATGAGATAATTTACTGGTGCATTATTTATAATTCGTCTTTATATTATAGTTATTTTTTATATATTACTGGTGTATATTAATGTCCTATTTGTATATTAACAGTGTATTTGATTTCCTACTATTTGCATATTAGTAGTATATTTGATTTCCTTCAACCATTAAGTGTGCATCATATACTAATTATACATATCTATGTAAAATGTGAGAACTTCATAAGGGAAGAGTGATTATGAAAGTATACTCCCTTACATTCGGTTAAGCTAATTTTAAGAAATGCTCATTGAAAAATATCAAAATGTGGATATAGTGTTATGGTAGTTTTGTAATTAGGTACCACAATAAATATGCTAAAGATTGTAATTAAAAATTATAACTGATGTGGTTATTTGAAATCTTTCCCAACAATTCTAGTTGAAAAATGTAGCACCATAAGTTTTTTTTACATATTTTTAGGCATAATAATAATTATTAAATTTTATTATATGTTTTCATATGCGGTATATCTTTTTGACATTTCGGTTAACAAATTTGATTTTTACTTTTAAGTTGAAACTTTCCCCATATAGCATATTCGTATTTTTTAAAAAAAAAATATAAAAATTTGAGAGGTTTGGAGTTTGAATTGTCATAGACAAACTTAATATTCAAAGTTTGAAGTTTTATTTACCATGATCAAACGTCTAAAATTTTGAGGTGGCTAATACCTTAAATTTCGGTTGTTGTGTAAAATTTTAAGGTGACTAATATCTTAAATTTGATGTTTTAAAAAAAATTAAAATATTTTGGGTCCATTTTTATTAAAAAACTAAAATAAAATGCCACTTCAACATTTTTTGGTGAATTTTAAGACACAACATAGGAGAATAACTTTTTAAGGTACTTTGGATAAATTGAGTGATATTTTTATCCCAACTAAAGAAAAGTGACTTTTTAGATATTTTGCATTAGTTCAATGATCATTTTAGGAATTAATTCGTGTGGAAATGCAGAACTAGAATATGCTATACAGTGGTTTAGGGACACATATTCCTAAATATACTTTGGTTTTATCTTGGGACTCCTTAATTAGATTTATTTTTCTTCAATTATATTGTACTGTCAGTTGCAAAAAGTGTCCTAAAAAAACACAACTTTTCAATTTAAACTGTTTAATGTTGTTTACATTGGCCTATTAATTTTTTTTTTTTTTATATTTGAGAAATATGAACACTATTATAAGCTGCAGTGTTTGGTATATAATATGTGAAAAAGATTTAGGTAAATTATTAGTTTTCATACCTACCAACTATGTTATGTATATTCTTTAAAATGTTAAAAGAACTGTTTAAATGTCCGACAATACATTTTAGACCGAAAAAGAAAATGATGCTTTAAAAATGTACTTTTTTCGTTCCATTTTATTTGTCGTAGTTTGACTAGGCAATAAGTTTAATAAAAGAAGAAATTTTTTTGAAACTTGTCGTATAAAATAAACCATTCATATTTGTGTGACTATAAATAAGTCAAAAAGTAAGTCTGGAGTTGAATTATTTCCAACTCTAAAAGAATCATAATATTTTTTGGACGGAATAATAAGAAAAGTATGACAAATAAAGTAGCATGGATGGAGTATGTTTCTAGACCTAGCAAATCCATGTGTTAAATAAATGGTTCAATTTTTTTTTTTTTTACGGAAAGCTTCTCTTAAATTATCCATAAGAGATTGTAACAAATAATAACTTGACTTCCAGACTTTCCTTGCTTTTTAGCAATGAACTTTAAAACTTCAGATACTGTTTACGCCTGATCAACCCATAAGGTTGGGATTGTATTGTAATAGTAGGCATTTTTTCCGGACATGCGTGTAACAAGAACAGATAATCATAAAATGCTTTTCTTTCCCACGTAATTTCCAGTGAAGATGCGGGAGTTGATATAAAGTGAACATATTTTCCGCCTTTAGTAATTGTTGTACCTCAATCGACGCAAATTATTCATAAAAAGCGAAGGAAAATTTATAAATACTTTAAGTTTTTTCTTATACAAAATCTAGCACTTCGATATAGTAGCGATAGGCTCAAAATATAAGTACTTAATGTAATTAATATGGGCTATGGGCAACGGACCGAGCAACTAAATATTTCTTAAAAATCACCGTTTATGCTGGGGTAGCAAGACTATACCCAATTATAAAATATCCGATAATATTTATATTATTATAAAAGCTTCTTATTAAGATAAAATAAGATAATAAATAAAAAAGTCTTGATTTTTTTTAAATAAATAAAAGAATATCACATAAACTTCTATAAACATATTCCCAAAAATGAGATTAAATTGCACTAGGAATGAAGAATATTATCCCACTAACTAAAAATAATCCTAGAGTAATAAAAAATGATTTGGGTATAATCTGATCCTTAAACAATTCGCTAGAATATAATACTATATGCTAATGTTTATCGATCAATCAATCATCAAAATAAATAAACAACGTCAAAAAAAAAAAAAATTATATCTGAAAATACAAGTACTTAAAAGAAAAAGGGATTTTTTACTCCACATGACCATTCCCAACCCTTATCCACTTTTTGTAACCATATTTTGTCTTTTCTTTCTTTTCCTAGCATATTTACTAAATATAATTTGATGATATAAATATTTAAAAAATATGGGACAAATATATATGTGTATAAAAGGTATATATACAAAATATCAATCTATTATATTTGATATTTTAATTATAAATTAAATTTTAAATATAAATATTGTGACTATATTATGTTAGTGATAAATGACTTGTTTATATAAAACATTGTGGGGAAAATTACATGTCATACACATTTATAAGGGTCATAAACAAAAAATGAACATATTCTTCCTTTATTACGATTTCTAAACATTTAATTTAGGTATCCCATTTTTTATAGCCATTCACTTTAAAGTTACTTATCCACATTAAGTGCCTATTTTTGGGGGAAGATTATATGTCTAACTGATTTATATGGGTATATCTTTCTAATTAATTGTGGATATATCTTAAATATTTAACACAATTTCATATCACTTGATTTTCTCCTAATTTAATGCCTAAACATATCATCCTAAAAGTAAAAAGATATTCAAAAGGCAGAATAACAAAACACACGGAAACTTTAAATTTCTATCCCGCTCTAAGTTTGGATTCTAACCATTCAACAACGGATGTCGCTTCCCAGATTGGGTAAAAATGTAAACCTATAGCTGCAGAAGTAGGAATAATGGCACCAGAAATAATATTGTTTCCGTAAAGTAGAGACCCTGAAACAGGCTCACGAATACCATCAATGTCTACTGGATGAGCAGCAATGAAGGCAATAATAAATACAGAAGTTGCCGTCAATAAGGTAGGGATCATCAAAACACCAAATCATCCAATGTAAAGACGGTTTTCAGTGCTAGTTATCCAGTTACAGAAGCGACCCCATAGGCTTTCGCTTTCGCGTCTCTCTAACCACTTCAAAGAGGAAAAACTCTTCCATCTTCTGGCCTTTCTTCTAATCCTTCTGGCGAAATCTCTACTTTAACTTATTGAATACTTCATTATTCATTCTACAGTATTTAGGTATTCACTTTTTCTTATGACATCTAATACATTGCTTATATTTGTGTTACTCCGTATTATACAATCAACTTTTTTAATTTATAATTTTTGCTCTATAGTTTCAATTTTTTAATGGCTGGAGAAGGGGTTAATTGTGCGAGCAATTTGATGCACATCACTGATGATGATGATGATTTTGAAGATTTTGTTATTTGTCCTACAAATTCCAATTCATCTGATAGTTGGAGTAAGTATGGAAACAAAATTGGTATGGTTATTCGGGAGAAAACACCAAGTGGGCAAGACAATGCAAACTCAAATAAGAGGTCTCGACAAAATGACAAAGTTAAGTATAAATTGAAGAGTGTTGTTTCGGATTCGAAGGGTAAAGCTATAAGTCTTGACAGTTCAATTGACACCTCTGACAACGACTCCCCGGTTAAAAAAAGAAAGAAACTTTCATGTGGTCCATCTTCTTATTCTATAAAGAAGCGACTCTTTAAAGTTAAAAAAGGGCAGTTAAATCCGTTAAAAATGGCGACATTCCTTGTCTTGATGTGGAGGTACTTTTTTCTTATTTTGCGCACGTGCATATCACTTTTATGTAGTTTGTTTATTGTTCAACTATATTGGTTACAAATATTTGCGTTATACAAAATATGCATCCAATATTCACATGTGTTTATTAGCTATATTCAATACCACTCAAATATGCATCCAATATTAATTATTACCTACAATATGCATCCAATATATGTAGTATATGTATATTCTTCATCTATGCACTACATATGCATCCTATACTAATCACAATTAACGCTATTTCTGTTAAGAGTTTAACAATTTGCAAGCTATTTTTAAGGAAAAAAATCAGCATAAACATATTTCCACAGGGTAAGATTTGGCTAGCATTTGTTCAATGGTCAAAATATCTATTCAAAAGTAAGGCCACACTTGATTTTGGTTATTTTTATTTTTTACCCTTGAAATTATCCTTCAAACATAAACTACGTCTAATTGCTTCAGCTTAAGAAACGTTAATACATTTCATTCCATTTTGCAAAGTTGCCTACAAATTAAGTTACCTTTCAATTCCGACCAGATTTGCAATATTGTGCTATGTGACCAATTTTAAAAGGAGAAAGTGTGATAAGGGTATACGGGTTGCAAAGTTCAACGCCTCATTTACTCTGTCCAATTTTCATATGTAGCCCAAACATAATATGTAACTCATATTAAATAAGTAAACACCAACTATTTTCCTATTTTTACGAATAGCCAGTGTTACTAAATAAACCAAACAGGATGCATTTAATAAAGGCCTTTAGACATGCTGATTTCACTTTCATTTCATAGCCAATTTCAAATACAAATACGAGGCAAAATTGTGTTTACCTAATGAAGAAAATCCCACAGCAACACCAATAAAAACCAAACAACAGCAGCAAGCAATATCAACTAGGAGGCCCCTTTTTTGAAATCGAACTTGACTCTTAAACACCACTATTTATCCCCTAAAACGTCAAGATTTATACCCCAAAAGACCCTTAATGTAAAGCCTTTTGGTTCTAAATCTCCTTTTCAAACTTAATCCCTTTTCTCAAGTATTTTTAGCTCTCATTTAATGTATTTCAGATCTGGTTTTCTTATGTTTTTCAACTAGTAGATCCTTTTTTTTTTGGTTAAAATGAAAAGTAAATGCCCTCTTATATAGCTAAAAATTGGAGCCAAAAGGTGGAGTGTAGACTTATACAAAAGTACAAGCCCACACCCCTATACTTGAGTATTTTCAGAGATAGTACAGCAGCCCTATGACATCTTTTCAGCCACCCTATGCTGTCCCAAAAGCTGAAAAGTAGGTTGTCCTTTCAAATGACAGCCCATCACATAAACAAACCCAACTAAACTAAACAAAATAGCCCCCAAACTAAATGACAATCTGACTTTTAAACTAAATTATGCTTCCTAGCTTAACTAAACAAACCAAACTAAACTTGCAATTAACCAAAGATACAACCAGATTCTAAATTAAGAACAGTCTTCCTGGAGTAGAATACCATCAGCCTTAAAATTGGTGATATCATGTCAATAACACCAATTTCATTAATTGGTACACCTTCAATTTCATCATTGTTACCCGAAAATATCATGTCCACAACTTCAGGAATGTTAATATCACAGAGTGCGTCATGATCCCTCAAATCAGTCGGGTTCAAGACAAACGTATTTGTGCTTGACGCACCATTATGATTTTTTCCAATTGTTGTTATGCATAGCGGATATTCACTCATCTTGGTTGATTTTTTTTGCTCTACATACAATTGAACGCCCATGTCATTCTTAAGAGAGATGGGTTGGTATCCTTCTTCAATCTGATATTTGATATCCAATGTATACATTGATGTATCAACGCCTAATTGCTTCACAATTTCACCCAAAAAGGTGATGTAAGAACAGTCTTCCTGGAGTAGAATACCATCAGCCTTAAAATTGATGAATTTGTACTCATCAGTCCAATCACCACCGTATTGAAGCAATACTTTAACTGGAGGCATAGCCCTTGCAGAAGAAAAATTATAATCTAAGATTGATATTTGAATATTAGTGATAAGTTGACGAATATGTACCTGTTTGTGCTTGCTTGCTAAGCTTTAGAGACACATGGATTGATGAATATCTTAGAAAACTTAATGGTAACTGATTGCCTCAATATCACGATAGGATATTAGATAGATAGTAGACATAAATATAGGAATTATATTGCGCTTGGTATTCCACAATTAACGCTATCTCTGTTAAGAGTTTAACAATTTGCAAGCTACTTTTAAGGGAAAAAATCAGCATAAACATATTTCCACAGGGTAAGATTTGGCTAGCATTTGTTCAATGGTCAAAATGTCTATTCAAAAGTAAGGCCACACTTGATTTTGGTTATTTCTGTTTTTTACCCAATATTGTGGGCTATTTATGTGAAAATCCCGAAGAAAAACCTGGGCACGTTGGGCCGTGCATTACTCGACATACCAAAAAATAGAGGCCATGTCAAAAATTTCAGACGGAGATCACATTTCGTGACATAGTGACCATCTGTGTCCAATAAAGATTAGTGACTTTTCAGATAAAAAAAGTATAATGACTTTGTTCGTTCATAATCAATAGTTCATCGATCATTTCAATAATTGACTCAATAAAAGAATTCTCTTGTAGTTTTGACCAGGAATCTCAACCTTTAAGAAAATATTAGATATAATTATTCGTTCCTTAGAAATATTATACAAACTACTTATAAGTTCTTTAAAAAATTAATCCAATGTTTTGTTGCTTGTAAAATAAATCATAGCGGAATATATAGTTTTTATAATCTTTGTGAATTAATCCGAGGTGACATATTAAACATAAATGTAAGACCTAGTATGACTTCCTGAGTGATTTATAAGAATCCTTTGAACGAGTTATTTGATGATTACATTTTGTTATTCATTAGTCAAGTTGCTTTATAAAAACAAGAAAGATGATAGCTTGTTAAAATGATAAGATCTAATGTACCAACACGATATTTCACAATCTATCATAGTTCTAATACTTATTGAACATAAACATATACAAGTATCAATAATTATAGCTTCACTTGGTGTGCCTACGTCAGTTCAGGGCTATGCACAACAACAATATTACTGCAGACTGTTCAGGAACTCCAGCTTCCAAGGCAGAGAATCCTCAAACCACCACAACTGTTTTTCTTCTTCTCGAACAAGATTCGAATTTGCAGACAAATGCCAGCTCTCAGGCTGCTGCTACAGCTTCAGCTGATGGGCCTACTTGTTATCAGCAGCAATATAAACAACATTATCACAAATATGCTGGATATGTTACTTGTCAAGAGCTAACTAATAATAAGTGCATGAGCATGCTCAAAATTGTTGCTTTTCGTTCTTTTGCGATAACTTATGAGGAAAGATCAGCAAACATCTATAATGACCGAGTCGAAAACCTGCAAAAGTAAGCTTCCTTCCCTTGTACTCCCTCCGTTTCGCTTTGTTTGAACTGATTTGACTTTGCACGAAATTTAATAAAGAAAGTAAAACTTTTTAAACTTGTGGTCTAAAATAAGTCATAGATGTTTTTGTAGCTACAACATTTCATTAAAGGTAAAAGTAAAAGTTTATTACCAAATTAGAAAGAGGTGTCGTTCTATTTGAAGCAGAATAAAAAAAGAAATAGGTTCAAAGAAAATGAAACGGAGGAAGTATATCTTTGTTAATGCTTTAATAGGTTTTGAGGATCAATTTGGATGCATGCAGGGGGTGGAAAAGCTTCAGGCGGAGGTGAAGAATATTCAAGATAAGGTTGAACAACTGAAGAAAGCTCCTGATCTTCCTGATGCTGATTTTGACTCGTGGGGTGATGATGGGAATTTCGTTACTCTCGTCCCGTTTGGTCCTATGGTGAAGAAGACACAGGCTGTGGCCGATATTAGGGGCAGTCCCTGCCAAGAATATAGCGCAGTCCCCTGCTGATAGGAGGGCTTAAGCTGCGGAGCCGCAAAAAAGAGACCTCAGGTGGGAAACAGTGTGCAGGCAACCGATAAGACGAGGGCTCAGTATGCTGCAAGGGAGATGACAGTGCAGGCAGTGATGGGGAAGAGTGTTGCTGATTCTGTTTTCCTGAATCCGACAAGAAGACTTCGAACCCCAAGGGGAGGGTGACAAAAAAAATTTAAAGCCCGGCTCGGACCTTCGCCCATTAAGCATCAGACCGGTCCGGTTTTTTTTTTTTCTTTTTTATATTTTAGCTAAGTCTATTACTTTGCACTTGCAATTGGAAGGACATATAATCAAGGAAGGTGAAAGCAGGAAAGAAAAGATCAAACATTTTGGAAACTAAGTTTAATCACTATGTTAATTTGATGCACTACTCATGAAGTAAAAAAGATCACTGTTATTATTTTAAGTAAGTACTATCTCATCATTACTATAGTACGCTTAGTCAAATAGATACAACTTTAATACTACAACTCAAGGGTGAGAAACTAACACTATCAAATTCTCTTACAACCAAGAAGATAAGTTGTATAAAATGCTTAATTAATCTATATATTCTTGATTAGCAATAAAAAAATAGTAAATGAATATGTTCATTCGTTGTACTTAATGAAGCTAAAAATATCTTTGATACTATTGCATATTGAGGGATTCTAAAAGGGACTAAATGCTACATTATATTTTGTATGATTCTTTACAAAGCATGTCTCAATTTCCCTCGATATATAGTATAATTTTTCTATGAAAAAATCGGTCCGGTCCGGTACACCGGTGGGCCAAAGACCGGTCTTTTACCGGTTCGGGCTAACCGGTCTTTTTTCTTAAACCCGGCTCGGCCCGCAACCCGCTTCCTCCCTATTCCGGACCGCTTATAACGAACCGGTCCAATCTGATCCCGTCCCGTACCGGGCTAGCCCGGCCCGATTGACACGTATAGTGTCACCTATCTAGTCTTTGGATAAAGTATGATGGTAGCTCCCAAGTCTAAGTCTTAGGACTTAGATGATCGTAGTTCCATAGCAATGCACATAAGCTGCTAACATCATGCAGGGTCAAACCACTAACACAAGGTTCACATATACTTTGCAATAATTTGGGTTAATCAAGTGCTGCAACTGTACTACTATTTATATTTATATGATAAAGTGAAGACAAATATAGCAGTATGGCAGACTGCCAGTACCGAAGCTAATGCAACCAACTCATTAGGGAGATTTACTAAAATATGACACATAAGTCAGTGGTTAGGAGTTTTGGTCCTTTAAAAAAATCTTTAAAAAAAGATCTCTTATGATAAGTTTATTAGTTTGAAGGATATCTGTTGCCCATTAGGCATAAGTTTTAATTAGTTGAAACAATGCCTAATATACACCGGATTATAATATTTTCATTGTCGATAACTTATGAAATGTCGAGAACTCATGTCTAATCGACAAAACAACAACTTATGCCTAATTGGCATCAAATGTCATTTTTGTAAGATTATGTTCAGTGGGGCTAAAAATTCAAACCAGTGCTTATAGTGTCAATTTTTTTTCTGCATTTTCACTGTCGTGATACCATCATTGAAAGTTTTAAAGTAGTTCTTAGAAAAGTTCAAAAGAGTTTAATATTCAGAAAAGGATAATTTAGTAAGGGCATCTCCAACAATGCACCATTTTTTGTTTAAATGTCAAAATGGTGTTAAAAATGGTGCAAATTGAACTCCAACAAGCACCATTTTATACCATTTTTTGCACCATTGTGGTGTGATGAATAGTGTCACACCAAATTTGGTGTGACACTATTCATCGGTGTGACACTATTCATCACACCATTTACTATTCACTCATTATTTTTTTATTGTTATTATTATTATTGTTATTGTTATTATTATCTTTACAATATTAACTTTACATCGTAATTTTATTATATAATTTTTTATAAATTAATTTTCGTAAAAGTTAATTTTATAACTATAATTTTAAAAAAATATTAACCATAAAATAGAGTGCAATGTGATATAATGACTACATGTATTATATTATACAACATGATAATCGAGGATGAGCGTGATCTTAGTGCACCAATTCAAGATGCTCGTGAAAGTCCAACTCCAACGGTTGAAATGGCAGTAAATGAAACTCAGTGATTTGTTAACTTTTTAGCTCGGCACAAAGAAATTAAAGCCCAAAATGCTCATTATGAACTTCGCAATGCATTAATAGATCATCTATGGGAGCATACTAGAGGTGGAAGTTAAAGAAATTTGTTGTATTTAGACTTAATTTACCGTAATGTAATGTTATATATATTTAATTTTCTTGTATTTCAATGATATCGCTTTTTTTTTTTTGAGTTATCCGTTAATATGTATAATCTATAATGCTTTCCTATAATTATATTATTTAAAATTTTATGGTTTAAAATAATTTAATATTAGATGGTTATATAATAAAGGAATATAAATTATATGTAATGAATATGTAAAAAAGAAATAAAAGATAAAATTTATTTAATGGAAAGAAGAAAATAAATTTTAAATATAAGATAATAATATAATATAGAGGAAAGAGAAGAATATAAAAGAATTTTTTTTGGTGTAAAAAATAGTATTATTATTGGAGTAAATTTGGTGCTACACCATCTTGGTGTAAAATTTGGTGTAAAAAATAGTGCATTTGTTGGAGATGCCCTAACATTGTATATATTTACGGTAGTGGTAGATAACTACGTTACAATGATTACTAAGAAATCAAAAGAAGAGAGGTACACTTACACAGTCTCTTTGTTTCTGAGAAAGTAAAATGACTATTTCATGGGTGATTTACAAAAATGTGACACATTAGGTGATAGTTTAAACTCCAGAACGTAACTCCAATTTCATAGGTAAAACAACAACTTGCGCCTAGTGAGCAACAAAGATCAATCTTTAAGACTTCGTTTAGTGGGCAAACATTCAAACCAGCCTTTATAGAGTCATTTTTTACCAATTTTTATCTTTGGCATGTGCCCAAGAAACTTAGAAATTGGGTTTATATAATAAAGGAACAATTATATTGAGAGACATCCACTCATGAAAATAATTAAAAAAGACCCCTATTTTGCTATCTTACATGACATAGCACCCCTTCTCTTTTTTTTTCTTTCACTCCATAACACCCCTTTTTAAAGAAAAAAACCCTAGCCCCCATTTTTCCTCTCCTCCTTTCCTCCTTCCCATTTTTCTTTCTTCTCTTCCCCATTACACCTAACCCGCCGCCACCCCCAACCCTTCCACCACTGCCCCACCGTCATCCCCTCTCCTCCAAGCCACCGATGCCGTCGCCGCCGAGGTCATCACCACCACCACCGCCGCTGCTTCTTCTTCTTCTTCTTTTCGGTTTTTTTTTTTTTTCGCTTTTTGAATAGCAATGTTGATTTTCGTTGTATATTCCGATCAAAACTCAGGTGAGGAGTTTATTTATCAAGTTTCTTCTTTTTCTCCACTTTTATCATAAAATTTCATTGAGATTCACTAGTTTTTAATTAAAATTTTTTGTTTAATGTTTATATCTAGTGTTTTTCTTGTATAAAACTGTATAAATCTTGGATATTTGTTAAGTTTTTGTGTAAAATCTGCCCGAGGCACTGTTTAACATTATTTTTGTGAGTTTATATACTTTTATACATTTTTATACAATTCTGTACACGTGTATAAAAATGTATAAATCTGTATATATACGCATTAACAGTATATAAAACACATTCTATGCATTGTAAATTTTGTGTAAAGCTGTATATGCGTGTATGAACAATGAATAAAATAGTATAAATTTTAGATTTATGCACTTTTTATGAATATTTTGTATAAAATTTATATTTTTTGTGTATATTTTTGTATTTTCCTTCTTGCATACACAATTTTATATGTATTTACATGTATAATTTATTATTTTGATAGATTTAGGTGTACAAAATTATAAAAAAAACAATTATTTAACAAATCTACAAATAAAATAAACAAATCCTATAATAAACAAGGGGGTTTTTTACACATATACACAAATATACATTCCTAATTACACAAAAATAGCAATATTTTTAAAATTACCATACATAGCAATATTTTTTTTAGCACATTTCTTCAATAATCAATCATTTCATTTTTGATAACTACACTTACACCCCACTCTCCAAAAAACCCTAAAACACTTTCTCCCACTTCTTCCCAAACAAACAGCCGCCACCCTAACCCCCACCACCACAACCACCGATCCTAACAGAAACAGTGCAACCACCCCCACGCAGACCCATAACCCCATTCCCACCACAAGCACTCCAGGGCCATCACCCTCACCTCACCCCCACCACTCCAGAGATCGAAAGAGTGACGCAGGCTGAGCATAGACAGAAACAGAGGAATGCAGTAGTTGTCGCCGGATCTATGGCAAGAAAACGAAGAAGACACAGTACGCTTAAGAGCTAAGCAAACACCAAAATACAATTTGTAAAAAGTGTCCGGCCAGTTCTAAGTTCAGAAACTTCATTGTATCTGGATCTAAGTTCGCTTATGCTCTCCTTGCTAATACTTTCATCATTTAGGCAAGAGGAATGTGGATCTAAACCTCTTGCAGCGCCGATGGAAATTTTTCAACCGTTTCTGTTTCTTTAGATTTGTTTCATTTTTGTTCCATTTCTGTTTCTTCAAAATTGTTCAGATTTCGTTTATGTTCCGTTTCTATTCATGTTTCTTCATATTTGTTCCATTTCTATTTCTGTTTGTACAGATTTGTTATAGTGGTTTAATAAATTTAAACTCTTGTTTTCTATTTATTATTAAAACAGTATGCTACAATTTGAAAATGGCGTTGAAATAATATGATACGGTTTGAAACATCATTGAAACATTGAAACAGTTGTTGCAACAGTTTGATACAGTCTGAAACGATGTTGAAACAATATGATACGGTCTGAAACGGAGTTAATACAGTGTGAAATGATAGTTGATACAATTTAAAACGGTCTGAAACGGAGTCGATACAGTTTAAAACAGTCTGATACAGTCTGAAACGACATTGAAACACTATGATACAGTCTGAAACGGACTTGATACAGTCTGAAATGGGAGTTGATACAGTTTAAAACAGTTTGATACAGTCTAAAATGATGTTGAAACAGTATGATACGGTCTGAAACGACGTTGAAACAATCTGAAACAACTATTGAAACAGTCTGATACCGTCTAAAACGGCGTTGAAACAGTATAATATGGTCTGAAACGGTGCTAAAATAATTTGAAACAGTGCAGAAACAGTTGAAACGGTGCAGAAACAGTTAGATACGGTGCTGCAGAAACAGTTGAAACGGTGCAGAAACAGTTAGATACGGTGCTGCAGAAACAGTTGAAAACGGTGCAGAAACAGTTGGATACGGTGCAGAAATAGTTGATACGGTGCAGAAATAATGAGATTCAACGAGATACATTGAGGATGGATGAAGAAAAGTGAAATTGAGGAACATGAGAGGAGTAAAACTAAAATTGGAGGGAAATGATGGGAGGAAAAGTGAAAAAGCGGGAAATTGGAGGAGCAAAAGTGATATAGGAGAAATAGAAAGAATAATGTAAGGGTTTTGTGTGTTATGGAAAAATATTGCTATGTTTATGCTATGTTTGTAATTATCTTGTGTTTTCCTTTATATAGGGTAATTTTACTAAAATGTAGCTATGTTTGGTAATTAAGCTCTAAAACTTGTACTTTTATATAAAAAATCCATAAACAAGAGAAAATTACACAAAAGTCCAATTGGGAGACCTTTTTTTTTTTTTTTTTGCAGAAAAAAAAGAGAGAGATATTTTGTCCTAATTATAAAATATAGAGAAATTAATGACATAATTACGAAACATATAAAAAACATAAAAACCCTAAATATAGCAAAATCCTAGCCACTTCATCATATTTCTCTCATTTTCACTCCCTCCTCACTCTTCAATTACCAATCTGTTGCTAGACCTTCGCCCCCTCTGTCGCCCCTGGACCCTTCCTCTACTGTGCCGCCGAAGAAACTTTGAACAAAATGCCACTACCGCCGCCAGAGTTCCTTTAAACAAATTATATTTGTAGATATCTATTGATTTTTATCAGGTTAGGTATGTTTTTCATTTAGATATGAATTTTTTTGGTCAAATTTAATATTTTTTCGTTCATATTTGGTATTTTTTAAAATTCAAATACAATTTTTTCAGACTAAAATTTGATTATTTTCAACCAGATATAGTGTTTTCCGGCCATATATAATATTTTCTGGTCAGATCTATTATTTTTCCGGCGAGATCTTGTGTTTCTTTTTTTGTTATTTTTTCTTTTATTGTATCTCCTATGTGTCTCATTATATCTGCACTATTTATGTATTGTATCTAACTGTCTTTGCACTATTTCTGCAGCATTTCTACTTATATCTAGTGTTTTTCTTGCATCTACATTGTTTCTGCGTTTCTACATTGTTTATGCACTTTTTTTTTTGCACAATTTTTAAATTATTTTTGCACTATTTCAGCTTGTATCTACATTGTTTCTGCTTGTATCTGCACTGCTTCTACTTGTATCTAATATTTCAGCATTGTTTCTACATTATTTGTGTGTTATTACACTATTTCTGCACTTTTTTGCATTGTTTTGCAGTTCGACAGCAGGTTAGCAAAGGGCTGCAATGATGGGAGATGTAGGCTAAGGTTTTTCTTTTTTAGTTGTTTCTAGCAAGTTGTTTAAAGAAATATTGTTATATTTTATAATATCAATAACATTGCTATTTTCTGTAGTAGAGGATGTAGGATTGTATATAAGTGTAAAAATTTCTAATTTGTTTATTATACTCCCTACATCCTACTTTGTTTGTCATACTTTCCTTATTAGTCTGTCCCAAAAAGATTGTCATACTTTCAAATTTGGAAATAATTCAACTCCAATCTTACTTTTTGACTCATTTATAGCCATACAAATATCTATGACTTATTTTTGACCACAAGTTTCAAAAGTTCATCTCTTTATTAAACTTTGTATCAAGTTAACTATTAAAAACAAAGCGGGACAACAGGAGTAATAACTTTTTTGGATATATTAGCCTACCTTGAGTGACTTTTTTGATACAACATAAATATAAGTGAATTTAATTTATTGTATTTGGATGACTAATCCCCAAAATTTGTCCATGGAAAATACTCCTCGGGTCCATTTTAGCCGTAAGGTATTTCATTTATAGAAGGTCCAAAATATTTGTCAATTTAGAATACCAAGGAAAAATTTATCATTTTTCACCATAATACCCCTAATATTAAATGTTATTGAAAAATACAAACACCTCAATATTAGTAGATCTTTCTTGAAAATATCAAGAGGATAAAAGGATAAATTAGTAAAAATGCTATACTTATTTATGATTTTTTAAGATGTATGTAAAATCAAACTCTTACCGCTAAAATAGATCGGAGGGAGTACCAAATAAGAAAATCCGAAAAAAAGCAAAGCAACCTTACTAAACTGAAAAATTAGTCCAATAAATTGTTTGTACACAAAATCACTTAATCCAACACCAATCTACCCTATCCAACTTCCACACGTATCTCTTGCCAAATTGAACATGATATCGCCACTTGTACATAATGTCAAATTAGTTTTACCAAATAACAGGGCTACTAGAAACTTAGATCATGCCCAACTTGTTAATAGTTACCGGCAAAAGGTATTGACAGGTATTAAAGAAACTTGTACTAAAGGGTAGCTAAAGACATCTCCCAAAAAGTCCAAAAACTCAAAAAGTGCTCAAAGGCTGTTTTGGGCAGTTTTTGGGAAATTTGAAAAACTACTCACAAAACTTCAACTATTTTTTCAAGTAAATTCTATGTCCAAACACAACTTCAAGTTCCAAAAATTATTTTTCAACTCAAATCCAAAAACTCAAATTCCCAAGTTTCAACCAAATCTATGTCCAAACGCTAGCTTAGAATCATGCCCAAACTGTTAATAATACCCGCAAAAGGTATTGACAGGTATTAAAGAAATTGTCAACTACAAAAGGGTAGCTAAAGACATGACCACGTTATCATATTAAAAGAGCAAAGGCTTCGAAACCTTTCTACGAGATAAAGGGGAAAAAAAAGAAGAGAGCTAGAACATCACCCAACATATACGTACGTGAAATATCAGAAGCTGTACTAGACAAGATACAAGCCACAAAATATGACTGGGAACTGCAAGTACATACGTGAGTACCAACTAAATGTTTAGCTGTCCCTATGACGCAAAGCGTTAGCTAGCTAGCAAATCTTATAGTAGTAACTTAATTAATGCTGTCTTCTACAAAAACGAACATAATAACACAAACAAAATGTCCAACCAATCACCAAAACTTGGCATAAGATTGTGAATCTTTTTGTGATCTCTTAAATTATAAAGATCCAATCCTCTGTTCCTACCTCCTTCGATCACTACTTATAAGACTATAGTAAAGAGGAACGTGAAAGCCAACATTCAACATAACACCTACTTGTCCTGCAGCTACTTAATTTTTAATTTGGCAGGCTAACCAACTCCTGTCTAACAATTTGTATTTCCACCTCTTCACTTCTTTCTTATGGTCCTTTGTCCACATAAGCTGGAACAAAGAACGTTAAAACTGAGTTGACATGTCTGGCGGTCCTACTAACTCTAAAGATCCCCTATATACAGTTTTGCGTTCAAATATCACCCTAGCTCCACAAACTTTTAAGTTTTAACCATGCTAATTACCACCAGGTGTTGTCAATATCAACGTTTTAAAAGGCGGAGGCGCAAGACGAGTCGTTTTACTTACAATGAGTGAGGCGTAAGCCCATGGATCTAATTTTTTAATTACTTTTAATTAATAAATAGTACAATAAGCCAAAAAATATCGAAAATACATAAAAAAAGTTAAGAAAATTAAAATAAGAAAAAAAAATTATAGTAACAAACAATCTAACATTTTTTACAAGTATAAGAAACTAAATAATGGTACAGTTTTTATGAGACAAATAAACTATATTAACTTTCAAACAATTAAAAAATTAAAATTTTGTTAATATTAAAGCGAATAACAATAAAATTTATTACTATTATAATTTAAAACATTAATTCTTCATTGATCAATATAAATTGCTTCTAAATTGTAAAATAATTTACTTCTAATTTTGAGTGATAGAAATAAGACATGAAGACTAATAATAAGTGATGATATATACCTCTACTACGTATTTTCAGATTAAGTATACAGATGAAATATGTCTCGTTAATTGAGCTATACTCAATTTCTCGATTTCTATAAATGAATACAACTTGTATCAATCATTTTACAGAAAATTGTGGATGAACAATCTTAATTAGGAAATTGGACATATTATTTGCATAGGTTCTATAAGGCGAGTCCCGAGCATTGGGCGTTGGGCGTGCTCTGGGCGCACTACCGGGCGCTTGAGGCGTAAGTCTAACGAATCTAAGCCCCGCCCGAGAGCCTCAGGGCGTTTCGCAAGTGCCCCGCCCCGGAGTGAGTCTCGGACGAGTCCCAAAACTGTCTTTTAAAACAGAGGTCAATATATATACTACTACAAAAGAGCGTGGTGGAATATGATCATCACAATTAATTAAAGTTGCGGGATTTGATATAGGCAAATGAATCAAATGTTTATATAAAGTATTGCTTCCTTTTTAGTAGGCTAGCTACACAATGCAAATTTAAATTAGTTGATCCAATAAATTTAGTTTAATCATCTGAGATTTTCATGATATGTTTCTGTGATACATCTAAATACATTTGTTTATTTGAAGTAAAAATCAAACTTTACTTGCCGAAAATGATTTGACCTTAACTTTGAAATTTTTTAAAATTTAGTGAACATGATCAAGGTTTAGGAAATGCTTAAGTCGCCCTAAAATTAGATTACCAATTTGGTTTTGGGATGGAGGAGTTCGAATTGGGTTGGTATTTAGACGTTATTGATTAACTTTAACACTTCAAAAGGATAGTTCCAGAGAACTATAATTTGATAATGGGTTGTCAGTGATCCAAAATTTTAAAAGTTTGAAATGAAATGATGAGAATAGATTAGGAAAAATAACAACTAGTGTCCAACTAATCCTTTCCATATATTTTTTAGCTCATTTTTTTTTTCAAAATAATCTAAATAAATATTTAAACAAACACACTAATTTTTTATAGCCACTAGTGTTTTTTAGGTATTCTCCTTCTTCTTCCTTCCTTCTTCCCCTATTTCTAGGGGTTTTCCCCGCCGCTGCCAATCCCTACCCCCGTCACCCACCGCCGCTGCTCCTCTACCCTCACTAACTTCCCCCATTCCAGATCTGCCCGTTCCAGCGCCGCTGCTGCTGCAATTTCCGGTGAAACCAGCCACCGCTGCTCCTCCCTTGCTTATGCTCCTCCGCCATTCCTCCTCCCTGCTGTGCGCTGGTTATTTTCCTCCTCCGCTGCTGCTCCGGTGAGCGCTGCAGATATGCTTTTTTCTTGTGTTTTGGATATTTATACAAAAAATGTGTATACACTAAAAAAAGTGTGCATACACTAAAAATAACTGAAAAAAAGTGCATGTATACATTGTGTATACCTGGTAAATCTGACTGTATACACCATATTTTTGGGTATATCCACTGTGAATACGTGAGGATACTATTTATATACGTGTAGTACCATTTGTATATACTGGGTATTCGTTTTTGTGTATACTGGCTATAAAAAGTAAGGGCGAGTCGAAAGTAAGGGGAGGGGGTAGACTGACTGTTTTAGTAATTCTCCCGGTAGATTATTCGTGCACAATGCCTACTTAAAAAAAAGGGGAATTTTCAAAACTAGGCACCTCTCAACACAAAATTACAAATGAGAGGCCACATTTCATCCATAGCACCCATTTATTTTTACATTACACAACATATCACCCCCTTATTTTCAAAATTACACAACATAGCACCCATTTAAACTAAAACCCTAGGAACCACTCCCTCACCCTCCCCCACCACTGCCCCACCACCAGAAACCGACCTGCCACCGCCGGAAAATCAAAAATGCACCGGATTTGTTTATTTTATTTGTGGATTTGTTTAAATAATTATTTTTTGATAATTTTATACACCTAAATCTATCAAAATAATAAATTATACATGTAAATACATATAAAAATGTGTATGCAAGAGGGAAAATATAAAAATATACACAAAAAATCTAAATTTTATACAAAACATCCATAAAAGTGCACGAATCTGAAATTTATACGATTTTATTCATTGTTCATACACGCATATACAGCTTTATACAAAATTTACAATGCATAGAATGTGTTTTATACACTGTTAATGCGTACATATACAGATTTATACATTTTTATACACGTTTACAGAATTGTATAAACTTGTATAAAAATGTATAAAAGTGTATAAACTCGCAAAACTGACTTTAAACAATACTTCAGGCAGCTTTTATACAAAAGCTTAACAAACATCCCAGATCTATACAGTTTTATACAAGAAAAACACTAGATCTAAACATTAAACAAAAGTTTTAATAAAAAACTAGTAGATTTCAATGAATTTTTATGATAAAAGTGAAGAAAAAAAAAGAAATTCGATAAATAAACTCCTCACTGGAGTTTGGATCGGATTATACAACGAAAATCAACATTGCTATTCAAAAAGCAAAAAAAAAAAAAAAAAAACGAAAAGAAGAAGAAGAAGAAGAAGCTGCGGCGGCGGCGGCGGTGGTGACAACCTCGGCGACGACGACATCGGTGGTTTGGAGTAGAGGGAATGATGGTGGGGCAGTGGTGGAAGAGTGGGGGGGGGGGAGGGCGGCGGATTATGTGTAATGGGGAAGAGAGGAGAGAAAAATGGGAAGGAGGGAAGGAGGAGAGGAAAAATGGGGGCTAGGGTTTTTTTTCTTTATAAAGGGGTGCTATAGAGTGAAAGAAAAAATAAAAAAAAGGGAGGGGGTGCTATGTCATGTAAGGTAGCAAAATAGGGGTCTTTTTTGGTAATTTTTATGAGTGGGGTGTCTCTCAATGTAATTGTCCCTAAAAAAAATGCTACATATTTTTGCTTTGACATATGTTGAACTATGTGATCATTTTATCATATAGTTTAAGTAATTATGCGTATTATCAAATCACATTGAAATATATAAATATCTCATTTAAAATCATAACAGTTAGACAAACCATATTTCTATATATTAAATGATACATCGTAAATTAACCTCTATATAGTTAATTCAAGTAATTTCTTTTACGAGCGAAACTCAAATTCAGCGAAAATGAACTGATTTATAAAGTTTATTTAAGAAGAAGTTGATTTCATGAAGTTTCACTTTCCACATGAGTTTAGAGCCATAAAAGAAGGATACGTTATGGAGCAAAATGGTGGCCAATTCGTTACTCTGATATGCTTTTTTCAAGATTTAATAGATGACATATAAGCTCTATATACACTAGAAAGATACGATAGTATCAAAGATCCTATATAAATGAGCTGTTAATTTTGTGATCCATGAAACGCCTGTCACTCTGTGACTGATTTAGCCATGACCAACTTTCCTCATCAAGAAAAGAATTAAGGAGCTTAACCAATTCAAATTAAAGTGATTAATTAAATTGTTATCATAATAATACACGTGACTTGAGCTGAAACAACTCTTATTCATTAGCTAACTCTCACGCCACAAATTCATACAAGGGGGAACATGGCATGGACATGGTGTATTATAAATAATAATAATACTTGCAATTAGATTCATAATCTCTTCTGAATCTCTGAGATCTGGTTCTAGATTTAGATGCTATAATTAACTTATATGCGAATATAATTAAGTTGTAATACTGGTATTGTGTCATAAGTCATGAGGCCCAAGGGATGAGGTAATCTTTAGTTTTTTTGCTTTTACTTTACAACTAAACCCCACTTATATTGTGTTGCTCTAATGTTCATCAAAAGAGTCAAATTCTTTACTTTTTGGTGAAATTTGTTACAACTTCTTTCACACCTTTGTTTTTTTTTTTTTTTTTAAACTCCTCCTTCATATCTACGTCTAACAATTTAGGCTTTAATCAAACCTTTACTAAAAACTGGGGCTTTATTATATAGAATTCAGTTCTTAATTCTTAGGCCTAGCTCCTTATTCTTGTTATAACATGGAGTTAATGTTATCTCTGTTGAAAAATGCGCATACTGCAGTACAATTACTAAGCTACAGTAGAATTTACAGCAGTTGGTGTGTGCATTCAACTGAAGTTAAATTACATCTCTGAAAATCGACAAAGAAAAATTAATTTATTCTCAATTTGGCACCGAAGCAGTCGAACCCTTCTTTAATGCGTAACCATATGGACATACATTTTGTAGATTGTTTAAGCAAAGTGATACTAATAATTTGCAGATGCTATGCTTCTCATAGAAGTAATCGAAAGGCCATGTTAATAGAAAGGGCATGCAGTTAAAGACACATTATACTTTAAACTTAGTTATTAGTAACAGTTAAAAAGTCGGCATCTGATGGAAAGTTTTGGAAATTTGAGGTATGATTGGTGCACCCTTTTCTTTAACAAGAAATTTAAAACTAGCTCCTTTGCCACATTGGAGGATTATATGAGACTTGATTTAGAAGGTAAGAACCTCTAGTAGTAATAAGTAATAATAGACCATTTTAATCACTGTTTGAGAATTTAAGGTTTAAATCTCAAGGATTCCGAGTATGATCACGAGAAAGCAAGTTTATTGTTGTTCCAGAAGGTGATCATGTATTATGGAATAGCTTAGTTATATGTCATGTCCTTATCAACATTTAATTCCGTTTCGTCAAATGCCTTCATTGTATCCATCCAATTATTACTTGGCTATTAACCTATTTTCCTTTGAATTCTATCTCTTTTTGAAAGACTAAAGTAAACTATCCGGGAGAATTATTATTTATATTAGTACTTATATATAAGCGTGATAACTGTCCTGCCTCCGGTAACGGATCCGACTAGGAATTTGACCCGTAGCCGTTTTTATGAAGTCTAATTAACGTATGGTCTGTTTAAGTTTGACCCATAGCTACTTATTTAGATTCTAATTAACGAATAGCCTATATTTGCCACATATTTGGTAATACCCACGTTAAAAATGCAGATACTCTTTAAAAGTAGCCAGTAGGGGTAGTAGCTGTTTTGCAACAAAAATATATATTATTTGCTTGAACCTGACCTAAAACCAAGAAAATGTCCGATGGACTAAAATTGGATGACAATCAACAACATACCCAGTTATTCCACAAGTGGAGCCTGGGGAGGGTGAGAGGTATAGCCTGTAAAAATTTAACTCATAGCCACTTTCTTAGATGCTAATTAACGAATAGCCTATCTTTGCAACATACTATCCACGTTAAAAGTCAGATTTTTTTTAAAAGTCAAGAAAAATACAAATTCTTTGTTTGACCCGGACCTAAAAATGAAAAAACGTCCAATACTAGAATTGGATAAATTTTAGAAAACTATTTTTGTTAAATGGACTAAAAAAATTGCCACATAAACATGACAATCAATAACAAAAACATACCCAGGGTTATCTCATAAGTGAGGTCTGGAAAAGGTGAGATGTAAGCAAATTTTACCCCCTCCCTCAAAGATGGAGAGGTTGTTTTCGGTAGACGATTGGCTAAAGAAAACAGTTTTGAAAACAGATTTGAAAAACTAAGCTAAAATACCATGATAAAGGAAAAGAGAATACTAACATAAAAACTAAAGATGATCAAGATAATGACATAACATTAGCAATAAAAATGGAGAATAGAATAAAAATATTAATGGGGAGGGTGAGATATAAGCAAACCTCACCCTCACCAAGGTGGATAGCTTGTTTTCGGTAGACGATTGGCTAAAGAAAATATTTTTGAAAATAGGTTTGAAAAAATAAGATGAAAATACCATGATAAAGGAAAAATGACTAACATAAAAACTAAAGATAATCAAGGTAATGAAATAACATTGCAATAAAGACGGAGAATAGAATAAAAATATTATAGTTGTATATAAGAATAATACTAACACTAATTTAATATAAAATGCTCGACTATTTTCTAACTATTTACCCTAATTTTCGACATACGCATTCTTATTTAGGATCAAACAAAAATAATCATCACGTAAGAAAAATTTTATCTCCGCATATTGGGGCCGTGCTTGCACGGGCACCACCCCACCTAGTTAATACTACTAAAGTACTGTACTATTTGATTGACCTTATGCTTGTCCGCTTCAAGGAAGTTTAAAATCTATGGTAAAGTGTAGTGTGTGAAAACGTCAATGACTTCAAATCCACTTGAATTCAATGCCTATCAGTAAGTGGAATATCATAAGAATTCGAAAGTATCAGTTTTTGTTGGTTCAAACCACTCTTATGAAAAGATACTTACCAAACACCTTGCCTAACTCCCATATTTAATCTTCAAAGTCATTACACTTACACCTCATCCAAAACAAAGGATCCAATCTAATCTTACACATCCTAACTATTTCTAAAACATAAATTCAAAAATTAAATATCCACTCCCATATTTAATCTTCAAAGTCATCGATGGTATAAAAGTTACTTCTGTAATTTAATATATTGTAGTATGTAATTTACCTATTCTTGTAGCTCACCAATTTTATTTTTTCTTGATCGTTACCCCTGTAAATATCTTTCAAATAATATGATTATGTAAAAACTGCTTATATAGTTAGGAATTATATTAACTTTTGTATTATAAGTAATATATACTGGTTTGCCACATGGCTAAAACCCAATTGGCCAAGTAATGGCAGTCCTCCAGCCTACTCAAGCTGCCGTATGGCCACAAGCATTTTGCCACGTTGTGAATTCCCGTTAAAGCAATCGTCAAACTTTTAAAGAGCAAATGGAGAGGCCACCTAAGCTTTACCCAACTAATTTGGAGTCTTGGACATTCACCACATTATATATACTTCTTGTAGTTTCTAACAAACCAAAAACACAACACTTTAAAAAAAAATCTCACACTTCAACCAATATTTTTCATCTTTTCTTTCAATGGATTGGACTAGAGGCCATACCATAGGCCACGGCTCCTCCGCTGCCGTCTCCGTCGCCAAGTCAGATTTGTCTGACGATGTTTTCGCCGTCAAGTCAGTGGAGCTATCGCAGTCACAGTTCTTACAAAAAGAGCAAAAAGTTCTGTCCAAATTGAGCTCCCCTTATATAGTTAGCTACAAGGGTTACGATGTTACAAAAGAGAACGACAAATTCATGTTTAATCTTATGATGGAGTACATGCCAGAAGGTACACTTATTGATGAAATTCGGCGACATAATGGTCGAATCAACGAGCCGTTGATCGGGTATTACACGAAGCAAATTCTACAAGGACTAGAGTACATACATTCAAGAAACATAGTACACTGTGATATTAAGGGACAAAACATTTTGTTAGGTAAAACCGGTGCCAAAATTGCTGACTTTGGTTGTGCTAGGTGGATTGATTCGTCGAAGAGAGACGGTGGTGCCGAGGCTTCTTCCTCCGTGCCAATTGGTGGCACGCCGATGTTCATGGCACCGGAGGTGGCACGTGGAGAAGAACAGGGGTGTCCAGCTGATATTTGGGCATTGGGATGTACAATTATTGAAATGGCCACTGGTGGTTCACCATGGACTAATGTCAACAATCCAGCTTCATTGCTTTACAAAATTGCATTTTCAGGGCAATACCCTGAAGTTCCCAAGTTCTTGTCTTTACAAGCTAAGGATTTCTTAAGCAAATGTTTGAGAAGAGATCCAAAAGAAAGATGGTCAGCTAAAGAGCTTCTCAAACATCCATTTCTTGAAGAATCCAATTCGAATTGTATGGAAATTCAAGATTTTGTCACAAGCTCACCAACAAGCATTCTGGATCAAGACATTTGGAATTCAGCAGAGGAATCAGAAACTATGGATTGTTCAATACAAACACTTAGCTCAGTGGATTCTCCTCTTCTAAGGGTAACAAAATTGGGGTTGAATTCTGGAAAACCAAGCTGGAGATGGGATGATGAAAATTGGACCACAGTTAGAAACAACAGTGAAGAAAATGAATTAGATGATGAAAAGGTCGTTTGTGGGACAATGACATATTTTTCAAATAGTCATGAAATTGAGCTGGAAAGTTATTTTGGTAGTGAGGAGTTAGAAATAAATAGCTTAGATGATATTTCTTGCTGTAATATACTAGTACAAAAGACCTCTGTAATTAGCAGTCTCAATTTTGCGAGGCATTTAACATGTTCAGTAAATAAAATTCAATATCAGCTTTATTATGGAAGTGTTAAAAGTATTATTTCCTCTGTTTCATTTACTTGATCGAGTAGTAGGTTGAAGTATATGGACTAGTATCTGAACAAGCAGTAAATAGGAAATTTCATAGATGAAGGCTAGACATACGAATAAACCAAAGAATCTTCTTTATACATACAATAATACAATTACATGTCAGAAGTACAACTCACAACTGTTGTTTAACTACGGACACACATATTCGTGCCGCAGTCTTCTTGATATATCTATTCTCAAGTCTTCGTTATTATATTAATTACACAGATAATTGCATTGGCGTGAGAAAAAAATTTAGTAGTGAACAAGGACATATATAAACTAGTAGTACTTCCTTTTGAGTGTGACGAAAGTTATCAAAGATCACCAACCTCGCAAGCCACGCATCATGCACTTGTGCAATGGAAAGCAAACTCTAATTGGGAGAAAGATGATGGATCATGGTAGTCTTTTTGTTTTTGCCTTTTTTTTCCCTAGGAAAGGAATTGAATCATGAGTTACAATATATTTTATCTATATAGTACTCATCGGTATCATTTTATTATAGTTTGGCTCAAGATAAAATTTAAGAAAAAAATAAAAGTTTTTAAAATTCGTGTTTCTAAATATATTAATATACTATGTGTGTTGATATAAATCATATCACTAAGAATAAAATAAAAAGTATAAATTTAAATTATTTACAAATTAAAAATATAATCAATGAAAATTGTATCAAACAAAGCGGGGCACAATTATAAATAGCATTCACATTTTAAAATGGGATTTGACAAGAAACTGGCCAGATTACACCACAAACCACTGCACGACTAATAGAAGGTTAAATTCTGAAGACATGACTGATACTCCGTTTGAAAAGCTCTGTTTTGAATAGCCTCACATCCAAAAGTTAACCGTCACAATGATAAAATTCTTGATTCACTTCAATTCAGTAACTTTTTTCAAGATAACTTGTACTAATAGACTTGTGTTCCAGGAGAGCGTTGTATGTTGTCCCAATAGTCAGGCAATTATTCTAGAAGTTATCTTGAAAAAAGTTACTGAATTGAAGTGAATCAGTCATGTCAATTTTTCCCAATAGAAGGGTTTTTTTTTTTTTTTTAAACCAAAACATACAGTATTGATAGCCCAAAAACTATTGCCATATGTTAAACAATTTTCAACTGTAAAGGGGTAAGATAAAGACATAACGGATAAATGAAGAGAAATAATTGAAATCTAAGAACATGTACTAGGCAAGAAACAAAGGACAAAAGATGATTGAGAAATGCACGTACATACGTGAGTACATGCCCAAGTAAATGTCTAGCTGTAACACCCTATGACGCAAAGCCAAGAGATTTAATATTTGACACAAAGAAGAATGTCCAACCAATCTTCCACACTTGGCATAAGATAATTCTGAATCTTTTTGTAATCCCTTCTAATGAAGATCCTATCCTCTGTTCCTAACTTCCTACCTCTTCCCACTACAAGTGAATATCAACGTGAACGCCAACAAATATAACACCCACCTGTCCTACAGATGCTTCATATAAAATTGGCAGGCTAACCAACTCCTGTCTATCATCTTCCTACTTTACATTGCCCGAACCCTTGAGGTCTATATTCTTCCATCTCTTTTTACTGGTCAGTACAAGTTGGAACAATAAAAAAACCTTTATAATGAGTTGAGGAATACTTGTCTGGTGTGGTCCTACTAATGCCAAAGATCTCCATACGCATATTATTGTGTTCAAATTAAATATCACCCTCTACAAACTTTAACCATTCTTACTAATTAGTATTAGTTGTATTGGTCTAAACTGTTCTTAGGACACAAATCGAATTTGGATTACAAATACAAGCAAATCAATATATCAAAGTCGAAATATGAACAATAAAGACGATAATTATGCGTAAATAGAAGGTATTTCGATATATGATCTTGAGTACAAAATTTGGCAGAATTTTGGTATATATTTCTGAATGGTTACATTGTAAATTGAAAGGCTATTTATAGAGGAAATAGGCTTTTGCCCATGTATCCCACTATCTGCCACCTTTACTCCTACATTCAACATGTATGAACGTGAGTTAGTGGGCTGAAATAGTGGGCAGTTCAGCCGTTGCAACCGGGGCGTTCTACCGAGGCTAAGTTGAATGACCTCGGATGATAAGATCTTACTGCTCGGCTAAGATAAATGCGCATCAAACCACATCTTGAAATTCACCCTCGGTTGTGGCTTCGGTTGGCAACTTCGGTGACTTTACCACACTCTTCGATATTCGATCTTCGGAGCATCAGCTTGATTGACTTCGGTTTATGAAATCGAAGTGATATTCGAGCACGTCGATTTTTACCCAATACACTAATAACTACCCACCGTTGTCTATTTGACTTAGGCATCTAAGATTTCCAATTTAATGCAGTTATTAGATAAGTACATATTAAAAATCACTGGTAATATAAAAAAATCATTATACAATCAGTGTATTAACGATAATCTTAAATCAAAACGCTCACTTTGCCTTAAAGGACAACATATCTAAGAAGAAATTAGTTGCCCAATTTTTTAGGTTTGTGTTTCTATGAGGTTAGAAGTTAGAACCATATGAGAGTGATTGATTGTGGAGCAAGAACGTTGGCCCTTTGTAACTGATCTGTTTTTCTTTTCAAGCTTTAACATGTAGCAGGTGGCATAAGATTATCTGTACCAGACATCCAATATTAGACAGTCCATTTCACATCAAAATGAACTGTTAAAATATTGGGTGATCCATGAAACACTTGTCACTCAATGAATGAGCCCAACTTTTAATTTCCTCATCAAGAAAGAATTAAGGCGCTTAACTAATTCAAGTTAAAGTGGTTAAGTGTATATCATAATATAATACACGTGACTTGAGCTGAAACATCTCTTAATCATTAGCTAACACACCCACCACGCCTTCATACGGAGGGGAACATGCCATGGCATGGACATGGATCCGACTATAATTAATAAAACAAGTATTTGCTAGTATTATATTTATAATCTGTTATAATATATGCTTAGATTTAGATGCTACTTTAACTTATACTCCTATCACCTATCCCAACTAAGATTGATTTATTCGTGATTTGTATGGAAACAGCGTAACCCTTCTTTAATGAATAACCATATGGACACGACAATTTGCAGATTGTTTAAGCAAAGGGGCTGTAATTTATAGATTCTATGCTTCTTATATAAGTTACCAAAAGGCCATGTTAAAAATAAGGGCTCGCATGCAGTTGAAGGCACATTATAATCTACTCACTAGTTACTAGTAAAAGTTAAAAAGTGGGCATCTGACGGAAACTTGTGGAATTTTGGAATATGATTGGTGCACCTTTTGTTAAAAAATAAATAAATAAATAAAAGAGAATTGGAAACCACTTTCTCACATCGGAGGAATAACAGAAACTTGATTTATAAGTTAAGAACCACTACTCGTAATGGGCCACCTTTAGTCACTGTTTGAGAATGGTTTATTAAACCTCAAGGATTCCAAGTATAATAGTACTATCTTTAGCATCATGAGAAAGCAAATTTTATAGTTGTTCCAGAAGGTAATCCTGTGTTTTGGAATAGCTTAAATATTCTCATCAAAGGTAATTATCATATCATGATTAACGCTTAATTCCCTTTCATCAAATGCCTTCATTGTCTCCATCCAGTTAATTGACCATTAACTCTTTATTTTTCTAAGTTAAGTCTGCGTTTTTAAAACACTAAACTACGCTCAAAATATTTAATTCTTTATTTGATTGAACTTATACTTGTTTGGTTTGAGGAAAGTAGGAAGTTTAATATCTATGGTAAAGTTAACGGATAAACATGTGAGAATGTCAATGACTTCAAACTCGATCCATTTGACTTCAATGCCCACCAAAAAGTGGAATATCCAAAGAATTCAATAGTAGTATCACTTTTGTTGGTTCAAACCACTCTTTTGAAAAGATACTTACCAAACACTTTCGTCCTTCCCTAACTCCCAAATTTATTCTTCAAAGTCGTTACACCAAAACAAAGGATCCAATCCAATCTACCCCATCCAACTTCTTTCTATATCTTATTGGTTGTAATAGGTACCCACACTAACCGTGTATTATGTTGTACTTAATAGATAAAAAATTTATGTACGTTCTAGCATAAACTTTTTTTGACTCAAAGCAAAAATTTTACTAAAAATTAGTAATCAACACCGAATATGCCTACAATTAAACCACAAGTATACTCTCACTAAACAATATGACTATGATTTTTCTTTAAAATAAAGTATAAGCATCCTAAAGCACTCCATGGTTAAATCATTTTGGTATCACTACATCTTGCCACATGGCACAGCCGGATTAGCCAAGTAATGGCAATCCAACCAGCCTACTCAACCAGCCGTATGTTCACAAGTATTTGGCCACGTTGTGAATTCCCGTTAAAGCAATCGTCAAACTATAAGGAGAGGCCACCTAAGCTTTACCCAACTAATTTGGAGTCTTGGACATTCACCATACTATATATATACTTCTTCTAGCTTCTAACAAACCAAAACATAACACTTCAAATTAAATAATTCTTACATTTCATATCATTTACTTCTTTTACATGGATTGGACTAAAGGCCATACCATAGGCCACGGCTCCTCTGCCAGCGTCTCTATTGCCAAGTCACGGTGGTCTGATGATGTTTTTGCTGCCAAGTCAGTGGAGCTATCCAAGTCAGAGTTCTTGCAAAAAGAGCAGAAAATACTGTCCAATTTGAGCTCCCCTTATGTAGTTAGCTATAAGGGATACGATGTTACAAAAGAGAACGACAAATTCATGTTTAATCTTATGATGGAGTACATGCCAGATGGTACACTTACCGATGAAATTCGGAGACATAATGGTCGGATTAATGAACCGTTGGTAGGATACTATACCAAGCAAATTCTGCAAGGACTAGAATACCTACATTCAAAAGGCATTGTACACTGTGACATAAAGGGACAGAACATTTTGTTAGGTAAAACCGGTGCCAAAATTGCTGACTTTGGTTGTGCAAGGTGGGTTGATTTGTCGGAGAGGGATGGTGGTACCGTGGCTTCTTCTGCCATGCCAATTGGTGGCACGCCGATGTTCATGGCACCGGAGGTGGCACGTGGAGAAGAACAGGGGTGTTCAGCTGATATTTGGGCACTGGGATGTACAATTATTGAAATGGCCACTGGTGGTTCACCATGGACTAATGTGAACAATCCAGCTTCATTGCTTTACAAAATTGCATTTTCAGGGCAATCCCCTGAAATTCCAAAGTTTCTATCCTTACAAGCAAAGGATTTCTTAAGCAAATGTTTGAGAAGAGATCCAAAAGAAAGATGGTCAGCTAAAGAGCTTCTCAAACATCCATTTCTTGAAGAATCCAATTCGAATTTAATCGAAAATCAAGATTTTGTCACAAGCTCACCAACAAGCATTCTTGATCAAGACATTTGGAATTCAGTAGAGGAATCAGATACTACGGATTATTCAATACAAACATTTACCTCAGTGGATTCTCCTCTACAGAGATTAACAACATTGGGGCTGAGTTCTGGAAAACCGAGCTGGAGATGGGATGATGAAAATTGGACCACAGTTAGAAACAACAGCAAAGAAATTGCAGTAGATGATGACAAGGTTGTTTGTGGGACTTGTGAGGAGTTGGAAATAGATTGTTTAGATAGGAGTAATATTTTTTGTTGTAATATAGAAAAGAGCTCTGTTATCAGCAATCTCAATTTTAAGAGGCATTTGACAACTTCAGTAAATAAATTTCAATATTCATAATTCAATCCTTCTCACTATTTTACCTTTACTTTTATTTTTCTTATTATCTGCTTCTATTAAACTCTGCTTTATTCTTGAGTCTTTAGAAGATTATTGCACAGAAGCTAAGCACATTCAGAGACAAGAGGGTAACAAATTTCTAAGAAATTCAATTTCCCATATGTTAATTGCAGATCTTTCTCCTTTCCGGAAAACTGTAATTTGAGGTACAATGTTTTCAAATTCTATTGAAAATAGTTAAACAGGTTATAAATCTCTCTAAAACTATAATAAAAATTGCATTCATAATGTGTTTGGTATGACTAAAATATTTTTATACAAAGAATATGTTTCGTGCTTTGTTTTTGAGAATTATGATTTCGATAACTGGTTAGACATTAAGTTGAGTACCTTAATTAAATAGGGTATTTTACTGCTACTAGTTAACATTAAAGGTCTCATATTCAAATTATTTGAATAAAAAATTTCATTGTAGAATACACAACGCAAATTCAAATTAGTTTGGTTAAGTGTCGCGTATATGAGATAGGTTAAAAAATGGATACAGCAAAAAAGAAAAATTATATTGAAGGAGGTGAGAAAAAGCTTGGCAGGACTTTGAGCTAAATCTTTTAGGTATCACCAGAATGTAGAAAAATACTTTCAAGGGCATTGAGAGAGAATTTTCAAAGGCGTGAGTGTCACATTGGACTTGCTTTCTTCAAATTTAAATGGTAATGAATCTGAAGGGCTAAGGGCTGATATGATTAACTATGAAATAGTAAAATAACAAGAAATCAAAGAGATAAAAGTAAGACCTATTTGAATTGATTTGGAACTAAGGAAATAAATTAGGAGGTGAGGCCTAATCACCCTCAAGACAACAATCAAATGAATCTATACTATTTGATCCTCAATTGAATTGGAATTCAATTGCAAATCAAGGAAGTAAAGTGCTCAAGCAACATACTTAGCCAATGTTTACTCTCAATAATTATCATCCAAAAACTACTCTAGAATAATGAGATAAGGAAGCTTATATAGTATCTACTAATAATGGCATAACATTGCCTTAGTTGCCCCTAAAGTGAGCTGCCACAAAATCATCAAACTAAAAATTGGTTACTGACTGTCGTTACTGCGCTGTCGCGCCCAAGTCCACGCGTTCGCATCCATCGAGCAGCCAAAGCTTCGCAATCGCGGCTATGGTCACACGATCGCGAAGAACATCTTTTTTGTCATCCTTTTTCAGCTTGCGCGATCGCGTCTGTTTCTTCGTGATCGCGCTGAACAGTTTCACAGCTTTGCGCGATCGCGTCTGTGCACTCGCGATCGCGATGAATTGATCCTGTGACTGATGCGGTGAGCTTGTAAACAGGTCCTGCAGTTTCTAGTATTTGTCTCAGCTGGATCACTTGTTCACTTTGGTCATCTTTTGCCTTGATTTGGCTTCCAAGCTTTTTTAAAACACTCCAAACTTTTGATGTTAAGTTTAAATTCGCCAATCAGCGCCAATCCAGTTTGCATCAAGAGCAGAGCTTTACATCTTGCAAAAAGGTCCCATATGCATTTGTTTGGCTATTTCAACTCTGCACCTAACAAGGAGGAACGTCAAAAATGAAATATGAACAAATATCATCCACTTGCAATATTCTGACGCTACTATTTTTCAAGTAAGGAATAACAAGATGTCCAAATAAGAACATCCATGCCCAAACTGATAAATTATTTCCTATTTTTTTTATTTGTGTGACAATATTTCTTTGTAGATTTGTTTCAAAAAAAAATGACATCATTCTAAATTAGTAACAATTTGATTTAAGAGTTATAATTTGTCATTGATTAAATGATTTACAACCACACAAATATCTGTGTTTTATTTTAAATCACAAATTTTTAATATTTTTTTTCTATTTCTAAAACTTCATGTTGAGTCAAACTATACCACATAAAGTGAAATGAGTGAGTACTTTTTTTTTTTTGCTAAAGAGAGCACGAAATATATTACTAAATTATAGGTTCATATTACAAAAGTCTCCTTTCGCTCTCTGAGACGAGGGGAGGAGTCATAATCCAGATCAGCCATAACAAAGGCAGGTACATAATCAAAGTAAAATAAAGAGTTTTGAGAAGCATTACATCCATATTTGGATAGTAAATCAGCAACAAAATTAGCTTCTCTATATATATGCTTGACTTCAGTGCAGCCCAAGTCAGATAGTAAGGACCTGCAATCAAATACAATATTAGCAAAAGGTTCACTTGTGCCGCTTATCATGAGTGGAAGTATGCTTGAATCAACTTCAACTTTTAGAGGCATTAGATTGTAAGACTTTGCCATTAGTAGGCCCTGATAGAGAGCACTTATTTCTGCATGGACTACTGAAGATTTAGGGAGTCGCTTTGAGAACCCTATCATCCAAGAACCCCTATGATCTCGAATTACTCCTCCTATGCCTCCTACTCCGTTTGTGTTGGTGAATGCCCCATCTGTGTTTAATTTAAAGAAACCTTCATCCGGAGGATGCCACTTTATATATATAATATTAGGTTGACGCAATCCCATAGCTGAATAGTGCAGGTGGTAGTACTCAACTGCTTGTGAGTAAATTAACTTCAGGTTCACCAAGAGAGAGCTGTCTTCGAAAATATTTTTATTTCTGTTTTTCCAAATATTCCATAGAGCAAATGGAATATAAGTTTCAAAAGGAATACCTTTGAAGGTCAAGGTGGTTCCTTTTTTTTTAGCAAAGATCATGGACCCATTGAAATAAGTCCTGAGTGGGCGATAGCTTTAAAGTGTCCCAGATGCATCTTCCTGCTGAAGGGCATTCAATAAAGATATGATAAAGAGATTCAACTATAGACGGGCAGTGTTTGCATAGAGCACTTGGGACAATGTTTCTATTATAAAGCTTTTGGCCTGTTGGGAGTTTGTCATGGCTCAAGGACCAAAGGAAAAATTTTATTTTATTCGGGATGTTTAATTTCCAAATCCAGGCAGTTGGATTCTTGGTTGAAGAGAGCCAGTTTGAAGAGTCTTGGTAACAAATAGTGGGTATGCCGACTTGGTAGTAAAAAAGCCATTATGAGATAGGTTCCAAAAAAAAGTATCATCATGATTCCCTGTTTGCCCCTGGTGTGTGTTATGAATTCGATTAATGATTTCTGGAGGGAATTCAAAGGAAAGATTGGATAAATTCCAGGGCGCAGGAGTAAGGATTGATTGGACTGTTGAGGTGTGCATAGGAGCTGCAAGAGAACCCTGAATTAGAGATCGGAGGGAAGTATTAGGGTAAATCCACTTATCATTCCACAGATTAATGTTATCTCCTTTTCCCACTGTCCAGGATGTAGCAGCATTGACTGCATGGTGAACTTTTGCAATGTTTTTCCAAATAAAAGAGTCAGATGACTTTGACACTATATGCTTGACAAAGTTACAATTCCTACCATACTTAGATGCAAGAACATTTGCCCACGGTTTGTCATGATGTTTAATAAGCCTCTAAGCCAGACCTGTCACTAACGCACCATTCTTAGCCTTAGCTTTGTGGAGACCCAAGCCACCTTTTCCTTTTGCAGTGGTAACCATATTCCAATTAGCATGGTGGATCCTTTTTTTATCTGGAGTAGAGCCCCAAAGGAAATTTCTTTGAATTTGGTCAATGAGATTTAATGTCTTAGCTGGTAGAAGATTAACCTGCATAGAATAAGTTGGAATAGCAGCTAACACTGAATTAATAAGAGTAGCTCTACCTGCAATGCTAAGACAATTAATCTGCCAACCCTGGAGCTTAGAGTTCATTTTATCAAGTATATTCTGATAGTCTGAACTCCTGGGATGATTATTAGTGATAGAGAAATCTAAGTATTTGCCAATTTGATTAGCAACACCGATATTAAGAATAATAGAAATTTCATTACATAGACTGGTAGCAGTATTCTTAGAGAAAATCATTTTGGATTTTATAAAATTAATCTTTTGGCCAGAGAGGCTGCTAAATTTTGCGAGGACTCCATTGATAGTGGAAGCATTTTCCCTGGAAGCTGAACCAAACAGGATGAGATCATCTGCAAAAAGAAGGTGTGATAACTTAGGGCCAGCTCTAGAGAGTTTAATAGGTTTCCAATTGGAGTTATCGACAACCTTGTTAATATCACGACAGAGGACTTCCATACAAATTATAAAGATATAAGGAGATAAAGGATCTCCTTGTCTAATACCTCTCGAGGGAAGAAAGTAATGAGAAGGTCTTCCATTGATAAGGACGGAGATGGAAGAGGTAGAGATACATTCCATTATAATATTTATAATATTAGCAGGAAAATTAAAATAGTGAAGACTGTATTTAATGAAGGACCATTCAAGACGATCAAATGCCTTTTCAAGATCAATCTTAATCATCATTTTACCTGTTTTACCGCATGTTCGCTTAAAAGAGTGAACTGCTTCTTGGACTATGATAGCATTGTCTGATGCTCTTCTACCAGGAAGGAAGCTAGACTGGTACGGACCAATAATATTATCCAAGTGAGGACGAATTCTATTTACAAGAATTTTGGTAATAGTTTTATAAATTGTATTGCAAAGACTAATGGGTCGATAATGGTTTACCGTTTCTGGAAATTGGACTTTGGGGATAAGGATGATGTGAGTTTTGTTGAAGCTTGGGTCTAGTTTACCTGAGGAAAATGCTTGGAGGCAGACATGATTAATAGCATCCCTAGTATCCAGATGGAATTTTTGGAAGAAAGCAGGATGGAGTCCATCCGGCCCAGGAGCTTTGAGGGGCTTAAATGATGACATAGCCTTTCTAATTTCGGTTAAATCAAGAGGGCAACCAATTTGGAGAGAAGATTGGTGATCAAGATAATTCGTAAGGGCAACTTCAGAAGTTTTGAAGGAGATCAGAAGATCAGTTCTATAAATATCCCTAAAATGGTTAAGGATCATGCTATGAATATCCATAGAACTGAAGAACCAATTTCCTGCTGAATCAGCCAAGGCTACAATTCTATTTCTTCTACGTCTTTTGACAGTAGAGGTATGGAAAAATCTCGTATTAGCGTCCCCATCATCAATCCATTGGATACGAGATTTTAATTTCCAGAAGTCTTCTTCATTCTTTAAATTAGAATTATACTCGCTTGTAAGGGAGTTTTCAAGGTAATAGTGAAAAGAATTTTTCCTAGAGGGATCTAATTTCTGTAAACCTGCTAGCCTATTGGCTATAATTTTCTTCTTATAAAAAATATTGCCAAAAACAGTTTTATTCCAATTCGTAGCCGCTTTGGAGAAGTTTTCTACTGACTGGGCATAGGGGGCATGATCATGCCAACATGATTTAACGATTCTAGGGAAGTCATAATGATTTAGCCACATCGTTTCAAATCTGAATAACAAGTTCACCTAGTAAGTGCTCTTTTTATAGGTATCATTGCAGAAGATATCAAATTTCACCTGTATGTATCTTGTTAAGTTGTTCACAAATTTTGACGAATTGACTAAAATTGTATGTGTTCAATTATTCGTTGGTTTTGATGGACCAACCAGACTTGATATTATCTTACTTATACCTATCTTGTCAAAAGTTTTCCACAATTTTATACAAATTGACAAAACGTATCCTACATTGTTCAATTATTCATAAGTTTATGCATTCGAGTTTAGTGCATAACAACTTGATGCATCATTTAGTTTGAATTGGATTTGTTAGTTTCTAAATGTGTAGTTTCTATTTATATTGAATTTATTTTAATGATTTTCCTTGCATTTTGATTAGTTATTAAACGTGTTGAGTTGTTGATGGTTCCTCTCGTAATTTTCGAAGTTGTTGTGGCTTGAGAATTCTTGCATGAAGAGGATGAGGAGGAAGAAAAAGAATAAGTAAGGAGGAGGAAGAAGGAGAAGAAGACCGTTTAAATAGGACATCTATAATTTGTCGCCGAGATAGAGCATAAATTAAAACATCATTCCATGAAAAAGATAGAGATTTTTACACTCTATACCCATAAAATTTAAAGTATTTATAAGCCATACCCATTACAAATTATACTACCCATAAAACTATAAGTATTTACCCAACTTACCCATTTATTATTGTATACTTTTGTTATGCCTTATAGGTGTATACCTTTAAAGTATACTGCATAAATTATGGTATACAAGTCTGGAGGGACATTTATTACTGTATACCTTTGTTATGCCTTATAGGTATATACCTTTATGGTATACTGCATAAACTATGGTATACAAGTCTGGGTGGGTAGAGTGGGTAGGTAGGATAATATTTGAAAGTAGTGGGTAGTGGCTGTAATTATTTTAAATTTTGTGGGTATTTTTTTAAGTGTCCCAAAAGATATACTGTGAAATTTTCTGATTTAACTTCTCCTACTCTGAGCCCATATTGTTTCATGTCCGGCCTTTTTGAGAAATATGATATTATAAGGGGGGAATTACACAACTAGGACGCCTTAGGCAATGGTTTGCCTAACTGACCGCACTTAAAATGGTTTGCAAGAATGGCCTCCACTAATTTTAAGTAACTGCTACCACGGGAGCAATACTTCAAGTTATAAAATTAATAGGTGCTACCTCGGGGGCAGCACTTCAAGTATAAATTGACAAGTGCTGCCCCCGTAGTAGCACTTAATCTTTTATCTCTGTCAACATTCTCCCGAGATAACTTGAAGTGCTGCCTGAAATTTATACTTAAAGTGCTGCCCCCGAGGGAGCACTTGTCAATTCATAACGTGAAGTGTTGCCTCCCGAGACCATTTTGCTAACCATTCTTAAGTGGGGACAAAAAACCATAACCAATGGTAAGAGGGTACATGTAGTGAAATTTTTTTGTATTATAAGTAATGATTTGTCTTTTTGTCCGTTCTTAACATGGTTTTGCAAGATCACCCTCGTCAAATTTATTGAAAAAATTTGGATAGAAATACTCCTGTCAATCTTTTGGCACTAAGCCAAGACTTGCCTTTTGACCCTCACTATTTGCCAATACTTGGCTATGAAGTGTTGGCAAAATGCAACACTTGCAAGCACTTGGTCGTAAGTGTTGGCAAAAGGCAACACTTGCCCGTTTCATTCTCTTCTTGCATTCTCCCCATATAACTTGAAGTGTTAGCAAGACAACACTTGCCCTTAATCTCTTGCCTAAAAGCTAACAGTTACAAATTTGTGCATTGAAGTTTTGGCCCCGTGCCAACATAAGGTATTTTGCTAAAATATTATTAAACGAGGGCAAACTAACAAAGTCACTCCTTATGGAAGGTATACATTGAATTTTTTTGTTCACGTTCTTGTAAAATTAGTTTGGGTTTTTTACATACCTACGCAAGCAAAAGTTTTACTTTACATAAAAATATGAAAATTAAGTCATTTTTAAAATATAACAATATTTTTTTTTCAAAAAATAAAAGAAAGAAAAAACATAACAAATAAATATAAAAATGTATGAGAAATTCTAGAACTCCCTCCCACCCATTGCCAACCCCAGGCGGACCATAACTGCCATTCTGTTGGCCGCCGTCATCGAGAAATTGGTTTTCCATTGTTTTATGTATATTATTCTATATCATTTGTATACACTTATATGTTTGATGTATCTCCATTGTATGTATGTTCATATATCAAATACACATTGTATATGAACATACAAATGAATGGATTTTATATATTTGTAGTATGTAAGTGTATATACTCTGTATATGTGGTGTATATCCGTTGTATATGTAGTGCATCATCAGAGATACAATAAGTATACAGAAACCACCTTCTGCGACTAATCTCCCAGCAGACAATGTGGCACCACCTGCCAAGAAACTTGAATGCTGAAATGTGCCTTTTTGCTTCATCCCAACATACAATATCTTGGACACGCTTAGCACAAAGATCCACTTTGCATCTTGAGGGCCTCCCCTCGTATCAAGAAGCCTTCTGCTTTGCTTGTATATGAATTTTCCGCCCTCAATGACAACTTCATATGCCTCGCGCTCTATCTGTGATAATTCATAGCTAGTGAGTTGCAAATAACATATGCTCGCGAACATTTTGTCCGAATATTCGGTTTTCATGAGCCCGCGGTTTTGCTGTGGGTTCAGTTTTGTTATAAAGTTTAATGGTACCACATATCTTTCCCTCTCACTGTCTGTGTTATTGTGGTTTAGAGAAGCAATTGCATCATGAATTAGGCAGAGTGAAGGTTCAGGAATCTGCTAAGGTGTAAGTGCTGTGTCATTGGCAGGGGTTTTGGCTACTGTAGGTGTTTGGTAGCATGCTTTCTTTGCAATTTTGGGTTCTGAAATTGATAAGATGATTTTTATGTTGTGATGGTGTAATATGCTAGAGCCGTGCGTTTTCTGACTTTGAAGCATCAATCAAATCAATGTGCCTCTTTGGTCGTCTGTCAAGCTGCTCTTAAAGCTCATGACATTGGCTGTATACTAAAATATTCTGTTTTCACTGAATCCACTTGCAGAGGATTTGAGAAGAGTCAATAAGGGGTGTATTGTGTATTAGTTTGGCGGGGGGGGGGGGGGGATTAGATTTTACTCTGCTTAATGCAGTTAATTAACTTAGGAAAAACCAATCCCCTTACTTTTTGTTGGGGTTCCTAAAAATTGGATGAACTAGAACAATGTAATGTAGTAGCTTTATATCTTTGAATATCCAACGCTTTTCTTTGCAAGTCCGGGTCTTCTTTCCTTATGAAGCTGCCTTGAAAAGTAGAAATTCATTGAGGTCTCTTTTTCCTGGACTGAGACTTTTAGACAATTGGATTACTTCTTTGGTCATTGTGGTGCTTGAAAGTCTCTTGACACTGACAATACTTGCAGGTTGAAAAAGCTTTTAGAGAGGGAACTGCACGGCAAAATGCACATAGCATATTTGTATGTCTTGCCTTGAAGTTGCTGGAGGAACGTATTCATGTTGCCTGCAAGGAGATTATTACTTTAGAAAAGCAGGTATTTGAAGTTCTTCTACTTCTTGTGAGATCATTATGCTGTTCCAATAAGGTATAGTTCTGAGTCATTCACAATCTGTTCAGATGAAACTTCTCGAGGAAGAAGAGAAGGAAAAGCGTGAAGAAGAAGACCGCAGAGAGAGGAGGAAGATAAAAGAAAAGGAAAAGAAGCTGCGGAGGAAGGAGAGGTTAAGAGAAAAAGACAAGGATAGGGAGAAGAAAAGTTGTGACTCTAACCAAACTAATTTTGGTTCTGATGTTTGCAAGGAGGATTCATCGCCTAATATTGACGAGGAATCGAATATGATGAGCTATACAGAAACGATAAGTGAAGCTAGTGATGCTAATTTATCCAGCCCTTTATCCCCAAGTGACGAAGATAATCTACTTGTGGATGGATATAATCATCCAAGCCTGGAATGGTGTGATGGACGGCGGTTTGCTGTTGTTTCCGGCAGTGGAGGTGCGGTGAACAAATATGAGCCAAGAGATCGTTGTGATAACTTTGAAGCTTCAAGGAGTACCAACAGGTTAAATAAGCAACTAAGAAATAATCCAGCAAAATCAAGCACAAAAGATGGTGCCTCCAAGTTTGCTGAGAAGTTTAATTGTTCCAATAGCAGGATGTATGACCGATACGACTCCGCAGCTTGCAGTTGTAACCAGCACATTAATTACAGAGCAAAGTTGTACCCACACATGGCCAGAGGAATCGTGAACAGCAAGCATGTGAATAAGTCAGGATCTGAATCCGATATCTCCAAGCATACTATGGAGACAAATATAATCAAGTTGAATCTGTGCGAGAAAATTGTGCAAGACCCAAAATGGCTCTACGTAGTAATCTGTCCAGCAGAGATTCATCTATTACTAAGAAAGTATGGGAGCCAATGGAATCACAAAAGAAATATCCACGGAGCAGCTCTGACTCTGATGTTACCTTGAGATCTTCGACTTTCAAGATTGAGAGCACAGGAATTGATAAGCATCCCGATCCTTCTGTTTGTAATAATTTTGGAGTATCCAGTCCTCTTCAGATAAATGAAGAAAAGGACATTCAAGAATTAAGAAAGTCTATTTCTGAAACAAAAAGCAATTGCTCAAGTGGTTTTCGCTCCGAAGATAAATTGCTACTTTATGTGAAAGAAGTGGATGAAGATGATGAAGTTGATTCTTGTCTGATGCCGAGGTCCTCCTCCCAAAGCAGCTCTTCTAATTCTGATAATTGCTCATCCTGCCTTAGTGAGGGAGATAGTACTACATCCTTTTCAAATCTTCATACAGAATCATCATCAACGTCAGATTCAGAAGATTGCAGCCAAAACTCTGAAGGAAGAGAAACTTCTGAAAGTATGCAGAATGGATTTTCTGAATGTTATGAAGCTGCGCTAGGAAAAAGGAATGATACTGAGAGAGATGAGGATGTCAGTTGCCTGACACCAGATTCTGCAGGAACAGCTGCTGTGGGAAGTTTCCCTACCGCAGTTGCTTCAAAAAATGCAAATGCGAATGGAGCTCTTGGCATGCGACCTCAATCCATGCTTTCACCAGTCCACAATCAAGGCACACACTTCCCAAGGTTTCAAGCTCCTGCAATGGATTATTATTACCAAACCCCACCTTCTTGGGCAACTGCTCCTGCAAATACATTCTTGCCGTTTCCTCATCCAAGCCATTATGTACTTGCTAGTCCATTTCCATATGGTCAAAACAGGAATACCCATTTCATGCAATATGGTGCTCTACAGCATCGAATCCCTCCGCCCGTTAACCCTGGTCACTTGCCGGTGTTTCAGTCAGTTGCTCGAACCAATAATGACTGCACCAAGGAAAATGCCAAGGTTTCAACGGGAGGTAGTTTAAAAGACGCACATCATGAAGCTAATGTGCAGAGGATGACGCCAATAGGAAATTCAGGCTTCTCTCTTTTCTCTTTCACACCCGATCCTTTTTCTTTTAAAGAAGGGATAGTGAGGAACATTTCTTCTAATTGGACAGCCAATCACGTAGAGGGTGATGGTGGCTGCAATAAGAAGGATCCCATTGAAGAGTACAACCCATTTGCAAATCGAATTGAGTTTTCCTTTTCTGATATAGTTAGATAGAGAGGGTGGCTGCCTGCCTGAGACTTCAGTTTCTATTCTATGCTGAGTGATGGAAGTTTGAGTACTTGTAATTTTGGTACACAATAATCCACCTCTAGAAAATTTTACCCTGTTATCATGATTTCCTTTTTATGGTTTGATTTACTTTTAGTTTTTATTGTTTTCCCCTGATATAGGGAGAGTAAAGGTTGAGAAGATGCGATATATTTCAAGTTCTTTTGATGCAATGGTTAGGTCTTTACAGATTCTTGTGGTGTTTGGTTGGAAAGATATTCCTTATATTTACAATTACAAAGTTTTCTATCGGAAACAGACTCTCCACCTTGGTGGGGGTAAGGTCTGCGTACATTTCACCCTCCCCAAACTCCACTTGTGGGATTATACTGTGTATGTTGTTGTTGTTACAATTACAAAGTTACGAGTTATGTTATTTTGCAATTTTTGAAAGGATTGCCTAGATTGGATACTTATAATTTTCAGCTCTCTTTCAATTGTCAAGAATTCCAATTTGGTTGGTGTCCTGTTATCTTTGGGAAGTATCATGTATTCTGCAAATCATTGAGCAGTAAAACATATATTGAGACGTATCCTTTAAAAAACATCGGTGTTTGGGTGGGCTTATTTTTAGTAGCTTAAAAGTAAAAAGTTACTTATAAATCATTTTTGAGAAGTTATGAAATCTTAACTTCTTACTTTTGGCTTCTTTTAAGCACAAAAGTGTTTATAAGTACTTTATTTTTTAAGTTACCAAACACCACTTTTTACTTAAAGGTACAAATATACTTTTAAGTAACTTTTTAAGCTTACCGAACAGGCTCATCAACTAGTCTTAACCTGCTATATCTCAATCCCAATTTTTTAGTCTTCATCTATCTGGTATTTCAATTAACTGATGACAACAGTCTTAAGCATCCGAAGGAATGGTCTATGAAGAAGCAAAGGTGTAACTAACATAACGATTCTAGCTCATGCTCACTATGAGCAGATGGAGATTCTCATATAGGGAAAAATGGCACTCTGCAACAAGACAAAGAACAAGGGCGCCGAGCGTTGGATGTAGATGAGCTATATATTGTCATCCAACTCCATAACCTAAAGTGGCACCGAGTTTGGACCCCAGGGAACTGTAGTATGTTGAGAAAAGTCAGCAATGGCTGGAGGACTTGCAAATAATTAAAAGATGAGTGGGTCCAAGAGTAATTAGAACCTCACAGCCATGCAATTATTAGCTGAATAAACCAAATGAGATACTGCAGAGTTTCAGTCAACTGAAGTCCACTCCTTTGCCTTTTTCCTCTTGCTCACACTGTGCTTAGCTGCTATACATTGGTTTTCAGCAAAGACAACTACTAACATTGTTTTAGATCCTGTATTCATTCTCTAGCCAATTTCTACAGGTACCCTTTCATCTTCATCCAGCCTTTGCTTTCTTGTAGTAGCTACAAAAACTAGTCAAAAACATCAAAAGAGAAAAAAGGAAAAAAAAAAAAAACAAATTTCGTATAGTTCAGGCTTTGTTTCTTTATTACACTAGCCAGTGAAGAATTAAGGATATAGCTATGGAAATTTTTTCTGTGTGTGGGGAAAAAGTAACAGATTGCTTCATGGAGCCGGTTGGGCGAGGGATTGGGTATTTGTGGTACTACAAGAGCAACATCAGCTCTCTGGAAAAAGAATTTGAGAGGCTGGTGAATATAAAAAATGGGGTAGTGATGAAAGTGGAGGCTGCCCGGAGAAACTTACACGTCATTTTACCCGACGTAGAAGCCTGGTTATCTAGAGTTAATACGACCACTACTGCTGTGGAGAGTGTTAGGCAAGGTAGAGCTGAGGTTGAAAGAGGTTGCTTCTATGGTCGGTGTCCAAATTTGAAGTCACGTTTCTTGCTGAGCAGGAGAGCCAAGAAAATTGCAGCGGATGTGATCGAACTTCGAACTGAAGGTGGAGCTTTAGGTGATGTGTCCTGTGCTGCACTACCTGTCCAAATTGGAGTTATACCCTATGAAAGTGGTGAGGAGTTTGAATCCAGAAAATTGAAAGAGGAAGAGGTCATGGCAGCTTTGAGAGATGAGAGTGTCACCATAATTGGGATATGTGGTATGGGTGGCGTTGGTAAGACGACGCTGGTTGAGAAAATCCGATTAAGGGTGAAACGAGAAAAGTTGTTTGATGAAGTCGTCATGGTAACTGTTAGTCAGAAACCAGACTTGAAAAGAATTCAAGGTGAGATTGCAAGAGGAGTCGGTCTCACATTGGAAGAAGAGGACAACATGTGGAGCCGTGGGGATAAACTGCGTTCAAGGTTAATGGGTCAAGACAGTGTGCTTGTAATCTTGGATGATGTTTGGGAGGACATTGATCTAAACAAACTTGGAATGCCCAGTGCAAGCAACCACAATCATCAGTGCAAAGTGACATTGACTACGCGTCGCCGAGATGTTTGTGAAACAATGGAGGCTCAGAAGATCACGGAAGTTGGAATCCTAAATGATGAAGAAGCATGGGTTCTTTTCAGACAGAAAGCTGGAAATTCTGTTGACGATCCTTCTCTTCACGGCACAGCAAAAGATGTTGCTGGAGAATGCAAGGGGTTACCGCTTGCAATTATTACTGTTGCTGGAGCGCTAAAGCATAAAAGCAAGCCTTCATGGGAGGATGCCCTTGTACAACTGCAAAGAGCAGCACCACAAAATATCCCAGGAGTTATTAAAAACGTGTATCAACATCTGAAGCTAAGCTATGATCACTTGGAAAGTGATGAATCCAGATATCTCTTTTTGCTTTGTTCATTGTTCGAGGAAGACAGTGACATTTGGACTGAAAATTTACTTAGATATGGAATTGGGCTTTGCATGTTTTCGGAAACTAAAAATTTGGAAGAAGCAAGAAACAGGGTGTGTCATCTGTTAGAAACATTGAAAGATCGTTTCTTGTTATCCCAAGGTTCAGGAAAAGAACATGTTAAAATGCATGATGTGGTCCGCGACGTGGCTATTTCAATTGCATCTGAGGGCAAGAATGCCTTTTTGGTTAGTCACGATGTGAATTCGGAAGAGTTTCCGAAAAGAATTTCATACAAACAATACAGTCACATTTCAGTTGTTGCAGAAAGATTTGATGAGCTTCCTGAGCCGATATCCTGCCCTAGACTTGAGTTTCTAATGTTAGAACTCAACTTTGAAAAATTCAAATTACAGGATGATTTTTTTGTTGGAATGACTGAACTCAAAGTCTTAAGTGTGACTGGATTCGATGGATTCATTCCGAATTTTCCAGCATTGTTTCATTCATTGTCAAACCTGAGGATGCTATCTCTGAGTGATTTAAGGTTGGATGACATATCCATTATTGGCGAACTTATCAGTTTAGAAATTCTCAGCATTAGAGATTCTGACTTAGAGGTGTTGCCTCTGGAAATAGGAAAATTGACCTATCTAATTATGTTAGAGTTAAAATTGAGATGGAATTCTCGCTTAGAAATTGCACCAGGGATCTTTTCAAGGCTAGTTCGATTAGAGGAACTACATATGGAGGGAATACCGAATTGTAGTTACTCCATCTTGAGGGAGATGGAATCCTTATCGAAATTGACTGCTCTAACATTAAGCAAGTGTGCTGGAGATGTGATTCACTGCAACTTGGGCCTTTCCTCCAAGTTGACACGGTACTCTCTGTCAGTGGGCATTTCATCATATTTACGCTGGGATGAGACCACCAGGTATGATAGGGTGATGAATCTCGTGGTTACTGAGACCACCCCATTGGGTGATTGGATCTGCCGCATGTTGAGGAAGAGCGAATTTGTACGTTCAATCGGAAATGGCTCCAAGAATGTATTGACCGAGTTGGTGCTTGATGGATTTCAAAACGTGAAATTTCTTGACCTGTGTGCTTGTGATTTATTGACACATTTAGCGATGATCCCGCTCCCTGTACTCCAAAGACTAAACGTATTTGATTGTGGTAGTCTACAGTATCTTTTTTGTTTGTCCTTGGCTACGAGTTCCTCAAAACTTGAAGACATGAAAGTAGCTTGCCCTAATGATGAGGAAGAGGAGATCACTCGGAGGAAACATATCAAGTTCCCAATTTATTCAAAATCAGAGATGCCTCACTCACTTTTACAATGACACTGTTGAGGGCATTGAGTTCCCTCAGTTAAAAAAGATGCGCTTCATCGACTTACCCCTCTTTGAAAATTTCTGGCCTAAAGCCAACAACGGAATGTTAGAAGGCAACTCTATCACCGACCCAAGTCCTCTTTTTGATGAAAAGGTGCGCTTCTACATACTATTACAAATCAAGAAACCTTTTTTACAACTTGTAATTTGATGCAGGTTTTTATGAATTAAATTATTACATTAATTCTAACTCCATCCATTCATTTAATTAGTTCTTTACTTCATGTTACCTTGATCTAGGAAGAAATATGGTTAATATTTTCTATGTGTAACTGAAGATATATTTGGATTTTCATCCCTTATAAAAATATCACAACTCTATTACCCTTGCAGGTTTCTTGTCCTCGCCTGGAAATGCTATATCTCGTTAAGGCTGACAGCATAACTGCTCTATGCTCTCACCATCTTCCACCTGGCTACTTCAACAAACTTGAAATATTGGAAGTTAGTGGATGTGGCAAATTAAGAAACTTGATGTCTCCATCAGTGGCAAGAGGTGTTTTGAATCTTCGAGAACTAAGGATAGAAAACTGTCCATCAATGGAAGAAGTGCTCACAGAAGAGGAACAAGGAGAAGGAAGGTCTAGTGAGTCCTTAATATTTCCCCAGTTGGATTACCTGAAGCTTGACAACCTTCCGAAGCTGCGACATTTCATCTTGACAAAGTGCACTCTAGAATTTCCAATTCTTAGAAAACTGACGATTGAGTGGTGCCCTGAAATAAAGACGTTCGTCCAGCAAGGATCTATGAGTGCACCGAGATTATTGACCGAAAATGCTGAGGTGAAAGATGATGTCAATAAAGTGATGTGTAACCAACTCTTCAATCCTCAGGTTTGTGTTGTGTACCCTATACAAAACTAACTATATTCGTCACATGCATCAAATACAACCCAGCTCATTATCTAGTTATTGAATACTACCTCCGTCCCATATTAAGTGACTTTAGAATTTCAATATAAAATTAATGACTTTTTTCCAATTTTACCTTTGTAATTAAAGAGGTAAGAGATGATTTGTTGAGCTTAAGTTTGGTTATCGAGATAAGTAAATAAGGACAGTTAGTTAAAGTATATATAATATTTAATATTTTCTTAATGGACGTGTAAGATGGAATATTAGCACTTATAGTGGGACGGAGGTAGTTTAAATAGTGGAGTTGATGGCCCAAATTCATGAAAGTTATCTTTGATCTCTTATGTATCATGCAAAAGTCAACTAACTATGAAATTGGCTCAAATGATCAGCTTTATCGGTTTTGATATTTTTCAATCACCAAGATAAGATATGTGACATTTATTTTGCTATAAAAGACTGTTATTAAATTTAAATTGGATCAAACAATCATCTCCACTTAGTTGTATAATCTATCACTGGAATATGACGTCAAATTTTTAAATATTTTCTTTATTATTAAGAATATTAAATTCAAAATCATAAATCATTAAAGGCTCATATCCAATATACATCCAACCCAATCTCATGGGATAACTATAAAAAAGATGCACTTTATTATTTTTTTATAAAATAACGACCGCCACTTGCAAATAATTGATATATCCATTTCAAAAAGTTAATTATTTCAAGCATTGCTACTTAACAACACCTTTTCATCAATTGTTAGTTACTGTAACTGATTTTCGTTAACGTTAGAAGATTACTTTCTTGTACAGGTTGATCATATCCTTTTCGATCTTGTCTAATGAATGTCATATTAATACTTTTCTAATAATATTAATATTGTCAAACAAATTTTTCTTTAATTTTTTTTGAAAATTTGTTCAGTTATTTAACTTTTTTCTTGAACATATGGTGTATCAAATTGCCTAATTCAATTATTGGTTTAAATTTCTACTAAATTAAGATATAGTTTGAAAAAATAAGTCAAATTAAATAAAAAATATTTGGGTTAAATAGTTTAGGATTTGAGTTTAGTAGTTTTAATAATAATTAAAACACAAATATTGCCACATCATGTCTCGGTAACGAAAAAATATCAAAACCAGTGGAGATTACTATTTGAATTGCATAAAGTTATTTGAGCCAATTGCAAAAAAGTTGGATGACTTTTGGACGACAAATGAGAAAAGAATTACTTTCATGACCAATTACCTAAAGTTGAGTGACAATTTGAGCTATCAACTCTTAAATCTTGAATTAACATTGAGATAGTTACTTCCGTTGGCCGGTTGAAGGAGAAGGCTTTTAGCTTAATGTACCTTGAAACTTTCCAATTTACTAAAAGTAAATAGTGAGTAATTCTCAGATAACTACTGATTGTATCCGTGCTTCATATAGTACATCACTAAATTTAGAAATATTTTGTGACAAGCTTTATTGAGATGGAAGGAAAAAAGTTCACGTATATGCATACAATTCATTTAGTTATTTCTTCACTTCTTAATACATTGATGTTGGGTGAAAGATGGTTCTTTGTTCTTTTTGTACCTGAAAGTACAATGGGTTATCATCTCTTATCAAAATGCAAATGCTTCAACTTTTTGCAGGTTTCCTGTCCATGCCTAGAAGAGCTAGTACTCAATGGTCTGTGCTCTCACCAACTTCCTAGAAGCTACTTCTGCCATATTAAAAGATTGAAAAAGCTAATTATAAAGGGCTGTCCATCAATGGAAGCAGTGATCACAGAAGAGGAACAAGAAGGAAGGTCTAGTGAGTCCTTAATATTTCCCCATTTGGATTACCTGGAGCTGGACAACCTTCCGAAGCTGCGACATTTCATCTTGACAAAGTGCACTCTAGAATTTCCAATTCTTAGAAAACTGACGATTGAGTGGTGCCCTGAAATAAAGACGTTCGTCCAGCAAAGATCTATGAGTGCACCGAGATTATTGACCGAAAATGCTGAGGTGAAAGATGATGTCAATAAAGTGATGTGTAACCAACTCTTCAATCCTCAGGTTTGTGTTGTGTACCCTATACAAAACTAACTATATTCGTCACATGCATCAAATACAACCCAGCTCATTATCTAGTTATTGAATACTACCTCCGTCCCATATTAAGTGACTTTAGAATTTCAATATAAAATTAATGACTTTTTTCCAATTTTACCTTTGTAATTAAAGAGGTAAGAGATGATTTGTTGAGCTTAAGTTTGGTTATCGAGATAAGTAAATAAGGACAGTTAGTTAAAGTATATATAATATTTAATATTTTCTTAATGGACGTGTAAGATGGAATATTAGCACTTATAGTGGGACGGAGGTAGTTTAAATAGTGGAGTTGATGGCCCAAATTCATGAAAGTTATCTTTGATCTCTTATGTATCATGCAAAAGTCAACTAACTATGAAATTGGCTCAAATGATTAGCTTTATCGGTTTTGATATTTTTCAATCACCAAGATAAGATATGTGACATTTATTTTGCTATAAAAGACTGTTATTAAATTTAAATTGGATCAAACAATCATCTCCACTTAGTTGTATAATCTATCACTGGAATATGACGTCAAATTTTTAAATATTTTCTTTATTATTAAGAATATTAAATTCAAAATCATAAATCATTAAAGGCTCATATCCAATATACATCCAACCTAATCTCATGGGATAACTATAAAAAAGATGCACTTTATTATTTTTTTTATAAAATAACGACCGCCACTTGCAAATAATTGATATATCCATTTCAAAAAGTTAATTATTTCAAGCATTGCTACTTAACAACACCTTTTCATCAATTGTTAGTTACTGTAACTGATTTTCGTTAACGTTAGAAGATTACTTTCTTGTACAGGTTGATCCTATCCTTTTCGATCTTGTCTAATGAATGTCATATTAATACTTTTCTAATAATATTAATATTGTCAAACAAATTTTTCTTTAATTTTTTTGAAAATTTGTTCAGTTATTTAACTTTTTTCTTGAACATATGGTGTATCAAATTGCCTAATTCAATTATTGGTTTAAATTTCTACTACATTAAGATATAGTTTGAAAAAATAAGTCAAATATTGTCAAATAAAATAAACAACATTTGGGTTAAATAGTTTAGGATTTGAGTTTAGTAGTTTTAATAATAATTAAAACACAAAAAATTGCCACATCATGTCTCGGTAACGAAAAAATATCAAAACCGGTGGAGATTACTATTTGAATTGCATAAAGTTATTTGAGCCAATTGCAAAAAGTTGGATGACTTTTGGACGTCAAATGAGAAAAGAATTACTTTCACGACCAATTACCTAAAGTTGAGTGATAATTTGAGCTATCAACTCTTAAATCTTGAATTTACATTGAGATAGATACTTCCGTTGCCGGTTGAAGGAGAAGGCTTTTAGCTTAATGTACCTTGAAACTTTCCAATTTACTAATAGTAAATAGTGAGTAATTCTCAGATAACTACTGATTGTACCCGTGCTTCATATAGTACATCACTAAATTTAGAAATATTTTGTGACAAGCTTTATTGAGATGGAAGGAAAAAAGTTCACGTATATGCATACAAAAATTATGATTGAATTTAATACATTGATGTTGGGTGAAAGATGGTTCTTTGTTCTTTTTGTACCTGAAAGTACAATGGGTTATCATCTCTTATCAAAATGCAAATGCTTCAACTTTTTGCAGGTTTCCTGTCCATGCCTAGAAGAGCTAGTACTCAATGGTCTGTGCTCTCACCAACTTCCAAGAAGCTACTTCTGTCATCTTAAAAGATTGAAAAAGCTAATTATAAAGGGCTGTCCATCGATGGAAGCAGTGATCACAGAAGAGGAACAAGAAGGAAGGTCTAGTGAGTCCTTAATATTTCCCCATTTGGATTACCTGGAGCTGGACAACCTTCCGAAGCTGCGACATTTCATCTTGACAAAGTGCACTCTAGAATTTCCAATTCTTAGAAAACTGACGATTGAGAGGTGCCCTGAAATAAAGACGTTCGTCCAGCAAGGATCTATGAGTGCACCGAGATTATTGACCGAAGATGCTGAGGTTAAAGATGATCTCAATAAAGTGATTTGTAACCAACTCTTCAATCCTCGGGTTTGTCCTGTGTACCCTATAAAAACTAACTATATTCGTCACATGCATCAAATACACCCCAACTCCAGTGTTTTCTTCTGCATTAACTAGTTATTGAATACTACCTCCGTCCCATATTAAGTGACTTTAGAATTTCAATATAAAATTAATGACTTTTTTCCAATTTTATCCTTGTAATTAAAGAGGTAAGAGATGATTTGTTGAACTTAAGTTTGGTTATCGAGTTGAGTAAATAAGGGCAGTTAGGTAAAGCTAAGTTACTCGGACTCTTCAAAATTGCCGCCGCACCCGTGTCGGATAGGATCCGTGTCAGATAGGACACGGGATTCACACCGGATGTGGTCAAATAAAAATGGATACTTTGACCAAAATCCACAGAAAATTGAAGATTTTTTTTGACAAATAGACTCTCAAGATAGACATTGGAAATGAGATACCTTCAAAATTATGCAGAAATTTAAAGTCTTTTGTCTCTTTTTCATCTTTTGTCGACATTCTCGAATTTCTAATTTTATGTTTTGAGGGTAACTTTTGGGAAGACGACTTAATAGAGAAAAACAGAGATATTGGGGAAGAGGACTTCTCTAGGAAGAATCGAAATTAAGGATTATGACTTTATTTTTAGAATTTTGAAATTTTTTAGACAGATCCCCGCACCCGTATCCGTGTGCGGATCCATACCCCCGAATCTCTAAATTTAGATTTTGCCGAATCCGACTTCTAGATCCGTACCCGTGTCGGATACCCGTACCCGAGTCAGAGTAACTTAGAGGTAAAGTATATATAGTATTTAATATTTTCTTAATGGACGTGAAGAGGGAATATTAGCACTTATAGAGGGATGGAGGTAGTACTAAATAGTGGAGCTGATGGCTCAAATTCATGAAAGTCATCTTTGATCTGATATGTATCGTGCAAAAGTCATCTAACTTTATGAAATTGGCTTAAATGATCAGCTTTATCGGTTTTGATATTTTTCGATCACCAAGATAAGATATGTGGCATTTATTTTGCTATAAAATACTATTATTAAATTTAAATTGGATTGAACAATCATCTCCACTTGTATTATCTATCACTGGAATATGACAGTCAAATTTTTAAATATTTTCTTTATTATTAAGAATATTAAATTCAAAATCATAAATCATTAAGGGCTCATACCCAATATACATCCAACCCAATCTCATGGGATAACTGTAAAAGAGATGCACTTTATAATTTTTTTTATAAAATAACGACCGCCACTTGCAAAGAATTGAAATATCCATTTCAAAAAGTTAATTATTTCAAGCATTGCTACTTAAGAACACCTTTTCATCAATTGTTAGTTACTGTAACTGATTTCGTTAACGTTAGAAGATTGCTTTCCTGTACAGACTGATCCTGTCCTTTTCGATCTTGTCTAATGAATGTCATATTAATACTTTTCTAATAATACTAATATTGTCAAACAAATTTTTCTTTAATTTTTTGAATTTAAATTTTGTTTAGTTATTTAACTTTGTTCTTGAACATATGGTGAATCAAATTACCTAATTCAATTATTGGTTTAAATTTCTACTAAATTAAGATATAGTTTGAAAAAATAAGTCAAATATTGTCAAATAAAATTAACAACATTTGGGCTAAATAGTTTATGATTTGAATTTAGAAGTTTTAATAATAATTAAAACACATAAAAGATGCCACATCATGTGTCGGTGGCGAAAAAAAATATCAAAATCGGTGGAGATTACTATTTGAGCCAATTGCATAAAGTTAGATGACTCTTGCACGATAAATGAGCGAAAGAATGACTTACATGACAAATTACTTAAAGTTGAGTGACCATTCGAGCTATCAACTCTTAAATCTTGAATTAATATTGAGATAGTTACTTTTGTTGGCCGATCGAAGGAAAGGCTTTTAGCTTAATGTATATACCTTGAAACTTTTCACATTTACTAAGTCAACAGTGAGTAATACTCAGCTAACTACTGATTGTATCTGTCCTTCATACGGTACATCACTAAATTTAGAAATATTCACACAAATTTAATTGAGACAAGAAAAAGAATTCACGCATATGCATACATAAATTATGATTGAATTTTACTCCACCCTTTCATTATTCTTTTTGTATCTGAAAGTACAATGGGTCCCTTATCAAAATGCAAAGGCTTCAACTTTTGTAGGTTTCTTGTCCCAACAAGCTTGAAATATTGGAAGTTCGTGGCTGCGGCAAATTGAGAAACTTGATGTCTCCATCAGTGGCCAGAAGTGTTTTGAATTTTCGAAAACTAAGGATACAAGACTGTCCATCACTGGAAGAAGTGATCACAGAAGAGAAACAAGGAGAAGCATTGACTAATGAGTCCTTATTCCCCCGGTTGGAAAACCTGTCCCTTGAGTTTCTACCAAAGCTGAGGCATTTCTTTCTGACGGAGGGCGCTCTAAAGTTTCCATTTCTGAGTAGTGTGCGAATTTATGACTGCCCTGAAATGAAGACGTTTGTCTTGGGATCTGTGAGTACACCGAATCTGGAAAGGGTGATAGTGGAACCGACCCCATGTCTTTATTTTGGCTCAACAGATGATTCTGAGGAAGATGTTGTGAATTGTGTTGAGGTGAAAGGTGATCTCAATAAGGTGATACAGCAGATCTTCAGTTCTGAGGTTTGTCTTGTACCTTCGTATAATTAACTATATTTTTCTCATGCATTAATACACCCTTGCTCTAGCACTCTCTTTCCATTTTAACTACTAAAAGTAATTTTAGATAGTTTATTCCAGTTTGTCACTTGATGCAACTTCTTTTACTTGACCAAATATGTCCGGATTTAGAAATTTTAAGCATCACTCTTTATTTTTCAAGTAATTGCACCTTGTGAGCTAGTCAATCATCTCTCTTTTTGCAATCTCTGCTCCCAGAAACAAAAAGCTACTGATGGCAATGAACCTGAAGGTGGTGATGGTGATGAATCTGAAGTTTGCGATGGCGCTAATGATGGTGATGAATCTGAAGTTTGTGATGGCGCTAATGATGGTGATGAATCTGAAGTTTGCGATGGCGCTAATGATGGTGATGAATCTGAAGTTTGTGATGGCGCTAATGATGGTGACAAATCTGAAGTTTGCGATGGCGCTAGTGCTGATAAAGAACAAATATGAAGCTATGTCTACAAACTTGAAGCTAGAGGGGATTCATCTCATAGTTAAAATGTATTCCCCTAGCTAGTGCCAGATGTTCTCAAAGTATGATTGTGAATTCAAAGTATGTCATAATATACAAGGGGAATAATGCAGGTACCCTTTCATTTTCCAAGATAATTTTAACATGTCTATGCATTTGGATAATTATTTTACCCAACATTATGAGACTTGAATTGGCTACTTCAGCAAACTTGAAAAAATTAGAAGATAGTGGCTATAGCAAATTGAGAAACTTGATGTCTCCATCAGTAGCTAGAAGTCTTCTGCATCTCGAACTACTAGCTAGTGTGGCTACGCGGCATGAATTCAGGTTAATCAGGCCAATGGGCTTCAGATGTCAGATGGTTTAAACTAAAAAAGAAATAGGTCCTAAATATTACTACTTGTGATCATTTCATGCAGTCAGTCTTTTATAAAATGTGGTATTTTGTATTTGTGGATGATGAATTTCATATGTTCTATCTCCTAGCTTTCCAGTTACTTCAATCTATTTTTTTCAGACTTGATAAGCCTAGTTATAATTTATTTTTCTGTCAATTTATCCACTTAATTACAAACCGTATAAATACTCTTCATATCAAAAGTGTTGTCTTTGGAAATACAGTGAAGAAATTAACCTCTTTCTATTTGTTCTTTCATGATTCAGAATTCCTTTTCTAACATTTGTAGTACCTCTACAAATTTGTGCTCTAAACAATATCCCAAAACAATCATATATGTACACGACCTCATTAAAATCTTTAAATGTAGAATTCACAAGCATCTAAGGGTAAATTAGGAAGAACATAGCTAATTTTATGTTGAATTGCTAAAAGGACAAGTAAATTAAGAATTTGATTTTGCTGAATTTGGACAAGTAAACTTAAACGGAGGGAGTAATTGGGATCAAAATCATGAAAAAGTTTAAATCTCAGTGTAGGTGAAAAAATGTTGTGTCATTTTTTTTCATCTGCTAAGCCTTAGTCGATAAAATTACTTGTAAATATGTTAGTTGAAGGTAATGGATACTTGACAAAATAGTGGAAGTTCATGCAAGTTAATTTGCGGTACACCTAATACTTATGCTGACGGAAATAACAAATGATCAACTAGAATAATCGAGATGTGCATAGTATATAACAAAAGTGTTAAAAAGACTTAAATATATAGGAAATCATATAAATATCTTTGATGAAGTGGCCGACATCGACATACACAAAAAATACACCATATATGTCGTAGAGCCACTGTATCTATCGGAGAAACTCAAAAAAATAAAAAGTAAAAAAGAAAAAGGAAGCAACATTGAAAAGAGCATCCCCAGCGACCAACGGCTCAAGTGATCTACTTTACATAGCCAAATCTAGCGTTGTTCTAGCAAGGAAGCGTTGCGCGAGTGCTGCAGCTCTGGTGAGCAGCAGTGGCACATCAGCAGCAGCGGGATCGGACCGCATCAACAACAGGGAATGGGAGGAGGGACGATGATAACGAGGAAGGGGGTGGGGAGGGATGGTGACAACGGAAGAGGGTGTGAGAAGGATGCCGACAGTCTGCACTGACGGTAGTGAAGAATGGGGATGGGTAAGGGGGAGAGAGAGGGATGGACATAAGGTTTCAAAAATAACATTTTCATATTTTTACTATGTTTGGTAGTATTTTTTTTTAATGTTGCTATATTTGGTAAATTAAGAGAAATATCACAATATTAAAAAATCTAGGAAAAATTCGTTGAATCTTTTCTTGATATGAAACCTACCTAAACATATTAAAAAATATAGAAACATACATTAAAGATAGAAAAAATTGAAAAAATATAGAAAGGAAATACAATGTAATTTTTTTTTTTTTTAAAAAAAGGATACATAAAAACAATACCATGGAGATAAATGTTGATACAATCATTCATAGAAATACAAAATTTATATGGAAAATCCACAACAATACAACAATATACACAAAGACACAAAAGAAACACATAGATACAATAATGATACCAAATATATATAACACCGGTATAAAAATGATACAACAATGACACATCAATGATAAAAGAGAGAAAAAGAGGAAGAACATGTGGCACAACAACAATGGTACAAAAACTATACAACATTGATACAACAATGATACAAAGAAGAAAAAGAAAAGATGATCAAAATAATACAACATTGGTACAACAATGATACGGGAGAAGAAAAAGAGGTCGAAGAAGGAGCAACAATAATAATTATAAAAATGATACAACAATGATATAAAAAGGAAAGAAAAAAGAGAGGAGAAGCCGCAACGACGACAATAATAATAATAATAATAATAATAATAATAATAATAATAATAATAATATAATACGTAATAGTGATGAAAACACTAATATAATAGTGATACATATGTTATTCCCACGTTAAAAAATGTTAGAAATTAGAAGCAGAAATGCAGTAACAGTATAGGTTGGAAAATCTGAAGCCCACAAATTACTTATATTTTCTTAATGGATGAATCCCTCGGAGGGTGGAATGAGATAATAATTTGACAGTAGCGGCACTTCAAACGATAGAATTCGAGGAACTCGAAGAACGAAGCAAATCGCGCGACACGCTATCTTTTATAATTAAAAGTATTGCAAGAATGAGAGGGACAAACTTTTGAATTTTTTCATAAGGAAAAATTTTATAGAATGGTTAGATATTTATCGCCAAAAGAAAAAGATTGGAATGAAGAGGTGCCATATGAATTACAACTTTTTAAATGTGGTTATTTACGAAAGATGTCCACTTTGGTGGCTGTTTGTAAAACTTAACGGGAAAGATTAAAAACGGGAAAGGAATTGGGTTCTTTACATAAATAGCAGCCCATATAAAAATATTTACTATTCTTGAGCCCTTACTTTTGGTAGCCACAATATTACACTAAAATAATAGAATAAATTCTAGTGTTAATAATTATATAATACTATTTTTCTTAAATAAAAAGAATATACATCAATGCTAAAAAAATAAAATATATATCACCTAAAAAGAAGAATTTGCATAATACTATTTTTTATTTTTTTCTTTTAGTCGCCATATTTAATATTTGCATAAAAAATACATATCACCTAAAAATAATAATAACAAATACTGAAATAAATAAATATTGAATATACACCATATTCAAATAGTGATATATTGTATTAAAATAGTAAATATTAATATTTATTTATTATATATTTAATATATATTACATATCGTATATTTAATATTTAATCACTTAATATCTTAACATATGTATGTAATATTTATTGAAATATTATTTTATATATAATATTTATTGGATACACAATATATGTATGATCTTTAATATTTATTTTATATCTATTAATACTTATAGATACACCACATATGTATGAATTTTTTATATTTTTATTTAAAAGATACACGATATATTTATGATGTTAATATTTTATATATTTTATTAGATATTTATAAAAATATTATTATTTTATATATTAATATTGATTAGATACATGATATATGTATGATATTTTAATATTTATTTGATATACGATATATGTATGATATTATATTTTATATATTTTAAAAGATATTTATAAAAATATTAATATTTTTTATATTAACATTTATTAGATATTAATATAATTTTAATATTATTTATTTGATATACGATACATATATGATATTTATATTTTTTTATTACAGATTACGCATCTAATATTTAATCACTTAATATTTTAATATATTGTGCATGTGAGATCTATTTAATTAGAATTTATATATTAATGTTACTTAATATTTAATTAATATTTATATATTAACATATTGTGGATGTAATATTTATTTAATTACTAAATTTATCAAAAATTTAGACATTATTTAATATTTCAAATTGTGGTTAATCCCTAATACAAGGGATAAATATTTTTTTGTATGAAATACAATTAATAATATATAAATAAATATTCTTAAGTACTCCTAATATACTTGCATAACTAATATTTTAATATTTTAACATATTATTGTCTATGTGCTGTTTATTGTACTTAAAATAGTAAAGAACCCTACACAAATATTACATAAACAATATCATGTATTTAATATTTATTTATTAAATGTACAATATTTAATATCATACATATCACGTATTTGAATAATTATTCTCTTAATTTTTAAAATATTGTGTATGTATTTTTTATATATTAATATTTGTTATATATATATATATATATATATATATACACACACACACACACACATGGAGGATTTAAATCATTAAAAAGCTGATTTTGCGCTAAATATGGTATATAGGCGATTTTAGGCATCAAAACACAATTAACAAATTCATTATGATCTCTACATAAATACATAATTATTTTTAGAATATATTAACACAATAATATGAATAAGATTATAAATATTAGAAAAATAAGTAAAATATGCTCTATATGTGTGTGTGTAATATACTCAATCATTATTATATTATAACTATTAAAAATAAATTCTTAAAATATTCATTTTGTATATTTAAAATATAAACATAAATAAATATGCAATGGGAAAGGAAATATAAAAAAATTGAATTTGATAGTTATGGAAACTAATGGAAAGAAAATATTTTATTAACTAGCATTAGGAAAGAAATAATAATGAGCTTTTTTTTAAAAATAGATCGGCATTAACTAAACCCTTAAATTAAGGAATAAATTTTTTTATTAATTTATAAATATGTGAATTAATTTATAAATTATCTAATGGTTAGAGAAAGAAAGGGAGTGAAAAGTGGGGCAAGAAAAAGTAAATAAGTACTACTCATATGCTTATTGAGTAATTCTCTCAAAGGAATTCTATTACCGTTACAAAAACCGTCATAAAATATTTTTCCCTCCGTCCCTTTTTTTAAGTGTCACGGTTTGACTAAACACAAAATTTAAAAAAATAAGGAAGTCTTTTCCATCTTGTGGTTCAAAATTAAAGATATGTGAAATGTGGATTAGTGCCTTTAAATCTTGTGGTCCAAAATAACTTTTATAATTAAAGAGTTATCAAATATGAAAAAAGACACTCTCTTTTAGGACGTACTAAAATGAAAAGGTAGATAATTAAATTGGGACGGATGGGGTAATATTATTTAATGTGGTATAAAGGTACATCAATTCGTAATTTGATACACCTTTAAACTTGTCAAATTACAACTCCCAATCTCAATATTTTTGTGCCTTAAACACCAGTCACTACCTAAAATTAGAAATCTTCTTAATAAGGAATTTTATAAAGGATGGCGTGACAGAGATGTTAGCTAGAAGCCCCATTTGATATGACCAAAGGAAAAAGAATAGTTCGTAGTGTACTCTCTTAGATTGAGTTAGTTGTATCACCAACAAAACTCAAATCCTCAGCTTTGCTATAAACCTAATCCATTCTACTTCACAAAACTGAGAAACAAGCTATAAAGCGTATACATCTGATGTTTGCAACCATCAAATTTAAGTATAAGAACAAAAGAAAATAAATAATCAAAACTCATTAATATGTAAATCTAATTATAAAATAATCATATAACAATTTTCACAATTTGAGAATAAAATCAATTACAATAATATTTAGCAATACAATTCAAGAATTAAAAGGAGTAAAAAATGCTCATTGAAGCAGGCGATAATCTTCAAAATTCTATGTGTGGATAATGGATTCTCTCTCCCCAACTTGGAAAAATAGCCAAAAATATTAAAATATGTTAAAATTTTTTATTTAATTATAGTCCCTGAAATAAATAAAATACTTTTTTGGCTATTTCTCAATTAATTTTGAAACGGTTGATAAAACTTATTGATCGCGTCCAAAAATGGCTACGCATCAAAATTTCACTTTCTAAGGAAGCAAAGTTTGATTTTTTATCCGTAACCATCGGGCGAAGTGCACCAAAGGCCACTTTTGGCAGATGTATTTGGTTTAAGGAAGATGAATAATAATTAACCTTATTAATTTGAGCTCCTATAAGCTGTTGATTAAGTGGCCTTAAGTGAATAAGTAGATAACAACATTTATCGAAAATCTTCCATCTTAAGAAGGCAGAAATTAATTGGCTTTGAAATTAATAAGAACATTTACCGCGGTTCGTTGAATCAATTGGCTTTGAAATTAATAAGAAATGCAAAAAAGAATTTATGTTGAGTAGGAAATTAACTTATTAATTTCCGAAAATATAGATAGCATAATGCGACAGTCTGCATCTGTCAACTTAAACTACTTTTATGGTACGAGAATAGTGCAAAATAATATTGTTGTTGAGAAAAAAAAAAGAAGAAATATAATACTCCATCTGTAGAGCCCATCATGTATGACTTTCGTCGCATATGTTTCACACGTAAATAGTAGATGGACTTATCACTTTAACCGTTGAATTGTACAGTATTAGATATTTTAGTTGTCAAAGACTTCGCATTTTATACTTTGTACATAGAAGCTAAGGTGAGTTATTAATTAATTAATTAGGATATTTTATAAAGTATAGGAGTGTTTTGTTTAATTCGATTGAGGGGAGTACTTTCTTCTCTCAGCCTCTTCATAAATTTGGCGGATTCCTTTGAGTAGTGTTTAATTTTATAGTAAAAAGTACGCTAGCCTTAAAACTGAAAAAGAAAAATACTCCTAATAAACAAAAAAAGAACTAGTAAAGTAGAAGAAAGTCCAAAATATAGATGACAATATTTATGTCGTGTACTACAAATTAAAAGAGACGAACTCAAATAACTAAACAAGCTAGTACAATATTACAGACAGTTTATTCCAATACATTTAGCTTATGTCAAATACAAGCATTCTAGGTAGAGTGGCATTTAATTCTTCTCTTCTTTTATCCTTTTGTTCACATTTTTCAAGTACTCATTGTATTGTAATGGGATCAACTAGCACCATGGAGACAATGTCTCTCAAGTTATTTTTGGAAACAGTATACGCATCTTCATCTTTATAAAAGAAATCTGTTACCCTAGTAAGATTGAGTATTGCCATGGGCAAAACCCTAGGTACAGCCAGAGGTTTTAGGCATTCTCGATTCACATCCTTCCACTTTTTCTCTATTAATTTCCTCATCTCCGTGTATGCTTCTTCCTTCGTGACACCATATTCATTCATGTGACATTCGATAGCTGAAGCTACATCTCCTCTTTCTAGTTCTCTCTGCATCCATAAATGCGATAATTGATTGGACAAACAATATAAGAGCCAAAACTGCTAGCTATATGAAGAGTAGAGGTGCACAGATCCCATGTTTTTTTGCAGCACCATTTAAGACGCAATCACTTTTGCATTCAAATCCTTGAGCTACCTGTTACTTACACTATTGTTTTTTGTTGAAGTTCGGATACTATAAAGAATAAGTACATAGGAGAACTTTTTTTTTTTTTTAGTACATAGGAGAACTATTTATTAAATTCAAGATTGTTTTAAAAGTACACCATATAGTATACCTCATGTGATACAATATCATTCGATAATCTTCCAATGATAGACGCAGCAACAACAATTGGAGGTTCAGTAGCTATCCAATCAAATGCCTTCTTAGTTGCTTCTCTACCCATGCCTAACCAAGAAGCAGTCACAAGCAATAAATAAGTGCTGGATACAATTCCATTCTTCAAATACTGCTCCATTGTTGGTATGTTGTTCCCATTATACCACTGAGCCTCTTGAAAATAAGCCCTCACCAATTTTTTCATCTGAAAGAATAAGAGTATAATCTCATGAACTCTTTAAAATTGTTATTGATAATTTGTTGATTACCTTAATATTCCAGCCGTTCAAGTTTTTGCGAACATATTCCTTTTATCATATTAAATAAAGAATGACAATTTTTTAAATTTAAATAATATAACTTAATTAGCTTCAATGAGAAACTTTTATAGCTACATTCACACGTTTCAAGAATTACATACACAAATTTTATAACTTTTTTAAGGTCACACGTTTCAAGAATATTCGTTTCCAATTTAAATTTTATATCCAATGGAACTGGTTCATATAAATTGAAAAGAATGGAGAAATAAATATTGCCACTTATTTACCTCAACTATGGAATAGTTGACTCGAAACGACTCGTTCTCCTTGATCAACTCCTTTTCCACTTCATTATAAAAATTTAGAAGAGCGAGGTAGAAAAGCTTCATATATGACGGTAACTGTTCTGAAGCGTTAATATTCCACCTACATATGTATCAAATACCAATGAGGTCATTAATAAGATTCTTCTTCTATGTACAAATGATTACATGGAAAAATTAAACGTTGTAATGTTACAATAGAAGAAATCAGTTACCTTTCTATTGCATTTGTGAAGAGAGTAAGTTCATCTAGCTTTCCGAAGGTATCATAGATGTCGTCAGTAATAGAAGCGAAGCATAACATTTTTGTTAGTATGTTCCTGGCAACCCTATACTGCGGTTCAAAATACACACCCAAAGACCAAAAGTACAATTCTACTACTCTATCTCTTGCGAAAGGTAATTTCTGAGCGAAGTCCAATTCTTTCCACCACCTAAAATGTAAAAAGTTGGATATAAATTTTAAATATTTCAGTGTTGTGATACATGTTAGTGAATATCTGACTTATTAGTTACCTTGTGATATAGCATAGCTCTCTTTTATGCAACTTTTGCAAGATGTTGAAGTCCAATTTTGCAAAATGTAGTAACACTTCATCGCGTGATTCATCTTCTTGGTAAAACGATATGTATTTCCTTGTCGCTACCCTCACCATAGTTCTATTTAGCGGATACTTCAGTGCATTACGGACTTGTATCGCAAGAGAATTGCTTAATTTAGGTAACAATAGCTTCAAATGAGTGATGGTGAAATTAAGTGCTTCATCCAGAATTTCTTCACCCTCTACTCTGAGTTGTGCTGCCTCATATAAGCTCAACAATCCATGCACGTCGCTAACCAATGCTTTATTGTAATCTCCTTGGTCATCAGTGAACTTGCTGAATGCGTCTAGTTCAAGTATCCCCAAAAAAAAAAAAAAAAAAACAAAAACAAAAAAACAAGGAAATCATATCGTACTATCAAACAACCTGATTAGAAATTGGATTTAATTTCACACGTGCAGGACTAAACTTTGACCATTTTTAACAATATATTCACATTGACGTAACAAAACTTTGCACACTATGACATTATAATAACTGAACTTATCTTCTAGTAAACTTATTATTATTATTATTATTATTATTATTATTATTATTATTATTATTATTATTATATAATAATAATAATAATAATAATAATAATAAAAGCTAAAGTCATATTACCAAGTTGCTTTTGTAAAACGTAAAAATACCAATCCTACACAAAAAACCTAACACGCTTAGCCAAGACACTCCGGCCGGTAAAAGAGTTGCCACCGTTTTGAATGGGACACCATACCGGAACCTTTGGCTTATATTATCAAAACCTCACGTGTTTTGATTTAACAGCAAGAATCTTCCGTTTCCTCTCCGATTAGAGGTACACAAGTTTTAACTCATTCTTTGTCATTTTTCTTCTAGCATATTTTTCTCTTTTACGTAATAGAAGTACTCCGTTCTTTTCTAAGTTGATTATTGAAGAGTAGATTTGGCAGTGATTTGCGTACGGATCATTTGTGTTCATTTTATGGCCGGGGCTATTGATTAGTACTATTTTTCTGCTTTGGTAAATTAATTCCTGGTTCCCTCTGCTTATGTGTCCTAAATATTGGCCTACCCGCGTAAATCCACATATATAGTTAAAACTCTTGCCAAAATCAGAATTTTCCTCAATTTTTGGAAATCTTGAACCCGACAACCCATCTCCTAACCCCAATACCCGATTCCCTCCCTGAAAATTTTGAAATCGATCGACCCCACTCGCCTCCATATCACCATCTCCGTACCAAGCTTATCCATTAGAGCCCGTTAGAGGGTAATTTTGGTATTTTTCTGACAACCTTAGAAAATAGAGGGGGTATATAAGAAAGGTTTTGAGGGGTTTTGAGCAGCGGCAGTAGGGGGTGAAGATAGGAGCAGCGGTAGTAAAAAGAAAAAAGGGTAAAAGGTCGTGAATAGAGAATGGTAGAAAAGCAGCAGAGTACATAAAATATATATAATTTTTGGAGTTTTAGCTTGAAATTTTGAATTTCATAACTACCCCATACAAAAGAGTCGGACTCAAATAAATAAACAAGCTACGAAATTACAGACATAATTTCATTTCTTCTTTTTCCATCTTCTTCACATTTTTCTTTTCCAAATTCTCAGAGTACTACTGTAATGGGATCAACTAGCACCATAAATATAATGTCTCTCATGTTATTTTTGGAAAAAGTAATGGCATCTTCATCCTTATAAAAGAACTCTGATAACCTTGCAAGGTTGAGCGCTGCCATGAGCAAAACCCTTGGTACGGCTATAGGTTTTAGGCATTCTCTATTCACTTCCTTCCAACTTTTGTCTATTATTTTCCTCATTTCCATGTATGCTTCTTCCTTCGTGACATCATATTCATTCATGTAACATTCGATACCTGAAGCTACATCTCCTTTTTTAAGTTCTCTCTGCATCCATAAATGCAATTATTCAGTGGACAAACAACATAAAATCTAGAACTGCTCCTCCTCTTGTTCCAAGTTATGCAGCGACATTTTCTTTTTGGTACATTCCGTAAAGAGTTTCTAACTTTTTTAATTTTGAAACATATTAACCTGAACTCTCTATTCTATTTTTAATGAGAAAGTTTTTATAGCTACATAAATATTGAAATATTAGATCCAGAAGTTCAAAGTCTTACAACCACAAATTCGAGAATCATTATTTGTTTCCTAATTTGCATACTTATTCAAACATTGCCGCATAAAATTATTACACAATTACGAAGTAGTACTATAAATTAAACTAAATAGTATGAAGAGCATCCAAATCCTTAAGCTAGCTATTACTTACACGATTTTAAGTTTTTGTTGAACTTATGGATACTAAAAAGGAATACGTATATAATGCATTTTAATATTCAAGATTGAGTTAAAAGTTACTCCTTATACCTCATGTGAAACAATATCATTGGATAATCTTCCAATGATACACGAAGCAACAAGAATTGAAGGTTCAGCTGCTATCCAATCAAACGCCTCCTTAGTTGCTACCTCTCCCATGCCTAACCAAGAAGTAGTAGCAAGCAAAAAGTAAGTGCTGGATGGAGTTCCATTCTTCACGTACTGCTCTACTGTTGGTATGTCTTTCCCATTATACCATTTAGCCTCTTGAAAATAAGCTTTTGCCACTTTTTTCATCTGACAAAATAAATGCATAAATTCATGAATTCTCATTAAAACTTTTATTTTTAATCAATTTATTGGATTAGCTAAATAATAAATATTCGCCACTTAATTACCTCAGCTATGGAACAGTTGACTCGAAATGGCTTGTTCTCGTTTGCTAACTCTTCCTCTATTCCATTATAAACATCTAGAAGAGCAAGGTAAAAAAGCTTCATATATGACGGCAACTGTTCTGCAGCGTCAATGTTCCACCTACATTTATATCGTATATAAGTAAAATAGTACAGAATTACTTCTTTCATCCCAATTCATGTGACACGTTTTTCTTTTTAGTCAGTCCCACAAAAAATGATACATTTTTATTTTTACAAGTCTCAAAAGTTTCTCTTTAATTTTTATACTTAGTGACATGTCAAACACCTTCACATAAATTGCATAGAGGAAGTAATAAACTTTTTTTTCTGTATAAATTATCAGAAAAGAAACATTGTGATTTTACAATAGGAGAAATACCTTTCTATTGCATTTGTCAGGAGTGTAAGTTCATCTAGTGTTCCATAGGTATCATAGATGTCATCGGCAATAGAAACAAAGCATAATATTTTGGTTAGTATGTTCCTGACAACCCTATACTGGGGTTCAAAGTACATGCCCAAAGCCCAGAAGTAGAACTCAACTACTCTGTCTCTTGCGAAAGGTAATTTTTGTGCAAAGTCCAATTCTTTCCACCACCTAAAATGTAAAAGTTGGATATGTCTTAAAATTCAATATTGTGAATCATGCTAGTGAATGTCTTAACTACTGGTTACCTTGTGATATTACATAGCTCCTTTTTTTGCATCTTCTGCAATATGTTGAAGTCCAATTTTGCAAAATTTAGTAACACTTCATCACATGATTTATTTTCATGGTAAAACAATATGTGTTTTCTTGTTGCTACCCTCTCCATAGTTTTATTAATGGGATACTTCAGTGCATTACTGACTTGTAACGCAAGGGAATTGTTCAATTTAGGTAACAGTAGCTCCAAATAAGTGGTGGTGAAACAAACTGCTTCATCCAAAATTTCTTCACCCTCTACTCTGAGTTGTGCTGCCTCATAGAAGCTTAACAGTCCTTGCACGTCGCTGACAAATTCATTGCTATAATATCCTTTGTCGTCAGTGAATTTCCTAAAAGCATCTAGTTCAAAAAAGACAAACAAAGGAAAGAGTTTAAGGGACACGGACAATGTTAGAAAATATTTAAGGAGACTACCACTGAAATGTTCGAAAGAGAATTACCAACATATATAAACAATCAAAAGCAAATCATATCAGATGTGCTAACAAGCTTGAGTAACAATTCCATTACGTTAATTAACTGATTACTTACCTGATGAGATACAATAACCTTGTTGCCTAAGTAATCGAAAGCTTAGAGCAACAGCATGAAGGTCATTGCCATCAACTTCACTTATCCATTCTTCATAACGAGTATAGATGTAACTCAATGATTCCTCAATCTCTTGTTCAAAATGGTACGCCACTCCAAGCAATTGGATTGTGTTAATCAGTTCAAGTTTTTTGAGAGATTTGGAAGGAGCTATCACTAGCATCTTTCTCACTTTCTCTTTTAGATCTTCATGTTTCTTCTCTTCCCATTCACTGGCTCCCTATATGAGTAAATAATACTCATTTATATTTATTTAATTCGTTGTGCTCTGAATTATTTAAGAAGAGATAAATCAAGAGAAATGCTGAAAAAAAGGGACAAAGGCTTGGTGTGTTAAAAACAGGAACTAGAATATGCACCAAAAAAAAAAAGGGTTCTTATAGTCCAAATTTACCGAGAGATCATCAGCATAGGCAAGAAAATAGTCTCCCCAAACAGTAGGATGATGAATGTCATTTCGCCGTGTAACCTCAGCAGGCATGGCCTGGAAAACATATTCATCAACTTCTATTAAATATGGGATTCGATATTTTTCATTATTTGGATATTTGAATAAATTGATTCTACTCTTGCCAATAACATTTTAAAAACAAATAGGTCTCTCGATTGAAGTATATGAATTAACCTGTAATAAACAAAATGGAAAAATCTGAACTTACCTTAACTAGTTCTTCGCTCTTATGAATGATCAGGCAGCGTTTGGAGGAGAAAAAGCTATAGCAATATACTTTAAGATTTGGTAGCTATATTATTTGTAACTAAAATAGGTGAATTGAGAAATTAAGTTGAAGTTGCTAACACAGAGACATGAGTCTATTTATAAAGATTTGTAAATGGAAATGAGACGATTAAGGGACCAGCTGATTGATCCCTCCATATAAATAAAATTCTTTGTATCAAATTATGCGGAGTATATGTCTGAACACAAAACTGAAGAAAATAATAGATACTTTTAAAATTTATGGTTTAAAATAAATTATAAAAATTCGTGTCTATAAATTGTTTCATAAAATTATTAGCTTTGGTATGTTAGTATTAAAAATATTATTTCATCTGTTTCATCTACTTTGGTTGATCGAGTGGGCAGAAGTATATTTGTAGTAGTATCCGACTAAATAGAGACGGATTCAGGATTTTATGTTTATGTGTGCACCATATTAACGTGTTGTTGATATATAATGGGTTCTCCCTACACTATATAATGACAATTTTAAAAATTTAATACATGAAATTTTGATCTTTTATCTCGTTGAATGGGTTCTTGTGAACCATATACAGTAGGGTGGATCCACCACTCTACTAAGCAATATACTATTGAGTAAAATACAGAGATGAAGCGTATACATACGAATAACAAAGTATCTTCTTTATACAATGAAATAGAAGTCCGTCACAACTCACAAGGGTTATTTAATTAAGGACACACATATTCGTGCAAGCAGTCTTCTTGACACGTCTATTATCAATTCTTCGCACCTTCAATAATCACACAGATGAATTGCGTTGGCAAGAAAAAAGTTGTTCTGGAAAAAGCTATATAGTATAAACAATAAATCTCTAAATTTAAAGTATCTCATCGTGTTGAGTGTGACGATAGTTTGTCAAAGATCACCAACCTGGGGAGCCACGAATCATTTCGTCACGTATCACGTATGGAATGAAAAGAAACTTCTATTAGGAGAACGAGGATCATGGTTTTGTCTGTTTCTTTGCCGCACATTACATATTTATACTTAAACTTTTGTTGTATTAAATTTATGAAATAAATGCACTTATTATGGTTTAATTTCATATTGTAGGTAGATTGAGTTTTGGAAGAGATTGGAAAGAAAACAACTCAAAAGAAAAGCTAAAATTGAGAAAAGAGCAAAAAGTGGCTAGGGGTTAAATTTTTAGCAGTAGGCTCTGTTTTAAAAGGCAGTTTTGGAACTCGCCCGGGACTCGCTCCGGGGCGGGGCACTAGCAAAACGCTTTGAGACTCTCGGGCGGGGCTTAGATCCATGAGGCTTACGCCTCAAGCACCCGACGAGGCGCCCAGAGCACGCCCAACGCCGAACGCTCGGAACTCGCCTTATAGAACCTATGCAAATGATCTGTACAATTCCCTAATTAAGATTGTTCATCCACAATTTTCTTTAAAAATGAAGTTATATTCATCTATAGAAACTCAAAAATTGAGTATAACTCAATTAACGGGACATAATATTACATGTATTATAATTGAGAATATCATAAGGGTGAATATCATCTGTATACTTAATCTAAAAAAGTATAGCCGATGTTTATAACATCATCACTTGTTATTGGTCTTCATGTTTTATTTCTGTCACTCAAAGTTGTTAGACTTCAATTATTTTGCAATTTAGAAGCAATTTTATATTTATCAATGAAGAATTAATATTTTAAATTATAATAGTAATAAATATTTATTGTTTATTCACTTTTTATAATAACAAATTTTTATTTTTAATTGTTTAAAACTTAAGGCCTTATGGTTTATTTGTATCTCATAAAAACTGTAACATTATTCAATTTCTTACAATTGTTGTTAGATCTTTTATTTCTATAATGTTTTTACTTATTTTTAATTTTTTTTGTACTTTTTATATTTTTTTGGCTCATTATGCTATTTTATTAATTTAAAATTAATTAAAAAATAAGATTCATGGGACTTACGCCCCACGTCTCGGGGCTTACGCTTCGCCTCATTGTAAGTAAAACGCCTCGCCTTGCACCCCCGCCTTTTAAAACATTGGCAGTAGGGTGTAAAAATTTCACCCACAAGCCACTTTTGTTACTGGTATTTAGTTTGAAACCACATTTTTTTTAGTGATTTTGCATGAGAGGCTACTTTTTGCATTTTCAATATTTGTGGACTGAAGTTCAAACCTTGTAGGTTGAAATTCATGCCTAAGTTATGAAATTCAACTTCAATCCATAAGGGCTGAACTTTTTGGCATAGATGCGTAAACTTCTACCTTTGTAGGCTGAAGTTGAACTTCAACCTTTGTGGTGGATTGAAGTTGAACTTCAACCCTTGTGGGCTGAACTTGTGTGAAGTTCAACCCACAAGGATTGAATTTCCAAAAAAGTGATATCTGATGCAAAACCAATAAAAAAAGTGGCCTCAAACCAAAGATCACTGGAAAAAGTGGCCTCTAATGCACTTTTCCCTAGCAGGGTGGCTATATGACAAAAAATCAGCAATTTCTTTGTTTTAACCTAGGGATAATTTTGAGAAAAATATTGTAATTACTTTGGGACTACAAATAGATAGTTTTTTCAGAGTTTACACATCTTTTGGCCAATTTTTCAATCTTGGAGTAAGGATCCATCAACAAGAACACCAAGAGGGTGAAGATTTGGAGCAACCCATTGAGAAATTCTCAACCCTTAGTACTCCTTTCTTTATTTTCATGCTTTATATTGAATATATTTGGTGTTGTTGATGTTATTGAAGACTTGACTTGTGAATATATTTCATGACTATTCTTATTGTTAGTTGGTATGATTTTGGACATGGTTATATGAATGAATCATGACTAGGAATTTATATTTGTGGGTTTTGATTATCTAGCTTCTATTTGTTTGGCTGCTTGACTTTTGTGCTCATGACACTTAAGTTACATGTCTACTTTGCCAATTAAAGAATCGGGAGAGATTAATTAGCGTAGAATAGTGAAAGCGAGGATTTGGATTGATAGGCTAGCTATTTCATATACTAACTCATCTAAAAGGAGTTACGTTAGGAAAAAAAGGTCTCCTTTCCTCGGGTTATGAGTAGTGCTTCATATGATCAACCATGGCTTTGACGAGCGCTGTTGAGGTAAGTCCTTTCTAGGCCGGGAGGATTCTAGGGATTACATTAGAACGATTCGACCATAATACATAAATCCCGTGCTATAATTGCATCCGAGGCTCAAAACTTGTCTTCCTTGGTTGGGAGAAGGCCATTGATCACCTTTACTCGCTTTCTAGTGTAGTTCGTAGTTGTTAATATCGTTTCATCATCTTGTTATCATAGTTTGGCTTAGCCAAATAGGTTTAGTTCTTCAGCTACTTTGATCGCATCACATTATTCCTTGTGGATTCAACCCCAACTCCTAGTTGGATAAATTAGGGAAATTTTGATCACTAGTCATTTTTGGACGCGCTCAATGGGGGACTATCCACCGTTTCAAAATTCATTGAAGAATAGCCAAAAATTCGCGCGCACACTTAAGCTCCATTAGCGTTGGAAAAACACCCCAGACTAGCCCCATAACAAAAAACTGGGGCTTTGAACAAAACTTGTTCAAAGCCCAAGTATTTTGTTATGAGACTTTATATATAAAGCTGAGTCCCATAACAAAATGATGGGGCTTTGAACAAGTTTTGTTCACAGCCCCAGTATTTTGTTATGGGTTATGAGACTTTATATATAAAGCTTCAGTCCCATAATAATGCTGGGGCTTTGAACAAGTTTTGTTCACAGCTCCAGCATTTTGTTATGGGACTGAAGCTTTATACATAGTCCCATAACAAAATGCTGGGGCCTTGAACAAAACTTGTTCAAAGCCCCAGTATTTATACTGGGGTTAGTTTACTGAAGCTTCCCCAGTACAAATACTGGGGCCTTGAACAAGTTTTGTTCAAAGTCCCAGTATTTATACTGGGATTTGTCCGGAGGTGGCTATTTCTCAGCGAATTTGTTTTTGACGGCTACAAATCAATTAACGCGCGCCAAACAGGCCCCTACACTAAATTTATATTGTGATGACCGTTCATACCTCAATTCGAGGTGTGTGTTTAGCGTCGTCACTTTGCATGCATTTTTTTCTTTTCTCCATATTATCGTATCAACCCTCAATTGTTTTTACATTTCAAAACCCCATTTGACGGGAAAAAGCCAGACCCGCAATACGTTACGGCTAGTAGAAGCTTTAGTTCAGTTCTTGTTTATCTGTTACTAATTGACATAGATTTGAAATTTAAGATGCCTCCTTAATTTTATTTTAGTGATAATTAATGAAATTGCAATTCAATTCAAAAAGTTAAATTCTTGAAACACCACTTTTCGAAAAGTTCTAAGAATAAAGCAAGCAAAGACGGACCCGGGATTTAAGCACGGCAGGAGTACATGATATATATATCAAAGTTTTAAAATATTTAAATCTATATATATATATATATATATATATATATATATATATATATATATATATATATATATATATATATAAATTTTGCCGACGCCATAGGTACTGATACATCCAAAAAAGACCACATATATTCTCGCCTCTGGAACCAAGTTTTGTCTCTTTTCATAAATTAAAAAAAGAAAGTCTATCAAACTTCATACCTTTTGCCATTGGAGAAATTACACAAAAAAATTTCAAGTGCTTCAGGTATGTAACGAAAAGGAAATATAAAAGAAAAAAGAACAACGTCGTATAAGTATGTCAACCGTTTGCCAAATTCAAAGTTCAATAAAATGGAAACACACCCACTACTCCTACTTCATTTTATATGAACTTATTTTATTATTAATTCATTAAAAAATGACCAATTTAAGTTAAAAATAATTTTTTAGAATCAAATTTTAAGATAAAAGATATCACCTCTCAAGATGTACAGTGTCTAATCATCTAGATAATAAAATTAGAAGTGAAAGAGCACCTTAATTCGTAAAAACTGATAAAGTCTTGTAATCTCACGATTAGGTTTTACAAACCAAGACGTTAGTGGCTCTCTATCTTTTTCTAATAATTATGGGATATTAGAAAATAAACCTCCACCTGATTACATTTTGTGATAATTCAAAAATACCCTGAGTGTGATCTCGATGTATCTGGATCTATTATACTAAATTAACTTGCATTACCAAGATCTTTCTTCACAATTTTATTTTTGTGAAAAATCTTGTTTTCATGCGGCAAACCTATATTGTTTGTGACAAAGCAATCTGTAATCAGACATAAATAAAAAAATTATAATACTTACTCCGACAAAAAATGTAGGTTGCACAAGCATCAACAAGATTTATTTCTAAACCAAATGAGAGAATAACTTGATGAAATTTGTGATATCCTTAACGAATATGCATGTTTAAGCCCATTAATGAATTTTGTCGTAAAAATTTGGGAAATTTTGATCACTAGCCATTTTTGGACTCGCTCAATGAGGACTATCCACCGTTTCAAAATTCATTGAAGAATAGCCAAAAATTCGCGCGCACACTTAAGCTCCATTAGCGTTGGAAAAACACCCCAGACTAGCCCCATAACAAAAAACTGGGGCTTTGAACAAAACTTGTTCAAAGCCCAAGTATTTTGTTATGAGACTTTATATATAAAGCTGAGTCCCATAACAAAATGATGGGGCTTTGAACAAGTTTTGTTCACAGCCCCAGCATTTTGTTATGGGTTATAACTTGTTCAAAGCCCCATCATTTTGTTATGGGTTATGAGACTTTATATATAAAGCTTCAGTCCCATAATAATGCTGGGGCTTTGAACAAGTTTTGTTCACAGCCCCAGCATTTTGTTATGGGACTGAAGCTTTATACATAGTCCCATAACAAAATGCTGGGGCCTTGAACAAAACTTGTTCAAAGCCCCAGTATTTATACTGGGGTTAGTTTACTGAAGCTTCCCCAGTACAAATACTGGGGCCTTGAACAAGTTTTGTTCAAAGTCCCAGTATTTATACTGGGATTTGTCCGGAGGTGGCTATTTCTCAGCGAATTTGGTTTTGACGGCTACAAATCAATTAACGCGCGCCAAACAGGCCCCTACACTAAATTTTTACTAAAAATTTTGTGCAGGGGCCTATTTGGCGCGTGTTAATTGATTTGTAGCCGTCAAAAATAAATTCGCTGAGAAATAGCCACCTTCAAACAAATCCCAGTATAAATACTAGGGCCTTGAACAAAACTTGTTCAAAGCCCCAGTATTTATACTGGGAAGCTTCAGTAAACTAACCCCAGTATAAAATACTGGGGCTTTGAACAAGTTTTGTTCAAGGCCCCAGCATTTTGTTATGGGACTTTGTATAAAGCTTCAGTCTCATAACAAAATGCTGGGGCTGTGAACAAAACTTGTTCAAAGCCCCAGCATTTTGTTATGGGACTGAAGCTTGGGGCTTTGAAGTTCAAAGCCCCAATATTTTGTTATGGGACTAGTCTGGGGTGCTTTTCCAACGCTAATGGAACTAAGTGTGCGCGCGAATTTTTGGCTATTCTTCAATGAATTTGGAAACGGTGGATAGTCCCCAATGAGCGCGCCCAAAAATGGCTAGTGATCAAAATTTTCCGTCAAATTTGCAAAACATTAACATTGCATCACCAGGCACAAAATTTTTAGGTTACACCATATAATTTGTCACATATGATGTAGCTCAAGATAAAAATGTGTGGCTAATGCTATTATCATTTTTAAAGAGTTTTTCAATGAAATCAGATAGAAAGGCTCTTAACTTTTTCTTTCCCTTCAAACTCAACATCCTCGAAGAGCTATGTTCTTCGAAAAAGTGGCCTTATTCGTATGATGTAAAACTTAACCTCTAGATCTTTTAAAGTATCCAATGAAATAGCAACTTATATTACCGTTTTTTATGTCCGGTTTCTTTTTTTAGTCCTATCATCTCCAAATTTTAAAATGCGTTAAAACCGGGTTTTTTTTTTTTTTTTTTTTTTTGTTTTTGTTTTTGTTTCTAACATTATGTTTTCGGATTTGATTTTTATTTTCTTCCCTCTTCTATTTTAGTTTGTTTAAATTTTAAATATGATTACAAGGTGGTTTAAATTTCTCACACGGCATGTCCATACTGGCAAATTGATGACATGGTGATGATGTGGCCTCTTCAGATGATGAAATTTAGACTTTTTGGTGAATTTTATTTTTTATGAAAGTAACCGACAGTTAAATGACTTTAACAGTATAATAAGTATAGTTTAGTGACCATACATGAAATTAACCTTTAATTGAAATGTTCTTCCTCACAATCTCTTCTTTCTCGTCTGTTTCTACCCTTCTTCCCAGTCTTGTTTCTATTCTTCTCTTCGTCTCCTTCTCTCAAGCTCCTATATTCTCTAATTCATTAATAGCAGACACAAATGTTATCTTCTTATTTTCTATTTTGTAGCAGTTAGTGATAGTCCATCTCATTTTTTTTTGCCTTCAAACTAAAGATTCATAGCCAGAAGAATATGTATGAAGCTGCTGTATATTATTCATATGTGCAAGGCACTATAAATACAGAAGAAGGTCCAAGAATAACTCCTAAATTAGAGGAGTAATATTCTAGGAGATGAGTTGTAAATTAACCCTATACAATTAACTCTACACAAATTAAGGAAAAGAATACAATAGGATATACACAAATAAAAGGAGACCTAATAACTAGGGATAGATATTAGGAAGATTCGCTGATACGCCCCCGCAAGTTGAAGGTGGGATCAACGACCTTTAACTTGGGAAGATGCTGGTGAAAGAGCAGCCGAGACAAAGGCTTTGTAAGCGTGTCGGCGAGCTGATCAGCAGCATGTAAATGCTGGACAAGTACTTGTTTCCGTTGCACTTGGTCTCTAACAAAGTGAAAATCAACTTCAATGTGTTTCATCCTACTGTGTAAAATGGGATTTTGACAGAGATAGGTAGCTCCAACATTATCACAGTAAATTATTGGCGGATTTGGCAACTGCACGTGTAGTTCTGCAAGAAGTTTTTGAACTCAATTGACTTCAGCTAGTGCTGAAGCTACAGCACGATACTCTGCCTCGGTAGAAGAGCGAGCAACAGTACGTTGCTTCATGGATGACCAACTTACTGGATTTTGACCAAGGTACATAATATATCCAGAAGTGGAAATTCTATCATTGATGTCACCTGCCCAATCTGCATCAGAGTACATAAACAGCCCATGAGATGTCCTGCTCGTTATCTGTCAGCCGTGATTTTTGGTATGTTGAAGGTACCGCAGAAGTCGCTTGACAGAAGACCAGTGTGTTTGGGTAGGAGTATGCATGAACTGAGATAATTTGTTGACTGCAAAGCTTATGTCTGGTCTGGTAAATGACAAGTATTGAAGCTTACCAAGTACTTGACGATACAAAGTGGCATTTGCATAAGGTGTATCATCTTTTAGAGATAGGCAAGCAGTGGAACTCATGGGAGTTTGAACAGGTTTACAATCAGACATATTATGGGCAGCAAGAAGCTCAGAAACATACTTGGCTTGAGAAAGAATGAGTCCTTTTCCCGTTCGACGGACTTCAATTCCTAAAAAATAGTGCAATGGTCCAAGATCTTTTAGAGAGAATCTAGTCGAAAGAACCTGTATAGCTTGTTTAATTGCAGCAGTATTAGACCCAGTGATAATTATGTCATCAACATAAACAAGAATTAAAACCAGTGCTCTATTGTGATGACAAATAAATAGAGAGGAGTCAGATTTAGACTTATGAAAGCCAATGTGCACCAAGAACTGCTTTAACTCGGAGTACCAGGCACGAGGAGCTTGCTTGAGGCCGTAAATTGCCTTCTTTAATTTGCACACATAATGAGGAAAATCAGGATGAGCATACCCGGGAGGTTGACGCATATAAACATCTTCTTCAAGGTGTCCTTGAAGAAAGGCATTATTCACATCCAGTTGATGCAAATGCCAGTTGTGCTGAACTGCTAGCGACAAAATGAGTCTAACAGTAACAGGTTTTATCACGGGACTGAAAGTAGAGTGATAATCCACACCTGGTCGTTGTGTAAAACCTTTTGCAACTAAGCGAGCTTTGTACCTGTCCACGCTCCCATCTGGTTTGGTCTTGATACGATAAAGCCATTTGCAGTCAACTACATTTTGACAGGAGGATGGCGGTACGAGTTCCCATGTGGTGTTATTCATCAATGCCTCAAACTCAAGTTTCATGGCTTCTCTCCAGTGTGCACTCTTTTTAGCTTGATTGTAGGTGGTGGGAAGTGCTTCACTAGATGAAATGGCAAGATAATAAAAAACCTGCTTAGTTTTGGTGATATTATTCTGTGAACGAGTTATTGGGCGGTGACTGACAGGTGGTTGGGTATGTGGTGTAGTTGTGGATGATAGTTGGTTGGGAATAGGGGATGGGTTGGTGACTGGGGCAGATTGTTGGGTTTGGCGGTTTCGGCGTTGATACTGGATTAGTGGTTGGGATATTGGTGGAGCAGCAGTGGCGCAAACTTGGTCAGGTGGGTGCTGCGTGTTGGAGTTTGAGACGGTGGCAGGAGCTGGGGCGAGGGACGGACCTGGAGATGGACCAACAGAGGAAGGCGTCTGCACTTGTGAAGCTACCTGGATTGGGGGTGGAATCTCATGAGTTATGAATGGCATAGATTCAGAACTAGAGTCAGGTGACTGTTTGTATTGGACATCCCATTGTAAGTTCGAAACCTTTTTATCTTTTAATGTTGAAAAAATATCAGAAAAAGGAAACTTATTTTCATAAAAAATAACATCTCTTGAAATATATATCTTTTGATAAATAGGGTCATAACACTGATGGCTGTGATGAGTATTAGAATAGCCTAGATATACACATGGAGTTGACTTAGGATCTAATTTATGTTTTGCATATGGTTTAAGCCAGGGATAACATAGACAACCAAAAGTACGAACACTGTGGTAATTCGGAATTTCTCCAAATAGCTTGTGGTATGGGGAATCATTATGAAGTGTTGGGGTAGGAAGTCTGTTAATCAAGAATGTGGCTTGTTGACAAGCAAATGACCAGAATATTGGAGGCAGGGAGGCTTGATGTAAAATGGTTTTTGCTGTCGTTTCAATGATATGTCTGTGTCTACGTTCAGCAATGGCTACTCGTTGTGGTGTGTATGGTGGTGATACTAGGTGCTCAATGCCATTGGCATGAAGAAACGATTTTAGGCCTTCAAACTCACCACCACCATCAGTGTAAAGCGAGAGTATTTTTGTATGAAAATAATTTTCAACAAGCGGTTTAAATTTAGAAAAAACTGCATGAACCTCACTTTTGTTCTTAAGTGTATATAGCCAAATGTATTTTGTAAATTGATCAACAAAAATTACATAATATAACTTTTTATCAATCGACAAAACAGGTGAAGGCCCCCAAAGATCACTGTAAATAATCTGTAAAGGCTTTTTGCTGACAAGAGTATTTTGATAAAAAGGTTGCCGATGGCTTTTATTAGAAGAACAAGAATTACAATGATCAAACTTTTGTGAGTTTGAAACTGGAATTGAAAACTTGTTTAAGAGTGTTTCAAGCACTCTTTTATTTGGATGTCCTAATTTTCTATGCCAAAGCTGTAGAGATTCCTCCTTATTAGATTGGTAGCTCAAATTGCATTGGTATCCTTCTGAAGGCCACTCGTAAAGGCCTTGTCTATTCTGGCCTCGTGCTAGCAGTGCTCCCGTGCTCAAATCCTTGACAAGGAAATCAGAGGGAAGAAATTCAATGGATGTCAGATTATCTTTGCAAAATTGAGAAACAGATATAAGGTTACGTTTAATATCAGGAGCACACAATATATTCGAAAGCTGAAACTTTTTGTTTGAAGCATTTATTTGAACATGACCAGTATGAGTTATAGGAATTTTATTACCGTTACCCATTGCAATTTCCTCCGTACCAGTGTAGTCATCCAGATGTTGAAGAGTCTGAGTATCCGTGGTCACATGATGTGACGCTCCAGAATCAACAATCCAAGGCATTGAGGCAGCAAAGTTTGCCCTCGCTTCCAGATGATTATGAGAACATGAGCGGCATGCATCAGCAGTATGTCCAGTGCGTCCACAGAGTTGACAAACTGGACGATTTTGTTGATGAGAGGGTGATGGACGCCAATTTTGTGATGACGCTGAATTTTGTTGCTTTGGATAAGATGACGCATTTTGCTGCCTGGGATTTTGTGAACGCCCAGATTGTCCTCGCCTATTGTTGCGAGATGCATAATTGTTTGAGGAGGCTTTTTGTGCTACTGCAGCAGTGATTGGGGATGTTGCTTGGTTAGGCTCTTTATGCTTGAGGAGAAGTTCCCGATTGAGAAGTTTGTTATACAGTTCTTCATATGAGATGGGTGCATCACGTGCTTGAATAGCTGCTGAAATTGAGTCATACTCAGGTCCTAGACCACTGAGTATTTTAACAGCAAGTTCGTCATCTGGAATAGGAGCTCCGGCAGTTGCAAGTTCATCAGCAACATTCCTAATTTCTCGCAAGTATTCAGAGATACTGCGAGAATTTTTTGTGATTGTAGCTAAAGAGTTTCGAAGACTAAAAACTCGTGTATGAGATTTGTTCGCATACAGCCTATGCAGCGAGTCCCACGCTTGTTTGGAGGTGGAAGTCTTTGTGATTGCAGAGGTGATTGTCGGGTCAACGGATGCCATCAATGCATTACGAATCAGTTGATCCTGACGAAACCAGATTTTATATTTAGGATTGGGTGCCTCTAAGTTATTAGTGGTGATAGTCTTTGCTGGTACTTCCGTGGTTCCATCTAGGTAGCCGTAGAGATCGTGCCCCCACATGAGAGACTCGACTTGGGCCTTCCAGTTGACAAAATTGATTGGACCAGTAAGCTTTAGAGGAAGTTGAGAACTTGGATTAAATTGAACCAGTTGATTGGTGTTGTTAGCAGAGATGATTGAATCACCTGGATTCACCATTGAAGCCATAGAAAAACTTTAAGGGTGGTTTGAAAAAGAAGAAGACAATTGATTCTCGTAGGAGATTAAAAAAGGCTCGGATACCATAAAGATTCACAGCCAGAAGAATATGTATGAAGCTGCTGTATATTATTCATATGTGCAAGGCACTATAAATACAGAAGAAGGTCCAAGAATAACTCCTAAATTAGAGGAGTAATATTCTAGGAGATGAGCTGTAAATTAACCCTATACAATTAACTCTACACAAATTAAGGAAACAGAATACAATAGGATATACACAAATAAAAGGAGACCTAATAACTAGGGATAGATATTAGGAAGATTCGCTGATACAAACCAAGTATTTAGAGCGCTGAAAGTACTATATTGAAGGAACTCGACAAAGTGACCACGTATTTTAAAAGAAAAGGTGCTCTTTTTCATACTACACCATCTGTTTTTTTTTTTTTTTTTTTTTTTTTGTAATTTGATTTTACACAATATTAAATAAAAAAATATGGTAATTTGAAACTTGTAATTTTATATATATGCACATCTTTTTTAAATAAACTAAACGAAATGGGGACAAATAAACTGAAACGAGGGAGTAATTAGTATCATTGTGGATTCCTAACACTTCAGCGCATATTTATTCTGTCGCAGTTTTACTTACAGGTTGATACTTTTATTAATTTTTCTCTTAACTATTTATTTCATAAATTACTGATGACTGATATCTACCATTAACAACTTTTACCTTATACATATACAGTTGAGGCATTAAAAGGAACGAAGTGCACAAATCGTTTGTTTTTGCAGCAACAGTAAAGCATAATCACTTTTGGCCTGGCTGAACATCAACTGTGAATTGCGTTCGACTTTGTTTTTGTTTTTTTTTTTTTTAGTTGTGAGTTGTCCTCAACTTCAATTTTCAGGAACCGAGTACAGTTCAACAAGGAGGATTAAAAGATCCAAGTGGTCCTTTTCTCCACTATACCAAATTCAGATTGGTCCATTCAACTCAATGGGAATGCTTGATTCTTAGCATTTAATCAGCCAATTACGACGACACAGAACCTACACAAAATTGGGTCCCCATTGTTGCTTTCACTGTACGCGCGTGTGCTTTTTCCCTTTTGCTGCTGGTCTACTTGCCAGCAACCAAACAAGAAAAATTAATAAGCAGATCAAATAAGAGCAATAAAGACAAGCTACTTTAAGGAAAATCCTCGGTTGAATATGAATGTGTATATGCTATATATTATCTTAAATTTTGTATGCATGCCCGTATTTAGTTGCTTTCAAGTTGTTAATATTTCAATATTTTCTACGTAACTTCTTGATAATCTCCTTCTATTCGATAATATTTGATAGGAAGGTTGTCATTTCAAAAAAAAAAAAAATCCATCAGACAAAATATTTGCTGTCGTCCTTTTCTTTTTTAATCAGTAGGTATCCGCCGCTTCGTTGGAGTCCACAGTCCACACTAATTACCTGAATTCGCATCATGTAATGTTTTTTTCCAACTCCCCACCAAAATCTTTTCCTTCTTCAGTGATGGAGATATTTTATCCATCCCCTAGAACCTCGTTGGTAAATATGACTTTCCTCATTTATATATAGACATCAATTTCTTATAAGTATGTTAATCTTAATTCCATATTCATTGCTCAAATTAACTTCTAGACATTTTATGAGTCTTTAGCACTCAAAAGTTTAATCAAAATATTATTTGATCTGTTAATAATCTCTTTTGGTAATTCAATCAATTTTGTTAACATCAAATGAACGTTAAAAAGCCACAGCATAACTTCCCCAGTTTGTTGTCATAATAGAACTCAGCGACTACATTTATCCTAGAGAAAAGTAAGCTAAGCTACTGCATAATATACAAGCTATAACAAACAACTAAAATCTTTCTCTAGTTAAAATCTTTCTCTAGTTACATGACTTCCAAAAAACTTCAGTTACACTCTCTTTTTAGAAACTGTATCCCTACAGGTACTCTTTTATAGCAGTAGGAGCTCGTGCACTGAATTATTGCTGGTTATAACATAATAGAGCTCAGTTAGGCTGGGATTCGACCTATTTTTATGATTTTGTATATGAATCGGTAAATGTTACAACTTTCGCATTTTAAAATTATATGTTTCCTTTAGAATGTTAAATGTATTCGGTTAAATAACAAAAAGAAATTCACCCTATATATGTGCAAGAAGCTAAGCTCACTCACATGATCTTGACAAGTGATCTTATGATGTTTTGCAGAGGGGATATGGCTTCAGTCACCAGGGTGATGGAGCCTGGAGGCTTTATTGTGATACTTATCTGCAGCAACTGGATTAGTTAAATTTTTTTACAAGTCTAGTATCTTTATGGCAGGTATTAACAATGAAGTGAAAGAGTAACTACTGGCGTTGACTGGTTTCTCAGAGGATGCTTTTTCTATTAGGTATTTTGGGCTGCCTCTATCTTCCAAGAAATGGAATAAAGTCGAGTGTAAACAACTCATTGATAAGATCACAGCTAGAAGTTGGTAGGAAATATATGTAGAGATTTCCTATTGGGGGGCGTTGGAAGGAAAAAGGAAGGTACGTAGCTCTAGCTGCATTAGCTAAGATATGTGTGCCAAAGAAATATGGATGACTAAACATTAAAGGAAGTAGGAACAAGAAAAATGCTTCTGCTGTTACGGCAGTTGATTGATCAGAAAGAAATGTTGTGGGTAAAGTGGGTGCATGATAATTATATGAAGAACACTAGAGATTTCTGGGACCATACCACCTTCTTATTGCAGTTGGTATTGGAGGAAGCTCAACAAACTAAAGTTTGCAATGAAGGAGTGGTTTACTAATGGGAAATACAATCTAACAGCTTCAAGCAAATACGTAGTTTCCAACAGTAATTTGACACTGCTAGGATACCAGCATAAGCTAACGTAGCTCAGTTGGTATGGAGTGCACTCTCACAGCCTAAGCACAAATTCATCATCTAGCTTGCTGCATAAAAGAAACTCCTCACCAGAGACAGATTGATTCACATGCATATCAACACTAAGGACCTGAGGTGCTGCTTATGTAGAGATGAAGTAGCTGAAACTCACCTAACATATAATCTACAGATTAGTGAAGTCACGAGCTAGGTGAATCAGTGGATAGGCATGTAGTTTCAACAAAGAAGTGATGCAGATTTTGTGATAGATTAAGAACAAGCACTGGGCTCAATTCAAACGTGAAATCATTGATGCAGTTTGAAGTGTTGTGATCTATCAGACATGGAGATCAAGGAACTGGAAGCTATATAGAGGAGTTTGTTTACATACCAGCTTTGTAGTAAAACAGATTAAAGAGGATATAAATATTATAAAGCTCGAAGAAATCTAATAGGTGTAGAGGATTTATTCAACAATTATGTAATTAGTTTATTTTTCTTCGAGGCCTAGAGTTCAAGGTAAAATAACCAGAAATCTGGTGTAATATTTTTGGAAATTAATGGTAATCATTCACATTTATTACCCAAAAAAAAAAAACATAATAAAAATATTGTAAGCAAACTATGGTAGTTATTCAAAGACCAAAAACATATCTTCCATATAGTATAGTATATCATACTACAATTTTCTTCACAAGGAAAAATAAAGCCTACTAGACGCCTAACGTTGTTTAGACGTATTTCCATCTTTGATCAGAAATCGAAGTTATTAACAAATGCCTAATTTGTACTCCTAATTTACTAATGTTACAAGCGCGTACGTTCTAAGAATTCGTACGAACACTAATAATCCGAAAAATAGTTATAGTTACACAATTAACAACCGTTGATTGTTGTGGCAAGGGATAGTAAATTGGAATTAAGTACAGTGAATATCATCAAGACAAGTGATACAATCACTGATAGTCCAGAAAGAAGCAGCATTAGAATGTGCGAAGCAGTGTTCGTCATTTCTTGAGCATACTTAGTTGAGGCCATTGCCATCACTGTTAAAGGGAAGGAATATGCCCACCATGATACATTGAATTTTCTCATTGATCTCTTAAACAAGGCTGGTCTTGAAACCTGTTTTACACACAAATTAGGGAACACTTCAGTCAATATACTCATAAACGTTCAAATTGAATATTTCTAGATAAGAAGTGGTGCCTTAGGTTGACAAAAGAACACACATGTGTCTAAGTTGACGCTGACATCATGACTTGAATGGTTGGTAGCCAACATCATTTCGTACAACAGAAATGACAACTAGTACAAAATCTAGCAAAATGCAAAAGCCAACTCGAATACTTCTACGTCAATTTAGACGGTCACATTCAGTCTCTTTTTCTTTGTGTTCACTTTTCTTCTTTCAAGGAAAAAAGTCCAAGGAAATAAAAGAAGCAAGAAGATAAATGACCCATTTTTTTTCTTTTTTAGCCCGTATAAAAGAACAATAAGGGATATCTTGATTATTTGGAAACTCTTTGACGCTAAAATCTTTTGGAATTTTAGAATATGTTTTTATGATCATATAGTATCCTGACATGTCGTAATACTTTTTTCTAAGGCATTTTTCTAATTATGTGTCTAATTGTTTTTAATCAAATATCGTTATACAAATTGAAATGCAAAACAAAAGAAATCCTTTATCGAGATTTTTTTTTTCTTTTTAGTCAAAATGACATACTACGACCTTTTATATTTAGAGATCTTTTTAAGCTGAAACATCGCATTCTACTTTTTATGTATCAAAGTCTTTATTTGTTCTTTCTTAAATTTTGTATTCAGTGAAAGGAAGGTTATTTCAACTTTAAATGCTCACCAGGGAAAAGAAGAGGAAAAGAGAGAGGAAGAAGAGCATCTTGGATGAAGAATCGAACTTTCCACAAATAGAGTCCCATGCTAAGCTAGCCATGCTTGGAGCAGCTAAGAACAAGAAGAAAACTGGCCTTAACATTGCCGGAAGGTTGCTACTCCCTGGTAATCTCTGATAAAGTGTGACAAATAGCACTAAGTAATGTGACATTCCCACTGCAAACAAGAATAGTGCACACTCATTCCATCCCATTACAGCAGCTGCCCTTGCTCCTACCAAATTTCCAATAACTGATAATTGGCTTGTAGGGTTTGCCACTCCTGATAAAAATCTCTTTCCTTTTGTGATCCATTGTCCATATAACTTGACATCAAGTGCAACTATAGGTACAACAAAGATCCACCAAAGTACAACAAAATATATCTCTTTGGGTGTGAAAAATGGTGTGGCTTGAAGCAAAAGAAGCCAAGAAATCCATGGAGCAAAAAGGTAGTTCACGCCAACATGGTGCAAGAACTCCTTTTTAACCATGTCAAAATGAAAGAAGACACGAAGTAGATACAGAAAAGAGAGTGATACTAATGAGAACAAGGCTAATGACCATAGAAGAATAAAAGCTGTAGAGGGTAGCATACGAAAAACTTTTCTAAACTTATGAATATCATCGGATGGCTCACTTAGGGTTTTCCATAACAATGCTTGGCTACATAATGCAAGACTTATTCTAAAATAACCCGCATGAAATCTACTTAATATTGATGAAAGCTGGTTCTTATGTGTTGTAACAAAAATGACACTACTGTCATTCTTCTGTGTTGGACACAAAGTTTGGGGCTGAGACTGAGCCTCTTTGCTAAGAATTTCCATTGGAAAGTAATGACTAAGTTGAGTTCCATCACTGATGAAATGGGCTATAAATAGGAAAATTTTTGAAACATGAATAAGGAGTACTGCGTAATTTCGGTGAAGCTAGCATAGGTAGGAGAAAAGGCGGCTGATTTAGGCTAACTTTTGTGGACTTGGCGTGGATTATATGTATTGTGGTTCCTGAGTTGTTTGCGAGTCCTTTACAGCTAAAGCTTGTGTAGAAGGGGACCCCATTTTTTCTGGTAGTTAATATTCTATTCATTCCAATTTAAGTAATGTTATTTGGTTAGCTATGGCATTTAAGAAAGAAATATATTTGAACATGTGATTTAAAATAAATCAAAAATATTTGGGTATGTAGTTCTATTTCACCTCATTAAGACTATAATGAAAAATTTAAATTAAATTATTTGTAAATATAAAAGTGTCATTCTTTTTATTTGACTAAAAAAAGAGTGAATTATAAATTGAGATAGAGAGTATGCTTAATGATAGTAGTGTTATGTTACTCTAAAAGAAGATGCAATGGAGATAAGATGTAAATCACCTTTTTCTTTTTTCTATTTTGGTTTGTAGTGGATGAATTTATCCTTGATCCACTTCTGGTAAGGATAGGAAGAAACCTAGTAATTAATCTTGCTACTTGCAAGTACCCAAAAAGGCAAAATATTTTAATAAAAAGAAAAACAAAAAAGTGCAGAGTGAAGATCTTGATTTTTCTCCATAAGCAACATTCGAGTTAAATGGTAAAATTCCGAATTGTTAGGTTGATTGATTTGAAAGGAGAGTACGGTTGTATCAAAACTATTTATTGACAAGGATGTCACTAAAATTTACTTTATGTAATGCTAAAATTATAAATTAATTTTTGTAACAACAAAGTCACTAAACTATGGTTGGTTCCAAAAACCGACATCTAATCGTTGTATGTTCATTTTGCTACGTAATTTTGTTTTGATCTGCATTGTTGTAATATATTTTTAAATCACAAGAATTTAAAAAGAATAGTAAAAACATAAATATTTTATATGAACTTCAGATATAAACTTTGAATATAAATTCTAACTCAAAAATATCGATGAAAAATATTTTGGATAGGCATTTAAATATAATCGTTAATGCAAAAATATTTATCAATTTCAAATTCTTTACAAAATTGTAGTATGAGTAAAACATATATGATAATAAGGTGGATTTAAAAAAGATATTACCATCATGTGCGCAAAGAAAAAATGATGATACAGAGATGAGTCATCATATTCCACATTCCAGTACATGAGGTCTGTATTTTCGGTGATTTGTAATTTCTGTGCAACTGGCGCATTATTGTTTAGTGATTTTGTTGTTAAAAAAATAGTTTTACTTTAGTGTTATTATAAGATAAAGTTTAATGACTTTTTTGTTATTAAAAATATAGTTTTATGATTCTAGTGTTATATAACACAAATTTAAGTGATTTTTTTTTTTACAAAAATAATTTTGTGACTTTACTGTTACAAAAAGTAAAGTTTAATGACCATACATAAAATTAACCTTAATCACTTTTCTTTTTTCTATTTTGGTTTGTAGTGGATGAATGTATCCTTGATCCACTTTTGGTAACGGGTAAGGATAGGAGGAAATCTAGTAATTATTCTTGCTACTTGCAAGTGTCCAAAAAGGCAACATATTTTAATAAAAAGAAAAACAAAAAAGTGCAGATGACGATCTTAATTTTTCTCCATAAGCAACTTTGAGTTACAAAACTTCGAATTGTTAGGTTGATTGATTTGAAGGAAGAGTACTGTTGTACCAAAATAAGGCGCACTATCTAGCACATATATGGTTTGCATTCCGTACGTTTTCCACAGTCTTCACCCATCTCTTTATCACTAGTAGTGAAAACACTATTGAGTAAGTGGTGTTGACAATACTAGCTAGGTACTCATCCTAGTTTGACTCGGCACAAAATTTAAGAAATAAATGAAGATTTTTGAAATTTGTGGTGTAAAATGAGACAAAATGATTGTGTGGTTGTAAATCATTTCAGTAATGGTAAAACTGTAATTTTAAAATTAAATTGTTACCAAATTTAGACTACTGTCATTCTTTTTGGAACAGACGAATAAAAAAATGCTACCCCATAAATTGAAACGGAGGGAGTAACAATTTTCTTGATACATGAAAATAGTACGTTCATATAGAACATTTTAGTGGCATGGAAATAATACCAAGTGCAAAGCCTTAAAACCAATATAGTCATGGATCCAAATTTACAAAGCGATTTATGTTATTAATAGGTCGGCACCACTTGTGGCAAAATACTGCATATCCCACCAATTGCCCTTTACAATAATATATAAATAGATGAGATTATCGTCTCATTAGAAACCATCAAAATCATGAGAGCTAGCTGTTAAAACCAAACAAAAATCACGAGACGACAAAGTTTCCAACTTTAGCTATAACGACGACACTGGTAGCCAATATAATAGACTCATGTTAAAAATAGCCGATTACGTTGCGATGGTGTATATATAAGCGAGCATTGCAATTTTATTCAACCATAGTCTTTTCAAGCAAGCATTAACACCTTATATTCAATGGATACTGTTGAGAGCTGGTTTTGAAGTATGACAAACAGGAAGGACCCCGAGGTTCGTGCAAGGAACCTAAGGAACCCTGTCCTTGAAAAGAAGGGCACGCTTGATCGAAAAGATTGCGGGTTGCAAATCCCTGTGGAACTAGGAGTAGTGGCGCGTGGTTGTATATGTATCCTAGTCAGACTAAAAGAGGCGGTGTCCCAGCTGTGTCTACGAAGTATGAAAAGAGTCAGACTTTAACATGGAAAAGAGTTACTACGAATCCTAACTTACCTTAATTAAGAGGATTCCCAGTAGAACTCAACTAGGGTTACAAGACTCATATAAAAGCTAGTACTAGAGACAGCCGAACACAATTATTCACAAGTAGAGAATTGAGTACAAGCAAAGGCGATCTGATAATTTTCTACGTGAGTAAGCTGGAGAAGACAACTAAACTGCATGCAGAGTATTGAGTCTAGATTTCTTGTCTAGGATCATCGAGTTGTAAGTTGTCATAATATTGAGCGTTCATTGTTTTACCTATTCGCTTATCCTAGAAGCATATGTATTAGGTAAACTCTTTTGTGATTACTAGAAAAGCTAGAGTGTAGCTTTGATTAGTGATTAGGGTCTAGAGTGTAGCCCCTTGGTTACAGAGTTTGTAATCTAAAACGTTGCTCTTGTGTTAGTGGATTCAGTGCAAAAATACCAGAGTGTGGGTCGTGGTTTTTCTCCCTTGAGCAAGGAGTTTTCCACGTAAAAATCCTTGTGTCTTTGGTGTGTGTGCTGGGGTGTGTTCTTGTTAGAAGGAGGTAAAAGAAAATTCTAAGAACTCTGTTCTACGATAGAAAAACACGGTTCTTGTGAAAAATCGGGAGACACTATTCAACCCCCCCTCCCCCCCTTCTAGTGTCCTTAGGAGGTGCTTAAAGTATAACAAGTGGTATCAGAGCGGGTCTTCTCTTGTAAGGCTAACACCTTGAGAAGGATCAAAATGAGTGCACCGCCTACCATTACTGAAGGACAGTCGGTTCTGAGGCCCCCATAGTTTAATGGGCAATACTACGCATGGTGGAAGAATAGGATGGAGAATTACATATGTGCTGAAGACTATCAACTTTGGCTGATAGTTTCTGAAGGAAATCTGATTTCCACCAAAATAGTTGGTGAAGGAACCACTGCCACAAAAGAACCTAAACTGAAAGAAGAGTTTGATGAGACGGATTATAAGATGATCGAAAAGAATCACAAGGCCAAGCGTTTGGTCATATGTGGTCTTGGTCCGGAAGAGTTCAATCGAGTATCATCATATAAGACGGCGAAGGAAATATGGGATGCTTTACAGGTTGCACATGAAGGGACCACAGAAGTAAAAGACTAAAAAAGGAGAATGTTGAAGAGACAATTTGAGTTGTTTACTATGGGCGAGAAGGAGTCGATTCAGGATATGATGACCAGGTTGACCATAATCACTAATGAAATGAGATCCCTGGAGATGGAATTGCCTGAAATAGAGATGGTCGATAAAATTCTGAATGTGTTGCCTGAAGCATGGGAACCAAAGATGACTGCCATCATTGAATCCAAACCTTTGAAATCCATCAAGCTTGAAGAACTGGTTGGAAGTTTGAAGACTCATGAAATGATGAAGGACTCAAAGGCTAAACCATCAGCAAAGAAGGAAAAGACTCTTGCGCTGGAAGGAACAGAGGAAACTGGTGAATATGTTGATCTTCAATCAGTGGAAGCTGCAATGGTAAGTGCCTTAAGACAAAAACTCGATCTGGGAAGGTTTAAAGGTTTCAAACGAGGAAACAAGGAGAGCTCTAGCAGGAAGAACATAGTTGAAAGTCCTGACTACTCTGGGTGCTTCAAATGCTTCAAGAAAGATCATGTTGTCATGGACTGCCCGATGTGGAAAATAGAGTGGATGAAGAATAGAGCTGTTAAGGAAAAGGAAAAGGAAACCACAAAGGAATATGATGCAGACAGGAAGAAGTCAAGACGGCCCCCAAACTTTAGAGCAGAACGAAGAAAAAGGAAGGAAGCTTTTTATGCCACATGGGGACCAACTGATAGTGAGTCTGATCATGAAAAAGAGGCTGAGGATGACTCACCACTAGCACTAGCAGGTATGACAGACGTTGGTTCTGATGAAGAAGATCCTCGAGAACTTAGAGGAGGAAGAGATCCATCAAAGCCACCAATGTTCAATGGGACTCATTACAACTACTGGAAGAAGCAGATGATAAATTACCTACAGGCAACTGATTACAGCCTGTGGCTAATTGTGAAAAGAGGACCTCATGTTCCTGTGAAGAGAGCAGTAAACGGTGTCCTGGTGCCAAAGAAAGTGGAAGAACTAGATCCTCAAGATCTGGACTGGTTGCAAGCAAACTCCAAGGCTGAGGGGTATCTAAGAAGAGGACTCACTGATGATGTGCTTGCACGGATACTGGAGTGTAAATCTGCCAAGGAAATATGGAAGAAACTGAAGGAGTTGTACATAGCTGACAACACCAAAAAGGACGCTGCTCTCATGGCAACTGATGGAGAGGAAGCAGGATGTTCAGCAGAGGTATGCTTGTCTGATCTAAAGGAAACTTTACATACATACTCTTCTGAAAATTTAATTCTAATCACAGCCACCTTGATTGAAGGATATGAAAAAGAAAAACTTGAAAAGGATAAATTAACTGAAGAACTGAGTAATCTTAGAACTAAGCACAAGAGTCTCCTGGAACAGAATATTGAACTTGAAGAAACTAATGCCATCTTGAAAGGGCAGACTCTTGTGTCAAACTCTAAGATTACTGAGCTTGAATTGGAATGTAATCAGTTAAGAGAGAGTAAGAATGGTAAGCAAGTTATGAGTGAAGTTCAAACCTTTCTGGAAAACGAACTGAAAAGAGCCAGTAAAATTCTGTATCAGGAAATTGAAAAAAACATGATTTTAAGTCAAAAGGTTGAAAACTCAAAACTTGAACTTACCAAACTGACAAAATGGAATAAATCTTCTGAAGCAATGAATTGGGTTCTTGAAAATCAAAACAAAGGAAAACAAGGATTAGGATTCAAGAAACCCCTGCCTCCATATAATCCTAAAAGCAAATATGTAGGTCTATCTTGTAACATGTTATGCACTTTTTGTGGTAAAACTGGTCATGTTAAACAAAGGTGTGTTAACATCAGCAAGGCAAAGGCCAAAAATAAAAGATGTGTTTTACCCAAATGGGCCAAACAAGATCTGATTTATCCATTCTCTCATAAGAAGGGACCCAAGCTTGTCTGGGTTCCTAAGGTTAACCTCTAATTTGTCTTGCAGGCTGGAGTGAGGGAGAACAACTCAAGCTGGATTCTGGATAGCGGTTGTTCTAGGCACATGACAGGAGATAGAAGAAACTTTCTCTCACTCGCAGCATTTCAAGGAGGCAGTGTAGCCTTCGGAGGAGGAAAAAGTGGTCAGATAGTAGGCATTGGAAAGATTGGAAGATCTCTGGAACATGCAATCGAGAATTTCTACTGTGTGGATGGTCTTAGACACAATTTACTAAGTATCTCCTAACTGTGTGACAGAGGAAACGAAGTGAGCTTCTCATCTGTTGGTTGCATCGTAAAGAACCTACAGAGTGGAGAAGTAGTGATGGAAGGAAAAAGGGTGAACAATGTATACAAGGCATCACTGAAGTCCTTACCTGAAAACAATCTGACATTCTTGAATGTGCAAGAAAGTGACTCTCAGCTGTGGCACAAAAGATTGGGTCATGCAAGTCTCTCTCAGTTAAATAAGCTGGCCTCGAAGGAACTGGTTCGCGGATTGCCAAGCAAGAAATTTGAAAATATAAAAATGTGTGATGCCTGTGTAAAGGGAAAGCATGTGAGAACATCATTCAAATCAAAGAAAGTGGTCAGCACAACAAAACCACTGGAGCTGATACATATGGATCTATGTGGACCTATGAGAGTTAGGAGCCGTGGAGGAAAGAGATTTGTGTTTGTTATTGTGGACGACTACTCAAGATACACATGGACCCTGTTCTTGGCCTCTAAGGATGAAGCTTTTGAAAGTTTTAAAGACTGGGCTGGTGTGGTACAGAAAAGATTAAATCTTGAGATCATCAGTATGAGATCTGATCATGGTACTGAGTTTGAAAACTCAAAATTCTCTGAGTATTGTGCAAGGAATGGCATAGATCACAACTTTTCTGCACCAAGAACTCCCCAACAAAACGGGGTGGTCGAAAGGATGAACAGGTTGTTGGAAGATATGGCTAGAACTATGTTGTTATCAAGTGGGTTGACAAGAAATTTTTGGGCTGAAGCTGTAAACACCGCTTGTTACTTGTTGAACAGGTGTTCTATCAGAGCAATCCTTGACAAAACTCCGTATGAGTTACTCAGAGGTAGAAAGCCAAGTATTGCTCACCTAAGGCCTTTTTGGTTGTAAATGCTTTGTTCACAACAATGGCAAGGAACCTTTGGGAAAGTTTGACGCTAGGAGTGATGAGGCAATATTTCTGGGATATTCTACTCAAAGTAAGGCATACAAAGTGTTTAACAAAAGAACACAAACTGTAGAAGAAAGTATGCATGTCGTATTTGATGAATCAGATAAGGCATTGGTAGAGGCTGAAGCAGATGATCAAGTAATTGGTTTAAGGAGAGAAGAAAACATAGATGAACTGGAAGACTCAGACGAAAAGGAGAATCTGAACACTTCAGACGAAGGGGTCAACTTGACATGGGGAACTTCTGATGAGGCTGACAATCTAGAAAGTCAGGAAGGACCTACCCAAGAGAACGTTGCAGGTCCTTCCAGTCAGATTCAGCTCAACCCATGGAAGCATCAAAGCTCGCATCCACTGGAGAATGTCCTATCTGAATTGGATACAGGAATTATGACCAGGTCAGCATTGAAGAACTTCTGTGCATTCTTTGCATTTCTCTCATCCTTGGAACCAAAGAATGTAAAGGAAGCTCTAGAAGATCCAGACTGGATTCTAGCTATGCAGGAGGAACTTCATCAATTTGAAAGAAGCAAGGTGTGGCACCTAGTTCCTAAGCCGAAGGACAGATCTATAATTGGAACAAAATGGGTATTCAGGAACAAGTTGGATGAACATGGGATAGTGACAAGAAACAAGGCAAGACTGGTGGTTCAAGGATACAGTCAGGAAGAAGGAATAGATTATGATGAAACTTTTGCACCAGTTGCTAGCATGGAAGCCATTAGGATGCTGATTGCTTTTGCCACATACATGGAATTCACACTGTATCAGATGGATGTGAAGAGTGCTTTTCTAAATGGTTATTTGAATGAGGAAGTCTATGTGGTACAGCCTCCAGGCTTTGTGAGCAATGAATTTCCTGATCATGTTTACAAACTGGATAAAGCTTTGTACGGTTTGAAGCAAGCTCCTAGAGCCTGGTATGAAAGACTCTCAGGTTTCTTGATGAAAAATGGCTTTTCAAGAGGCAAAATTGACAACACACTATTTCTCATGAAGAAAGGAAAGGATCTGCTGGTTGTTCAAGTGTATGTTGATGATATCATCTTTGGAGCAACTGATGAAGAGCTGAGCAAAGGTTTTGCGGATTTGATGGGAAGTGAGTTTGAAATGAGCATGATTGGTGAACTGAACTTCTTCCTTGGGTTGCAGATAAAGCAGACTGCTGAAGGAACCATGATTCATCAGCAAAAGTATGTCAAGGAACTATTGAAGAAGTTTGACATGGAAGGAGCAAAGGAAATGACTACCCCTATTGCACCTGGAACAAAGTTAGACATGGACGAACTCGGTCCTTCGACAAATGAAACGAAATACAGAGGAATCATTGGCTCACTTCTATATCTCACAGCTAGTCGACCTGATATAGTATACAGTGTAGGACTGTGTGCCAGATTTCAGTCAAAGCCCAAGGAATCACACTTGACAGCTGTGAAGAGAATCCTGAGATACTTGAAAGGGACTCAGGATTTAGGTCTTTGGTATCCCAGAGGTGGGACTTTTGAACTCATTGGTTTTGCTGATGCAGATTATGCAGGTCATTTGGTGGACAGGAAAAGCACTTCAGGGATGGCATACTTTTTAGGTCCCTGCTTGGTTTCGTGGGCTACAAAGAAACAAAACTCAGTTGCCCTATCAACTGCTGAAGCTGAGTATGTGGCAGCTGCTTCATGTTGTTCACAACTGCTGTGGATCAAGCAACAACTGGAAGACTTTGGTATCAAGTGTGGAGTAGTGCCAATTTTCTGTGACAACACCAGTGTAGTGAACATTGCCAAGAACCCAGTCCAACATAAAAGAACCAAGCACATTGATATCAGACACCATTTTCTGAGAGATAATGTGGAAAAGGGTCTGATTACTATGAATTCATGCAGGACTGAAGATCAAATAGCTGACATATTTACCAAAGCTTTGAACAAGGTACAGTTCGAGAGGAACAGGTTGGAGTTAGGGATGACCAAAATACACGGATGACCCAGCAGGTAATCCCTTTGTGTTTGGCTAGTTAAGTATTTGATGTGGTTGCTTGAAACTTGTCATAAATGTCTAGTCTAACCTCGTGCTTGAAAAAGTACACTCGTGTTGTTGTTTTGATCACAAGGTACAAATAATGTGATCCCATGAAGAACCTACTATGTACTGAGAAGGAACCAGTTTGAACATGAGGAATCGTGTCCAGGTACATTCATCCTACTCTGCATGATAGTATTCATAACTGAAATTAAAATTGTCATCCATACGTGTGTCATGGGGGATCTTCCATTTTCTCATAACCGTCATAAATTATAGGAACACATTCCTTTTTAGGATAGAACTCTTTTTGAATAGCTTGGACCCCACCTCTTGAAAAGGGATTATTTAACTAAGTTCATAACCGTCAAATCTGTAACTCTTCCCGGTTCTCAAAAAGTTCAAAAAGCTGCTTTTCTATTCTACTCATTACTTCTTGCCTACCCTAGACAGTGTCAAATCACCAAAACTTCTCCACTTCAACCACACGCCTTCAACCCTTCACAATTCACCTACTTCTCCTGTTAAGACACCAAAATTCTCTCAAACCCTAAAACAGAAATTTTCTTAGAAATCTCAGAAATCGCTCATAAATCCTTCAAGATGTCTGATAGACCACCTCCATCCACTCTTGCTCAAAGAATTGCAAGGGCTCGCACAAAATTTCTTCAAAAGGGGGACTGGAAATTGGTAAAGAAGATGAGGTCAAGAACTGTTCTCTCGACACCCACTGCACAAAGTTCATCACTATCGTCACATGAGGTAATTCCTGAACCTATTGCATCTACGCCTGTTGGTCCTGTTGATATAAAAAGCCCTGGAATTGTAGAAAGTGAAACCCTAGTTACTGAACTAGACAAGATAATGGGTAATGAGGAAAAGGACAGAATAGATAGGGGGAATTCATGTGAGGGGGAACAAGATAGTAAAAAGAATGAACTTAGGAAAGATGTGCTAAGTCCTGTAGTTGGTGAGTCTGGAGATAAGTTGAATATTGCAGAAAGAATAGTAGAACAGTTTAAGGAACAAGATAATGTGGAAACCTTGAGGGAAGATGCATTAGAGCTAAGTAAAGAAGTGAGTGGAAGTATCGAATGTGTGAAAGAATCTGTGCCTAAAAGTCTGGCAGGTGGTGGACTTGATATTGCTGAAGCCTCAGGGGATTTGGGTCAAAAGTCTGTTGTTTGTCCAAATCCTACTGGGGCTGATGATGCAAATTCTAATAGGATAGATTCAGAGGAGGAAGGGAACAAGGAAGTTATTTTAGAACAAGAAGAGATAACCAAGGAAGTTAAAGAACCAAAAAGGAAGAGGAAGTTCGGTGAAGAGGATGAGAAATTAGCTGAGGAAGAAGAAGAGGAAGTGGTGTTTGTGAAAGAAAACCTAGTGGAGCCTGGGAAAAGAAGAAGGTTGGTGAAAGGTGGAAAGCCAGTGCTGAAGACAAGACTGGTTGATGAGGCAAGTGAAGAAGATGATGACAAGTTGGCTAGTGAGACTGTTGTCAGAAGAGTTGGCACCAGGTCTGCACTAAACAGCAGCTGGAGACAATTGAGAAAATAGGAAAGACAGTGACCAATGTGAGAGATAGAGAGGTAAAAAAGAGAGAAGAAGAAGAAAGGAGAGCTGGTGAGGCAGAGGAGGAGAGTGAGGCTGGGAGCTATGTAGAACCCAGTGATTCAGATACAGATAGCGAGATGGAGAATAAGAAAAGAAGAAGAGGGAATAATGAAGAAGAAGTGGATAGGGAAGCCTTTTTCTCTAGGCATCAGGTGCTGCCAGGTAGCATTCTGCATGATGAAAAGGAGTTCCATATGAGGCTATTGTTAAGGATGATAGGTGATCAGGGTTGGCTTGGATTTTTTGTCAACAAGGACAGGAAGTTGTTTGTGAATGAAGTGAAAGAATTCTACACTAATTGTAGAGTAACAGCCAGGAGAGTATTCTCTACTGTTAAATGAATTGAGATAGAATTTGGAAGAACTGAGCTGGGAGTGATTCTAGACATACCTGCTGAAGGTTATTGCAGGTATGTTAAGCTGAAATGGCCAAAAAGAACAGATGGAGTCACTCCTTTAGATGTTGTGAGAAAGTTTTCAGGAAAACCCAAACTGAGGAAGGAGAGAAAGGTAGAGAAGAAGGAGATGGAACCTGCACATCAACTGTTGTTTGAATTTGTGCATAGGTTTCTTCTGCCTAGGGGAGAGAGGAATTGTGAGGCTAGTGCTCTGGACCTGACATACATGGATTTGATGGACAGGGGGATGAAGATAAATTTGCCTGGACTGATAATTAGGCACATAAAGAGGATCTCTGATACTGATCAGAAGCCCCATTCTCTTGTGCACTCTTACATCCTCCATCAGATTCTTGAGCATTTTGGGGTTCCTTTGGAAGCAGGAAAGAAGCCAACTATCCATCAAATGTTTGGGAATAATGTGCTTAAAAACTGTGACTTCTTCAGAGAAAGCAGAGCTTCCAAAGGGCCAATGCAGGTAAAACAAGAGCAAGCAGAGGACAGTGAAGAATTTGGGCCTGATGAGGCCATTGATGCTGTGAAAGAGCTGGAGACCATGGTCCTTGAGGTTAATGCTGAAAATGCAGAGCTCCACAGACAGCTGAAGGTGAAGGATCAAGAGATTGATCTTTTGAAGATAGATTGCCACAAGTATGAGGCCGAGCTGGTGATGGAGAGGGCCAAAAATACGAAGCAACTTGAGGCGCTTGTCAAACACTTCAACCTTCAGCTTTGATTCTTCCAGTCCTGTCCTCCTACCTTTACCTGATATCTACCCCTTCTCATTCTCCTGTGATTGCATGTTATGGATGTTTAAGACAATTTAAATTTGGTTGTGTAACTATTAACAGGGTTGTGCTGATGTCACAATCTGGATGATGATTTTAAATTTCTTATGTTCTTAACTATTTTCTGTTTAAGTAATTGGGTTCTTGGATGGGCCCTTATTTTTGTATGCCTGTGTTCTTCTTCCTAACGAGTTGCCTTGTGCTTTAGACTGGATTAACTTGACAAGTTCCTGCAGGTCTTCGAATCTTTTCGATGATGCCAAAAGAGGGAAGAAGGAACTGTTGGGGTGTTTGTGACCTAATTCATCTGTTGTTTTTCTTTCTGTTTTCTTGTTTTGGTTTTGGTCTATGTCTATTCAGGTTTTTGGGCAACAGTTGTTTGTCATCATAAAAAAGGGGGAATTTGTTGAGAGCTGGTTTTGAAGTATGACAAACAGGAAGGACCCCGAGGTTCGTGCAAGGAACCTAAGGAACCCTGTCCTTGAAAAGAAGGGCACGCTTGATCGAAAAGATTGCGGGTTGCAAATCCCTGTGGAACTAGGAGTAGTGGCGCGTGGTTGTATATGTATCCTAGTCAGACTAAAAGAGGCGGTGTCCCAGCTGTGTCTACGAAGTATGAAAAGAGTCAGACTTTAACATGGAAAAGAGTTACTACGAATCCTAACTTACCTTAATTAAGAGGATTCCCAGTAGAACTCAACTAGGGTTATAAGACTCATATAAAAGCTAGTACTAGAGACAGCCGAACACAATTATTCACAAGTAGAGAATTGAGTACAAGCAAAGGCGATCTGATAATTTTCTACGTGAGTAAGCTGGAGAAGACAACTAAACTACATGCAGAGTATTGAGTCTAGATTTCTTGTCTAGGATCATCGAGTTGTAAGTTGTCATAATATTGAGCGTTCATTGTTTTACCTATTCGCTTATCCTAGAAGCATATGTATTAGGTAAACTCTTTTGTGATTACTAAAAAAGCTAGAGTGTAGCTTTGATTAGTGATTAGGGTCTAGAGTGTAGCCCCTTGGTTACAGAGTTTGTAATCTAAAACGTTGCTCTTGTGTTAGTGGATTCAGTGCAAAAATCCCAGAGTGTGGATCGTGGTTTTTCTCCCTTGAGCAAGGAGTTTTCCACGTAAAAATCCTTGTGTCTTTGGTGTGTGTGCTGGGGTGTGTTCTTGTTAGAAGGAGGTAAAAGGAAATTCTAAGAACTCTGTTCTACGATAGAAGAACACGGTTCTTGTGAAAAATCGGGAGACACTATTCAACCCCCCCCCCCCCTTTCTAGTGTCCTTAGGAGGTGTTTAAAGTATAACAGATACCGTAACCAACTCATGTTTAATTTCTGTTATAAATTTTTTCTATTTATGTTTTTTGGTTAAATATCCTTGAGAATGTAATGAGCTGTCTAGAGGAACGATGCTCATCACTTTATGGTAGAGCTTTAATTAGCTGGAATGTGAACACAACTCTTCGAGTTTGTATTATACTGTATATATTCTCTAGAATTTATGGATATCATATTCTATTTTTATATATATTAAGAAAATCAACTTTTTAACATTAATATAGGAGGTTATTATTACTATATTAATCTTTATCACTCTCAAATTTACTCAATTATATGTATTATTCTTGTCAGTAATGTAGAACTGTTGTAACAAGTAGTACTAGTGAAGGTTCAGCAGAACAATGATAATAGAAAGCATAATATATTGATGATGGAACTCAGCTGAAATTACAAAGAAACTCAATGTAAACTAAGGGATACATAAGAAAGGGATGAGAAATGTGAAGGATATCCAAGAAGGGAGATGGGAGGAATAAGAAGAAATAGGGATGAGGAGACTAGAAGAATTGGGGATGAGGGGAATAGACTTTGCCTAAGCATACTTCATAATTCTCCTTCTACTTCACTTCTACAAGCTGATACTTATACTAATTTCCTTGTACCTCAACCTGGGTCCCAATTGTAGCCCAATATTATTTTGTTAGCCCATTTAATCCCTCGACCCAAGCGTAAACTGCTCCAGGGCTCAAGTACTTTAACTTGGTCTAACCCGTCCTGCTTATTCATAACAATACTCCGTCCTGAATTGAGAACCTTGTCCTCAAGGTTCGAGTAAAAGAACATCAATTCATATCTACCATCTTCATCGTCTTCTAGATGCTGTAGAAACAGTATAGATGTAGATTGTCTGATAACTGGAACAAAAAACATTCCCAACCAAGTGCAACTTTTGAAAAGAGATATTGCTCGAATAAAGTGAGACCGGTTAAGTATGTCTTCATGAGTGTGGGATTGTTCAGAATACAAGTCCTAAGTGTGGTATCTACAGCAACACCCCTTAACACAACAATTCTCATAATTTCTCTCAAGGATATGACCTAGTCAGCAACTCTGAGACATGGACAAAGGAAAGTCGAGCAGCATGCTACACAAGGAAATTTAATAACAATATCTCCAAAAGTTTTGCCAAGGTTAAACATTCTCAACCATGGATATGACCTTGAGTATTCATAAGTATAACCAGCAACCTCCCTTTGAAAAGAAGGCAAAACCATGACAGCATCCAGAGATTTGAAAAGGATCCATGCCATATCCATATTAGCAAGTACATTATTTGCTCTCAGCTGATCCGGTGAACAACTCAACCCCTGATCAAGGAAACATAGCATACCACACTGCACATGAAAGAATTTAATATGTAGCTATGAGTTGTCAGTAAAATCCAACCCAAAGAGAGCTGTGATAATAATATGAGAAGTACTTAAAGTAGTCCCTTCATCAAGTGAAAGTAGGAAAATTCTATCCATAACCATGGCGATAATTGGTAAAATAACTAGCTGAAATTTCGGGCAAAAATGAAACGATAACAGATATAAGAGGTTATTTTCTCCTTTTTTGACATAGCACTTGGCCAAATCAACAGCTCCAAGAGGATTAGATGCTACATTAAGCTGCCTAGGATCAATAGGATATGTGGTGTCAAGAGGTCTTGCAATCTTACGCGGCACGACAAACTCTTGGTTAGTAAAAGGAATATGAGGTGGTTCAAATGGAGTGTTAGAATGAGACAAGTGAAAACTTATTTGCAGCAGCGAACCTTGCGCATTAACCCCCATTGCGCATTAACCCCCATTGTATCATCTACATGGAACTTCGACATGAGAACAATTATTTGTTGCAGCTGTGTTCTAGAAGCACCATTCACAGGAAACTTAAATATTTTGATAGGATCTCCGACATCAACTGCCTGTAAACTAAGATAATGTACTCCTTGTCTTGCTTTGTGTATTAATTTCTTGCCCGGAGGAATAGAATCCGACTTAGGCTCCCACCAACCTGTAGCAGGACAATATGCCTTTGCCAGACCATATAAGATATGTAACTCACATCCTAGGCTCGCTACTGTTGGTAACTTATCATGCGTAAGAAAGGGAAGATGCCATACACAAGATATTAGCGTTCCACTGGAAGTAATACTAAAGTGAGCCACACCTGGATCGAATGGAAAGTAACGCAAAATGTGGTGAGCTGTGAAGGTGATAATAAGAAATCCGACAAAACGAACAGTCGGCTTGCTAAAGTAAGCACCGCCCACTTTTATAGCCCCTTGCACAGTGTCAAGCCATCTGCACATCATCGTTAAACAGTCATGCACAACTATCACACTCCAAGGCACTCCAACTTTCAAGTGACGACTCGATGAATAATGAGCAACAATAACCCTGTTAATACCATGAGCGAATATAACAGAACAGTCCCAAGGCAGGTGGCCAATTTCTTTTTGACCCGTGTCGAACGGAGAATGCAAACCAAAGGCACGAGGACGCCACACAATATTGTGATGAGGTGAACGAAGTGCCTCAAGGGGTTCTCTAGTGAATTCTTCATAAAACACCTGAGCCGCATGACCTGAGTGTTCATCCACCAATGCAAAAGCAGACCCAGCGACAACAAAGCTTACGCTAGTTGGATGTTCAGTTAGTGGTATTCGAGATGATGGCTGCCCGGTATCAAACCATAGGTGTGAACCAAAGGCATTTTGAATCCACAAAATATTTTGATGAGGACAAATGTCTTTAAAATTTACTCTAACTGACATGTCTGCAACCACTTTGGATCCCCAACCTCTTTGTAACATTTTAGCGAACAACTTGTTGGCAGTAAAATTCACACGATTCTTTTCAAAATCCAGTGATATTAACGGAGGCAGTACAATTCCATCAGCAATCACCAACTTAGAAATAGGAAACATAATGGTAGTTGGACTTAGCTCACCCGCTATAGGTGCAATTGCACTTGGCTTGTTGGATGAATCTCTTTGGGGATTTTCATCGAACACCTGGATCTCAGTTGGCTTGAAAGAGTTAATTGCCTCTACTACATCAGCGTCACCTTGTTGAGGGGATTTTTTCAAACTCCGTAGCAATCAGATTGGCAACCTCAGATTCATGAGTGGAATTTGGACCCTCCTCTACTTCGACTGGAAGTGCTGATTCTCGTGTATCTTCCGTAGTAGAATTCACTCCCAACTTAGTGGCACAGGCAGCGAAAGCATCTCGGAGATCTTCCAGTTGGCGAAGTATTTCAAAACCGAATTTGATATTCAACTTCAACCTCGGATGCTCCACCGAATTTGAAAAGGCCTGATCCTGATAGTGAATAGCCAATTTTTCTTTAAAATGCTCCCAATCATAGAACTGGTTGTTGCGATACAACCAATCAAACCAAGCTCGTGCCTCACCCTTGAAGTAAACGTAGGGCATAGATAGCCAACTATCTTCAGAGAAGCCATAAAAGGTGAAATACCGCTCGGCTTGAATAACCCAGATCTCGAGATTGCTATCACCGCGGAAATGACCCAATTCCGGCTTATAGCTAGAATATTTGAGATGCCCGTAAGTCATGGAGTCCGACGAGATGAAAGCACCAATGTAACAAGTAGTACTAGTGAAGGTTCAGCAGAACAATGATAATAGAAAGCATAATATATTGATGATGGAACTCAGCTGAAATTACAAAGAAACTCAATGTAAACTAAGGGATACATAAGAAGGGGATGAGAAATTGGAAGGATATCCAAGAAGGGAGATGAGAGGAATAAGAAGAAATAGGGATGAGGAGACTAGAAGAATTGGGGATGAGGGGAATAGACTTTGCCTAAGCATACTTCATAATTCTCCTTCTACTTCACTTCTACAAGCTGATACTTATACTAATTTCCTTGTACCTCAACCTGGGTCCCAATTGTAGCCCAATATTATTTTGTTAGCACATTTAATCCCTCGACCCAAGCGTAAACTGCTCCGGGGCTCAAGTACTTTAACTTGGTCTAACCCGTCCAGCTATTCATAACAACTGTAACATTGCACCTTTCAACAGAGTAGAAAATTAAAGGATCAACTTTCATTGTCTCAAGTGTAGCATAGCCTCTTGCAAATCGAAATTTACCAGTGCCAGAGACAACTGAAACTTCTCTAACAACTGCAAGTGAATACTGCGTCCTTGTAACTATAAAGTACTGTAACTCAACTCTCTTTGATATCGTTGCCGATTGGTTTATATGCTGTTATTTTGGATTAGCCTAAAGTTCTTAATTAGAAATCCTCTGTCTGGGACATGTTGGCATTTTCTTTTCTGTAGCTGGCAGGAATATTCTGAAACACAAAGGAGTTTCCACATTTTCGCGACCAACTAGAGCTAGAAATTTTGATTTAGTTCTATGAATGCTTATTATACTTCCTCTTGGAAATTAAAATAGCACGTCCATACATTTAAATGGTCATATGAGTTGATTGGATTTATGCTAACATACGATGGAATTTTTTTGGAAAGTAAATCTTGAAAAAGTTGAAGGTAGTAAAAGACCGGATTATTTGCTCCGTATGGCCATTTTAAGGGCTACTCAACCTACTTCTGAAATTCCCATCAACACAGCTAAATTTCACATTTAAAAGTAGCTGGATCGATTCTTCGTTTTCCCGACAAATTTAGCACACAATGAGCTAACGGAACAATATATATTTAAATAGCGTACTCAAGAAAGGCTATTTGTGCAAAGGCCCCTAAAAGACGACCATCAAGCTCTTTATGTTGGACAATTTGCACAAATATGACATCATAAGCAGTGATTTACCTTTTTGCCCGCGTTAATAGTGGTTTTGCAAAACGTTCCCGTTAAGTTTAATAAAAAAATTCTGGATGGAAATACCACTATCAAACTCTTGGCACGGGCCAAGACTTGTCTTTGATCCCTCTTTATTTATCAACACTTTCTCCTTCAAGTGTTGGCAAAAGGCAACACTTGCCAGAAATTGATCGTAATTGTTGGCAAAAGGCCAAACTTGCTTTTGACTTGCCGCACTTAGCCGTAAGTATTGGCAAAACGCCAAGACTTGCCCCTTCCAATCTATTCCTATATTCTCACCATCTAACTTGAAGTGTTGGCAAGACAACATTTGCCCTTAAAATCTTGGTCATGTGCTAATACTTACAAATTTTTACTTTAAATCTTGGATCTGTGCGAACAAAAGGGTATTTGCTAAAATATTGTTAAACGGGGACAATCTTGTAAAACAATCCGGGTACTCGATGAATTCTTTTGCTTTATGTTAGTGTTTTTGTCTCAAAATATGTGTCACTCTCAGTTCTCTTCATTAGATTTTCTATTAAAATTTTCTTAAATTGACAATGATTCGACACTAAAGTGCCAACTTGTTGGTATTAAAGTCAAGATTTTGACATTGTACTTTCAACTGGTAGAGGTACTTTTCATGTATTGTCTAACTTTCTAGTTCGCATTTTCAACTCTAATTTAATTTTGCTATGACATCTCATTTAATTGTTACATCAACTACAATTATTACAGCTGGATAGAGGGACTACAGTTTGTTAATGAAATATGCTATTTAGGAATTGTCAATATTGTGTAACTGATAAAGAAAGAGAAATCTTGCTGAAAAAAAAGAATATCATTTTAGTTTAAACGACTTTTCAGCTTTTAATGCATGAAATTTGACAAAGACTTGGTGAACTTATACAAAGGTCACTTCAGTAAACTAGAATGGATGTACTATGTTTTATGAGAATGTTTGGATAATATGATACTCGTAAATTAAGTAAAAGGTCATGGATTTTTCAATAAATTTGAAATTTGCATCTAAGAGCAGGTCTGAGAATAATAAGAATAGCTACTGATATACATCTTCAAATTTGAAAAACTAAATGAAATTATACGACCAGATAACCATAAAGACGTACTCGCTCCATCCCAAAATTATTCCCAACTTTTGGTTTTGTTTTCGTCTGTGATGAAAATTTACAATAACATTTCACATATATCTAACTTTAATCTGATGTATATAAAGTTTTTTATTTTCTTGCGCTGGATTTTAGCAAAGACCCCTACCTTTGTAAACTAAAGGTTATAAAAAATGAATACATGAAAAAGGGCATGCAACCTTACCTTCTCGAAGTGAAGAGATTGCTCCTCACAGTTAAATAGATGAAGAGCAACACCCTCCCCTACCAATGCATATCTCAAAAAGATACTGAAACTTCTATCTAAAAAATACATGTCCACCATATTTAGCTAAGGCATCAGCTAATTCATTTCCTTCTGTATAACAATGTTGAACTTTATAATTGTTCTCTTGTATCAGCTTTCTCATTCCATAATTTCATCATAAAGATCTCACAGAATATTGAAATTCCTCCAGCATGTTCACCTTCCAAAAGCTTTGTCACTAATATTCTATTTTCATCCTAGCAGCACAGCTAACCTTTCCAAAGTCCCAAAAAATGAAAATTGGGAGTACATATTGTTGCTCTTTGATAAGCATTAGTTGACTTAGTTGTCTTCCACTGTTGAAGCAGAGCCTGGAGTACTCTGACTATTCACAATAATGCCTAGAGAGCCCCCATATATACTCCAAACAACTAAAGCTTTCTCACTATTCACAAAAATGTGATAAGTTGTCTCCTCAGTAGGCATCCTCCAACATGAACAATCATATACTATTGATTGTCCAAAATTTACAATAACTTCGTCAATGGATATTTACAATCATATACTATTGATTATCCAAAAGACATCACTGCATTATTTACTTCCTCACGATTGAGTGCCGAATAGTTAAACTGCAGTCTTCATTTGACACAAGTTTCCCCACCCCTTCAATGAACTGCATATCAACCTGCTGAGAAGGTTGGGAAAATGATTGACCAAAATGATCAACAGTGCATTTTGCAATGTGATCATTTCCTTGAATCCACTGACCAACATTCATTTTCTTAATTCTGTGTAGAAATGCTCTTTTCCTTCTCTGCCTTATCACACTATGAAAATATTCTTAACTATTATCATCTTCTTCCCATCTAACTTTGGCATTCTGCTTGAGAATGAATTTTTTTAATTCATCCAGTTGATCTGCTCCGCATATAGGCCATGAAGAATAGACCTATTTTGATCACCGCCGGCATGTTGTATCCAAAAAACCTGACTGTCCTACCCAAAACTAAGAAATTTAATGATAGGACATTATGATCTGACCCTGTTCTTGGAGGGTGTCTAACAGTTATGGAGAAAGCGGCAGACCACTCATCATTGTAAAATACTCTATCAAGCCTTTGATGAATTCTTTTTCTTTTCTTCCTTTCATTAGTCCATGTGAATGGTTTGCCGAAATTCCAACATGCATCATTCCACACTCTTCAATACAATTGATAAACTGAATGCTTTTTCTCAATCTGTGAGGCCTCCCTCCTTTCTTTTTTTCTGCATCCATGATCGCATTAAAATCTCCATAAATGGGCCATGGGCCTCCTATCTGACGGTTTAACTCCAAAAGACTATCCCATAAAATTGGTGATTTTAGCATAAATCGCAGTAATCCGAAACTCCTCGTGATCCATGATGATTCTACAAGTGTAATTATCATCCAACATCTTTCTCTTTTGGATGATTGTACAAGTGTAATTATATCATCGAACATCTTTTTCTTTTTCTTTTTGTGTCTGTTTCCAGCTCTACATTGATCCATTGTATGACCTTGAAGTCTGCACTCTTGGCAATAGGAAGGTACATTTTCAGATTCAACTTTTTCTTCAAATCCTTTGACGGCTCCTTCTCCTTCCATCCCAACCCAAAGAGAGTTAGGTAAAGCCTAAAGGCTTGGTAAGATACACCTCCACTCTGCCTTTGGCCTAGTGTTGTATGGATTTATATTGGTGGCTTGGTCTCCAACTAAAGGGGTGCCTATATGAGATAAATCTATCTCAAATAGTCCCATCTAAATAGATGCCATGGGATTCTGGTATAAAACCCAAATAATGGCCAATGGAATTTACTCCTTCTGAGTTTAATCCGGTGTCCACCTTTGTAACCTCATCATATGTCCAAAAATATTACACTTATTGTAACATACCTCATTGAAGTCTGATTCACATAGGAAATTGATGAAGACGCGCCTGTGGACAAAAGGCCCAAGCTTTACTTTGCTCTTCAAAGGAGTTTGTTCAAGATAAGGAGCCCTAATTTCTTCAATTCTCGGTCTGCCATGAGTGAATTTGCCTACCTATGTTAGTTTACACTCCTCCGAGCTATCACCTCTTCGCTTTGACTTGGCTTTGGTACAGAGTTTAAGTGCTGCCATGTATAGAGTTTGGCTTAACAGTTTTACTATAAAGTTACCAACGAAGCTAGTATAAAATTAACGTGTCATCACATTCATTAGCTAATATCTCTTTGAGAAAGGGAACCGTGCTTCCAGTGTCGAGAAAAGCCAACGTCAGCTCTTATAGTCTCAACCATATGAGTGAACAATTTTTTACTGGAATGCAATGAATTTGCATCCGAATATGCTAATGGTAATCACTGAGATATACAGTTTACTCAAGGGTCTTTCAGAAACTAACGACCACACCAGCTTTTTAGCATACAAGTTTAACAGCCTATCAAAAATCTTTTCAACCAACAGCTTTAATTTGAAGCCTCTATAGTTAACCTAGTCTACGATACATAATTACTGTTGAAGCCTGAGGAATCGTCTTTCTTAGATTAAATGGCTTCCAAATCATTCCATGCACAAGCTTAATTCTAGGCTGAGTACGAATTAATAACTTAAAAAAGAAGCTGATTAACGTATTAAAAAGGATCAAACTATACTGAGTGTAAAATAAATTTACACAAATCAATGGATAGTACTAAAACTCCATATGAGGAAGGGAAGGGTCAATGTTATAAACTGACAACTGTCGATGCTTTAACTAATAAGGAAGAGCGCCATGACAACCAAGTATTTCCTCAGAGGTTTGAGAAGTCCCCTCCTCTTGTGCTCGCAGAGACTGCAAGTCGCTACCATTTGCAAGGCTATTGAACTCTACACATTTGGATGGCATTGTTGGGTAGCGTCGTTGGCAGAGTGTCACCAGTTGTGCAAGCGAGTGCAGATACTTCCTAGTTGTCTCGTCGTTCATGATATGAGCAACACTAACACTACTTGTGTGAATCTTCTCCCGAGCTGAACGTTCATGAATACCTACGTTAGTAACACCAATTGGCCAAGGTGCATTACCAATAGCTATCTTATTAAAGTATTGATCCATTGCACCTTGATAGTCCCTCTTCATACAGCATTCAACCATCACAAGTAATGCTCGCTTCATATCATATGCCAGTAATCTTTTCCTGCACAGATGGAATAATGGCTTCAAGTAGCTATCACACTGCATAAAAGTAGCCATCTTTGATTTCATCCCCTTCTTGGCCTCCTCGTCATTACTCTCATCAATATCATCATCAAGCTCCTGATTCCACTCATTCAACAACCTGTTGAAGAAGACCAGAATCTTATCCTCATCACATAATTCATCAAAATTCGCTTTCATCTTCTTCAAATCCGATGCACGATCGCCTTCATCTGTGGCCTTCCGCTTCAACGTCAATAACTTGTTCTTCTTCAACTCCACAACGTGTCTCAAGAAGTCATTTGTTTGGCCCTCACTCATATCACTAATATCATCAACCTCAAACAATCCAGCGTCCAATACAAACTTCAACCTATCAAGCCTCGCCAAGTCAACTTCTCCAAATAATGTCACCGGATGTTTCAGAAACCTAAGTCTGCGAATAACTTCTTCTCGCGAAAGCTTATGTTCGTCGGAGACCAATGATGATGAATCCTGCTTGAGGCATTGCATATCAGTTTTGGATTTATTATTGGTTGTACGGTACCTTTGTTGTTCTAATAATTGCTTTTTACGTAGAGCTTTGGTTTCATCTTCACGTTTTTCCTCTTCGCGAAGTCGTTGTAAGCGTTTCTGTTCGATCTCTGATCGCTTAAAAACCTTTCTGCCACCCAAGTCTTGTGATAGACCTTGCCGTAGATTTTGTGAAACCTCTTTTAGTATGTCCATTTAGCTATTAGGGTTTTCTTTCGCTAATCTGAGAATGGGAGTGTGTGTTTGAATCTACGATACTAGGGTTCGAATTTATGGAGACTTAAAAACCTAGTACCAAAGCCATGTAGGAATTGGATTTAAATTCCATAGTAGACTTGGATATCTCTTTGAATTTCGTTATTGGAAGTTGTATGTACTACGTTAGTAATCCACTTTATAATTAACTTTTTCTTATTTTGAAAAAGAAAAAAAAGAGATATCCACTCTGCTTTGTTATTAAACTCACTTTTTTCTTTTACCTTACTCTGATTTCTTTTAAAAGTTGGGATCAATAAAATTAAAGAGATTTATTTTATATTGATCTATTCTTATGCACCACACAATATAATAGAGGCTAGCACCCTATTTATAATAACAAATAAAGTCTATTTTAACTTTAACTAAAAAACCTATTCTAATATGGTTTTTACTAAAATCTTTCTACACATAAATTAAATAAACTACTTGATAATGAAACCTAATCTATTTAGGTCTCCTATATATCAACTTTCAATTAGTCTTTAACCGGATATCTCTTTGAATTTCGTTATTGGAAGTTGTATGTACAACGTTAGTAATCCACTTTATAATTAACTTTTTATTTTGAAAAAGAAAAAAAAAAGAGATATCCAATAATTAACTTCTTTGTTTCTTTTTTCTTTCGGCTTTGTAATTAAACTCACTTTTTTCTTTTACCTTATTTACTCTGCTTTCTTTTCAAAGCACAAAATTATTTTAGTGAAATGATAATGCATTCATTGAATAAAGTTATAACTATAGTTAAATTTCAATAATTTAATTACACTAGAGAATAATTCAAATAATATTATTCCCTAGTAACGTAACTAAGCAGATCCTTCTTAGAAAATTAAACAAAGTGTAGGAGTCATTTATGTTAAAAGCCATATTCTTTATCCTTATAGAATAACATGCGACCATTATCATAACAATCACTTCTTGCTAAACATAGAAAGCATTAAGCCTTCATATAGTGGATGACTAGCTTCCTCCAACTATTCAAGCAACGATTTGCCACATCATTGCGAGAATGTTGAACATTTGTTTGTGATGATTCTTCTGAGTACATCCCAAAAGCATGTTAATCATTTTTTTTATTTGAGAATTACCTAAGTCACTCTCCACAAACAAGTCACTCTCACCATCAAAGAAATTCTAATAGTATGACCAACACTAGCATCAGACTCTCCATGTTTAGTCCATACAAAATAAATTTTCATAAGTTTCTTCATATAAAGATGAAGTTCAATTTCTGATTGTACGAACACTTCTAAACACCTGCCGTCCACACAAGGGCATCAAATATTGCCTCCCTCGCACTTGTAAATTCATTGATTGTTTTTGCCTTGGCAAGAAATCTTCGACCCCTTTAACAAGTTCCTCCCTCATCCCCGATGCCCGGGATATTTCATATGATACATCCAACTTTCAATTTTGTGTTCCACCTGCATGATGATTAAAAAAAAAAAAAATTAAGAGTCCAATAGAAGTACACTAGTATCATTATTTGCATATAATGAGCAATTATTTATGTAACTAATTGTTTTAGCTTGAAGCGCCAAACCCAATTATGATTCTATAAGTAATATTTCCAAGTTAAATATTTTATTTTCAACCCTAAACAAACTAAACTTATGATTCTAAAAGTAATTGTCCAATAAAATTGCCACACTATTTACAAATAAAATTTTGGAACAAACCCAATTGACAATCTAACATACTAAAACTAGAACAAAGAGAATAATATCATGGTATTGAGTTGGAAATATAGCACTATGAAACAAACCCAATATTAGATGTTCAAGTACCTTAAAGTTAATTTAATCAATATGTTAATTTTTTATTTCTCATACAATAAGAAAGTAACTACATTATCTAAACGTAGTTAGTTTGTGAAGGAATCATGAAAAATTATAAATAAAACAAACTAAGCAAAGTAAATTATGTTTCTAAAAGAATATCATATTTGACTTGAGTTACAAGGTTTAAGCTTAAATAAGGGAGGCCCTACTGTGAACCACCTTTTCTTTGTAGACTATTTCTTTATTTTTTGTTCAGCTACCACACAGAATACTATTAAAGTAGTAGATATTAAGAATATATGAGGAATTCTCTTGGTAAGAGTGTCTAACGGTTAGAACCGGTTCGGTTCTGGTGCGCCTTGTCGATTTCGGTCCAGTCCGATGCTTAAAAAAATCGTTGGTTTTTCGGTCTTTATCGGTCCGGTCCACCGGTGGCTTCGATGACTGTCGTGTCGGAGTTGGTACCGGCAAGTTGGACTTGGTCCGGTACCAGTTCGAACCGGTCCTGTTTTGGTTTTACCTTTTTTCTTTTTATTTTAGTTTTTTTTTTTTGGGAAATAGATTAAATTGTATGCGAAAATTGTAGATAAAAATAGCGACATAAAAGTAATTTACTGAACAATACGAAAATACATTAAGTTGCAAAATACATAATTAAAGTAACAAACTAGAAAGTAAAAAATAGAAACTAGAAAATAGAAAAATACATAAATCATAGATGTTTCCTCAAGTATTTTGTCAACGACTCAACTCAAGGCAGATATTTTTCCCCAGCCCAAGCAGCTCATTCTCGCGTATGTTGTCTTTCCAAGTGATCCTGAAACTTCATAGTCCCTCCATTAGGTATTCCAGTGTGGTGGTTCCAAACTTTCTTACAAAGATTACACTAGCAGTTTGAATATCACTATTTTTCGTGATAAATTCCCAAACTTTGGATCTATATCTTGGTTGGGCTTCACGTTGAGCTTGAGTAGGTTGATTTTCAGACATTTTGATAGAAATTTAGAAAATAACCGTTGAAAGAAATTTGAGAGAGAAATAGATAGAAAATATTAAATTGTGATAAAATTGATTAGATAGAAACTTTGGACCTATATCTTGGTTGGGCTTCACGCCGAATTTTCCTTTTTTTTTTTCTTTAGTCCATTCTGAACCGGCTCGGCTCGGCCTTTTTTACCTGTTTTTCCTAGTTTTTTTTTCTTTTAAGTAGTTTATAATTTGAAATTAAGTAAATAAAGAAAATAAAACAAACAATTATAACTAAACCAACACCACTCACGCTTTGCTAGTGCACAAACACACAACTAACTTTGATAACGAATCATGACATGCTGATAAAAAAATACACAGGTGCTAATACGAAGCTAAAACACATCTTCATATCACTAATCCACATTGAACAACGAGAACAAACTACTTAACCTTATGAGTCAAGGCTGCGGTTAAACAAGACACTCGCACCCTGAATCTTGAAGCTACATGTCACCACTAAACAGCATTATCTAATGGCTAAATAGCTCACATGAATACATATACAAGGAAACAAAAGGAACAAGAAAACTAGAGTTTAATCTAACCAGTCGAGCCACTGCCTCGCCACCCCGTCTATACCTTGTTGCTTCTTAGTCATTAACTATTCGACGTCCTCACCATCGCTTCGACGCTTTACTGCAGCTGCCTCACGAAGTCAGTGACATCACAGACCCAAAATCATCAGCATCACTGCCTCGCTGCTATTAAACCACTATCCCAGCACCTTCACCATTGCTTCAAACGTCACACGCACATAGCCTTCACACCACCATATTCGACACTGCCACCGCTAACCTCAACATCACACACGACAACAGTCTCACCATTAAGGGCTATTGTAGCATCCCAATCGTTTCACTTTCATCAGTGCCAAGAGTCGACGCTGCCTCGCAAATGCGCATCCACGCCATAGAGGCGTCGCTGCTCCAGCCAACTGCTTTGCTGCCCTCGAGACAGTTTAAAACACCACCACCATTGCCTCACTAAAACACCAACAAGCTCCCAAACATGAACCAAACTAAAAAACCTCACAAAATCACCAAACCACTGCTATTGGTCCAGCACCAGCAGAGGCGGATCCAGGATTTCAACTCAGTGGGGGCACAAGATAAAATTGAAGAAAAGAGTATAAAAAAAATTTTAGGAGCTGGGATTCGAACACAAGTCTACGTTACCAGTGCACCCAATTAGTTTTTGTTCTTTTGGGTGCACATTTAAATATATATACACGTTTTCTGTCATATATACATATATATACACACAAAAAATTTCGACGCCAGCGGGTGCCGGTGCACCCACCTCCACCATGTAGGTTCGCCCCTGAACACCACCACGACAAAAAAAACCCCAAGAAGAAACGGGAATGGCAGCGAGGAAATGACGAAAAAATTGAGGGATTTCATAAGAAATCAAGCTCTAAAATGTTTAGGGAAGGATGAGACGAACATGGGGATGTAAAACATGGCCGAAAAAAATGGAGTTCTGCCGGAGTTGGGTTTTTTTCGCTTCTTTGAGTTTCGATCTTTGCCAAATGAGTAGGAATTTGGTAAAATTGAGGTGGGATCGAAGAAGAGGGGGTCGAAAGTCGTAGGGTCATGTATTTTTGGCTGGAATATGGGTGGTCGTCGGCGAAGGGTTCCGGTGGCGTGAATTTTTTCAGAGTAAACATTATTTGGAGCTCGTTTGGGGTGAGCTTAAAAGTGGCTTATAAGCTTATAAGTCCATTAATATATGTTTGGTAACTGAAATTTTTTTTGACTTATGACGAGGCCAAAGTGTATAGGATTTTCCTGCTCGTGCTTTGTCAAATTATAGTATAGTTTAAGATATTGTCCCATAGAGATTGGAAAATCTATGCTACAGACTTTGAATATTCCAACTACTATTTGAGAGAATCAAATTGATGAAAAGTGAGTTTTTGAACTTTTAAATAACTTTAACTAAAACAAAATAACTTGTGGAAGATTTTCAATTTAAAAAGAGTTGGGAATCATTGAATTCACTTGATAATATTTATAATAAAATCTCAATTTTGACATGTATTTCTCTAAAGAATAATTGCTTATTTATAATTCAATTATATTTTTCTCACAAGAAAATAATCAATTAATAACACTCCGTGAGGTTATGCAAATTAATTGAGTTATAACAAGTGACAGTTAATCCGAAATATTTTTCTTGCCTGAATTGTGCTAAAAAGTAGTGAAAACTTCGTGAGAATATTTTTACTAAAAATCAATAATCTTGTCTACAACAATTCCTCCGTGAGAATTAAAACTGAGGCAAACAAGACTACGGACTTGAAATGGTAGATTACTACAATTTACTTTCACTCTACTTATTTTATTCATCAGTTATCACATATTAATTTTGCTCCGTGAGAATTAAAAAATTAATATGATAATAACTGTGAGATAAAATATGTAAAAGTGATAGTAAAGAATAATAAAACTAACATTCCCGCACAGTGCAAAATGTGAAATAGAAAATTTCAGGCCAAGTATATATTAAAACTGAGATAAGTATTATAAATATATCAAGCTTTATCAACTATCCCAACAAAAAGAAATTACTCCATTATGTAGTATTTGAACAAAAGAAAAGACTTATATTATTGACAATATTGCCAATACTTCTAGAAAATATGGAACTTACAAGAAGAGAAAGAAAACAAAGACCAAAGCTTTTAAGAGAGTAGAATAGCTATTCTATTACTTGGTATCTAACTAAGGGAGAGTTGTCCTCTATTTATAGAAGAGTACTTCTTCATTAAGTCTTGAAATGCCAATTGATGAAGATGTGTAGCAAGTTCCTTGCATAATGACATAATACGTAGAGTCTTGAAAAATGCGAATTGATGAATATGTTTAAAAAGTCCTTGCATAATGATAGTCTTCCCTTGCTCCTTTATTTGTTTTAATTCCACATTCTTTTATTAAATGTGTAATTCCATATTACCAAGATGTATAATAAGGAGCAAATATTGTAGCCAAGATATGTAACAGCTTTCTTGCATAGTGAGGAAGACATGTCATGGACTTCTTCTTGCATACGTAAAACTCTTCTTCCTTTGTTATTTACTTTATTCATGATATATTTCTCTTTCCAAGTATTCTTTTTCTCTGCAAGATTTGTTAGAAAATATAGGAGAATTGAATATATTTATTCATGCTTTTATTTAAAATATACATTTTTATATAAGAAAATACACGAATAAATTATATTCATCAACTTATAAGCCATAAGTGGCTTAAAAGCTACTTTTTGCGAAGTTGGGAAATCCTAACTTCTCAAAAAGTGGCTTTTAAGTCACTTTTTGACTTATAAGCCACTTAAAATAAGCTGCTTATAAGCCCACACAAACAGGCTCTTGGTCTGTGTAATTTGTCAAATGTAATTTTTGGGAAATGGGCTGGGTCGCACGAATTAGATTGGGCTAGTCATTTTCTTTCATTTTTCTTCATTTACCCAAATGGCTACTAAAAATGGCTACTTGACTAGCTAATTCATCCGCTGAACTAATAAAATCTAAATAATTAACACACAAAAACATTACAAGAAATATTTAATTACAATATAAGGTCTATCCATATTTTTTTTGAAAATTTTCTAATATTTTTCACCCTAATTAATTAACTAAAATAGCTAAATAAAATGATAAATCTAGCGAAAATCATCTGATAATTAACATAACTATTAGACACAATTTTAATCTTTTGTGCCAAAATTAGGTGATTACAGCTGCCCCTCTTTGTTCAAGAACACGAGGAGTTTTCGGACAAATACGTAATCAACATCTAATTTTGGCTTTTGGTTCTAGCCGAGAGCATGCTTTGCAAAATGGTGACCGTACCTTGACCGCTCGGTTCTAAACAAGAATAAAGCTACTTACATATCTCCGGACTAAGGAATCACGTCAGTATAGTTCCTAGTGGCGGTAGTTGGGACTACAGTATTTGAACAGACTGTAAGACGCTACTAGACTCTCTAGACATAATATTAAACACACACTGGACGCACTAGGACTGATACTAGATACTTTCTAGACACACTAAAACAGAGACTTGACGTTTCTAGACTTACCCGAACTGATAGAAGAGATTCTCTAGGCATACTGGGACTATTGTTGCTGCTTACTTGTTGCTGGTTGTTGGCTGGTGGTCATTGCTTTTACAAATATGGAAATACAATATTGAAAAATGTAAAGATCACAATTCCTACTCTAAATGTGAAGATTACAATTCCTACTCTAAGTCTTCATGATTCCCAAGTTGATGAACGGGTCTGAAGCTCCCACTACCCAAGTGGGTCTTAAAAAAATTGAAATTGCCGCTTTGACGGGCTTTGACTTGAAAGTTGAAATTGCCGCTTTGAAGGGCTTTGGCTTGAAAGTTAAAATTACCACTGGGGCAGTGTAACGACCTATAAATCCCTAATCGTAACAGATATTTATTAAAGTCCTTTGATAAAAAAATATATAAATACATCTGCATAATTATTCGAAGGTTTTAAGGATATATAGGAATGTAAGAAATTGATTTGGTATGTTGTGACATCAATTACGTAAAGAATAAGCACTTCGATGACACAAAATCTAACTTCATATGATTATAGAGATCAACCTATAATAGATTGGAAAAAAGTCAAAACATAAAAGTTGTAGCCCTTTGAGTTTGGGTTGTAATGCCATAAATCTCGTGTCATTTGGACATTTTCGTAAAAAGATATGAATATTTTACTGAAAGCTGTCTGGCAGGATACAACTTACGCAACACAGAGTACAACCAGCGCAAGGTGCTGGGCTTGTATAAATGTAAAACGGGCAGCTCATTTTTGGGCAAAAATAATGAGCTAGGGCTTGATTTATGGAAGATGTTGAAACTTGGGACTTTGTCTATCAACTAAGGTGGGTTATTAATGATGTTTTGAGTTGATTACAACTATTATGCATGGAATCTAACATCATTTTAACTTGATAACTCATAGAAGTTTATCCAAATTGGTCAAGAACACCAAACTTTGCTAAAAGATGGATTTTCAATGTTTGGATGCTTTGAGGTAATTTCAACTGCTCAAGTTAGCTACTTAAAAGTATTTGTAAAGATTTATAATCTTTATTACGAGTTGCATTGGTTGAAAGGTTGAGTTTGATATCTCTAGTTTGGTCATGAATGGTGGTTGTGAGAAATTGGGGAAGTTGATTAATTTCTTTTGTTTAAACTCAAAAGTGGAATAGTATAGGGATTTGGGGATGTTAACAATATCGGATTGACTCGATTTTCGTATGTATGAACTCGTATTCAAATTAGTAACATGATTGTAGAATTGGACTTGAGATTTGAGGTGTTAATAAATAGTTTACTTTCAACATAAACCCAAAAATTGATAAATTGGCTATTTGATGACGTAGATGGACTTTGATTGATAAAGTAACCACACTTTTGAACTCGTGGATGAATGGGTAATCTAAAAATGTATTTTGTTATGGTAATTGGATATGTGTGCCCATGGTTGACTTTTGAGTTGACTTTTTGACTTGTTTGTCATAACGTTATGAAAATTAGTAGGGTAGCTTATATTGATTGTATTATTTATTGTTTTGCATAAAGTGGACTTATTTGGAGGGATTTGAGCGTGAAAAGACGATCGTGGGCTAGTTAGCAATCATCGGCTTGAGGTAAGTGGTTTGCATCCCTTCTTTGGTGGACTTCCTCCACATTGGATGTCTATGTATGTGTTCCTTACATGCACGGCTGCTGAAATGGGCATACTTACTATGCCAAGACTATTTTGAAAAGTATGATTACAATTCATTTCTATTTCTTGATTTATTATCGTAGCACGATTTAGTCCCGTGCATATTATTATGATACGATGTAGTTCTGTACATATTATCATAGCACGATGTAGTTCCGTGCATATTGTCACGACCCTTTTTTTAACTTAAAAAAGAAAAACTTATATTGGTTTTAAAGGGCATGACGGTGTTAAAGGTACACGAATTATTTAAGATTACGGAGTCGCCACTTCACAAATTAAAGGTGTGTCAAGTCACCAAAGTGGTGTACCTAGAACACCTATGACTCGTAAATGGTCTGCGTCAGAGTTCCGGGTAAGGATCTCGGTTGACTCGAGGGAAGGTGTTAGGCACCCTCGAGTCCTGTGCCAAGCATAGTTGCTTTTGTTGATGCATTTCGACTCTTTTGAAGTTGTTTATTATATTTGCCTTGATTTATTTACGCTTCAATTTATCATTAATTTTTACTGTTTGACAATTGGAAACTCAAATCGAATATAATCGCGCGAGAACTTCAGTCGTTCGAAATCTTCCGACTTAAATTAGTTAAATCACGCAGGCACTTCACCTGTTCGAAATCTCCTAATTTAAATGAGTTCCAATGTTTAACAGTTGGATATTTAACTTTATTTTGCTTTGGCCTAACAATTTTGCCTATTTTGCTTTAAAAACATAAACTCATTGGAAGTTAACAAATTCCACAACTTTCACGTTTGATTTTTTTTTCTGAAAAAATTAGCCTGAAAAAATTAGCCTAAGTTTCCTATCCATTCACATACTTGTTTAAGATATAAAATTGCATTCAGTATGCCATACGAACAAAGCCTAACCATACATTGGCCCAGATCATTGAGTCTGCCATATTTTTCAATAAAAAAATGAACAGAATAGAATGTGCGGAATCAAAGACTAGGAAAAATATGAGCATAATGAGAGGCCACAGATCTTATGGGACTTTAAACCAGATTCATTACAAACAAAGATAATACATGAGTTTTTCCAAGTGGATAACAAAGCGAAGGAAATGTTTACCTAATGAAGATAAAATTTCCTGGTACAACAGTGGTTCACCTTCACCAGCAATTGAAAGTTCCACATCAACACAGCAACAACAAGACCCAAAAAAAAAATGACTCGCTACCAAGAAACAACTATGAACCAAGACTCTTCTCTATTTAATCCTTACTTTCTATCAAATTTCTCTCATATGTTTGCACTCTATTTTTTTTTACCAAATCTTGAATTGCTTCTCAAGAGTAAATGAAGAAGTGTTTTTCTTCTTATGTTGTCTGTACCTCAGATCTGGAAAATATTTTAGAGTGATAAAGGGTTTTTTTTCAGCTCTTGTGTGTAGATGTCCTTAAATGAGAGATAAAACTCTCTTTAAATAGAGTGGAGAGGTAAAAATTGGGTGAAAAGGACAAGCCCATGTGCAAATATTTTTACCCTACTGAAGACTTACTTTTGGCATGCATTCCCACTTATACTAGACAACAAAACTATGGCATAAAAGCCTTAAAATGTGTTGTCTCTCATGTACCATTCTTTGACCCTTTTTCCCCCTCTTTTGACACAAAAATCTGAAATTTACTTGACCTTAAACTTAACCCAATAACTTAATAACAAATTTCAAATTTCCAACTTAAGCTAAATGACTCACTAAGTGGACAGACCCCAAACAAATTTAAAGACTAAACTGAAAGGAGTCTAACTCCACAACTCACAATAAGCCACCAAAGCACACTTCATGCTAATGAAATAGACAAGAACAAGAACACCAGAACACTTGCACTACACATACTCAAACACAACAATAACAAAAGTGACTTCATGAAGGCAGATTTGCCAATTGAACTTAACAACTGAAACATCCATGTTCTTTTAATGTGCCATCATACAATTCAATTTACTAACTAATGAGGATGAATTTCAAGCATACAAACTGACTGTCATTTATAATTCAACCTTAGTCTATGTCAAACATGGTGACTGTATTCCAGATTAAACTATAAGCTGTTAAAGAAGAAGAAATGCCCTAAACTTCATGAGCAAACCTATAGTTAAACAACACACGCACAATTTTCTTCAAGCTAACTGTTATCACTAAACAATATTGTCTAATAGCTAACAACTCACATGAATGTAAACATGGAACAATAGAACAAGAAACTAGAATTGAACCTAACCCGTCGCCATTGCTAACATTACCATAAAGGTTCTGCTACACTGCCGCACTATGCTTGATATCACCGCTGCTACGGCCTAGCATTGCCACCATATTGACTGGGCAAAACCGTTTCAGTCGTTACACGAACACACTGCATCACAGTTTTGCACTTGAGCAAAACCATTGTCACAACCTCATCTCTGCCTCGCCATTGACACCATAACACTGCCTCGTCGAGTCAGCATTATCACCATCGTCCACAATGTCACAGCAACACCAAACTCCAGTCGTTACACCATCACAGACCTCACAAAGCCATCACTTCACCATCACTAACCTCCATCCTATCGCTATATCATCGTCACATCCGAAACCCACAAAAACAAACAGTCATCACACACACACACCAAGCATAATACACCAACTCCGTCGTCTAACACCCAACCAAACACCTCGTCGAGGCCAATGATCACAAACAAAAACTGAATCATCACAGACCCCATCATTATATCATCATTTTTCAAAACTCCAAACACCATTACAGCCCGGAACCACTGCCTTGCCTCAACGGAGTCATCGCCACCATGGTTTTACAGAATCAGACCCCACCCCTGTCGTCTCGTCAACATACACACACACACACACACACAGAGCAAACAGCACCATTCACTGCCTCGCTTTCACACCAACCTCCCTCGCTGCCTCGTTACCCTTAGAACTGTTGCTCGCAGCTTCAGTTGATTGAATTTCATCTGAACCAAACAAGGCCATTGTCACAGCCCCTGCCACCAGTCATCACAAAGCATTAGACTCACACCACTAGTTCGGAGAAAACGACACAAGGAAATCAACTATCAGCTTTGTGCCATTGTTCCGCCTCACATCATCCATGAATCGGCCCAAAACATCATTGAAACAGCCCCCTTTTATTGCATATCGCCCTCACGTTCAGCATCGCCTCCACTGTTAAGCCATCAACCACATTATCACCATCGCTCAAAACGTCGACATCACAGTATCAGCCCCCTCACTGTCCGTCTATTAGCACCACCAACCATTCAATCTTCACCTCCAGCCTCCCAAATCATCCTATCACCACCCTTCCCATTGCCTCATCATCATACACACACCCCCACGGCAGAAAAAAAAAACTCAAAAGGGAAACGGATCGGGCAGTGAAAGGAGCCGAGAGAATGTAGGAGTTTTCAAACAAAAATACCTTTATAAACGTGTAGATGAGACCGAGAAGAAGCTATTGATGTACGTATCAGCCGGGAAAATGGTGTCGCCGGATCTAGGGTTAAGCCTGAATCTTTGAACTCCAATCGATGCTAAACGGCCGAGAATCAGAAAGAGTTAATGATAGAAATGGAGAGGGGGGGTCTTGGCGAGTCTAGGAAGGTATGATTGTCCGCCAGAAAGTGGCCGTCGATGGTGGGCGACGGCGGGTCTAGCGGCGACGGGCAGTGGTTTTCTTCGTCTCCATTTGATTTTTGGAGTATGGGAGAAATTAGGGGAATTTGGAATTACAAGGGAAGATGGGCCGGGTCAGCTAGTGGATATGGGTTGATGGGGCAATTTGGGCTGGTTGGTTCTTTTACGAATAGCCACTAAACGTAAAAATTATTTAAAACATACCCAATTAACTAACACTAAAATCACACAAATTGCAATATTATCACAATCAAAATGTAAAATCATTATTGAACAATTGACAAGTAATTTTTGGTTATTTTCATATTTTTTCTCCTAATTAATTAACTAAACTAGCCAAATAAAACGGTAAATCAGGCCAAATTCACATAATATTTAACACAACTATTTTACGTAATTTTTTTGTATTTTGTGCCAAAATTAGGTGATTACAGCTGCCCCTCTTTGTTCGAGAACATGAAGAGTTTTCGGACAAAAACATAACCGACAACTAATTTTGGCTTTTTCGGTTCTAGCCGAGAACACGCTTACAAAATTGTGACCGTACCTTGACCTTTCGGTTCTAACCAAGAACAAGGTTACCTACATATCCCCGGACTAAGGAATCAGGTCAGTGTAGTTCCTCACGTGCGATAGCTGGGACTACTGCATTTAGACAGACACTGTACTCTTCTAGACTAACAATAAGCACTCTCTAGACATACACAGACTAACTCTAGACACTTTCAGAACTAACTGGGACTGACTCGACGCTCCTAGACTTACCCGGACTGACACAAGACACTTTGACACACTAGAGTTGTTGCTGCTGGTCACTGTCGCTGGTTGCTGGCTAGCTGGCTGGTGGTCACTACTTTACAAAGGAAAAATGAAAATACAACATTTGAAATGTAAAATTACAATTCCTAAGCTAACTTCTTCATGCTTCCCAAGTTGATAAACTGGTCCGAAGCTTCCACTACCAAAGTAGTCTTGAAAACTTGAAATTGCCGCTCGGGCGGGCTTTGCCTCTAAAGTTGAAACTGCTGCTCCGCTTTGACGGGCTTTGACTTGAATGAAATTGCCGCTTTGACGGACTTTGACTTGAATGAAATTGCCGCTTTGACGGGCTTTGACTTGAATAGAATTGCCGCTTTGACGGGCTTTGACTTGAAATATAAAACTGGAACCACCACTCTGGTGGGTCTTGCTTTTTGTTGAAAATTAGAAATCATCACTCTGATGGGTCTTGCTTATGCTGGAAATTGAAAACCATCACTCTGATGGATCTTGCTCTGACTGAAAATTAAAAACCATCACTCTGATGGGTCTTGCTAAAACATCACTCTGACGGGTCTTGTTCATGCTGAATTGAAAGACCATTACTCGGATGGATCTTGCTCTTGCTGAATTGAAAACCATCACTCTGATGGGTCTTGTTCTTGCTGAATTGAAAACCATCACTCGGATGGGTCTTGCTCTTGCTAGAAATTGAAAACCATCACTCTGATGGGTTCTGCTTCTTCTGAAAATTGAAAACCATCACTCTGATGGGTTCTGCTTCTTCTGAAAATTGAAAACCATCACTCTGATAGGTCTTGCTTCTTCTGGAAATTGAAAATTTGTAACCCATTATCCCACTGGGTCTTGTGTTTAAAGTTGAAAATTTTATCCCAGTATCCCAATGGTTCTTGTCTTGAAACTTGAAAACCACTGCTCCCTGCTCAGATGGTCCCTGATTTCTTTCTTCATTTCTTTTTCGGCTCTTCAAGTTTGTCCCCGACGAGCAACTGACTTGATGTAGTTTTGTTCTCACACTTCCTAAGCCAATTTCTTTCCTCGGTCTTCGGTCACACCTTTGTAGAAATAACAAACCACTCCCTGGTGATCTTCATGGTACAATCTCGGTATTAGGCTCCCATTCCCGACCTTTCTGGTACAACTGAAACTTGTAAACAAGTTTTGCAAACCTTTCTGAATGTCCGAAAATAATGAGAAAAAAATAAATAAAAAGGAAAGTGAAGAAACTCGAAAGGAGACATCGAACGAAAGATGTCCCTGGTAGATAGAAGAAACTTATTTGGAGGTGAAACGACAACCTTAGTAAAATATGACATGCAATTAGAATCAACTCTTGATTAGTTCACACAGTCTAACCCTGACCTCTCTCCCAGATTGACAACCTCGCTCAACCCGAACTTGATGACGAATTCCACGACCCTCAGTCGACTAGTAGTGCCCCTCGGGGTTTTCGCTAACTAGCCTCTCTCTTTGCTCTTTTAAATCACTATTGCCTTGCAGCGCCTTTTCAGGTTTTCACCGACAAGACTTCATTTTTTTTATTTTTTTTCATTCATTTTTTTATCTTTTTTATCTTTCATTTCACACTCTTTCTCAATCGACCTCCGATTTTTCCTTGCTACTCGACCCCGTCTTTTCTTTCTTTCTTCAATTTTCGCCTTTATCTTGATTCCCCGGAGAATTTCTCCATTAATGACCTTGATGCTCCCAGCTCCCAAGTGCGATTGTCGACTTATAAGAATGCGACTTTACAGCGTAGAACTTATCCCTTGATACCCTACTCGGCTTGACATTCTCAATCATCGGTCGGAAGGGTCTTTATTTGGACTATAACATTGGATTTGGTTAGACTATGAAGAAAGGGGTTCAATATAAAAGCTCATAAACATCTCATGAGACGATCAGATGAATATCACAAACTATGAAATCACCGCTTTTGAAAATAAAACAAACTTGTTTCCCCCAGTTTAGGCAAATTGGGGATTATTTCTTTTTTTTTTTTTTTTAAGTTTGAAAAGCGGTATGAAAGCATCTCATGAAACGACTTGGTAAAATATTAAAACCCTTTGAATCATTTTTATTAAAATAATAACTAACTGAGGCCCCAATTTATTGAAAAACTGAGGAATTATCTTTTGAATTTCTGATATGCAAACATAAGGGATATTGAGACTTTCCCCCGAGATGAACACAAAGAAAGCAAAATTAATTGACTTTCTCCTTTTCTTTTTAAAAATAAACTAAACTTCTGCCCCAGTTTAGGATAAACTGGGCGCCTTGAGTTTCTTCCTCGGTTTCGAGACTAATATCTCATGAAACATATGAATAGATGGTACAAAAACATGGAAGTTTGTTTTTATTTTATTTTTTTTAAATAAATAAAATAAAAACAAACTTCTGCCCCAGTTTAGCATACATTGGGGATTTGTTTCTTTTGACGTTGGCCGCAAACTTGGAGGCAAGTTTTGCGTCAAGATGAACATGGAAAAAAAATAAACTTTCCCCTGTTATGACTGCACCCGAATAGTTGCCTACGTATCCTTTTGAGAGGAATCAGGTCAGACGTAGCTTTACCACTGAGGTAGATTTTGTTTTTGTATTCTGTCTTTTTTTCTTTTCTTTAATCACATCAAATTGATTCCAAGGGAGGGTAGGCCGAAGAAAACACAGAACAAGGCTCAAAAAGGGCTTACAAAAGGACATAGTGTTTGGGTAGAAGAAACGAAAGCCGTTCGTCATCCCGACCCGAGAATGCCTCGCACAAATAATTACTCAATGAATTGACCTGGATTGATCCACACGTACCCTCGACTTCTGCTTCAATGATGGTTCTCAAAACTGATATTTCAAATTCGGTCGAAGCGACCGTGCACGATTTTGAACTTCTCACCGATCTCCCTTATCGGATGACTACTGATTAATTCCCAACTTATTTCACTCCCTTTTTTATCCCTCACTACTCAGATAGCTCACAATGTCAGAGAGTGTGTTTAGATCAAGACTTAAGTTCCATACGCATGTCATGTTATTAAGGCCGAAAAACATAATACTAAAGAAACAAGACCAAGAAAGAAAATAAAAGAAATAATGTCGAGAGAAGAAAAAGATCTCGCTTTTTATTGAATTAAAGACAACAGGGTTTGAACATCAAAATAAGCAAAATAATGCACTTGGATTACAACCCTTAAATAACCAAGTACACAGAAATATTAGCAAAACAAGCTACAACATTTCACAGTCACTCAATTGCAAGTCTGGGATAGTTTTCCTGTGTTAGGCATTATTGAGCCCTTCACCAAAATGTACCATGTTGATACCAAAGAAATTCCCTGAATCTGGCAAGATCTTCTGCTTTTCCTCATTTTGTCCAACTTCCATTGGGTAAGACTTCACTTCTTTGGGATTGATAAATGATCAGGTAAGATATGGAATTGGTTTCTCGAGAGACATGTTCATACTCTTCATTTCTTCAACCCTTACTCTGTCTGCCACCCCAAGCATAATCTCAGGAACACAGTTCATTGTCACTAGCATTTTGTTGGCCCCAAGATTCATCCTCACCAACAGATATTATCGGCATTGCAGATTCAACTCTCAAATCTTCTACACCCACCATATCCACCATATGCACATCATCACAGACAGGCAACGAGTTCTTATTTATACTTGGTGCATCTGAACCCTCAACTCGAATCTGACCATTATCGATCAAAGCTTGGATATCCTTCTTGAGAAAATGGCAATCCTCAGTGTCATGCCCCGGTGCACCTGAATGGTAAGCACATTGACGAGAATCGTCAACCCTATCCCTAGGATGCATTCCTCCATTGATCGGTTGCAGTATGTCCAAAGCTTGTAACTTCTGAAAAAGTTCGGCATAAGATTCTCCAATTGGCGCGAACTCATTCTTTTTCGCTTGATGTGCCTTTTTATACTCAACTTTTGGGCGAAAACCTGGAGGACCTCTTGGTCGGTAGGGAAGGTTCTGTGGAGGCTGGAATTGGTTATATGGAGTTTGGTGAGTGGGATATATAGGATGTGTGGTTGAAGCACGCCATTGCGGATAAGACGATATTTGAGCATATGGTTGCACTGTATGGATTGAGTATTGGGGTGGAGGGATGGAATACTGCGGATTTTGTGGGGTGTAGTAGTGTTGTGGAGGGTATGTTTGTGAAGCTTGGTATGAGTGGGTTTGACTGTATCTTTTCTCGCTCCACTTTTGTGAACCCAAACCCACCATGGCTACATCATCTTGATTCTTCTTCCCAAAGGCTCCTGCCTGCACAGCCTGTGTAGTTGCTTTCAGTGTGGTCTGGCTCACAATCTTACCAGCTTTGACTCCCCTCTCAATCATTTCTCCCATCTTGACGACTTCACTAAACGGTTTCCCAAAGGTGGCGATCAATGCACCATAGAACGCCTCATCTTGTGCCTCGATGAACAAACGGACCATGTCGTCGTCCGGTATTGCGGGGCTCACTCGAGCGGCCTGCTCGCGCCATCTGAGGGCGTACTCCCTAAAGCTTTCACTTGGCTTCTTTTTTATCACATCCAAAGAGGATCGATCTGGCAAAACTTCAATGTGGTACTTGTACTGGTCGTAGAATGCATGCGCCATGTCATCAAATGCCAATCATTTAGTCACATCCTGCCTCATGAACCATTCAGCAGCTGCACCCCCCAAGCTTTCGGAAAAGTAGGCTATCAACAGCTTGTCTTTCTTGACCCCTCTCATTTTGTTGCAGTAGGTCTTCATATGAACTCTTGGATCTCCTTGCCCGGTGTATAGATCGAACTTTGGCATTGTGAATCCCTCTGGCAATTGCAATTCGGGGTAGGGGCAAAGATCCTTGAAAGAAGTGTTGAAATGATCTCCATATCCCTGCATAGTTCTCACAGCTTGTTCTAAATCCTTCACTTTGCGCGAAACCTCGCTCTGGTCCATTTTTCCCAACCGATCGAACTCAACTTGAGACTCGTGATGGAAACCCTGATTATATGGACCACTTTACCGGAAATTGGCTTCATGGGGCGGATCATAGTGTTGGTCCTCAACCTGAAGATATGGGTCACTGTTGCGCCTGGCCGTGACTGGCCTAGCTGGGCCGTGAAAAACTGGCACTTGTGCTGGAGGTGGGCCACACTGTCCCTCTGATGAAGGTGGTGCATGAAGATGCACTTCAGCTTCATTTGTTACGCCACGGACAGGGGCAAGACCAGTAGGATAAGTGGGATCCTCAACTGCCGTAGATGTGCCCGGTGCTCGTTGTACCGCTGTCGGCACAACCCCATCTAGGTTGGTTGGAATAGGAGGAGGTGCCCGTCATGTGGTCAACGCATGATGCATGTCGGCCACGAGTTGTTTCAAAGTATTAACCTCCCCAGTCAATCTCTCATTTTCCAGTGCCAAGAGTTCCTGGGCACCGATCTCGGATCTCTCTCCATCATATGGCATGGCTACGGGTGAAGTCACAGGTCCTTTTGATTTAGTTCTGTATGGATGGGTCGATGCCAGAATTCTGTACCAAATCTCCAACTCCAAACTATCAAACAAATCAGGTTAGCACAAAAAGAATCACAGATTGCAGCCTAAGGTTGTTATGCGTCATCCCGAAACGGTTAACGGCGTAAGCCGAGTGTACCGATCGTATCCCCGAAAGATTGCTTATGTGCCTTGATCAAAATTAGAACAAAATTGTAACTCATACATAATCAGCACAAGGACGAACTTGGATGATTAATATATTTATTTTTTCCTTTCCTATTTTTCTGACTCAACAAACGTAATTTAGACAAACGACATGAGACAAACTCAAAATAAAAGTGCTTGACATGATGCACGAGTCAAAGATATATACAAACTGACACATTGGGCGGGTACACTGGACGGTGAAAATAATGAGACTCGACTTTTTAGCGGAGTCAAATTATTCTACCAGGATCAACGCAAAATACAACTTAGCTAGTTACAATTTATCGTATGCACCCTGACTTGACCTTAAACAAAACAAATAAAGTGGGACCCTGAAATAAACTTTTTTTTTTTGAAAATTAAGACTCAACCGGAGATTCGAAACGGAACTTAGAACAGATTATGAAACAAACTATTTTTTTTATCCGAAAGGTGACTCCAAAATCGGACATTACGACAACACAAAGACGGACACAAATTTTTGTTGTTTTGTTTTTGTTTTTCTTTTTTTGAAACAAACTCTTTGATCTAATTCGAGAAAGAATCTTTAGAGTATTTACAAAATCTGGCAATTAGGACGACACAAAATACTACACAAATTAGACGCAAAATTGATTTTTAAAATTGGCCATTATGACGGCGTAAAACCCCGATAAATTAGTTTCAAAATATGAACTTGAGTTGGACACAAACACAAAAGGGAGTGTCTTGGTACTTTGATGACTAGGTATAAATATTACTTGTTTGCTAATTAAATAATTTTGGCTTTACTTTTTGCTACCTTGGATTTGTTTGAGTTTTCATATACCTTCTACTAGTTATTCTACTTGGAGCCCTGTCCCCACTTACTGAGTCCTTTTGACTCATCCATTTTTTTGTTCTTTCGTATTATTTTATATTCGGCAGATTCGATACCAAGTTCTAGCAAGCATTATGGTAAACGGAGTTTCTCATCCTTTAATCTAGCGGTGAACCACTTTTGTCCTGTAGTGATATCTTTCCTTATTATTTTTATGTTAGTATTAATGGGTATATTTCTTTATATCCGGAGATGTATAACCTTATTGACTCCTTAGATGTTCATAATTTATGGGAGGACTTAGAACATGGTTGTAAAGATCCTAGTTGCGTATTGGGTTTATATATCATACTCCGCTATTCTTTTTCATAATTTTTTTTTCTTTTTTTTTTTGGTTATTTCATATGCAAGTAAAATATTTTTCAAGAGGGGTTCGCCCAATGAGTTGGGTTTGGGTGCCTGCACGGCCTATAGGATTTTGGGTCGTGACAATTGGTATCAGAGCCTAGGTTCTAGAGTCCTTGTGAATCATGAACATTGTCTATTAGAGTCTTGTTGATGGGTATGATGACATCCGTACTTATCAATGAGAGGCTATGGTGAAATTTATGAATCTTCCTTTCTTTCATTCCTTAATCATGCGTTGAAGCTTAAAAGTGAATGATTTGAATTCCTTGGAACTATAATACGTCATCAGTGAAGATGTTATAAAGATTTGGAAGACTTCATAGTATGTGTTGACACTTGGTTTAGAAGCAAAAGCTCGGAAAAAAATTGTGAAAAAGTATGGCTTTAGCCTATCTTAAAGATAAGTTGGCGTAGATATGGAAGGGAATTGGTTTAGTAATATCAAAATCTAGAAGAATAGTTGAACTATTGAGGTATCCTTTAATAAGGAAAAGTAATGTTTGTCATCCTTGGAATCGGCATATAATTCACTTAGTCGTGCTACGCTCGAACGATGGTGGTTCGCAATGCACTCGTTAAGGGGAAACTAGGCAAGCTTGGTAGTCATATTTTTGCATGCTAAGGTATGATACAAGTTCTAATGCTAGTTTTCAGCACTCAAGTGCATGATGAGAAGGTCGTTCAGAATAATATCTAATTCTTGTGCGAACCTTAGCATGGGTTGTACCCAGTACAACAAGAAATTTATGAGATTTTTGTATGTTAACGTTAGAGAAAGTTGTAAAATTTGTTCCCGAGCTATCTTTTTGGGTGTATCTCAAGTGGTGGAGCCTTTGGAGGCTGACCAAGGTTTTTGTGCATCTGAGTGGTTTTGGTATCATTGATGATTGATAATTTTGTTTTAGATAAGCCATTCTGAGCGTTTGCTCGGGGCTGAAGTAACCATGATGGTTATGATTTATCAAGTGATCGATCTCGAGGTAATCTACGATAAAGGATAGGGAGATAACGTGATGCACTATGCTCATCTACTACTTTATCTTAGTTTACATCTACCTTGATCCATAATGAATTTGGTAATATGAGTTTTCCAGTATGCTTCTCTCTGGTGAAATTTATTTGTTGTGAAGCTAGTCGGATGGTGGATTCAGAAGTTGTACATTCCTTGCATATATTGGGTATAGTGGTGTTGAAACTCTATCAGAAGAAAGCTTGTTGGTTTTTGATAAGTTTTATTGAGTTTCCTTCGTGATTTGAGGTTGTGCAATATTGTCATTCCATGCTCCGATGAATTAGTATGATAGATTCACTAGGGTAGGAGTGTTGCTATTGTTATGTCCTTACTACGGTTTCATACAGAATATCCCATTCAGGTAGGGAATTTGGAAACATTATTCCATCAAGAGGTTTACGTCAAGGTGACCCATTATCACCATATTTGTTTATCATTGTGGAAGAAGGTCTCTCGGCACTCTTGAGATTTCATACACAACGAGGTAGCTTACATGGTGTCAAGATTACACTGCATGCTCCCCCTATCTCACATCTCTTCTTTCCAGATGACACACTTTTCTTTTTCAAGGCAAATGATTGTGAAGCAAGTACCATTAAAAATTGCATTATGATCTATCAGCAAGAGTCAGGTCAACAGGTGAATTTTCATAAATCGGAAATCTTTTTTAGCAAAAATACTAATGAAGCAACAAGAGATTAAATTGCAGCTATCTTAATGTACCGATAGTTGATCATCCAGGACAATATCTTGGGCTGCCAGCTATTGTGGGTCGTAGCAAGAAGGAGGTCTTCAGTTATATTGTGGACAAAGTACGATCAAAGCTTCAGAGTTGGAAAAGAGCAGTCCTTTCAAGCGCAGGAAAGGAGATTCTGTTGAAGACGGTGGTACAGGCAATACCAAATTATCTAATGACCCTTTTTGCATTGCCTATAGACATATGCGTTGTTATTGAATGAGCTATGAACGATTTTTTGTGGCGCAATAGAGGTAGTGAGGGATCCCGAATTAAATGGATTTCATGGGAGCGGCTTAGCAAACATAAAAGTGATGGTGGTATGGGCTTCCGAAGACTCCAACATACAAACACAACACTACTAGCCAAGACAGGCTGGACTATATTGACTCGGCCAGATGCTCTTGTAAGTCGACTACTTGGTGCTAAATACTATCGCAACTCTGACTTTCTTAGTGAAGGTGAGGGATCAAATCCTAGCTTTATTTGGAAATCACTTTGTGCGGCGAAATACCTTCTCCAAAAAGGTTGTGTGAAGAGAATTGGGAATGGACTAAGTACACGGATATACAGTGACCCATGGTTACCAACGGGCCAATCCATGTTTGTCAAAAGTGCTCCAAATGATGAGTCTCTGAATCTTTATGTGGCGGACTTGATAAATAGCGATACAAAAACATGGAAGTTACACCTCTTGGAAACTCTCTTTACTATAGAAGAGGTAAATTGTATTAGATCTATTCCTTTGGGGTTTATATTTTGGGATGATCGTTGGATGCGGAGGTTAGATATACAAGGAAGTACACGGTTAAGAGTGGGTATTTGATGCTACAAAGAGATGATGTTCCTAATTAAGATGGCAATATTTGGAAGGAAATCTGGAAGTTAAAAATGCCACCAAAAGTCCTAAATTTTGTTTGGCGCGCATTGAAAGGAGTACTACCAATAGGGGATTATTTGATTGCTCGAAAGATCATTCAACAAAATATCTGTCCAGCGTGCCTTCAGGAAGCTGAAACAACATTTCATTGCCTAGTACAGTGTGACGCAGCAAAACAGGTATGGCTTAAATCTTCTTTGGGGTGGCGGATGGTGGGGAGCTTGCTACTAGAGTGGTTTATATCAGTGGTTCAGACTGTGTCTCGTGATCAACTTCATGAGACTATTATGCTCCTCTGGGAGATATGGAATGCTCGCAACAATTTGATCTGGAATGGGAAAAACACGCGATCAAACAGTGTTATACATAGAGCCAGTCAATTCTGGCAGGAATTGAAAGCAGCACATATTAATGGTGATTCTTATTTGGTACCTGAACCAAATTTTTACGTTAAATGGTTTCCTCCAGATCCGGGTACTCTGAAATGCAACATTCATGCATCTTATGATATTCACACTGAAAGAACAGGGGCTGGTATGTTAATTCGGGATGCTCATGGCAATTTTGTTAGAGGATTTTGTTTACCATTAGAGGCTACATCTGAAGCACTAATGGCTGAAATTCTTTCGGTCCGGGAAGTATTAAGTTGGTTAAAGAAATACTATCACATATCCCCGATCGTTATTGAAATGGATTGTCTAACGGCCAAGCAAGCATTAGATAATTCCAAGAGCGACAATTCATACTTTGATATTATTGTGCAAGATTGTAAAGTACTCATGTGTGACTTTACATCTATTTCTTTGTCTTTTGTTACACGGTCAGCGAATCAGTGTGCGCACGTGTTAGCTAGGGCTGCGGGTTCTACTCTGATGCTATGGAGTGGATTGCGCATCCCCCACCTTTGATTTATGATGTACTCGGTTACGATTTGAATAATAATTGAGCTGATTACTTATTTTTTTAAAAAAAAAAAAAAACTTAAAAGTCAAAATTTTAAATGTACAGTGGCGACTTTGTCGCCACAAATGACATTTTAGAGGCGACAATCAAAAAGTTGCTACAAAAACCTTTGAGCCAAAACTTTGCACTCGGTAGGAACTGAAAATTTTACATATTAGGAGCGACATCAATAAAGTCGCCACTGAAAATTTACTATTGCAGTGACAAGAGAAGTCGCCACAAATAAGTAACTATCTGTGGCAGTTTTTAAAGTCGCCACTATAAGTCTTATTTCTTGTAGTGTGAAATGGTGCCGAAAAAAATAGATACGGTTCAATACGGAGCAAAAATAGTGCAGATACAACGCTGAAATAGTTTAAAATAGCTAGTGAAAAAGTCCGAAATAAAATGTAAAAAATAATGTGAAACAATTCAAAAAAAGGTTGAATAGTTTAGAAATAATGAGAAACAACGAACAAACTGGATGAAACAAATGTTAAAACAGTCTAGAAACAGGTAGATACAGTCTAGAAATAGTTAGATACGGTGCAAAACTACTTGAAATGATGCTGAAACAATCTGAAACGGTGTTGAAATATCGTAGATACAGAGTGATACGAAGCAAAAATAGTGCAGATAAAGTGAGATACATCGCTGAAACAGTCTGAAACCGCTAGTGAAAAAGTTCAAAACAAAATGTAAAAAATAATGTGAAACAATGCAAAAAATGTGAAATAGTTTAAAAACAATGAGAAAAAAACACACAAACGGTTAGATACGAGGTGGTTGGTAGTTGAGATACGATGTGCTTGTTAGTTGAGATACAATGAGATGCGACGTGGTTGGTAGGTGAGATACGGTTAGATACGAGGTGGTTGGTAGTAGAGATACAGTGAGATATAACGAGATACGATGTGATTGGTAGTTGAGATACAATGAGATACGATGTGGTTGGTAGGCGAGATAGAGTTAGATACGAGGTGGTTGATAGTTGAGATACAGTGAGATATGAGATAGGTGGTAGTTGAGAAACATCGAGATACAGTGAGATACAACGAGAAACAGTAAGGATGTGATGATGAGAAGTTAAATTAAGGGGAAATGGGAGGATTTAAAGTGAAATTGGGGGCAATGGTGGGAGAAATTAGGAGAAATAGGAGGAGTAAAAGTGAAATTTGGAGAATGGTAAGAGGAAAAGTGAAATATGGGGAAATGGGAGGAGATAAAGTGATAGTGGGAAAATAGGATGAAGAATGTAAGAGTTTTGTATGTTATGAGAAAATATTGCTATATTTTTGCTATGTTTGTAATTAACTTGTGTTTTCCTTTATATAGAATTATTTTGCTAAAATATTGCTATGTTTGATAATTAAATTCTAAAAATTGTACTTTAGTGTAAAAATTCCTTTTTCTAAATGCCATACCCCCTACAAAACCAAGGCTATGAATAAGTGATTTGTCTTATTCCTAAAGAGTGTCAAATTGTGTGTCGTATTTCTGGAAGGTGCCTTCACTCCGGATCCATTTGTGATCTCACCTGAAAATCACATCACTCAATTAAAGGTAATGATAGCTCTGGTATTTTGCAAAGTTTTTCATATAAATAGATGACGAGAATATGTTCTTGGTGGTAGGGCATGGTTAAGCTTTTAGTAGGCATAGAGTAGAAGTATCTGATCGATCGAGATAACATTTCCATCAGATGCTAGTAAGAGGAACACAGAAGCAAGAGTCCCCTTTGGGGAAATGTGAATTCATCACTGAATTTATGAAGGTAATCAAGTTATGTGCAACATGCTTCTTGAAAGTAAAGCCTGAACTCTTTCATGCAAAATTTTCAATGGCACCGCTAAAGTAAACACCATTGAATTTCCTAGTGGGAGGATTAGAGTGTCGTCCTTCTTTCCATAGGGTAGAAGAGACCTTTTGATAGTCTCAGGGCATTCAACATATGCATCAATAAAGCCAAAGATGCCATCTAAGTCAACATCCTCCAAATTCCTTCCCATTTTGCCTCACCAGTAGGCATAGGATATTCCTTCATTGTAAATGGATAGAGTGAGTTGACGTCATAGTAGAAAAGGTTAGTACCAAGGGATTTATAGACATCGGCATGTCCTTCATAATAAGCACACCTTATAAATGTGTCTTCATTCATGTTGGGCGTGTACATAGGCCATTTAGATATGTGGAAATATTATATATTGAATGAACTAATTCTCAAATTTAGATGACTCCTACTTGGTCTTTCTTACTTGGACCTACAAGTCATGATGATTAAGCCTCTTGTTTTCTTTAATCAAATATAACTAGTTAGTAATTAAGTCAAGATCAGGGAGGTCCTTAATCCATGATGTACTTGTTTGGCATTTTGGATGGAGAGGAGGAGATGCTAGTATGGATGGGGTGGTCAGTGATAGTTTTTCTGTGACCCACAGGGTTCGTTGTCTTTTTAATTAATGATCATGTTACCATATCAATGGTTAGTGACATACATTCGTTAGAAAAAAATTGATCAAACACAGAAGAGGTATATCAGATACATTTGCGGATGCTTGGGAAGTGTAAAAGTTTTTCCAATAGTAATTTGTCTAGAAAATTTCCCTAAAAGTTACACGAAAAAAATATATAAGCCATAATCTGATTCACAATTAAGGGAAGAAAGAACTTACCTTTCTTGGAGTGGAGCACCAGCACCATTACCAAAATTTCAACCATAGATCGGAGAGAAAGAGTTGGAGACAAAAATTCAAAAGAGTAAGGAGATAGAGTGGAGAGGAAAAATGCTACTGCAGATCTAATTTAATAATGATTCCAATCAGAACAATACAACGTAATTTTGTCGAGGAGATCTTTTGACCAACTTCTGTCGGAACATGCAAAAGTAATTATAAATAAATTTTATTCACCTTCCAATCACGTCGTCAAAAACTTGTGATTGTCTCAACTCTGTCGAAATATTCTAATATTGGAAGCACTACGATTGAGATGACTCCTACTGTTGATCCTTGGTCTTTTTTACTTAGAAACTACAAGTTATGATGATTTGTTGACACCCAATTTTGGTCCGGTATTTTTAAAATTAATTTATTAATTCTTACTTGTTATATAAATTTTAAAATATAGCATGGTGTATTAACATAAAGTCAAATGTGTCTTTTTCAGAAAGAAATTGTAAAATTTGAAGTTTTGCAGTAATGTAGCTATTTTTTTTGTAATTTTTTTCTATAATTTCAATTGGATATTTTCTGCTTTATATTACCTACAAAATGTAAACTATTTATGAGTATTATTTAACTAATTTCGGCGTACGTGCATTGCACGTGATTGCCATGACGAAAAAAAAAGCGGCAGCAAATAAATTGTAGTTAAGGATCAAGTTTTCGTATTATAGGAATTAATATCCAATTAATATTTATAAGTTGCAACTTACAGATCAAATTAAACAAAATAATTTACTTTAAGCTATATATATATATATATATATATATATATATATATATATATATATATATATATATATATATATATATCTCAATCATATTCGGCTAACACAACAAATAAAGAAAGTCTGGCCTATATAACTCCTTAGATTTTCCTACTATCTTTTTTATTTTGAGAATAATCAGTAGAATATATTTGATAAAAGAAAATTAAAATTCTTCAGTAGACATACTTCCTCCGTCTCAAATTAGTTGAAACTTTCAACTTTTTCACGCCCATTAAGAAAACCATTAAATAGAGTATGTATTTTATTATGTTACCCCTATTTAATGTATGATAATTAAATTTTGTTGGGAATTCTTTTAATTATTAAGGGCATAGTTAGAAAAAACTAATAATTTTAATCTTGAAATCCTAAAATGTCAACTAATTTGGGACGAATAACGTCTTTTCGTAATTGTAAAACATTCAATTATTTCACTTTTGTCTAAAAGTTTGATTGTGTATGTTAAGCTGGTGAGTTCTCAGGTACTTTTCCAAGGTACTTTTCCAAGGTTCTTTTCCTAATCTTTTACTTTTTTATAGAAAAGTCTACAAATTAAGTTTTACGAATTCAAATATTGATAGATGAAAATACTCTTAACAAGTTCTGGACCGCCAGCAAGAATTTAGGCAATTGAGATGTTTAACTCTTCAATCAAAAGGTCAGTAAAATCTCAAATCCTTTTCAAAGTTTGGCCGCGATATAGTGCTTTTTTGAGTTTGTAGCTATGTTAGTAACACTGTATCACTAAGAAGCGTTCAACATTTTGTGATTTCATACTATATTATATATAATAAGGAACAAAAAGGTAATTTATGGATGCCTCCAAGAAGGTAGTGAAATGATAGCTCTCTAAAGAAAATCAAAATTAACTTGAACATGTCATTTGATTTTTTTCCAGTAACTTGTGCAGCGTGATTGAAGCTTTAGGTTGACCAGAATCGATGTTGTAGTTATGTGTTGTGCTGACTAATCTTTTACTTAGTATTTACATACACATTGTCAATATTCATTATTATATATTTATGATCAAAGTTGTATTTCTCATCAAAGTAGTAAAATTCAATTTCAGGAATAGTGGGCAATTATAAGAATTGTAAATTGCTAAGAAGTCATCGGATAATGGTTGTTCCCTGCATTGTAAGTACGAAAATTGCAGGTAATATGAGCAAGAAGTGTTCTTTCTTACTTCTTCATTCTTCTTATATATTTCAGGTAGATCTTCCTAGTTTTTTCTTCCATTACTGTGGGCAGCTCATATAAAAGATAAAAAATAAATGTTTCGCTTCCTCGTAAACTATATTTTTTGTAGATTCTCCCTCCTCTCTCTAACCCCCCTTTCCCCCTTTAGCTCACTAACTTTTCCCAGTAACCTTCTTCATTTACATCTATCTTCATCAATGGACCTCGACATTGAAACCACCTTCGATGCTCATTTAATTCCTCCTAAGCCACCCGATGACTCTACTACTAAATTTACTACGCCTGACAAACCTACTTACTACGATACATTAGTAAAATCTTCTACTGCTCCCACAAACTCCCAATCCGGAACTCTTCACGACCCCCTCTTACAATCCCACATGCAACACCACCCAATGGTGGAGAATGACTTAGTTGATTACATCTCCTTTACCCAAGAGGAAAGACAAAGGATTTACTATCCAAGGGGGTTAGTAAATGACAGAACATTTATGCAAGCTAACATCGTTTGCTATCAATAAATGAAAGTGTGGAAGTTTTACCATGTTCAGAACATAAAAAAAATCAAAAGAACAAATAACACCAGGCAATAAGGGAGATTAAATTAATATTGATGAAGACTTAAGCAATAATAACCTAAATATCTACCAGAAAAGAGAATGCAAAGCAATGAGTTTGTACAAAATTATGCAGCCAACCATGATAACAAAATCCACCAAAAAAAAAAAGGAGACTTTTAAAGCAATAATTAGACGTCCAAGCCAAAAACAAATCTACCAATGCCCTAGCAACAAAATATACACGTACCATAACTTCTTTTGATCATTCTAAGTCCTTAAAGAATGCGAACTTCAGTAACAAATCAACAAGTATGATTTTGTTTTTTAGGGTGTCGAAGATATCTCTATTTATTATTTGAATAAATAAGAGAATGATTCAACACAACTCTTTTAGGAACATGTATAATAAAAACATACAAAACGTATAGAATTAAGTGAAAAGTGTGTCTATGAATAAACTCAATATAAAAGGTAAAGTACAAAACATAACAAGAAGTTTACTATACTTTTGGAGTATCAATCCTAATAACCGATTATGTACCCAATCAAGCGGACTATCAAAAGTATTTCTCAAATCACATTATGAATATGTGTGTATATACACCTGCTAGATTATGCTCTTATTAGTCATCATCTTCTCTATTTGCTGCAAAAAAAATACAACAATTAAACCAGAAAATTAATAAGATTCCTACTAGATGCATTCATGCTTCAAGATAAAAAGAAGACAACGATGTTCTTTCATAAACCTAATGCGGAAGTCCATTCAAATCAATTTGCTAGATTTAAAAGAATAGTAGGATGGAGTATTTATAGAGTAAAGAAGTTGGAATTCTATTGGTATTGCAAATCTAGTGAATCTGTACGCGGTTAATGTTTCAAGGATTTTTAGTGACATTAGAAGTCTAGGTTAGAGGAAAATTAACTTTTATGAAATATTATGAATCCTAGTAGATTTCCATTACTATTACTAGTTTTTGATAATGCGCATCGCGTACACTCTTTACATTTGATTTCAAATGTGAAAAACCACAAAAATACTATAAAAATGTACTTGAATCGTAAAAATACAAAATTCTGTACAAAAATAAGTTCTTAGTTGAGCTGCATTATATCCCATATTTCATTTATGTGAGCAATTATTATATACCACGATTTTATGTAAGAAGAGTTTCCTCGCTTGAATATCATACTTTTGCCCAACAGTTAAATAGACATTGGGACAATTTGTTGCTTTTATACAAGCAGACATTATGCTTTTGGGTTTCACTCGGCATGGTATTGCGCGATTCGTGTGTTATTTAATACAAATTATTGTTGAAATATTATAAACACAAACACGTTCTTTCACTCTCTATATATATCTCTACTGACTTTGTTTGTAATCCAATTTTTCAGTCTTTAACTGAATCGCAGAGTTTTATCCATGTATCTTTTAAAAGAGGAAGAACAAGTTCCAAAAGTTCTTGAGAAGCCAATTATGAACCAACGGAAATATAAGAGTATAGCAAAACTCACTTTGTTTCTGGCACCTTATGCTCCACCACAGTTTTTAAAATAAATTTAGCTGAGCAAGCTTGTACAAAATTCGATCAACAATTGGAATCTGAAATGAGATAGAATTAATGTGGTTAAATATTTCCTATAGGCAATAAATAATAAAATAGAGGAAAAAAATTGTAAAAGGATTCAAGGTTCAAGCAAATATACTCCAATAGATTGGCTCCGTTCTTCGAACAAATCAAGATATACACAAAAGAAGAAACAAAAAAGTAAAAAATTACTTTTGGAACTGTCACTTTGTACTTTCGGATTTCCATCTATAAATAATTGGCACAAAACCTCTCCAAAGATAAAATTAGAAAGAAAGAAAATTTTGAAATATTTATTTATACTAAATAAGAAGAAACTATAATAAATAAATATTACTATACTTACCACGCAGTCACACCTTGATTTTCTATGAATACTAATGACTATTTTAGAGACAAAGAAATCAAGCTAGAGATTGTAATTGATTATCATCTACCTACAGGTGATTTAACAAATTCTTTGACTATCGAAGCAGACGAATGTAAGGGCGGCAATCCTACTTCGACCCAAAGACTCCTATGCTCCAAAAATATTGTAATTGAAATTGTAAAAGGGTTACAATTGGATCAACCTAAACTATGCTACAGGCTTGCATAACTACTTTCAGAGTTATTCAAAGTTATTTGCATATGATCGATGATGACCCATGAGCACATGCTGGTGCTATCATATTTATGTTCTGAGTATTGGAGTTGATGAGAAAAAGATGCTTTCTTTTGAAATAAGAGTGTTATGGTAGATTTATAAATCAGAATTTGAAGAAGCGGAGACGATGTTATTTCAGAAGTCTAAGTGTCATGAAACTCAAGAGTTGATCCCAATGCACCGTATCTGCTTTCATGCTTGAAAAAATTCACTTACATATAAATACAAATTAATTTGACTTTCTTTATTTAAAAAGAAAATTTAACAACGTCTAAAAGGTAATATGGTCTTTCACTTTTTAACTTTGAGGGTCCATGCTTTATATTAATGATTAATATCTATCAACGTGATAAGGTAAAATTGGTACAAAAAAGTTTAGTTAATTTTTATAAAGTTCTAAATATTAGGAAATAAGTAAATGAAAACTTTATCTGATGTGAAATCGGTTTTTAAAGCATAAAAAAGTCGCATGACATTTCACTATAGCCTTCGTGCTTTTATAATAATATAGATTAGAAAATTCTTTAAATTAATTGTAAAATTACTTTGGATAATTAGCTATCTCTAAAAAATGTTAGATATGAAAAGTTGATTAAAAACTAGCCTTTGTAAAATACACTTATACACACATCACATTTCTCATTAGGTGGAGGTTACTCTATTCCCTCTCTTTCTTCTCTCTCTTGGGGATTTGAAGTTGTCCCAAGGAATTATAGCCGTTGGGTCTATGCTTCTTCCAACTTTACACCTCTGGAGAGAAAAAACCCTGCAAAAAATTGGGGTTTTCTGAGGGAACTGGAACAGTGGTGAGGTGAGCTCATCGTAGCCCCTCCTTTTCTTTCATTTTGGTTGCCATTTTAGCCTGTTAGCTATGTCATTCTACTACTACTTCCCCTTCTACACTGCCTCATCGGGAAAGTCCAGCTCGTTTCGTTATCTTGCTCGTTATTGCTATGCATTTAAATTTTTTGTTACTGTTGTACTTTTATCATGTTAGCCTTGTCGGTTGTCGTTTCTGCTTGTGTTCGATAATAATTATTGAGGCTTCCTTGTTTAGAGTTGATTACTTCCTTTGTTCTACTGTTATGGCTATTCCAAATATGGGGCTTTAATGTTGATTCGAACGATACTACACTTGATCAAAGTCGTGCTTTTGATCATTGTTTCACTTGATTGTTGCTTTGGCTTCTTGTGCTGCTGTTGCAACGTTTATATGCACATATCTTCAGGCAACAATAGTCCGTAGTTACTGTTTTTGTGCTGTCCTGAGAGAAAATGAGAGGCAATGACGATAATTGTTTTCCCCAAATGATAAAATTCTGGGATTCGTCATTTGGCTTGGCAATTTGGATGGCCTCGAACAACTAATTGTAGCCATGGTGTTTGCCCATTTCAATGTCCCGAGCCTCCCTCATTAAAAAAACAATGGTTTTCTCTCTTAGACTTGGATTTGTGATGTTTTGCTGGTCCTTATGTTGGGCAAATCTGATACTATTGACCAACTTTTTGAGGCATTGCCTCTTACTGATGTTGCTGCCTCTCTATTGTTTTGCTGCCACTACTATGTCCTCCCTGTTTCTGGACAAAAGAATACCTTCTGCACAATGACGAGGTTTTTATATTGTTAAATTAGGCCAAGGAATTACTGGTGGTTGTATCTTGGCAAGGCGTCTTTCGCAGCCATGGCAAGTTCGAAGTTCCTTGCCTAAATTTGAAAAACAGATCTGAACCTGGTTTTCTAAAGCAAAACTACCGTTCTTTCTAAATGTTCACCATGTTGCTGTTACGATTTAGATCATGCCTTGGCTCATTTACAGTTGCTTGCTCACCGCTGTTCCAATTTGGCTGCTACTGCGCTGTCCCATTTGAGACAATGATGAATAAATTTATAAAATCAGCTAGACGAGGAAATGAGGAGATCGAATCTTGGCAAGGCAAACTTGGAAGGCAGTTGGACAATGTGCAACCAGTTCGCAACCATGGAAATGTTGGCGTTTCTGTCGTCGAAGCTGCAGTTCCTATTATTTCTGAGCCTCATAAATGGCTGCACTTTTGTCGCTGTTCTTGGCTTAGCTTCGGCATTTTCAGATTGTCTCTTTCCTCTCGCTCATGAATGAGTAAAATACTTAAAAGGTCACTCAACTTTGAGAAATGTGTGACCAAAGTCACTTTGCTTTGAATTGTACTAATAAAGTCACTCAACTTAAGGTAATTCTCACCAAAAGTCATTGTAACCAGATTTTGCACAATCATCTCACCGAAAATCTGACATGGCATTTTCATTTTTAATTATATATACATGTGGCATACTTTATTTTCCATGTAGGATTTTATAATAAGTTGAATTATTTTCTAAGGATTTGGAAAGTGTTCTTTTAAATTATTACAATAATAGAATATTGTGTCATTGCTAAATTTCTACGGGTACTGTCGAAATATTAGCATTACTACTCTTTTGAGTACTTAACTCTTTAATTAGTTATGGTTAGAATCATTATTTTTTTTTAAATCTATTAGTTAAATATATATTTTATATAATAGATAATAGGTAGATTAGTTAAATATAATAGATAGTTAAATATATATTTTATTTAGTGTCTCCATTTTCTCAATTTCTTATTTGGATGAATGACACTTGGCCCTCCTTAAAACCAATGTTCTAGATTTAATAGGGTAAATAAAGGTATTTAACTATGGTTTGGACAAAATATCTTTCTATTTCAAATTCAATTTATCTTAAAAAATCCTATAATTTAGCAGCAAAATTTCCTCCCACTTCGATCATCTCAAACTTAACCTTTCTTTTTAGTTTAATTCTTTATAGGAGTAATTTATTATTATTGTTCGACAATGTGCACTCAAAAAATTAAGAATTATTTTAAATAAAAATTACATTAATTGTTAAACAAACTCATCTTATTTTAGATATAGAAGTGCAGAAGATCTATGTGATTTCTATAAGTATTATGAATTGGTTGGAAAGTTTCTTTCCAAGATAAAATGTGAATAACTATGAGCAGAATATTAGGTACTATCTTCGCAACAAGTTTTAACTGATGTGGTTGTGTGAAAATTTCTTCGTATATTGTTATTTGAGTAAATTGACATTATTAAATCTTATCTTGTTAATTCTATTCCTTACGATGTTATCACTTGCAAATAATTTAACACTGTTTTTGGTTTTCTGTTATATGTTTGAGATTGGATTAGCACAAACAAAGTTTTATTAAAACAATAAATAAACGAAAATTTTGGAGACCGAAAAATAATTTAGGAGGAGGGATGAAATTTGCTGCTAAATTATAAGATAGGTTAGATGCTTTGAATTTAAAATAGGAAGATATATTTTTCTAACCATGGTCAAACATTTAGTCTTACTTCATTAAATCTAGACCATCCATTTTGAAAAAGGAGATGGATCCGAAAATATGTGGAAGAGAAATGGGTTATGGATTAAGAGTTAGGTTAATCAACTTATTATAAAATCCTACATGGAAAATAAAGTATGCCACATGTATATATAATTAAAAATGAAAATGTCATGTCAGATTTTCGGTAAGATGATTGTGCAAAATCTGGTTACAATGACTTTTGGTGAGAATTACCTTAAGTTGAGTGACTTTATTAGTACAATTCAAAGCAAAGTGACTTTGGTCACACATTTCTCAAAGTTGAGTGACCTTTTAAGTATTTTACTCCTCATGAATTAACATATTCGTTTTGCCTCGTTATATTTATTTATGAGCCTTGTCGGCTGTATGACTTGTTTTCACTACTGCTATGCTGTCATCGCGCATAAGCTTGCTGGTTGCTGCATTGTGATGGTCCCTTGGTGTTTGGATTTGATCCTATAAAGCAAACGTGCACCATATTGTTGCTGATACTTAGCTTTCCTGTTGCGCCATTTCATGGATGTTTATCATGAACTAAACATTGGTCCTTGCTTTGGACTAAAACTGGTTCTGAACAGACACTACACTTGTTAGGCCTGTGATCTTGCTATGAGGCCACCCATTTTAGCAAGTTGTGCTTTTAGTAAATGGCTATTTATATTTGTAACTCACCTGGTTGTTTCTTGTTTGGCAGATAAAATATTTGAACATGATACGACACTTGGTGGATAACATTCTTAAGCCATTTACCTTCTTGCATTGTTGCTGCCCCTTTTCTGTTTTAATAAAAAATATAATGGGCGATGGCGAAATTTCTAGATTGTCAAATTTAGGCAAGAACTTTTAAGTACCGTAACTTGGCGAGGCAATTTTCGCAGTCATGACGAACTTATAAGCACCGTATCTTGGCGAGGCGATTTTTGCAGCCATGGAGAACTTGAAGCTCTTGCCTAGTTTGAATACAGATCTGAGCCTTCCTTTCCAAAATAAAATACATATTTTCTCTCAAATCTTGCATCTTGTCCCGTTTCAGCTGCAGCTCATTTGCCTTCAATGTTCACATGTTATTTCTTTCCTTCTCCTTGTGAATAAATTGATTGCCTCGCCTTGTTGGCCTTTTGTTAATACCTAATCTGTTCAGCCTTGCCGGATGTTTGTTGTTGTTTATACCTTGGTCTTGCCAGTTCTCTGTTGTTGTAATAAACTTATTGGCTAAAGCTGGTTTAAGTTGTGGTCGCTTCACAAATTTTCAGTGGTTTTGCTCGTGAAAGTTCCATTCATGTTGTTGCTCTGTTGCAGTTTGCTTTAGGCTTTTGTATAGCTTCGTGACTATTTTTTTTAAAAGCTTGCATTTGCTGGAGCATTTCCTTAGTTCAGATGTCGATTAATAGTTTTAAACTCTCAGTTAGTTGCACCGGCCTTTTAAGTTTATATTGATCTGCGTTTGGTTTTCATTTTGAATCTCTATGATGGACCTTTTGCTCCTACTTGGCTCTCTGGCAGCTGCATCTTGCAGCTAACCTTAACCCCATAACTAGATCTCTCCAGCTTCACCAATTCGTACCAATCCAGCTAGTATCCAAAACCACACAAAAGTCCTAATTTTACACTTATAAATATCCCTTTAGGAACCCTATTAATGGCAGCCGTGAATAGAGAAAATATTTTTAAAATACTTATTAAATTCTACTTATCTTACTGAGATTCATTCTTGAGTTCTGGGTCTGAGTTCCATTGTTTGGTCCTTGATTTGTTCGAGTGGGATTATTTTCAGATCCTCGCCCCTTTTCGCTGCTCCGCAGAACCTCAAAGTTTTTTTTGTCTTCTTTATATTTAAATCTGCTTACTTGAAATTATGCTTGGTTTGTTTGAGTTTGGTTGATTTAGTTTACGATTTGAGCATTTTCTGTTTGTCATCGTGCATATAGTATACAGTTTTCTCTTTAAAGTGTCAATCTTTGCTTGGTTTAGAGTAAATAGTAGCTTGCTTGTTCATTTATGCTTATGATCGAGTCATTTTCTTTTGGTTTGAAACTTTGAAGATGGTCAGTTCTAAGCTTTTAGTGAGGCGTTGTTTCTGGAAATTAGTAATAGAAGTATTTTAATCTGTTCAGTTGGGAAATATTTACACAGATTTTCATTTAGAAACAATCGCATTTTTTGGTCACTTAAAGATTCCTCTTTTAAAAGGATCAAATTTGAATCTTTTCCTTTGTGAACTTAGTCATCTATGTCTACTTCTATTTTTTTAAAATCTTTTGAATGGTCTAAGTCTTGAGTATTTATAGTTGTTTCTATGTGTTAGCTTGGATAAGCTTGGAGTTTTGACTGATGATTAAGGAACAGATTCAAAGGATCTGTTTCTTTGAATCACTGCAGCTAAATAGATAACTCATGCAAAATCATTTAAGCTGAGATATTGTTAATTATCCTTAAACTAATGTTTATCTTGATAAGTATGCAGGTCTAAATGTGATATGAAAAGATTGCATAAATAATGGATAAGGTTTAAAAGATCCGGATGCTTAAAGTGAAGAGTTCAATTAGGACTCAAACTCTTGAGAGTTTTGGAGTTCTAATTGCTCAAGACTTCTTGGTTGCTGAAGTTACAAAACGAGGAGCATATCAGCCATTGAAGTATGCACAAATATATAGAAAAAATCGAGCAAAGCATTAAAAGAGTCATTATCTTATTTGTGTAATCAGTAAGCTACAGTGGAACTAAGTTAGAACCTGTTCCTTAGAGTCTTGTAAAAGTTCAGTCTTAGTTCAACTGCAGTAGGCATTATCGAGTCTTACTTGACAAAGCTTCACTTATCGTGAAAAGAGGTCACTAAAGGATTAGAGTTAGTCCTAGATTAATAAGAAGGTAGTATTGTAACCAAGTGAGTCTTTTTACATAGTGAAGTTGAAATCCTACTTGGGAGAGTATGTCGTGGTTTTTTGATCCCGAGTTCAAGGGATTTTTCCACGCTAATATTGGGTGTTCATTTACTTACAGTTTGAATTCCGTACATAACATAGTAAAGGAACACATTTTAAGGAACTGGTCCTTAAAACAGTAAAGCGGTGTATCTTGAGAAATAACAATTGGTATCAGAGCGGGTTATCCTTGAAAAGGCTAACACCTAAGATTAGATGAGTACATCACGAGAGAACAGTGAGGGTCAGTCAATGGTTAGAGCACCTTTGTTCAATGGAAAATATTATTCATGGTGGAAGGAAAGGATGCGAGATCATCTTCAAGCTGAGGACTATGAATTATGGGACATAGTGACTGAAGGTCCCATGATTCCAATGAAAAAAGGATGCTGAGGGAAATGATGTTCCCAAAACCAGAAGAGAATGCAATGTTGAAGACATAAGGCAATGGTAAAAGAATGCAAAAGCTAGGAAGTGGCTTGTTGGTGGACGCATTCCTGATGAGTGCACTAGAATTAGAGGGTATACCACTGCAAAGGAAATTTGGGATGCTCTACAAGTTGCACATGAAGGAACAAGTCAGGTAAAAAGGTCTAGAGGTACACTTCTTTTTGCTGAATATGAAAGTTTCAAAATGAAAGAAGAAGAATCAATCTCTTAAATGTATACTAGATTTAATATCATTGCATCTGAACTTATTTCTTTGGGAAGGGTTTTAATTGTGGAAGATAGAGTAGAAAAGATCCTAACTAGGGTTCTTCCTGATTCTTGGGAGATCAAAGCTCGTGCTATCATAGAAAGCAAGAATCTGACCATCTTATCCTTAGATGAGCTTATAGGTAATTTAAAGACTTATGAACTAAGGAAAAAGGTTAAAAACATAGGAGTACCAGTTAAAATTAAACTAATCTAGCCTTGACTGCTGCTGATAAGCCTATCGATGATAAGGAACTGGTCCTTATCGCTAATAGTGTTCAGAAATATTTGAATAAGAAAAAGGGGATTAGTGGACAGGGTAGGTCTTCTAACATGAAACAGGCTGGAGAATGCTTCAAATGTGGCAGCATGGAGCACTACATCAGCAAATATCCAATCATGGAAGGAGAATGGAGGAAGAGATATGTTGAGGAAAGGAAAAAGGCTAGGGAACAGGTCCGTAAGAAAAGTGCAAATCCCAAAGCAATGGTTGCAGGATGGAAAGATAGTGAAGATGAAGTATCTGATGATGATCTGGATGAGGATCTTGCTCTAATGGCTCTTGAAGACTCAGATAATGAAGAAGATGATGAGGTATTTGTTTCTAAACTTAGACAAGATGTTAAAAGCATGCCTAGAGAGAAATTAGTTAAAGTGTTTCATACTGTGTTAAATGAGTTTAAATCTCTAAGGGATGGCAAACATCAACTGCATGATGAAATTGATAGTTTAGGAGCAGAATACAAAAAGGCAGTAATTAAAAATGACTCTCTGAAAAGAAAAATTAGCATGCTTGAGGAACAGGTCCTCACACTTGAATCAATTGTTCAGGAATTAAAAAATGTTAAAACAGTTGAAAAAGGTAAAGGCATAGCTAATTCTTATCAGATCATTGCTAAAGAGAAACTGAAAGTCACAGTTGATGAATTGTGCAAAAAGGATGAGAAGATAAGATATTTGGAGAAGACTTGGTTAAAACAAAAATGGAGTTAGGAAAAACTGTAAAATGGAACAAGTCTTCTGAAGCACTAGAATGGTTACAGGAAAATCATAGTAGTAACAGGAAGGGTATTGGATTCATGAAAGCACAGTCTTCATCCAAATGGAATCCAAAGAGTAAGTATCTATCACTTCCTGAAAACTGGCTATGCACTCATTGTGGGAACACTGGTCACTAGAAAGAAAATTGCAAATCTTTAAAAATGGTTGCACAGAGGAATAGGTCCTATAAACCTGTTCAAAATTCTGTAAGAAAGAAAACTGTTCACACAAAGAAACCATTACCATTCTGGGCCAGGAGAGATCTGATTCATCCTTTTTCTCGAGGAAAGGAACCCAAACTAGTTTGGGTTCTTAAAGTTAACCCCTAGTTTTCTTTTGCAGACTAGAGTGAAGGAGAGAAACCACAAATGGTACATGGACAGTGGTTGCTCAAGGCACTTGACAGGACATAAAGAACTGTTCCTTTCACTCTCAACCTTTCAAGAAGAAAGTGTTTCCTTCGGTAATGGTAAGAAAGGGGAAATCATTGGCATTGGAAAGGTAGGTAGGTCTGATTCACATAGTATAGACAATGTGTTTCTAGTAGATGGGCTGAAGCATTACTTATTGAGTATATCTCAATTGTGTGACAAAGGTAATAATGTTACTTTCTCATCTACTGGATGCACTGTGACTAACCAAACTTCTGGAGAGATTATTTTGTAGGGAAATAGACATGTAAACATCTACAAGGTAGACTTGTTGACACTATCTGATGGAAGCCTGAGTTGCTTAAGTGTGGTGCAAAATGATCCCCTCCTATGGCACAAAAGACTTGGCCATGCCAGTCTTTCGCAACTGAACAAACTTGTGTCCAAGGATTTGGTGATAGGTCTTCCTAACATCAAGTTTAAGGATGAAAAGGTATGTGAAGCATGTGCCAGGGGAAGCAGGTAAAATCCTCCTTCAAACCAAAGAAACAGGTAAGTACCACTAAACCTTTGGAACTGGTCCATATGGATTTATGTGGACCAATGAGAACAATGAGTCGTGGAGGTAAGAAGTATGTTATGGTACTAGTGGATGATTACTCCAGATTTACATGGACTATATTTCTTGCATCTAAAGAAGAAGCATTTAATGCATTTTCAATTTTTGCCAAGAAATCTCAAAGAACTCTAGATAGTCATATTATTGCCATTAGGTCAGATCATGGAACTGAATTTGAAAATCATATATTTTTCAATTTTTGTAATGAAAATGGCATTAATCACAATTTTTCTTCACCTAGAACTCCACAACAAAATGGTGTAGTGGAAAGGAAAAATAGGACTCTAGAAGAAACGGCAAGGACTATGCTAATATCTGGAAATCTTCCACAGAATTTTTGGGCTGAAGCCATCAATACTGCATGCTACATAATAAATAGGTGTATGACAAGGCCTTTAATAGGAAAAACTCCATATGAGCTGCTTAAGGGAAGAAAATCAAATATCTCTCATGTTAGAGCTTTTGGTTGCAAATGTTTTATACACAACAATGGGAAAGATGCCTTAAGAAAATTTGATCCTAGAAGTGATGAGGGAATCTTTGTTGGTTGTTCTTCAATCAGCAAATCTTATAGAGTTTTTAACAAGAAAACATTGAAAATTGAAGAAAGCATGCATGTTAAATTTGATGAAACTGACTGTCTTACTCAAGAACAGGTAGGATGAAGAGATTGGAATGCTGAAACATAATGAACTTGATCCACAAATACAGACTCTGGATGTGAGAAGTGAACTGCAAGGAACTGTTCCTCAGGACAGAATTGAGAAGAGTGGCACAGAAACAGGGGGAACAAATGTTGGTTCCACCTCACAAATTAGAAGTGCTACTCCCTCAGGAACTGTTCCTCAACAAGGGACTTCTGACAATGGATTGACACTCAAGCCTTACAAGTATCAAGGGTCACATCCTGTGGATCAAATAATCTCATATAAGACTGCTGGGCTACAAACTAGATCAGCAGTCAAAAATCACAATCTGTGTGCCTTTAGTTCTTTCCTATCTCTTGTTGAACCCAAAAATGTGAAAGAAGCACTGAAGGATGCAGATTGGATCGATGCTATGCAGGAGGAATTGAATCAATTCCAAAGAAGTCAAGTTTGGCATCTGGAACCTAAGCCAAGGAATAGGTCCATAATAGGAACAAAATGGGTTTTCAGAAACAAACTCGATGAGGATGGCATGGTAACAAGAAATAAGGCCAGGTTAGTTGTTCAGGGGTATAGTCAAGAGGAGGGCATCGACTATGATGAGACTTTTGCTCCAGTTGCAAGATTGGAAGCAATAAGACTTCTCATAGCCTTTGCTACATACATAGAATTTACTCTACATCAAATGGATGTTAAGAGTGCATTTCTGAACGGTTACTTGAAAGAAGAAGTGTATGTTAAGCAACCTCCAGGCTTTGAGAATGAACAGTTCCCTGAACATGTGTACAAGTTGGACAAGGCCTTGTATGGACTCAAGCAAGCACCAAGAGCATGGTATGAAAGCTATCAAAATTTCTTCTTCAGCATGGATACAAGAGAGGTAAAACTGATAGCATATTGTTTTTGAAAAAAAAGGGTAAGCATCTCTTAATTGCTCAAATTTATGTAGATGATATAATCTTTGGTGCTACTTGTGAAAATTTAAGTAAGGAATTTGCAAACTTGATGGGGAGTGAGTTTGAGATGAGCATGATGGGTGAACTCAATTTCTTTTTGGGTTTACAAATTAAGCAAACCTCAAATGGAACTATAATCCATCAACAAAAATATGTTAAGGAATTACTTAAAAGGTTTGATATGGATAATGCTAAGGAAATTGACACACCTATTGCCACTGCCACAAAATTGGATCTTGATGAACATGGAATTTCAGTTGATCAAAAATTGTATAGAGGTATGATTGGTTCTTTACTTTATCTAACTGCTAGTAAACCTAATATTGTGTTCAGTGTTGGTTTGTGTTCTAGGTTTCAATCAGATCCTAAGGAATCTCATCTGAAAGCTGTTAAGAGAATATTGAGGTATCTGAAAGGAACAGGTCCATTGGGACTTTGGTATCCAAAAAGTGGTAGTTTTAATCTTGTTGGATATAGTGATGCTGACTATGCAAGTTTCCTTGTTGATAGAAAAAGTACTTCAGATATGGCACCGCTACAAGAAACTAGACTTTTAGTAGTGACTTTCAGTGGCGATCTTTAATTTTGCCGCAGAAAAGTCATTTATTGTAGCGACTACAATAGTTGCCACAGTAACTATACTTTTAGTGGCGACTATTTTTGAGTCGCTGCAAATACGTCAAAATTTTTAATTCCCGCTAGATCAAAAAATTTGTCTCCAAGTTTATTATAGAAACTATTAGACAGTCGCCTCTAAATGTTTATTGTGGCAGCAGTCTCGCCACAATACGTCTTTTTATTTTATTTTTTCTTGAAAAAAGTAATAAAGAACTTTGTAAATACAAGGAGGCCTATCACTTTATATGGTCTGCTCTTGCTTCATCAGCTTACACCCAAAAAACCTTAATAGAAGATCTAACAAAATTTAACACTTTTCACCCTCAATCAGGTACAACCATTTATTAAGATGACGATTTCATAAATAATTTTGCAAATTTCATCTGTAATTTCTCTGACACAATTGTAAATCTACAGGAACAATCATCTAAAGCCCTATTTGGTGGTGAGAATAGACGATGATTCAGGTATTTCAGTACTCGTATCTCTTTCTTCAACAAAATTGGTAGTTAGCTAGCCATTTCTTTTTGAAATTCTAGATCTTTTGATGTTGTCAGTGTGATTGCTTGCTTGATTATGTTATAATATCTTTATGTTTTGCTTCTTAAAGGATTGATTTAGTTAACTTGGTACATTTCTAGATTTTAATGAGTAAACTTGAATTGGAAACTTGTGAATATCTCTGGTATGCTTTGGCTAACTAGAGCTTCAAGTAAGAGGCATTTACTCAGTTGTTTGGTTGAGTTTTAATTTTAATAGTTAATACCCAGCTATATCTGCTTTGATTCTTACTATGTGGAAGTCATTTTATTTTTTGTCCCAATCTTTGTTCCATATTCAAGCCTAGATCATTTGAGAATAAGTGACATATTCTCTAGAGAAATATTTTTTTGATGTCTTTCCCTTTCTTGCTTTTTTTTATGCTTAGTACATATGATGTTTGGTCAAGATTTAGTTGAGATGTTGATGCTCTATCAAAATCTTTATATGTTTATCCATATATGCAAGTAGGAGTCATATCTTCTTACTGCTATATTTAGTCATGTTAATATGAATTTAGATATCATGTTCTTAGTATCTTCATCACTAGAAAATCCTAGTTTACGTTGTAAATATACAACTATGTCTCTGATGTATGTCAAACATGTGTGAAATAAAGGTTTGAACAAGATCTTGGAGTTAGTTTGTTTAAAAGTTGGCCTTGTTCTAATCCTATTTCTCTATATATACATTGAAGCTATGTAGAGAAGAGAAGGGTTGCATAGTTTCATTACTCTCACTCAAAATTGTAATCTTTTGGTTGGTTTTGTTAGTGAAAGTTTATGTTCACATATCTTCTTATAAGTGAAAAAAAAAAGAAGGAACCAAAAAAAGAAAAAGGACAGGAACTCAAAATTATAAGTACTGCAGTAGGAAACATAGACCAATATATGGAGTTTCTAGAATATTTAGGAGAAGAGAGTAGTATTTTCAAATTTGTGGCACACTCCAGTATCTTGTATCTAGTTGTACCATCTTGGTACTATCTTAATAAAAATCATTGACATGTTCAAAAAAAAATAAAGCCTTTCTTTCAGTTTTGTTTCTCAATTTATGTACAGTTACTTGCTCACTTAAATATAAGCTAAGAAAAAGAATCCTTTAAAAGAGTGAACATTGAACCAAAGAAGAAAAAAATATTGAATGTCTAAAGACTAGGTGCTTAATTTGTGGGCTTTGAATAAGTTACCTAGTCAAAAGATATTTTGGTCGATTTTGCACTACATTCTTGAAGTTTTCTTTATTTGAGTGTATTGGCCTAATGAATAGAAATCTTGCACCAATCCTTGTGCCAAGTTTGATTGAAAACAATTATTGTAGGAGTTAAAAATTCAATTAAAAGAGGATTAGTACTTTATATGACTAATGCATTTTATCTCATTGTTTGTATTATATTTGCTGGATTACTTGCTCAAATATATTAAATTTTTTGTAATTCTATAGTTGTTCTAATAACGTTATGTGATCTGAATCATGTATCTTCAATATATTTGTTTGCAATATTGCATGTCACGTAACCAATAAAAAAGTATAATTTTTAAAACTATAGGAAAAGGATTTCAGAAAGCTTCCGTTTGTAGCTGGTGACTTTATGGATTATGAACGCTTGCAAGACATTTAACTCCAAGAAGCACCATAGACCAAAGTAGGGGTGACATAGAGTTATTGAGGTTCTAGAGCTTCGCTTGGTGCCTTTAGCTAGTTGATCAATACTTATTGAAGGAAATGCGATCATAGGGAGGCTCTAGAATGTATTATTATTTTATTTCCCATATAAAGTGCAGGGGATTCATACCTTTACTTGCGATGAAGAAAATAGCAGCACTTAACACTAATGAAACATGGTGCGTCTTATTGAAACTCATTACACTATCCGAACAGGAAGTCCTATGTAGTTTTCGATGTGCAATATTCTGTTTTCTCTTTGCATTGGAGACCATGTTATTGCTTTATTGAAACTCGACAAGAAAATGAATGGCAGAGAAATATTAGGAAAACAAAAACAAACTGCACATATCTTATGTTCTAAAATCTATATCGTATATTCGGCAGGAAAGTATTGAGGCTGAAATTGTTGTCCCATTGAGGAAACTTGAAATTATTTTTCCTCCGGTATTCTTTGACCGACCAGTTCAGTATCGGTTTATATACCCATTTGAGAGGTAAATGTGTTCTATTATTTCAGGTCCTTACCTTTACTACCAGACATTATATTAATGCGATATTTTCATACATGTATTTGCAAATATCTATGTCATATGTACGCAACAAGGCTCGTCCGGAAGGTTCAATTGTAGAAGGTTCAACTGTGAGTTGTATCAGTACCTAAACTATGTTTTGATATATCACACTTAGATGTTGCACTTCTCTATTGTGTTGATTTCTGCTGATTTAAAACTATTCTGCTCATTCATCATTCTGTGATCTCTCTGTGGGAACACATAATGCGAATTTTGCTGAGTAAATTCCATTATTTGAGCTTCCCATCTCATGTTGTCCTCCACCTGATCATTGACGGTGATCTCCTAATTTTGTGTATAGGCTGTTAGTTCCTCAAACTCCTACTATAAAAGTTCCTCCTAAAATAGAGATCTAAAAAGCCTCGTTGTCTGTATTGTGAGATGGAGAAGATATGGTCACTAGCAATGTTGAAATTGTCTATCCTAACTTGTCATTGTTTAGTTATTAGTTTGCTTTCTTAGATAAGTTTTGTAACTTTTTACTCTAATGTACAGTGGCCACTTTTTTTACTTCTTGCATTGCATTATAAAAATTATTATATAGTTTTTGCATTCGTTACACCAGGTTATACCCATCTGTTACACCTCACTTTAGGACTGCGTTGAACTTATATACTTTCTGGGTATTGACACTTCCTTGCACAGTATGTATCCTAAAAGAAAAGAAGCATTAAATGAAGTGCAATTTTCTATGATCCCCATTCATGTAATAAAGGATATTGAGAGAATGAATTCTTATTCTTAAGTGCAGTCAGTTAGAATATAAGAGTGATTTATTTTTGGATAATTCAAATACTGGACTGTTGAATATTTTAACCTCTTCCATTTGTTTTAATGTTTTAAAGATATTAATTTAGCATTTGTGTATAGGTTTTCAGTTCTTAAAACTCCCTATCCAGAAATTCCTTCTAAAATTGAGATCCAAATAGCCTCCTTGTCTCTGTTGTGAGATAGAGGAAATATGGTCAATAGCAATGCTGAATATATCTATACTAACTTATAATTGCTTAGTATTAGTTTTCTTTCTTACATAAAGTTGTAATTTTTTACTCTACTGTACAGTTGGTCGCATTTTACTTCTTGCATTGTATTATGAGAATTATTGAAGTAATTATATGTTTTTTCCTTGATAACAGGGACAATATTTTTAAGATGATCAGGTACGGGGTCCACCAAGAAAGAGATTGATAAAGGCATCAAGTGTTTTAGTTTTTGACCATGTATATGCATACATTGTTAGTGAACAATGAAGTGTTGTATAGTATATACTTTTATGTAGACTTTTTAGTAATGAAAGTAATTATAATATCGGCTTTGTAAGTATTTTTGGTGTTCTATTGATTTATATTGAATGATTTTAATATTTATATAAGTTTGATAGAAATCTGTTGTATATTAATTTATGAAAAAGGGCTACCGTTGAATTTGAAATTGTATGGTAGTTGAAAAATGGCTTTAGTGGCGACTAAAACCTGTCACATATAGATTCTTTTTGTTGCAAACAAAGGTCGCCAAAATAACTATACTAGTTTTAGCAGCGACTTAAATCGCCATTAAAATGCTAATCTATAGTGGCGACTAGCTTAAAAACTTACTTTGTGAAACATCTTTTGTAGCATCAATGTTTAGCTTTTGTGGCGCTAAAGGTCGCCACAAAATTATAACTTTTAGTGGCGATCAGTGAAAGTCGCCACTAAAAACATTCAGTATCGGCTTGTAGTGCAGCAACCCTCTTGTCGCCACTGAAAGTTTTTAGTGGCGACTAAAGGGCAGATTTCTTGTAGTGCACATTTTCTTGGTGAGTGTTTGGTCTCTTGGGGAACCAAGAAACAAAATTCAGTGGCACTTTCCACTGCTGAGGCTGAATATGTGGCAGCTGCCTCATGTTGTTCACAGTTGTTATAGATCAAACAACAATTATAGGATTTTGGTGTTGATGCAGGAATTGTTCCTATCTTTTGTGACAACAATAGTGCTATTAACATGACAAAAAATCCAGTGCATCACAAAAGAACTAAACACATTAATATAAAACATCATTTCCTGAGAGATAACTATGAAAAAGGTTTGATCACCATAGCATTTTGTCCTACTGAAAAACAAATTGCTGACATCTTCACAAAAGCTTTAGGAAGAGATGATTTTGAAAGAAATAGGTTGGAATTATGGATGATTAAATTCACTTAAATTCATCAATGCTTTACTTCATAATTGGCTAGAAAATTGCACCTAAAATTAATTTTATTCAAATCAATGTGAAATATTCAGTCCAGCTTAATACTTTATTGTATACTCTTATGCCATAATTTTTGTTTAGAGTTGCTAAAATTGAATGATGTTACCCTTATGCTCTTAGAATTTCATATTGAACAAAAGTGTTTCAAATTAGAAGGACACTGATTTTTTGTGTTAAAATCAGGTATGTACTCCTTATTATTCATTTATCTTAGAAGATTAAGGCTATAAGTAACTTGTAATTAGGATAAATCCCACTAGGAATCCTAATCATATCCAAACTGCATAAGAGTCCCATCGGAGGAACAGTTCCCATTTCGAAAAGGTAATTCAAAAAGCCTGACGGCTCTATTTTTCCGGGGGACTCCCAAGAGTCCAGTAACGGCTGCATGTCTTTCATGAGGTAATATTGATCATTTCACACTCAACCTCCACTACCTATTTCCTTCTATAAATACACTCCTTCTCCCTATTATTTTTCCACCTTGTTTTACAATTGCACTCTCAAAATTTCAGAAAGAATAATCACATACCTCCTAAATCGTATTGCAAGAATGTCTCTTTCTCCTGAAAATTCTTCATCTGCACCCACTTCTGATCAACCAAAAAATCTCAACCCTCCTTCACCCATGGACACCACAGACCCAAACCCTGAAATTCCTGAAACAATCCCAGAAATACCTGAACCAGAAATTCAGGGGGAAGGACAAGTTCCCACGGCTGAATCAATTGTTGAACAGGTTGAGGACTTGTCATGAGCTATGATTATCTATCAGTATCAGGTAAATTATGATTTTCCTTTAAATGTAGTAGAGGAAGAAGGGGGAAAGGAAGAGGGGTCTGAAGCTGTTCCTGAGGGGGAAGGGGAAACTGCAAAAAGGTTGGAACCACCCATGCATGAACCCTCTGGGTCTCCTGAAGTTGACTTTCGAGCACCCATAGAAGATGTGATAAATGTTGAGGAAGCCTTGAGTGATAGTGATAGACCTCTTATTGATTTGATCAACATTAGGAGTTTAAAAAGAAAACTTGCTAGGAAGGGACCCATAGATAACCAAGTATCTGCTGAGATTGCTGCTAAGTTAAAGAAAATCAGTGACAGTTACAAGCCATGGCTTAAGAAGAAAGGTGAAAGTTCCTCCAAGGCAAAAGCACCTGTTCCTTCTGTCTCAACTCCTGCTCAAAGCTGTTGATGAGAACTTAGCTGCTGCTCTAGAAAGAAGCAGAAAAGGGAAGAGGAAACAGGTTGTTGATCCTGTTGAGGAGGAAGAAGTTGAGGTAATAGAGAAGGATATTGTTGGTGATGAAGATGATGAGATGGAAGATATTGAGGCGGTTGTACCTCAGTCTAAGAAAATAAAAGTTGCACAGAGGCGTGTGACTAGGAGCTCTGTGAAAGCTGCAGTAGAAAAGTCCAAGAGGACCAGGTCCTCCAAGAGGACCAGGTCCTCCAAGAGGACCAGGTCCTCCAAAAGGACTTTGCTGGATGAAAGTTCTGGTGATGGTAGTGAGAGTGATGAATTTTTTGTTGGTGATGATAGTGACAGTGAGACAGAGGGAGATGAAGTACAACATTGTGTCCATGATGACATGCTGACTAGGAAAGTGTTGAAAGGAAGAGTGCTCTCTGATGTGGGAGAAGAGGGTATGATGTGGTTGCTGCAAAAATTGCAAGTTCAGGGCTGGAGGGACATGGTCCTTCAGATTTCTGGAAGGTGTGCAAAGAAGATGGTGCAGGAGTTCTACAAGAACTGCTCTATCAAGGGGGACAGGATTACCACCTCTGTCCATGAAAATGTGATCACTTTTGACACTAGGGAACTTGGTGAGCTGTTGAGGATTCCATTTGTTGGATATGCCAGCTATGTCAAAAAAGTATGGCCTGACTTGACAAACTTGCCTACTGGATTGGAGATTACAAGGAAGTTTGCTGAGAATGAAGGAGAAGAAAAACCAAGAGCTGTACAGAAAAGTGAGATGCATCCACAACACTAAGTGCTTTTTGAGTTTGTGAACAAGATTGTGATACCAAGGCAGGAAAAAAGAGGGATTACCAGTTTCATGGACCTGGTCCTTATGGAACTGGTTGGCACTGATAAGCAGATCAACTGGCCCAGGTTTATGATCCATTTGATCAAGAGGGTTATAGCTGGGAAGAGGAAGCACTCTTTGCCCTTTGGTTTCATCTTGACTTACTTGTTTGCAAAGTTGAAGATTCCTTTGGAGGGGGTAGTAAATGCTACCAAAAAAGGAGAAGTTTGGTTGTGCTACATTGATCAACTGTGACTTGCCTGTTCAAGCTGATCCTCCACAGGCTGGTGTTGGGAGACAGCCTTTGAACAATAAAGTGAGGGTACTGAGGCAACAGGCTGCCATACAGGCTGCTGAAATAGCAAGGTTGGAAGAGGAGAAGAATTACTGGAAGGCAGAGGCTACAAAGGCAAAAGAGACTAATGAGGGAATGCTCAAACAGATGTTTGAGTTGCTTAACAAGTCTCAGGGACCTGGTCCTTCCATATCCTGATCACCTTAGCCATAAGCCATCTTTTGTCCAGTGGGATTTAGCCTAGTTCTAGTGCCTTAGTCTTTTCCTTTTCTAGTTTCTGAATAATTCTGTAGTACTTGCTTGTATCCCCTAGTTTAAACTTTTGTTAATGATGACTTGTCTTCGATGGCTTATATCATAGTTTTGCAGTTGCTTTAATCTGAATTGTGTTTGCATTTTGAGTTGCCTCAATGGCCATGTGCTGATTATTCCAACACTTGAGTTATATTTTTTTATGCAACCTTTTCAATGATGCCAAAAGGGGGAAGAGTAAGTCTGATTTTGCGTGAACTTTATACCTAATAGAAAATTTGATCTTTAATGATAAATCTGATCCTTAATGATAAATAAGTCTCTATTGACTGTTTTTGAGCTTTAAGTTGTACTTCAGGATATTAAGGATATGCAGCTATACTTATGAATTTGTCATCATCAAAAAGGGAGAAAATATTAGCTTGGATAAGCTTGGAGTTTTGACTGATGATTAAGGAACGGATTCAAAGGACCTGTTCCTTTGAATCACTGCAGCTAAATAGATAATTCATGCAAAATCATTTAAGCTGAGATATTGTTAATTATCCTTAGACTAATGTTTATCTTAATAATTATGCAGGTCTAAACGTGATATGAAAAGATTGCATAAATAATGGATAAGGGTTAAAAGATCCGGATGCTTAAAGTGAAGAGTTCAATTAGGACTCAAACTCTTGAGAGTTTTGGAGTTCTAATTGTTCAAGACTTCTTGGTTGCTGAAGTTACAAAGAGGAGCATATCAGCCATTGAAGTATGCACAAATATAGAGAAAATCGAGCAAAGCATTAAAAGAGTCATTATCTTATTTGTGTAATCAGTAAGCTACAGTGGAACTAAGTTAGAACCTGTTCCGTAGATTGAGTCTTGTAAAAGTTCAGTCTTAGTTCAACTGTAGTAGGCATTATCGAGTTGTATCTTTTCAGTTCAAGTCGTGTACTTGACAAAGCTTCACTGATCGTGAAAAGAGGTCACTAAAGGATTAGAGTTAGTCCTAGATTAATAAGAAGGTAGTCTTGTAACCAAGTGAGTCTTTTTACATAGTGAAGTTGAAATCCTACTTGGGAGAGTAGGTCGTGGTTTTTTGATCCTGAGTTCAAGGGGTTTTTACACGCCAATATTGGGTGTTCATTTACTTACAGTTTGAATTCCGCACATAACATAGTAAAGGAACACACTTTAAGGAACTGGTCCTTAAAACAGTAAAGTGGTATATCTTGGGAAATAACACTATGCTTAAAGATTGATCCTTTACACCTATTTATTCAATAGAAAGAGACTATCTGTTAACTAATTGTTTGAGACCTTTTAAGAGGTATTTGAAGTTTGATTTTAAGGAAGTAGCTTACTCGTTATACTATAAGTTATGGCATTTCAGTTTTACTCTTGAAAGTATTTCAATATGTATAAAATTAGTTTGGTTTAAACTCAAAATTATTATAAAAGATGTCTATGTCTCTGTTCTTATGTGTTAAGGAAGAGCTTCTTTGGTCCATTAAGTTTTAATAGAATTGTCCAGAAATTGAATATTCATGTGGAGAAGACATGATTGCTTATTTCAATCCTTTCCAAACTGTTGTGTGCATTTATTTATTGAAAGTACGGGATCTGGTGATCATTTACATAAAAGGGGCATCTTCGAAAGTTACTCTTTTTAGTTTTTGCAGTAGATGAAATGTGAAAGAAACATCTTACTAATTAATTGTGTGAATATCGTTTACGTTGATATCTTCGATTTGGTACTCTGGATGTTTTGTGTTGTTCTCTTAGATGCCATGACTAGGTGCTCTTTACTGATTTCATTATTATTCATGTCTTTTAAATGCATTACCATGCTAGATGTGTTGACATCTCTTTCTACACGCTAGAACATGAATGAGTAAGCTTGTCTTGGTTATGCCTATCGAAATATTTTGAGTGATTAAAATTTTAATCATTAAGATGATTCATACTTTCTGTGAATGAATGTTCAAATCTCCGTTGAGGCATCAGATTGCATTGGCTAGAATAGATGTTTGCTTGGTAGGTGAATAGATAATTTGTGTATGTTAAGCCTTGAAGTCACGAGTTGAAAAATTGTGGAATTCAATCCTGTCATATGTTAAATTTTTCCTTTATTCATGTAAATTCTCATTTATATATCCACACTTACTAATTCTTATCTCCCATTTTTCTTTACATAATACACTCTTGGAACGAGTTCGGTTAGAACTCGCAAACATTGGGATGGCTTATTGGCACTGGAATCATTTGGGGTCTTGTTTGGGCTCAAGCTTTCAAGAAATGAAGACTTTAGGAAATTCCAAGCTCCTTCCAAATTTTTCTTTTCTCGGGTTCTTCTAAACCTTTTCTCTATCCCCATTCCTTATAAATGTTCATGTCAATAGAAATTTCCCATAGAATAATTAATTGTCTTGTAGAATAATTATTTGTATTTGAATCTCACATGTAGAACCAATTTACTCATTATTCACTTGTAAATATTTTTTTCTTTATAGTTATTTAAGATTATCTTTCTCATTCTTTAAGTAGATTAAATTCTTTCAAGTTCATTGACAATTATTTTAGCTAGTATTCTTTTTACACTACCTCATTTTGCTAAATTGAGTCCGATGTAGAACTGCTTTTTAGTGGATCTTAAAGGGTGTCTAACACATTCCCTTTAGATAACTTGAACTCTTACCTAGAATCTCACACATTTCGCATATCATAATAGGAGTTAAGTATGCATTTCTTTAACTTAATTAGGTATCCTAGCAAACCTTAGAATTGTTAGATGGCGATTCCATTCTTTAACCCGAAAGAGTCCCGAAGTTGTAAACTATTTTGACTAGTGCCAAAGTAGGGCGCAACAAAGCCTCTTGGTCTTTTTTTTTTCAATTAAACTATAGTAACTAATTAATGATGAAGTCATGATCTAGGAAGGTCCTTGATCCATGATGTACTTATTTGTCATTACGGATGGGAAGGAGGAGATGCTAGTATGGAGGGGTGGTCAGTGATATTTTTAGCGAGCTATATGGTTCGTTAATTACTCCCTTCGTTCTATTTTATGTGTCATAATTTGACTCGACACAAAATCTAAGAAATAGAGAAAGACTTTTGAAACTTGTGGTGTAAAATTAGACAAAGATGTTTGTGTGGCTGTAAATCATTTCAGTAATGACAAAACTGTAATTTTGAAGTTAAATTGTTACGAAATTTAGAATATTGTTATTCTTTTTTGAATAGACGAATAAGGAAATGTTGTCACATCAAATGAAACGGAGGGAGTATCTTTTTAGTTAATAATCGTGTCACTGTATAATTAGTGAATGACATATATATGTTAGGGAAAATTGATCAAACAGCGAAGAGGTGTATATTGGATACATTTGCGGATGTTTGGGAATGTTAAAGTTTTTTCATTAGTAATGTGTCAAAGAAACTTGCTAAGTACAAGTTATACGCGAAAATTAAAGATTGCATTAAGCCATATCTCAAAATGATTTTAAAGAATAAAATATTTTGGGAAATTTTCAAAAATAGGCAGCCCACTGCCCAAAATTACAAACAGGAGGCCATATTTTTTTTTTCATGCATAGCACCCACCCCCTAAAATTACAAATTTTAGTACTCCTTCATAAAAACACTCTAGCTATCAAATTTTCCCCTCCCCAGCCACTAAGCCACCGGCAAACACCTTCCCCCGCCAATGGTGTCATTACTTTTTTGTATTTTACTGAATTTATGTTGTTTATTGCGTTTAAATCATTGCTTTGGACAAGGTTATACACACAAATCTCCCTCTAAAAATTAAACTATACATGAATATACATATATAAATATGTAGCAATGAGAGAAATACAAAAATATACACAAAAAAAGTACAAAATCATATAAACATCCTTAATATACAGATTTATTCACTCGCATATACACACTTGTACAAATTTATACAATTTTATACATTGTATAAATTTGTATAAAATTGTATAAACTTGTATAAACTGCTATCTCGGGAAAAGGGTGACAGCTCGGGTAAGATTCGAAAATATGGGTCATTTTTGGTAATTTTCATCTTTTGCTTGTCTTTTAGTGTAATTATCCCAAATATTTTCTGGTATTCTAATCAAAACAAAAGTAATGCTTATAACTATTTGAAGTCCTGCTACATATTTGATTAAAAAAGATGATTCCATTCTCATCAATATTTGTTAAAAAAAAAAGGGGATTATCTCAATTTATTCCAAAGAAAATTACACTCAATTTATTCCTTATAACCGCTTTTAAGAAATAACGAATTTAACTACTTCACTACCAGAAAAATTAAAAAAAAAGCTTCCCGCTCTCTCTAAGTCCCAACTATAGTAGTTTTCTCAGAGTCAGCAAAAACACTTCAAGTCAAGAATATTTCCATCTAACGTTTTCTCCTCTTTCGCCTGTAGAATATTGATTTCAAAATGTATCATTCAATTCCAGGTTAGTTTTACTTGTTGTTTTCATTTTTTCTTGAAAGTGTTAAACACCTGTAGAATATTGATTTCAAAATGTATCATTCAATTCAAGATTAGTTTTACTTCATTTTTTCTTGAAAGTTTTAATTGTTTAACATTTTGGTGGTTTAAGAATCAACTTCTTGAGAGTTATATGATAGGAAAGTGAGAACTCTTCATGATCAGCATGCAATGAATTGTTTTTCTGTTTCTATTTGTTTACAGACCCAAAATTTAGTACAGGAGATCTTTATGTGATGGACGAATTATGTGAATTAAATTACCGGATACTAGATAGGAGAGATAAACGTGATAAAATAGAAATGACAAGAGGGGAATTGATGTGGCTATCGTGGGAAAGGGAGAATGATTCATGCGTTCTTAAAAATTACTCAAAAGATCAAGATTTGGATGTTGAGAATGGGCCGTTGTCGGAAACTGCTGAGCCATCACCCGATTTCATGGTGCCACTTTGAGTTGAGGTACCAGAAGGAGTGGTTGGCCTGGGCTCTAAAACAAGAAAATTCCGAGGTCGAAGGGGGCATTCTTGCTGATGAAATGGGGATGGGGAAGACAGTCCAGGCCATAGCACTTGTGCTTGCAAAACGGGAATTACAGAAAGCTAGTAGAGATTCCTTTGTTTTGTTTCCTGCTTTACCCCCCACTAGTACTTCAGAGAAATTCCCAATAGCAGTAAAAGGGACAATTGTTATATGTCCTGGGGTTGGAGTAAAGCATTGGTGTGGGGAGATTGATCGTTGCAGCGCTAGAGGCAGCACCAAGACTCTTGTTTATCATGGCGCCAACAGGGAGAAATACATGGACAAGCTGGAGGATTATGATTTCGTCATTACTGCCTACTCCACCATTGAGGCTGACTACAGGAAGTACATGAAGCTGCCAAAACAAAATTTATCCAGGACGAAGTCTGTTTTGCATTCGGTGAAGTGGGAGCGCATAATTTTGGATGAGGTAAGTCATGCATTCACATATTACGCACTCTTAATATATATGTATGCATGTAGTAGCTGAGGTTTGAGAAACATATATGGTATTCATTTTATGTTCATGCGACGTTTTCACGTTGTTGTAATATGTACATAGACATGTTTATGTAGAGTATTCATAGCTTAATGTTAGGAGAAGATTGTGTTAGGATCGTTTTGATTTTATTTCCTTAGATAGATCACAATGTACATGTATAAAGAGCGCTGGTTCTTGGCATAATGACATATAGAAATTCCTCCACTGTCTTCCAACTTACACATGTAAATACCAGTTCTTTAAGCTGATCAAGTTATTATAGTCATCGAAATGATGTAATGCCTATTTAAAGGCATCTTTGATGAAGAATAACAGTACTCAGTAATACAAAAACTTCACCTTTTTTCTGCTACTCTTATAGCTAGCTTACTGTTTCTCTTCATTCTGCAGTAGCTAAGCTTTATTTTCAAGTGTGTGTGGCCATTGTCATCTTCATAGCGGACCATATATGGACATAGCGCCATCTATGACTTGTAGTTTTTGCCTGTTCTAGTCATCATAAGTCATGGGATGTTTCTAATCGATTGCGCTTCTGTGGGATAGGCTCATTACATAGAAGATGCAACCTCTGACATGGCAAGAGCTGTTCTTACTTTAGAATCATCATATAAATGGGCCTTGACTGGTATGCCCCTGCAGAACCGTATGGGAAAATTTTACTCATTGGTGAGTTGACTTCTACAGGTTTAACATTTTCCAGAACTTCTTATCGTTGTGATGTTAACTGGGTTCTTTACTTCTGCACAGGTCCGTTTTCTACAAGTGATTCCTTATGGTTGCTACTTTTGCAAAGATTGTGATTGCAGAGCACTTGATTATATATATAGGTATACAAAACTGCAATGGTTCAAATTCAAAATCTATATAGTATGTTATTTATGTCTGTATGCTTTTGCTTCTCACCAATGTTAATAAAATTGTTCATAATCTGTTGCACGATAATTTTATGCTACAGCTTCTCGACTGACTGCCCACACTGCCCCCACAAATGCACACGCCACTTTCTATGGTGGAATAGGGTAAGTTAACTCGATAAATAATATACAGACTTTTGAGGCTGACATGGTAATGTTAAAATATTTCTCTTTCTAGTATATCACGGAGCCTTTGGGATTAATTCATCACAGTAAGGGTGGTAGAGATGCTATGGTTCTGCTGAAGCACAAAATTTTGAAAGTCCTATTGCTAAAACGTACCAAGAAGGAGAGAGCTGCTGATCTTGCCCTTCCCATGAAGACGGTAAGTTCTGTCGTTTGTCTTACAGTAGTGTTGCGTGCTTCAATTTGATAATGACCTTCTCACAGTTGTAGGTTGTTATTTATTTTTCGATTCAGGTTTCTCTGAGAGCAGATTCTTTAGATGTCAGAGAACGTGACTACTATGTGTCATTGCAGGAAGAAATCAAGCCACAGTTTGAGAAGTATGCTCTTTTTTTATTTCATTTCTTTTGGGTTGCATATGATAGAGTTAAATTATTTTTACTGTAATTATTTACTGTTGTAGATATGTTTATCCAAATGTACTACAAGTTCTATATAAATACAAACACATGGGTGGCTGATTATGTCAAGCCTTCCCAAAGTTATTCTCCTTCTTGTTGTACAACTCTGTCTTCATCTTGGTGGTAAAGAATTCGACAACACAAAATTTAATTTATTTTTTAAAGAAAAAAGAATAATTCATCGTTTTTCTTGTCCCTATACTTCATCCCAAAATGGTAGAGCTGAATGTAAGCATTGTCACATAAATGATGTTATTCGATGCTTAATTTTTCAAGCTCACATGCCGTTTACTTTCTAGGCTGACACAGCTTCCTGTTTAAGAGTATATTTTTACTTCTAACTGTATGTTTTTTCCCATGTATTTTGGTGCAGATATGACTTTACTTCTCTGGATGATAATCTTTACATGCCTGGTCTGCTCGCAGACATGCATGTAGTGCTCACGCCCCTACGACAGGTAACAAGATAATGCTTTAGAAATATACCTTCTTTTATTTTCAACTTCTATTTCCTTACCCATTTTCTGCTTGTTAACATTTTCCCGTCATAATTTGATCGATTTAGTATTACTTTGTTTTAGTTTCATTGAATCTTGGATTGATAACTTGGATGACCATATGGATGTGTATCTGAGCGATGAAAAGGGAGAGTTAGTCGAGGGGATCATGGGACTACAGTAACTGATTGGGGATTTCTCCGTTATTAAAAAATAAGGTTTTGTATTTGTAGTCTGTAGACTTGAGATCTACTGAATTAGTTGATATGTGCCTTATGAAATGGGAAAAATTGGGCTTGAATAGAGCAGGATGAGTAATGAAGATTCATATAGCTGACCCCAACTTATATTGGATCTTTTACTTCATGATTATAGTTGAGGATAGGAAATTTTGAGTGTATAGATGAAGGAATGATTCAGGAGTATGCTGATACTAGTAAGTCTGCTTTATGGAGGCTACTTTACCTTGGGAATTTAATTGGAGTTCATTGCTTCTAGTTGATATGGTTCAGAATGATAATTTTGTGAATTTGCAAAATTAAATAGGGATGAAGAGAGAAAGAGAGATTTTGTAACCTTTAGTTTGTAGTTGGGATGAATTAAATAACTTACGCATTATGCCTTATTTTGTCTTGAAAATTTTGGCCTTTTTAAAGTCCATGGTTTATGCTTTTCTTGGGTGTCAATGGAACAATGCGATATATAAAATTTCAGGAAAAAGAACAATCAGAATGCAATTAAGATGAGATGGTTAGGATTAAGGGATGAGAGGAAAGGGATTTTTGGTTGTTGCCATTTGACAGAAATCACAATAGTACAACGACTCACAAATTTTTGTTTGAGAAGGTAGGAAAGGCATATCTGGTATTCTACAACCTACATAATAGAGTACAAGGAGTGAAGAAAATCTAATTTTTCCTACATCAGTTTCATGAGAGAAACCAAGAGATGAATTAGTTTCTTGTTCTGGAATGTTCAAGTAAATAATTTCAGGTTTTATTAGTGATCACGAGGTCATATTTCTTTATGGATTATCAGATGTTTGTGACCAGCCACATCAACAAGCTGAGTTTTTCTTGCTTGATTTGGCAGTTTACTTGTGTAGAACTGGTATGCTGATTACTGTCATACTCTTGACTGTTTTTCTGGAACTAATTTGATGTGCGTTTTGCCCTCCAGCTTATCAAACCACTGCTAATGGTCATTGAGCGTAGTCATTTGCCTAAATATGGTTGTGACAAATGTCTGACTAATGCCTTTCCTTTATTTGGCAGGCACTTGATCATCAATACCTAGTGGAATACTCTGACACTGGTATGGCTAGTGGGAACACAGATGCTGGCTATGTTGAACAACCATGTAGCTTATGTCACGATGCAGTGGAAGATCCAGTAGTGAGTTTGTGCACCTCTACCCCCTATCCCTCTTGCCTCCCTCCTCCGCAAAACCAAAATATTAAAAAAGAGAGAAGACAAAGTAACATTACTTTTTTCTTAGCTGAAGTACAAGCACATCCACCAACATAACAGGATACTTAGCTGAAGTTTAATTTGATGGAGCCTCAGTTGCACTGCTGAGTTATCTCTATGGTCGCTTTCTCCTTTTTGCATTTACTACATTACCTTTTTGTTTGCCATTCAAAGTCAATAGTTCAAGCACCTTTCGATTGTAAATTTCAGCCTGAATATTATATGTTCTCATTTTAAATGCCATTTACTTGAGTTGAATGCTTTTAAACAATTTTTCCTCAGAATAACGTCATCACATGTTTTCTAGTTCTTTCTGGGGATAATGGTGATATATGCATTCCCTTTTACGAAATCTCCTCTATCTGTTTTTCTTTTCCAAAGTCCTCATGAAGTTGACGAGCATGGAGGAACTCTCTTTCTAGCACTGTATCAAAAGTACTTCTAATATGCATCCTTTGAGCACCTAAAAGTGATTCTATAAACTCTTGTGGCGGCGTGCTACAAAGTCCTCGTACATTAAACAGTCTTCCTTGAACTGTGGACCTCTTTTGATTGTTGCAGGTTAATTCCAGCACGCACGTGTTTTGTAAGCAGTGTTTGAGAGACTTGGCTGCGAGTATGGAACAAGTGTTATGTCCTTCATGTACTAAGCTGCTTACATGTGACTTCACTACAAATAATGACAAGGGGGATTCTAATTCTAAACCTACTCTCAAAGGGTTTAGGTCCTCAAGTATATTGAACAGAATTCAGCTTGATAATTTCCAGACAAGCACTAAACTAGATGCTCTGGTATATGATTACTTTATACTCTATTGTCGTATCTCCTCAGTTTGTTTTTTTTTCTTTGCCTTATGGGTTATTTTCCTTTTAACCAAGAGAGCAAGGGGCCATGAACTCATCATATACAGACACCAAGCAGTAATTGTTATTCTCAGACTTATACTACCTACAATACCAGATTTACAACAAAAGATGATGTTGTAAGACAAGGGGTGTGAGCTCATGATATTGTATCTTGGTTAATGTGCTTCCCAAATGAAGAAAACCACAATGTTATTGTAAATTTAGTTGTGCTCCGCTCGGGGGAATACATCAGACCTATGCGTCAAAAATATTCCCCATTCAAATGTGAATGAGTTGAAGAATCTCAATCTAATCATGATTAACACTGTGCTTAACTCTTATTCTTCTATTTGTGAATAATATTTCTACAGTACCTCTATATTGATAGTACAGCTCTCCATTTTTGACTTTCCAAGTGAGGGGATTTGCTAATTACATGATTGCTAATTTTATTGAATGTAGAGGGAAGAAATAAGGTTAATGATTGAAAGAGATGGATCTGCAAAAGGAATAGTTTTCAGCCAGTTCACATCTTTTTTGGATTTGATACACTTTTCTCTTCAGAATGTAAGATATAAAGATCTTTTTTCTTCCTTTCATTGTCCCCACCTTCTTTGATTTCAGCTTGCAACATAAAAGAAGTTATTTTCATGTTTTCAGCACTCGGGCATCAATTGTGTTCAATTAGTAGGATCCACGTCCGTAGCTGCAAGACATGCTGCAGTTACCCGATTTAATGAGGATCCAGATTGCAGGATATTGCTTATGAGCTTGAAAGCTGGAGGTGTGGCCCTCAATCTTACAGCTGCATCACATGTAAGAGATCTATATTCTTACTCTGTCAGCGCTGGTTAACGTTTTAAATTGCAGAAGCTTGTGCACATTTAGTGTTAGATTCTTGTTGCTCTTGAAATCTCCTGTTATTTAGTTCATTTGATATATTTCAACTCACTTACCTGCACTTAAAGAATCAGCTCAAGATACCATTATGACTTGTAATTATCTGTTGAATATGTCCATGATACATGTCATGATATAAGACTAATCCCTTGACATATATATGCTAGGTTTTCTTGATGGAACCCTGTTTGGATCCTGATTTAGAGCAGCAGGCACAAGATTGTGTCTATCGCATAGGGCAATATAAACCAGTCAGGTATGTTTATAAACCAGTCAGGTGTGTTCTGCATTTTTGTATTTTTGTGCCGTTGATAGGATCTTCTTTTTGTCTTCCACAAGGATTATGAGATTTTTCATCAAGGATTCAATTGAGGAGTGGATTATAGATGCACAAGAAAATAAAAAGCAGTTCAATAGGTAAGTGTATTATTAACTTAGATTGCTTCATGTGTCTATTTTACGACAAACAACTAACTTCCAAAATCTGATTGCAGGCTACTCAGTGGCTCTTTTGAGGCCTGGGAGAAATTATCTGCCAAGGAGTCTCTTGCCCTGAGCCGCCGATATGCTTGATTAGCTTTTAGGTTTCCAATTAGAAGTATACCAATAGCTCACAAATTCTTATACAGCTGTTTAGCTTAGAACAAAGATTTTGTACATAGCATTCTGACATTTCCCTGTTGGCTGTATGGCTTCGATCTGTTCCATAGTCAGTTTCTGATGCTTCTGAATCACAGATTACCTTTGAATTGTAATTGATTTAATGATTCCACAAGTTCTCTTTCCATTTTAACTTTCACCATCATGATAAAAGTGCATCTGTTTTAATACCCTCGAGGCAAGGTCATTGAAGTGTGATATGTCAATTTTTCGCGAATTTGGTGCAGATAAACTAGTCTTTTGTTAGACTCGTCAACCTTTTCATCTATATATATATATATATATATATATATTCACACATACGCACACACGATACATATAAGGCAGTGTGCAGACTGCAGTTCATATGTATATATCTATACACTCCTAAGGAGAACGTTCAGTCTGTGTTGGTCATGCATTGTCTAGAGGAAGTCTGTCTTAGTCAATTTGGAAGATGGCATTATGTTAGATGAGGTACGGGATATATTGATATACTCATACATTTATCATTACACATATACATGTAACATGTTAATTGCTTCTAATTTGTAGTTTCTCAGAGGTTTTTCTATTTATTTTTCTTATCAGTACTCAGTAGTAGCTGAGGTTTTGAATGTAGTCGATTTCTTGGACATATGGTTTTTCGTCGGAAAGTTTTCAAAACTAGGCAGCCCATACAAAAATATTACCTAGTCATGACCCAAGTTTTGCTTAAACATTCTGTAGTCACACAGCCATACCATTGAACAAATCAAATTTGTATACCATAGAAATATACCGTATACTAAAAAGGTATATAATAGAAGCATGGTTAAATTATGATAAATCAAACTTGTATACCATCGGGGTATACCATATATCATTGGGGGTATAATGAAGCTATAGGTTATACCAGCTTGGGCTATAGAATGAAATATTTTAATCAAATTGCCAGCTCGAATAAATATTTTTAAATAGAACTATTTTTAGTTCAAAATAAGACTCAGTGTATAAAAATCCCTTTTTGGTTTCATTTGCTGTCACGCACTTTTTTTTTTTTTTTTTGGGTGGAAGTCACGCACTCTTTTCATACAACCAGACGATTAAGTCAAAATTATAAAAAGTTGAAAACATGAGAATAACGCGGTGATTGTCAAGGAGCTCGAATGCTTTAAGGGTTGTTTGGTTTGAGGGACTAAATAAGTAGGATATTCCACAAATTTAGAATTATAATAATTTCGGGATTATAATTTTGAGATTAACAATCCCACCTCCTATATAGAATTAGATAATACTATGAATGTGGTATAAAAATTGTCTCATTTTAACTAATCTCACCAACCAAATATGGAATTAATGTAGGTCCAAATTTAATTTCGAAACTATTAGTTCAATTCCACCAACCAAACGATCCCTACACGAATGGAGGGACACGAAATGTCGTATTTTTATCCTAAAGGATCACTGTTTTGGTTACAACAAGCGTCATATATAACCTTTCACATGCAAACAAATTCAATCAACTTTCCTTTTCTCTAGTTTGGAAGACTCTTAATTAAGTATATCTGAAATGGTGATCGTATTCAAATCCTATCTAAATGATAAATTCACTTCTAGTATATCTCTAAAAAAAATTGCTCATATGCACCCCCTGCTTTGGCTACAAGACTGGTCAATTCAATTTTTGTCAATAGACAAATTACTGATAGACAATACAAAATTTTAATCCTATTTATGGAGCTATTAAGTTAAGATGTCCATATCCTTATTCTTGTTCTGCTGTGTATTCTCCATTGGTGTGTGTATGCCTTCATCGAACAAGAAGGGAAATTGCGAGCCAACTCAAATTATATTATCTATTTTGATATATAAAATTTACTACAGTTAGTTTCTGTTGATATCTGTATTTCCTAAAAACGTATTTCAGGTATTACCATTAAATTTGTATTTAGTTGAGTCTTAGGCGACCGTTTATATCTTAATTTGACCGGTTGATAAACAATCTACGTTGACAAGTGATTGATTTACCGGGTATTGAATCGAATACAATATGAACAACGAATTCGACAGAACAGACAATAGCAAGTTTCGATGATATAATGTAGCAAGTTTAATTCGAAGACAAATATGATCGAATAAATAAAGATTAACAACAGATTCTCAGGCTATGATGATACGATCAAACAATCACAAGCGATCGATTCTATGTGATTCTGAGTAAACAAGTTATGAACGAGACAGACAACTATTATTTTATCGAACACGATCTAAATACTAAATTTACTTAATATTAGATGAACGATTGAACAAAATTCAATGAAGGATGCTAAGTAATATTATGATGACAACGCTAAATATGTCAGATAATGTGTGTCAGCCGATGGCAAGTTTGGCAAAACGATAGAAATGCAGTTAACGAACTAATGTTAATTCTATTGAATTGTTGTTACGATCAAAGTAATAATAATTAATTAATGTGATCGGCGATAGTGAGCAGATCGATATGCCAACCAGTGAACTAACGATACGATCAAGATAATGATAGTAAATTAATATGATCAATGACAAATGAAAAGATATATCAAACAATCAAAGTAGCATGCAGACAACGAGATGAGCAATAATGAATCAATAAATAAAAACAGTAAAGCTTATTGTATTAATCGTTCGAAGACTGGTGTCCCGTTGAAGAGAAGAATCTTTCTTCAGACTTGAACCAAGCTGCGAGGTGGACTAGTAACAACAGTAGTGAGGATTTGACAATGGAAAAAAAGAGGTGCCTTTGTTCAGTATAAAGTAAGTTTACAAGTAGGGAAATGAGGGCTTATTTATAGGTTAGTGAGATATGGAGTCCCCAACCCTAGGAGGACTCCACTCCCCCATGTCTCTCCGTCAGTCGCGTAACAGCAGTTGCCCACGTCCAACAAACTCTACTGAATCCGTTCCGATAAAATCGGGATAAGATCAGACATTGTTATATGGCAAAACAATTGTCTTCGAAATATTCCGATCACGACTTAGCTTATCCAATCAAAGCTATTTCAATCCGATCTCATTTCACAACGCTTCCAAAATTTGTTCTCATCTTATCACGTAGCTGACCATGTGTCATTTGTGTGATCGAACAACATTCGACCAATACAATATCTATACTAGTTTTTTTAAGAAGATTTTATCCAATTGTTAGCTCCAGCCCGAACCCGAGTATGAGTAAAGAAGACGAGTTCTGAGTTCAAGACGGTTTATATTAGCATTCAAAGCTATTTAACTTAATGTCATATTTGTTTCTCAACTTAGATTTTAAAAGTTTTATAGGATCGACTAGAAATTACATGAATTAAGTAGCTTGTCTATGATTTTTCTGAAATAGACCGATTTCGATAACTTTAGTGTTGTAACTTCGATCTTTATTTGGAAGAGAAGTAAAATGCCATGACGATAGAAATTTGTCAGTGAGAACTATTACTCTACCATTTCACTTAAATAAAATCGATAAGCTAAATAATAAGTTTAATAATAATATTACTAATGACTGAATCGATATTATTCGTATTTATTTAATTTTGTAGAACTACTAAACAGCAACTGAACCCAAATCCACCCTATGTCCCTATCCTTCTGATCATTGAAAATTTCAAATGACATTTCGATTATTTTGTCCAAATCTAACCAAAGCTCCAAGCCTTCAACTGTGGACAAAAACAAATGCCGATTGTGCTATATTTACATTAATCAATCAAACTCAATCGTTTGTGTCAGTGTGTTTAATGCCGATTTAGAAGGTTCACTTGGTTTTGGCATAATGACAGTTGATGATTACTAAGGGGTTTCCTTTCTTCGAACTGTAGTTATTGCACAAATAAGTTACATTAAATATGTACTCTTACTCTCTCTTTCCTACTTTATTTCTTATAGTTTAATTTGGTACAAAACTAAATTAAAAAAATATACTTTTGAAGCTTATGATTTAAAATAAATTATAAATATTTATGTGGTTATAAATAAATCGAAAAGTAAGTTTGGAGTTCAAATTGTTTCTAAAATTAGACTTATAACATCTTTTTGGAAAAGACTTACTAGAAGGAAAGCATGACACTCAAAGTTGGACGGAAAAAATATTATATTAACATAACAATTAAACAATTTAATCTTAAATATTAAAATTTATATATATACACACACACCCCTTCAATATCAATTTGAACGACATTATTTCTTTATTAGTTCGTGTAACAAGAATGACATGCTTCGATATTTGGAAAAATAATTAAACTATGACTTAAATTTTACAATCACAAACATTATGATACTGTTAAGATGGTAAGTTGCTAAAATCACAAAATCATATCAAATTACCAAAATCGCTACATATGAGTATCATTTTATTTGATTTAAGTAAGCAACGTGTAAAATGTACGTGTCATGCATCAATTGGTTTGATATAACTACAAAATATCGCCATGCCATGATGGCAAAGCTTATTCAGCATGACAATCTGAATACCTTAGTATTGCATGCTGTTTAAGCTTATACATCAAGCATAAACTGGTGTACCCTCTTGTCACTAGCAAAAAAAGAAAATATTGGCATCTATAAAAGACTGTCCCGCTTCACAACTTCTCAGTTACACCCCCCTCTCCCATATTTCCCTATATCTCTCTATTTTAGAAAAACAGAAAGCACAACGCCTTTTGAAAATGGAGCCTCAGTCTCACCAGTATTCATCTTTAAGTAAATATTCAATTGTTCATCAATTTTTTGATTTTATCTTTGAAGTTATTTTTTTTTCTGGTAACTTTGCAGTTTTCTGATTCTGTAAAACTGTTTCTAACTTTGTAACATTTAACACATGAGTAAATATAGCTACCACAACTATGTTGGAATTAATGAATTAGTAACTTCGCTTTTGTTTATGCTATGAATTATTTCTGTAACATAAAATCTGCCATGCACCTGACGTATGTCTAAATTTTGCTGTATCTAATACTTATAATGTTTCTGATGTTATAGGTTATCAAAATACCCAATATCTGGTGAACTCTTATTATGGAGGTATTACATAAGCACTCTGCTATTTATATATATATATATTTTTTGCACGATATATCTTTGGTAGATTGTTGTGAATATATGTTCTGATCATGTTAGTATGTTTAATCTAGGTTCAATGCTTTTTAATGCCGATAATGCTGTATTGGCATTAATCAATCTATCTCAATCAATTTTGTCAGTGTGTTTAATTGATTAGAAGGTTCAGTTGGTTTTGACATCATGACAGTTGATGGTTACAAAGGGATTTTTTTTTTTCAAATATATACTCTCTCAATATCAATTTATTCAATACAGTACTATTTTTTTATTGGATCGTGTAACAAATATGAACTATTTCTATATTTGAAAATTAACTACTTCTATATCTTAATTTTTATAATCACCGATATTATACTCCCGTCTCTCCCTAAAGGAGTAATTATTTGGATCAGAATTTAGAAAAATAGGATAATTTTTAAACGGAAAAGGGCCAAAACTGCCCTTAACGTATGCGAAAAGGATTAAAATTGCCCCTACCGTTAAGTTTCTGCAAATTTTGCCATCACCGTTAAGTTTGTGGCTCATTTTTGCCCTTACTACTAACGGCTCTATTCTAATTTTTCTGTTTTGTTTCTTTTAAAATACGTGGCGCTCTATAATTGGTCCGTCTCAAATAAATATACTCAACTCATTCTAATACCCAGCTCATTCATACAACCCGCCCCAAATAAATATAACCTATCTTCTTCATAACACATTTTTCCTCGTTCAAAACAATAAACTGATTATATTGATGAAAAAGAAAATGGGGAAGTCCGTGAAAATTAATTTATATACAGTTGAGATCTTAAACAGTAGATGTCGAGAAAATTATCTTCTTATATACTATTGATGGAACTGAAGATAGCTACATATATAAATAAAAATTTTATATTTATGTTTTACTTGAAATCCGCAGCAAAAACAAATATACGTAATTTGTAAGTAACTTGGATTCTATTAAAACAAGACTATACGGAAATTTTTACAATATTGATAATAATTTCAATTATAATTTTGGTGTGACTCTAGGCTTCATTTATTTGTGCTTAATAAAGGTCTTGATCTTTATCATTTTAATTTGATTTATTAAGATATTTAATTTTAGGAGGTTTGAATCTTAGACCAACACTTAATTAGTCTAAATAGATCTGACCCACAACCAATTATTTGGAGTTATGAAAAAGATAAGATATCTTTTATTTGGGGTGCGTTGTATGAACGGGTTGAGTATATTTATTTGGGACAGACCAATTATACAGCGCCACGTATTTTAAAAGAAACAAAACAGAAAAATTAAAATAGGGCCGTTAGTAGTAAGGGCAAAAATGAGCCACAAACTTAACGGTGAGGGCAAAATTTGCAGAAACTTAACGGTGGGGGCAATTTTAATCCTTTTCGCATACGTTAAGGGCAGTTTTGGCCCTTTTCCTATTTTTAAAATTTGTTATCTAAAATAATCCATAAATATTTGTGTGGTTATAAATCATCTCATTGAGGGAAAGTGATATATTTAAATTAAATTATTTTTAAATTTAAAATTATGTCATTCTCTTTTGAACAAACTAGTAAGTAAATCATGTCATCTTTTTTTTTTAAAAAATGTAGAAAGTAAAATCTTTAGGTGATAAATTACTAAACTATCTATATCAAATCGAATTACATAAATTGGTACTCTCCCTGTCCCATTTTATGTGGCACCATTTGACCGGGTACGGAGTTTAAGAAAATAGATGTTGACCTTGTAAAGTTTCAATTTTACCCTTGAAAAAGTAAGAAAGAGAAGATTTGAGTAGTAAAAAAGTTGTTGGTAGCTTTAAAAGTATGTAAGATCCAACAAAGGTAAAATAGAGATGTTGCATTAAATAGTTGTCAAATAAGGAAAAGTGTCATTCATTTAGGACAAACAAAAAAGGAAATTGTGGACAGAGGGAGTACAAAAAAGACTTAATCAAATAAAGATTTTAGCAAAAACATAAAATAAATAAACAGTTTGTAATTGTATCCAACTAAATGTTTTGCCGCAAAGCTTATTCAGCACGACAATAGAAATACGTGGACATTATATGCTGTTTCAAATTATACATTATGCATTAGCTGGTGTACCCCGCAACCAAAAAAAAAAAACAATTAGCATCTATAAAAAGACTTTCCCGCTTCACAACTTCTACGTTACACCCCCCACCCCCTCCCCCAAACACCCCACCCCGCTCTCTCTATATCTTTCTGTTTTACAGAAACAGAAAATCACAACACCTTTTGATAATGGAGCCTCAATCTACCAGTAAATATTCAATTGCTTATTAATTACTATTTGATTTTAACTTTGAACTTATCTAATTATGTGCAGTAAAACTTTTGCTAACTATAAAATTCACTCAGTTTTATAATTGAAGTAAATATAGCTAGCACAACTAGGTGGGAATTGATAAACTATTTCTGTAACGTTAAATGTGTTATGTTACCTTAAGTATGTCTAATTTTTGCTGTATCTAATACTTATAATGTTTTTGATGTTATAGGTAATCAAAATACTCAATACCATGGGAGCTCTGTTTATGGAGGTATTACACAGGCACTCTGCTACTTTGATACATTGTTGTGAATATGTTTTGATGATGTTAGTACGTTTAGTTTCGGTTAAATGCTTTTTAGCCCGATCCGAGATTTTTATGCTAGTAGAAAATATACGAGAGCTTCTAGTACTTTTTCAAAAAAAAAAAAAAAAAAAAAATTCTATACGGCCTTGGGTGAATTTAAATGGAGATTCATGATTGCGATAGGCGGATGCAGCTAATTAACAACGGGTTCAACTGTACTCAGTATTTTCGACATAGAACATATATGTATATGTGAAATGCCAATATAATTTCATCAAAATATCAAATTCTGAACTCATAATTTATATGAGTAAGTAAAATGGAGTTTAAATCATTGATTCACTTCTGCATGATCGTGAGGATTCATATAGCTGACTCTCACTTGTTTGGGACTGAGGTGCAGTTGTTGTTTTTGGTTTAATCATTTTGGGGTCAAATGCCTTAATAGAGCTCCATGTATAGTAACCTAAATGAGATTTCCCAAGTGCTTTAAGACTGTTCGAGTGATGCATGCCACCTAGAGGATACTATCATTGCATATATGAACATGGCATGCTTTGCATTGTTAACTTTGCTGTTTAGTTATGTAATGGTTCCATTTTGATTAATTGTCCATGAAACAGGAAATTTCGGCTTTGTGAACGAAGGACAGATGAATGGAGTTACTGAAAATAGTGACTACCTTGAATTGATGGCAAGGACAACAAGAAGGAATTTAGACCGTGAGAAGAAGCTAAAGGACAGAAAAACAATTTTAATGTGGGAGATATGGGAAGAACAAAATGAAAAATGGCTTGCTGAACATTATACAAATGATGTGGATTTAGATAATCAGAATGAGATAGTTTGTGAAATTACCGAGCCCCCATCAGATTTGACTGTGCCACTGTTTAGGTACCAGAAGGAGTGGTTGTTCTGGTCACTTAAGCAAGAAGAATCTACGGCAAAAGGGGGCATTCTTGCTGATGAAATGGGGATGGGTAAGACTATCCAAGCGATAGCACTTGTGCTTGCTAAACGGGAATTACAGAAAGCAAATGGTGAAGCCAGTACTACGGAGGGACTCCCAGCAGTAAAAGCCACTCTTATCATATGTCCTGCAGTTGCTGTTTTCCAGTGGGAAAGTGAAATCAATCGATGCACTACTAAAGGAAGCAATAAGATTCTTGTTTATCATGGTGCCGACAGGGTGAAGGATGTCCACCAACTTGAGGAATATGACTTTGTCATCACTACATACTCCATTGTTGAAGCTGACTATAGGAAAAATGTGTTGCCACCAAAACAAAAGTGCCAGTGGTGTGGAAAATCTTATTATGAGCAAAAGTTAACCATTCACCTGAAGAAGTGTGGACCAGATGCTGTTAAAACTGCCAAGAAGTCAAACCAGCAGAGGAAGAAGTTAAAACTTGAGGAAGGACACGAAGTCAAAGCAGATTCTGTGGACCACCCAGACAGTGATATGCAGGAACCAGTTTGTAGGAAGGAAACTAAGCGTAGTAGGATGAGAAAAGGGAGCAATGATGGTTCTATCGATGATTCAGCCAGTCTATGTCAAGATTTGTCAGGGAAGATGTCAATTTTGCATTCAGTAAAGTGGGATCGCATTATTTTGGATGAGGTAAGTCCTGCCTTTACATATCATGCATATATGTGTGTGTGTGCGCGCGCGTATGTGTCTGTGTGTGTATTTATTTGTTGTTGCTTTCGTCAGTTAGAATTTTCTTATAATTATTCATCAGTATTACTAGGATGAACATGGTTGATTTCCTTGAATATGTTTTCCTTTGTTGCCGTGATTCTTTAGATATACATACTAGTTTTCTTCAATTAGATCAAGTTGTTCACAATTACTTAGGAGTTACGAAACATAGAGATGTGCAATGATTTCTTAAGGAGCTAAATATGAAGAGTTTTATGGTTTATATGGAAACTACATGGTAAACGCTGAGTAATATGACTGAAAGTACTCACCTAACTCTGTGGCGTTTTAGGTCACAAACCTATAATTAGCAGCACGAGAGACCATGAAATATTTATTTTTGTATGCTCATTCTTTTGCTTAATTACTTATCATGTGGAATATTATCTGCAATTCTAGTTTGATCTCTATCTTCTATCTTCATAATGGATCTAAACATTTGTTCTCTCTGTTCCTACTGAATGCTGCTGTACTTAATTGCAAGTGATACATTATCTTCTGTCTGCAATGTGCAACAATTTCAACTGATTGCACTTTTTGGAACAGGCTCATTATGTAAAAGGTAGGCGTTGCAACACGACAAAAGCTACTCTTGCTTTGGAATCTTCTTATAAGTGGGCCTTAAGTGGTACACCAATTCAGAACCTTGTTGGAGAATTGTATTCACTGGTAAGTTCACTTCTGCAGGTTAATGTCGTTCAGAAGTTAATGTTAGGAGATTAATTAAAAGCTGTACTTTTGCACAGGTCCGCTTCCTTCAAATAGTGCCTTACTCGTTTTACTTTTGCAAGGATTGTGATTGCAGAACACTTGATTATAGGTAGACCTAAAGCATCTTATGATCTTTGTACCTACCTCCTTGAGTAAAAGACATATATCGCTCAAAAGCTTATTTAATATTTAATCTGTTCTTCCTTTTGCTCTTTAACCATTGCTGTCTGAATTTTTTTTTTTTTTTTTTTTGTGTGCCCTTTGGTAAATTCTATGTCTTGCAGCTCCTCAGCTGAGTGCCCACAATGCCCCCACAAATCTGTACGGCACTTTTGCTGGTGGAATAGAGTAAGTCGTGAATTGATATACAATCTTTTGAGGCTCCAACTTGTTGCTAAAATGAAGTTATTGCTGACATGGTGAGGCTGATGCATCTTCTCTTTATAGTATATTGCTGGACCTATAAAATCTTATGGGAATACTTCGAGTGGTAAAGATGCGATGGTTCTTTTGAAAGACAAGATTCTCAAAAACTTCCTACTAAGACGTAGCAAAAAAGGAAGAGCTGCTGATCTTGCACTTCCTCAGAAAATTGTAAGTTCCTTCTGACATCAGTGCAGTATGAATCAATTTAATAATCATCTTCTCTCCAGCTTATTGTTACTTATATATGGTCTCAGGTTACTTTGAGAAAAGATTCTTTGGATGTCAAAGAAGAAGACTACTACATGTCATTGCACAATAAAACTCAAGCACAATTTAATACGTATGCCTTCTATCCGACATATGCCTTTTCAACTCAAGTTTTCTTGCTTACCAATTATTCTTGCTTGTCTGTGGTTCTCCAGCTTGATGGTCGCACTAACGTCGTGTTTTCTTACTGATTTTGTATCATGAGGCTGGTTCATTGATTTTGATTTCTCGCCTTATGTATTCACTCTACTGGAGTATGTTTCCTATGATTGCTTGCTCTTGAGTCTTACTGTGACTTATTGGTTCCATTTCTTGGTATACTGAACGATTACGATTATGTGCTTTTGTTTCTTCCAATGTGTAAGATCATGAGAATACCTCTTTTCGACCTTTTAAGTACAGCAATGGAGTAAAGCCTTTCTTAACGAAAGTTGAACCGATCAAGAAGACTGAGTACATCATTCAGTCTCTGACTGCAGGCAAATGATTGTAGAGACTCTAGGTAGGTTTTAGTTATAAGTGAAATTTTGTTAGCTAATATTTCTTGCACGGTTTCACGTACAAATACCGAAAGAAGAAGTGCCCAAACAAAGCAGGAGTAGTAGTTAAGTAATTTTGAGATTGATACTACAGGTTTACAAGTTGCTAAACTGCAAATTTTGTCAGAGAAATCGGGTAAGCTATATAGAAAATGAAGTGTACTGGGAGTTTGGGGTTTAAAGAAGGTGATAAGAACACCTCAATTTTCATGTCTCCTATTCGAAGGAGGAGAGGCATTCTACTAAAGTTTGTAAACATGTTAGGAGACTTGGACTACTAAGGAGGTAATACTCAGAAATTACAGAAATTCCATTACAGGGACCCTGCCATTTATGTAGCCTTATCATTTTAGCTAGCTATAGATGGAAGATTAGTTGTCTGAGGGCTGTAAGTTCTTAAAAATTATTATACGTTTTAAGTAGGATTTTCATGTACATGTTTTGACAGACTTTAATGGATATTTGAAATATTGATTTTATATTAAAGCCCATCTCTCTCTCTCTCTCTCTCTCTCTCTTTCTCTCTCTCTCTTTGTTCTTCCTTTCTCGTTTCATCTCCTTACCTGTCTGCCTCTTCCCTTCTCGACCTACCTCACTTGAATTTTCTTCACTTGTAACTTTTACCTAGCCAAAAAGTAAAAAGAGAGCAAGGATAGTTTTATTTCTTATTATTTTTTCTTGTTATGTGTTTTGCTGCAGTTACGTTCAAGCTGGAACAGTGATGAATAACATCGCACACATTTTTGAGCTTCTCATTAGGCTACGACAGGTACTAACATGATGCTCTCTACAAATGCTTAACATGCATGGAGCCACAATTTTGTTGGTAATTGAAATGTACATGTACAATCTTATACTTGTTTATTCTAATTGACTAGTCTTTTGACCCTCCCTATCCCTCTCAATTTGGTCTACCATGCCTCCTGACTGCACCTTTGAGTCTACAGTTGCGATTTTCTTTCCCTGCAAATATTTTCGCATTCAGCTACTTTTCCTTGCCCCTTTTATAAATTATTTCTTATAAATACATAGACATAGATGTTCTGCAACTTCTTTTACCTTCACCTTTTCATTGTAGTGTTCTGCAACTTCTTTAATGTTCACCTATTTATTTCCTCTCTTTTGCTACTGTAATTTTATGAACTTTCTCGTTATAATTTTAACCCTATGGTATTCCATTTGTTTTTGCTTTGTTAACTTTGGAGTGATGGTTCGATGTGTATCTTGATTTATGTGGATGAATGCTTAACGGATATTCAATACAATTTGGTCAAGAGACTTAGGGACCAGCAAAACCAATCTGATGTGTAATCCAGTTTACTAGTTGGTCCCTAAAGGTTATGTTACGCATATTTGTTTGCTTAAATTATTTTTTCATGGAAAAGTTCTTAAGTTTTGTTGTGCCATTCTCTTTTGTGAGTATAGATTTGAAGTGGCCAGCTTTCTTTTTCTTACTGTTTTATCATGCTTGGCCCCAGGTATACATTTACTATTCTGTCACCTGTTACACGCGCTGTTATTCACTTTTCTTTGTGCGTCTTACAAACTGCCTCTTGAATATCGGGCTGCAATAACATAGCAGATCAAACAACTTGTATTAAAGTATGCAATTGGACCAGCTAAACTCTAAAGCATGCATGTTTGTCTAAATGGTCCATCTTCAGCAAAATTTTGTTGTGTTATATATCTGATTGGTGTATTTTCTTCAATTGGCAGGCAGTTGATCATCCTTACCTTGTTGTATACTCTAGTACTGCTTTGGCTAAGAGTGGGAACACAGATGCTGGAAATGTTGAGCAACCCTGTGGCTTATGTCATGAAGCAGCGGAAGATCCAGTTGTGAGTTTGTGTGCCCCTACCCCCTCCCCCACGGCCCCACCCCCCAAAAGAAATGGAAGATAAAGTGTCATCACTTTTCAGCTGCTCTGCTCAATTTCTGCCTAAATAATACATGTGCAATCGCAACTGCAATTTGCTCTTTTTTTTCATTGTTTAAAGTACTTTTCCTTAATAATAATGTTTGGATCGCTTGTTCTTTCTTGGGGAAAATGGTGATGATATGGTAAGCCTCTTTACAAAAGCTACTATGCATGTTATGTGTCCACGTCCTCTTGAAGCATGCAAATATCTGAGAAAATCTTTTCTGGTGTAGCAAAGACATAATTTTTGCATAAAAAGTACTTTGAATGATTCTTTGATCACCTAAAAGCACTATATTAAACTTTTCTGGTGGCATGCTAAATGTCGTTATCCATTAGACACTGTTTTTTAAACTGTCCATCTCTTTTTATTGTTTCAGGTTACTTCTTGCATGCATGTCTTCTGCAAGGCGTGTTTGATTGACATTGCTGCAAGTATGGGGCAAGTGCCATGCCCTTTGTGTTCTAAACAACTTACTGTTGACTTCGTTGCAAATAATGATAAGGGGGATCAGAGTTCTAAACCGACTCTCAAAGGGTTTAGGTCCTCAAGTATACTGAACAGAATTCAGCTCGATGATTTCCAGTCAAGCACTAAAATAGATGCATTGGTATACATGTACCTTCTCCTCTATTATTACATTTTTCCTTGGTTTGCCTTTATTCTTCACCCCCCCCCCCCCCCCCACACACACACACACACACAATGAGAGAGTCTTTTTGACACTTCATTCACGCAATTGCTTATGATTCTAAGACTTATAGCCATCTAAATTATCGGAATTAGGGGGGTAAAGATGATGTTATCGCCCAAGGGCGTATGTCATGATGGTTTATCTTGATGATGTGCTTTTGTATTGAAGGAAAAGGAACATATTCTTGTCAAGTTAGTAGTGTTCTAACTGGGGAATAAGTGAGGCCTATGGATTAAATATTTTCCTACTTTCAAGTGCGAAAGAATCAAGGAACCTAATTCTTATCAGTTTTCTTTCAAATTGTTCTTAAAGTTTTGTGTTATTCATATTGTTCATAATATTGTTACAGAACCGCTATTGCAATATTCTTTGTTTCATTTTCTGTGAGACTCTTTCTAGTTTTGGACTTCCACAGAATGTTGCCATCATCCCATTGATGGTATCATTCTATTCCACATTACAATTTTCAAGAATTCAATTCAATCAAATAGTCACATTTTAAACTCTAGTATGATATTTTCTCTATCAAACTAACTTTTCAACCATTAACTTATATTTCTTCTAATTTCGTAATATAAAGTCAGAATAACATCTTATACTCAGTATCAGTCAAACAGCGTCTTACAAAATTGAATGGAGGAAGTAGTAAAGATCCCATTTTGAGATTTAAATAGAGAGGGGGTCTATGAAGTCCATGTGTAATGCTCATTGTTGTTTTATTAATTCTAGAGGGAAGAAATCAGGTTCATGATTGAAAGAGATGGTTCTGCAAAAGGGATAGTTTTCAGCCAGTTCATTACATTTTTGGATCTGATACAGTATTCTCTTCAGAAGGTAAGATGTAAAGATATCTTTTCTCCCTTCCCACTTTCCCCTCCTTTCTTTTTCAGTCTGTGTAACAGGAAATGCTTCCTTGTGTATTTTCCAGTCGGGCATCAATTGTGTTCAATTAGTTGGATCCATGTCTATTGCTGCAAGAGCTGCAGCAGTTACCAGATTTACTGAGGATCCAGATTGCAGGATATTTCTTATGAGCTTGCAAGCTGGAAGTGTTGCGCTCAATCTTACTGTTGCATCACATGTAAGCTGTCTCTTTCATCTCTCTGTCAACATCGACTCTGGTAACTTCTTTGAATTTATCTCATCTCATGTATTCATCTGTTGAATAAGCACACAGTTCATGTCGTGATAGGTGGCTTCTTTTTGCCTATACTAGGTTTTCATGATGGATCCTTGGTGGAATCCTGCTGTGGAGAAGCAAGCCCAAGATAGGATCCATAGGATAGGGCAATATAAACCTGTCAGGTGTGTTTTGCATTTCTTGTACTTTTTATGTGATTGAGTGAGTTTACGTTTGTCTTTCTCATTTCTAGGATTGTGAGATTTGTGATTGAGAATACAATCGAGGAGAAGATCTTAAAGTTGCAGGAGAAGAAGGAACTTATTTTTGAAGGGTAAGTTAGTGTTTCTTACAATAGATGGTTTCTGACAAAGTAATGAATGAGTTGATCGTTGAAATGATTCCAAATTGTTTCTTAGTTGGAGAGGTCTCAAGAATTTATATTGAAACCAAGTAATAATTTTCTTCTAAGTTCTTATAGTAAGTGAGACACTTGGTGAGCATCCTCATCTTCTATCATGTAGGTCAAGGGTTCAAACACGTACATAAGTAGCTTCCACCCCCCCCCCCCCCCACAACCCATCTTCCACTTTGCCAACTTGCAGCTCATCCCACCTTATCCACATTTTTCATGACTCTGTGTGCTGATTTCACAATCAATTCTAGCTTGCTATCACAGTTGTATATCAACCACTGCTCAGCTGCCTTTTTTTTTTTTTTTTTTCGCTCAGCTGCCTTTGATTTGAACCTAAAGTGAACTACATTAGAATGTTTAGTTTCTTCCTTTTGGCTACATATGGTACTTCATGTATGACTTCCCTTTCAGTAGAGCATTTATGAGAGATGATACTCATCAGTCTAAATCCAACTAGTGGCATCGCTTTTCCGCGAGCCCTATTCCATGCGGCTTAATGCTGCCCCACTTTTGTCCTTGCTCAGTAGCTTCTTGCTGCAACATCTGGGCAAATTACGCAAGTGTCTAACTCGCTTTCCTAGCTATAGGCATCATTGATACCTGCCACTCTGCCAGAATATCTTATAATCCAATATTCTGCATCTTGAGTACTCAAAAAAAATGTTGATTTCTCCTCAGTAGCCAAATTCTCAGGTGATGCCATCTGTCAAATGAGTCTAGGGGTTCTCTTTGGATAACTGGATGATGCCTATCAACTAATTGAGCTTGTACTTCAATAGGGGGCAAGTACGTCTAACTGTCTCAGATTGCTCGTCTGGTTTAGTTTCTTTTCTTATGTTTTCCAATATTGGGGAGCTGAAGAAGTCGGTGTGGCTGTACTATGCTCCTCGCTTCCTCTTGTTGCCAGCCAAACTGTGCCAACTTCACGAGTAGACTGCAGTTGGAGGCAGTGTCAATCATTTTGACATAAAACCGTATAAGAAAACTCACTGTATTTCATTCTTTTGCTTCCTCTCCTCTATGCAATATTTAAAAAAAAAAAAACAATGTTTCAGAAATTGAAGAAAAAGATATCTGGCTGCAGTGAGAGCTCAAATAGTCGGTGTTTTCTCATTCAATAGATTTCTGACGATAAACCATTTGATTATTTTCCCTTGAAAGTTGTAATTGACCACGATTTTGTTTTCACAATTTTTAAGTGTTCCCTTCTTTACTCTCCCCACCCCAAAATACTTTCACTCCAAAACTTTCACCTTTCTTCTTTCCTTTTTAAAAACCTTTGACATACTGAACTTTCAAGTTTGATTGCAGGACCATTGGTGGCTCTTCAGAGGCCTTCGGAAAATTAACAGAAGCAGACTTGAAATTCTTGTTTGTTACTTAAAGTGGATGCTGTTCTGTACGTCAGTTTAGCTAAGAAACTCACTTATCTTGTGCTTAGCTTTTATAACAAAGTTTATGCAAAGACTGCTGAATATAGCCGGTAGGAAGGCTGTACTGTTTTTTTATTTGCCTAGGGGGAGTTAATGTTGCTTCTGCATCACCATGATTAGCTTATAATTTCATTCCAGTCAAAAGAGTGAACAATTCAGTGAACATGGGCAAAATGTCCTAGTGGTCCTTTTCGAGCTTAACCAAAACTTTGATTTACTGGCAGTGTCCAATTCTAGAAAAAGCAGCATCAGAATGTGTTAAGCAGTGTTACTTCATTTCATGGGGTACTTAGTTGTGACCATTTCAATAAGGCTGGTCTTGAAACCTGTTTCCAGATAAAGTAGAAAACATTCAACCATGTTTATAAAATTACAAACAGAATAAACATCTAAATCTGACATGAGTTTGATTGGTGCTGTCGAATATTGGTGACTACATAAGTTAACACTTGTATATTTGAGTTGAGAGCTTATTGGATGATTTGAAAGGTTGGTAGCTACCTGACTATACCACTTCACGCAGCGGGTATGACAAGTACAAAATGATGCACAACATAAACAGTATTTTGTCATTATTGACACAGTACTATGCAATATTTGCTAGGAGTAATACGTAGAGTATATGATAATGAGGAAAATCAGTCCTGTAAGGATCTTACCTTATCCCATATACAAGCAATCTAGAGAAACGTACTTTTATCCTCTGTTTTTCTTTTTGTTCTCATGCTGTAGCTGTACTAGGATCCATTAATTAGCACCATTGAGTCGGTATCTTTGAATTTATATTTGGAGAAAAGTAGAAACATCTTCATCTTAATAGAAAGAACTCCATATCCTAGCTACTCAAATATTATCACGATAAGATTCGTGGTCTTTTTTCATACAAGAGATAATCAAATAATGTACCTTTTTCATGTTGACTAAGTGATTTGCAGGTTTTCGATATTAGCTTAAAAGAAAAAGAACTTTGAGTACACCAACTTTCAGCTTCAAGGAGAAAAAGCAAGCCACTTTCGTCTGCATAATATCCTCTTGTGCAGACATTATTCAAATCCTTCCCTAAGAGGTTCCCTGATATATAGCGTGCTCGCAGACAGTGCATGTCACTACCATGTGCAAGGGGCTATTGAACGCCACACATTTGGATGGCATTATCGGGTAGGCGTTCATGGCAGAACGTCACCAGTCTTTTAACAGAGTGAAGATACTTCCTAGTTGTCTCGTCATTCATGATATGAGCAATACTAACACTATTTGCGTGAATCTTCTCCCGAGCTGAACGTTCATGAATACCTACGTTAGTAACACCAATTGGCCAAGGTGCATTCCCAATTGCTATCTTAGCGTAGAGATCATTTGCACCTTTATAGTCCCTCTTCATACAACATTCAACGTAACCATCCCAACTAATGCTCGCCTAATGTCACCAGGCAGTAACTTTCTCCTGCAAAGACTGAATAATGGATCCAAGTCCTTGTCACACTGCATAAAATTAGCCTCGTCCTTCAATTTCTCCTTTTTGGCCTCGTCAGTACTTGTCTCCGTAGCATCAAGCTTCTGCTTCCACTCATTCAACAACCTCTTAAAGAAGACCAGAATTTTATCTTCATCACATAATTCATCAAAATTAGCTTTCAACTTCTTCAAATCCGATGCACGATCACCTTCATCTATCGCCTTCCGCTTCAACGTCAATAACTTGTTCTTCTTCAACTCCACAACGTGTCTCAAGAAGTCATTCGTTTGGCCTTCACTCATATCACCGGATGTTTCAGAAACCTAAGCCTGCGAATAACTTCTTCTGGCAGAAGCTTCTGTTCGTCGGAGGCTGATGATGATGAATCATGTTTGACGCATTGCATGTCTTTTTTGGATTTATTATTGGTAGAGTTGTAGTGTTGCTGTTGTTAGTAATAATTTCTTTTTGCGTAGGGCCTCGGCTTTGGCTTCGGCTTCACGTTTTTCCTCTTCGCGTAGACGTTGGAGGCGTTTCTGTTCGATCTCCGATCGCTTGAAAACTTTTCGGCCACCCGAGTCTCGGGCTAGACCTTGCCGTAGATTCTCTGAACCTGTTTCAGTATGTCCATTGGCTATTAATTAGGGTTTCCTTTCGCTGATATGAGGATGAGAATCGAATAGGTACTCTATTTTGTAGGAAGACTATTAAGACGAAGCCTTGTAGGAATAGAATTTGATTTGGTTGATGATACTTGCATGTATTAAAATCGAGCTCTTTTTCACTTCTTAGACTTCTTTTTCGATTATGACTTGAACATGTATTATAATTCAAGAAGGAAACTAAAATTCATGAAACAACTATTGATATGGCCTGTTGATTGAATTCAATAAGATGTGAATACTTTTAAAATAAGAAAGTTTACATAAATATCCGCCCATCAACAAATATTTACTTTTAGTTGTTTATAACTTTTTATATCCAAAAATCTTAATACATAAATATATATCCAAAATATTTAAAATATATTAAATATATATCCGAAATATATATTAAATATATATATCCGAAATACATAATATTAAATATATATCCAAAATATCTAATATATATTTATGGTTATGGAAAGAAAGAAACAACAAAAGGTGGACAAAAATAGTAATTATTCTTTCCCAACGGTATATGGTCTAAAATAAGTCAAACATATTTGTGTGATGGTAATTATTTTGTTAAGAGTAGAGTAGAAAGTTTGAAGTTAAATTGTTTCTAAATTCATAATTGTGCGATTTTTTTAACAATCGAATTAATGAGAAAATTGTGTTGCACTTTTTGGAAGGAAGGGAATAGGGTGAAAAACTACATGTACTTAAATATACTTATTTTATTAATGTTGATTTGAGATTAAAAAAGTTTATTGTCAATTTCAAAAGCTAGGGTATTCTTTCTCAAATCCAAAAGTTAAGGGGGTTTAGTGGACTTTACGTGATTAGTATAAGTGACTTTTATATAATAAATATATTATTAGATGATTTAAGAAAATAAACATAAATAACTTTAGGGTAGTAAAGACAATGTAATATGCTTTTTGATTAACAAAAATAGATAGGTGACTTTCTGATAATGAAGATGAAGTTAGGTAATAAATCAAAATATTCTCTATATTACTTTTTAATTAAGCATAAACTTGAAGGAAAAAAAGGAAAAAAAGTAATTTAATATTAACAAAGGACAACTTAATTTTATTAGTAATCTGTTACGAAAAGAATGTCACAATTATATATTTCAAAATAATATAACTTTAAACTTATCATGTTACCCTTAATAGACATTCGATTATTTATAGTTTATTTAAACGAAAAATTTCAAAAGACTTCATTTTCTTCTTAAATTATATAACAGTCAAGTCTTTTAATTTGTGAAACAAAGGAAATATATATTTATGTCTTGGTTGACAAGACACGTGGTGAAGTCAATGAGAAGCCGGAGGTTTGAAGACAGACTGTAAGAGTCTAAACGTTTGTTTAGCTATTAGTATACGTTTTCTAGTACTTAAGCCAAAAGTTGCTCGACTCAAGATGAAGTCAATGGGACTTGATAATGGGTCATGAATAATTTATCCAACTCAAAATTAGTTCATATTTCTCATGCTGTTTTCGCTATTCCATCAATGAGGATAGATGGTCTACACAATTACATAAGGGAGTTCACATACTCGGGAAGGTCATGGAGGCAGGAGGCTGTAATGAATAAGCAGGATTACACATTTGACAATGGCAAGAATGACACACTTGACTTAGGCCTCATTTGTTTGCACTTAATGGAGGTCTAAATCTGAATGGTTTAGATAACTACCATTAAGTGCATTTGTTTTTTCACTACTTAAAACCTCTTAATGGATCTGTATGCCTCTGTCCAAATCAGATATACAATAAAGTCTGTATGTAATTCAGAATCAAATTTTACTCGCCTTTTTCTTCGACTCAAAGTCAGCTATTCTTCTTTTCAAAAACAAACCTCAATCTTCCAATATTTTTTCTCTCCAACCATCATACGTGGGTAATAGCAAGCCAATTTTTTTCTCTTTTTTCTTGAACGGATGAATCTTCTAAATTTTTCTTTGGTATTTTTGCAACAGAAATTTTCTATTTCAAAATCATTTTTTGTGGTAATCTTCAGCTTTAAAATTAGATTATAAAGAGCCTCATTTATAATATTATCTAAAAAGAATAGTGGCTAAAGTAGGAGGAGGCGGTGGCAACAATGGTGAGTGTTGACGGAGAACGATGGCTAAAGCAAAACCGGTGGTTGTAACTGGAAAGTTTTTGACAAAACATGTTTGCTTCGGCTACTTTTCTTGTATAGTTGCATGGGATAATTACAATAAAAGACAAGTAAAAGACGAAAATTACCAAAAATGGCCCATATTTTCGAATCTTACCCGAGCTGTCACCCTTTTCCCGAAATAGCAGTCGCCGCAAGTTTATACAAGTTTATACAATTTTATACAAATTTATACAATGTATAAAATTGTATAAATTTGTATAAATGTGTATATGCGAGTGAATAAATCTGTATATTAAGGATGTTTATATGATTTTTTACTTTTTTTGTGTATATTTTTGTATTTCTCTCATTGTTACATATTTATATATGTATATTCATGTATAATTTAATTTTTAGAGGGAGATTTGTGTGTATAAACTTGTCCAAAGCAATGATTTAGACGCAATAAACAACATAAATTCAGTAAAATACAAAAAAGTAATGACACCATTGGCGGGGGAAGGTGTGTGCCGGTGGCTTAGTGGCTGGGGAGGGAAAAATTTGATAGCTAGGGTGTTTTTTATGAAGGAGTGCTAAAATTTGTAATTTTAGGGGTGGGTGCTATGCATGAAAAAAAGAATATGGCCTCCTGTTTGTAATTTTGGGTAGTGGGCTGCCTATTTTTGAAAATTTCCCTAGTTGCATAGCTTCTTATGTATGCATGGATAATCTCAAGACACTATTTACGAGAATTCTCTACACTCTAATTTCAATTTAAAGTTCAAACAATTTTGATTTTTAATATTTCAACTTTTACCTGGTAAGTATTTTATTTGTTTAGATTCGTATATTCTGTAGCATTTTATTGATATAGTATTGCTATTTGATTTTTACATTTTAATATTTGAATATAAGTAAACTGTACACAATTCAGACGTTGGTAAAACAAACAGTTTAATCATTAATCGTTCAGATCTAGAGACAACATCATAATATTCAGATGTGTATTCAGGTTCAGACATCTTAATCTTAATAAAAACAAATAGCTCCTTAGTCAAATAGGCACTAAAAACATATAGGAGTGTCAATACTTCAGTGTTTAATAGTAATAGGTTTACTCACAATAAAGTGATGATGAATTTGTTTAAGAAATTACCGTCCTCAAAGTTTTGCTTTAGGTGAAATACCAATTCTATGTTAAGTCACCCCCACCCGGCCCCACCTCCCTAAATACTTTTTGCAATTTCACATTGTATGACATCTGACTTTAGAGATGAGACACTTTAGAGAAGAGACTGTTTAAATTAGGTGCAACTTTTCGAAGCAGTGTATTATGTGTGTATAAATTTTATTGTCCAAATTGATTCTACTCTGGAAATACTTAGTGTTGGAGATTAGATATGCACCATTAGTCCGTCCACCAATCTGACTGCTGTTTAACAAATGTTAACAGCTGTTGAGATTGCTCCTTTGTAAAACTTGGAGCAGACGTGTATTTGCTGAAGAAATAGTAGCACAGACAGTAATATCACAAGAATCAGCAGGAGCACTTTGAATAACTATGTTACGCGAATTCTCCATTTACCTTGACGGACCTGTATCAGATAGGTGGGATAAGGGTGCAAGTAATCTGTGTAGATCGTTCAAAATATACTCATCTTAGTAAAAAACTTCACATATATACCCGTATCAAAATCATTGCACATACATGATACATAAAGCTACGTACAGTATCATTTAGAGTTTTAAATATTTCACGAAGAAATAAGAAAGACAAAGCATCTAATAGTATTTGCCACTTGAAACAAAAGAGAGAATCGAACCTACGTAGGTACTATCGCTTCAAACAAGAAAAGTTGGAGGAAAAAGAACGCATAACATATCTAGCCAACAGATTATTCTATAACATTGGCACTCTCTTAGTTAATATATTATTGAGATGTTAAAACATACATAATCTTCTAAATTAGAAGCTTCAGCCTTACTATCCAGTCATCTACTCACACAACCTTCTCAAAATTGGAATATATATAAAGGATGCAAAAACTCCAAACTTGTCAATTTTTAGTACCTAAACACACACCCCCCCCCCCCCCCCCCCCAAAAAAAAACACCCCGAGAAGGGTAGCGAGAGTTGTATAAATACCCAGCAAATTCACCAAAATCAAAGCACTGAAAATCAAAGATTCAAGAGTACATATAAACTAAATTCTTTTGTTGATCTTTTTGTCATGGCATCAAATTCAATCAAGCTATCCCTCATATTGCTTCTCAACATATTCATTTTCTCAAATGCTGAACTAGGCCAACTTAAAGAAACAAGCATGACACTCTATTTCCAAGATTTGTCTGGGGGTCCAAATGCCACAGTGCTTCAAATAACAGGTCATGAGGATGGTCCTCTGAGTTTTGCAAAATTTGGTTCCGTTTTCGTTACCGATGATCCTATAACTGAAGCCTTTGATAAAAACTCTGCTGAGATTGCTAGAGCTCAAGGTATATATGTTACTTCTGCATTGGATGGAAAAATTTCTCATGTCCTAATATCAATCATATTCACCAATGAAGAATATAAAGGCAGCACTCTTGAAATACAAGGCGCTAGTCCTCAATTTGAGAGAGTAAGAGAGGTGGCTGTGGTAGGTGGCACTGGAAAATTTAGACTTGCTCGAGGATATGCAACTTTTGAGACAATTCACTTTGATTTGGCCGTTCATTATGTTGTTATTCAGTGTAATATTACCGTTTTACATTACTGATCATAGGCGACATAACAATAATGTTGTTCTTTCAAAATAAAATAAGATTTGTAGTAAAATGTTTAGGTTCAAGGATGTATTACAAAATTAATTAGTCACTGTGAGGTCCACAGTTTCTGAATTTGAAAAAAATAATCTATGTGCCATTTCATTTTAAAACTTCTACTAGAAATTCTAAGCCGATTATTGATCCCATCTATGACTTAAGTTATGAGAATTCGCTTAAACGTACCATTAATTATGTACATTGCATTCGATCCTAGTAATTTTCCATATTTGCGTGATTCTGTATATGCAATTCCTTCAAGTGTTTATAATTTCACACAGAGTGTTCACAATCTCAAGATTGGTGAAGTTGTCAATTTACGAGAGATCCCACTTTCATGATAATGTCCATCTTAGGTCGCTGAGACCATATCTCTATCTGTAAACAACTTATATGGCTTAAACAATTGACATGGTTGGAAATGGTGAATGGACTAAAGAATGACATTTTGCTTCAGTTCCATAAAGCAACCATATTAATGACCAGAATTGTGGAGTCTTTGGTACTTAATAGTCAGAGGGGGCAGTAGTATAAGATAAATTAAAGATTAAGAGTTGGAAATACTTTTTATAGGATAGATGATCACAACTCGAGGAGTTGATTCTTGTTTATAGAACAATCCAGGAGAAACATGCCAATAACTTAGATCCAAAGGAAAGCTTCTTAGTTTCATTAGTTCATCTGAAGATGATACATAAGAAATTATAAGTAGTAAAATTTTGTACGTAAAAGCTAAGCCAGAAATACACTCATCTGTTTAGTTGCTGTAGCTTAACAACATATTGTAACAATCCAACAACATATGGTATAGCCGAGCAGTAGCTACACGGCTACGAGATTTATTATCGGCCATTGCCACCGCCACCACTGCCAGATCCACTTCCTACGCCAACTCCATGTCCAGCTCCAGCACCAACACCAACTCCTATACCAATTCCAACTCCAACTCCGAATCCTCCACCATGTCCACCTCCTATTCCCCCTCCTCCACCAGCACCTCCTCCTCCCCCTAATCCTCCACCTGCTCCACCACCTACTCCTCCACCTGCACCAAAGCCACCCCCATGACCTGATCCTCCCCCTACGCCTCCACCACCACCACCTCCGAATCCTCCTCCACCTCCTACTCCTCCAGCAGCTCCACCTCCAACTCCACCACCTGCACCAAATCCACCACCATGTCCTGATCCTCCGCCAAGACCACCACCTCCTCCGCCACCACCGCCTCCTCCTCCACCACCTCCTCCTGCAGCTCCTCCTCCAACACCACCACCTACACCACCTCCGGCTCCGAATCCTCCACCATGTCCTGAACCACCTCCTATACCTCCCCCACCACCACTACCTCCTCCTCCACCTCCACCAACTCCGCCACCAAGCCCTCCTCCTGCACCACCTCCAACACCTCCTCCGGCTCCAAATCCACCACCATGACCAGAACCTCCACCTACACCTCCTCCTCCACCACCACCGAATCCACCACCTCCTCCAACACCCCCTCCAGCGCCAGCACCCCCACCAACACCACCACCAGCTCCAAATCCTCCTCCACTACCAGCTCCACCACCAACTCCTCCTCCACCACCAGCACCTCCACCACCCCCTAATCCTCCTCCTCCACCTAGTCCACCTCCCGCTCCTCCACCAGCTCCACCACCAAAGCCTCCTCCTGCACCTCCTCCACCCCCTAATCCTCCTCCTCCACCAGCACCTCCACCACCCCCTAATCCTCCTCCTCCACCAAGACCTCCGCCAGCTCCCCCACCAGCCCCACCTCCAAATCCTCCTCCGGCACCTCTACCACGACCAAAACTGGGACCGCGTCCACCAAATCGACCCCCACCACAACCTCTTCTACCAAATCCACACCCATTATCATTACCCCACCTGGACTCTTCAAGCTTGTCATCAGCAAGAGTGATGGCAGTCAACTCAAAGAAAATGCTCGAGAAAAGAAGTAACCCAATAACCCACTTTTGAGAAGAACCCATGATTATGATCACAAAAGGTTCTCAGATATGATCTTTTTGCTTGTGCTCTTCCTCGCTCAGAGTTTCTGAATTTATATAGGGTTAGTCGATCAGCCAAGTTGACAAGTTAAGGGTAGTATGTCAGCTGAAGCTATTAATGCCAACAATGTGCAAAGCTGCATGCATGGTTATAATTGGACGCGTTTGAACCGTTGGGGAACTGGCGGGAACAATAAATGACCCTATTGGTCGTCGAAGTCAAATGGATGATATATCTGTATCTATAGTCTTTTCTTTTTTTTTTTTTTTTTTGGATCGAAAGTACTCAGTCAACGCTGATCCAACACTACCGACACTAACCAATAATATTGCTTTTATGCAATGGCAATGGCCAATGGGCCATCATCTTTATTATGTGTCCCTTTCTTTGCATGGAATATTAGAGTTAACTCCTCTAAATATCTACAATCATCAGGCCTTGGAAGTTTCAGTTAAAATTATTCATTCCGTCAACTTTAGGTGTTCAAATAGCTATTAAGGTATGAATCCACGTTTATTAGTAGGAATATTTAAACACTCCTAATGGATTTAAGTAACAAAGAAAATAGTAATAGTGAAAAAGATGGCCTGTTGAAAAACTTACTACTGTATGTTGGAGTAGTTTTTAAATGATAATAAAAATGTAAGATAATGAGAATTTATTGAGTAGGGTATAGAAATTTTCCTTTACGAGAAAGTGGACCTAATTTAGGATAATCTAAAATAGAAAGTTGGATCTAGTTGTTGTACGTGGTCCATAACAAGTCTTTGCTGATCCATGAATTTTTGTTTTAGCCACAAGAAGTGGTATGCACAAGGTCACACCGCTTCACATGCATACAACTCCAGTATCATGGATCTTCAAATTTTAGATTTCTTTTTCCAGAAAAGAGTACTCTTTTCTCCTGTTTTAAAGAATCGTAGGAGAAAAGAAATTAACTCAACGTACAGATGAGTCACTAATCCAATAAGTTTAGTGGCGGACCCAAAATTTTTATTAAGAAATATCAAAATATAAATAAGTTAACATACAATTACAGGATATAAATTGAGATAGTCAGGCTAGTTGATATCGGATACCGAATGGTTGAAAAGCAAAACAATTAGCACCGTGACATCTTAACTGGCAACTAAGCTTCATTGTGGACAATTAATTTAAAGGAGAGGAAATAATAATCTACGTGTGATCAGTTTTACTTAAAGAAAATCGTAATAACTTGATCAGATTTTATACATTCAGTTATATAACTTGAGTAATTACAATAATTCACTATGTACCTCAAGTGTTAATACTTAATACCACTACAACAGGAAGGTCATTCCCAGCTGAAGTTCAAAAGTTTCGTGAAGCCAGTGACGATTAGATGTGTTTATTAGAGAATTAATTAACATATGTTACTTCGAAATACGACTGGTATACACATTATTACATCAATGGGGCGTCCACTAGAGAAATACTGCATAAATTAGAGCCATGTACGCGCCCATGTGAATCTCTTTATGGAAATTGTAGGCTAGCAACATTCATTTTAAAAGAAGAAGTTGATAAGACTACCACTTATCATAGATCAGAAAGGAAAATGGACATATAACTTTTAATGTTGCATCTAGGAGTAGGATTTATATTGATCATGAAGTCCCAACCAAGAAGAGATAATTAAGTTGTCAGACATCAGATGTGAACAAACAGTTCAGCCGTATGCTTTTAAGTCTTGAATATTGTTGCTTTATCTTAAAAGTCAAACTGTAGAATTTTTACAAACTAGTTTAATACTACAAAAATTCATTACGTGTCTTCCATAACAGGTTTTAAGAGCTTGCTCCGTTTAACAATATTTTAGTAAAATATCTTTTTATGATTCAGAGCCAATATTTCAAGTTATCGATCAATTTGCAAGTGTTGTCTTTTAGGAAGAGATCAAGTGACAAGTGTTCCCTAGGTAATATTTTAAATAATTATCTGGCAAAATATATGAAGAAATTGAAAGGAGCAAGGGCTGTCTAGGCAACACTTTTTTTAGAAGCTGTGATTCAAGGCAAGTGTTGCCTAAGAAAGATAAGTCAAAATAAGTGTTGCCTTTTAGACAGTACGTACAACCAAGTGCTTGTCAGGCAACACTTTTTCTGAGAGAATGTGAGATTCAAGTGTGTCTTCAAGGGCAAGTGTTTCCTAATAAAGAGGATTAAAAGACAAGTGCTCGCTCCGAACAATAAGATTCATAGCGGGTATTTCCATTCAAAATTTATTTATTAAATTTAATGAAGCACTTTTACAAAGCAATATTATGTGGGGGTAAACAGGCAACTCATTACTTATGATGTCATACTTATGCCAATGAGTTACTTTAATATGTTTGGTAAAAAAAAATTGTTTCTTAGGTTGCCTTGTAACATAACATAGGAGGCTTATTGGTCCAAAGTGAACCATTGCAAGCATTTATTTTGTGCAAGTTGAGTATTTTTGGAGTTGGTCTTAAAATTCCGAGCTATGTTTTTATGATATTAAATTTTTTAGTACATTCATTAAAGATGTTTTTTACTTTCGAAAAGGTCTTTTGGCCACACTGATTTTGGCCTCAATGGCACTATTGGGGATAAAATGGTGAATTATAGTCTAATTTAGGTCATTAATGAACATTTAATTACATTGCTACCCTTCCCTCCAATTTCAGCTCAATTCAAAAGTTAAAATAAAATATCTCTCGTCAATTCAAATTTCTGTATTTTCCAATACATACATTAATTCAAAAAAAATTGAATACATTCTTCTTTTCCCATAACAAAGAAAAAGTTCCATTATTCCATAACCTAAATTAGACTATAAGAAGCCAGCACCTCTCTGCATACTATTGATCTACATAGAATTTCTTTATATTTTTTAGAACAAAAAATATTCTACATATTCAGATCAAAACTAGATTGAGGAATAATACAATGGTCCATCCGAAGAAGAATAGCGCTTCAAAAATATATGTAGTATTTTCCGGTAAGAGGCCAGGATTATACTATTTATGGAGTGAATGTTCTTCTATGGTTATCAGGGTCAAGGGTAGCATCTTCGAGTCATTCAAATCTTATGATACGTCCATATCTGCGTTCAACCACTTTGCAAAAACAGTTGAAGGTAAAAAAAAAAAAAAAATTCAAATCGATGGTGTTTGTTGTATTCCGTGGTAAGAAGCTGGGATTATACAAATCTTGGTCTGAGTATTCTAATATGGTTATTCGTGTCAAGGGTAGCCGCTTCCAAGCTTTTCAATGTTATGATGAAGCCAAAGAAGCCTTCAACGAATTCCAAACAGAAAGTTGTTTACTGGGAGAGCCATCTTCAAGCTCGATTGTTGAAGAAAATGAAGAAGTGGTAACAAAGGAAAAAGCTGCAAGTTCTATGTCATTCGCTATGTTAGTTGGAATTTTTATCGAGATGAAGATATCAGAAAATACTGCAAATTGATTAGCTGGAATCGGACAATTCTGTAATTTTATTTGCTTGTTAGCTATTATATTTTTAAAAGTTAAATCCATTAATTTTAATGAGCTCTGCATTGTTCTTTTTTACTCAACTTAGTTGTGTCAAGCGTTATACAGTTGGATGTATCAAGCCTATGCAAAGAAGAAATTTGATCTAGTAATTTGAGTTGCTCAACTTTCCATTGATGATATGGAAGATCAATTTAGATGTGTCATAGACAGTTAGACTCAAAATTGTCATTGGAGTATGGGATTGAACCAACCTATTTATAAAAACATATAAAAATTCATTTCTTCAGCAATCGTTCCACCTATTTCGCTATTATATTAAGGCGTTATATCGCTGCCCTTCACATTAAGAATTATGTCTATGAAAGAAAGAAAAAGAATCACTTTTGACAGGTTTTAAACCATGTATTGAAAACTCGCTAGCTTGACTAATCTAGCTTTGTTGCTGCATAGAGCATACAAGGAGTTTTTCTATCCAAAGGACTTGAACCAAGTTTTTAGTTACAAAAACTCATTGTACTTATCTTGTTTACATCAAGAGCAGGAACATTTACTAGGCAGCTGGGACTTTATATTGGTACATGTTGGACTATTTAATTGTGTTCATTCAAACAAAAGGTTGAAGGCGTTTTTTATCTTGGTGGTGTTATAAATGCCGGTTACATCAAGAGCATGAACATTTACTAGGCAATTTACCAATACAGGTTTGTAAAGAACTGAAGATGTGAGTATCAAGCACAATGGTGAGTTTAATTTCATGATAAATCCTGAATTAGTTAAGCAGTCTGTGGAGGAAGCCCCCAGGGACTTGATTAATGCATGATCAAATGATGAAGTGTACTACAATAGTAACAATGAGAATATGGAGGCTTCATTGTGGCCATCACAAGGGAACATCTATCCATCATTACTTACGTTGTCGATGGCTATGGCTGCTGGCGATGCCCTTGATGCGGATATGGGATTGGAGAGTAATTTTGCTATGAATGGTTATAGGAACGAGTCTTGGGAGAATTATTGGGTCCCTTTTGCATCTGGAGGACCATTGGCCGAAGTTTTGCACCCTAATACTAGTTCTATTCAAGGTGAAAATCCAGCCACTTCATACATTAGCAATGATGATTCAATCAGCCCTGCAACAACAACTGTTACATCACCATCTGGGGTTCTTCAAAAGACGATGTTTTCGCACTTTGATGGTAGTGTTTGCAATAGCCCAATTCTTGCACCTCCAACTACCAACACATCTAAGACTGTTCCATTCCGGTGGCTAAGTTAGAATGCCAAAATGGCCTTTACTTTTTTTTCTTTTTTACTGTTTAAGGTTCATTTTAAGGCAAATCTCAGCTCCCAACACAAGATCAAGAAACTTTTACACTACTATCGTACAAGTTGTTTAGTAATGCTTTCTTAAATTTCAGTAATGTACTTGTATATCAAAGAGTACAGTTTTTCTACTTTGATGTTCATGAAATGCTTTGTCTCAACATATTAAAACAGAATTAGAATGTCCTAATCTTGGTTTATCATGGGAATGAACCATAACAGTTGTTTACAACAAGCTTGATGATGAAAAGGTATTTGAACTTTATGAGAGCAGGGACCATAGTTGTTTTGTCTTTTTAATGGGAAGGCATCATGGCCCTACTACCCCTGCTGTAGCTATCTATCTTCTGCCCTTCTAGCTGAAAAATATCTAATGTTTGACTTTGATAGGTACAATGATATTGTTCTTTATTAACTACTGCTTTTGAAAATTTGAAATCCTATAAATGCGAGATGCTTTGTGCAGCAGGTTGTCATTTATATATTGCGTGCAATTACAGTCGAATAGATAAAATGTCGAGGAGTTTTGACAATCTTGGTTGGAGATATTGGAGAGTGATTTCAAAACCAGCAGCTTTTATAGTTTATCTTCACTTTCCATGGAATTCTTTATTTCATTTCAGTTCCTTGTATTAGTATAATCAACATAGATTTTGAAAGGATAATATTCACATTTGGCAGAGGAAAACTTTAAACAAGTTTTTGGTTAAGTTATACATACAATGGGTTGATGTATCCAAAGTATACTTCTCGTGGAAAGCACCTTGATCTGAGGCAACTTGATGTAAGGTAGCTTCTTGATGGACATTTTGGCGACATTAGACAAGCTGAAGTGCAGCTTATAAAGATTGGTCCAGCATCACAAGAGAATAGAAAAAGTGTAGCAACTTTTCACATGATAGCGCCTGGAATAATGCACGCGGAGGTGCTCGCTGAGGATCTGACTTCACTGGGGCAGCGCCTTTAGCTCGCGCAGGCGATCGTTGACGCGAGTGTGTTTCTATTTTTGGAAGCTGATTTTTTCAAGTCTGGGGAGTATTGCTTGCAACCTCGAGCTTGGATTATACACCACCTCAGTTAGGAGCATTTGTATCTTTATCCCAAAGTAAAAGAGCGGATATACAACTTAGATCTTTTTACAGCTTCATTGCGAGCCTTACGCATTTGAGGTAAAAAATAGAGAAAAATAAAAGATATAATAATCATAATTTCATTAATTCATTTCATAATTTGGCATATATATTCCAAATGATATTTGGAAGTAACAACCCAACACTAGATATATTTTAACATACCATGTTATTGCACGACATGCACAGTAAAATGACTTAAGAACTACTTGATCTCTTGGTTCACAAATTGAGCCTTGGATGCCTCAGTGTCACTGCTGATAATGATAATGGAATTCTTGTTAGCTTCCTCTACGTCAGAAGTAGGAGTGACCAGCTCCTCCAGCATGTCATAAACTGTGGTTAGAGGATATGAGTCCATTAAGACTCTTCTCGAGTAGTCCACGCCTATTTCACAAGTCAATCTCATCAGCAACAACTCAACTTCAGATGCGAGCCTCTTCAATTTATTCCTAACATCTTGATACAAAATGTTGTGATTGACTGGTGAACCATGGAGAGGTTCGTGGGTAACTTTCTTTGTTGGAGTCTTATCCATGTTGTTTTCTTAGATTTTGCAGTAGTTTGATGCTTATGAGTTAGGATGATGAAATATGGGTCCATATAGTTGTATGTATTTATAAAGCCATATTTAGGGAACCAAAGGTTGCTCTTGTGTTTAGTTATTTTGGTCCCCAAAATTATATTGATAAGTACAATTTTCATTTACTATGAATCATTTCACTTCTCAATGGAGCATTTTGCACTTCTCAATAGAGCCAAAACGATTTTCCAAAAGCACTTTCAAACTCCAAAATTTCAATTATTTTCAGTCTCTAAAAATTCTGTTGCTTTCATTTCGTATGGTGATGTTCAATGATAAACTTGGCAATATCCACCATAAATCTGAGAAAGATTGTAAACTGTACAGTTCGGATAACAGCGAAAGCATAATGAAAAGGAAACAAACCACTAAGAATAAGCAGTAAAGGGGTAATTAGCAAATCATTAGTTCAAATACTGCACGTCTTCAATTTATTATACTAACTCTATATCAAATCAATTTTTGAGAATTCTGAAGTTTTTACCATCGACCTTTGATCTTGGTACTTTATCTTTATACATGAGGGTATATATGAAATAGAATTTTGCGTGAATCTTGCTAAGAATAAGAGTTTATCATACACAGATTTCTATATTTGAGGAGGATTCATAAGGTCTTTCACTGAAAAGTTAAGCCTCTAATATCTAAGATCTAATTCATAAGAGTTGATAGACGGGCTTCAAAAGCGATAGGCAAAATCCATTTTTGGTTCAACACGCACAATCACCTCGGCATCAAAGTCACGCTTTCGAAATTGGACATATTTTGGTATAGGTTCTCTATCACAGTGTAGAGCATTAAGAAGCACTCTGCTCACAAGAGCAGCATAGAACGCAATATAATCCACATGTGTAAGGTCTCTGCCACTCTCGGCTCGAGTCCTGCATATAGATATCACATCTTTTAGTTGACTTGCCAACAAGGGAAATGCAAGAGAGCTGAATTCAAATTACAGGAATTCAATAGGGGGAGGCAATAAGTGGGGTGCCATGATTATAAATTAACACAATTCAAATTCTCTCTAGTATTCGACATGAGGACTGCCTGAACAAATGGACAAGTTCATGATATATATCTAAAACCAGTGACCATAGAAAATTCAAATGGACAACGCAAGACAATCAAAATATACAGCCAAAAATAGACAATCAAAGCGAACAAGAAGCAATGTCAATCAAGCGAGATATTGATTCACGTGTGTCAAAGTCAATATGTCCCAGAAATTGCTTTATCCATGCGATTTAATCAACATATCTAGAAGCTACCGCCTGTCAATTAGATTAGACATAAATCAAAATTTAATATAGTCCTCTTCTTCTGATCATTCACGGCAAATATGAGCCTACCGGAGGATTATGAGATCCAATAGATATGATTGTTGTGGAGGCATTAGCATGTAGGTCAATAGAACCTTCATAAACCATTGCATGTTCTAGAAGCAAACATAATTTCTCAACTGCAACTGATTCTACCAAATTATTTTGCTTCATATCCGCCTCAAAGCACCTTAACAAAAACTTGACCATAGCCACATAAGCTTTAGATGGGAAAAGAGTGCAACCATATGAATCCTATATAGAGTGCACAACAATAATGATCATTTTGTTCCATCAGTTTAATGAAAAATGTAAAAGGTATACCCCATGACTTTGAAGACATGAAAGACAGAGAGACTCATTCAACAATAAGATATTTAGCTCCATTAGTGTCTAAGATAAACTCCAACTAGTTTGGGATTGAGGCATAGTTGGTTGATCGCTTGATTGATTGAGTCTTGGACAACGAGTAAAGATTCGAGCTCAGTGGCAACTGATGGCAATGAGACTCCCAAACCCAAGTGGCCAAGTCATCATAAGTGAATAGGAGAAATAGTAGAAAATTAATATGGAAAACTGCAAAGAGTTATACAGCATGTCAAACATGTTGGCAATTAACTTTAACAGAAAAGAGCAAGAACTGCATTAAGGTCTAACTTTTCTATCTGTTGCAATTGATCAAAGCACCTACAAGATGATGTTGCAATGGAACACGATGTTTGCAAATTAAATACCGATGATGTAGCTAATTGCATCTATGGAGGTCCAATGCCTTAAAAAAATATAAGAAATAGAATTAAGCATCAAACATTATCCTTGCTGACAAACACGGAGGCCTCCATCCTTAAACTAGTATTTAGCAAAAAAGAGAAGGTTGTGAGAGATGCTTACCAAACTTTTAAGTTTTTCAGTATTCAAAGTATCAATCTTCCCCAGATAAACAGCAGCAACTAAATGTTGTAGTCCATCACCGTCGCTGTAGTGCAAAGACGTGAAGGGAAGGTGCCCATCTTCAAGCTACTTTAACAAAGGTTTCAAGGAAAACATTCTTTCCAGCTCCATTTTTCTTCGCAGTTTAGTGGGTTGTCAATTAATTTAACTCGTATTTTCATCAGATTTTAATAGCATAAGGTTGTATGATAGTGCTGAATTAAACGGTTAGGAGTTAACTTTTTGAATTCTAGATCAAAGTTTGCTGGAATTTCATCAAGTTTGTATCGGCCACGAGCTTCTTTCTGTTGAATTGTAGAAATTAGAACCATGTTGTCCAACACTCCATTCTTCACTTGTCGCAAAATCTCTTAATAGTTGCAAATTTCGGCTTGAGTTGCAAATTACCATGGATGTGCTTGTTATCCTCTTCGTAATACCCAATGTATTGCACTGAACTCATCAAAGGACGACGGCTAAAAGAAAGTTGTACAAATGCTGAATGTTCCTCTACTGCTGGTTCACACTGCACATTTTCCTTGTATGCGTTCAAAGGGGAGTCAAGCTTAGGTCGTAATTATAGCCATTCAAAGAGAGATTAGTGCAGCAACAGCAGGAATGTCTAGTTTTTTCTTTAAAGAACAATTGGTTCCAAGTGAAAAACAAGTTGTGTTGTGATATGAAAAACTGTAGTAACTCTTTTCTTTCTTTGGAAGCACACCATTAAGGGTGGCTAACGGTTCGGTTTTGACCGGACCGGACCGGACCGGATTCGGGCCGAAAACCGGCTCGGACCGGTTGAAACCGGACCGTTGGTCCCTAACGGGCCCCGGTTCCGGTACGGAACCGGTGCCACGAAAAAAAAACAGGATGAACCGGTAAAATTTTGGGCCGGACCGGACCGGTCAAAAAAATAAAACTAAAAAAAAAGAAAAATCTGGTGGATCTAGCCGTTTCTAGCCGTTGGGCAACGGCTCTTTTGACCCCCTAGCCGTTGTCCAACGGCCAAAAACGGCCAATTACACCCCCTCTACCACCCCATAACCACTATTTTTTTCTATAAATACCCCATTATTTCATCATATTTTTCACACAAATCTTCCAATTCTCTCTAATTCTCTCAAATTTTCTACAATATTGCTATTATTCTACTTTGGCTATTTATTAAAAATTTATAATTTGGCTACTTTATCAAGTTCTATTTGAAGTTTCTATCAAAGTTATATTTGGCTACTTGGTGAAGTTTATAAATATCAAGTATTGGGTCAATTGGAGGCGCTACGTGGTTGAAATATCAATTTGGCTATTTTTGCAATTTTCGATTATCAAGTATTCAACTAATTAATTGAAGTGGAGGCTCAAGTTTCAACTTCACCTCAATTATACGGTTATATTTGGTTCGTTCCTACTTCTACTCTTTTATTATTTTTTTGTCATATATATTTATTTTATTTGCTATTATTATGTCTCAACGAGGTTCAATAGGAACTAGTAGTGGGGGGCGGGCACGTGGTCGTAGGGGAAATAGGGGTAAAGAAATTGCTGGTAGTTCTAATCAGTTCACCCACATAGATGATTCTCAATATTATCATAATGTTAGCGCTGGTAACATACTTGATCACGAAATGTTAGAAACACAATATGGGAATCAAAGCGGGGTTAATTTAGAAGAAACACCTGAATTTCAAGCTAGTCCACCCGAAGTTCAGTCAGACTTGCCTCCTGAACCTCCTACTAGAATACCGGCTAAACGTAAGGAAAGATCTGATGTGTGGGATTTTGCATCAAAGAATGTTGCAGCGCAGACGGCCTCCTGCGGGCTTTGTGATAAGGTGTGGGTTTTTAGAACTGGGGGTAATGAGGGTGGGACGGGTAAACTTAGGCAGCACTTACAAAAGAAACATCCTAAAGAATGGGCAACGCGGGCGGGTGGTATATATTTAGGGACCGAACATGGGGGAGTAGCGCATGATGAATCTTCGGGTATCCAAACAAGAATTAACCAAACAACAAGAGGGCTTCTTACTTATGATAAACAAAAGGATAGGGAAGCTATTGCTAAACTAGTTGCCCTCGAGGGTTTACCTTATAGTTTTCCTTCTTCTACTGGTTTTGTTCGTTATGTTCAGGCTATATATAATCCCTCTTTTAAAGGTTTTCCAAGAACTACTGTTAAAAATGATATTATTAAATTTAAGAACGAATATCAGGATTATTTGCGATATATGTTTGGTAACTTTGACACTAGAGTATGTCTTACTACGGATTTGGGTCGTTCTACTAATGGATGTGATTATATTACTGTGACTGTTCATTGGATAGATCCTGATTGGGTTTTTCAAAAACGTATTATTGCTTATAAAATTGTTGATGAACCACACACGGGAAATTATATTTGTAACAAAATTTCATCAATTTGTCGTACGTACTGTTTGTCTAACAAAGTTTTTAGTATTACGGTAGATAATGCTACAAACAACACAGATGCACTTAGGAGCTTGATACCTATTTTGAACCCTCCTTTTCCTGAATTTTTTCATGTTAGGTGTGCATGTCATATTTACAACTTAGTAGTAAGAGATGGTCTTGTCTTTTTTAACGAAATTATCGCAAAGGTGCAGATAGCTATTACTTATATTTTTAGAAATAAAAACCAAGAAAGAAAACGAGAATGGGAAAGAAAATGTGTAGAATTAGGAATGCCAGTTAGGAGAGTCCCAAAGGAAGTTTGTGCTAGGTGGAACACTTTATATGAGGCATTGAAAGTTGCTTATGAATATAGACTGCCTATTTCTCAAATGTATAATAAACATTTTATGCAAATCTATCACCTTCAAGATCAAGATTGGCAACTTGTTCAACATCTTCTTCAGTTTTTACATAAATTTTATCAAGCTACTTTAGAATTTTCCGGTCAATATTATCCAACTACTCCTACCATGTTATATTATATAGCTGGAATATCGGAATTATTGAAAATGTATAAACAATATGAAGTTTACTTACCGGCTGTAGAGTTAATGATTGAAAAGTTTAGAAAATATTTTTTTCCAATTCCTCCTCCTTTTTACATTGCTTCTGTGTTGCATCCTGCATTTCTGCACAGCGTTTCTGCATTTTCTGCACAGCGTTTCTGCATTTTCTGCACAGCGTTTCTGCATATTTGCCCTGTCTTTCTGCATTTCTGCACTGCATTTTTGCATTTTCTGCACAGCGTTTCTGCATTTTCCGCACAGCATTTCTGCATTTTCCGCACAGCATTTCTGCATATTTGCACTGTATTTATGCATTTCTGCACTGCGTTTTTGCATTTTCTGCGCGTTTCAGCAATTCTGCAGTGTGTTTCTGCGTTTCTACACTGCGTTTGTGCATTTCTGCCTTCTGCACTGTGTTTCTGCATTTTCTGCACAGCGTTTTTGCATTTCTGCACTGTGTTTTTAGCATTTCTGCATATCTGCACAGTATTTCTGCATTTTCTGCACAGCATTTGTGCATATTTGCACTGTATTTTCTGCATTTCTGCACTGTAATTCTGCATTGCGTTTCTAAATTATCGGCACTATATTTCTATATCTTTCCTGTATGTTGAGACATATGTACTACCTTCTTTTTTATAACTCACGATCCTTTAGTTGATTAGTGTTGCTTGGTTTTTGAAGGTACTTCAATACTCCTCCGTGTGATGTGGTTTTTGGAATAGCTAAGGTGCCTCCTGCTCATCCAGAATGTTGAATTAACATGTGTTTTATTAAAAGATACAAATATTTTGTGTATTTTTATTATCTTGGATATTATGTCTTCTATGATTTCTATTTTTAACAAATTTGATCACTCAGACGTTATAGAGTGTGACTATTAATATATTTAGTATCTTCACTTAGTTTGGACATGGGAAAAATTTCAATACTCTGTGTAAATTTGAAATAAATTTGTTGATATCTCTTCCTTAACCTTCACTTTAGACATTTTTTCATGTGTTTTCGTTTATCAATCTCCTCTAAGACAAGCGAGTTCCCAATATTCGTGCCTATAAATAAAATGGAATGTAAAATTACTGTCAAGTGTTTTTTTCTAAGTAATTTACATTGTTTACGAGCTACTTGGTGCAATAATTATAAATAATCGGATAAATGTACCAAACTATTTAATATGATTATGACTTAGTTAAAGGTATATGAAAAACGCATCGCCAGATTAGTTTATTGGTACTGGAGCAAAATTTAATTATTTCATGTGTTCCGTAGTTTCTAAGCCATAACTAAACCAATACGTTACTTGTAAATGCAAAAGATTTTATTGGCTCGCGCATATAAGCAGATGATTCAAGGGATTCAATCATAATAATTGTTTCCGCTATTAGTAAACAAAATGAAGGTCCCAAATGAACAAGTATAAAATATTTGTAGTTAAATTGTAGGTTAATTAGAGAAAATAAAATAAGCATCCCGAAATATTTGCACTGTTAGAGACAAAAACTAAGGTACCAAATAAATCCAAAATTTTGTGGCTAACTGTAGGTTAAATAGAGACAATAACATAATTGTCCCTAAATATTTGCACTATTAGTGACGAAAAACTAAGGTCACGAATAAGTATAACTTTTTGTGATGAAATTGTGGATAAATGGAGAGAATAAAATAAATGTCTCTAATCATTTGCATTATTGTTGACAAAAATTAAGGTCACAAATAAACACAAAATTTTGTAGCAAAAATATAGATTAATTATAGACAATAAAATAATCGTATCTAATTATTTTAACTATTAGTGATGAAAACTAATGTCACAAATTAACTATAAATTTTTGTGGGTAGATTTTAGATTAAATAGTGACAAAAAGTAAATGTCTCTATTACTTTGTATTATTAGTGACAAAATCTAATGTCACAAATAAGCATAAACTTTTGTGGCTAAATTTTAGATTAAATAGAGACAATGAAATAAATGTCTCTAATTTTTTGCGCTATTCGTGACAAAAACTAATGTCACAAATAGTGTGGACTTTTTGTGGCTAAATTTTAGGTTTAATAGAGACAATACAATAAATGTCTGTAATTATTTGCACTATTAGTGACAAAATATTAAAGTCACAAATAATATAATTTTTTGTGGCTAAACGTTTTCACCTTTTAACTACGAAATTTATTAGTCCCTATTGGAACAATATATTTTAGTGACGAAAATTTTCTCGTGTCAAAAAGTTATCTAATTAAAAGACAAAAAGTGATTTGTCACAAATTGGGTACATCATTAGTGACGAAATAAGGTGTCACCAGTTTATTTAATTTTGTGGCTAATATTAGTCAAAAAATGGCGCCAACCCTCTTTTTTGGTGGGAAACTTTAGAGGACTAAACTTTTGCTACGATATTTGTATTTCGTCACTAAAAATATACGGCTTATTGATTTAGACACAAAATGTAAATTTTGTCACTAAAAGTTAACAATTAGTGACGAATTTTTTAGCGTCACTAAATTTTTCGTAGCTAAATACCATATTTGTTGTAGTGCGAGTTCCAAGTGTATTTAATTCAATATCCAAAGAAACTTAACAACTTTGGAACTGCGAATTTGTTGGATTATTGGAAGAATCAAGAATCGCAATTTCCAATTCTTGCAAAAATGGCCCGGGATATATTAACAATTCAAGCTTCATCAGTTGCATCGGAAAGCGCTTTTAGCTAAGGAAGATTTCAAATTGGAGATCACAGATATTCGTTGAGAGAAGAGGCAATGGAGACAGGAGTTTTATTCAGGGATTGGATCAGAGCAGAGCGAAGAAACTTTGGTCTACCAGAACTTACTAAGGAAAGGGGCAGAGCATATATCGATCAAATTTTGAGCGACGGAACAAGTGATGGGAGTCAAACCGGCAATGAAGAAGAAGAAGAAGACGAAGAACCAGAAGGAGATGATGAACAAGATCAACAACGGCCAGTTCCAAAAGAAAAGCCTACAACTATCCTCAAGAAACTAGCCAATATGTTTAAAAGAATGTAATTTTCTAAATAAGAATTTTGAATTTACAAGTTTGAAGTTTAGATGTAATTTGCACTACTTATATCTTAAACAATTCAATAAAATTGCTCCAAGTCTTGGAATTCAATCACAACTATTGTCTTCATACTTTTTATTTTTAATTTATAGTTTGCGCAAAAAATACTACAATTAATTACTAGCTTGTAAATTAGTTCAAAGTTTGAATTTTGAACTTAACAAATTAATTCAAAATTTGAATTTACTAAAATTAATTCAAAGTTTAAACATTGAACTTAACAAATTAATTCAAAATTTTGAAATTTGAATCATCACTTCAAAAATTTCATTACTTCAAAGTTCAAAGTATAAAAAATACTACAAGTTTTTTAATTCTAAGTTTAAACTTTAATATGTACAAGTAGAAACTAAATAATATTTTGTTGTAATATTTTTCAAAGTTTTCACCACTTTAAATAAATTTTTAAGTTTTTCAAATTTTAACTTTATTTGCCTAAAAAAATTTAAAAAAAAAAAATTAAAAAAACCGTTTAACCGGCCAGACCGGCTTAACGGTCGCCGGAACCGGTTCCGATCCGGCACCAATTTATATAACCGGCACTGCCCGGACCGGTAGACCGGTACCACGCCGTTTTTGAATTTTTTTTTGCCCGGTTCCGGACCGGACCGGACCGCTGGCCACCCCTACACACCATTGTGTCAAACACGTTGCCTTGACAATCTTGTTGTACCAATTGGAAGGATTGATTATTGACTTGGAAATTGGTGGCTGTGTTTGGAGGAAAAGGCAATAACTATCCCCACAGCTCAACAGAACTTGAACTTAATACAATCATCTTGCGCAAATCTGTCATTTGATAAACTGAGGAATTTCCTAACATGCAGTCCATTTCAAAGCAGTCAAACTTGTACACGAAAATTATGACAGCAATGTACATTAAGAAACTGAAAAACAAGATATAAAAGCATTACACACATTACACATTTTTTTCCCTTTTTTGGATTTAAGGTTTAGCAGAGATGCAGTCAAAATTAGAATATCATCAGCTTGCATTTACAGCTTGACAAGTTAGGCCCATCGAAATACCCAGAAACTGCAATGTGTAGTCTGCAGATCAATGACTAAAGACAAACTCAGCACTAATCTGCTAATTAGAGACATTTTGAATATTAGGGCCAGTAATCCCAAAGCAATTAACTTGTAGCAGCCGAACAGTTGAAGATCTCATGTCTGCTTCACCCCAAACAAATGATGCATGGGTTGAATCTCTGCTCAGTGTTTGTTTTTTCCCTCCAGGTGAAGATCCTTCTAAAGGAAGTTCAGCAGGACTATCATGAGAAGTTAAACAGCTTTCTGTGGAACAATTCGTGCGTTGAGAAATTAACTACCTTTTTCTTGTAGTGATATTCTCCTCATCATCTCCTTGTTTTTTGTCAAATCCAATTAAAGAAATTAACTAAGCTCATCGGACAACTATCATCACTTCTTTGTGTCTGTCATCAAAAAAATCAGGGAGGGTCTTTGGTGAGTGGAACATCAATCTGAAACAAAGGAAATTGGACTACTAGAGATGCTTCCATGGATGTCATCAAATGCATCCAAAGCTCTCTCTAAATTAGAAACAATGTCAGATATTGTGGGTCTGTCTTTTCCTTCCAAATGCACACAAAGTCCACAACACTTATTGGAGCAACCCCCATTCTCATCAGACTTGAATATGGCTCTCTTCCCTGTCAAAAGTTCTAGCAGAACCACCCCAAGCCCATAGACATCACTCTTTGCTGTCAACACATTTAGACCATAGTACTCTTGATCAATGTACCCAACTGTACCAGCTGCCTTCACTGGCTTGCTATAATCGCGATTAGACTCTGGTCCCATTAACGATAATCCAAAATCGAATGCTCTTGCAATCCAATTCGCATCAATCAAGATGTTGGATGACTTAATGTCCCTATAAATTATAGGCGGAACTGCATAATGTGAAGGTATTCGATGCCTCGTGCAGCATCTAATGCAATCTTGATCCTCACTTTCCAAGAATTCACCATACTACTGCTCTTCTCCACATTGTTCTTCTCATGTAAATGATCAAAAAGCGCTCCATTCTTCATGTACTCCATTCTTGACCCATGAAATAGTTGCAAAAATGCAGGGCCAATGATCCATATGAAGCTACCCAAAAAATTGATTCAACTTACAGGAAATAGATCGCCTCAGCGAGCGCCTAAGCAAGGGAAAAAATTCCATTGCGCAGAAATTGGGTCTCCTCAGCACACGGGAATAGAACCTTTTTGTCCTAGCAAACAATGCCAAGGAAACTAAAACTCCAAAGAGACTGACAGATGCTAATATGAAATAAGATAACATGAAGCAGTGAGTGCCGAAGCACGAATTTCCTTCTCCTGATGCCTCTTTATCCAATTTGACCACTGTACATTGCTAACATGAGAAAATGGAATAACATATATATATAGCTGATTACTCGGACAGAAAGCACATAAGATCCCACAGGACTAGCTATAGCAATTGTATTGAAAATCGTACCCATATGGACCACACCAAATATCTCTTTAGTTATAGTAGGCATCAATGACCATTGTGAGCCATAGCAAATACCTACTAGCAGTGAACCCACATACAAATTTCCTGAAAAACCTGAAGCGATAATTACATGGCCAACAGTCATTACTGCTAGAGTAAAGACCATGAATATTGGCCTAGGCCACCATCTCCTGAGCAAAAATATATCTGATACAATATGTCAATGCAGTCTATCAATACTAGAGTAAAACAAAGCAGTTGCAATCAACAGTATTGCAATAACAAATATGCAACTGTCTTGCTACTTTGTGTCAATACAGCCACACAACAGCAAGAAAAGAGAATAATGAGCAGTGAAATTTCACTGCACAACAGCAAAAATTTGTTTCACAAATCATAAATCGCAAACGAACAAGGTGCACTTAATCCTATTGAGAACTACCAAAAATTTGTGAAGGTCCAAACTTAAGTCCTCCGAACATTCATCATTAAGTCTTAGAATTCCAAGTTTGGTTCAACATTAAGATCAAACATTGTTCCTTGAGATATTGGAGCGTCAATTTGCTGTAGTTAAAAACACGAAAATACTTATAAGAAAAATGGATATTTTTAAGTAATAAATCAATTATAAAGGTAACATATACCTCATTCCCAGCAAGAGAACCATACTGCTCGAAGATTGTACCTCTGTCTTGCCCATTACCTCTACCCCTGCGTCGACCGCTTCTACCACCATGATTGCCACCACCCCTGCCACCACCCCGGCTACCAGCCCTGCCACCGCCTCTAACACCAGTTCTTCCACCACTACTAGCTCCAAATCCACCACGCGACTGTGAACTTGTAAAGTAGTATTAAATTCTTCCTCTACTTCGATTCGAACGCGTCCTGCCATGTGAACGAGTGTATTGAGGGTCTCGTAGAACTACACCTTCAGTTTCATCTAAGTCATCCAGGTCGGTGTTTGGTACGACCATTTCGTCATCCCAGTTTTTAAGATCATGAACCATTCTCTTCAAATTATGTGTAACATAATGAATCTTCACGTTGGTGCCCAATGCTATATCACAAGCCTGGTCAAAATACTTCAACATGGCCCTATATGTCTTGTACTCAGGAGTCCTGTTTGGGTAACCTCCATGAAAGAACCGATTCAAGTGGGGCTAAATAACATCGCTTCTCCACCTTGTTAGTATATACCCTTCATCAATTTTATCAATCTTCTTGTGCGACAAAATCTTGAGTGTATGGCAACAAAGTATCCCTCTAGACTCAAACCATTTGCAGTTACAACTAAAATAATCGCCGCTAGGTGTATATTCAACTGTGTACTCTAATGGATTTCCATCATTTTTATGCATAACTGAATAATCATTAATGATGAATTTCTCAACACCAGGGATGGCTTGATGATTGTCAGGAACGCTGATTTCACAATGATACAATTTTCTTAATTGTGTCTTGAAAAATTCAAAACCTGTACGAGTATAACACTGAATTACCTGTTCCTCCCACTTGAACTGTGACTCACATACAATTTGAAAGCCCCATTGACCTGTATTCCGCTTCAAGCTCTTTCTCATGCTTAGCTCTTAAAGCTAACTCGTACTAGTGAACAAACATCTTCAAAGTGCTTTGACGGGTAATATACCCATCAAAGAACACATGCATCCCCTCACTCATTTGCGTAGATAGCATACCAGCCAAAAAATACACATCAAGGTACACTGGAACCTATTTCTCCTTCTCAGAATAAAGCTTTCTGAACCAATCCCATGTATTCAAATTATACTTTGCAATATATTCTGTCCATTTTGTCTCAAATTATTCAACAGTAATACTATCAAGGACCATGGACTTAAATTCTCCACGTGCAACTTTAGAATTACCAACCCCAGTTAAGTAAAGGCAACTTCGAGAATATGTGCCAAATACAATATCTATGTATTGTATGTGGCATCACTTCAGCAATGGCCGCCTTAATGCTCTGACATCGGTCGGTAATAATTGCATCTGGATGAACATTTCCCATGGCCTTAAGCCAAGTTCTAAAAATTAATTTGTAACTATTGATATTTTCGCAAGACATGAGAGCACATCCAAGTAGTATGGACTGTCTGTGGTGATTGATGCCAACAAATGAAGCACATGGCATATTATAGCGACTCACAAAGTACGTTGTATCAAAGCATATCACATCATAGAAGTGCTCATATGTTGCCTTACAGTGTGAATGCACCCATACCACATTACGCAGCCTACCAACATTATCAACATCTATTGAATTGAAAAACTCCTGATCCTTTACCTGTATTTCACGAAAAAAAAATCAGATTTATACTAATTACATTTGCATTAATATTTGCTAGCCTATTCTTCTCTAACTAATGTGACTTAATTAGTCCACTTTTATATCAGGTAGGACTTGGTTCATAGATATCATCGGGGCGATGTTATGTTGTTAACATAACTGAACAATTACTGGAAACAAAAGTTAAGAATAATGAAACCTTGGTGGGAATTAGTGGACTTGCTTCGTAGAAGTTTTGTCCATCTCAAGTTTTTGTTCCTACTTTCTGTTAATTTATGATCTTTCCTAATACTCTCACACATATTATTAGTTTTTCTCTCATACCGGTAAAGAGAAAAAATTGTTTTCAAGCTGAGAAACATGGATACACTCCTACACGGCTACATATTGAGTAGTTTCGTTATCAACAGACATTTACTGTAGACATTAAATAGAAGCAAAATAAGGACCAAACAATCTCAGCTCACACAACATAAACAGCACTAGACAGTTCACCGTAATATTATTAGATCTCTAACAGGTTTCAGTGAGAAATTTGAGTGAAAGGATATTACTTATCCAGTAAGTATTGCATTCCAACAAGACATACCTTTAAGCAAGGAAGTATAACAATAATGGGAGTTTCTTATATGAAAACAAGAAAGATACGTCAATAGATAATCACTCGACTTTCGGGCTAAAACAAGAACATATATCATACTAATAGAGTAAAGAAAAAAAAATGACACACATTTCATGAAAAAACTCACTATCTATTACCTGCATTTCATGAAAAAATTTGAGCAATGACTATGCGTCTCCTCCTGGCATTTCAAAATTCCGACTCTTTAAAATAAAATTTCTACAATCTTTTGGTGTGCAATCCAAATTTTGTGGTCCACGATGTTGAACCTCAGCAAATCTAATGTTCTTGGAGGGTCTAATGTCAGATCGATCGTGAGCGATGAGTTCCCTCTTAAAAGAATCACTAATGGACCTATGACCAGCCATCAACCGCGATACGGCAGGGAGCAAATCATAATTGTGCTCATTAACGACCTTAGAGACACGCCAACAACCAGAATTATCAAGAATGGCAGTGATCCTAGCTTTACAATTTTTACTCTTGGTGGTATGCTTTGATTTTCGATTCCTAGCCCTATCACATAAAAAAGTTATATATCTGACAATGTCGCCACCCTTCTTGTTGGAATTTCTTTTCACAATAGAAAATCCTTTCAATCGTGCATGTTCTTTATAAAATGCAAACAAAGAATCTTTATTCCTATATCGCATTCCAGAGATTGGACCTGCAACCACATCCTCTTCGATGAAATCATCCTCCATTTCCCGATCAACATCATATCCTTGAAACTCATCTCCGAAAAAGTGCTCCTCATCATCATGAGCTTCTCCATCATATTCTTCATCCTCATCTAAATGTACAACATTGTTGAAACTATCGTGTGAATCAACGTGTACAAAAAGTGTTCAATTATTAAATACCTTCTTTAAAGTGCTAAATCGCTCAAGATCAAGCTCATTTTTGCCTATTATTGTAAATCAGCCAAATTTAGAGGATTGATTTACTATACAGGCGAAGTGCATGAATATCCACTTCTGCCAGTGGTCTTTGATTTGAGTCCACTTGTTTTATTGGTTTTGCATGAAAGACAACTTTTTGGAATTTCAATTCTTGTAGGCTAAACTTCATACCACGAGGGTTGAAGTTCATCTTCCGCCCACAAGGGTTGAAGTTTATGCATTGTATGCCTAAAAATTCAGTCATTGTGAGTTGAAGTTGAAACTTCATACCTTAGGCATGAAGTTCAGCCCACAAAGTTTGAACTTCAGCCCACAACGATTGAAGTTCCAAAAAGTGGCCTCTCATACAAAATCAATAAAAAAAGTGGCCTCAAACCAAAGGTCATTGGCAAAAGTGGCATGTGTACGAAATTTTTACCTACGGCCAAAGTGCACAAGCAACCACTTTTGCTACTACTATTTGGTACCAGACCACTTTTTTTTTTTTTTTTTTTTTTTTTGCAAAAGTAATCACTTTTTGGAACTTTAATCCTTGTGGACTGAAGTATGCCTAAGGTATGAAGTGCAGTCATGAAGTTCAACTTAATCCCGCAAGAGATGAACTTTTAGGCATAGAATGCGTAAGTTTCAACCCTTGTGGGCTGAAATTGAACTTCGACCTTTGTGGTATGAAGTTCAGTCCACAAGAATTGAAGTTCCAAAAAGCGGCTACTTTTGCACAACCAAGGAAAAAGTGGCATGAAATCAAATAGCAGTGGCAAAAGTTTTTTTACTACTTTAATTTTAAGGGAGGTTTTTAAAAATACCCATCAAAATCAAAATATTACCCATCTCTACTCATAATTTTCATATTTACAAGTCCTACTCATAAACTATTTACATGTTTTACCTATCTAGACTTGTATACTATTACTTATGCAGTATACATTAAAGGTATACACTCATATCTAGACTTGTATATTATTATTTATGCAGTATACCTTAAAGGTGTATACCTATAAGGTATAACAAAGGTATAAAGTAATAAATGAATAGGTTGGGTAAATTCTTCTATTTTTTAATGGATAAGACTTGTAAATACTTTGAATTTCATGGGTATATAGTGTAATTAACTCTAACGATTGAAGTTCCAAAAAGTGGCCTCTCATACAAAATCAATAAAAAAAGTGGCCTCAAACCAAAGGTCATTGGCAAAAGTGGCATGTGTACGAAATTTTTACCTACGGCCAAAGTGCACAAGCAACCACTTTTGCTACTACTATTTGGTACCAGACCACTTTTTTTTTTTTTTTTTTTTTTTTTTTTGTAAAAGTAATCACTTTTTGGAACTTTAATCCTTGTGGACTGAAGTATGCCTAAGGTATGAAGTGCAGTCATGAAGTTCAACTTAATCCCGCAAGAGATGAACTCTTAGGCATAGAATGCGTAAGTTTCAACCCTTGTGGGCTGAAATTGAACTTCGACCTTTGTGGTATGAAGTTCAGTCCACAAGAATTGAAGTTCCAAAAAGCGGCTACTTTTGCACAACCAAGGAAAAAGTGGCATGAAATCAAATAGCAGTGGCAAAAGTTTTTTTACTACTTTAATTTTAAAGGAGGTTTTTAAAAATACCCATTAAAATCAAAATATTACCCATCTCTACTCATAATTTTCATATTTACAAGTCCTACTCATAAACTATTTACATGTTTTACCTATCTAGACTTGTATACTATTACTTATGCAGTATACATTAAAGGTATACACTCATATCTAGACTTGTATATTATTATTTATGCAGTATACCTTAAAGGTGTATACCTATAAGGTAATACCTATAAGGTATAACAAAGGTATACAGTAATAAATGGGTATGTTGGGTAAATACTTCTATTTTTTAATGGATGAGACTTGTAAATACTTTGAATTTCATGGGTATATAGTGTAATAAGGTATAAAAAAGGTATACAGTAATAAATGGGTAGGTTGGGTAAATACTTCTATTTTTTAATGGATAAGACTTGTAAATACTTTGAATTTCATGGGTATATAGTGTAATAAGGTATAACAAAGGTATACAGTAATAAATGGGTAGGTTGGGTAAATACTTCTATTTTTTAATGGATAAGACTTGTAAATACTTTGAATTTCATGGGTATATAGTGTAATTAACTCTAATTTTAACTCCATTATTTTGTTGGGTAAGGAGAATAGGCCGTAAAAATTTGGCTCTATAGCCTGTTTGCACCGCGCTAAATGAATATTAACCAGCGGTGCAAAACGATTTGAAAACTAGTTAGCTCCGGACAAGTTCCAGTATTTTATATTGGGACTTTGAACTAACATGTCCAAAGTCCCAGTATTTTATAGTGTGATCATTTAAACACCAATCCTAATATAAAATACTGTGACTTTATATATAAAGCTCTAGGGACTCTGAACATGAATTCCAATATAAAATAATACTCCCTCTGTCCCATTTTGTTTGTCATACTTTCCTAATTACTCCGTCCCAAAAAAATTGTCATACTTCTATATTTGGAAACAATTCAACTACAAACTTATTTTTTGACTCATTTAAAGCCACACAAATATCTATAACTCATTTTAGACTACAAATTTCAAAAGTCTTCCTTACTTTATTAAATTTTGTGCCAATTCAAACTACGACAAATAAAATGGGACTGAGGGAGTAGTTCAAAGTCCCAGTATAATATACCGAGACTAGTCAGGAGTGTTTGCCAATGCTAATGGAGTGTAAGTTTGCGCGGAAATTTTTGGCTATTTCTCAATTAATTTTGAAACGGTGGATAAAATTCACTTAGGGCGTCCAAAATTGACTAGTCGTCAAAATTTTACGAATAAGCCTTCTCTTATCCTGCCATAATTTTGAAAACAAAGAAAATTACATGTGTGTTCACATATACATGAAATATGCATGTTGAGACATTCCTCCCACAGAAACGACGGAACTGAAGTCTCAAAGGAAAATTTACTGAAGCCAAAGATAACTAAACAAAAATTATGAATTGCATCAGTTTGATGAGTGCAATAGAAACAACTAGGATTAGGAGCCCGATTGGGTGAGCTTAAAAGTGGCTTATAAGCTAATAAACACATTAATATATGTTTGGTAACTTAGAATTTTTTGGGCTTATAAGCCATAAGTATTTCCTAACTTCTCAAAAGTGGCTTTGACTTATAAGCCACTTAAAATAAGCTGCTTATAAGCCCACCCAAATAGGCTCTAGAAACCTAGACGTAAAATGTAAAAAAAACAACCCCAACTACATTTATTATTTGCAGAAAGGGCCTATATAATTGTAATATGATGCTAGTTATGCAGATAGTTCCAATTACTGGTGTGAAGTTCCTTAGGTTGCTGCTCTACCACAACGTAGGGCATTGCTGGGAATTGGATATTCATCTCTCCATGAATTTGCAGGGGAAAAAACCCGCAGGTAAAACTGCTGACCTAAGTATTGGCGAGCCCAGTTCTGAGACCTTATATTCCACATTCCCACATTGTCTAATGGCATGTAAAGTGCAGTCCAAGACTTGGGGTACACCTATTAAAAAATGAATCCAAATGGAAGTAAATTGAGTACTTACATTTAGCATTGAGTTCGCAAAATATAATCCAATTTAGTTATTGCAATTTACCTGAACAGTTGAACGAGAAATCGTGTCCCTTAAATTGTAGGTTGATCTGCTTGCAGGAGTCCATTCTCCTCCATTCATCCTGTTTATGTCAGGACGTTGATGATCATATACTAAAAGAATTTGGACTTGACTTTAACACACAAGATTTTCTGGCAACTTTAGAAACTTACCCAACCACAAAAAAATGGTGGCCATCAATGTGGTAAGACTGCACACTGTCTTCTAGATTCTCAAAGATAACCTCAGTATAAGCTCGAAAATCTGCAGCCATAACAGATGTCTGAAGGTAAGCACCAGCACCAGTAGGGCTATCTGAAATGCTTCCAAGGGAAAAAATTCCGGGAATATTGAAGTGATCAGCAAGTTTAAGTGGTGTATCTGCTGGAACAAATGACACACTGTTGATAGCATATCTTTGCTTCCCATTGATGATTGGAGCTGAATTCGCGAGTCTAATTGTTCGTGTGGTGTTAATCAATCCATAGTGGTAGGAACCCTGGGGGTTAGGTCTCGGTCCACTAGCTGATAGATTACGCCTGTCACCGTACAAAGAGTTAAATTCTCTTTCTATGACGAGGCAAAACAAAAATGTTACATTTCCAAATGAGTTAGGAACTTTGATCATCTAGCAATTCAAATAGGAAATTTACTTGGTACTCTGTAGCAAGAATCTTTGTTCGTGCAGCGTTCACTAATCCTGGTTTCTATCTCAGATGTCAAAGTAAAGAGAGATGCACCTGATAGATCGGCCCTGATTGAGAGACCAATCAATTTCTGTTGTCGGTCCACCGGGAAGAGGGCCAGAAACACTTCCTGCTGAGTTACTATAATGAAGAGTAGACGTAGCTGTGAGCACCTGTGATGTGAAACGTGTTGAGACAACTATATAGTAATCTTGTGCAGGTTGATCAGTTGTTAACAATACAGAGTAGGACTGTCCCAAATGGATGTCAAGGGAATCATATGTATTCTGCATAGTGTGAGTCCCTTCTACTTCAACCAGCATCATCTTATGCCCCTGGATTCTGAAATTGATCGAAGTTGTAAGCCCAACATTTGATATCCTGAATCTGTAAGTCTTGCCTGGAACAAAAAACAAGTACGCATTGGATAACAAAAAATAAAAAATAGAAAAGACGTAAAGTAAAAATATAGTGGGATGAACTATGCAGGATTAAAAGGTTACCTTGATCCACGCTGAATGTATAACCATTCGACCCACGTCCATTGATAAGAAGCCCGTCAGGGAAGGGAAGATCATGCCCACTGTCCAAAATTCCTTTGAGGTCCTATGAAATGCAAATAAGCACATAGATGGTCAGAGAATGAAACCGCTGGTTCAATTTGTTTCCCCTGAGACTAATGCTATGTATTCTTGAGGTGCAAAAGGCTCACATTGTGGTTTTGTTTGAACCAATCTCCAGTCAGAATGGAGAACTCTCCAGCAGGAGCAGGAAAAGGAACAGGAATCACAGAGCGGCTGGCGATATTTATGCTACCGAATCCTCCAGCTGCTTTGTGGAAAGCAAGGGAAGGGAAGTAGTAGAAACTACCAATCTGATCCTTGACTTGGAGAACATAAGTGAAGTTATTGCCCGGTGGAATGGGACAGTTAGTACCCCAGACTCCATCCTGCCATGAATTTCTCCTCTGCTCAACGCCATTCCTAGAGTTGCATCATTTCATGCATGTCAATTGAACAGTACAAGTCCTCCTAGCACTAACTACCAGACCAATATGCTGGAGAACTTCCAAGATCATGGTAGTAATGAATGAGGTTGCTAAAGAATGTCCATATTAAAACTCAAAACATAGCGAACTCCTACTAACAATTGAAATCTATATCCTCTATTGGGAGATATTTGTTCAAATTAATGAAGATCCACAATTTGCAATCATATAAATCTTTATGTTAATAATATTAGTACCAAATCCTAGAGGAACAGAACATTAAGTAGCATATCTCCTTTGACAACCACACATCATACAGAGAGCAATCGAAAATTGGCACTTATAAGGGGAAACCAATCAGATAATAAAATAACCAGAATTATAGGAACTCAAAGCAAGAGGAATCACCAAGAAATGAGAAAAGGTTCGTCCAAACTGTTGAAAACGTTAATGATCAAGTTGTCATTGGTCACACACTCAATAGGTGGTCCTGGAAATTGACCATTTATTAATATCCCCTGTCATGTTTAAACAAAAACATAAAAACAAGAAAGCTGTAAGTAGCACCTCTAAAATACATTCCTCAATAACATTCAAAGTATATAACCTATAAGGATACCTGTTGTTTGACACCAAGAGGGTAAATATCACCATATGTAACATTCCAAGTATAGAACCTATAAGGGTCTTCTCCACTGATGAAATTCCCTTGAAAAAACATCATTAACACTGCCATAAAAGGCAGCCAAGAGCTCCACCCTTTTACCATACTTTGTTTATGTCAGTGAAGAGATTGTAGTTTTGAAAGAGTAGTGATGGCACTTTAAATTTGAAGAGTAGTCTTAAGAATGAAGTATGAAGACTACAGCCCCACTCCCCACTTCAACTTTTCCTTTTCAAATGTTTGCATATGCTAACTATTTTATGACACACTTTACAACAAGGGACTGTACTTTACACTTTATTTTGCTTAGTAGGGAGTAGAATAGTGTCGGTGTAATGATTGATCGTTGATTACTAGTACTTCTTTAGATCTCCTTGAAGTTAGAGTTGCGTACGTTCATGTCCAAGGTGTCACCCTTTCCTATAGACAACTCCGCTACTGTGCTTAATGCTTCCCGAGCCAACTTTATCATTACATTTCAAATTTATACTGTACGTCCTTACTCCCCTTGTTTATAAAGTTTAAATTTGGATTTCGAGAGTCAAGATTTGACCGTAAATTTTGGGACTCAAAATTTTTAAATTTTTGGAATATAATTTAATATAATTACTATAAGATATAGAGGGTGTTTGGTTAAATTAACTAGCTTATAACCACTTTTTGTCTTATTTACGTGTTTGGTAAGTATAGTATAATAGCCTGTTTGGGATTGCTGCCAAAAACTGCTGATTTTGAGAAGTACTTTTGGCATAAGTACTTTTTAAATAAGTACTTTTGGATAATAAGCAGTTTGTGTTTGGACAACTCATTTGAGAAGTACTTTTGATAAATAATTTGTGTTTGGTTAATCGTTACAAAAAATACTTATCAGTGTCAAATTACGAAAAGGACATCCAAATTCATTTTACATTTGGATTAATAAAATAAAAAAATAATTTTGAATATTTATCATAAAAGATTTTAATTAGAAAATTTATTTAGTTAAATGTAAAACATAACGTAAAATATATAAATTTAAGTTATTGAACAACATAAAATATAGTTAAATCAAAGTGATAACAGAATTAGGAATTTCTAGTAATCACTTGCTTTTAAAAGATGATTTAAAGAGTAGGACATCCTATATACAGTAATACCTAGAAATAAAAATTAGTCCTGGAGGAAGAAGATTTGTAAAAGTACGTAGTAGAAAAAAATAGGAAAAAGAAAAATATAATTGTATTTTGAGAGTGATATGGTTAATTTATAAGGAATAATATGGTAAATATGAATTCTTGGTAAGGATATTTCTGTCTTGAAAAAATTAATAAACTGCTTCTGCTTCTGCTTCTTCCAAGAAGCAGATATTTGTAGCTTCTCCCCAACAGCAAAAAAACTGCTTCTGCTTCTACCTAAAAGTACTTTTTTTTAGTTGCCAAACACCTCAAAATTCTAAAAAAAGTACTTTTGTTGAAAAAAAAGCACTTTTGGCTTTGGAGAAGCAATGCCAAACAGGCTATAAGTCAAGTATTTATAAGCCAAAGTCATCTATAAGTCATAATTTGGTCATTAACAACTTATTATTTTTCAACTTATAAACACTTTTGGTTTGACCAAATATTTTACTCTTTTATCCCTAAAACATTTTGTAATCCATGAATATCATTTTTAAAATAAAATTTTCAACCTTCTCCTCATTCTATATTCATCATTTCTCATTTTTAATGTAAAAATACTTTTGAGTTTATATTTTATGTAAATAACTTAAAGGACATTTTAGTAATTTTAACCAAAAAAAATGTACTTATCAGTCCTTTTTTACCAAACATATCAATTGCTTATTACTAATTTCAGCACTATATCCCAACATGTAACTGCTCATTTACCAATCAGCTTCAGCATCTAAAAGTGTTTTTCAGCACTCGAAGCTTATCAGCCACTTTAAATCAGCTAACCCAAATGGGCTCTTCTCCCCGTCTCATTTTGTTTGTCGTACTTTTCTTATTAGTCTGTCCAAAAAAGTTTGTTATACTTTTAAATTTAAAAATAATTTAGGTCAAACCTACTCATTTTATTCATTTATAGTCACACAAATAGATATGATTTATTTTAGACCACAAGTTTTAAAAGTCTTCCTTCCATTATTAACTTTGTGTCAATTCAAAATAAACAAAATGGAACGAAGGGAGTAATAATTAAGAATTCGAAAACACATAGATTTTTTTTTTTTTTTTTACTCTTGATGTACAAATAGTGTAATATAAATTTGGACAGAGGGTGCACTACTATGTATATGATACTCCTTCAGATTTAGTTTATCTAAAAAAAATTTATTTTTCGAGAATCAAATTGACTAATTTTTGAAGCTAGTAATATGAATTAGATTAGTGCAGTAATTGAAATTCAAATCTACGTATATAAAATTTTATCAAAAGTACTATAAGTAGCAATTACTTGGTAGGGACTTTATGTTTAGTAATTTTAATTTGTCCTAAAGTAAATATATTTTGATGTACCTCATGTTTTTGAAAATAATCATTTATCCATAGTAAAATAATAAAATTATTGTTCAAGCTAATATTTGCTAAGGATTTCTATAACACAAGGCGTAAGTGCGTGTGAGTGTTTGATTTTAAATCAAGGAGTCATACTACGTAGGTGCAAACAAAATCTGAATGGAATAATTATGTTGTAATTTAGTACTCATTCACTGTCATAATACTATTATTTTATTTGACTATAATTAGCTCTTGGATCGTTTAGCTTCAAGCTAACTCATGAATTTCAGCAGTTAACACAAGTTACTTCCTCCCATTGCTTGAAGTTCTTGCTACTTAGTTGGAAATGCATTCTCAAGATAAAGTAACAAGTTCATCAAAATTAAGAGATGAAAATAGCATAACAAAGTGATACTTACTATTTCAATTTCACAAGTCAAAACTAAAGCCCTTGGAATTAAATCAAAAAGTCATTTTGCTATTGTACGTATTAGCGTAATATTTCTTAATGATTTCTTCATCCCATGCATGTAATTTAAATAAAAGTCGAACATACTTCACGGCCTTGTATCAAACGATATATTCGACCAGTACGAAGTACGAATCGTGGAACATTCATCATACAAGCATCAATCAATATTCAAGAATGGATGAATAATTATATGGATGTAATTTCATGTATTGAGTTTACAAAATGGACTTAATGAATGCAGATTACTTTTCTTTCTTTGTATCCCTCTTTTTGGTGAGTCCTAAAAACCAAATGAGACACCATGAATCTCAAAAGTAATGCTAAAATGAAATGAGAAACATTCTAATGAGTAAGAAACAGAAAGAAGAGCTGTTTCTGCTACTTCCCGTTAGAATTCTTTGTCAAACCTCTCAGCATGCTAACTAATAGATCAGTCACCCCTTCGTGACTGTAATTTAGCAGATGGTTCATTCCTTAGAGTGGACGAGTGCTACGGCCCGAGGCACGGCCACATAGAAGAGCACTCTTTGGAATTGGATACTCATCTCTCCATGAATTTGCAGGTGAATAAACACGAAGGTAGAATTGCTGGCCTAAGTACTGCCGAGCCCAATTTTCGGATCTGATGTTCCACATGCCTACATTGTCCAATGGCATGTATAATGCGGTCCATGACTTTGGATAGACCTGTTGGTCATCACCAAGTGAATGAAAAGAAATGTTAAATACACATAAAAGGAAGCTGACGAACTTTGTTAATTTTGAACTATTAATGTTTATGTGGAAAAAACCTGAATGGTACAACGTGAAATTCCATCTCTCAAGTTGTAGTTCAATCTGCTTGCGGCTGTCCATTGTCCACCATCCATCCTGTTCATCCATCAGTGTTAACAAATTGAAGGCATAGGATTTAAATTATTTAAACTGACAATGAAAAGAACTTTTACACTATCAATGCATCGTAGCAGGTTAGTTGTTTTATTTTTCAGGTTAGTAATCCAACTTATAATGGCAAGTTACTTGTTTTAGGTGGCCTCGACTCAAAAGGATTAACACCCTAAAACATTACTACAACAGATTTTTGACCCTTTTGTTTTCTTTTTTAGTTGAAGTGAACTTACCCTACAACAAAGAAGAGATGGCCATCAATGTGCCATGACTGCACAGTGTCTTCTGAATTCTCGAACACAACTTCGACGAAGGCTCTAAAATCAGCAGCCATGACAGAAGTCTGGAGGTAACCACCACCTCCAGTGGGGTTATCCGGGATGCTGCCAAGGTTGAATACCCCTGGAATCTTGAAGTAGTCTGCTAGTTTGAGTGGTGTGTCTCCTGGTATGAATGACACACTGTTGACAGCATACCTCTGTTTACCATTGATGACAGGTGCAGAGTTTGCTAGTCTAATTGTCCTTGTGGTGTTAACCAGCCCATAGTGATATGAACCTTGTGGATTAGGCCTTGGACCACTTGCTGTCAAATTTTGCCTGCACTCAAAGACGGCTTATAATCATTTAATCGCACAGAGAACAGAAGACATGAATGCAAGCAGCTAGTGATCTTGATTTCAGCATAAATATTCAGAATGTACCTAACAGATCGAGCCTGATTGAGAGACCAATCAATCTCAATTGTTGGTCCACCTGGGGGAGGACCAGAAACACTTCCAGCTGAGTTGCTGTAGTGAAGAATTGATGTTGCTGTTAGCACTTGTGAGGTGAAACGTGTTGAGGCGACAATGTAATAGTCCTGCCCAGGTTGGTCCATTGTGACCAATACTGAATAGGATTGACCCAAATGGATATCAATGGACTCATAGGTGTTCTGCAAGGTGTGAGTCCCTTCAGCTTCAACCAAGACCATCTTGTGCCCCTGGATTCTGAAATTAATAGATGTTGTGAGGCCAACATTGGAGATCCGGAATCTATAAGTCCTGCCTGGAGAGATTTTATCGGAAGATTTCATTGTTAGTACAACATAAAAGCGAGAAATCCACTGTTAATCATACAATAGCTGCTGCAATAAATAGATTGATCACCTTGATCAACTGTGAAAGTTAAACTATTTGATCCACGACCATTTATTAGAAGGCCATCAGGGAAGGGAAGATCATGTCCTCCATCTAAAATTGCTTTGAGGTCCTGTGATGTGTGGAATAAGATTTAAAGTCAGTTGATGAATCCATAAAATTTCTCAAGATTTTGGTTTATATATGCTACTCACAGTGTGATTTTGTTTGAACCAGTCACCAACCAACATGGTGTATTCTCCAGCAGGTGGAGGAAAAGGAATAGGAATCAGCGGACGACTATCTATTTTGATGCCACCATAGCCTCCAGCAGCTTTGTGCATAGCTAATGAGGGGAAATAGAAGAAACTACCAATCTGGTCCTTAACTTGCAGGATATATGTGAAGTTCTGGCCCGGTGGGATTGGACAGTTAGTCCCATAAACTCCATCTTGCCATGAGTTCCTTCTCTGTTGAATACCATCCCTGCGAAATAGTCGATTTTTGTATCTTTATTAACCATCTGGTGTAATTTCAGGTGTTCATTGAGGTTTAACTCACTATCCAGGCAGATGACAATACATGAATAATTAATAATGTTTCATTTTGGATGTCATTGTTATTCTGTAAATGGGTATTTCTATCTTTGTATTCTATTCTTGAATGTTTTCTTCTTTCTGTTTTCTCTCTTCATCTTCCAAACTACACTTGTAAGATCATACTGGGTATGTTGTTGTTGTCGTCGTTGATACATAATCAAATAGTTTCAAAATGCTTAGTCATTACTAAACATTAGAAAAATTCTGCAGATGGAGTGTATAATATTCAGGACTACCATATGCATATGAATAGCTCCAAGGAGTTTCAGATCTAGTAGTTGCCATTTGTGAGATCTACTTGTCCAATTTTGACAAGTGAAAGCCATTTCTTCATGATTAACTATTACCCCGGAATGGATTGGAATAATTTTGACAAGGGAAAATTGGTCAAGACTATACTATAATATTGACATAATGAGATTAACATATTCAATATTACTCTATGCTAACTAAAACAGCAACTCAAAAGACCCTTAGCACACTATTTTTTCAGGTTATGTTTACCAAAATCCAGATATAAACAGCAGTTTGACGTTAAAGATGAACCTAAAATGCTCATGAAAAATATTCACAGAAAGTGAACTACTCACCAGGACAAGAGAAAAGGTTCATCCAAACTGTTGAAAACACTAACAATCACGTTGTCATTAGTGACACACTCAATTGGTGGTCCTGGAAATTGTCCATTTATCAGTATCCCCTGAAATATACACGAAATTCCACACATTAAATAAGGAACACAATGCACATATATACTTCAACTCCAAACCAATTCTTGATTTGACAAAACAAAAAGAAATAGTAAATGTAAATACCTGTTGCTTGACACCAAGAGGATAGATATCACCATAAGTAATATTCCAAGTAAAGAATCTATATGGGCTTTCTCCATTTGAGAAATCCAATAAGCATAACATTAACACCACCATGAAAGAACACCACAAGCTCCTCATCTTATCTTCTTGCACCATTTTCAACTCACTTACTCTGTTTCTCTCAACACTGGAAAAAAAAAAGTGAAAGTCCCCTTAGGATATACTAATAAAAATATTGAATGCAAATGATATGATAGATCTAACAAAGTAAGTTACTGGCCACATTCCTAACTATTCTTTTCATTTCTTTATATAAAAACTCTTCTGTACCATTCTTTTCCTTTTCTTTTTCCTCCTTTGATATATTCCAACTTTCTTTTTTGTCACTTTAGACTAAATGTAAATGAAGATATTAGCTTACAAGTTGCAGTTGAGCTGTCTCTGGCTCTGCTTTTATGTGTCTGAATAGAGAAGATGGTGACCTGTTTTTTGTAAGCAGAGCCGCCAACACTTCAAAATATATAGATGCTCTTTAGTCTTGTTAAATTGTATTTAAAGGTCATAATTTTGGATCCGACTTCTCTACATTATAATTTTTTTCTATTTCCACCCCAGGAATATTTGTGCTAATTAGTTATTTAATACAAAAGATCTAGATTAAGATAATCTAATACACCATCTCACCATAATAAGGGATATATTTCAAAATCTATAGAGATTACTATACAAAACTTTAGAAAAGACTTTTTAGAGAAGACATTCTCTTTCACTTAGAATTATGTACACTTTATTTAAAAACATCCATATTTTATTCCAAGTAACCAAATATTACAAACTAAGTCGACATGTATTGTTTTATGAAAGATGAATGTATTCGTCTAAGCGTGATTTGAGGGTTAAGGCTACCATGATTTATGATTTGTATTTCTTTCAAAAGAAGAAAGTACGTAGCAAGAAAATGAAGATACCAAGAAAGAAACAAACGAAACATGGACAATGTAATGTCAATAGTCCTACTTATTACACGATGTATGAATGTTTGACTGCTACATTAGTGTCCCGGCGTGATTTGATGAGATTACAGCTAGTATGGGCCTCAGGTTACTGGGGATAACAATATCGTAAACAGTGTTTTAAAACAAAGTTTAGGAAGAACATTTTCATAGCAAAATCTTTTCCTTATCCTTTTCTCCATTTGTAATGTAAAGTATGGGCAAGGTAAAGACAATTCCCCACTCCTCATCTCTTCAAAGTCACAAATTTAGTGCTATGAATGCTGAATACAAAAAAAAATCCTGTGGTTATTTCTTTTCCTCACATTTTAAATGTCCTCATATGTATTTTCCTATCTTTACAACAATCAGTATGAAATTTTTACTCACACAAAATGCTTATTCAATGCCAATTCTCTTCACAAGACAATCATTTTATTATGCCATCACCCTTATTCAATAATTTATTTTTATTTTTGTTTCTTAGAAAGAGAAGCTGCGTAGATCTAAGCATCTCTAACACAGCTAATTGGACTTGACATCTTTTTAACTTGGCTCTCTTTTGCTGACATCGTATCACAAGTTAGCTAGGCATAGGTTATCTTAAAATAGGGGAATTTCTTCATTGAAAATGCAAACTGTCAGTGGGATAATGAATAACAATAAATTCTGAATCTACCTAATTACCCCCACAATTTGCTAAAAGTACCTCTGTCCGAAATTCATCTTCTACAAAATAAATCGGAAAAGGGTCTGATTTGCCCCCTCTATTATTTTTTATTGTATCGACTTACCCTCCGTTATACTATTTAGCCTCTGGTGCCCTTACCGTCCATGTTTGGCTCACAATTGCTCCTAAATTTAACGGAGGGACACGTGGCGCCTAATTAAAGGCAAACTCATTCCACCCCATACTAAATTAAAATCCCCAACCATATCCCTTATAACCCGAAACCCGCTCCTAACTAATCCAATTTAACTCCTCCGAACCACCAAATTGCAGTCATTTGTTTCACAATTTCTGGATCTTCACTGTAACTCTCGTAACACCTACCCAATCTTGGGTCTCTGCATACCTGTTGAACCAAGTTATTTGAAGATGATTTTAATTCTATGCACTAGTAGTATATAAAGAATTAATAGGTTGCTATTTATAACATATATGATTTGATACTAAAAAAAAATAGAGTAATTAATATGTACCGCAATGCATGGAGCAAAAACATATTAAATGCCAGTAGCTCTAACTTCAAGAGCCGTTGCCGCACCAATTCTTTTCACAAGGTCTGGATCTCTGCAAGATTTAAAAGGAATAAAATGACAAACAAATCATGTAATTTGACAAAATAATTCAGAAGTTTTAATTAATTTGACTACTCATATTTAATTAATTTGATCACACTATAAAACTTATAGCACTATTATTAATGATCGAGGACTAACACATCAAAGTCTTATAACAAGAAGGTATAGCATAGCTAGATCTCATAATCGTTTAAATCAAGTGGTAGAAAATAATGCTAATTAGTACTTATTTTATACAACAAATGGAACAAGAAAATGTTGCCTCATTAAAAACTACGTATAATATTTTCTTAAATCTTTCAAAAAACGCAAGAATTTAACAAAAAACAAGGCACGACAAACATAATTAAGAAAAGATTTATTTATGAGATTTATTTAGGAGGAGTTAAATTGGATTAGTCAGGAGCGGGTTTCGGGTTATAAGGGATATGGGTTGGGGATTTTAATTTGGTATGGGGTGGAATGTGTTTGCCTTTAATTAGGCACCACGTGTCCCTCCGTCAAATTTAAGGGCAATTGTGAGCCAAACATAGACGGTAAGGACATTGGAGGCTAAATAGTATAACGGAGGGTAAGTCGATACAATAAAAAAATAGTAGAGAGGCAAATCAGACCCTTTTCCGAAAATTAATAGATCGAAGGATATGGGAAAATTTGGGTCAACACGTGCAAGTTAACATCGTCATGTTCCCTCTGTATGGATCAAAACATTTCAACGTGACACCAGCCATAGTTCTTGGGAGACTGTTAGCCCATAATTAGGATTAGGTATCTCTTATTAAATAATCCTAAAAAGGACCAGCTGCGATAAATATTTGTTGGTGGCAGTACTAAAATTTATACTAACTACTGAACTCACCAAAAGTATTTTTACTGAGCTCTGCGTTCCAGTCATTGGAAACATAGAAATATAAGGGCATTGGATCCTATTTAAAAACGTAAATCGCTGGAAGCTCACCCACTTTAGTTCGTACAACACAACACAAAAAAAAAAAAAAAAAAAAAAAAAAAAATTATATAAATTAAATTTGGATCTACTTTAGTTTTCTCGATACAATTTTTCCTTTAATATTCAATGGGGAATTAAAAAAAATGACTCCACATGTTCGTCGTACAATAACCAAACAACACTCTTCTCAGCTTGTATCTCAATACCCAAGGCCATAAAAGAAATCAATTCAAAACACCTGATTAAAACGCCAAAAAATCCAGTAATATGAACCTAATTCAGGGTGTTTTGGTAGCAAATTTCATAAGAAACAAAAGGCATGGCCGCGTGGGCTCAGAGCAAAGGTGTTTTATTTTATACGGGCAGGCGTAAGTCTGGAGGCATTTGACGTAAGCCCCACAAATCTTTAATATATAATATTTTATTTTAAGATTATTAAGTAAAACTTTTCAAATACATAAATCACATAGAAAATGATAAAATTACCTAGAATTTCTAAAAATTTCAAAGATCACGCAAGGGCTAAGAGTAAAAAAATAGTAGGGCTAAGAATAAATAAAAGGTTTGACATTTTGGCAAATTCTTTTGAGAATTTAACTAGCAAGTTAAATTGTGGGCAGGGGCGGACCTATATGGTGGGGGTGGGTGCAACGACACCCGCTGACGTCGGAAAAAATTCTGTGTATATTTATGTATGTATGACAGAAAACGTGAATATATATTTAAATGTGTACTTAGAAGAACAAAAGCTAATTGGGTGCACAGGTAACATGGATGTTTAAAGTTAGCTCAAAAGCTGGAGATTTGGGTTTGAATCCCAGCTCTTACAAATTTTTTTATACATTTTTCGTCAATTTTATCTTGTGCCCCACTGAGTTGAAATCCTGTGTCCGCCTCTGATTGTGGGGCTTATGCTTTTTAATTGGTACCTACGTCAAGTCATCCCGGTATGTTTTTGCTACCCCTCGCTTTGAGCCTAGCCCCAAAAATACCATTTGAAACACTGGTAAAAATAATTTGCTTGTGAACTTTTAATTGTTATTGTGGTCAAGCACCAGTAAAGTTGACTATGAAAGTCGAAATAGGTTCGGACAAATGCAGTATGCTTATTTTCAACCTACCCCTGGTTCAGTTAAATAATTTAAAAATTAGACAAAGGAAAAAAGAAAAGCAAGAGGGCAAGTCAGATAATGCAATTAAACAAGTGGGACTGTGTATGGATTTATGATGCTAAGAGACTCCTGTTGGAGATCTGGTCAATATTCATTTACTCTACAAACATTTATTTCTTTGTCGGAAAAGTAAAATATTTAAATGCCAGATTTCCGCAAGATTATGAATCTGACTACAGTGGACAAACATTTTCGATTGAAACAAAGAAAAAGGACAAATGACAAAAGGAAGAGGAATAAAAATTGGAAAAATTGCACAGAGTATAACTTTATGTACTTTTATTATAAAATATATAAATATTTTCAAAACTTACAAAAAATAGCAACATTCTTGTTTTTTGCTACAAAAAATAGCATAATGTATTTAATAAGAAAAGAAAATGTAATTTTTTTTAAAAAAAAAGATAAATCTAATCCTATATTTACGCACCTAACATTTTTTCTCTCACCTCAAAACCATCTATTAAAAATTGACAATAGGCATACGTAAGAAACAATAGCCATACAATACACATACAATAACCATACAATAGCCATAAAATACACATACATTAGCCATACAATTTACATAATATACACATACACCATACGATAGACATACAAAAGACATACAATAGAGTTAGTAATTGGGTAGTTGTAATCCCAAAAAAGTAGGAACAGATAAAAAGACATGCCTATAATTATGGACGATTTTGGTGCAGGGTGTATTTTCAATTTTATTGAGTAAATCTTTTTTTTAATAACTTGTATATATAATGTTAAGAAAGTATTGTTATTCTTGAAAAGTGACATAATGTTACTATTTTATTGTAAACCTGCTACTATGTTGGTATATTTGTATAATTTAGCCATAAAAATTTAATTATTAGTTTCTTTTTCCATTTTTATTCGTATAGTCAATTTCTTTCACAACGATGTTTATGCGACTTTAGCTAAAATACATAACAATACTTTTAAATATGTTACAATATATAACACCAACAATACTTTTAAATATGTTACAATATATAATACTACTTCCACTTTATTATCCTACATATACCATTTCTCATTTCCTTTTCTCTTTAATACAAAATCCCAATTTCTTTCTCTCTTTTTCTCTCACCTCCTCCACCCACCCACTGTTGAGAATATTTCTCCGACGAATTGATCTGCCTCCGATGCTCGACCGCTGATTGCCCGTTGATGTCTCTGCTTCGGTCTTCGCTTGGTGCTTCATCGCCGGAGCAGTGGTGCTTCTCACAGTGCGCTGCTGCTCCAGATCTGCTTCTACTGGCGCCACCGCTGCTGTTCTCCTGCGGCCAGCGGCGATCTGCTTCCTCCTTTTTTTTATTTATTTATTAATTATTTTGTATGTGTATTTATGTGTATGTACAGATATAACTTTGTATTTATTTATGTGTGTATATGTCTTGGTGCACAAATACATTTAAATTCTTTTGAATGTATAGTTGTATTTCTTTATATATTTGTTGTTGTTGTTTTTTTTTTTTGTATTTATATTTCTAGTGTATATTTTCCAAAATATTTTTTGTATGTCTATTGAAATATTTTTGTATATATTAGTATCTATGTGTATGTGTATGTCATATGTATATCCATACACTTATGTTCATAAATTCTATGTATATCTTGTATGTGTGTTGTACATTTTGTATATTCTAATTTTATGTATTTTCAAAGATTAAATATACTCTTTTTTAAGTATGAATGTGTATTTTGTATGTTTATTCTTTTTATATTTTTACAAAGTTTTTTAAAAAATAAATAAATAAATTCCGGCAACCTGCCGCCGGCCACCGGCGGAAACACGGTGAGTGCAACAGCGGGAAAAGGAGGAATAAAACCCTTAATTATATGATTTTAATGGATTTTGTGTGTGGTATGTAAAAATACCATTGGTGTTTTGTAAAGTTATATATTTTTATTTTTTGCAATTTTGATGTTATGGTTGTATATATATGTAATTATCTTCCTTTCGTAAATGTAAAAATTTTGCGGGGAAGCCACTTTGGCACCCGTTATTTGATGCAAGCCTCTGCTGAGAAATTCGCTGAGAATTAGCCACCACGCGTGTTTTTTAATATTATAGTGTGACGACGCCGTTTTACGCTCTTTTGAAAATTTCGGTTTTACCCTTCCTTATTTTTAACTTATTCAACGGTTTGTTTCTCTCTCTTTTTACTATGACTTTTGAATTCTATCAGAAATATACAAACTCTCTTTCGAAATACACAAACTTTCTTACTTTTTGAGATATTAAAGCTTTGTATTTGGTTGAATTAGTAAAATTTGTTTTGTTGTTTCGTCTATTAAGGTAACTGTTTTACTTCGCATTGTTTTTTTTTTTTTTTTTTTTTTACGGGTTATTGGGTTATTAGGTTATGCTTTGTTTCGAAAAATATTTGGATTTCCATTGAAGTACAGTATAAGCTTTTGATTCCATTATAAATGGTGGGTTTTTTTTAAGGGCAACGCTTTTTTTGTGAAACCTTGTGCCCAGTACTACATACTGTGACTAGTGTAGGGGATAGACTATTGTCCCATGATGAAATACTGGGACTCTGTGTTTAACAAGTACTTGTGTCCCAATTTTAAATTATGAGACTTTATTTAACAAAGCATTATAGTCCACGAGATAATGTAACTGCACTTTGCTTTAACATAACACTAAGCCTCAGGGGGGATTTTGAAGTGCAGCTTTATAAGCTAAATATATATAGCTACATTAACATTGTAATGGGATTTTGCTTCAACATAATACGAAGACCCAGCATTCTATGCTGAACAAAAGGGGAGGATTTTGAAGTGCAGTTTTATAAGCTAAATATACATAGCTACAGGATATTGTAATAGGATTTTGCTCCAACATAACACTAAGCCCCAATATTTTAAGCTGGACAACAGAGGGATTTCGAAGTGCAGCTTTATAAGCTAAATATACATAGCTACACGATATCGTAATGGGACTTTGTTTCAACATAACACTAAGCCCCAGCATTTTATGCTGGACAACAGGGAGATTTTGAAGTGCAGCTTTATAAGCTAAATATACATAACTACATGATATTGTAATGGGGCTTTGCTTCAACATAACACTAAGCCCCAATATTTTATTCTAGACAACAGGGGGATTTTGAAGTGCATCTTTATAAGCTAAAAATATATAGCTAAAAGATAATGTAACTAGCCTTTGCTTCAGTATAAAACTAAGTCCTAGCATTTTTAGCGCCGGATTACAGAGATTAAGCATAGCCACAGGATAATGTTCCTGGCCTTTTGCTTCAACAAGGCACTAAACTCCAGTATTTAATGCTAGATAGCAGAGATTAAGCATAGCCACAGGATAATGTTCCTGGCCTTTTGCTTCAACAAGGCACTAAACTCCAACATTTAAAGCTGCATATTTTTTTTAACTCAATGCAGATTCAAATTAAATATATATAAGAGCAAATTCGCGTCACAAAAATAAATTTGTTGAATGAATCATATATTTTACAGTAAAAATGAGATCATAATCACGAATTTTTATATGAAATCATTGTTTTTACAGTCACAAAAACGGATTTACTTCAGCAAAATGACTAAAATTATGAGAATTCAGCACAGAAACTGAGAAAATGCAGCTCAAATTAATAAACTAATTGATACCTTTTACAGTTTAAATTCGAACTTCGGAAGAGAGAGAATGATGATCTATAGAGTATGTGTGTGCTTTGCTCTGTTTTCACGCGTGATCTGTATTTTAAGTGGAGTTGTAGGTTTTTAAGAGTAGTTCTACAAATTCAATGTATGTGTGTTGTTAGCGGTATTAGTCTGTAATCGTATGCGAGTCATTTTTGACTATTTCTCAATGAATTGTAAAAGTGTGGATGAAACTCATTTAAGGTGGCAAAAATTGGCTGGTCATCAAATTTTCACTTGGTAAATAATAGAAAAAGAACTAGATCATTAGCCCACATCACTTGGGCTATGCATGACCAAAAGCCTTTCTACGTGAGAAATTTTGATTAGTGGCCACTATTTAGCATACTCAGTAAGCCTTGACAACAATTTCTATAATTATTATGGGATTTTCACATAAACAGCCCTCAATATACCATATTAACAAGTTAACTAACACTAATACAATCTAGCCACAATATTTATATTTATAATTTTAATTTATAATTAAAATATGACATATAATTAGATTAATATTATTTATATATAGCTTCTATACATATATATACACACATATATTTTTTTTATATTTTTTAAATATTTATATCATCAAATTATATCTAATAAATATGCTAGAAAAAGAATGAAAAGATAAAATATAGTTATGAAAAGTGGATAATGGTTGGGAATGGTTATGTGGGGGTAATAATCACAATTATTAATCAATATTCAACATTAGGCTACACACGTCCGTGTTTCGACGCCGTTACACTTATGTATCTTTTGCAAGTTCTTTTTTTTTTTGCATGAAAATTGGTATTTTTAGCTATAAATTTTCAGCATTTTATAGTGGATTTTGATTTCCACAATATTAAAACATAAAGTGTAGTCTAATACTCAGTATTTTTATTAAAAAGTTATATTTTAAATGCACAATCTCAGATTTTTATACTAGACTTTAAAATTCATGATGAAAAAATATGACTTTACTTAAAAACTTAAGTCTTTTTTTTTTAAAATTCAGTATTAAACACAAATTTCAGCTAAAACCCACCTTTTTTCTTGAATTCGGTATTTATAACTGAAAATCTCAGCATTTCATACTTAGTTTTGAACTCCAGCATAAATAAGAACTGTCTAAAAGTCAGCTTCTTTTCTTGAAGTTTAGCATTTTTAAATATAAATAATATTTTGAGTGATTATTTTTCTAATACCTTCTGCGTTTTAAAACTATTGCTATTCATCTAAAATAATGCAAATTCTGGTTATAACTTATTTAGCAATTAAAAAGTGGCTATGGGCCGCAATTTTTACTTTCTACGCTGAATACCATGAAATTTGCGCAAAGCGACTTTCTAGGGGGCAATTTACAAAACTATGACTCCTTAATCAATGGTTTGCCTTATTGACCTCGTTTAAAGTAATTTTACAAGAATGACCTCTCTAACTTGACAAGTACACCCATTGGGGCAGCACTTGATCTTTTATCTCTGTCAACATTCTTCCTAGATAACTTGAAGTGTCGCCTTACATGCAGCACTTGTAATTTATAGTTGAAGTGTTTTATACGAGGGAACACTAGTAAATTTATAATATGAAGTGTTGTTTACCATGACCATTTTGCTAAATCATTCTTAAGTGAGGATAAAAAACCACAATCAAGGATAAAGGGTGCATGTAGTGAAATTTATTGCTTTCTAGGTGCCTATTATTTGTAGTTGTTAGCCTTGGTAAAGAAAATTGTGGAAAAACAGCTTTGTGTGATCCGAGACAATACCCATGACTTCTTTTGCATCCTTCCAATCTAAAGAGAATGACATAATTTTTTTACTCATCCGTGTTAAAGAAAAAGTCACATTTAAACATTTAGAAACATTTTATTTTCAAACTTCCCATTTGACTCGAGATCATTTATAGCTACATCAATATCATCGGCTCATTTTAAATAACAAATTTGAAAAGTTTCCTTAAATTTTGAATCAAATCAAACTGTGACTTATATATTAGAACAAATGGGGTACTAAAGTTTTGACGCTCTCCCATGAGATCCTAGAAAGTGCATCGATATTTTGGAATGCAGTCTATTTTCACACCAATTTTTTTAAGAGGCATCAAGAGTAGACTGGAATAGCCTATTCATGCAAATTTTCCCACAGTCGCACTCCATTTCGGTTGGACTTCATTCAGCTTCCAGAATTACAATAATAAATAGATAGGAAAAATGCCTAATAATTAATCAGGCAAAGAAGTAGCTAACGAGGGAGGAGTTGCGGGGGTGGAGATTAGTAGGTGTAAATATTGAAGGTGAATGATTCTTTTTCAGGGCAAAAATGGTGTAGATAAACTATTTAGTCCTCATAACAATGTTTTGGAAATGAAAAAAGCATATGTATTTAGAAACTAATAAAAAGAAGTTCAACTTTATAATGTTTCAGCGGAAATACACCAATAATGTTATTTTCCCTATAAATTAGGATTTGACAATTGTGGTATAGGTCATAGGTGAATAAAACATCTCATTTTCTTTCTTTTTCCTTTTTCCGGCCTTGGTTTACTTATGGACAACTTTTAAATATATATCAGAAGGAAAGCAAATCACAAATCACAATGGAACTACAATGCACTGTATGAATTTTCAGCGCTTATTAACTTATAAAGAACGTGAATGTCCTTTTAAGAAAGAAGTAGTATTTGAGAAAACAATAACAATGAAGTTTACAGGGGAACTCATTAAGTCGATGCTTTTTGGATGTAACGTTTACAAGTTCACAATCCATAATTGCATGGTTCTTCAGTACGTCAAAAGAAACTGCAAGCAAAAATGCTCCTTGCTGGACTCAGTTTCCTCAACAGAACACCATTTCCTGTGATCACGCAGTGAGATGAGATGTCTCTTTTGTTCTAAACAATTTCTGGGATTCAGATGAGCGTGTAGGCATGAAATCAAGGATGAAATTGAAGCACTTTTCATGGTTGTGAAGTCTCCGTAGACATTAGCCACAGATCAGCTTCCTGCATAAAGAAAGGAATGTTGACGTTGATACGTTTAGCAAAAAAAAAAAAGACGTTGATACTATATTTTTTAATTATTCTTCAATAGTAGTATTTGTTAGTAGTGCCACATTGGTGGTGTGTGTGTTGCCAATGTATTTTCTCATATGATTTTGGTCAATCTTCACTCATGAGTTAGGCCTAATTAAGGTCCATGTTTTTTAATCATAGTACATATACCCAGAGGCCAGACCCATCTAGTCAATTAGATTTGCCATATGTTATGTATGTTAGTATAGTCCCACATTCATGGGTGGGGGTGAGAATTTGTTTCTTTATATGATTCTGAGTCTTTGACAATCCTAAACTCATGAACTAGTTTTTGGAATCTAGTTATGCAGGATGTCCATATTTTCTTAGTATTGATATTGATATTATCAATGTTTAAAAATCTAATAGAAAAAGACCCAAATATATAGACTTGAGAATTGAATGATGCGGTGGAAACTGTAAACTAATGGAATCTGACTGTACCAATTGTGAGATGGTAATAAGCCAATCAACAGCTCATTTCGAGAATATCGTTATCAACTGCCTAATTTGGTGGTAGTACTAAATGCCAAATAGCAATTAACATCAATCAATTTTATGTTAGGAAAACCAACATTAAATAATATAATAAAGTTTCTCCAGTAATTTGCTACAGAAACGTTGGATTGTACAGTCCAAACAACTAGACCGAGGCAGTAATCATCCACGTCATGATTAATCATATTAGAGCAAGATTTTGATAGAGTTAATCGTCTTCCACTTTTAGCTTTATTTTTTGGAAGAAAAGGTCAGGAGTCTTGGAGATGAGGGGTAGATACTAGAACATTACTACTACTATAATATAATAATAATAATAAAAATCACAATACTATTCGAGTGAGAAGCATGTTTTTAAAGCTTAATCGGAGAAAGTAATCCGTATTGTTTTCGGGTAAACGATTACTATTATATTTGCAGAACATAATATCAGTGATCAGGAATGTACGTTTAGGTCTAAGAAAAAAACAATTTAATAACAAAGATTACGTTGGAGAAAATACCTGAGCTAGATCACAGAGTTATCATTGGAGAAGATGAGAGTTTGATGACAAAGGATAGCACGAGAACATCCTTCAATTATATATAAACAAAGACAAGGTGAGACCTTTGTGTTTAAATTTATTCATCAATCAGAGCTTTCTTTATACAAATTTCAACCTGCAAAATGGAATTGAGTGCTATTATTTCACGAGATTCCTTTTCCAGGTTCATTGCACCTGGTCACTTCCTCACTTTGCCTTTGTACATACCTGCAATAGTATAGTATTGTGGTGTATTTGTGGAGATGGAATTAAAGTATTTTCAACCCTACACCTAGAATATCATGTATCCAACTTTTGGACTTTTCTCACTTTTGTAATGAACGGTGAGTCATGTAGGGATAAAGTGCATGACCTAATTCTTCTTATTATCTTTCTTCTTTAGTTTTACCGGAAAAGAATTATTCTCCATTATTGGTACCGTACAAGTTTACAATTTGGGATGAAAATATAATTTTGTGTACTTGGAATTAAGAGTCTCCTTGTTTAACTTCTTTTCCGCTATTCGTGTCTTTTGTAATGCATCATGCATCAAGAGATTGGTGGAGCAATATAGAAACAAGAAAATTGATTTACATATGGTGTTTAATTATTGACTTAAAAAAGGTTTATGATAAAATCTCAAAGAAGATTTTGAGACGATGCTTGGAATATAAAGGTGTACATGTCACACTCATTAGAGCGATTAAGGACATGTATATAATGGAGACAAGACCCGAGTGAAAACAGTAGAAGGAGATTCAGAACACTTTACCAGTCGAGATGGTGTCGCATCAGAGGTCAACACTTAGCCCATTTTTTATTTGCTCTGGTGATAAATGAATTAACACAAAGTACTCAAGGGAGGTGTTATGGTATATGTTATTCACAGATGATATTGTTTAGTTTGGCGAGTGACAGAGGAAATAATGTAAAGCTAGAGGTTTGGAAATAGACTTTAGAGTTTAAAGATTTCAGGCTGAGCAGAACGAAAATAGAGTATATATAGTGCAAGTATAGTGATACATCTGGTAATTCAGAGGTGGAAGTAACGCTTACACAAGTTATCCCATGAAAGAAGCTTTAAGTATCTTGGCTCAATCATCCAAGATAATAGAGAAATCGACGAAGATGTTACACATCGTATATTGGCGGAGTGGATGAAGTAGAGGCTTACTTCCGATGTCATATGCAATAAAAAAGTGTCACCTAGACTTAAAAGTATATTCTATAGAGTGATCATTAGACAACCTATGTCGTATGGAGCAAAGTGTTAGCTAGTAAAAAATGCATAGAAGATTATCATCGTAGATATGAGAATGCTTAGATGGATGTGTGCATGAGATAAGATTAGGAGCGATTTCATACGTGATAGGGCGGGAGTCGCCTCAATGGTAGACAAGATTCGAGAAACGAGACTACGATAGTTCGGACATGGAAGAGAAGAAGCAGAGATGCTCTAGTGAGGTGGCGCGAGAGGTTCGCAGTGCTAGGGATACAGAGAGATAGAGGTAGACTGAAGAAGAATTGAGGCGAGGTGATTAGACAAGACATGACTCACCTCTAGATCGCCAAGGACATGATCCTAAATAAGAACCATGGACGTCCATGATCAGGATAAAAGGTCAGATAACAGTCGAGCGATTTCTATCTTATTCTTCCTTTTTATTGCTATTGATGTTTGCTGCTTACCTCGGCTATCTTTATTATTTATGTCAGTATTTTCTTTACTATATTATTATAAATTTATTTTTCTTTTAAATATATTTTAAAAAATATTTTTCTTTGACCGCGGTTCTATCGGAAGCAGCCCATTCACGTTGGGTGAAGATGAGGTATGTTGTTGTTTTTGTTGTGTGGCTTTTGTAATATATCGTTTCATTTAATGTGCTTGTTGTATATGTGCAAAAATCCCCCTCTTACTCCTTTGGTTGAAATGACGCCATTTTTTTTGTATTCTGTGTTTATGATACATTTAAATTTAAAAAAATTCATTTCTAACATCTTTTTACCCTTAATAGGTAAGTTACAACCAACAAATATGTGTGGCTCAATTTAGATCATACATTAATTTTTAAAATGTTCATTTCTTTTTAAAATTTTGTATAAGATCAGAGTATATATGACTTATAAATTAAAATGGATTAAATAATTTAATTGTTGTATCAACAAAAATTACGTCTTTTCATTGAATATGTGAGAGAGCCAACCAATATCACATTGTTTACAATTATTATCAGTAAAAAGATTAGAAACTTTAAAAGAAAAAACACAGGGCAAGTTTACCTCATCTCTCTTGAATAATTTTGGTTGTTCTAATCAAAAGATCAACTATACCTCCATAAAAGATTTAAAAAAGAAATTGTATTATACAGAAAGATTACTTCCTACTGGCTACTACTACATGATATGCTTGGTCAAACACGAACAAAAGAGAAATCTAAAATGTTGACCTTGACTACTGACTAATAAATCTCTAGTTCCTCGGAAAAGCTTAAGATTCTATTGTATTTTCCAAAAATGTATCAGATTTTACAATTAAATTTAGATTTAGTTGAGTCTAAGACGACCGTTTATATCTTAATTTGATTCGATTGATAAGCAGCTTACGTTCGTAAAACAATTGAGCTTTAACGGTTAAGTTCGAAAACGAATAGTGTATCGATGTCAATGATGAAGATTCGATGTCAGATATGATTTTAACGATGTTAAGTTCTAACAGATAGTTCGAAGGCAAGTATAAACAGGCTGATTCGAAGTAAACAGCAAATAGACAAATTACGACAAGATGATTTCGTCTAAACTAGATGCACGGTTCCGATTAATTACGATGACAACGACAGATTTAACGATGATGGTGAATACGATGACGATCGAGCGTAATATGATAACAAACGAATGCGACAAGAATCTACTTGATCGAATAATATGATAAAATAAACGATTACAATGTATTCGAGATAACTCAACAGGTAGCAAATTGACGAACTAAATTATGCGATCGGAATAACGACAACAAATCGATAAGATTGAGAATAGCGAGGTAATGAACGAATTAAACGAAAAATAAAGCAAATATCAATCAAAACAAGTAATTGACAGAAATAATTAAAGCGGTAAAAGCTTATTGTATGGAAGAGCCGAAGGATGGTGCTTCAAATGAAAGAGATGATCCTTCTTCCACGTTTGAACCAAGCCACGGCTGAATTTGATACAATAATTGTGCTAATGACAACAACAATCCTATGTGTATTGAAGGAATAAAGCAAAAAGTAATTGGATGGCTGAATAAAGATTTGAGAATAGTGCTGCTCTTTTGATGTGTCAATAATCGTGTCCTCAAATCAGAGCAAAAAGACCTATTTATAGGTTGAAAATGATGAAGAGTTTCAACCCTAGAAGAATTTTACACACACACGTTTCTCTTCCAGTAGTTGCACGTTTCAACCCACTTCCTCTGAATCCGCTAAATTCGTTCCGATAATCTTGGGATAAGGACAACTGCGCCATCTATTGAAAAGCTGTCTTCGAAAATATCCGATCGTGATGATCACATAATCGATCATGGAAGTGAATGAGACCATTTCTTTCCCGATCACAACGACTCCGAAGTCAACTAATGTTTCTTCATAAAACCACAACCGATGACTGTGATCGAACAAAAATCGACCAGTACAGATAGTCCCCCCACTTGCTAAGTCGTGTGTTCGTGAAAACTTGGCAAGTGGCTTGAATTCTTGGCGGGAAAACACGTGGAGCATTCGTGTCCCTCCATTTTGAAACGTCAAACGTCGCCTCAACTTTCCACTGTCACACGTGTCAGACATCGTGCGGGCAGCAGTTTCTCAGCGGTTCCCAAGGCAATGATGACTTCCGCCTTATAAATACCTGCTTCAACACACACTTTACAACTTCTGAAAAACTTCTCCAAAAACTCTTGCAAAACTCTTCAAATTCCAGGAATTCCTTACTCAGCTTTGTTAATTCTTGCCACTTTTGCTTTAAACCTTCTAAAAGCTTTGTTTTACACTAATCAGATTTGTGTTTTGATAATGTCTACCTCTTCACAAAACATAGTCGATACTGATACTACTTCTACTACGGCAGTTGCTGCCACGGCTCCACCGCAGTCCGGTGCGGTGGTGGAGCAAGCTTCCACCAATGCTGGCCCTTCAGTAGATAAGAAGGGAAAAAAGCGGAAGGAAAGGAAGGTGAAGGACTATGGTCCCAAGAAGCTGTGGTCGGAAATTCTTCCAAAGAAATTCACTTACGAGAACGATTGCGAAATCAGCGTTCAAAGTGAAGCGGAGCAAGGGAAGAAGAAGAATATTCCGATCGATTCAGTTTATTGTGCGATCACGCCGGAGGCGATTCCTCCGGTTCGAGAGGAATGTGGTTAGAAAGTGGGTGACATCGACGTGATGTGTCCTCCGAGAAAATCAACGTTAGCGACTCACGTCGAGGATCACTCTGTGGTGCTAACTTATCCTTTTACGATCGGGTTTTCTCTCCCGGTTGATAATGTCATCGAGGAATTTTGCAGGATGTACAATGTCTGCCTCGGACAACTTTCTCCGATGATATGGAGAACGATGATAATTATGCGATACATCGCAGCGGAGGCGGAAGTGGAGTTGACACTTCGCCATATTCTCAACATCTACTCTCCTCGAGTTTACAAAGGAGGAGTAGTAAACTTGGCCAAACGGGGCCAACGGGCCTTGATATCAGACAACGATGACGATCTCCGAGGATGGGATCAACGTTTTGTTTTTATTTCTACGAAGCAGCTAACCGACCCTGAAAAGCAGTTGCTACCAAGCGTCTGGAATCGAACCCGTAAGCGCTTCGTTCATTTGTTTTCTCTCTTTTTGAATGAATTTAAAATCCTCAAATCTCATTCTTCCAAATTTTTCAGTTGATGCGGTTGTCTTCGATCAAGTCGCCGATATTATACCATGGCTGATAAGGGTACTTGCTAAGACGACCAATGACAAGCGAGCTTGGAAACCAGTCGCACCTTTGAAGAAACTCAATGCTAAAAATCATGGTAAACTTTGAACTATCCTTGTATCTATGATTTTGTTTCGTTGACGCCTTTTGATACTTGAAAAATGTTTCCTCAGGCATCACCGGTGCTGGAGGTGAGCCAAGTGATGAAGAGGTTGAGCCTGAGGGTGGAGAGAAAACCGATGACGCTCCTCCACCGAAGAAGAAGAAGAAGAAGAAATCGTTCCAAGAGTTGAGGAACAAATACTTGCCCAAGATAGCTGAGAAAGGGCAAGGGGGTAGCTCATCGGACGCGCCCCAGACCATAGAGGATGTGATCGCTGGGACAAGTTCAGCGATCGCAGCGGCGAAAGCCGCCGAAGGAACGACCTCGGTCATTGAAATCGAGGAAGAAGAAACCGGGGACGAATCGGGATCTGACCGATTGGTGAGGCGTCCCACGAAGCCAATCAAAGAGATACTCCAAGAAACAGCCATCCAACTGAAGGTGGCTGAACAGGGAGATCTCTCCGTGGATGATTACCAACTTTCCCCTGTAGCTGAAGAGGTGAATTCGGGCTCAGGGGGTTTGCCCAGTAGAGAAGGTGCTCTTGTCTCTTTGGGTGTCGCTCCTGAAAACCAAGTAGAGATGATCGAGGCCTTTGATCGTGAACTCGAGGAAAGGGATCCAGCTAAAGTGAAGATGCCAGCTTTGGATCGGCCAACATCAACGACGAAGTCTAAATACGATGAAGAAACGGGGTCGTCGTTTTTTGGTGCGGATCATGCTGATCCTATCGTGCCCCTTCCTCGGGGTGAAGAAGCTGCTGCCTTCGCTGCTTTGGGCGAATCCGAAAAAAGGGGTGGCAGGACGCTAACGGTAGAGGTGTCACCCAATGTTGATTTGCTAAGGTGCCCAAAGCGATTGGCGGATTATTTGTTCGATGTCATTGGCCCGATGGAGCAAGCTCGATTGAATACGCATTCAGATCTGAGTCTGCCTTCTCAGATTTCTTTCTGTGCTCACAGGGTAAACCCCATACTTATAAAATTTATTTCCTTTCTTGTTTTGCATCGATTTTTATGTACTTCAAATGCAATTTGCTTTCAGAACTGCATAATGGCGATCAAGACTGCCGATCGGATCCGCCAGCTTCAGGATGGAGCTAAAGTTTTGAATGAGCAGATTATCCATCTTACTTCGGCTGGAGAGGACCTGCATCGGAAGCTGAAAGCTGCAGAGATCAAGTATGCTGAACTTTTGGCCAATTTTGATAAGAGTGCGAATGAGCACGCTATTCACCAAACGGAGCTGGAATCTCAGATCAAAGCTTTGAACGAACAGTTGAGTGATCATGAAGCCAATTCTGATATGAAGATAGCCGAACTCACTTCTGCCTTGGAGAGCAAGAACAAAGAGTTGGCTGACCAGTTCGAAGAGTTGACCGTTCTTCGTAAAAATAACGAAGACCTAATGGTTCAAGCTAACAGCTTATCGGAGCGGAACGCGTTGCTTCACAAGGAATCTACCAACCTAAGGCGTGAACTCGAGGAAGAGTTTGAAAAGAAGAAGGATCTTATCCTCGCAGAGTCACGGCGCGATGTCCTTAGGGAGATGTTGGATCGAGATGTCAACGTTCCTGCCGAGTTGAGCGAAGCTGTTGCCATTGTTCGGCCGACTCGCGAAGATCTTGGTCTCCCAGCGAGTTCCTCCGATGAAGGTTCTGATGGTGAATGATTTGTTTTCGACTTGTTTAGTCGTTTTTTGAAAGCTGATGTAATGCAGTCGTATGACTGGCTATGTACATATAATATTAACATGAATGAAATTGAATTCCTTTCATGGTTGTTATTTTTTCCGAAGATGATTTTATTCGTTCGAAAATTGTGATGTTCAACGACAATCATCGAAAGAGATGATTGGGGCCCAATGTCTTAGTGCGTAATGATAGATGACGTCTCACCTCCATGTAGTACACTCTTCGAACTTTTTATGAGTTCGGAATTAAAAATGAACACTTGGTGAAAAACCTAGAATTGTAAACTTCGCGCTTGGAATTCGTAAAATTCGCTAAAATTTGAACTAGTCACTTGAATCGGACGAATGTGAAAAGTTGAAAATGTAACCAGTATTGTATGTTATTGAATTGAGTCGCTATCGGGCTTTAAATACATTTCGGATCGTATGTTTTGATCGATTACAAGATGTGGCCGTTTAAAGGCGCAAACTTTTGATCGCTAACGGATCGCTTACATAGATGGATAATTTCGACTAAAATAAAATTGGTAAAGTTCGAAACATTCGATAGCCAAATCTCCAGTTCGAGCGAGTCCCCAGTTTGAATGAACCGTAAGAACTTTGATCGAATTTTGAACGAGTCCCCAGTTCGAGTGAACGTAAGAACTTTGATCGAATTTTGAACGAGTCCCCAGTTCGAGTGAACGTAAGAACTTTGATCGAATTTTGAACGAGTCCCCGGTATTGTTTCCAATTGGTCTCGTTCTTTCTTCCGATGGGAAGCTTCTGGTTCTTGGTCAGTCCCCATTATCAGTTGATGACAATCGTGCTAACTCCATCTTCCCCCCCCCCTAGTATTTTGAGTATGAAGGATGAGTGGTCGAACAGTGGTCCGGAAACGGTGTCATTGACATAAAAACCGAGAAATCGTTATAGATGAAGACCACGTTAGAATGTTCGTCAGACTTGTCGACCCCGATCGGAGCGTTTAGAGCTCATGTTTTCGTGGGTGACGTTTGTCATCATTCGATTCCAATTATGCCTATCATCTAAGAGTGTTAGTATCAAACAATTAATCAAATAATTCTTTCCGATGGAGGAAAAATTGAAATTTTGCAAAATTAAAAGATGAGAGTTGATGATACCGTAGGGTCTTAAAAGTAATATTTCTTCAACTGAGTGATGTTCCAATTGAATTCGACCGGCTTGGAGTCCATTGTTTCGAGTTGGTATGATCCTTTTCCGATTACTGCTCTGACTCGATAGGGCCCTTCCCAATTTCCTCCTAGCTTACCTTCGTTTGGCTCATCCTTTTTCGGTCTTTTGATCCTCAGCACATAATCACCTACATTAAAAGATCGATACCTGATTTTTTTGTTGAGGTAGTTTTCTGCCCTCTGTTTCTGCGCTTGTATTCGAACAAATGCCATGTCCCTTTTTGCTTCGATCAGGTTCAAATCTATCAACATGGCCTCTCTGTTTGCTTCCTCAGTGGAATGGGCGAACCGAAGACTGGGTTCTCTCACTTCCACCGGTATCAGTGCTTCTGCTCCATAGACAAGTGAGAACGGTGTTTCTCCGGTGCTGTGTTTCACCGTTGTTTGGTGAGCCCACAGTGCACCGGGGAGTTCGTTCGGCCAATTGCCCTTTGAGTCATCCATCTTTTTCTTCAGATATTCGATTATTGTTTTGTTGGAAGATTCAGCCTGTCCATTTGCACTGGGGTGGTAAGGTGTTGAGGCAATTCGCTTGATCCCCTATTTTTCAAAGAAGGCAGTGATCGTCTTCCTACAAACTGTTTACCGTTATCGCATGTGATCTCTTTCGGGATCCGTCTTCCTACAATAAATTTAATGACTTCTTGCTCACGAATTTTAGCTAAGGCAATTGCTTCCACCCATTTAGAAAAATAATCAGTATGAATTAAAATAAATTTTACCCCGCCGGGCGCTGTTGGAAGCGGCCCGACCAAATCCATTCCCCATTTCATGAATGGCCACGGTGACGTGACCGAATGAAGTGGCTCTGCCTGTTGATGTATGAGGTTGCCGAATCGTTTACACTTGTCGCGTTTGCGGACAAATTCTTTGGCATCATCTGCAATCGTTGGCCAATAATATCCAGCTCTTAGGATCTTTCGAACCAACGACTTGCTACCGGAGTGATTGCCGCATTCGCCTTCATGGATTTCTTTCAGTACATAGTTTGTCCCATCTGGGCCCACACACTTTGCTAAAAGACCGCTGAACATTCTTCTATAGAGCTGGTTTTCTAAGAGACAATATCTTGCTGCTTTAGCTTTGAGTGATCGGGCAGATTTTTTGTCATCGGGAAGGGTTCCTGCCTGCAAATAAGACAAGTATTTGCTTCTCCAATCCCAAGTGTGGTTAACATTGTTTACCTCTTTGATGCTCCGACAGAGTGGTGATTCGAATAGGTGGACCACTGTTTCATCGATTTTGCCGTCGATGACCGCTGCAGAACCGAGGTTGGCTAGAGCGTCTGCTTTGATGTTGTCCTCCCTTGGTATCTGAGCGATTTTCCATTCCTGGAAAAATGTAAAGAGATTTTGCACTTTTTCAAGCAACTGCTGCATCCTTGGATCTCGAACACAGAAATCGCCTTGGATTTAATTTACCACCAATTGAGAGTCACTTTTGATGTCTAGTCGTTCGACCTTCAAGTCTTTTGCAATCTTTAAACCTGCAGCGAGGGCCTCATATTCGGCCTCGTTGTTAGTTTTTGCATGTAGTTTGATTGCGTACCTGAGCTTTTCACCGGTAGGTGCTATCAATAAGATTCCGAGGCCAGTCCCTTTTACGTTTGAAGCTCCATCGGTGAACATTTTCCAAACTCCAGGATCGGGATCCCTCATCATCAATTCTTCCATTTTTTGCCTCCGGGAAGATATTAGCACTAAAATCTGCTATAAAATCAGCCAACACTTGAGATTTTATAGTGGTGCGAGGCTGATAAGTAATATCGTACTCGCTTAGCTCGACCGCCCATTTCATTAATCGACCAGAAAGGTCTGGCCGATGTAAAATATTTCGCAATGGAAAAGTGGTTACGACAGATATTGAATGACATTGGAAATAAGGTCTTAATTTCCGTGCAGCAGTGACTAGTGCCAGTGCTAATTTTTCTAGGTGCGGGTATCTTGTTTCTGCATCTAAAAGTGTTTTACTAACGTAATAAATAGGAAATTGATTACCTCTGTCCTCGCGGACGAGGACAGCGCTTACAGCGACATCGGAGACAGCCAAGTAAATCAGCAGCATTTCTCCTTCGATCGGTTTTGATAGGAGCGGGTCATTTGAAAGGTACAGCTTCAGTTCTTTGAGGGCCTTTTTGCATTCTGGTGTCCATTCAAAGCTTTTGTTCTTTTTCAGCACCGAAAAGAACCTGTGACATCGTTCTGATGACCTCGAGATGAACCTGCTGAGATAGGCTACTCGACCAGTCAGTTGTTGAACTTCCTTCACCGTTGTTAAGTCTTCGGGAATGCTTTCAATTGATTTGATCTTGTCTGGGTTGGCCTCTATTCCTCTTTGCGATACGATGAACCCCAACTCCGAACGCGCATTTCTCCGGATTCAGTCTCATGTTGAAATGCCTCAGAATCGTGAAAGTCTCCTCCAAATGACTTAGGTGATTTTCTTTTTCAAGAGATTTGACCAGCATGTCATCGATATATACTTCCATGGTTTTTCCGATCAAATCTTTAAACATAGTAGTGACCAAACGCTGGTAAGTAGCGCCAGCGTTTTTAAGGCCGAAGGGGATAACTGTGTAGCAATAAGTCCCCATGTCTGTGATGAACGACGTCTTCTCCCGATCCAGTGGGTCCATCGAAATTTGATTATAGCCTGAATAGGCATCCAAGAAGCTCAACATTTCGTATCCTGCCGTTGAATCGATCAGTCTATCGATGTGAGGCAACGGGAATGAATTTTTTGGACTGGCTTTATTGAGGTCGGTATAATCGACGCATACTCTCCACTTGCCGTTTTTCTTTGGCACAACTACAGTGTTTGCAAGCCATTCAGGATAATTGACCTCCTTAATGAACCCATTCGTTAGCAACTTTTCTACTTCGTCGTTGATCACTTTCCTTCAGAATCCCCCATTTGGCCGTTTCTTTTGTTTCACCGGCCGATGTTTTGGGTCGACGTTTAACTTATGTGTGGCGACCTTTGGATCGATCCCAACCATATCCGCATGGGACCAAGCAAAACAATCGGAATTATCCTTGAGGAAGGATATGATCTTTGATTTTACATCAGGATCCAATTCCGCTCCCACATAAACTTTCCGATCAGGCTTATCATTGGATAATGTTACTTCTTCCAAGTCTTCTATCGTAGAGTCTCCAACTTTTTTTTATACGGTTCCCTCACACATGGTGGAACCTGTGCGAAGTCGCCTTCGACTTCGGAATCCGGTAGCTGCGTTGAGGCGCACAACGGAACCGAAGTGAAGCTTCCGATCACGGGTCCCACTGGCTTGTATGGTGAAACCTGTGCGAAGTCGCCTTCGACTTCGGATTCCGGTAGCTGCGTTGAGGCGCACGACGGAACCGACGTGAAGCTTCTGGCCACGGGTCCCACTAACTGTGATTGCTACAATCGAAAGCCATCCTTAACAGCTACTGAGTAACATTCTCGCGAAGCCTGCTGTTCGCCTCTGATTTCACGAATCCCCCATGGGGTGGGGAATTTTACGACCTGATGTAGGGTCGAAGGGACTGCTCTCATAGCGTGAATCCACGGTCGACCCAATATCACGTTGTATGCCATCTCACCTTTCATTACTTGAAACGATGTCTCATTCTCAACCCCTTCTGCATAAGTCTTAATTGTGATTTCTCCAACGGTCACTTCACTCGAATTGTAGAAGCCCGATAATACTGTTGAGCGTGGTACGATCTTGTCGCTCAACTGCAGCTGTTCCACTACCCTTGCATGTATGATGTTGACTGAACTACCAGCATCGACCAACACCCTTTTCACATCAGCGTCATCGATCCTCATCGTCACTACAAGTGCGTCGTGATGGGGATGGATTCTGCCATCGAAATTAAAATCTCCGAACACGATCTCATCGTTCATATCATCTCGTGTTCGCTTGTCTCGTGTAAATGAGACCTTTGCGTATTTCTTGGTAGTGTAAGTTACTCCACAAACGTCATCTCCTCTGATAATGACATTTACCGTCTTCCTAGGAGCAGGGGGTTTTGGCGGCTCGTCATCTTTTTTCTTATTAAAATTATTTCGTCCTCTGTCGGTTAGCAATTCGACCAGGTGCCCCTTCTGCATTAGGCTGGCCACTTCATATCTTAACGCCTTACAATCCTCCGTTGTATGGCCAAAGTCGTGGTGAAAAGCACACCATAGATTTTCATCCCTTGTATTTGGATTTGTTTTTATGCGACCTGGAAATTTCACAACCTTCTCACCAATCCCCTTCAAGTGATTCACCAAGTTTGGTGTCGATATGCAAAAATTGTATTCCGTCACTTTCAGGGGGAGTGGTCGATCTTTCTGTGCTGAAGATGTGTTCGACTGCCCTTTCTTCGATTGATTCTTCGAACCACCAGCTTCGTGGTTGTTGTTCCCCATTCGAGGGAAACTGTAGGGCTCCCATCGCTGGTCCCTGTAGTTTCGCCTGTCATTTTCAACTCTCCGTGGTGGAGGTCGATCATAATGATAACTATTTCGGACTAGCTGCAACTCTTCCTCCTCAGCCCTAATCCGCGGCTCGCATTCCCGATATAGCACTTCAAATGTCCATGCATCAATCTCTCTGAGACGATCTTTCAACTTCCATGCCTCGATCGAATCAGTGCGCAGATTATTGGCAAAAGTCAAGCATGCCCACCTTTCTTCGAGATTCGGGATATGAATCTTTTCGTCGTTGAATCGCTTCACAAATTGCTTTATGGTCTCCCTAGGTCGCTGCCTAACATTCAATATGTCTTCCACCCTCGGTGCTATCTTCTTCGCTCCAGTATGTGATCGAATGAACTTTCCTGACATTTCATCGAAATTCAGTATCTCATTCTCAGGCAACTGCAAATACCATTTCAATGCTGCCCCTTTCAATGTCTCACAGAACTTTTTGAGGCTGACCGAATTAATTTCTTCCGAAGTTAAATCGTTCGCCTGAACTGCAACCGAAAACATATCGATGTGATCGCTTGGATCTATGGTCCCATCGTACCTCAAACTTTCTGGTAACTTGAAAGTTTTAGGAATTGGCATCGGTGCTGCACTTGCTGGGAAAGGACGCTTTGAGATTGACTTCTTAGCGACCTCATCCGTTAATTTTGGGACACCTGACAATTTCTCCATGAATGATTTTATCTCACCGAATTTTTTGTCCACTGTGTCATTCAACAGAGTTTGCATCGTTGCTAGCATTCTTACTTCTGCTGTAACCGAGGCCAGAGCTCCCATAGCTGCCGCGGCCGTACCCGATCCCCCAGATCCGACCCCCGCTGCAAGTCCCCCTATTACGGCGCCCTGAGGAACCGAAGTCGGAATGATTGCTGGGGGTGTGATCGGTGGGGTGGGCGTTCTATTTCCGATAGAATTAGACAAAACCCTTAACTGTTCCTGTATCATTTCGAACTAAGCGTCATGTTTTTTCAAATACGCCATTAATGACGCATTTGCATCTCCTGACTCAGTTTCGACCACGGGCTCCTTACCCGGTCGCTGTCCTCGGGGTGCATTCAACTGTGAACCAGCAGGAACATCGTCATGAGCTGGATCCTGCTCGCGATTGGTGGATTCATCGACCGCTTCAACGTTGGTCGGAACTGGAACCCCATCATTGGGATTGAGCTGTTGACCGTTTAGAGCGGCAGCGATGGTGTTGCGTTCATCTGCCATTTCAAGACAAGAAAACAAACGTAAGTAGTATCACAACGATTCAAATTTCGGAATAAATCGATTGCCTAGACTCCACGGTGGGCGCCAAATTGTATTTCCCAAAAATGTATCAGGTTTTACAATTAAATTTATATTTAGTTGAGTCTAAGGCGACCGTTTATATCTTAATTTGATTCGATTGATAAGCAGCTTACGTTCGTAAAACAATTGAGCTTTAACGGTTAAGTTCGAAAACGAATAGTGTATCGATGTCAATGATGCAGATTCGATGTCAGATATGATTTTAACGATGTTAAGTTCTAACAGATAGTTCGAAGGCAAGTATAAACAGGCTGATTCGAAGTAAACAGCAAACAGACAAATTACGGCAAGATGATTTCGTCTAAACTAGATGCACGGTTTCGATTAATTACGATGACAACGACAGATTTAACGATGATGGTGAATACGATGACGATCGAGTGTAATATGATAACAAACGAATGCGACAAGAATCTACTTGATCGAACAATATGATAAAATAAACGATTACAATGTATTCGAGATAACTCAACAGGTAGCAAATTGACGAACTAAATTATGCGATCGGAATAACGAGAACAAATCGATAAGATTGAGAATAGTGAGGTAATGAACGAATTAAACGAAAAATAAAGCAATGTCAATCAAAACAAGTAATTGACAGAAATAATTAAAGCGGTAAAAGCTTATTGTATGGAAGAGCCGAATGATGGTGCTTCAAATGAAAGAGATGATCCTTCTTCCACGTTTGAACCAAGCCACGACTGAATTTGATACAATAATTGTGCTAATGACAACAACAATCCTATGTGTGTTGAAGGAATAAAGCAAAAAGTAATTGGATGGCTGAATAAAGATTTGAGAATAGTGCTGCTCTTTTGATGTGTCAATAATCGTGTCCTCAAATCAGAGCAAAAAGACCTATTTATAGGTTGAAAATGATGAAGAGTTTCAACCCTAGAAGAATTTTACACACACACGTTTCTCTTCCAGTAGTTGCACGTTTCAACCCACTTCCTCTGAATCTGCTAAATTCGTTCCGATAATCTTGGGATAAGGACAACTGCGCCATCTATTGGAAAGCTGTCTTCGAAAATATCCGATCGCGATGATCACATAATCGATCATGGAAGTGAATGAGACCATTTCTTTCCCGATCACAACGACTTCGAAGTCAACTAATGTCTCTTCATAAAATCACAACCGATGACTGTGATCGAACAGAAATCGACCAGTACAATTATACAGAAAGATTACTTCCTCAAAGATTTGTCTTATTTACTTGTCAATTTTAGATTTTGTACAAACTTTAAAATATACTACATACCACTATTAATAAGAGTTATTACTGGCTTAGCTAAGTTGACCTTTTCAATTCGTTGATCTCGAGTAGAACTTGTATAACGTATAAAAAAAAGGAATTATTAAGAAAAAGGTAAATCTCACACATGAGTATATACGAATTGCTACTCAAAAGTTTAAGAAAAAAAGAAATCAGTCAAAATGAAACAAGAAGTGCACTGCTTTGCTGATTAATTGAAACATAAAATCTCAGCACACATTGATTATAATTAATGAGTATATTATGGATCATTCATCAAAATAGAGTATATCATTAAGCTAATTAAAGTAGTAGGTTTAGCACTCCCAAAGGCACCAGCAGAAGAGAGTGGGTAAACCAGGGCCACCTCTGCAGATAGCGGTGACATTTAAGCCATGTCTATTTATACATTCTTTCCAGCAGTCTCCGTTAGGCTCGGTTCGTCCGGGACCGTCACACGTTGTAATAACCCATGGCAGCCCTTCGTTACATTCTTTTGCATCAACCCCTATTTCTTGATGAACTGCATGCATAAAAAATTTTATAAAATGTAAAAATCCTTGTTATACATAAACTTAGTACTGTTTCAAACAAAACAACTTGGTGCAAAAACGTGTCATTGTATTATCACGAAAGCTTATAGTGTAGAGATACTGATGGTATTCTTTTACACGATAGGTATGGGTTTATTAATTCTCTCGTGCGCCATTCCCTTCCCCCTTATCACGTGCAACAGAAAATTTAAAATCAGTAACACCTTATGACTACCAAATCCTTTTAATTTAGTGGTACCAATGGTAGTCCTTTGACTTTTACATGATATGGATGGTGTTTACTTTCTCTTTCCTCCTTCTCCTCATTATTCCATGAAATAGAATTAAAAACAAAAATATATGTCACTGTACATTATTCCTTTAGGTCATTTTATTTGTCATTTAAGTGTTGGTACACCCCATTATAAATCAGTAATCATAACTATATGCTTAATTATGAGTAATATAGAGCTAAATTTTACCTTATATCTCCTTTACATGAGTAAATAAATGACTACATGCATCATGGAGTAGAAATGGTAAATTTGCTGATTAAAAAAGTTAATAATACTTTAATTAAAAGTGATAAATATATATATACTAGACCAAATATTTTTACTAAAGCTACAAGTATAAAAAGCACTCGAGAACAAGTGATGGTTGCTCAATTGATAAGCACTTCTACTCATGATTGTTAGGTCGAAGGAGGGGAAGGGGGAACACTAAATCCTCCAAAATCGGGAGGGGGGAAAAAAAAAAAAACACCCGCGGAGTAGCATTTTAATAGAAAATGCGATATCAAAGTAGAGTGATTGTAAGGCCTCTAGTTGAATTGATATATAAAAGAAAAGAAAGAAGAGCAAGCCGGAATTATGAAATTTAGCAACTCCTATAGTATTTCAGAAATATTAACTTGTCATTTTGTGTATATTTCTCCTTTTCCGATACTTGGAATTATTCCAGTGTAAATCCGCCGGAAAGAAAGGGAAAGAAGGAACAAGTAACTAAAGAATAATTACCTGAGAGAAGAAACAGAATGAAAAAGAAAGCAAGAAGAGATTTTGTGACGGTAGGTTTGGTCATTGCCTTTGAGGTTATGAAAGGGAATTGTCCGTTCTCTCAATTTATAGCAGTAAGTTTCAGAATACATATGGATTTTTTACATAAAAGTACAAGTTTTAGAGCTTAATTACCAAACATAGCAACATTTTAGTAAAATTACCATATATAGAGGAAAATACAAGATAATTACAAACATAGCAAAAACATAGCAATATTTTCCCATAACATACCAAACTCTTATATTTTTCCTTATATTTCCCCCACTATCACTTTTGCTCCTCCCATTTCCCCCTATTTCACTTTTCCTCCCACCATTTCCCTCCAATTTCACTTTTACTCCTCTCATTTTCCCCAATTTCACTTTTCCACATCCATCCTCACTGTATCTCGTTGAATCTCACTATTTCTGTACCGTATCAACTATTTCTGCACCGTATCTAACTGTTCTGCACCGTTTCAACTGTTTCTGCAGCACCGTATCTAACTGTTTCTGCACCGTTTCAACTGTTTCTTCAGCACCGTATCTAATTGTTTCTGCTCCGTTTCAACTGTTTCTGCAGCACCGTATCTAACTGTTTCTGCATCGTTTCAACTGTTTCTAACTGTTTCTGCACCGTTTCAACTGTTTCAGCAGCACCGTATCTAATTGTTTGTACACCGTTTCAACTGTTTCGTTAATGAAATCTTAGTAAATTTTCACGAATAAACATGTGCACACACATAGAGACAATATACATATATATGAAAATATGAATATGAATATATATGAAAATATGAATATGAATATATATAGTATGTATATGTATTTATTTAGTTATTTATAAAAAATACGAGATTCTGTTGAATCATTAGCAAGGTTTTCCTTGAATTGTATCTGGTGGAGGTACAGCTAAATAACGTGGCAGATGAGCTTGGAACCAAGGGTGCAGGTGGATCTCAGGAATAGTCATTCGCTTCATTGGATCAACTAAAAGCATTCTTGGAATCAAATCCCTTGCACCAGTTGATAAATAGCTTGGCAGATTGTATATTCCGCCCTTTATCTTCTTAAAAAGGTTGGGAATGCTCTCATCTTCAAATGGAAGGGTGCCACAGAGAAGAGCATAGAGAATACCGCCACAGCTCCACACATCTACCTCAGGCCCACCATATAATTTTCCTGATATCACCTCTGGGGCAGCATAGTTCGGGCTTCCACAGCTTGTCTTCAGTAAATGACCATCACGCGTAATATTGCTCAAACTATATGTATAAAATTTCAATTACATATGGTATGGTAGGGGGTAATGGTGGTGGAGTGGTGGTAATGGCTTTAGGGTGGGGTTATGGCGTTGGTGGAGGTAGATGTGGTGTGATGGGAGAAAGAGAGAGTAAGTGAGAATTTTTAATTTGGAAAAAATGGGTAGTGAAAGTGAAATATGTTATATATTATTGTCAAATGTGTTAGAAAAATAATGCTATGCATTGTAATTAGAGAAATATTGTTATTTTTTTTGTAATTAATAGTAAAAATTTGTATATTTGTGTAAAAAACCCAATACATATGTTGTGTCATTGTGTGTAAAGTGAATCTTACTTAGCTTGCAGATATCTTAAGTTTAAAATATCTCTTTTTAGTGTATATCATTTACTTTTGCAATACCATAATATATATATCTCCTGTATTAATATTGCTACTACATAAAAATGTGAAGTGATTTCCATCGAGGGTGAACATGTAAGTAATTTCTGCTAATTCAATAAGTTATTATTTCCCGTCCTAAATTAGTTTACGCTTTAGAAAGATTCATTGTCCCTAATTAGTTGACATTTTAGGATTTCAAAACTATTTCTGTCAATTTTTTCTATTTCTGTCAATTTTTTCCAATTATACCCTTAATTATTAATGGTATTCTCAAAAAGTATTTAATAGTCATATATTAAATAAGGATAACATAGTAAAATGTATACTCTATTTATTGATTTTCTTAATGGGCGTGCAATAACTGAAAGTGTCAACTAATTTGGGACTGAGGGAGTAGTTGTTGACTTGTTTCTATATCTTAGAACCCGTTTGGCCAAGCTGCTAGGGAGCCAAAAGTGCTTATTTTGAAAAGTTGAGGTGTTTGGCCAAGCTTCTAGGAGAAAAATAGGTGCTTTTGAGTAGCAACATAAACTGTTTTTTTGCTGTAGGGAAGAAGCTAGAAAAAGTAGTTTTTTCCCAAAAGTACTTTTGAGGAGAAACAGAAGCTGTTTTTAATTTCTATCATTCCAAAAATATCTTTACCAGAAATACTTATATATCTAACTACCATATTTATTTCAGCCTAATAATTATAACATATAAATAGTACGTTATATTTTTTTCTACGTACACCTATATTACTATTATTACAAACTTTAATCAAATATCATTTTTTAAAGTACAGAATATTCAATTATGTATGCTGTATTTTGAAATTCTTTTAAATAAATAACAAAATTAAATATAGTATTTGAGAAAAAATATTTAAAATTATTCATTTAGTTAAATATCTATAATGTGAATTTTTAAATGTTCTTACTCGTAATTTAACACTCAAACGTACTTTTTAAAAGTTTGGCCAAATACAAAGTACTACTCAACTTTTGATAAAAGTTCTTCTCACTCCAAAAAACCAAGACCAATACTATTATTTTTTCCATATTAGAAAATAAGATTTTCCACGATAGGTTTAAATATAATATGGAATATATGAATGGATTAAGTGTATAGTCTTCTCCTTATCTAATCAATATTAAGATTGCCACAAAATATTATTCATTAGAATTTAGTTGAAACGATCAAATAGCTACTCATATAATTTATTATTATAAGCACATATAATTAAGCTAATGAAAGAATTAAAAGGATAAAAATAGTATCTAATAGTTTGTATCTGTCCCATTATAAAATGGTAATAAAATATTTTACAAAATAAAATAAAATGCAATACAATAAAAAGAAACAACATTATATGATAACGTGAGTCCACGCTTTATTTTTTTCTTCCAAATAGCAAGTAAATTTGAAAGTAAATAATATGAAAATTTAAGTAAATATAATAAGAAAAATTTAATTAACTAGTCCGTTTTGTGCAGGGGACATATAAGTCTAATAATTTTATATTGTTTGTATATAGAAAGTGCCAGCTAGGGTTACCATTTATCTTTTACCTCATTTTTTTTAACCTTTTTCTACTTATTATGAAATGTCAAACGCGGGCTAGTTTTAAAATTACTAAACCAAACAAAATAAATAAATAAATAAATACAACATGGACTGTTAGGTTTCAAAACAGAGAGTAGTTAATACAGAGAAGTTACCGCAGCTAGTGGATAGTAAAGGTTGGGTAATTGATGCACCTTCCGGTCCGCTTTATTTTTTGTTTTGACTATTTTAATGCATATTAGAGAATTACTCCATTTTTACTTGCAATCATTTTACTTTTTACAGTTATCAAGAAATCATAAATAAATTTGATAATATTAGCAACATACCTTAATTATTTATGTTTTGGAAGTTTAAATTACTATAATTTGAGAAATAATTATTTAATGATATGAGAAATTTTAAAAAAAATATTAAATAGCTCTTGATTTACAAAAAAAACAAGTAAAAATTGACAAAAGAAATCCTAATTGGACAAGTAAAAATGGACAGAGAATGTACCTTTTAAACATTAATGTAACTGACCATATACACCTTTATCTAAGATTTTTTTACTTGAAATTTTGTTTCAAGTCATTTATTAGCAAGGGTGATAGTAAAAAAATTTAATATCTTCTTGGTTTCTAGGATTGATCCATTTTGGCCTTTCCCCTCACGTTCTTCATTTTAATCTATCTCAAATTTCTATTATTTTTTATTTCATTTTAATATGATGTACTTGAATGAAACATAAATTGTATAGTAAATAAGGAAAAAAGAATGGCCAAAACCTTTGTCATTAATTTTCAGTTTCTCCATTAATAGAGATAAATTCCATATAAAGTGAATTATAGAATTCAGAGAGCCCATAGTGTCAACTCTTACTTCTGATAGATATAATCAAGAAATTAGGTACAGGATCGTTCCAAAAATATTCACTACCCACGGCTAAGGTTTGGGATGGAGATTTGATATGTTTTTCTTAATGGATAAAACCATAATGTCAACCAAACTTGCTTATAATTTCCTCATTCAATTTTTAGTAGATGTTTGTTCTTTATCTCTTTTTTTTTTCTTTCTTGTGTGGGATTTTACTTATTTTGAATCTTTTTTTTTTTTTTTTCGTAAAGTGGTATTTTCATCAACTCCCCTCGAGTTTCAGCTTCCCAGTTTTTCAATAAATTTCTACTGTCGTGAAAATTTATGTGTAAAAGATTTATATTGTGAATTAAAACTAAAGACTAAAGTCTAAGTGCTTAATATTATTCTTGTGACAGGCTTTGGAAAAAATTGCAATTACTTATTGTTAAACAAAGCAGCAATGAACTGAAACTAAGCAGCAGTTAGTTAGTTAAATGAGGGGCAGTTTAGTAATTTCCAGAGTTCCGGAAATCAGTTAGGAAAACTAACTCCTAAAGTTAGTTATAGTTAGTGCTATATAATGTAGCTCTTGTGTTTGATTTGTTCATGACTTCAATGTATAATTTCAGCATGATCTTCTTCTCTCTTAATCATCTTCTTCCTCACCTCTCTTCCTCATTCTCTCGTTAATCATTTCATGGTATCAGAGCTCGGCCAGATCAGTGTGTCTGGTACTAAAATACAGTGAAGCAGGGCACATTTCTCTGCGGTGTAGTTTCTTCTCCTTTTCCCTAAGATTGACAGTCTTTTCTCTCTTGATCCTGCCCTTCTTGAAACCCTTTTCTTGATTTGAATGAACAACATGGCTGGTATTCCACCAATGAATGGAGATGCCTCAGCACAGAACACAGCAGTCACAGTGTTTGATCACAACCATCCTTTGTATCTGCATTCCTCTGATGTAAGTGGCATTTCTCTGATCTCTATTCAACTTTCTCGGTCTGAAAATTATCCTGTGTGGAGTAGGTCAATGCGCATAGCTTTGTTAGGAAGAAATAAACTAGGGCTGGTAGATGGTACTTGCAAGAAAAATAGCATTCAAGAAACTTTGTGGCCACAATGGGAAAGGTGCAATGCCATAATATTGTCTTGGTTGATGAACTCAGTGTCTAGTAGTCTCTTGGGTGGTATTGTATATGCAACTAGTGCACAGGCGGTGTGGGAAGATCTACAAGAAAGATTTGACAAGATAAATGATTCTAGAACCTTTCAGTTGCATAAAGAGATTGTATCTTTAGCCCAGGGAACAAATTCTGTGTCTGGTTATTACTCTAAGTTGAAGGACTACTGGGATGAGTTTGAAGCTCTAGTTCCATCTCCTGCCTGTGATTGTGAAAAATCCAAAGAATTTGTGTTGTATCTTCAAAGACAAAAGCTGTACCAGTTCTTGATGGGATTGAATGACACCTATCTGCAAGCCAGGAGTCAAATTTTGTTAATGAGTCCACTACCCACTGTGAATCAAGCCTATAACATGATCATAAGTGATGAGAGTCAAAAGGGGATTATGCAAACTCCTGGAGTCCTAGGAGCTGCACCTGTATTAAGCAGCAGCCTAGATCCTGTAGCATTGTATTCTAACAGAAATGATAATAGAAATGGTGGTCCCTCAAGATATAAGAAGAATCTGAACCTATACTTTGATGTGTGCAAGATTAAAGGGCATAATAGGGAAGGTTGCTGGAAAATAATTGGCTACCTTGCAGACTTTAAGCCAAAGAGAAGGAGAGAAGGAAATGCAGGTCCCTCAGCCTACAATGTGATAGCAGAAAATGAACAGGATCAATACAAGATGCAAAAGCAATATGCAGGACAAAAAAGAACCTGCAGTTTCTCTCAGGAGCAATATGATCAGATTCTGCAGATGTTGGATAACAATCAGAGTCACAACTCTTCCATCCACTCGGCTAACATAACAGGTATTAGTAGTGCAATGTTAGTTTCCAACAATGTACAAGAATGGATAATAGACACAGGTGCCACCAATCACATGGTGTCAGATATCACAATGCTAGATAAGTGCACTGTACTGAACAACACTAACTCAAAAAAGGTCTATCTACCCAATGGGGATGTGTCTCTTGTCACTCACACTGGCACAAGTACCTTATCAGATAGGAGCACAGTGGAAAATGTATTCCACATTCCTCAGTTCAAGTACAACTTACTCTCAGTCTCTAAGATAACAAAAGAATTGGGGTGTTCTGTCACTTTTTATCCCAACTTCTGTGTCTTTCAGGATCTCTCCAGTGGGAAGGTGAAGGAGATTGGTAAGGAAAAAAATGGACTGTATCTGCTGATGAAGAAAGCATCTGAAGAAACTACAAGAGTGCATAGTGTAGTCAATGTAGATGTCAGCCTATGGCATAAAAGATTGGGTCATGTATCTTCTGGTGTACTCAAGAAACTATTCTCAGCTAATTCTGAGCATGTAGTTAGTGTGTTAGACAAATGTGTAATATGTCCCTGTGCTAAACAAGTCAGACTGCCTTTTCCATCTAGTAGTATTAAGAGCAAACAATGCTTTGATCTAATTCATGTAGATGTTTGGGGTCCATATAATGTGCCTACAGTTGATGGTTACAAGTACTTTCTTACAATTGTTGATGATATGAGCAGAACGACTTGGATATACCTACTCAAACTCAAATCTGATGTATGTGTTGCACTGAAACAGTTCTTTATTTCTGTCAAAACACAGTTTGATAAGACAATAAAGATCATAAGAACAGACAATGGAGCTGAATTTGTAAATTCAATATGTCATGCACTGTTTGAACAACTGGGCATGGTTCACCAGAGATCCTGTCCCTACACTCCTCAGCTGAATTTGTTTTTTATTTTATAACTTTATGATATACAATATACATCTTATAGAAATAAATTAAGTGGAAAAGAAATTAAGTGCTAGCTAAAAAACAAAAAAAAAGAAAAATGAAAAAGAAATTTAAAAACGTGAACTGGTACAACAACTACAAATCAATAGCAAGTGCTAAGACAGATTCATTAGTAACAATATAGGCACCAACGCCGGTTCGTAAATGAAATTTTTCGGTAATGGAGGAATAAACTCTAGCTAATCTCCTATACTTCGCCTCGATCTCGCGCTCATTGCGTTCATTCGAAATTTCAAGAATCTCGTAAAATGCCCGGCGGAGAAGTAGATACTGATGGCGGTGATGTGGTGGCGCAGGTTGCGATAGAGGCGACGGAGAAGGAAGTTGATTACTGCCAGAATTTGACCACGGTGATAGGTCAGAGTTTTCATCGGAGAAAAATGAATTGGCCGGCGTTGGTGATTGTACTGATGAACAGAATTGAAGTGGAGATGAGCTGCCATTTCTGAGTGTGGTTTAACAGGTTGGAAGTACATGGGTAGTGTGTGTAAATATTATGGATAGATCAGGTAATTAGAATAGTTATGGGTAGGGTTGTGTAATATCTTTGTCTTGCATGGATATTTTTGTAAGTGTCCCGTCAATTTATAGCCCAATTTACGCTTATAATGCAAAATTATTTGGGTAATTCACATAATTAGCCATCCATAACAAAATAATTTCTCTCCATTGGCTCTAACTTTTTGTAGCCAAAACTTTTATCGAATATGAGGAACATAAATATTAAAAGAGAATATTATACAAATTTATTACCACCTACAATTAAGGAGTTGTATGATTCAAAAGATATTATGCACTATATTAGGAAACAACTGCTTAACAAGACCCTAATAATTAGGCAGAATTAATGGTTTGAAATACAATTCTTTTTCTTCGTTCCTTTTTTATTTATTTTTGATGCGATGTGTAATTTTTTTTTTCAATTTATAGATCATTAATTCAGGATGGAAGGAGTTTTAATGCCCAAATTTAAAATATTTCACAAATAAATTATATAACAAATATAATACATTAATAATAAATAAATATAGATACTACTTAAATTTGTGTTAAAATATTTAGATAACTAGCTAATAAAATATATAGTGAATATCAATTGGAAACATACTAAATATCATGCTAATAATATGTAAAATATAAAAAAAATCGTGTGTATTAGAAAAAAGTGAATATTGGAGCCTTAAAGTATTGTTCCATGTCCCATGTCCCAGATAGTTATATGCTAAATATAAGAATCTATATAAAATAATATTGGATGATAAATATTAAATACAAAATATATACGTATCGATATTCACAAACTTAATTTGTAACCATTAAAATAACAAATACAATTTATATATCAAATGGATACTGGATGAAAAAAATATCTAATAAACATTGAGAATATAAGTGAAATATATGCAAATATATTAAAGATAAAAATAAAAAAAATAAATTATATTTTAGTGCACTATAAATATATTAATGACAAAAGGTTTTAATAAAATTAATAAAGATACATAGTAGCCAAAAACAAAAGCAAAAGAGTTTTGAAAGATAATTGAGTTAGAGAAGAGAAGGGAGAGAAATGTGGGGTGGCATTAATGAGCGGCCTTTAATATATATGCACTCCTCCTTAATTAATGGCTACATTAGTTTTAGTCCCCACATTTATGTATTCAATCAATAAAAAAATCAACAATTAGATTAAAATGAACATGTGTGGCTACATAAAGAAAGTTATAGATAAGTGTGGTTAGGAATAGTAATTAATTTCTCTCATTATTTATGTGGGGTAATTATCCTTAATATATTTTGAATAAATAACCCAATTATATTATTCCATTTTATTTATTGGACTAATATATTTGGAATCTATAATATAAATTCAATTATTTTAAGAATTTAAAATATGATAAAAGTTGTTTGTCTACTGCAACATTACAAATAAACACTCTGACCTAAAATTTAATCTTTTTTCTCGATGTTATTTCATGACCATGCAGAGTGCTTATGAATACAAGAATTTTTACATAAAAGTACAATGTTTTAGAAATTATTTACAAAACATAGCAATATTTTAGCAAAATTACTTAATATAGAGGAAACGAAAAGTTAATATTAAAATATAGCACTATTTTTCCATAACATAGCAAAACCTTACATTTTTCCTCTTATTTCCTCTCATTTCTCTTTTCCTCCTTCCATTCCCCCAATTTCACTTTTGCTCCTCCCTTTTCCACTAATTTGACTTTTCCTCCTCCCATCCTCACTGTATCTCGTTGTATCTCACTGTATCTCGATGTTTCTCAACTCTCAACCACCTCGTATCTCGTTGTATCTTGTTGTTTCTCACTGAATCTGCATTGTTTTGCACCATATATAATTATTTCTAGACTGTATCTAGCTGTTTCTCGACTGTTTCAGCATTGTTTCATCCATTTGTGCGTTGTTTATCACTATTTCTAAACTAGTTCACATTTTTTGCGTTGTTTCATATTATTTTTTACATTTTATTTTGGACTTTTTTTACTAACTGTTTCAGACTATTTCAGCGTTGTATCTCACTGTATCTGCACTATTTTTGCTTTGTATCAAACTGTATCTCACTGTATCTACGTTGTTTCAACACTATTTTAGATTGTTTCAGCACCGTTTCAAGTTGTTTTTCATCGTATCTATTAATTTCTAGACTATATCTAGTTGTTTTTTTACTGTTTCAACATTGTTTCATCCTGTTTGTGCGTTGTTTCTCACTGTTTCTAAACTATTTCAACTTTTTGCGTTGTTTCACATTATTTTTTACATTTTATTTCATACTTTTTCACTAGCCGTTTCAGACTGTTTCAGTGTTGTAACTCGCCATATCTGTACTATTTCTGCTGCGTATCTAACTGTATCTCGTTGTATCTGCGATGTTTCAAACTGTTTATGCGACGTTTCAAACTGTTTCTACATTGTTTTAGTTGTTTCAAGACTGTTTATGCATTGTATCTAGATATTTCTAGACTGTTCAGCGTTGTTTCAAACTGTTTCAAAGCCGTTTCAGACTCTTTCAAAATGAAAATATAAGTGATAACAATATCAAAAAATTTTGAAAATTGAAATTATTTTTGTATAAACATATTAAAATAGCCTATCCTTGAAAATTCAGGTCATTTAGTAATGCATATATAACTGGTGAGTAGACTGCAGAGGAACCAGTAGCTACAAATTCAACTAAATGCATAAAACTATTCGTCCCTGAGAAAGTATTTCTACAGATTTAACAATATTTCAGATCTATCAATTGAGAACTTAACGGATCGCGTAGATGTAAGTGGAGCAAAGCCGTGAAGATTAACATGCATTGGGGACGCTGATCTGTGGAAAAAACCTGTAGAACTCGACGAGTAAAAGCTAGAACTCGTCGATGAAGCAAACGATGAAGACGGCGATAGACTTACGACACAAGTAGCAGCGGCGGAAACGCCAATCACAGCGGTGAAATCGCCACTAGCAACGGTGGAGATACTTACCACAGGCGGGCCGAGGGGGTTAAGGGGAGGCGAGGGTTTTGGAGTATGGGTGGTTAGGAAGTTGGGAAGGATTTTGGGGGTAGGGGTTAAAGTTAGGGTTTGTTTGGAAAATTGTGATTTATCTTGTTTATTGTGAAATATGCTAAAAAAAATATTGTTATGTGTTGTAATTTGTAAAATATTGCTATTTTTGTGTAATATATGGGTGTAAGTTTGTATAGATGTGTAAAAATACCCATATATATTCCAATTATTTCTTACTTTAGCTTCAACTCATGCTTGGGTTTGCTGTCTTGCAAATGAGATCAACTTCAACTAACCTATTTTTAAGAATTATGAATCAAATACCGGAATGTATTACTTAAAAAATTTGCGAACTGGAATTGACATTTTGAAGCTGTTAGTTTCGTCATAAATTTCACTACTGGCTTCTCATTCAATGGGGGAAGGGAATTTATATAAGGTAAGATAGCATATACTTCACCAATTGTAATCTCGGTAGTTTTATGTAAACACGATGAGTAAGAAAACCAAAAAAAAAAATCAAAATTGGTAAAGTTTCGGACTAAATAAGAAAAGTACTTTTAAGTAATGACTAAACATATAAAAGAGCATATAAGAGAAGACGAAACATAGAGCCTGTTTGGGTGGGCTTAAAAGCAGCTTATTTCAAGTGGCTTATAAGTCAAAAAGTGACTTAAAAGCTATTTTTTGAGAAGTTAAGATTTCCTAACTTCTAAAAAAGTGGCTTTTAAGCAACTTATGGCTTATAAGTCCAAAAATTTTGAGGTTAGCAAACATATATTAATGGGCTTATAAGCTTATAAGTCACTTTTAAGCTCACCCAAACGGGCTCATAGTACAAGTTCTAAGAAAGAAAGAAACAAAATTGACAAAAAAATTATAAAACCAAGACAAAATTCTCAACAAATTGAAGTTACAAAAGACCGATTATTTGCTTTGAACCTGTAAGAAAACACAAGAAAATGAAACAATGATGAAGTTATATCATCAAGTAAAAGATTGAGGGACAAACACATGATTAGTATCACCAATGTTCTTTCATAATCTTATCAGCCTAAGAAAAACTGCATTAAAACACCAATTGCCTTCATTAATTCACAAAGCTAAGTACTACTTGGCATTATAAATTCATACAGTAATAAGTGAAATGATTAACGAGAGAATGAGGAAGAGAGGTGAGGAAGAAGATGATTAAGAGAGAAGAAGATCATGCTGAAATTATACATTGAAGTCATGAACAAATCAAACACAAGAGCTACATTATATAGCACTAACTATAACTAACTTCAGGAGTTAGTTATCCTAACTGATTTTCGGAACTCTGAAAATTACTAAACTGCCCCTCATTTAACTAACTAACTGCTGCTTAGTTTCAGTTCATTGCTGCTTTGTTTAACACTCCCCCTCAAGCTAGGAGGAGCAAAAATATTGAGCATTCCTAGCTTGGAGATCAACAAAGCATGCTGGACTCTGTTCAGGCCTTTGGTTAACACATCTGCAGGCTGATTTTTAGTATGTATGTACTCAGTTTGAATCAGTCCCTTCTGTATCTTCTCTCTTATAAAGTGACAGTCAATTTCAATGTGTTTGGTCCTTTCATGGAACACTGGATTGGCAGCTATCTGAAGAGCTGATTTGCTATCACTGAATACCTTCACAGGATTAAGAACTGTAACTCCAACTTCTTGAATTAAACTGATCAACCAAGTAAGCTCAGCTGTTACAGAGGCAAGACTTCTGTATTCAGCTTCAGCAGAACTTCTAGAGATTGTAGTCTGCTTCTTTGACTTCCAGGACACCAGAGATTCTCCTATTTTTATCAGAAATCCAGTAACAGATCTCCTAGAGAAAGAACATGAAGCCCAGTCTGCATCACAGTATGCTGTGACTTCAATTTCCTCTTGAGCTTTACTTGACAGCAAGATTCCCTGACCTGGTTGGTTTTTGACATATCTGACAACTCTTAGAGCAGTGTCCATGTGAGATTGTTTGGGCTGCTGTAGAAACTGACTTAGTGTTTGTACACTAAAGACAATATCTGGTCTGGTTACTGTCAAGTACAGTAGCTTCCCTATCAGTCTTTGGTGAGGACCAGCATTGGGTAGCAGTTCATCATGAATGACTTTAGTAGTTGCCCTTCTATTGACCAGATCATCAAACTCTTTTGTAGTCAGTTTAGTATTTGGATCTATAGGGGTAGGTGCAGGCTTTGCTGCACTTAGTCCAGTCTCAGAGATGAGTTCAAGTGCATACTTTCTTTGATGCATAAGAATTCCTTCTTTTGACCTGGCAAATTCAATCCCAAGGAAGTATTTTAGTTCCCCCAAGTCTTTCATCTTGAAGGCTTGTTGCAATGCTTCTTTTGTATCCTCTATCAGTTTAAGATTGTCCCCAGTTACAAGCATGTCATCTACATATACCAATATCACCACTGTTCCAGCCTCAGTCTTCTTTGTGAATAGTGAATGATCCAGTTGACTTTGTTTGAACTTCAGATTCACTAGTGCTTCAGTTAACTTTGTGTTCCACTGTCTAGGAGCCTGTTTTAGGCCATACAAGGACTTCTTGAGCCTGCATACCTTGTTCTCCCCCTGGCTCTTGAATCCTTGTGGTAGGACCATGTAGATTTCATCAAATAGGTCACCTTGTAGGAAGGCATTGTATACATCCATTTGATGTATATGCCAGTTTTTTGAGGCTGCTATGGAAAGTATAGTTCTCACAGTGACCATCTTCACAACTGGAGAAAATGTTTCTTGATAATCAATGCCTTCTTTCTGACTGTACCCTTTGGCCACCAATCTGGCTTTGAACCTTTCTATCTCACCTGATGACTTGTATTTCACTTTATAGATCCACTTGCATCCTATATGCTTCTTTCCTTCTGGTAGTGTGACTACTTCCCAAGTGCAATTGTTTTCCAGGGCCTGTATTTCAGCTTGCATAGCTTCTATCCACTTAGGGTCTGTGGATGCCTCTAGGAAACTTCTTGGTTCTGTAACTGCTGAAGATGCTGCAATGAAAGCCTGGTAACTTTCTGATAAGTTTTCATAGGATAGATACTTGTTTAAGGCATATGGATGGCCTTCATGCACATTTGGTGAGACAAAATCCTTCATCCAAACAGGAGGTATGGTATGCCTTCCTGACCTTCTTGCATTGTCTTGAACAAGATTGTTCAAGGGTAGTGGATTTTGTTCTTCTGCAATGTCATTTACTTCTTCCTGTTGATTATTTTCTTGTTGTGCATGCTGAGGTATAGCCTCTTCTTGTTCATGTTGATGCATATTCAACATGGGGTCAGCTATGTCATCTTGATAGTGGTTCATATCAACTTCTATTTTATTCAAAGCCCCAGTTTTTTGTTATGGGGCTAGTCTGGGGTGTTTTTCCAACGCTAATAGAGCTTAAGTGTGCGCGCGAATTTTTGGCTATTCTTCAATGAATTTTGAAACGGTGGATAGTCCCCATTGAGCGCGTCCAAAAATGGCTAGTTGATAAAAGACTGTCACTTCATGAAGAACAGAAGAGAACTCGTACTATAATTTACTAAGAGAAGGGAACTGTTTGAAATTAAAGAAAGTAAACACCAATCATGAGTAAAAATTGCTACTCACAAGTTAAGAAAACAGAAACCAATCAAAGTAAAATGATAATGCACTGCTTTCCTTTAGATTAATCCAAAAATGAAACCACATCATTCATTGCTTATAAATGAATAGAATATGGATCCTTGAGAATAGTTAATAGCATTAAACTAAGTGACACGACCCGAAATTCGGCTAGGCCGTGCGGGCACCCGACATCCTCTCCTAGACCCGTCGGGCGAACCCTTACCAATTAAATTAGGAAAATAAATATAATTCAATTCATAAATAAGAACAAGACTTAAAAAAATACTGACATACTGATACCTCTAAGCTGTACAAAAGAAATTACAGCTGACTACCCAACATACTAGGTTTAGGGTTATCCAGACTAGACATCTAAGAGTACAAAAAAAGACTGATACCTCCTGAAGGGAGCAAATGCAACTGAAATGATAACCAATAAACTGGCGGCCATCAGGAATAAAAGCTGGCTCACCCTGACAGCTGAAGTCGTCTTCGCTCCTTCACAACGTGGCGAACTCAATCCTGGAGCGAACCTGCCGAAACGAAATAGATAGACAAGAAACAAACAACAAACAAGGGTGAGTCAAAATGACTCAATAAGTGGGGCAGACTAGCCACCTCAAGGAATAGGATAGCTAGCCAGGGAGAAGAAACATATAAATCAAATTCCTCTTATTTAAATTATAAAAAGGCATAGCCAGATAATAACTAGAAGCACGTATGGAATCACAAACTCATTAACAACCAGTAACATAATATAGCCAGAACATATAGGTATCCCGAACATATCAACAATCAGAATTACATCCTGTTGCGGCGTGCAACCCGATCCATATAATTATCCTGTTGCGGCGTGCAACCCGATCCATATATTTATACCGTTGCGGCGTGCAACCCGATCCATATATTTATACCGTTGCTGCGTGCAACTCGATCCATATATTTATCCTGTTGCGGCGTGCAACCCGATCCCCGCAAATCAGAATACGAGCCAGAAATATATAGGTAAACTGAGATATGTCCACGACATAGTGTACAAACCGCATACGTAAAACACAACACAATACACACAATAGTCAGTATGCGGTGCAATGAGATGTGATGAATGCGGTACAATGCCATGCAGTCACATATGCCTGATACCTATCTCCGGCGCGGGACTCTCATCGTCTACCAGGAGATATATGCAAATATGACCCTTCACCGGCTCGGGACTCTCATCGATTACCGGGAAGTATATGCAATAATGACCCTTCGCCGGTGCGGGACTCTCATCGCCAACCGGGAAGTATATGCAATAATGACCCTTCGCCGGTGCGGGACTCTCATCGCCAACCGGGAAGTATATGCAATAATGACCCTCCGCCGGTGCGGGACTCTCATCGCCAACCGGGAAGTATATGCAATAATGACCCTCCGCCGGTGCGGGACTCTCATCGCCAACCGGGAAGTATATGCAATAATGACCCTCTGCCGGTGCGGGACTCTCATCGCCAACCGGGAAATATATGCAATAATGACCCTCCGCCGGTGCGGGACTCTCATCGCCAACCGGGAAGTATATGCAATAATGACCCTCCGCCGGTGCGGGACTCTCATCGCCAACCGGGAAGTATATGCAATAATGACCCTCCGCCGGTGCGGGACTCTCATCGCCAACCGGGAAGTATATGCAATAATGACCCTCCGCCGGTGCGGGACTCTCATCGCCAACCGGGAAGTATATGCAATAATGACCCTCCGCCGGTGCGGGACTCTCATCGCCAACCGGGAAGTATATGCAATAATGACCCTCCGCCGGTGCGGGACTCTCATCGCCAACCGGGAAGTATATGCAATAATGACCCTCCGCCGGTGCGGGACTCTCATCGCCAACCGGGAAGTATATGCAATAATGACCCTTCGCCGGTGCGGGACACTCATCGCCAACCGGGAAGTATATGCAATGCTCAAAACCAGAGTGCAATACACATATGTTCAATGTAATACCAACAACAGGCCATAACATATAATATACAATGTAAATTCAAAGCTAAGGCGTAATGAGTACGCCTATCGGCAGCTACACACATAAGGAAACACGTGGTAGAAAATCCACGAGGCCAAGGGCCTCCAAAGAAATGGATACAAACACTTACCTTGTTACAAAGTTAGTGCAGCCACTCAATAACCGCTTTGTCCTTTGGATTCATGGCCAAACGATCCCACTGTGTTCAATAACCAGAAAAATATATCAAATTAGGCTAAAGGCTTCATTCCTCACATCTTAGGGCAATCCAGGTAGGAACCTGATACCCTATTCGCATACGCAATACGCAGGCCAGGCCTATATACAGGGTCTAAGGTCACATAACCAAACCCCAAATAAATTATATTTATAAGTTGCCCATAACCCACTGAACACGAATATATAATCAATTTCATTATCGGGGTCCATTTGACCCTTTAAACTATCAATTTACGTCATTAGGGCGATGTCTAATATCCCTATTTTTACCGTAAAAATATATTTAAACACACGTAATAAACTCAAATAATATAGTAGGATCATTACCTGAATGTTTCAGGATGAAAATTCTACTTTTCTCCGGCCCCTTTTCTCATTTTTTTGGCATTTTTTTCCACAACGTCATTTCATTTTCACGGTTTCGATGATTCTGTTCTCGTTCCTTTTTTGAGTCAATGTTTCAACGTTATCATGGTCATTAGCTAATAAGCTAAGGACCACCGCCACCCTTTAATTTTGTTTTGTCCTTTTTTTCCTTTTCTTTTTTTGTTTTTGTTTTTATTTTATTTACTTTTCGCAACAAAAATTAAAACGGTACCCTACGATATTCGAAATAATTCCAACTTTTGCATACAAGTTATATAAAATATATGTAACATACTCGCGAAGGCGGATTTCAAATTGGACTCCCGAAACTCAAGGTGCGAAGTTAAATGAAAAAGGTCAAATTATTTAACTTTCGGCATTTTAGCGGAAACTAGCCGAACAACATCGAAATTCACTTTTGAAAGTTCACAAAGGTCATAAATAATAATACGAACCCAACAGCGCTTTCGGATTTCGAATCGGAGCTCATTCGGCAAAACCGAGATTGAAATCTCCTTTTAATATTAATCGCCAATAAAAACTGAAACCTTCTTCCGATGCCTACCAAATGAGGTCTGATTTTGCTCAAATTTTACAGACAGGTTCTAATGGACATTATGAATATTTTAAAATTATCGGCACGCCAATCGGAGTCCTAACTTCCGAAACGACTGACCGAGATCGTTTCACTAAGAGTTAAATCCAAGGCATCAATTAGCAAGGCCAGATGCAAAAGCAAAAGTCAGTGGGTAAACCAGGGCCACCTCTGCAAATTGCCCATGAACTTGTACCGTGCCTATTTTGACAGGCTAACACGCAGTTGGCCGCCGGCTTTTCTCCATGGCAAATTGTTTCAATCCACGGCAGCCCTTCCGTACATTCTTTTGCATTAACCCGTATCTCATGAACTGCATGCATCAACAATTTTCTAACCGTCAAAATCATTGTTTCACATAAGCTTAATATAAATCTGACAAAATTATTTGGTGCAGAGAGATGTCACTTTATATCCATCAAAGCTTATAGTAGTTTAAAAGAAAAGTCGAGTATAATTGTGAGTTTTAATTAATCTGGTTTCCCCTCTTATCCAGTTTTTCCTTCTCCATATAATGAACGTAACATTAAATGTAAAGTGTATTTGATTAAGGTGCTCCGATTATTCCCTTTAAATGAATAATTAATGACTATATGTATACTTTCTTGGAGAATGCTGACAAATACTGATATGTAAAAAATAACCGGAGACAATATCATCTAAGAGATTTTTTTTTTCAGATTCTACATTAGCGGTCATTTAGGAGAAATGCTTCATCAAAATACCCGTGCATGTAACAATTCTTTTTGAATTAAAATATAAAAGAAAAAGAAAGTAGAAATTACCGGCTGGAATTATGAATTTTGCTGCTCCTAGACTATCTCAGAATTATAAACTTTGTTCATTGGTCGATCTGTTAAATCCTATGTTTCTAGAATTATAATTAATATGTAGTTGCATCTTTCTCCTTTTTGGGGCGTTTCTCCCGTTCTTGGCATTATTGTTTGGACACAAATTAACTTTAAATTGATGGCAAAGGAAAAAAAAGGAACGATTTAAAACTAAAAGAAAATACTTGACCATATAGTAGAACTTAAGCTATTACTGGTTAATTGTAGTTTAAGGAGGTGAAAGTAAATACCTGAGAGTAGGAACACAATCAAAAGGACTCCAAGAAGAGATGTTGCGTTGCTAGGTTTGGCCATGGTATAATTTTTTGAGGTTATGAAAGAGTGTCAAATCTACGGTTCTTTCTCTTAATTTATAGCATAAGGTTCAGAATATATATGGAAAATGTTCTATACATATTGTGTGTCCGTGAGATCAAAGTAAATCTTGCTTGCAGATATCTTAAGTTTGACTTCTCTCTTTTTATGGTATGTATCATTTACTTTTGCAAGGTCATAATATATTACTACTATATTTGCTTATACACCGCCGATTACTTCTAGCACGTCTGGCCTTTTAGTTTTGACACAATTTATTTTCCTTCTTTTCAATTAAGTATTTAACCTTTAAAAAAATAAAAATTGCATTTTTTGTTTCTGTTCTAAAATTTTCTTTAAACAGATTTAAGGATTACTAATTCAAAGTCAAGATAGAAAGTAATTTCCTCATAATTATTTAATTGTATTGTATGGTCTTACTAATAATGTAGTAAATCTAGTGTTTTATTTCCTTCGGTATCATTAACTTTTCTTTTCATTATTTGACATTTCTTGGTTAATATAAATTTATATTGTATTATTTCCTTGTATGGTGGTATTGTAATACAGTGAGTCTCCTTATAAGTTTCTAAAATTTTCTTTATTTCATCACTACGAATGCAACAAAATCTCCTCCTCTCTTTTTTTGATGTTTTTCCTTTTATGTAATGACCCAAAAATAATGCCTGTCACGCCCTAAAAAATTTAATTAAACTACGCGGTGCGTTTATTATTTAAAGGCTGTGATTGGTGTTCAAAAAGGTACAAAATTATTTTGAAAAACTCGGAGTCGCCACTTGACATAGTTTAAGGTGTGCCAAGTCACCAAAAGGTACCTTGGAAACACCTTTGACTAGTCTAATGGTCTGCGTCAGAGATTCGGGTAAGGTTCTCAGTTGACTCTCGGGAAGGTATTAGGCACCCTCGAGTCCTGTGCCAAGCACAGTTGCTTTATTGTCGCAATTTTAATTTATTAAATATGGTTGTTATATTAAAGCCGTTAATTTGAATTTGTACTTTGATTCATAAAATTTAAAAGAGTCATTCCTATCCAACCTCACAGAGGACTGGTTAAATTTTAAATTTTAATTCAGAAAATAAAAGTGTATCATTCTATTCCAACCTTACGAAGGACTGGGCGAATTTACACTTTTATAATAAATAAAACGTAGTGCGTATTTCCAACCTCACAAAGAAGCTGGCCTATTTTTTAAAAGAATTTAATTAATTAACTACAAAAATAATCAATTTAGAATGGCTTATTTTATTTTAGTTTTCATTTAGCTTAACAAGTAGATCACAAATCATACTTATAATATTACCTAATCTTTCTCAACCGAATTTCTTTTGTCTAAAAGTAGATTACAAATCATACTTATTAATGCCTAATCGTATAAGCCTTCATAATCCTGTTATTTTGCCTAATCGTTACATCTTGGGTGGATAATTAACTATATCAAAATAGAGCACATTGACTAATTTTAGGTATGAGATAAATGACACAAATATTTAGCATTCAAATAAACTTGTTACTAATAAAAGACTTGTGGCCATAAGTTAAAATGCCATTTGAAACTAAACTAATTTGCAAATTGTATACAATATGGTTCTGCTATTTAGGCTTTAAGAAGTTTGCAACTGTAGGCTAATTTTTGAAGTGATTTGCACCAAATGTCCATTTTCTCTAAACGAGTTTAACGTTTTCCAGATTTGTAGAAATGTACCAGTTTGTAATAACGGCCAGATTTGCACCTTTTTTAACGTTTTCCAGATTTGCAGAAATGTACCAGTTTGTAAAAAAAAAAGGCCAGATTTGCACCTTTTACACTAACTGTGCACTTATATCTATTTTGCCTACTCATTTCAGTGTTAAAACAATTTTTCAGAACTCCCAGATTTTCAAATATGACCAGTTTGCAAAAACAGCCCAATTAGTTAAAATCTTTACTTGATGAAAATGGTCTAGCAAAATTTTCGTTTCTCCTCTTTCATGCATACTTGCTCAAACACAAAACACATGATATAACAATGTAGAGAGAACATGTACTAATAATTGAGGCATTTCGGAATTCACTTACTATAACATCACATGTCTAGTTACAAACCAACATATACGGAATTTCGAGATCCCGGAAAGAACATGCTATCTTTGCTTCATTTCATGGCCAAATGGCTTAAAAGAAAATACAAGGTTCATGTGTTTACCTTGTGTAGAAATTTCCAAACTAGGAAGCAAATGAAAATAGCAACCCAAAAGCCAAAAGCAGCGACTTATACTCCAAAATCAGCCACCGGGACAGCCCCTTTTAACCTCTATTTAATTCTTAAAACTAGTAGATTTATACCCCAAAAGACCCTTAGTATAAAGGCTTTTAGTTCTAAATCTTTTCTTTCAAAAGAACTATTTTTCTCAAGTGTTTTGCTCTTAATTTTAGTGCTTTTTTTCAGCTGGTAGTTGGTGATCAATGAAGGTAGTAAATGCCCCCTCTTTATAGCTAAAAATTAAGGCTAAAGGTTGGAGTGTGGACCTATACAAGGTACAAACCCATCCCCCTAGTTACTAGAGTAAAAATCAAACAAAATCTCATGAAATCAGCCCAACTACAGTGCAGCCACTCTATTTTCAACTGTGCAGCCACCCTATTTGTCTAGTAGGCTATCCTAGAGATGGGATAGTGGACCCTACTTACTACATGCCAATCCCACAAATTCTACATGAAAAATCTGCACTTATTACACACTTAAATTGAATACAAAGCTAATTAAACCATACTTAACTAAGCCAAAACAAATTTCCAGTTATCTTGGCTCAAGACATGTTTAAAGTAAACCAAAAATTCCATGTTACTAAGCTAAACAAAGGCAAAAACTAACTGCAAACCCGCTGAAACTAACACTTTGGGTTCTGGATAGTCTACACACTAAAACTAAACCAAACAACATATCCTAATTTCCATCCAAACGCCTGTAATTAAACTGAACAAACTAATCTAGAGGGCGAGGTTTTCTGGACATGTAAGAAGCTTTAAAACATACTTGAACTATACTAAACTAAACATACAACATGATATTGCAGTGAACATACCCAAACGATTACTTAAACGACTTCGATCTTGACAACAAGTTAACAGGAATGCGCGTATTAACAACAGCTAACCATGCACTGTTCGCACACTCAATGACTACAAGTTCCATGCTAATAGGTTTAACACCACTTTTTGAAACAAGCGAATGCAAACATACGAACAAACAAAGGCGTTCTCAAAACGGATGATTCATTTCAAACCGAAAGCATACATACACAGAAACATACATCTCACTAATCCATGAGCTACTCACAAGGTGTATGTCGACCTCGACACGTTCAATGACAGATTAGTGGCCACGGTCTAGTAAACAAAAGGTTCAGGTAACTCACCAAAGACATATCAAAGTACATACAAGCCTACACTCACATACATTCATACCCCAAATGAAAACAGACATACACCTCAGTTATGAATCATAAGACATGAGCAGATGGTTCTATTCACTTGATTAGCAAGGACAAAAAAAAAATAGCCAGGATGTTGATCTCAATTCAGATTAGTGAAGTATGACAAAATCAGTTTCAACAATGAATCCAAAGACGATTTACATTAAGAAACAAAACGAGTACATGTGATTCATGGATACTAAATAGAAAACAAATACAACTTTAACATACAACTTCTATGTTTAAAACATACACATGAATGACATGTTTTCCAACAACGAAACTAAAACTCTACCTTAGAACAATGAGAAAGCACCAACTGCAGAAAAAAGAAATAGACAAATGGAATTCCTTGCTAACCCGTCAAGGAGAAAACTGCCATGGCTGCAGAGCCACTACCCGAGCTGCTGCATCGTCGCCGCCTCTGCTGCCTCGACTCACCATTGGAGCGCTAGCTTGCATCGCCATCAAACTGCCTCGCTCCCTCGTTACCTCCACAACAATGACCAAACAGCCCCACGACACCATCGCTACGCTGCCTCGCTCACAACTCTATCATTGCCTCCCTAAAACTGAAACAGCCCCTCGTTCGAAACTGAAAACAAACCTCGCCGTATCACCATCACTACCATACACGATCATTACCCTTACCTCACTGCCCTGAACTCGCCTTATCAACAAAAATAGAAATAATCACAGCCCCTCCAAACGTCAACAAAACAGCCCCCTCATCCTCACCAAAACAGTACCATATCATCATCATCACATCCATATCAGAAACAGAAAAAAGCAAATGAGAAACAGAAACGTGACAGGGGACAAAACGGGAAAGAAAAGAGAAGGAAAAAATGAATTTTGGGAAGTGGGGTATGAGAGGTGAAAGAGGAGGGTGAGAGGAAGAGGGAAAAGCTAAAATTTACCGGAAAAAGTCGAAGATACGCCGGATTTCGAGTTGACCGAAACTTTGACTCCCGATCTACGAAAATTGGTCGCTCCTTTGCAAAAATCAATGGTGGAAATGGAACGAGGAGGTCGAGATCTTTCCAATGTTATACTTTGCTAAATTTCCCGGCCACCGGAGGTGGTGGCTGGCGGCCGATCGGCAGAAGTACGGCGGGAGACGGTGGCTTGGCGATTTCCGGTGGTTTAGAAAATTTTGGCAAGAGTTCGCCTAGTCTCTTGACTAAAAGGTGTAAAAATAAATAATGAGGGTTTTTTCAGGTTATATAGTTGGGGTGTGGGCTTGGGTAATGGGGGGTATTGGGCTAGTGGACTTGTATTTTGGGCTACATTTTTTTAGAAATGACCATTTAAAAGGCACTACACACTAAATTAAACAACATAAAATCACATAATCTACACTAAACATCACAATTAAACATAGAATTACAATTAAACACATAACAAGCAATTTTCAGCAATTTTTACATATTTTCTATCCTAATTAAAGACAAATTTAGCTAAGAATAAACACTAGAAGTACAGAAAAATTTGACGACACGTCCTAAGAATCTAATACGACTATTCTGAGCAATTTTATGAATTTTGGTGCCAAAATTAGGTGATTACAATGCCCAAGTCAAAATGCGTCTTGTGGTCTTTACTTTTTGGGAGATTTACACAAATATACAACCCTAACACCATATTTATAAAACTTTATAACCTTACAAAATATAACAATAGTTTTTTCACATTCCATATACAAATTTCAACAAAACCCTATAATTTTGGGTTTCATCTCCTTCTTCCTTACTTTCTCCCACCCATCACTACCTGGAGACTGCTGCCACCACTCACCAGCGCCGGCCAACCACCCCTGACCACCGGAAAGCCGCCGCCGCCACTGCCACCACCGAATTTTTTTTTTGATCTACAAGATGTAACATACAAAAATACAAAATATATACATTGCAAAACTTTAAAAATTTTCTGTTTTGAAACTATACACAACCAAATATACACAAACATACAAAAGATGTACACTGCACATACACAAAAATACAAAAAAATACAAATACAAATAACTATCCATTCTACACAAACATACAACAACATACACATATATACAAACACATATACCTACAAAAAGGGTGGATATAGACATTTATAAACAAAATGCAAAAAATATACAAAGATATACGAATTTATATATAAAATACAAATATATACATAAACATACATATATATACACATACAAAAAGGAAAAAAGAAAAAAAAAAGAAGAAGAAATGGAGCAGATCGGAAAAAGCTCACCGGAAAAAACACCAAAAACACACGTATCGGGGCTGCCTGCCACCACAGTGCAGCAGCGCCGCTGCACTGCGGCGGCAGCAGCGCCGCAACAGAGACGGGGGAGCAGCAGATCTCGGCGAGGAACAGTGAGAGAGGGGAAGGGGGAGGGGCAGCGATGGGTGAGGGATGGTGGAGGAGGGAGAGAAGGAGAGAAAAGAGAGGAAATTAGGGTTTAATGTTTGGGAGAGGGGAAATGATAAAATTGCTATGTGGGATAATTAGGGGAAAGTATCGTTATGTATTGTAAATATTCCAAAAGTATCGTTATATTTTGTAATTAAGTTATTAGAGTAGTCATTGTATTGGGTGAAATCCATCGTCACCGAAGTTGATGACTTGGCATCCACATAGGACGGCACACAAACGACACGTGGCTGCGAATGGATATGAAGGCAGTGGATAAGATCGAAGATGAACAGTTACAACGGACAGATGAACAGTCACCACGGCCAGAAAAGTCGCAGCCCATCAATCAAGACAATTCAAAGTAGGAACCTTATCCACAGGCAACGCAACTGCTCGTCTAAGGAGTTACAACTGCTTGCGAACGGGCACATAAGCTGCCTATATATTGTAATTTAAGTCACAAGCATACGGGCTAATGCTTCTCTGAAATCTATACTTGTATTCAAAATATTTACTAGCATTCAATACTTTATCTCCAGCGAACATTTATTACTATTGCTAATCGAAAGATCTTCTCTACTGTTTCATTAACTGAATCTCAAAAAGAGTATGAGGAAAGGAATTTAATCAAGTCTGAACGGCCTGAGCGCGGTTCCTTTTTCGTTTAATTATTTATTTATTACATCGCATTGATTGCCTCTTTACTCTTCCGCATTTATTACTGGCATTTATATTTACTTCATTAAGAGCATTTTAATCTCGATTATTGACCGTGACCCCGCTCTACAAATTTAATTGTAAATTAACCTGATAAAACGAAACTACGGTTAAACAATTTGGCGACCACAGTGGGAGCCGGTCAATAACGTCCGTAGGTTAAAATCGCTCGTCGTATTTTATTGTCTATTCGTTTTTCCTTCGATCGCTGGTTCTCCCCGTTTTCTCTTTGTTGAAATGGCAGATAACAACTCGCACAACAACGTTCTTATTGAAGAGCAGCAAGACCTCAACGCTGCGGAGCAGATAAACCAGAATCTAGCCGGAGACGGGCAGCAAGATGTTCCCCTTGCAGACGACGACGTGATCCCCATTGCAGAGGACGAGAACGTGCTTCCAGCGGAACAGGAGAACGAGCACAGCCAGCAAGGCAGCAGAAATAGTCGCAACCCTAGCCGAGCGAATGTCGATCAGGAAGCTGGAGGATCTAGAAGACCCAATGGCCCAAGGAATTCGAGGAACTCTCAGGATGCTATCCTCGAATTCATACGGCAACAGGCCGAGATCAACAGGCAGATACGGGAAGCTATCGACAGCCTGCGAGGACAGAACATGCCAAACACGGGAAATCCACCCATGGGACGTCCAAGGGACGCTTCACCATCTCGTGCTTCGAGGCGAGCAGAAAATCAGAATGCGGGTTCAGCGGTGCCGACTGAGATGAGCGAAGTCATGGAGGCTCTCACCAAGCAGTTCAAGGAGAGTCAAGAGGCTTTGCAACGCTCCCTTCACGAGAGGATTGACCAGATCCCAGGCGCACCACCCACTCTGAAGAAAGTTGACGTTCAGCGGTATACTCAAAGGCCTTGGAAGAAAGAAGCAGCACCAAAGGCCATCCCCAAGACATTCAAAATGGCAAACATACCAAGATATCGGGGAACAACCGACCCCAATGATCACTTGATGATGTTTAGCAACTTCATAAAAGCAAGCGACCTGACCGACGAGGAAATCGAGTCGGTGCAATTAAAGAAATTCGTGGAAACATTGGCGGACGGAGCTCTACGGTGGTATTCCATGCTGCCACCAAATTCAATAGGATCTTTCGCCGAGATGGCGGAGTTATTCGTCAAAGCACACACAGGCGCCCAGAAGACAGAGACAAGAGTTGAGGATATCTTTGAAATCAAGCAGCTGCCTGGGGAGTCTCTCCGGAAGTATGTAGATCGCTTTCAGCGAGAGCGTATGTTGCTACCCAAGGTTCCAGATCGATGGGCAGCAATTGCATTCACTAACAGCTTGGACGTCAAGAGCTCCGAGGCGACCAGACGACTGTACGAATCCCTGCGAGAATATCCTGCGGCAAGCTGGTCGGATGTCTACAACCGCTACAATTCCAAGGTACGTATAGATGAAGATAAATTAATTGGCACAGGTACCCGAGGACGGAGCCAAACACGCACCAACGGCGCTGGGGGGAAGATCGAGACGGACAGGCTAGACGCACGGCACGAGCCGTACCCTAGCCGACCACGCAACAACTCCAACGGACGCGGTCGCAACAACAGAGGCCTGGCGAGAAGCACTGATTCTGCCTCAACCTCTAGTGGGATCCCAACCCTGCCCGTCTTCAGCATCGGAGCAGTCGAGCTTGTAGCAGTTCTCGAGGAGATGAGCGAAAAGGTCAAATGGCCCAAGGATATGAAGGGTGACCCCAGCAAACGCAACAAGAACTTGTGGTGCGAGTTCCATCGCGATCACGGCCACACAACGGATGACTGCAAGGCTCTAAGGTATGAAGTTGCTAACTTGTTGAAACAGGGCTATCTCAAGGAGTACTTGACAGAAAAAGGGAAGCAGACTCATGCGAAGGCCCAGCAAAACAAGTCAGGACCTCCCCGAGTATCTTCTCCAAAAATGACGGTCAACGTCATCTCTGGCGGAATTGAGGTTGACGCAGTCACATACACAGCAAAGAAGTATGCTAAAGTCTCTATTACGAAGACCAAGCGACCGCGACTTGAGGATGTGATGACTTTTGAATAAGCGGATGCGGATGGCTTGCAGTTTCCTCACATGGACGCTTTGGTGATAACTCTACAAGTGGAAGAGTTCGACGTCAAGAGGGTGCTCGTTGATCCAGGAAGCTCAGCAAACATCATATTATCTCGGGTCGTGCAGCAGTTGAAATTATACGATGGGATTGTACCAATTTCTCGCGTTCTCTGCTGCTCCCAACGCACACGCAAGTATACGTGGTCGACAAGTAATAAAGTGATAAGATGAGTATCGTTCCCACGAGGACTATGCAGACTGAGTTCTAGCAAACAATTTATATAAACTATTCAGGGATCTTTTCCAATAGTGATGAATTTATTAACTAAAGAACAGTAATTAAATGGTAGAAGTGAATTCAAACAATGGAGCAAGACTTGGTTGTTATCAGTAATAAGGAGACGATCCAGGGTCAGAGTTACGAACAATCCAGTTGAGTTATCCAATTGATTCCACTTCTTAAATCCCGGGTTACTAACTAACAGATTAATTGTACCCGTGAAAACCTTTCAGTTCTTCACGGTCTATGCAGGCTACTCCAATCCCTATATGTCTATGGGTTGAATCACGTGCACGCATTAACGAATTCTGTAATTAGTTAAACTAGGCGAGCAAGTATATGTCTATCCTACTCACGAATTGGTTCCCCGATGCCCGGGTTCACAAACTAGTCCTATTCTTTCTTATTACGTAATTAAATTCCCTTTTTCGAGTTCAATCTAAAAACCATAGATAATGCGTAATAATCGGGCCCTGACAATTACACAAGTGAAATCAAGAAAGAATAAGTAACCCGTAATGGGATTCAATTAATGGGAATCAATCTTCAAACATCAACCTTCATGTAATACTCTAACCCTAGAACGATAGGATTAGCTACGCATACTCATAATAACAACACAAAGAATTGATGTAATAATGAAATAATGATGTAATAGATTAATGGAAGGAAGAAAAACCCTTGTCTTGATGTTATGAGCTCTCAAATTTGCTCCAAAGTCTGAACTCCTTACAAAAACTAAGTAATAAACTATTTATAATGTTTCCATACCCTTGGTAATAAGTTAGACCCAAAACTAGGAGGAATAGGGAGTAAAATCGCGCACAAGGGGCGCTATAGCGGGCGCCCCGCGCCTCGAAACGCGTGACAATGGACAGAGGACGTCGAAAGTTGGCCGCCTTGGGCATGCGGCGCGCTGAAAAACGCGCAGGAACAGTGGGCGCGGTGGGGCCCGCGGGGCGCCCCCTACAGCGCCAGGCCAATTTTTGTGTTTGCTCGCTCCTTTGCTCGCTCGTGTCGTGCCTTCGTGTGCTCGATCCAATCCTAAATCAAAATCCAATCTTTTCTTGCTCAATCATGCTCTTAAAAGCTCCAATTACATTGCGTAACAACCTACACACGCACGACATAAAATCAGTGTAAAACCGCATTCATAAACTATAAAACGAGCGAATAAGGTACTAAAACGTGAGGAAATATTAAGGAAATATAGGCATATTATGCCAAACATCATTCTCTCAGGATTTAACAACTCCAGTGAGAAAACGTTGGGAGAAATTACGCTGACGACCCTGGTCGAAGGTGTCATGAGACGGACAACGTTTCATGTCATTGATGGAGACATGGCCTACAACATAATCCTTGGGAGGCCATGGATACACGACATGCAGGCAGTTCCGTCGACCTATCACCAAGTGATGAAATTCCCTTCAGAGTGGGGAATACGGGAAGTTCGAGGAGAGCAGCGTTGCGCCAGAGATTGCTACTCAGTCGCAGTCAAGCTCCCCGAGGAAGCAAAATAGCAATTAACGAATCCGGGATTGGAATCAAGCAGCGGAACTTCAGACTACCAAATCCCGGAATTCATATCAAAATTAGATGCACGAGAAGAGTACGCGCCAACCATTGAAGCTCTGGAACCAGAAGAACTTTTCGACAACATGCCTGAAAGGAAGGTGTACTTGGGAGCAGAGCTGAACAAAGATTTACGGAAAGACATCTTGCATTTCCTCAAGGGACGGCACGCCACCTTTGCGTGGTCACACGAGGACATGACGGGGATCTCCCCGAAGATTATCTCTCACAAGTTGAATGTGGATCCATACTTCCGCCCGGTAAAGCAAAAGAAACGCCAGCAAGGAGCATTCAGGAACCAAATCATAAACGACGAAGTTGACCGCTTGCTCAAGATTGGCTCGGTCCGAGAAGTCAAATATCCCGATTGGTTGGCCAACGTGGTCGTAGTGGCGAAGAAGAACGGCAAGTGGAGGGTTTGCATCGACTTCACTGATCTGAACAAAGCCTGCCCGAAAGATTCTTATCCGCTACCTCAAATTGACCAACTAATCGACGCAACGGCCGGGCATGAGGTGCTTACATTCCTTGACGCATACTCAGGCTACAACCAAATCCTGATGAATCCCGACGACCAGGAGAAGACCTCTTTCATTACTTGCCGAGGTACGTATTGCTACAAAGTAATGCCTTTTGGACTTAAAAATGCAGGTGCAACCTACCAACGGTTAGTCAACCGGATGTTTCACGATCACATTGGCAAAACCATGGAGGTTTACATCGACGACATGCTGATCAAATCCAAGCGAGCAGAGGACCACTTGGCTCATTTGGAGGAAGCCTTTCGGATCCTTGATCAATATAACATGAAGCTCAACCCGGAGAAATGCGCGTTTGGAGTGGGTTCAGGGAAGTTCCTTGGTTTCATCGTCTCCCAACGAGGGATCGAGGTAAACCCTGCCCAGATAAAAGCAATAGAAGCCATCCCCGACGTACTTCACAACAGAAAAGATGTGATGCGGCTAACCGGGAGAGTAGCGGCGCTGAGGAGATTCATCTCCCGCTCGTCTGATCGGTGCAAAAGCTTCTTTGACGTGCTGAAACAAAACAAAGAGTTTGAGTGGACCCCCGAATGTCAGCAAGCACTTAAGGACTTGAAGCGGTACTTATCGAGCCCGCCTTTACTTTCAACGCCACAACCAGGTGAACAACTATTACTCTACTTGGCCGTATCTGAGTCAGCGGTAAGTGCAGTCTTGGTGCGAGAAGACAAAGGTAAGCAACTACCAATTTATTACATCAGTAAATCTCTATTAGATGCTGAAACACGCTATCAACCTTTGGAAAAACTGGCACTAGCATTGGTAATCGCTGCCCGCAAATTAAGACCTTATTTCCAAAGTCATTCGATAGCTGTAGTTACTACTTTCCCCCTACGTAATATCTTGCACAAACCTGAATTTTCGGGCAGACTAGTAAAATGGGCAGTAGAATTAAGTGAATTTGACATATCTTATCAACCCCGAGTAGCAATAAAATCTCAAGCTCTGGCAGACTTTATCGCAGATTTTAGCGCCACCATGTACCCTGATGCTCAGCGTGAGGCGGTTCTCTTCGCCGGATCCGAGCCGGGGAATTGGACCTTGCACACTGATGGATCCTCGAGCGTGAAAGGGTCGGGGCTGGGTTTAGTCCTCACCACTCCCTCGGGTGAAACCATCAGGCAGGCTATAAAATGTCCTTTTGTTACTAACAATGAGGCCGAGTATGAGGCCGTAATTGCAGGATTGAAACTAGCTCGAGATTATGGGGCAGACAGGATTCACCTCAAAAGTGATTCCGCCCTAGTCATCAACCAGATAAATGGAGGTTTCGTTGCAAGAGAATCTCGTATGCAGAGGTATCTTGCCCGAGTCACTGGTTTACTGGCACAATTCAGCAATTGGGAAGCTACGCAGATCCCGCGGGAGGAGAATCATGAAGCCGATGCCTTGGCCAATTTGGGTTCAGTCGCAGAAATTGGAGCAGCAGGTTCAATGGCCGTAGCTCATCTCCTGTGCACAACAATCGATAAGGACGCGATGGAGGTCAACACGACCAGCCTAACTTGGGATTGGAGGAATGAGATAATCAACTATATATTGCATGGAACCTTGCCATCAGACGTTAAGGCCGCTCGAAAATTGAGGATAAAGGCCGCCAGATATACAATTATAGATGGCACCCTCTATCGAAAGACTTTTGCAGGTCCACTCGCTAAATGCCTAGGCCCCAGCCAAACGGAGTATGTGATGAGAGAAGTTCATGAGGGGTGCTGTGGAAATCATTTGGGAGGAAAGGCGCTTGCGCGGAAACTCATACGAGCAGGTTATTATTGGGACAAGATGGAGAAAGATACCAACGAGTTTGTCAAAAAATGCGATAAGTGCCAAAGGTTTGCGCATCTCCTCCATCAACCGGCGGAGCCCTTGCATTCGATCATTTCCCCGTGGCCGTTTATGAAGTGGGGGATGGACATCGTTGGACCACTACCCACTGCGCCTAGGGGAGTGCATTTCTTGTTAATAATTACTGATTATTTTACAAAGTGGGTTGAGGCCGCAGCATATTCGAAGATACGTCAAACGGAAGTAATTGATTTCCTGTGGCGTTATGTCATTTGTCGGTTTGGAGCACCCAAAGAAATTGTTATGGACAACGGCCCCCAGTTCGTTGGTCAGAAGGTCACGAAGTTCCTTGAGGATCTGCACATTAAAAGGATTACTTCCTCCCCATATCACCCAGTGGCAAACGGGCAGGCGGAATCAACCAACAAAATAATAGTGGATTCACTCAAGAAGCGCCTCGAGCAGGCCAAAGGATGTTGGGTGGAAGAACTCCCCGGGGTGCTTTGGGCATATAGAACAACCACGAAAATGAGCACCGGGGAGACACCTTACTCGTTAGTGTATGGTTCCGATGCATTAATCCCAGTCGAAATTGGCGAGCCAAGTCTAAGATATGCCCATGCAACCGTAGAATCTAATTCAGTCAACCTCTCTGAGGAATTGGATTTTCTGGAAGAACGCAGGGAGATAGCATTGATACGAGTAGCGGCTCAGAAAGAAAGGATAGAGCAATATTACAATCGGGGACTGAGGCTACGCAACTTCGAAGTCGGGGACTTTGTATTGCGTAGAGTCTCCCAGAGCACGCAAGAGGTGAACGCCGACAAACTTGGCCCAAACTGGGAGGGTCCATACAAGGTGGTTGCATCAGCTGGTAAAGGTTCATACCGTTTGGCACGACCAGATGAATCGCTTCTACCCAGCAGCTGGAACGTGGCTCACTTGAAAAAGTACCACTTCTAAGTGGTACAGGGGTTAGTGTTTCTATCCATTTTTACATTGATTACGTGCCTTCGTTTTCATTTTAAGTTGCTCTATTTTCCTATCTTTGTCTAAATGGTACTAACGGTCTTCGAAAGGCCAGATCCGTTTAGCTCAACTGGTAGAGCTCGAAGTCTTCGTACTTCGCGGCTGTGGGTTCAAATCCCGCAACGGACACACTCCTCTTTTGGTTATATGTGTTCTCAGACTCAGCGCTTTACCCATTGTCTTTTCATGTCTGAAATTACGAAATTTCAACATAAAAACAGGGGGGTGGCGAGGGCCCCAGTAGGCCAAAATCCCGGCTAACACAGGTGATCTTCGAGCAGAGCAAGGTCATTCGTTGAAAGCACGGCTAAGCAAAATCAAGTAAGTTCAATAGAACTATTTTACTTGGGCTATATTGTCTTCTACATCTTTGCGGCCAGCACCCGCCTAAGTCCAACAACTTTACGACCAGAGAATCTTGTGTTTTGACTTACGACCAAAACAATCCTACATTCTGGTCATTGGGTTGCTTGCCCTTTTTCAATAGAAATAACAGGGAAGTCTCAACCAAACCAAATCAAACTTTTTCCCATTTCCCTGCGAAAACTTTCAACTGTCAAATATGATAAGCAAAGTTTATCGCAAAACCGTCTTACACGGTCAAATTTCAGTCAGCCTGAACGACCCGATTTTGTTCAGCCCAGAAGGGCCTGGCTTCAGTCATCCTAACTAAGGACAACTTAACCTGGTTACGATCAGATTTTATTTCAGTTATCCTAACTAAGTATAACTTAACCTGGCCACGATCAGATTTTATTTCAAAGCATCTGCGCAGATTAAACCAAAAAGGGAACTCAGATACTAAGGTTCGAAACATAACCTTGACCTCTGAAAACTCCACTAAGCAACAATCAACATTCATATGAATAAAACTTGAAGGACTAGAAATGGTCGTCAAGCCTCGACCAGTCAGACAAAAGAAGGAAATAGCCGAAAACATACATTCATAAAGTTAACAAATATTCAAAGTTAACAACATCCAACAAATTAACAGAGGGACGAGACAAATATCAATCGTCATGTTGACCAGGATCCCGACCTGATGCACTAGCTCCATCAGTCGGGTCCCCGCCCAAGTCTTCATCCTCTTCATCTTCGTTGTCCTCGCTACCCTCATCGTCCCCTTCGACTCCATCGTCATCAGCCCCCACTTCCATGCCCAGGCCTTGCTTGACACTGATGATGGCTGCAATGGTCTGATCGAGGACTAAATCAACATTAATCTGGCCGCGCTGCATTTGGATGAGCAATTTCTTTTTGGCCTCCAGAGCTTCTAACTTGGATTCGATCGTATAACGATCTCGCAAGTTAGCCAAATCCTTCGTCAGTAGCTCTTGAACCTTTGCAGACTCCGCAACCCGATTTTTAGCCTTTTGCAGTTCTCCTCGAGCAGCCTGGGATTCAGCCTCAGCTTTGTTCATATTCCTCAGCATCAGGTCAGAAGCATCGCGGATACTTGCCAGAGTAATTTCCTTCATATTGAGCTCGTGGGCAAGCTGGGAGATCTGACGGCCTTGCTCATCCATCTTTGCTTTTAGATCTTCAAAAGACAACACAAACCTGTCCTTCTCATCTAGAAGACGGTCCTTTTCCTCGAGGAGCGCGCTTATCCTGTCGCTAGCTTCAGCGTTGGATTTCTCCAACCTTTCTATCTTATCCTCGAAGAAGTCGCGCCTCCCCTCCAGCACCCGCTTCTCCCCGATCAGAACCTTTTTCTCCTCCTCCAAGGCGTGATTTGCCTGGAGAACCTCCAAAAGGTCTTTTTTTCAAGCCAAGGACTTGATCTTGGTTGTTCAACCTGGAGCGAAGCATGAGCTCGGTAGCCATCATACTCGCCTGGCAACAAATAGATAGTCAGGACTAAGGGTTTTTGACAGATATAAGGAAAGTGAAGGAAGAAGACATTACCCGAGCAGTATCCTCAGCAATCGCATAAGCCAACTGCTCATCGTTCATGCTGCGCATGTTCCACTCTTCACGAGGGCCGATCAGGTTGGACGTTACCTTGACTAAGTGGCCAGGCTTCGTCAAAAAATCCGTGTCTGGGGGGATGATGAAGTCACATTCCCTCATGCACGGCCTAGGCTCTCTCGCCTGCTCCGAAGGGTAGTCAGGGCCAAATTTATGGCGAATACCTTTAACAGAGTACGCACCAATCGTACCTCCCAAAGATACTCGCCTGGTGAGCCTAGTCCGGGAGATTTCAACGTCGCCTGACTCGCCGAGGCCTAGGGTGTCGCACTCCTGTAAATAAACTGGCGCCACCCCGTCAGCAGCCAAGTTTATCATATCTTTATAATAGAAGACCTGGGGTTCAGCCTCCCCCCCAGCCTTCTTCCAACCATCAACCTCCTCACCTGTCTCGCCTTTCTCTTCACCTTCCTTCTCACCTTTCTCCTCGTCATCTTCCGCCATCGGCTCCTTGCCTGGACGTCTATTGCTGGCCTGCTCAGGCTCACTTTGTTGGCTTCGAGCCCGATCAGGCTCGCTCGGCTCTGAAGCCTCAGGAAAAAATATGCAAAACTCCCTTGCATTCTTTCCTCCTCTATTTCTTCAGCTTTCTCCTCCTCCCCGTCACCAACTCGGGGACTTTGCTCGAAGGCATAAGAGGAAGTTTCTGCAGCTCTCCTCTTGTCACTCCGAAGATATGCCCTCCTCCTCTGATTCAAGCCCTCATCAGGGACCTCTGAATCTGACAGAACAACCACCACGGGCTCAGCTGATTCAGGGGCAGCCGCCGAACTCTTTATACTTTCTTGCCCAGACTTGGGAGTTTCGGTAGCACCTACGGTGGCCTCAACTGTCTTCTCAGAAGACTGAGGGGTCTTGCGAGCTGTCCTTTTCTTCTTCTTAGGCTTACTCTTTTCAGAGTCTGTTTGTTTTCTCTTCAGGCTCGCAAGAACCTCCTCGCCACCCTCTCTAGCTTTAATAGCCGCAGCAGTTTGAAGGATAGCAGCCGCCTCCTCGTTGACATCGGCCACAGGATCGACAACCACCTCCTCGGGAGGAGGGGCAGGAAAGTAACTACCGCCAGTACCCAGACCTGAAATTAGAAGCGTATTTATGTCATAATAAGTTCTGCATAAGTCAAGAGAAGGATGCAAGTAGGGATCCTACCATGGGTGCTGGGGTTAGACAAATGCTTCAAGGAAGCATAGTGAGGCCATTGCCTCTGCTCGTGGGTGAACTCCGTCAAAATTGGTTCAACCCAGGCAGACAATTCCTCCTCAGTAATCAGGCCATCATAAGGAATCTTGTCAGCTAACCAACAAAGAATAGAAATTAGAAACTGCAGAATACATAATCCAAAGAATATTCAGCACAAATACTCGGGGACTTACGAGTCTTGTTCCAGGCCTCGCGGAGGTTAGTTTTGTCGCCACGTGTGAGGAGCCTGGACTGCACGTAAACGTACCGGTGCATCCAACCCCTATCCCCTGAGTCCTCAGACTTGCTCACTAGAGCCTTTCTCCCCCTCATGCGGGCATTTATATACCCATCCCTGGCATTTAAACTCAAAATCTTGCTCGGTCTCATCGGCGAACCATTGCAGCAGGGTGACGATCCTATAAACGCTAGGACACAACTGCCCCGGGCAGATCAAATAGTATTTACAGATATCTTCTATGATAGGGTGCAGCGGGAACGTGTAGCCTATCGTGAATGGGTATGTAGATATAGCCGTCCACCCAGGCCTCACTGAAGTAATATTTTCCGTTGGGAGGGGGCAAGAAATCATAAGGTCATCGTCCCACCCGCAATCTCTCCTAACCCTAGGCAGAAGGTCAGGAGTGATTGAACTCTTGAAACGACTTGAAGGCCATGACCTTATGTTACCGTAATGGCTAAACGAGCTGACTGAACAGTCGTTCTCAAGATTTCCCCAAAATTTTGGAATCACGTCGGCGACTGAGGTTGGAGAACTCGTAGGTTGTCCAGCCGCTGCCGAAGAAGAACTAGCTGCAGCATCCATATTCAGAACCCTCTTAGCTTTTGGAGACATTTTTAAAGTGAATTTGTCACACTTTGAGTTTTTGCTGGAAAATGATTTAAGGCTCTGAAGGATAGTATGAAATTTGAAGCAAAGTAAAAGACTTTCAGCTGGGAAAAATTATATTTATAGGGTTCGCAAAACCTACACGTGGCAAACATCCGCGCAAAAGATGAATCGATCTAGCCGTTGAAGAAAATAATGAAATAAAAGTCGGAATGACGGTTTTTTCATCTTGGGACGTGCAAGACGTGAGTAGGCGCAGTTCAATCATCACGCCTGCAGTCTCGGAACACGCAACAGTCACTTCTTCAGGGAAAAGTGGAGCGGAATGGACAGCTTGCACGTCTTGTCTCTAACAGAGCATTTAATGCGTAGACTAAAAGGACGCCAATCAGTCAAAACTTTTGAGGAAATATTTAATACTTGTACTAAAGGGATAACGACCAGTCCAACGAGCAGAACCCTGTAGAAACTCGCGCTTACTATGGAAGGAGAGATCAAAAAGTTCATTCCCACTCATAGTTGGTTCTCCACTCCTCGACCAGATCCTCTGCCCGAGAAGTGCGGGGACTATCTGTATTGGGTGAAATCCATCGTCACCGAAGTTGATGACTTGGCATCCACATAGGACGGCACACAAACGACACGTGGCTGCAAATGGATATGAAGGCAGTGGATAAGATCGAAGATGAACAGTTACAACGGACAGATGAACAGTCACCACGGCCAGAAAAGTCGCAGCCCATCAATCAAGACAATTCAAAGTAGGAACCTTATCCACAGGCAACGCAACTGCTCGTCTAAGGAGTTACAACTGCTTGCGAACGGGCACATAAGCTGCCTATATATTGTAATTTAAGTCACAAGCATACGGGCTAATGCTTCTCTGAAATCTATACTTGTATTCAAAATATTTACTAGCATTCAATACTTTATCTCCAGCGAACATTTATTACTATTGCTAATCGAAAGATCTTCTCTACTGTTTCATTAACTGAATCTCAAAAAGAGTACGAGGAAAGGAATTTAATCAAGTCTGAACGGCCTGAGCACGGTTCCTTTTTCGTTTAATTATTTATTTATTACATCGCATTGATTGCCTCTTTACTCTTCCGCATTTATTACTGGCATTTATATTTACTTCATTAAGAGCATTTTAATCTCGATTATTGACCGTGACCCCGCTCTACAAATTTAATTGTAAATTAACCTGATAAAACGAAACTACGGTTAAACAGTCATGTGGTGTAAATTTTTCTTACTTTTTTGCCTTCACACAAAAGTCTCACATTGGAAAAATAAGCTTGTTTAGCCAAGTTGTGCGGAGTCAAAAAAGTTTGTTTTTCAAGAAAATATTATTTAAGAGGCTTGAGATTTTTTAGCAGACAATTAGAAAAAAGTTTCTAGTGTTTTTGAGTGGTAGTAGAAAAAAAAATTTGTCCTGCAGAAACAAAAGAGGAATTCTGATTGCTCGGTCTTTTTTAGTTGTAACATTTATTAAAAATTATTGGACCAAAATATTTGTCAATTTAAAATACCAAGAAAATTTACCTTATTTTTTCCATAATATCCCTAGTATTAATTGTTACTGAAGATAACAAAGACATCAATTATGGTTTTATGCAAAATATCAAGAAGGTTAAATTAGTAAAAATATTCTACTTATTTATGATTTCTTTATGGACATGCTAATGACAAATATTACAACTAAAAAGACCCGTGGGAGTATATTAAGAGCCTGTTTGGCATTGCTGCAAAAAACTGCTTATTTTGAAAAGTACTTTTGGATAATAGGCAGTTTGTGTTTGGCCACCTCCTTGGAGAAGTACTTTTGATAAATAATTTGTGTTTGACTAATTTTAATGAAAAGTACTTTTTAGTGTCAAATTACGAAAAGGACATCCAAGTTCGTTTTACATTTGGCTCATTAGAAACAAAAAAAAAAATATTTATCATAAAAGAGTTTAATTAAAAGAATTATTTAGTTAAAATGCAAAACTTAAAGTAAACGATATAAATTTAAGTTTTTATACCATATAATTTGAAAGAGATATGGTTAATTAATGAGAAATAATTTGATAAATATGAATTTTTGGTAAGGATATTTTTGTCTTGAAAAAAATTAATTAACTGCTTCCAGAAGCAGATATCTGTAACTTTTTTCAAACAGCAGAAAAACTACTTCTGCTTCTACCAAAAAGTATATTTTTTGTTAGTCAAACATCGCAAACTTAAAGAAAAAAAAGTACTTTATTTGAAAAAAATTAAATTGGCTTGGGAATGAAAATCTTCCGATAGGGTGGAGTTGCTCTATTTATTGTGTAGCTTGGGAATGAAAAAATTCTAATAAGCCTAGAGCGTTCTCTATTAGTGTGTGCGCAAATTAGTTAAACCAGTAAATCGTAGTAATACATAATTATAGTAGACTATCTGACCCAAAAAAAGATGATTTGCCAGATTATACATCCCTCCTTTAAACAAAAAAGCCACCCTTTATCTACTACTAGTGCTTGACAAATACATAAAAAAGAGGAACTAAGGACGCCTAGTGTAGTTGACCATGATCTTTTATGGTGCACAGGGTCAAGTTAGTGACAGGTAAACAACTACCTGTTGACTTGTCTTTCAGAGCATCATGGATCATTGGTAGAAGCGTCCTCTAGTTTCCAATAGTAGAGAATAAGTCTAAGCTTGTCTACATTATTAGGTAGTTACATCATGTTTATAGACACAAACTCTTTCTCCTTTCATCCAAATAAATCACCAAACTTTGTTTCAATTGCGCTGCATATTTCCAATATTTAGGCAACACAGAATAGCTGTAGAGATCTAGAACTAATCACTCATCAAGAATATTACCCCCCCCCCCCCCCCCCCACAACCCCTTTCTCTTCCTCTCCAGTTCCCCAGTACTTTAGCAGAATCTGCTAATCTAGTGATGGATTCAAGGATAAAAGGAGGACAAAAAGGGGAGTTATTCACGAAAAAAGGTAAGGTAGCATATATATATTATATATTCAAAAAATGCACATATACAGAAAAATACATAGATGTTGATGCGACTCAATCTAAAGAACATGGTTAAAGACCATTAGCCATGTGATTTTGATTGAGCCGCGTCAATATCTCTCTTTCCACTAACTTCAATATACGTCTTCTGGTTAACTATGATTCTTGCATTGGTTAGTAATAACTCAAACTTTAATTTGCTGATTGTTTCTTATTGCCCCCTAAGTCCATATTTCTTATCATTATAATTAGTTTTCTGTGTTAAACTATCAGACACTATTAGTTGTTGAAAAATGTAATATCAGAGTAAATTTTACGCATGAATGACGCATTCAAGGGGCTTAGTAGAGCTCGTGGGAATGATTCTTGGTGCATGAATTTCTTTTTGCTTCTTTGGGTAACTGCAACCTCCTTTTGTTTAAGTTTATTTAGGAAATCAAGGTGGCTTGCGGCAAAATTTCTCAAGTTGAATGTTACAGGTTTCGAAATTACTACAAATTTCATTGTAGGGTTCTTGTTGACTTTAAAGTTTTAATCAAATTATATCCCTCCTTTTAGCTCTTCCTTTCTGTGGGGCATATTAACCCTTTCCCCTCTATATTCTCATAATTGATAAGTGGCCCGTCAAAACTAGTCGCAAATTTCCTAGTGAGACGTTCTGTTAATTGATTTTGTTTCAGTGTCCTCGATAAGAAGTTCAGAACTAGGACTATTAGCTTGACGATTTAATAATTATGGCAAAACACGGAACCTACCTAAAACGATGTGTTCAGATTAGGAAGAAGAAGGCGTTCCTAGTTTTAATTACACATGTATGCAATTTCAATTTAATTAGTATACAATAGCATAATAAAATAAGATAAATAGCTTTGAGAAACTCGATATAACATATTATACTCTATCTAACAACTAAAACTAAATTGATAATCTAAACATATGGTAATGTATACAACTTAAACTAAATTAATAATCTAAACATATGGTAATGTATATATAATCTTTGACGGGGTAGAAAGTTGATGAACTGTTATTTATTTATATTTATTTATTTAATGAGTTTGCTAACGTCTCGATCTGGTCGTACAGAGCAACATGTTGATAATCAGTCCACGTCGCTGCTCTCTTTAAATCTAGAATGTATGGTGATCTCTATAGATGCAGGTTTTGATACGAAGAAACAAAGAGCCAGCTTTGGTTTTGTGGTAATAAAGACCACTGGTGTTTTGCTTCAAGCCTTTTGCACTCCAATTCAGTATGTTGGTAGTGCTTTGATTGCTGAAGCTCTAGCTATTCGTGAGGCATTGCGTTTTGCAATCCAAAAAGGTTGGAGAAATGTTCATATTCTGTCTGATACCAAAACAATTGTACGAATGATCAATGGGTGTTTGAATCCTACATGGGATGTTTATAATCTATGTGTTAATATTTGGCATCTGAAGCGTTATGTTGATGCTTTAAGTGTTGACTATATTAGTAGGAAGTACAATACTTGTAGTCATAAGCTAGCAAAGTTTGGTTTTTCCTTGTTGAATGCTGTTTCATGGGCTGGATCTTTCCCAACTTGGCTTGTACATGAGGCAGCAAGTTAGTTTGTAAACTTGACATCTATTTTAGTGTAATACTATATACTAGTATCTTTCCAGGAAAAAAAGAAAAGAAAAATAAGCTACGTATAATGGCATTCCTTTGCAAAAATAATTTGGATATCATTTATCTAAATTAATTATCGCGATAATTAAACTGTAATGAAGAGGACAACACTATGGTTAAATTGCTCTCGGGCTCAATTATATTTGAAAATGATTTCTTATTTGACTTCTATTGGTATGATGGAATGACAATTACAGGTCTAGAAAAAAAGGTAAAATGTAACGTCAATAAAGCGCCATCCTCACATCATCTTTTGACCTCAAATAATGCCATTGGGTTAATTTTCAGGGTTTGGCATGATTAACATGCTTCTGCGTACTTAATATAATTCCATTCAATAGTAAGAGTACTCCATTTGTCCTCAGTCCTAACACGATAATAGAAGTCCAAATCATGAGTCCCACATAGGAGAGTTACGTCTGGATTTGGAGACAATCATGTTCGATCGGTTTTCATTTTAATAGTCCATTAGTCCTCTCCTTTTTCGTATTTCCTTTCCAGACTTTTTTTTAAGTGGAAACAGACTCCAACTCATTTTATTTTCAGCTGTGTCAGACTCTTCGTGCTAACAAGAAACAATTTTCATATTCATTCATGTATCTGGTTAACTTTTACCGATAACTACGTAGTCTGATGCAAGAAAGTTTGTTTCTACTATAATCAACATCTCTCATCTCATTAGTGATCAAGGATCTTGTTAAAAAGCTTAAATTGAGTTCAGTGGAAAATTATTATCAGTGTTGGAGGTAGCTAAGATTTCGTTAAGCAATATGTCATACAAGACTATAAGTTCAACTACGTGTGTCAAATCAGCGGATCAAAATGAGTTAATGTTTTGGACTTTGAGTTAATGTTTTGGACTAAGATGGATAAGCTCAAAGGCAAATACTACCTTTTAGGCGTACTATGATCAAGTGCGGTGTAGACAACACTTTTTATGAGAAAATGTAAGGTTAAAGGGGCTTCAAAGAGCAAGTATTGCCTAAAAAGAAGGTAAGGTTGGCTCCGAACCATAAATTGTTACGGTATTTTCATTCAGAATTTATTCATTAAATTTAGCTGGGATATTTTTGCAAACCACTGTTATATGAGGTAAAAAGGCAAATCATTGTTTATGGTGTCATATTTATGCAAAATAAGCCCAATTTTTCCATTGTTAAGCACTTACGAACTAGGAAAAATTACGCCACATAATCGTTGGGGAAAGATAATTAATATTTTTGTTCACTTTTTATTGTTTCTTTTTTTTCCATAACCATTTTTAAAAAAAAATGTATATTTTAAATATTTCGGATATATATTTAATATTATGTATTTCGGATATATATTTAATATATTTTAAATATTTCGGATATATATTTATGTATTAAGTTTTTGAAAAGAAAAATTATGGACAACTAAAAATAAATATTTATTGATTGACGGATATTAGCTACACTTCCCGAACTAGGGTTGATCAGGAGATTTATAAAAATTGGAAGCTTTCCAGCGCCCATTTGAGATTTTATCCCGTAAAGAAACTTTTTAAAGAAACGGTCTTTTTTGGTGACCGTCAAATTCTTCGATTAACAATGACCTAACAATCTCCAGATCTGGCGTTTACCAAAAAAGGACCATTTTTGTAATATTCTTCTTACAGGTCAAAATTGTAACAACAGTGTCGAAAATGTTCATCTTGCACAAAACCTTGTTTTTGATCTCCTTTGCTGTAAAGGAGGAGGAAGAAACAGTAGTTTCATCTTCCAACTAAACTAGCGTTAATTCATAAAAATTGCTTAAAATAACATGATCCTCTTTTAGGACTATCTCCATCAAAATGAGCTTTCTTAAATAAATTGGTGCATTAATGTCTCTCGTGGCAGAAAAACATATTGTTTTTCTACAAATTGTCACACTTCGCAAGATTTTCTTTCAAATGGATCGAATATAAACCAATAAATGTACAACATTTGGATGAGTTTGAAATAAGAAATGTATCACTTTATACTCATATATGAGCTAAAGAAAACAGAAATATTCATTTATTTAAATTAAAATAAACAAAGCACTATATTTTTCCTTATTCTAAAAGAGAACCACACATGTATAATTTATTTGGTCATTAATGAAAAGAAAATGAAAAATTACTAAATGTTTATGTCATTAAGTGGAGCATTATATAATTAGCAATCGTAGGTACACCAGCAAATTGGAGAAGGGCCTGTCTTGAAGTATTTGCAGCTAGCGGTGGTACTTGGACCGTGCTTTTCTTGACATGCTCCCCAGCATGGAGGACTTGCCTTAATTCCTTGACACACCATTTGAATTTCTGGCAGCGCGTCATTACATTTTTTTGCTTCAACTCCTATCCCAATTACTGCATGCATTACACCAACAATGTTTGATTTGTTAATGTCAATCACTATACTGTTATACACTATACTTGTATAATTTCGTGAATTCGTATAGAAGGCTTCCATGATTTCACTCTCTTAAAATCTCATCATGTCATAATAATCAAAAAGTAGCGACTAGCATGTACATCCACATATATGTATGTGCATAACTGCATACGTATAAAAAACACTTTGATCAAGATAGAGTTTGATACAAATTTTAAATTTAATAGGTTTTACACTAAACCGGTGTACTTTTGAGATTATGAATTCAAATTTAATACTCTTGTTATAATGTGTGTGTGTGTGTGTGTTATATGTGTAATGTGCGTGTCTGTCTTTGTTTTTTCGTTCATTTTTGTGAGTGTTTTATTTCTGCGTCAAAATGATGGGTTCAATTGAGCCCATCCTTTCAAATTTCCATCTGCCTCCGGATAAAAAATCATTTATAGGCATGCATGAATTAAAGAAGCTAACAATTTAACCATTAAGTTATACAAAGTTCATGGAAAAGAAAACAAAAGATCTAACAAATTAATATCAGAAAGGAAAATATTAACTCAAAGAGGGGCTAATATATCACAATTTTAACGTAAGAAGCAAAAAAGACCATAACTTAGACGATTAATGGTTAATGGTAGTTTAAGGTGGTGAAAGTAATTAAAGTAATACCTGAGAGTATAAACACAATGAAAAGGACTCTTAGAAGAGATTTTGAGATGCTAGGTTTGGCCATTGTCTATTACTTTGAGGTTGTGAAAAGATTGATGTTTGATAAGAAATTTTTTTCTATTAATTTATAGGGGAAGGCTCACATCGTTCATGGAAAGTGGGTTTAGTTATATATTTATATTGACAATTAGTGAATCTTATTGTGGATTTCTTTGCATCATTTTTTCTAAGTTTATATATTAGTAAATTGGGAATAAACATAACTAGCTGTCTATAGATTAATGTTAGCAAATTGGGACAAAGGTCAACAATTAAATCCATATATAAGGATAATTGATATATTTTCTAGGCTAAATTATACAAATATACAAACATAGTAGCAGGTTTACAATAAAATAGCAACATTATATCACTTTTCAAGAATAGCAACACTTTCTTAACATTATATATAGTTATATACAAGTTATTAAAAAAAAATTTACTCAATAAAATTGAAAATACACCCTGCACTAAAATCGCCCATAATTATAGGCATGTCTTTTCATCTGTTCCTATTTTTTTGGGATTACAACTACCCAATTACTAATTTTATTGTAGTTTTTGTATGTCTATCGTATGGTGTATGTGTATAGTATGTATATTGTATGGCTATTGTATGTGTATTGTATGGCTATTGTATATATATTGTATGGCTATTATATGTGTATTGTATGGCTATTGTTTCTTACGTATGCGTATTGTCAATTTTTAATAGATGGTTTTGAGATGAGAGAAAAAATGTTGGGTGCATAAATATATGATTAGATTTATTTTTTTTAATTACATTTTCTTTTCTTTTTAAATACATTCTGCTATTTTTTGTAGCAAAAAACAAGAATGTTGTTATTTTTTGTAAGTTTTGAAAATGTTTATATTTTTTGTAATAAAAGTACATAAAGTTATACTCTGTGTAATTTTTCCTATTTTCTAATTTAAGGGATTGAAGCGGAATATCCTCCCTTTTAATAGCAGATCTTACAAATTCATTACCTTATTCGGTTAATCTATATATATATAAAAGCAAAGAACGCTTAGGACAAAATTTAGGATAAGACATTAGGACAATATTTGTAATGACATTAATCCAAATCCAAATTTTAAATATAAAGATAAGTATTTTTTTTAATTCAATAAAAAGATAAACCTACTACCTTATCTTAACTATTAATTTTAAATTTTGAATAAAGAATATAGTAAATCTTTTTGGAAAGATAGAACCAACTTATTTTTTATTTTATTTTATAATATATATATATATATATATATATATATATATATATATATATATATATATATATATATATATATATATATATATATTATTAAAAGGAAAGAATGCTTAGGACAAAATATAGAATAGTACATTAGGACAATATTTGTAATGACATTTAATTCAAATTCAAATGGAAGATAAGTATTTTTTAAAAAATTGGATGGAAATATACTAAATACTTTTCAAAGATAAATTCTACTACCTTATCTTAACTAATATAGAGTATTTTAAAATTTAAATGGTCTAATCGAATATTGTTTTGATGTCCTGCTAATTATATTCTGTTAGTTGAATGGAGAGTTTGAAGAAGAACTTTTGAATTTTTAAAATTTAAATGGAAAGTTAACTACTTTCCGTATCTTAACAAATTATCAAGATAAAGCTAATTGTAACAATATTAACACCCTTACTAATAACTACTAATTACTAATAATACTAATTCAAACTTTGATAGATAATATCAAATTGTTAAAAGTTATCCTGCTAACAATGGATATTGTCGATAGAAAGAAATCTTTTGAATTAATGAGATAATTCTTAAATCTTGAATTTAAGTTGTAAGCAACTATGGGTATCTTTCTTTTGAATTTGAATTTGAGATAATCGTTCAGTTTGAATTTGAAAAGAGCAAGATAACATTTAAATAGACCTAACGAAAAATAAATAAGATTAGAATTAAAATTTAATTAGTTACAGCTAATCTACCATTTTGTTCTTATCTCTAGAGTTTTAAAATTTAAAATGTTTATGAAAATTTTAGATGGATAAGTAATACTTTGAATTAAAATATGAGGTATCTAATAAAAAGATAAAGTAGTGGAATTTGAATTGAAAAATATCAATAAATTTTATTTAATATTCAAAAAATTTCAAAAACCCTCCTGCCTTTTCTATTTAACCCCCTTCGAATCCAACGTGAAGGTGAGACATACTCCTTCAATGCCCATTGTGTTCAATATTTCATGAAGCTCTTTTGGGTTTTGTCGTATATCATTGTTTTTCGTTTTCATTTTTTTGTTATACTAGGCCTCCTATTTTAATTCTTATATCCATATCTGCATATTTGTAAAATTTACAAATTTGGACTAACATTCACTCATATTGTTTTCTCTGTTGCAGATATATTGTCGTTTATCTTTTTATCTTTGTGGTAAGTCATTTTCTTCTTTTTCAAGTTAGATATTATATTATTTTATGGTGTTGATATTTTAAAATTTCAATCAATAAAAAGATGTTGACTATTAGGTAATTCTTCAGGTAAGCATTACCAATTGTCTAAGTTGGCATTTTGATGGTTAACATATTCTTTGTCCCTTCAAATTCGTCTTGCATTTCAATAGTATAGCTATGGTATTTAGCAATCATGGTTCTTTAAATGATTGAAGAAAACCCTTGAAGACCAATGGCCTTTCTCACTAGATTGTAGTTGCACATTCTGCTTATGACCCTTATTATATACAATGTCTTAATACCGAAGCAGATATCTCATTCTGTAAACCTTTTTATTTAAATGTATTATGTGAGGCTATTCTCTATTCAATTGTTTTTGAAAATTTGAGGATAACGTTATTAATTCGTGTCTCTTTTGTATTCATCTAATTACTAATTTGAAATCAAAAATATTACTTTAGTGATGAACTGTGTAAATGTTTGAATCTGCTTCAACATTTTTATTTTTGGCAAGATACTAATTATTTGTATTTATTAGTGTTAAGATGTGGAAAGAGTAGTGTGTATTCGTTCGTATCAAGAATTGTAAATATCGTGCAAAATAGTAACTTTAATTTCTCATGTAAATTTCAGGTATACAATATTGACTTTTACATGAATGAGGTGATTGAATTTTTTGGTTAATTCTCTAATTTTTGTAGTAGGTTAAAAATTTCACCATGGTAAGAATACAAGCCTTCTTCCGTTTCATAAATTTTCAAAATTAATAAAATCATGCCATTAGAAACTAAACTGCGGATTGAGTTTCCTTTGCATGATTTTTTTTTTTTAAATAATTGTTATGAATTGCCTCATCTCCCTGCATTTGTTTCATTTTGTTGGTGTGGTTGTTACCAAAGAATACTTATATATAGTTTTATATTGAATAAACATTATTATTAGAACAACATTATAAGAAAAGAGAAATATGTCGCATCCACATTAAAAAATAAATAATCTAATTACTAACTTTTTCTATCACATACAATTATTATTTTATTTACAGGTGCATCATGAAACGATAATGATCTACTTAATTATCATCTTAAAGAAAATATATGTCGAACAAATTTATGTACTTCTACAAAATACTACTTTTATACTACAATAATCTGCTGATCATCCCATAGTTATGTCGGGATGGAAAGAAATTTCTGTTTAAGGTTAAAAGTTAATTGTCTTCTTAATTATGGTCTAAAAGTTTCTTCGTGACCTATTCAAAATGGTGTACGTTGAATATAGTTATGTCATCGAGATAGAAAAAATTTCAAAGCTTTGAAAAATGTGCAAGAAACTTGGAAAATGTAACAAAGGATATTATCTATATTTGCAATGTGAGAGTACCTGAGAAGATGAGATCGAAGAATCGTCGAGATTATGGTTTAAGTTGTCAGCTTAAGTTATTATATTAGGCTGCTTGTGCTTGTGATTAAGATTACTTGCACTGTATAGTATACCTTTTGGTAATTTTAGTAATCATCTTAATTACCAATTAACTAAAGCAATCATTTGACTATAAAGTAATAAAGTTCAGTATAGCAGGGGTAAGTTTGAAAAAGAGAAGCAGGTAAAATTTTCTTAACTTAAAATATAACTTATTTGGATTATTTTTAAAGTTTTTAAAAAACACTTAAAATATATTTAAAAATTGGATTGCATTACAAAGTAATGAATTAAAAATCTATTATAATATTATTTTTTTTAATTTGTAATTCAATTGCATGTGATGCGTAAACAAACATTAGTTTTACTGTTTTAACAAAGAATAAACTTAGTGAATGTATATAAGCACAAGAAAATTAAATGTAAAAACAAATCTATTGCGAGAAGGTTTTATATTCTAACTTAAAACTAAACAAAATACAATTCAAAAGACGGCTTAAAGATTTAACTTTTTCAAGGATTTTCATTTCATATAAGAATTCGGGATTGCATTACAAAGTAATAAAATATAAATATTATTTTAATTTATAAATAAATTTGGTTACATGTACTGTGTAAATAAATCGACAAAATCATCCATGAGTTGGAATTACAACATATATAAAAATCAGATACAAGTTCCATCAATTTTAATACAGTGTAGTATTTGAAGTCACATAACTATTCTTTCACTAAATGTTTCATAGCTTTGACCGTCTTGACAGAAAAAATCATATCTCCTTGGAGGCGTGACTGAATCACAATCTTCTTATACCATTGTAAATAGCACTCCTGGAAATACAACATATCTGAAAAGAACGTACATCTTCCATCCTGATCTACACAGTTTAATATTTGCAGTTAGATATGGATTCTGTCACTTCTTTTATAACAGCTTTGAGTATCTTCATAGAAAACACCATATCTCCTTGGAGGCGAGTCCGAATCACAATCTGCTTTCATTATTGGAAAGAGAACTTCTGAAACTACAATATATCTGAAAATCAGGTATAGATTCTATTTCGATTAATACAATTCAATATTCTAAGTCAAATATAATTCTAGCACTTTATTTGCCAAAGCTTTATGGGTCTTGACGGAAAAAGCCGTATTTTCTTGGAGGCGCATCTAAATCACAATCTTCTTTCTCTATTTGAAAGAGGACTCCTGGAGCTATAAATCCGAAAAGAACGTACCTTCCATCCCAATCAATACAGTTTAAGATTTGAAGTTAGATATGAATTCTGGCACTTCCTTTATTGCAGCTTTGAGCGTCTTAATAGAAGACGTCATATCTCCTTGGAAGTGAGTTTGAATCACAATCTGCTTGCATCGTTTGAAAGAGGACTCCTGGAACTATAACATATCCAAAAACTAGGTACATGTTCCATTAGGTTCATATTCTAAGTTAGATCATAATTTTAGCACTTTATTTGTCACAGCTTATAGGGTCTTGGCGGAAAAAACTGTATCTTCTTGGAGGCGTGTCTAGATAACAATCTTCTGTCACTATTGAAAAGAGGACCCCTGAAGCTACAATATATATGAAACGTACATCTTCCATCCTAATCAATATAGTTTAATATTTGAAGTTGGATCTTAATTCTGACACTTCTTTTATCACAACTTTGGGTGTCTTAACGGAAGACACCATTTCTCTTTGGAGGCGAGTCCGAATCACAATCCCTTTTCAATCTCGAAAAAAGGACTCTTGGAACTACAACATATCCATAAACTAGGTACAGATTCCATCTCAATCAATATAGTTTCATATTCTAAGTCAGATCATAATTTTAGCACTCTATTTGTCACAGTTTTTAAGGTCTTGATGGAAAAAACTGTATCTTCTTAGAGGCGCGTCTAAATCATAATCTTCTATCACTATTGGAAAGAGGACTCCTGGAGCTACAAAATATATGAAAAGGAATATACATCTTTCACCCTGATCAATATAGTTTAATATTGGAAGTTCGATTTGAATTCTGACACTTCTTTTATCACAACTTTGAGAGTTTTAACGAAAAACGCCATATCTCCTTGGAGGCGAATCCGAATCATAATTTCCTTTAACCTTTGGAAAGAGGACTCCTAGGACTAGAAAATATCCAAAAATAGGTACCAATTCTATTTCAACTAATATAGTTTCATATTCTAAGTCAAATCATAATTCTAGCACTCCATTTGTCACAACTAATATAGTCTCCTCGGAGGCACGTCTAAATCAAAATTTTCTGTTACTATTGAAAAGAGAACTCCTAGAGCTACAACATATATAAAAAGAACGTACATCTTTCTTCCTGATCAATATAGTTTAATATTTGAAGTTGGATCTGAATTCTGGCACTCCCTTTATGACAGCTTTGAGCGTCTTAACGAAAAACGTCATATCTTCTTTGAGGCGTATCCGAATCACAAAATCGTTCACTGTTGGAAAGAGGACTCGTAAACTACAACATATCAGAAAACCAAGTACAGTTTTCATCCCGATTAATACAGTTTAATATTTTAAGTCATATTAGAATTCTAGCACTCCATTTTCTACTACTAGATAGAATATAAATGGTAGAAGCTTTGGTCGTAGATATTGTTAGATCACACCAACATTATACTGTCCAAGTTAATTTAATATCTTATTTGTGTGGGTAATTTAGATTTTCCAATAGCTTATTCATATACTAAATTTTAATAAAATTTGAGTAGGATTAAAATTTTAGATTCTTATATATATATCGAGCGGGTGTTATACTAGTTACTTTAATAAAACTCAGTTAGCTTTGTAAACACACTCTCTCTTCGTTGTCACTCCTACCCACTATTCTCGTTCATTGTCACAATATTCGCTTCTTGTAATAATAAGTTGTTTAATCCAAAAAGATAAATTATTTAGTTAATATCAATTATTTTAGTAGTACTTATTAATTTTTTTTTGTAAATTGCATATAAATATTATTCACATGTTATATAGACTATAAACCATTAATCATTATGATTGTAAAGACTATATTTATTCAACTATTATGCATTCCATCATCTTTTATTTTATTTTACTTTATTTTTGTACTAAATGGTATCCTCATATTATTCTGTTATTTGGTCAATATTGGATTCTAATGTTGAATATTGTATCTCTATGTTATTCACATGTTACATAATTCTTAAACAAAATATAGACCCTTTTATTTCTAGCCATCTCAAATTGATGCATTCAAAGTATATATATACTAGATGTATATTATAAAGTCATTTTAACATTGTGAGTATATACTTAGGATATAGTAATTATACACTATACATGACGCGTATAAGTGCTATATTCTCAATTTATACAAATAACAAGAAACATAAATTTCAATGAACAGTGAGTTGGAAAAATAATTGGCTGAGAATATATATACAAACTACAAAGTCACTCATTCTGCTTCATACGAAACATCATACAAATTCAAATCATTTTATAGAAAAATTGTGTTACACGTGTTCATTTGTTTGAAATTTACACCAGATTTTGATTTTAGAAAGTCGATTTTTTATTTGATACTGTGTTGCTTAGGCAGGAAGTGGATTTGTTGTTCACTTAAATATTGATGGATTTTGTGAAAGATTTCTGAACTATATGTCGTATACAGTTTTTTATAAATTTTTTTACAGAAAAGTACAAGTTTTAGAGTTTAATTACCAAACACAGCAACATTTTAGTAAAATTATCCTATAAAGAGGAAAACACAAAATAATTACAAACATAGCAAAAACATAGCAATATTTTCCCATAACATACCAAACCCTTACATTCTTCCTTCTATTTCCCCCACTATCACTTTTGCTCCTCCCATTTTCCCCCATTTCACTTTTCCTCCCACCATTTCCCCCCAATTTCACTTTTACTCATCTCATTTTCTCCAATTTCACTTTTCCTCATCCATCCTCAATGTATCTCGTTGAGTCTCACTATTTCTGCACCGTATCTACCTGTTTCTGCTCCATATCAACTGTTTCTGTACCGTTTCAACTGTTTCTGCAGCACCGTATCTAATTGTTTCTGCACCGTTTCAACTGTTTCTGCACTGTTTCAACTGTTTCTGCAGCACCGTATCTAACCGTTTTTGCACCGTTTCAACTGTTGCTAACTGTTTCAGCACCGTTTCAGACTGTATCAACTCCATTTCAGACTGTATCATAGCATTTCAATACCGTATCAGAATGTTTTAAACTGTATCAACTCCCGTTTCAGACTGTATCAGACTATTTTAAATTGTATCAACCCCCCGTTTCAGACTGTTTTAAATTGTATCAACCCCGTCTCAGACCGTATCAACTCCATTTTAAACTAATCCTGTTTACTTATATTAAAAAAAGAAAAAGAAAAATAGATAGATTAGATGATTGCAAATTTTGTTAACTGTGGGGGTGGGAAGCAGGGCATAAGTCCACGTAGAGATATTGGTTTGAAGGAAAAAATGAGTCTTTACTAATAATTCTCACTTTGTCAGACACAACACTCTTTCTCTCTTTAAAAATATTCAAAACCTCCTCAATTCTTTCTCTCTCTAAACTCACACTTCTCGCATTTGATAAATAACCACAATTTATTTGGTAAACTAATTCATAGTTTCTATAATCGGAAAAGTTGAAGAAGAAGAAGAAGAAATGGTTGAAAACTACTTCGGTTTCATCGAGGTCACTTCTAGTAACTGCGGTGCTTGATCCAGCTAATCCTTTATGGTTTCTTAAAACGATGTTCGAATTCGTAGGTAAATTCGTGGGTAAGATCTGATCTGTTTAAGAATGAATCCGATTCGTTGATTAACGGTGCCGGAGCCATTTAAAGCCGTGCTTGATCCAGCCATTGGGGACTGTTGTAAATGTGCCGTCGAAGGAAGTGGAGAGGAACGGTTTCCGATCTGCGGGTGGCCGGCGATTGTGTACGGACTGTGTGATATGATTTTTTAGGTGCATTGATTTTGGGGGTGATGGGAGCTAGGGTGGTGGGGCTGAAGAAACGAAATGGGATTTTTGAATAGAAATTGTAAATGAGGGAAATGTGCTAAAAGAAATATTGTTATATCTTGTAATTAGAAAAAATTGCTATTTTTTTTGTAATTAAGGATGAAAATTTGTATAGTTGTGTAAAAATTCCTTTTTTACATTTAATGATTGATTAACCTTTTAAGAGATTTATGGTTATTAAAGTTGTCAACCCACAAAAAATGCATAGTATTCAATTATAGACTCCTTATTTGTAGCTAATGAATTATACTAACTTTTTCGTATTTTGTATTTAAAGAGGCGAGGGTCTAGAAGGTGATATGGCTATATTTTGATATGGTTAACTGGTTGTATGTTATACTTTTACTTTGGCTATTTACTAGCTGTCTATAGACTAATATAAAATATAAATAGAGTTTTAAACTTATAGATAATGTTTTCGTGGGGGTAAAATTCCCAAAATTCTAGTGGACTCACATGTAAACTTTACACGAATAAACACATTTGTACCCAGTCTTGAGGAATGAGTTCCTTAAAGATGCTCTTTAAAAAATGAGTAGTTTTATATTTTACCTCCAATTTTGAAAATACCCTTGCTCCCTTCACACATTGCAGAAATCAGGACAATTCACCGCACTTATTTATATAGTGAGCCAAAAAATTATGTGCATTTTATAAATAAATGAGACCTGATTGTTCTCATAGTCATTTCGGACATTCACCAAAATGCACGGCAAACATAACTTCATGTGCTAATAGTTTGTAATCACGAAAGTTCCTCCGCACTTATTCATATACTGAGTCAAAATACTCTATACAGTTGCAAACAACTAAGGCCAGATCGTTCTTACTTTGCTTATTTACAAAAATCCAGAGAAAACATAACATCAAGACAATTTGGCCACACTTATTCATATTGTGAGCCAAAATACTCTGTATATTTTACAAATAATTGAGGCTAGATCAACCTTAGTTCGCTCATCCACAAAAATTCACTGGAAAATATAACAGCAGGACAATCCAGCCGCAATATCATACAATACTAAAAGAGCCAATTCCTAAAGTAAAAAGTGAAAGACGAAAATAGACTTAAAAATTAAATCTATAATACTCTTCAAAATAAATAATAATCTATTTCTCATAAATTAGTACATTAATTAACTTCGAATTCTCTTTTCCAAAAATTAATTTCTACAAGTTTCCATGCATGTAAAATCATTTAAGAGCTAGCTTTTAGTTCAAAGTATTTACTCTTCATATTCTTGCTCTCACAATGTGGACCTTTCAACTACTCACACGGCGAAGCCAATCTTCTTCTGATTAAGGTAAACAAACATGTTCTTATATTTGTGCTAACGATATGTACTACTTCACCCGAGGAAGCAAAAGTCGAAGTTCAAGGAATTTAAAGTTTAAGACGATATGGAGTAATTATATTTATACTTGAAGGTGTTAGAGGCTAGATTTTTCTTATGTTATGCGGGACATACTCTATGCGGAAAGAGTCAAAGACAAAATTTTACAGTTGTTGTCGCTCTATAGTTAACCACGACCTTAAATCAAATTTGCACAATTATTTCTACGAGTATATGAGGTTCCACAAGTTAAAATCACGATTCATGGTACCTTTTTTTTTTTTTGGTTTCGTTTTAATTTTTAACCCTTTCCCCTTCTTTCGTTCTACTTGTAAGACTCTTATATACAAAATGATTAGAAATACAACTATTAGTAAAGTGACAAAACAATTAGAAAATGATTAGAAACTATTTGTGAAGCTCTTATAACTATTAGAAATAATTAGAAATACCCTTCATTCGGTTTTGTATGTTGTTATCTAGAATTTACTGAGCTAACTAATCCAAATTCATGTCATATAAGGTATATTAAAGAGAGAAGAACTCCTTATTCTGCATATGTGTCCACTACTTTACCGGATAAATGAAAAGGAAATTTCATACACTAGAATAATAATTTACAAATATTATTTCATAAAGTAAAGGAACCAAAAGTACTCTCATGCAATCATAGAATTATTAAACTACCACATTAAGATTGGCATATAGTTTGACAGAGTATTTTCAAGATGACTAAAAAATAAGGCTTCACATAGCCTTCACAGACAACTAGATAATTGTTAAGCCTGCTAAAAAGAGCTTCTCATTGCTCTACATTTACTATTAAGTTAGTGCGAGTAAAATTATTTTTAATTCCAGGACAGTAACCCCTACACTCAGTAGTTTGATAGTGTCATGTTTATAATGTGTAGTTTGGTGGTCATGTTTGCTGATCGGTAGAGAGATATATTTTTTCGTAGACATACAAATTTCAAAAAATTAATATGAGAAACAACGTGCGACGCACGTTACAAAACCTAGTTCATATAGTGAGTCAATATACTTTGTACATTTTACAATAACCGCGGTCGGATTGTCTTCACTCCTTTTTTTCCTCTCTACCTCCCCCTCTCTCCCAATTTAAACCAGAAAAGGCAGAAACTATATGTAGCATTTTTAGAAATTTAACCATAAATTTTTATCTCAAATAATTATCTTATTGTAATCGAACTGATTCAGATTTTGTAATTTTATATTCAAAAGAACAAATCTGCATGATCGGAACGACAAAGAGGGAATATTTGTTAAGAGGAGAAATCTAAAAGAGAAGGCACAACATATCTGCTATAGTGTTCGGGAAGAGATCGAATTTGTTTGAGGGTATTTTTCAATCATCATTGCGGTCGCTTTCATTGTTATTCTTCTTTTGATCATTCATTTGCTACTGCTACTAAGTTACTGAATTCGTTATACTTGCATCATCAACATCGTGAAAACGCTTATTAGTATTTTTTTTTTATATAAATATACAAAGTTGCAATCAAGTAAAGGATCCTGTACAATTTAAAGGATCCTGTATAGGTTGCTAAACTTAAATTCAAATCAAAGTTCAATTACGGATTAAGGTTAGTGCCCTATAATTATTGTTGTAGAATCTATTCACTATTTAGTGATTTACTTGCGATCAAGCGTTTAACGATTCTTAGAACCATTTTGTCAGGGTTCTAAGAATTTAAATTCGATCATTATGGTGTATCATTTGCTGTCATTATGTGTTCAAGGAAAGAAAATCAAACCAAATAAGAAACTAAATCAAACTAACATTAAGATTTTTTTTAAATACATGTTTTTTAGCTTTAAAAAACTTATGGACCGTGTGTGTTCATATAATACTTATTTATTTTATTGAGTATCTTTAAGTACTTTATATATTTTTATCTATAATTAAATGGTATAATTTATTTAAAGCTATTCACACATGACGTTGCTTGAATTTTCAAATCTTCTATTTTGAAGTTATTTATTAATCTAATCGTTAGTACTCCTATATATTATGTAGGGTCGAAAAATAAATGGACGGCGTCAGGTTATCTGGTTTATGAACATGAATTATTGTTACATATAAATATTTTCAATAGATAAGAGGTTAATTGATTTGTCTGGTCTTGCAAAACATATTGACATATAAGTAATTTTGTCGTTAACTCTATTAGATTATATGGAATGAATATGAATTCAATGTGAAAAGAAAATTCGAAAAATCAGAAAAAAAAAAAAAAAGAACACAACTCCAGTAGCGGATTCAAGATTTTTGCTAAGTGGATTAAAATAAATGCACGGGTGTATCGGAATTATCTGTGAGAACTCTTGATGCAAGTCGAGTACCTTTCACTTATTTTTTCTTTTATATCGGAATTATTTGTGGGAACTCTTGATACAAGTGCTACAAACTAAAATCATCCTTGAACAATTAATGTCCAATTATTCATTGCTAAACCTTGACAAAAGAAAACAAACTAACCCAATACAGTAGCTAATTAGTTATTCGTTGAACGTGTAGAGCTTGTTGGTGGTTGGAACAAGCTTTAGAGGCACTCTTTTCCTAGTAGCAAGCCCAAAAATCTCAGACAAGTCAACATTTTGTGCTGCTACTCCATGAGGCAATTTCCAGTCAAAATAATATAGCAAGCGAGCCAAAGAGAGTTCAATGGTAGCTAATCCAAGGGAGTAACCAGGACAACCTCTTCTCCCTCCTCCAAATGGTAGCAACTTGAAATCTTGTGATCCCCTGAAATCTATATCCTTATTCTCTTCCAAAAATCTTTCAGGGTTGTACTCCAAAGGATTCTTCCATGACTTTGGATCCCTTCCAATGGCATAGGTGTTGATCAAAATCCTAGTATTCGCAGGTATTTCGTAGTCATCAAGTGTGCATTTCTCCATGGATTCTCTAGGAACTAAAAGTGGGACGGGTGGATGCAATCGCATAGTCTCTTTTATTACTGCTTTCATATAATGAAGGTGCTGAACATGACATTCGTCTACCTTATTATTTCCTCCTTCATAATTAGCTACAACTTGTCTTACTTCATTTTGTGCCTTTTCCAAAACACTCGGATGTCTAGCTAACTCTGTCATTGTCCATTCTAGTGTAGCTGATGTTGTATCAGTTCCAGCAACAAACATATCAAGAACCAGTGCTTTTAAGTTGTCATCAGTAATAGGCACTTCAAGATCATCTCTTTTTTGAACTTTTAGCAATACATCAACAAAATCTTGGTCCTTATTTCCCAAATCCTCTCTTTTTTCCACATGTTCTTGTATAATTTCGTCGCATACTGCTCTCAAATCATTCAAATTCTTCATCAATCTTCTTTTCATCCCACTCACTGAATTCACCCATTCCCACTCAGGGAAAAAATCGCCTGCACAAAACCCCGCTAACAAAGCTTGTGTCTCCGTAAACACACTCACTAAATCCTTCTTATCCTTTTTCTCTCTCAACTCATCATTAACAAATCTTTTCCCAAATGCAACTCTACACAAAATATCATTAGCAACAGTAAAGAAAACCTGACTCATGTCTACTACTTGCCCCGAGTGAGTCGCGATAACTCCTAACATGCGATTTATTTCTTCATTTCTTATGAACTGGAACGAGCTAACTCGTTTCGAACTTAACAACTCTGTAACACAGATTTTCCTAGCTTGACGCCAATAAGGACCGTAACGTGAAAAAGTAACATCAGAGCAGCCAAAAGAAAGATATTGAGCAGCAATAAGTTGTGGACGACTAGCAAAAATATGGTCATTGGTTTTGAGAACAAGTTCAGCTAGTTGAGGGGAAGAGATTATTACTGTTGGGACTTGACCAAGTTTAAGGTAAATGATGGGTCCAAGATTTTGAGCCATTTGAGTGAAGGTATGGTGCGGCATGTATGTGAGAAGATGGAGGTGACCGATTATTGGGAGTGATGGTGGAGACGGTGGAGTTTTGGTTGTTGGCCTACGACGTAGAATGTTGTAGTGAAAGAGTAAGGTGGCTATGGTGAAAGATAAAAGTGTCATTATAAGAAGTTGCAGGGTTGAATATTCTTCCATTTCATTAGCTTTGTTGAGTGTTCAGGAGAAGAATAGTTGAAATTGGTTTTTATAGACTTTGAGATTTGAGATGTGTATGTATACGGTATAAATAGATAGAGTGATGTGAGACTTTGGTATTTTGCACGTAATATGAGGGTAGTTGGGCGGAAGACTATTGGATTTTGCAGAGTCTATATAATACTACTACTATTACACTTTGGTAGTTGGGGAGCGTGTACTTAGTAATTGGACTCCACCTCGGTCCAGGCAGTTATAACAACAGGGCAACAGCCAACAGTTGTTGATTAATTATGTTGAACAGACTTCAATGACATAAGGAGTATTTACTTATCCTATTTAATTTTCTCCCTGCATAAACATGAAAGTGACACATGGTATAAAGGAAAACTATTTCACCTAGTACATGGGTAGTTGGGCATGAAGATACAAAGGGAAGATCAAGGTAACTTTTACTCATATTTTAATTCCCTTTGTATATTGATGCTGTTGCTTCAAAATTTCTTGCTAGTCCTGTGTCTCTTGTATCTTTCAAATCAATGCAGCATTTTGCACTGGACTATAGTGCTATTTGAGACAGTTGCTCTGTTAAAAATGTCCCGTAACCAATTGCCTTCTACTAGGAAAAACTCAAGTCTTATATCAAGCGGGGGTAATCAGTGTGTATTCCATTAACTTTTCTGTGTCTTGAGAAGGGGAAAATCATGCATGATAGGAAAAATGATTTCCTAGTTGTTATTGCTACTAATGACACTCTTGGAAATTATTACTTTTCAAGATGCGCATATATGAATAAGTTTTGCTTTTACAAAGATAACTATTACTCCAACTTCAGATCGATAACGAGTCAATTTCAAGGAGGAGACCTTGAAATGCTTTCAGGAATTATTGCTTCATTTTGAGGTAACTCGTTGCTATTCTTTTATGACACTTCCGTTCGTAGAAAATTACTAATTAATTTCCTTGCTTCATCTTGTTTTATCGAATTATATTGCACAAAGTTATATGGACACCTAAAGCAACTACCTTTTTATCTTTACTTAGAATGAGAAAACAGGAAACAGAGCAAGGAGGCAACGAAATTCTATTTAAACCAAGTAGAGTGCTACCATTATTTGTCCTCTCTCCTTTCGTTCCTTCCAAATCTTTCCATCCTCAGTCCTGTTTGATATGTGGAGATAGGACAGACGCTGGATAAACATATTCCTTCAATCCTGTCACATCCAGAATTATCTTGCTAGGTGCCTCTGTTGGTGGTTTCCCCGGACCTGGAATCAAGAACCAGCGTTGGAGCCATTCTAGCAATTCAGGGAAAAAAACTCTGTACACGAATAATATCTTGAACCATGACGGGACTGTGAGATAGTTGTCTCCACGGCATGCACTCTTGACAATTGCTCTAGCACACTTTTGCACTGGCAATATTGGCGTCACACTCATTTCAACCTGGTAGTAATAGCAACAAATTGGATTATACTGCTATCTTCTTTGAGAAAGGGGAGAAAACAAATAATAGGCAAACATGTTGAAAACATAATTAAACAAAATGATATAGTCTCTCCATCTCACAACTTGAACTTTAGACGGGATGGTCCAGCGGCGAAAGTATAAATTTCATTGAGTGTGTTTAACAATTGATATACATACATAGTACAATTTTCCAGCAAAAGGGGATTCTGTTGAACCCCCTCGATTCCAGCCTGGGGTGATTGCAAAATTTAACAGTTGCTAAGGTATGCATTAGTATATGATAAAAGCTTGATATTTAAATCAGAGGAAGTAACTTACGTCTCTCATTACTTGGTCTACTTCCAACTTGCCTTCCGTTGTTAGAAATTTGCCTTTGGTCAACTCAGATTCGACTAGTCCAGGAGTGACAATTGTGATCCCAATTTGTGTGCCGAGTTCTACCCGCAACGTCTCATAGAAACTAATCATTGCAGCTTTACTTGCCTGGTTTAACACTAATTATATTCAAACTCAACAAGGCATAAATTATTAGAAGTCCAGCAACTAACATACATTGTAAAAGCTGATCCTGGCTGCAGGTAAAAAACCAGCTGAGGAAGTGATTGCTATGATTTTGCCCTTTGTTTCCTTCAAATGTGGAATGGCGAAGTGAGTAGTATAAACTGAGCCCCAGAAATTTATGTCCTGAGAGTACAAACACGCCAAATTAATCTCTAGTTTGATTCCCAAAATGTTCATATTCCAAACACAATTCAAGACAATTATGCACTTTACTCAGGGACGATTTGCCCTATAAATTAGCTTTAGGATGATGTATAAATGCTTTGAAAAGAGTATGGTATTTACCATTGAAGGTGCAGCGTTGGTGACATCTACAAGTTCCTCAAACATATATAGGGGCGTCACAGCAGCATTAGGCACCAGATGATCCACTGCAGCAAAATTAGCGACAAAATCATTTACATTTACACTTTAACATAGTTGACTTATAACTTTGACATATATATAAGATCATTCACTATTTAGTGTACTAGCAGTTTTTTAAACTTACATCTACCAAAGTTGTTTATAGCTTCGTCGATTAATCGCTGACAATCCTCTACTTTGGAAACATCAGCATATACAGGAATAACATCTGGAGATCCAAGCCAATAGGCCATGTCTGCTACTTGCTCAAGACTCTTGTGCCTTCTTGCCGCTAGGACTAGACACGCACCTCTTTTAGCATATTCATAGGCTAGGTGCTTCAGATTCCATAACAAATTAAACTCAGGTTTATTGAACAAGACTTGCATTAGAAAATGAAAAAGAAAAGAATTAACTACTAGGAGTAACATAGGTGATTCCAGGTGATTCTAGGTAGGAAGCAGATCTAGAATTTTAAGTTAAATGGATTTCAATGTTTATGTTCTTACTACTGAATTCATTGCACTTTTTGCAATTATGGGTTCAGAACATAGTATCGGTGAAACTGAACCCGTCAGTCCCGATTGGCATTCGTGTTTAGTTGCAGGTAGCTAGTTAAACATAATCAGTGAAAGTAAGAATTGGACACAAGTAACTCTCCACGGCAGGTTGCACTTACATACATTCTAAAAGTTTCATTACATTGTCAGTGAATATAAGTTAAATCCAGGAATACGTACTGCTCTTGTATTTTTAAATCTAGTATCAAAGTTGGCTGTTGAGGGATAAGATGAGTAGAATGTTGGGTACAAACCTCGCCAATACCAGAAGAGGCACCTGTGATCAAAACAACTTTGCCAGCGACATCTTCACTAAATATAGAGCGGTAAATGAAGCTAAGAAACTTAAAAAAGAGATATAATGGCATGAAGTGGAGGAGTGCAGTTGTTGCCATATGAGGTAAATAAGTATTCAAGATTTTGTGAATCAAACTCAAGACAAGCTCCATAGCGTCACAGATTTCGCAGTAATCCTTCTTTCTTTTCTAAGGGGACTGGGACTAGGACATAACTCGTGAGCTTAACTGATAAAGTGCATTGAGAGGCAAAAGACGTGGCAGCAAAAAATACACAACTTTGCATGAAATGGAATTGACACGTACTCTTTTAAGGTTGAACTTTTTCGAAATCTGTTGAAGTCCGCTTCTTCCTTTGACAATAACTTGCAACTTAGCAGTTGTTCCATGAAGATTTAACAAAATGACTCTCTAAGTCTTCAATTAGAAAAGTAACCCTTTATTTTTATTTTTTTTGAACTAGAAAAATATTAAGTACAGTATGTGTTTAAGTGGAATGGGTACTAGATTAGAATTTTAAAACTTGTAGGGTATGTCAAAAATCTGAAAATATATCACTTAAACCCACATTCAAATTTCAAATTTCAAACTTTTCATTTCCCCTCATTCTTCTCTCTTCTACTAGGAGTACTTTTTTTCCTTATTCCACTTCTTCCCAATATGGTCTCTTTCTTCTTCATCTTCTCCCTCATTTCATTTTTATTTCCTCCGTTTATTTTTTTTTTTTACATTTTAACCATCTCCATTCTTATCTTTGTGTGTTTTCTTGATTTTTCTTGTTCTTCTTCTTCATTTATTTCTTCTTTCCATTATGTTTTGTATTTGTTGTGAAGATTTAGTAGTAGAATATTTTAATTTTTTTTAAATATTGGAAATGCTTCTGCAGTCCGTCAAACAAAATTTGAAGTTGATTGAATCAACCAAGAGTCGATTCATCAACTCTCAATTGCTTGAATCGACCGAAAGTTGTTTGAATCAACCGAGAGTTGGTTAATCAACTTATGGTTGTTTTGAACTAAGCAACCACAAGTTGATTAATCAACTCTCGATTTATTCAAACAACTGAGAGTTGATGAATCGACTCCTGGTTGTTTTCATCGACTCCTAGTTGTTAAACTATCAGGAGTCGATTCATCAACTCGCGGCTATTTTCAGCATTATCAGGTTGTTTGGAAGAGGCGGCGAGAAATGGGATGAAGAGGAGTAGAAGGCGTTGCAGTGGTGGAAGAGAATGAGGCACGGTGGAGAAGGATAGGGAAGATAGTAGGGGGATGGAAGAGAAATGGGTGAGAAAGGGGAGGGGAAATAGTGGGGGGTTTGTGTAAATAAGAAAAGTTGGGAGGTCTTGATTAGGCTAAGAATTAACTCTAATTTTGTTAAACAGAAAAAAGGGTTATCTAGTTAAGAAAAATAAAAAAAAGGGTCTTTTAATCGAAGGACCCCTCTTATTTTATTTGATATATTTATTTTATCTGTTTAAAAAAGAATGTTATATTTATTTATTTGACAATTAATCAATACTATTATTTTTTTATACTATCTTTATTGGGCCTTATTTATATTAAGAAGAGTTTTTTACAGTATATATCCATAAAATTCAAAATATTTAGAAATCATATCCATTAAAAATTACACAACCTACCCATTTATTACTGTATACCTTTGTTATACCTTATAGGTGTATAACTTTAAGGTATACTGCATAAATAATACTCCCTCCGTCCCTATTTGTTTGTCATAGTTTGACTTGCCACAAAGTTTAATAAAGTAAGGAAAACTTTTGAAACTTGTGGTCTAAAATAAAACATGAATATTTGTGTGGCTATAAATGAGTCAAAAAGTAAGTTTAGAGTTGACTTATTACCAAATTTAGAAGTATGACAATCTTTTTTGGGACAGACTAATAAGAAAAGTATGACAAACAAAGTGGGACAGAGGGAGTAGTATACAAGTCTAGATGGGTAAGACATGTAAATAATTTATGGGTAGGACTTATAAATATGAAACTTATGGATAGAGATGGGTAAATGTTTTAATTTTAATACCAAAAACTTTTTAATTAATCAAATTTTTTCTCTCTTATTTTTTCTTTACATCTTACAAAGACAACTTTAAAACTTTATAAGATTAATTTTTATTTTTTAAATTCCGTACAAAATTAAGATATCTCATATAAATTGAGACGGATGGAGTAAGTTAGGCAGGTAGCAAAAATTCTCTCAAAAAGCTCTTCAAATGAGACGTATACAATAGATCACTCAATTGATGTTGTAAAGTTTTACAACTCTACTGTGCACAAACAAATGAGAGATGCATTTGAAATTGATGTATGAGTTACAACATACACCATCATGGAGCGAAATCTTTGACCAATGCATATATCTGTGCATCTTGAATTGTCGTCGAATGCGACTTCGCAGATATTTCTAATTTGTTGCTGAGCAGCAGCAAGAGTTGCGTATCTCAGATTTTTGGTATTAAAATGTCTCATATTAGTTGAAAGAGTGGAGTCAATGGATTATTGTTTTATCATATTATCTTGAATCGTCTCGTCTTAGAGACTAATTTGCTTTTAAGACTTCATTTGTTTTCGCTTAATGAAAACCTCAATCAATAGTTCAACCTCAAGTATTTAGTGCAATTTTACTCTAGGACCAAATATGAAACTTTCAAACTAAATTACTATCGATAAATCACAACCAGTTATCATCGCCAACCACCACTAGTAATCACCTGCTCTCAACCACCATTACTATCAACTGCCAACTACCTCCGCCATCACAACCACAATTATCAGCACTATTATCAGCACTATTAATCACCATCATTTCCAGTAGTACCATCTCTGCAAGACATTAGCACCAACCATCACCCACCCCCACACTGATGTCGCTGTCAACCATCACTACACTATCAACAGCTAACATCACCACTAACCACCATCACCTTCAACTATCATTAACTACCACAACCACAACCACAACCACAACCACAACTACATTAACCACCATGACCCTAGCTATCCAACCATCACTAACTACCTCTTGCTAGTCACTATCAGAATGCAACCACTTCACTATCAAAGCTATCACCACCACTGCCACGACAATTAGCTACTAGCAGCAACCATCACAACCAACACTGCTACTATTTTTATCCAATCATATTACTATAAAAGCATGTCCTAGGAAAATCAAAAGTTATATTACCTAATACCCTTTAAAATAATCTTAATGCCCTACATATCCTAAACACCCTAATTATTAAAAATAAAAATCTATGCCAAAAACATTAAATAATGAAGAAAAGGAAAATTTGATAGTCTCAAACTCAATCGCTGCCTTCTACTGGTTATAACTAGGGAAATTAAGGTTGTGCCTATTCCAAATACTAACTTTTCAATATTGTATATATGTTTAAACCGTTGCCTACAAAAGGATCCCACCAAAATCACACCTTTTCGACAATTGCTTGGCCATAAATTCAAGGGAGCCAGAAACGTTTTGAAAGAAGAAGTATGTCGCAAATAGCGAGGAAGAGAACAGGCCCAATGACAATCAAAATGCTCACATCCACTGTCAAGAATAACACATGAATACTTATTAATTTAACATCAAAGGATCTTCCGCATCATAGGTACAATTATTATGACATTCTTTTGTTATTAGAGTTGTGCTTTTTAAATTATTTAATAGTCAGAATAAAGGAGTCCTTTTCCTAAAGTCTAACTCGCACTGGATTATTTTGTACCAGAAATTGGTTTTGTCTTACGAGGCCATGTCTGCAGTTTGCTAAATCAAGAATATTGAAGCACCCTCTGCTAATAAATAGGAGTATAGTAAGTATGTATAGAGCTGTGGTTTTTCATAATTTGCTTGTGATGATCATTCATAATTGTCACACCCCCTTTTTTCCGAACCGCTTGATTCTCGGTTAATAGCGCTTTATGGAATTTTGATTTGATTTTCTGCGCTATTTGTTAAAGGGTTTCAATTTAAGGAAGTGACGGTGTTCAAAATTAAAGCTACCAAAATATATTATTTTTTACGGAGTCGCAACTTGACAAGTTCAAAGGGTGTGCCAAGTCACCAAAGGTACCTCGGAACACCTTTTGACTCGTCAAATGCCTGCGTTTTGAGATTCGGGTAAGGACCTCGGTTGATTCTCGGGAAGGTGTTAGGCACTCTCGAATCCTGTGCCAAGCACAGTTGCTTTATTTATCGCATTTTAGTACTTTTTTTAAAAATATTTTGTTGTATTTGCCTTACTATGTTAAGCCTTGAATTAAAGTAAGCTCTATGCGGAAAATAATTATTTAGTTAATTGTGGGCGTGGATAGGCCATTGTCTCAAACTCTCATCTTTTACTATGAATGCTATAAGTTAAAAGGATCTATTAGGTTGTAATATATACACAACATTTCCTTTAAATATGCTAAAAACAACTAAGATATATTTTAAACCATGTAAAAGAAAGGTAAAATATGTTTAAGTGACTTGTTTCTATAAATTCATAGTCCCTTTCTTTTAAATTTCAAAGATTGACCTTTTATTTAAAAAAAAATAAATAGATTTTGATAAAGAGAGGGTCAAATTCTAAACTGGGCTAGATTACTTCTGCAAATCTCGTATTTGAGAACAGAACCTGTACGTTAAGTTTAAGGGCAATTCACAAAACTATACAAACTAACACTCTTTCTTACACTAAAATGTCAACATTTTCCCATTTTCAAAACATAGCAACATTTTTTTTCAAAACATAACAAAAATGCATAAAAAGGTGCTAAAAATCCTAGATCTTGCTTCTTTCACCCCCAGCCACCACCCCCATCACTGTTGCCGCCTTTCAGCCGGCGGCCACCGGCTGCCTCCGCCACCAGGTCGCCGGAAAATTCATTTTTTTTTTGTATGTCTTGTGTATTTTCAGTGTATAAACATGTATATTCTTTGTATATTTTGTGTATGACTAGTGTGTGAATATATACATACATAAGCCATACACAACATATACAAAAGAATAAACACAAATATATACTTATACTTATTGTATGTGAGGTGTATATCTAGTGTATGTCCGGTGACATACATTGGATATACACATGAAAAATAGTTTTTTTTGCCTCCACCACTACCAACAACCACCGTGCACCGCCGGAGAACCAACAAACTAACATACATGTATATGTATTGTATGTTAAGTGTATACCCAGTGTATGTCCGGTGACATACATCGGACATACAATGGGTATACCCATGACAGACACGTTTTTTACATCCAAACCACCACCACCAACCACCGTAGCCACAGATCTACCAACGTCGCCGTGTACCATCTGAAAAACAAAAATAAAAAATAAAAAATGAACATCAATCAAATCTATCTGACCGGATCTGCTTTGCACTAGTAGATCCGGCGTCGCCGGAGCACCATCAGCTGCACACGACGGGGATCGGGGTGGGGAAGGGAGAAGACGACGGGATCGGGGCGGAGGAAGAGAGAAAGACGACGGGGATGGGGGATGGGTGGGGATGGGTTGCCGGCGACGGGGGAGGGGTGGTGGCAGCTGTATAAACAGTGGGGGTGGTGGTGGTGGTGAGGGAGAGAAGAGACAGGGAAGAGAGAGAAAGGGAGAGGAAATGTAGGGTTAGGGTTCTTTTAAAAAATGCTATGTTTGGTAGCATTGGGAAAAGTATTGCTACGTTTGGTAAATGTGTAAAATGTTGCTATGTTTTTAAAAAAAGATCCCTAATTTGATATACAGTGTAATTTACCCTAAGTTTAAAGTGATTGCACTAAATGTCCTATTTACATTTATGTTTCAGGTTTGGCACCTATGTTCCTTTACTCTTTTACTTTCTAGCGTTAGACCTTCCATCTTTTAATAGCTTACTTGTGCAAATTGGTTAAGCTTTCGTTTTGGGCTTAAGTTTATAACTGAATAACACCTCATTAAATTAGTACGTCCAGATTTCTAACTTATTGATAACAAACAATGTAAAGGCATGAGCTATGGAACAGAGATAAGCATTCTTGAAAAGCTGACACAGTTTTATTGGAATAATTTCATCATGCTCAAACTTTTAAAAACATGCTAAACAAATATACAGAAAAGGTTATAGGAAAGGTACCTAGTAGAGCAAATTCCAAAGAAAGGTTACAACTTAAATCTCCAAGATCAAATCGTACAAAACACCACACCCAGAACAAACCAGCAACACCACCGAGGATACAAGCAACCACAGCAGCTGAGCAAACCAAAGCAACGTACAACAGCCACAAGCTTACTCAACCTTAAGCTTCCAATACCCAAACTGAACTTTCCTTTTTTACTAATCTCTTCTATTTTTTTTACTTTTCTTTTCTTTCTTGCTTTTTCACTCTTCTACTTAACTTTCTGCATTCAAAGCTATCAAAGGTGTGGTAGTTGCCTGTAGAGTTAATGTTCTCTCTTGTCTAGTTAATGTTGTCTGCTTTAATGTTCTCTGCTGCCTCTTTTTTTTGTTCTGTTCCCCCTCTTTAAAGAGAGTGAGAAGACTCTCCAAAATAGAGAGGGAAGTGGGTGTGTACTAGTAAAAGGACCAGCCCATGTGCCCCAAGCCTTAGCATTTTCAGGCCATTATTTCATGGCATGCAAGGCTGTACTAGAACAAAAGAGGGCAGAACTCTCTGCTGCCACCCTTGTACTTCCTTGACTCATTCTTTGGCATCCCATTTGACATCATCAATCCTATGTCATCCTACCTATCTAAACTTAAACAAAAAACTAACTGAATGGACTAAGTCCACATAAGAACAAATTAACAAAACGTGAACCAAATTTCCAACAGACAGACCATGCATCTGACTTCCTAATTTCTAACTAGAGCAATCCCAGGTTTTCAATCAACAAATTAGAACTAAAAAGCTACTCCATTCTAAACAAACTGCAAAATGCCTCAGGCACCAAACAACTCACAGCAACAAATATATCCATACACACACTAATAGAATTCACAACCGAGCTTGAAACAAAAGATTTGAACAACTCATCCGGACGCACATACACAAACTTACCTTTGATAACGTCTACTTTTATCAGTTGATTAACAAAGGAAACCTCCATATAAGAGTATCCAAATCATGCTTAGACAAAGGGACAAATTTAGACATCTGATTGAAAACCAATCTTTCACGCACTAGATTCACAGTTTCATTTATACAAGCCTTCATGCTTCAACAAGAAAGAGACATTTTTAGACCAAACCCGAGTTATCAGAAGCAATCAAATGACCAATTATAGCATGAAACTAGGCAATTTCAGTCTCCAAACAGACTCTAGACATCCAGTTCAAACGCTCATATTACTCAGACCATTTCACATTCATATAGGAATCTACGCAAACAACTTCGTACTCATGGTTCGACAATTATCCAGAAGCAATGGAATTCATTTATTCTTGAAGTGAACTCTTATAACAGAACATATGCAATCCTACATGAACGACTTATCATCCCCCCACATTAGGCTAAACTAACGAACTTATTTGATACAACAACATACATGATATTTCATTTTTATACTATCACTAAACTAAACATGGAATCTTCCTAATTGAAACACCTGAATCAATACTGAAATTGAAAGAAGAAGACCAAGATCTTGCCTACACTGTCGCCAAAGTTGCTGCCATGCTTCGTTTCCATTGGACCAGCTTTATCACACACACAGAGCTCCTCTCCATCAGCCTTTAACGCCATTCAACTAATTCACCAGAGTTTCCAAGCTAACTGAAATAACAGCCTCGCCACCTTTACAGAGCTGCTGCGTCACCCAAACATCACCACCACTGTCGATTAGTCACCATTATCATCGCCCTTGCCAAGAGCAAACCTCACTGGTTCAGTCCCCTCATCACCAACCGATGCAGCCTTATCCCAACCATAAGCAGCACTAAGCCATAGCAAACAACAACTCGCTATTGAACCAAACATCACAGTAACACCGAGGCTATTATAGCACCAGTCACAACGTCGTTGTTGCTTCACCATGGACGCTGCCTCGGATCAACTTCAAGCCACCCTCGCCAACTCCATCATCGTCACCGCCCTAAACCATAGCCAAGACTAAGAGCCAAACACAAAATCATTACCACAATTTTCATTGAAACAGCCCCGCCGCCTCGCCAATTCCTAAACATCGGCCTTCCTATCTCCACTATACCATTGCAGCGAAAACCCAAACGTCGTCGTCAATATAAGAACGTCCATTCCCGAACTCTCAATTTTCTAGTCGAAAACGACACCCAATGGAGTCGTTTTCCATTAGAAAATGAAGAGAAAGGATATGGAAGCCGAAAAAAAAAACATAAACTGAAAATGAAACGCCAAAACAAACTTCGTCACTGTCAGGGTCGGATCAGGCCAGTGATATATTTCCATGTAATCGGGGTCTAGAAATAGAACGAAGAGGGGAAGACAAAGCTAAGCATGTATACTCACCGGAAAAACATGAAGTTTCGCCGGATAAGGGTGAAACCGAATTTGAAACTTCGATCTAGAAGAAACGACTAAGAATTTAGAGAAAATAATTGGAGAAATGGAAAGAGGGGCTCGACGCGTGTCTGATGATGTAAAATTTGGACGGAACGGAGTGGGTGAAGCCACCGGCGGCGGCGGATCTCCGGCGGGGATGGAGAAATCGCCAGAGCTTCTGTGTATTTTGAGAATTGGGGAAAAATGAATGGGGTTAGGGGGATTGAAGCTTAACCCGATGGACTGGGCCGGGTTAGTCAAATTGGGCTAGCCTTCTTTACTCAGATGGCCTATTTGAACTCAAACTTACACATTTAGCACAATCGATTAATTAAACTACACAATTAAAAAAATACGCAATAAATATTCTCGCTAACACAAAAGAAAAATCAACTTAAAACATTACTCACAAACACAATCATCTTTTATTTTGGTAATTTTAGCATTTTTTTCTAAATAAAGCTAGGTAAAATTGAAAAATCTTAAGAAAATTTGCACAAACAATTCAAGTAATTATCAATTTGGTGCCAAAATTAGGTGATTACAATAGTCAGCACTATTGTAATATTTTATGTATTCCTTAGGAAGAGGCTCTTTAGTTCATTGATGATCCTCACTTATATTTGATTACCAAGCACCTCTTTCCTAGCAGACTACCTTCCCATTTATTCTCCTATATACCAAATTTCTTGTCTTTGAAAGATTGCTCTAATACTAATTCTGCCAAAGGTGAGTTCTTTTAACGTTTTACGTATTCTGTTTTAAACCAGATAATTTTCAGTTCAGCAACCTTACAATATACATATAAAGGTGATTTAGGAAGCTTGAGTTCATCAGTTTTGTTTACTAAAAATGACACATGCTTTAATAGTATTTGTGTCATTTATTTGGAGGTAATCCACCGTTAATGCCTCATAAAAAAGTAAGTAAAATCATTTGTATCTAACTAAATTTTGATTGTTTATCTTCGTAGAATCGGAAAGGTATCCAATCTTCTTAAACACGACATACACATGCAACGTACGTGTCGAGAAACTAGTATAGATAAATGGAGAGCTTAGTTATAAAACATAGCAATAAATAGCTTAACATAGCAAAATCCTAATCCCTTCTCTCTCTTTTCTCCCCCTCACCCACACTATTTTTTCGACCACTCCCCTCCTCCTTCCCCATCGCGCCGACGACGACATCACTGCACAGTACCTTCGATCAAAGAAAGTTGAACAACAAATTAACTATTTCAACAATTAGTTTAATAGATTCTACAACTATCACTACTATTATTTGTAAGTCAAAGCAATATCTTAAACTCCTTGTACAAAAACAATGAGAAAAATTACTGAGAAATGATAAATTTCAAGACACACTGAATGTGTAAGTAGCTCAAGGATGAAGAAGACTATGAAAGTAATGTTCCAGAATTTATGCTTTATAGAAATAGCTATTTTGAGCTTTGAACCTAACCCGCTAGTCATTTTTATGCGGTGAACTCGACCGTACTAACACTATGTATGACATGTATCTACATTGTATTTGTAGTTTGTCTACTATATCAAAGTCGTATCTATTGTATTATATCTATTTATTTATTCTTATTTTTGTGTATCATGTTGTTTCTACCCGTTATCTAGTAGTGTATAAGTTAGTTTATTACTTCTTCTTTTTTTCTTGCTTTAATGTATTTACACTGTATCTTTATATTAAATATTTTATTTTTTCTCATTCTTCTTATTTTACTTCCCCAAGGCCCACTCGTGAGATTACATTGGGTATGTTGCATGCCTCTTATTTTACTTCTATTTTTTTTTTGTATCTCACTGTTTTTGCATCATATCTAACTGTTTCTGTACTGTGTTTAATTTTTTCTAGACTGTTTCTGCACTTTTTATGCGCTTCTCCATTGTTTTGGCGTTGTTTCAGCATTTCTGCACTGTTTCAGCGTTGTTTCTACATTTTTGCAATGTAGCTCAGTATATCTTCATTGTTTCAAATTGAATATGCATTGTTTCTAACAGTTTCTTGACTGTTTTTGCAGACTTGGGCGACATCGGAGTCAGCCCAGTGGTTTAGTGGGGGCAATAAGCAGCAGGAAGGAGTGATGTAAGGTGGAGAATAGATTTTTCCCTTCTCTAGTTATTTGTAGCTACTTGTATATAAAAAATAATGATATGTTTTGTAATATCAACAATATTACTATTTTTTCTCTAATTAAGGCTTCAAAATTGTATATAAGGGTAAATCTTCTTCTTTAAAACATCTTACCAAATAAATAAGGGTTTATTACACAAATATACCATCATAATCTCAACAAAAAAAAATAATTAAAAAAAATACCAACTATATACCACTTTACAAAACATATCAATATTTTTTTAACCTAAATATATAAGTTCCATTAAAATCATACCCCCTTCTCACTCCCTCTCCCACTGCTCTAGTCACTGTGTTGCCGCTGGCCAGTCACCAGATTTTTTTTAATCTTAAAAATACAGATGCATAAGCATACACAATACACTGTTATACTTTAAAAAAAAAAATAGATTTGATCTTTGAAAATATATAAACATACATAAAAACGTAAATATACACATATATATATACCTCACATACAAGACATTCAAAGGATTTATGGACATACGTACACTTAAGTATATACAAAAATATACAAATAGATATATTAACATATTTTGACAAACATACACTTGAAATACGTATACACAAACATATACCAAATATACAAAGAAATACAACTAGACATTCAAAAGACTTTAAATATATTTATTTACCTAAACATACACGTACACATAAATATATAAGTTATACATGTATATACTAATACAAAACCAAAAAAAAAAAAAAAAGGAAATGGACGAAGCACATCGGAGCATATCAGAGCTCGCTGGAGCAGCATCGCCGCAACTCTGGACGACACAAATGGACAAGAGTCGTGGCAGCAGCACAACAACGGTGACCAGATCTGGTCGTGTTCTTCGCCGGAGATTAAGCAGGGGCGAGTGGATGGATGGAGGAGGAGGAGAGACAAAGAGAGATAGAGAGAGGGGGGAAGAAATCATGATTATGTGTTATGAGAGAGTGAAATAAAAAATGATGTATATAGGGTAATGAAATAAAAATGTTGATATGTAGGATAATTACTTAAAAGTATTGGCATAATATATGTAATTAAGCAATTTAAAATGTTTTTTTGGCATAATTTTTCCTATAATAATTCTAAAGTACATTTGTCTGAACAGAGCCCAAAAAGAAAAAGAAAATTGTGGTGCGCAATGTATAGTGTAAACAGATCACAGACTTCCCCTCCACAAATCCAAATTTATGAATTATCCACTTCTCTTTCCCCCTATCTTCTTTATCCCCTTATTAACCAAAACCCCTTCAATCTCACAAGTTCAACAAAAAACATGATTACATCTTCTTCTTCTTGTTCTCTCTCCCTCTCACAATTGATTAATTCCAAATCATACATTTCAAAATACCAACTTAGTTCCAAGACTCACTTGTCAAAATCACTATGTTGCTCTAAAAAACCAATTTTTCATTCCAAGAATCAATTTTTACATGAAAAGAACAAATACCAACTTGGTAAAAGTAAAAAGTTTAAAACTTGGGCTATTCCTGGACTTGATTATAGTAATTTTGAGAGTGCACAATCAGTTGTTGAAGCAGCTGGTGTGTTAACAGCTATTATTGTAGTTCATGAAAGTGGTCACTTTCTTGCTGCTTATCTTCAAGGTATTCATGTAAGTAAATTTGCTGTTGGATTTGGTCCAATCTTAGCTAAATTTAATGCTAAAAATGTTGAGTACTCACTTAGAGCATTTCCTCTTGGTGGTTTTGTTGGTTTCCCTGATAATGATCCTGATAGTGACATTCCTCCAGATGATGTAAATTTGCTTAAAAATCGACCTATATTCGATAGGGTCCTTGTTATTTCAGCTGGTGTAATAGCTAATATAATCTTTGCTTATGTGATTATATTTACTCAAGTGTTGTTAGTTGGATTACCTGTGCAAGAATCCTTCCCCGGGGTTCTTGTCCCTGATGTTAGGCCTTTTTCAGCTGCGTCTAGAGATGGATTGCTTCCTGGTGATGTAATTTTAGGTGTTAATGGGGTTGATTTAGGGAAAAGTGCGCCTAATTTGGTTTCTGAGGTTGTCGATGTCATCAAGAAAAGTCCGAGAAGGAATGTGTTGTTGAAAATAGGAAGAGGAGAAGGGAATGTTGATGTTAGAGTAACACCTGATGAGAGTACGGATGGTACGGGTAGGATAGGAGTTCAACTGTCTCCGAATTTCAAGATTTCAAAAGTTCAGCCGAAGAATATACTCGAGGCGTTTAGCTTCTCGGGAAGAGAGTTTTGGGGTCTTACGTATAATGTTTTGGATAGCTTGAAACAAACTTTTCTGAATTTCTCACAAACGGCTAGCAAGGTATCGGGTCCTGTTGCGATCATAGCCGTTGGTGCGGAAGTTGCTAAATCGAACATCGATGGCCTTTATCAGTTTGCTGCTATTTTGAATATCAACCTTGCAGTAATAAATCTCCTTCCTTTGCCTGCTTTGGATGGGGGTTCTTTGGCCTTGATTCTTGTAGAAGCAGCTAGAGGTGGAAAAAAGCTTCCTTTAGAAGTAGAGCAACGGATTATGTCATCCGGAATCATGTTTGTGCTCATTATTGGACTGTTCCTTCTAGTTCGTGATACTCTAAACCTTGAATTTATCAGGGATTTGTTATGAAGAGATGCCAAAGTTCATAATCTGGTAGAACGTGTCTAGAGAATTGTACAAGACGAGTTGATCCTAGATTGAACAGTTAGCAAAACTGGTTCAAGGAGATGATTCACTCGTGACTGCTGCACATTCGTCCTCGTTCAAGAACAAACTTTAAGAGGTATCTGGCTTCTCCTTGGTTTCAAGATATTTTAGATACATGGATATTCCTGAACTTCCACATTGTTTTCAGTTGTATTGGTATCACTGGCTGAAAAGAGAAAAGCCTTGCTAGCTTTACTACACAATGTATATGGAAATTTGTACAAGTACAACGCATTACTTTCATATTCTTGGCAAACTAGTGATAAAATTTGGTTCTAGTGATAATTCTAGTGTGAATTTACAGGTTTCTCTTTGGTCTAAACAACCTATTTTAACATTTTGTTTAGATCTTCATTGGCCTTAAAAATCTAGAAGTGGTCCTTTTTGTCTGCAGATGGGAGTGGCTAATTGTAATTGGACATTTCAGTGCTGAATTCTTTTACTCATACTGCTGACATGCAATAGGTCTAGTTCATAGACACATGAACTCAGAGAAAGTTGAAACTATGTGAACGGGAAAATTTACATGCACAAAATGAACTTTGCTTCTCCTGTTTTTTCCTTCCTTGAATAGTGTAGTGCAGCATTTTGTGTGTGTGTGTGATTTATCGGAAACAACCTCTCCACCTTGGTGAGTGGTAAGGTCTGCGTACATCTCACCATCCCCAGACCCTACTTGTGGGATATACTGAGTATGATGTTGTTGTTCTTGTTGATACAGATTTGGCTCTGCTTCTTCTTCTCTTGGACAGGGTCAATATGTAGGCAGGTCCAATTTGTGAAAGTGAAGTATTTACTTGTAGTCTCTGCATCCTAGGTTGTACTTTGTACAGGCGCATGATGCATGAAGAGTCTTATGCTCCGGTAATAGTCAACTAAGAATGTTGTTAGCTGGAAACAAAGTTGTTACTGCAGTTCGGTCATTGATATTTCATAAAACAACTAAGGAGCTGTACCCTGTCAATTAGAATGACATAGCTAATGCTTTTTTTAAAGTATTCCTTCCATCTCAACAATAGCTGAGTTTGGGGAAGAACATAAAAGTGGATGCATCTAAGTTTCGGTATACTCCGGAAATTTATTTCGTATTCTTTAAGATAATCCGGATATCCGAATGAGTTGGGTCAAATTATATGTATTTTCTATGTATATCCTGCTCTATTCAGATTTGTTGCATTCTTATTCTAAGTGTGACTTCTTACGCAAATTAAGAAGCATTTGACAACACAATTATGAGTTTATCTCAAATAGTTGGTATCATCTATATGGATCTTTGCTTCTATTCTGTTCTGTTCTTTATTAGGTTTTCACTCTCATGAGATTATAGATGTTTCTAGATAACCTCTCTTTGTGTGATTTCACGTTTGACTCATCTACTTCTAGCATTTTCAATTATCATGGCACCGTACCTGCCCACCGGTGTACTTAGATGTCTACCTCGGACACTGCTAAACGATCTCAAGCGGCCTTTTGCAATTGATATCTATGTGTACTATTATCATCTTAGTACTTAGATTTACAAAATGAATCTTTAGATACATGGCTCCTCCAATTCACGGGGATAGAACACTGTTGGTCCAGTAAGTAGTGTAGAACTTGCATTTCACATTCTAAAGGTATATTTTCAATTGGTCTTGTATTCCAACTATTCCTTCTGTGTATTCGTTTCCAAACTACTAGTTCAGTTTGAGCCAGGTCATATTAGTGAGCAAATAAGATGAAATGTCCTTTTATGCAAGTTCAAACAGAGAAGACAATAACTCGTCAACAGCGGGTACGCTGCGAGAGACTTGTACACACAATATTCAATCTTTGTGGTTGCATGAATTGTCAATTCAACTACAAGTTTTGAGTTTATACAGAGTAGTACCAGAAGGGCCTCGGTCACTACTCCATCGAGAACTGTTATATTTCTCCTACGAAACATATGACTCCACTAAAATCTTTTAATTTTTCAACTAATGCAAACTAAACTTCTATGGGAAAAAAAGAAATATATTATAGTGCATGAAGATAAAATATGACTAATCCGCCATAGCCAAGACCTTGAGTAGCTTAGTGAACAAGCTAAGACTCAGCTAAGATCAAGGAGAGAGAGAGAGAGGATTCTGTTAGAGAAGTTAGAGAGAGGAAAATATCCACTACTCATTAATTATTCAATGAATCTTACACATTGATTAACCACCACTACTATTTATACTAGCTAAGATATCTAACTAAATAACTAACTACTCTAACTAACTAACTAACTAACATGTACACAGTCAGCTAAGATATTAACTTAATCCTGCCATGTCAGCTCTACACTGCCACATCAGCTTGTATTCTTCAACACTCCCCCTCAAGCTGATGGCTTGGATATGTCTTCAACTCCCAGCTGGTTCAACAAGAATTCATGTTGAGTTTTTCATATGCTCTTAGTTAGCAGATCAGCCAGCTGGTCCTTGGTTGAAACATGATAAGTACTGATCATTCCAGCTCCTATTTTCTCCCTAATAAAGTGACAATCTATATCTATGTGCTTTGTCCTTTCATGAAAGATTGGATTTGCAGCAATTTGGATTGCAGCTTTGCTGTCACACAGCAGTTCAATTGGTTGATGAATTTGTACTCCAAGCTCTCTGAACAATCTCAGTAACCAAGTTATCTCAGCAACACAAGATGCCATACTCCTAAACTCAGCCTCTGCTGAGCTTCTTGCCACAGTTTCTTGTTTCTTGGACTTCCAAGATACCAAGGCTCCTCCAAACTTTACCAAGTAACCTGTTACTGACCTCCTGGTCTGTAGACATGAGCCCCAGTCTGAATCACAAAATGCAGTCAGGTTATTGGTGCTTGATGCAGGCATTAACAGCCCCAAGCCTGGTGATGACTTGAGATATCTAACAACTCTCACAGCTGCTTCCATATGAGAACACTTGGGAGCATGCATAAATTGACTTAGGACTTGTACAACAAAGGAAATATCTGGCCTGGTCATTGTGAGATAGAGTAGCCTCCTCACCAGTCTTTGATACTTTCCAGGGTCTGATAGAAGTTTGTCACCAGTTCCTCTCCCTTTAGTTATCCAGAGATCATACTCCAAAGAGGTTAACTTTTGATTGCATTCTAGAGGAGTACCAGCTACCTTAGCCCCTCCTAGGCCAAGTTCTTCTACCAGTTCTAAGCAGTACTTCCTTTGACACATATGAATCCCTCTGTTGGACCTTGCAAATTCAATGCCTAGGAAGAACTTTAGTTCTCCTAGATCCTTCATCTTGAACCTTTGCTTCAAGCCTTCTCTTGTCTGCACCAGTAGCTCTTGATTGCTACCAGTAATGATAAGGTCATCTACATAGATTAGAATGACTATAAGCTCATTTCTAACCCTTTTTGTGAATAATGAGTAATCAAAGTGGCTCTGCCTGAACCCCATATGACACAAAGCTTCTGTCAACTTCAAGTTCCACTGTCGAGGGGCTTGTTTCAGCCCATATAAAGATTTCTGAAGTTTGCAGACCATCTTCCTTTTAGGTTGACACTCCCCCTGTCTGGCAAACCCTTCAGGAATGGTCATATACACCTCCTCTACCAAGTCCCCATGCAAAAAAGCATTGTGAACATCCATTTGGTAGACAGACCAATGTTTAGAAGCTGCAACAGCTATAACAGACCTGACAGTGACCATTTTGGCCACAGGGGAAAAAGTTTCCTTGTAGTCCAACCCCTCCTTTTGACTGTAACCCTTTGCCACAAGCCTTGCTTTATACCTTTCCACTTCTCCTGTAGCTTTATACTTCACCTTGTAAACCCACTTGCATCCAATGGGATGTTTACCTCTTGGCAGTTCTACTATCTTCCAGGTATTATTGTCTTCAAGGGCTGCAATCTCTAACTGCATTGCTTCCACCCACTTGGGGTCTGAGGCTGCTTCCTTGAAGCTGGTTGGCTCTGAGATAGAAGAATAGGCTTGCAGAGCCACTCTATAGTGAGGGGCCAGGTTGTCAAAGGTCACATAGGATGACAGAGGATACAAGCATTTTGTCTGTTTGGGAACAACATAATCCTGAAGCCACAGGGGTGGCTTGCTGGTTCTGACAGACTTCTTTCTGGTATCTACAGGAGCAGGTAGCTGGTCTGAGGTTGAAGTTGGGAGGTCCTGATGTTCTTGAGCTGGCACAGTAGCAGGAACTGATTCATGTACTGCATTATCTTTAGGAGCAACTAGTTCAGCTGCAGAGGGAAGAACTAGATCAGGCTCAAGGCCAGGAAGAGAAAGGTCTTCAGCTGCTGGTGCTGGTAACTCCCCCTGTGGGGAATCAGATGGTACACACTGTTCATATGAGATATCCAGAATAGGGAACAGTGGTGAGGTGGACACAGTGGCATGCTTGAAAGGGAACAGATCTTCTTTGAATATGACATTTCTGCTGACAAACATCACTCTAGAGTGTAAGTCTAGAAGTTTATAGCCTTTCTGAGTGGAAGAATAACCCATAAGGACAGCTGGAACAGCTCTGGGTGCCATTTTATCCAACCTGCCAGGTACAGAGGCATAGGCTAGACACCCAAACACCCTTAGATGTGCTAAGGAAGGAGATTGCTGATGTAACAACTCATAGGGAGATATGAACTGCAGATGAGAGGCTGGTAACCTGTTTAAGAGGTACACAGCTGTAGTTACACAGTCTCCCCAATACTTTAGAGGTATAGCAGCCTGAAACCTGAGAGACCTGGCCATGTTTAAGATAGTTCTGTGTCTCCTCTCAGCCACACCATTCTGTTGTGGTGTGTAGACACAAGAACTCTGATGAACAATACCATGCTCAGTTAGAAGCTCAGTGAACTGTGTATTAAAAAATTCACACCCATTATCTGTTCTTAGCACTTGCATATTTAGAGAAAACTGATTCTTAACCATAGCAATAAAGTTTCTCATGACTACAACAGTTTCACTCTTGTGATTCAACAAGAAAAGCCAGGTAAATCTGGTATAGTCATCTACAATAGTGAGAAAGAACCTCTTTCCATCATATGTAGGTACTCTATATGGTCCCCAGACATCACTATGAACAAGTTGAAAGGGCCTAGATGTATTAGTCTTACTTAGAGCAAAAGGCAATTTTGACTGTTTTGCCACATGACAAACTGTACAGTGAGGATGATTATCAAACCTAGGCTTTATTGACTTAATCTTTCTAAGTACTTCAGTAGGTGCATGCCCAAGTCTCCTGTGCCACACTGAGATAGGAGCATCCTGAGTGATAGTTGAACCTGCAAGACACAGACTAGCTGGATTCTTGAGAGCTGAACCTGAGCTTGGCTCCAGGTAGTACAAACCTTTGTCTTCTCTACCAATCCCCTTGACCTGTCCATTGGAGAGGTCCTGGAAAATGCAATGAGTAGGAAAGAACACCACACAACAATTCAGTTCTTTAGTGAGTTGAGATACTGACAACAAATTAAATTTGAAGTCAGGTACATGTAGCACATTTTTTATCTCCTGATTCTTGAAGACATTAGATGATCCTGTATGAGCTATGTTGGCTACATTGCCTGTAGGAAGATGTACTTGTCCTGCTACTAGTTTAGAGGAATGCTCAAGCTTGGTTAGTAATGTTGAGTTTGCTACCATGTGATTGGTAGCACCAGTATCAATGATCCATTTATCAGTGGGCACCCTTGCCATAAAAGAGAGTATACCTGCAGCTGCAGATGTAGGCTGAGTTGAGCCATCTGGTTCACTTCCTCTGCTAAGAAGTTGAGCAATTTGTTGAAGCTGTTCATGAGAAAAGAAGGAGCCAGTGGGAGCTTTCCCAGTGTATGGATCATGAGGGTAGTTCTCAACAGAGAGAGGGCTATCAGCAGCACCTGCATAGTTAACTGAGGACTGCTGTCCAGGATACCAAGGACTAGCAGGTCTAGACCCTCCAGAATTCCAGTTACTATTAGAGCTGTTGGAGTTCCATCCACCTGAATTAGGCCAATTCTTTCCAGGTGCAGAAGCATCTTCCCCCTTCTTGTTATTCTTAGGATCATTCAGAAACTTCTTATACTTGTAGCAAGTGTCTCTGGTATGTCCTTTCCAGTCACAGAAATCACAGTGTAGATTCTTATTTCTTCTAGGTTTCTGATTTGAGTTCTGATTGTAGTTTCCCTTATGTGCAGCTAGGGCAGTTGTTTCTGTGTTATCTATTACATGACTAGTGTGCAACACTACTTGTTGACTCTCCCTTTCTATCATCATAGAGTAAGCTTTATTAACTGTAGGCAGAGGTATCATCATTAGGATCTGGCTTCTAGCCTGATCATAGGACTCATTTAGGCCATTCATGAACTGCATAAGCCTCAGCAGTTGCAAATGCGCAATGAAGTCCTTTGATTTTTCACAGTCACATCCAGGAGGGGGTACTAAACATTCGAACTCATCCCACAGCAATCTAAGTTTAGAAAAGTACACAGAAATGGAGCTTGTACCTTGAGAGATGTTGGCAATCTCCTTGTGAAGCTGAAAAATCCTAGAACCATTCACCTTATCAAACCTTTCTTTCAGATCTGACCAAACTACACTTACATTTGAAGCATATACCACTCCACTAAGCAATTCCTTAGATACTGAATTCATCAACCATGAAAGCACGATCGCATTGCACCTATCCCACTGATTCTCCAATTCACCAGTGTATGACTCTCTTTTGCAGGTCCCATCAATTAACCCTAGCTTATTTCTCCCAAGGATCGCAATTCTCATGGCGCGACTCCACACCGAGTAGTTTTCTGAGCCAAGTAATTGAACTGAGATAAGAGAAGTACCAGAGGTGTCTGAAGGTTGCAAAAACAGGGGATGATTGTGCCCTAATCGATCTACAACATTCATACTAGCATCTGCCATAGCTGAATTCACTGAACAAGGATAAGAGTAGTATGTTGATCAACAATTGAAGCCGAGAGGCTCTGATACCAAGATAAAATATGACTAATCAGCCATAGCCAAGACCTTGAGTAGCTTAGTGAACAAGCTAAGACTCAGCTAAGATCAAGGAGAGAGAGAGAGAGGATTCTGTTAGAGAAGTTAGAGAGAGGAAAATATCCACTACTCATTAATCATTCAATGAATCTTACACATTGATTAACCACCACTACTATTTATACTAGCTAAGATATCTAACTAAATAACTAACTACTCTAACTAACTAACTAACATGTACACAGTCAGCTAAGATATTAACTTAATCCTGCCATGTCAGCTCTACACTGCCACATCAGCTTGTATTCTTCAACAGAAGTCGATATAATTCGCCGCCAAAATAATCACTAACCAAACAGACATCGTTCCAGACAACGCGACCACAAATTTCCGATTACAATGAATGCTTCATTAGGCCTTCCTTTACGGCAAGATAAGTGAGCCTACGGGAGTCTTGGTTGATTAGGAAGCCAAATAAATCAAGCTACTACAAGGAAACACCATATTTGTGACAGCCTGATCCATCACAAATCCATGTCCGTGACGGAATTGTGACAAACGCACCAAAACCTTTGGTCGTCAAAATCAAAATTCCATTTGTGGCTTGCAACCGTCCGTGACAAATTTGACAACTTTATTTACCTGGATTCCATCATAAAATAGTCATTTGATTATGGTATTACCCAAATGACAGACTTTTTCCGTGACAAAAATTGTGATGTACTTAATAGTTTCCAAGACAATTTTATTTATCTAGTTACAACTTACAATATTGTGTTACAGAATATTTTGTCACAAATAAATTGAGACAGAAATATGGATCACAACTCGGCATCCTTGGTTCCACCGCTTGCCACCAACTTGGTGGCAAATTAGTGACAGATTATCCCTACAAGTTAGTGACAAAAAATTTTCCATCGCTATTTTAAATTAGTAAAAACTACCAAAGCAAACTTGATATTAAATGTATAATTTAAAAGGACCAAGTTAACATAGCAAAAGCACACTTTAACTAGCAAAAGTCTAAAAATATTATAGCATTATTACAGAACTAACAAAAGTCTTGACAATATTAAACATAATACGTAATTCTAAGTAACTAAAGCTAGCAATATTAAGCCATATCGCTCATCATGCATGCGTGTCCTATTTCTACTCAAACGCCAGAGTGCTGTGAGTTCCTTCACATGCTGCTGCACCGCCGCTTCTACCCGGAACTGAATAATCTCCTCTTGAGTTTCTTTCATATGCATAAGCAACTCTCTAAGCAATCTAATGCGCTCTTCAACAACATGACCCCCCCCCCCCCCCAGTACAGGTAAGTCTTCAAGATTCAGGTAACCCCTCCAGAAGGAGTGATACAGCAGAAAATTTGAAGGGTTGGTGTAATTGTTTGTGGGTTGGTGCCCAACTTATATAAGCACGCAATTGGTCTTTCGTAAATACTTACCAACATCAAATGTTTACATCTAACCAATAAATGCATGTCATCTGTTTATAAATACATCATTTCCACTCAACCATGATTGATTACTATTCATTTTTGCTTCATTAAATCACTTCACAATCGCTAACTGTTATGTGTAAATAAGTTATTAACGGTTGGTCTTGGAGTGAATTACTGAAAAATCATATTTGAGGACTACTAGATTGACTAAAAGATTGATTGCACTTGAAACTTTAATTTAAATTTGAGTTATAAGAGGAATGCGATTCTCCAACACTGTTATAGTGTTAGTACTTGATTAATTTTACCACCAAATATATTTGATTTTCCTGATATTATGACGTTAATCAACCAACCAGTTTATGTTATTCTAATTTCTGCCAAATTGTGTGTTGTAATATTAATTTTCATTTTCTCCTAGTATATATATTCATTTCACAGACATATAATTCCCACATATCCCACTATTGTGGCTCTTTATTTAAATCCACGAATCAACTAACCATATCATAAAGTCAAAGCAAGATGATTGACATTGGTGAATGCAAAACCAGAAGAATGCATAGATGGTTCAATCGCTTCTGCTCTGTGTATACAAAAACTTATTCTGATGTACACTGCTTTCAATTGTAGGCTTTAGCTCGATGGCGGTCCACGCATATAATTTTTAACATTCTGGTGGTCTTTGTGTATTATCCTTTTTACTAAAATGAAAATTTGGAAGCAACCTTTATACTAGCGCTTATTGTGTTGGACTTCAGTGGACATATATTTACCCAAATGTTGGGAGAGTGAAAAGATTGAAACAATTGAAACGTATAGTAATGTCTAGATCAAAGTAAACTCAACTAATGTTATGATTTGTGACTATAGTTAGAGTTAATTACTAAAATGATCACTGAACTATTGATAAGTATCTAAAAAGTCACTTTTCTTTGGTATGGGACAAAAATATCACTCAACTTATTCAAAAACCTTAAAAAATTATTCTCCTAATTAACCGAAAATGATGGCATGGAATTTTAGTTTAGTTTTTTTTTTCTTTTTTCAGTATATTTTAGTTCTTTTTATTAAAAGTTAATCCAATAAATATTTTATTTTTTTTAAAATACTAAATTATTTATTTATGAAATACCCAGATACTACTTGACTCAAAATAGGTCTTCTAAAGACTACTTTATTTTAGTTCTTTTATTGATGTATGTTATTTGTGTTCTCAAGTCATGATAAGGTAAAATATAGGATAAATTCCAAATCCTCCCAAGAGACAACTCTCTTTTACATACCATTCCATAAAAGGTTAATATTAAAACTTTTTAACAAACAAAAGCTTGTCTAAATGTCCCACAAAATCTTGGGAGCGCCATTGTCAACAAAAAAGAATAACATACTATGCTAAAATAAATTTTTAATATAATCCCAATAAGAGTAACATACTGCGCCTTTTTTCTGCATTTCTTGAGAAGACCCATTTTTGGTCAAGTAGCATGTAGGTATTTCATAAATAAATAACTTGATATATTTTTTTTAAAAAATAAAATATTTATTGAATTTACTTTTAATAAAAAGAATTAAAACAAAGTAGTCTTAAGAAGACCCATTTTGGGTCAAGTAGCATGTGGGTATTTCATAAATAAATAACTTAGTATTTTAAGAAAAAAATTAAAATATTTATTGGATTAACTTTTAATACAAAGAACTAAAATATGCTAAAAAAGAAAAAAATACTAAAATAAAATTCCATGCCAGCGTTTTTCGGTGACCTTTAATCCACAATTTTGGAGAATGATTTTTTAAGGTATTTTGGATAAGTTGAGTGATACTTTTGTTCTAAACCAATGGAAAGCGACTTTTTTAGATACTTATCAATAGTTCAGTGACCATCTATAGCAGAAAAGGGTTAAAAAAAGTGAAAATACGTGGTGATCTTTGAAAGTATGAACATGACCCACCTAAAAGAAAATACATCAAAGCCAATCTAGCGAACCATCTATAGCTGTTCCGAGATTGGAGTAGATCAATTGCACCTAACATATGCCTAGAAACAAATGATAACTTCCATCATTCTGGTATAGTTACTGTATGAGCCTAAACTGATTTAGGATCACAAATCGAATTTGGGATATGAATACAAGCAAATCTAAGTATCAAAGTCGAAATATGAACAACAATGGACGAAAATATAAGTAAAAGAACAAGATTTCAATATATGTCAATGAGTACAAATTTTTCCAGAGTTTCTGTATGTATTTTTGAATTATTATACTGTAAAATGAGAAGCTATTTATAGACTAAAAAGAATATAAGGCCACGATTCCATGTTTCCATTGAGATCTGCATGCCTCCACTTCTCAGATGTTGGAGTTAGTGGACCGAAATAGGAGGAGAACCAGTTAACTGCAGACGACCTCATCTACCGAAGCTTAAGTTATTAGCTTCGGGTGCATGACCTCGCGATCGACAGAGGTGATATTTCACCGAGGCAAACACCTTGCTTCCTTTCTTCGGTCATTGACTTTGGCGATCTGTTGCTCATCTTAGCTCATAGCTTGCTAACATCTGTTCAGTCAGCTCCGAACCATGCAACCAAAGTGCTACGTCTTCGAATCAATTTTCACCCAATACAGATAGTCGGCCCCCACTCTTCGGAAAAAATGCCGAAGTAATCGAGGAGTGGAATGAAATTCCGTGGGAGAATGACGTGGCTCAATCCTATCCAAGTGTTTCAAAATTTCGCAACCGGTACAAGTCTTTTCAAATCTCTGTTCGCAAAACGTGGCGACCGTTCATTGGCGGCCGAACGGTCACACCGTTTTTCTTGCTTCTCCCAACGTTATAATGATGACTCTTCACAACTTGCCTTCTCAATTTCCTATAAGTATCTTCATTTGAAGCTTCACTTCTCCACTTTGTTATCAAGTAGTACAGTAGCAAGAAAAAAGAGAGAGAGAGTCATTTTCACCCTACACAGTTTTTCCAGTTTTCAAAAAGTCTTTACGCCCTTGATTGTAATCATGTCTGCGACACGCTCTACTCAGGACTCCAGCGATTCGTGTGATAAAATTTCGCGCATTGCTGCCCTTATTGCTAGCAGCGATTTCATCACCGCCGTTCCGCCGTTGCAAATTATTAAAGTAGAGGGTGGCAGTGGTGAAGTAACGTCACTGGCAAGCGGCTCTAGGCAGCGCAAGGCTAGAGCCAGGTGCGATAGAGTTGAAGTGAGCGACGACGTCAGTGTGGAAGGAGAAGATGACGTCATTGGGGATGACGCCATGGTTGTAGCCACCGCTGATGCTGAAGAGGTCAGCAATAAAGATGATGGCGTCGAAGGCGATGACGCCGAGGACGAGGATGACGATATTGAGGCCACTACAGAAACCGGGGCCGAATTGCCTGCTACCGAGGGTGGCACACTGCTGAGGCTGAACCCTCGGGTCCAGAGAAAAATCTCTTGAAGATTCCCCTCGAGCAAGAGCACGAGCCTCACCAAATTATCCCCTCACACTTTGACACCAGCAAGGGCCTTAGGCTGCAAAAGCAATCGGCCGATCAGCAGGAGTTGAACAGGAATGTACCTGTGCAAACGACACCTACACACCTCACCCAAGCTCACATGGAACTAATCCGAAAGGATTGTAACTTAGAACCCGAAGTTAAAGTTGTTATCCTCGATCCAGCTAGTAGATGTTGTGATCATATGGAAGGGTTGTCCTTCGCATATACCTATCCGTTTACTATCGGGTTTTCTCTCCCCGTTCATAGAGTAATTTATGAATTCTGCCGAGATATTGATCAATCTTTTTACCTTCTATAAATACCTTTTATATCTCATAAAATTGTAATTACAACCAATTTTAAAAATTAAATAAACTAAGAAAATAAAAGAATAATTTAGTGAAAAAATGACACAGAAGAGGAAATTTTATGAATTAGTAATTGGAACAGTGGCGTAGCTAAAAATTTCAGTAAGGCTGTTCGAGATTTAAACAATAAACAATAAATTCTTCAATGAGTAGCTTCACTACTATTACGGTCGATGAAGTGGTTTTTCCATGATAACAACAGCAACAACAACATACCCAATGTTATCCCATAAATGGAGTTTTGGGAGGGTGAGATATACGCAGACCTTACCCCCACCAAAGTGTAGAGGTTATTTCCGATAAACCCTCAGCTAACACAAACATACTTGAAATATGCTTAAAAAGTGAAAACAAGGCGAAATCACACTGGTAAAGAACATACTGACATAAAAACTAGAAAAAATTTGGGTGGATAGAGAATATCAAAGCAATATTGTCAGCTAACACAAACATACTTGAAATATGCTTAAAAAGTGAAAACAAGACGAAATCACACTGGTAAAGAACATACTGACATAAAAACTAGAAAAAATTTGGGTGGATAGAGAATATCAAAGCAATATTGTAGAATAATAAGATAGAAATGAAAAATGTAAATGAATCATATTAATGCTACTATAACAGAAATCTCTCGACTACTAACTAACCTTCCATCCTAATTCTCGACCCCTATGCCTTCTTATCTATGGTCATGTCCTCGGTGACCTGGAAGTGAGCTATATCCTGTCTAATTACCTTATCCCAATTCTTCTTTGGTCTACCTCTACCTCTCTGTATACTTAGCACTGCCAACCCCTCGCACCTCCTCACTAGTGCATCTGTGAACCATGACACCCTCGCTTCAGGCATCTTGTCCACCACTGATGTCACTCCCACATTGTCACGAATGACCTCGTTCCTAATCTTATCCATCTTAGTATTCCCACACATCCATCTCAACATCCTCATCTCCGCAACGCTCATCTTCTGATTGTGTACGTTCTTGACTAGCCAACACTCCGCCGCATATAAAAAAGTTAGTCTGACGACCGCTATATAAAATTTACCTTTAAGTTTAGGTTGCACTTTCTTATCGCACAAGACCCCTGAAGCGAACCTCTACTTCATCCACCCTGCCCATATACGATATGTGACATCATTGTCAATCTCCCTATTACCTTCGATGATTGAGCCAAGATACTTGAAGCTTTCCCTCTTAGGGATGACTTGTATGTCAAGGGTCATTTCCACCTCGTATTTTGCCATGAACTATACTAAAAATTTGTTTATACCAAGTACACGCAACTGAATTGTATACTCTTAGAGTTCACAGACTATTATATAAGCTAAAATACTCTTTGAACGATTGAGTGGATCGAGAATTATGCTAAACACATATTACACAAGTAAAAGAAAATATTTATTTATCATTTTTTCTATTAAGGCTCAAGTTAATTTTTAATTCACTTTTTAATATAATAATTTAATCAAAATCTCAAATTTTAATTCTTCATTTAAAATTTTTAAATTCAAAATATTGAATTTCTCAATAAAATTTTATTTGGTTTTGTGTTATAGTATAAGTCCTCTGTATTATACTAATGCCTATATTTATTTCATAAAATTGATCCATAATAATAATATTACTATCAGAAACAGACTCTCCACTTTGGTGCTCATAATGTCTGCGTACATCTCATCCTACGCAGACCCCACTTATGGGATAATACCGGATATATTGTTGTTTTTAATAAACAAAAAATTACAATTTGCAAATGAAAGTTGTAGATATCTCTCTTGGGGTTTAAGGGAATCCTAAATCACTCCAATATCAATTTTTTACAAAATATTTGCTCAAATTGCTAACAACTGTCTGGAGTTAAAATAACGGGTTTTCTAGTTTTGAGCAATCTTTCGTACTGCTCTTTGGGACTGATTTGAGACCCTTCTACCTGAGTTTCTACCACCAAAATCTACGTATACAATGGTGAAATGATGCTATGCAAGGTCATCACAAAATATTCCAATTTTGAAGGCAAAACAATATTGGAAAGCTACTATGCTCTGATACCACTTTTATCACGACCTAACAACTATAACTCTACTTAATTCAAACAATTAATACTTGCAATGAAAAAATGTACGCTAATTTATCTACCTAGCAAATTAAAAGATGCACAACACTTTATTTTGTGATCTTGTGTCATTCTCAGTTCCTTCTTAGTTAAAAAATAGAGGACCACAAAGTTAAATAATTTACGTGGATTCCCCAGAAAAATATGTGGTACAACATGATTTGATCCTGGAACCTGAAGGCCTTTTTTAACACCCTTGATCAACTTTGTAAAGGTTGTTCAAGTCTTTATATATAACCGTCTTAACAAAATTTGAACTATATACACAGTATAAATTTTCGACGAAGATGGTTCGGCTGACCACCCTTCCATGGTTGTAGCTCCGCTTATTGAATAAGTCAATCTAAATAGGAACTTATTGTACGACCTCAGCCCAATTTATTCACAAAAGTTTGTCTATCCAAAAGAAAGCTCCTCTAAGTCTCATTACATTACACAGTTAATTTTTTTTTTTGAAACTGTAATATTTATGACTTTATCTAATACTTAGGTGTTTGAAATTAACCAACATTTTTCCATGACAATTCATGTTTGAGATAATCTGATTTGATGTCGTATAAAAAATGTAAAAATTAAGTATAACAAAAATTTTCAAATACAAATACTCGATCCAAAGTATTTAGTATGAAATAATCTAATTTGAAAATTTATGTTGTACTTAAGTTCCCTCGACCATGAGTGAACGCAGGATGTTTTGTGCACTGCGCTGCCCTTTAACTTATAGGAGCTTAAGTACAACATAAATTTCCAAATACAAATACTCGATCCAAAATATTTAGTTAGATCCCTATTACCTAATTAGGAAACTACGATATTTATGGGCAATTTATTTTTATTAAGATTAAGACGTCTGAATTTAAATGTACATATGAATATTAAGATGTTGTCACTGAATCTAAATGCTGCATCATTAAGATTGTTTGTTTCAAATTTATATGTATTTAAATAATATATAATTATAATTATAATTAAACATTGTAATTTAATAAATTATTATAGAAATAAAATAAAACATTTAAAGATATATATAGGTATTTTATATTTGATAAAAATGTTGAACTATTTAAATGGAAATAAAATTACTATAAATGAATAAACACAATTGTGTCACAAACTCTATGTAAAAGGAATTTAAAAATATAAGTTTAGTTAGTTTAATTAAAATATTATCTAGCTATATAGATTCATAACTTGTTCCAATAAAATGAACTAGTATAAGAAAACTTTTGAATAATATTGGAAAACAATAAAAAAGGAACGAATGGAAAGTTAGTTTCAATATAATAAATCAAGAAAATGGGAAGTTAGGGATAAGAAAATGTGGAAAGTTGGTTCCTAAAAATATGTAAGCCTCTGAATGCTAGAAAGATCTTGTTACAAATCTTATTTGGACAGATCTATTAAGAGTTAATAAGTGATTGAATTTATTTAAAAAAAGAAAATAAATGCATTTAATGGATTAAGATCTTTATGATTCGATTCGGACTCCCATTAGGTGCAAACAAATAGGACCTTAATAAGATTCGATTGTTCTAGTAGTACAATTTAACGTCGAGAGGAAAATGCTCACAAAATTGATCTAATACGCGAAAGGATTTATCTTTTGGTACTTTTAAAGGATTTCTGGTACTTTATAAGGATCTTGATCTTAAGTATTTTTTTTTTTTAAATTCATTTTTACACAAATATTCATTTGTGCGCCACTACTTTAAACCTTCAGGTTTTCAGACTATAGGTCCAAAAACTATACATTTTTCACGTAAAAGTAGTTAAAAAATAATAAAAAATAAAAAAATAAACTCACCTAATTATAACAAAGTGTCTTCTCTCTCGGCGCATGTTAATGGCGAACGGCTCACGTTAGTACAACATTCAGCTGCTGGTGGAAACCATGGCCGGCGTTAAAAAAAGGGAAGACCACCAAAAGTTAAGCAAATATCAATCACCACTGTAGGAAGCTCGGTAAGTGCTTGCATCTTAGCTCAAAACTGTGTGATGACAACATAACAAAGAAGAATTATACATCCCTACCTGAATATGTAGGAAAGGATCCAGCTAAAAATAGTAACCTTAGCTCATCGCACCATAGTGCTGAAACCAAGGGGAAAATGTGGATAAGAGTGTCTCTACTACAGATAACAGAGGGAAATGTATAGATCTGAGCTCAGATAACAAGGGGCAAACTAGCATTAGATCTACTATGAGTGCTTCTAAACAACTGGTATTCTCACCAGCTATCTCACCTGAGCAGATACCTATCTCTTCTTTAGGATCTACAAAGATAATGAAGACAGTGGAAACAGGGAAAGCTGAAGATATGCAACCAATCAAAGAAACTATCCCTACTTGGGCAAGCCTCTTTGCTGGCAATAGAATGGGTATTAATGGCATGGCTTTATCCTATGTTGCTCCTATAATATATAATGGAACCACTAAGGTTCAATTAGAGCAGTAGGAGGTTGAAAAGTGGAAATGTGCTCTTATATTGTATGTTATTGGAGAAAATTTTGGATATAATGTCATGAAGAGATTTGTAGCTCAAAATTGGATATCTGTTACTGCTCCTGAGGTGTACTTTCATGAAGAGGGCTACTATGTAGTCAAATTTCAAAAGAGAGAAGACTTTAATGAGATCATGTATGTTGGTCCTTATAGCATAAATAGCAGACCTATCATCCTAAAACAATGGACCCCATATCATGATTTTAAGGCTGAATTTCTTACTGAAGTACCATTGTGGGTGAAATTTTCGAAATTACCAATGAGTTACTGGAGTTGCAACTCTTTAAGTAGAATTGCTAATGCTATAGGGGTTTCCCTATATACTGATGAATGCACAGCTAAACAAACAAGAATATCCTATGCTAGGATGCTGGTTGAAGTATATGTCACTAAGCAGCTACCTACTGAAGTACTAGTGTGTGATCCTAATGGTAGAGAATTTGCACAACCAGTTGAATTTTGAATGGGCCCCTGATTACTGCAGCAGCTGTCTTAGTCTAGGACATGATTGTAACAAAGTAGAAGTCCCTAGACAAGTACCTAGGAGAAGAAGAAGGCCTAGAGAGGCACCTCAAGCACAGCTTGCTACTGAGGAGAAGCAAAGTAATCTTGAGTCACAACAAAGCCAAAAGGTGCCAGATCAGAGAAAAGTTGTTATGCAATGGAAACCAAAAAGTGTTAACATGGAACAAATGTTAAATGACAGCCAAACTGTGCAGCAGAAAGAAGGAGATCCAGTGGAACAACAATAAGAGAGGACTTTGATAAAAGGGGATGAGTCCCTACTAGCTGCCTGGCAACAATAGAAATACCAAGATCAGAAGAACAGATCAGGAGGTGAGAGCTATCAAGCAAAGCAAGAAGCTATCCGGCAGCTGCTATTGTCACTACAAGTAACTGCTTCTCTACATTACAATATGAGTCTACAGAGAAAAACCAGGACAAGCCACCTAATAAAGGTGGTCCACCAAATACTTGTTGATGAATTGGCTGGCATGGAATATTAGAGGAATAAATTAAGTATATAAGCAGAAGGAGATTACAAATCTGCTTAAAGAGAATAGAGTAAAGTTAGTAGGACTAGTAGAGACTAGAGGCTAAACTATTAAAGCTGAGAAAATAGCCAAAAAAAATGGCTCCAGGATGGAAATTAATAAGTAACTATGAATTTGCTGCTAATGGGAGAATATGGGTTCTATGGGAGGAAATGGAGTATGAAGTTTCACTGATAGTTAAAGATGCTCAGTTCATTCATATTCAAGTGAAGGGGAGACAATGCTCTATGATATGTGTGATGACCATCATTTATGGCTTCAATACACTAGAACAAAGGAAAAAACAATGGCAACATCTGCACTCTATTTCATCTCAAACTCAGGGACCATGGATCTTGTTGGGTGATTTCAATGCTATCATAACTGCTCAAGATAGATTGTATGGGAATCCTGTAACTCATAATGAAATTCAGGACATTGCTAACTGTGTTCAAACTCTGAACCTAAATGAATTAGAACACTACACCTGAACAAACAACCAGAGAGGTACGGCTAGAGTATGGAGTAGAATTGATAGGGTATTGGATAATGATGATTAGATGATGCTATATAGCCAGTTAACTACTGATTATCTATTACCTAGCATATCAGATCACTCTCCTATGATGATAAAAGTCGGCCTCAGAAGACAAAAAACTATACTGCCTTTCAGATTTTTTAATGTCTGGGCTGACTATCCTAACTTTCTACAGGTGGTGGAGAGGGGATGGGGTGACCTTAAAGGTGGCTGGCAAATGAGGAACCTCTGGCACAAGTTAAAAGCACTGAAACCTATCTTTAAAGAGCTTAATAATGCTGAATTCCAAGGGATCATAAGGAAACTAAATTCTGCTAGAACTGAACTGGAAAGTGTCAAAGAGACATGGCAGTAAGTTACACTGATGTTTTAGTTGATAAGGAGCAAGAACTAGTTCAAGCTATTGAAAAATAGTCCATGATTGAAGAGAGTATCTTAAAGCAAAAGTCAAGGGCCACTTAGGTGAAGCTTGGAGATGCAAATAACAAATATTTTTCAGCAGTTATTAAAGACAGAACTCAAAGAAAGCTGATGACTGAGCTACTCTCACTTGATGGCAGAATATTAACAGATTCAAAAGACATCAAAGAGGAAGTTCAATTCAACAAAGGCCTAATGGGGACTTCAGCTCACACATTAGATGCAGTGGATAAAAGAATAATGAGAAGGGGTCCTAAACTAACTCATGATCAGCAGCAAATGTTGTGTACTGAGGTGACAGAGCAGGAAATTTTCTCAGGATTGCAATCCATTGGAGACATGAAATATCCAGGTATTGATGGCTTCAATGCCATATTCTCCAAAAAAGCCTGGCATGTGATCAAAGATGAGGTTTGTTTAGCTGTTAAGCAATTATTCACAACAGGGAAAATATTTAGGCCTATGAATTGCACTGCTGTAACCCTAGTGTCTAAAACTGTAAAGCCTAAAACTGTGAAAGAATACAGGCCAATTGCTTGCTGCTCTGCAATGTACAAGATAATCTCTAAAGTGATAGCTAGAAGAATGCAGAATGTCATGGCTTCTATTATCAATGAAAACTAATCTAGGCTCATCCCTAACAGAAAAATAGCTGACAATATTATTTTAGCACATGAACTGGTCAGAGCTTACTCTAGGAAGCACATTTCCCTAGAGTGATGAACAAAGTTGATCTACAGAAAGCATATGATTCTGTAGAATGAAAGTTCTTAGAGCAGGTTCTAAGTGAACTAGGATTTTCTGAGAAGATCCTTAACTGGATAATGGCATGTGTAACAACAGTAAACTACACAATACTGGTTAATGGTGAGTGCACTAAGCCATTTGATGCAGCAAAAGAACTCAGACAAGGTGGCCCCATCTCTCCATTCCTATTTGCTATTTTCATGGAATACCTAAGCAAGAGTTTAAATGAGCTGCTGAGTATACCAGAGTTTAAATATCATCCTAGATATGCTAAGTTTGGTATTACTCACTTAAGCTTTGCAGATGACTTACTTATGTTCTCTAAAGCAGACATGAAATCTGTGGAACACCTTCAGAAATGCTTCAACATATTTACTAGAGCATCAGGCCTACATGCTAATCTGGCAAAAAGCTCAATATATTTTGGTGGAGTAGCAGATAAAAGCAAAAAGAAGATTCTGGAATTTTTGGGATATAGTGCTGGAGAACTTCCCTTCAGATATCTAGGTATCTCTCTGGACACAAAGAAGTTGAAAGGTATCCAATGGCAACCTCTGGTGGAAAAAATTATTGCCAGAATCTCATCTTGGACTGCTAGAAAAACTATCTTATACTGGAAGAGTACAACTTATGCAGACAGTCATCTTTGGGATCTAGTCCTATTGGGCTCAACTATTTGTACTACCAGCTAAAGTGTTGAAGCTGATTAATGCCTACTGCAAAGCTACATTTGGTCAGCCTCAAATACAATCACAAGAAGAGCATTAGTTGCATGGGAGAAGATGTATTTACCTAAGGCTGCTGGTAGATATAACTTAGTAAATCTGAAACTGTGGAATAGAGCATCAATAACTAAGCTGTGTTGGGACTTACCAAGCAAGGAAGATAAACTATGGATCAAATGGATCCATATGTTCTACATAAAAGGGAGAACAATGGAGCATCTAACACTACCCCAGCAAGCTAGCTGGATGGTAGTCAAAATCTTGAAAGCCAGGACTCACCTGGCACTGGTGAACAATGGGGTACAGAATGGTAGAGTGATTCAACAAGTTTACCACCAGTTTCAAGGGGTGCAGCCTAGTGTGAGCTGGAAATCATTGATGTTCCAGAACAATGTAACGACCCTTTTTTCACGCACAAAACTAAAAAAATAGAAATGGCGCATTTAAAAGGTTATGACGGGTGTTGCGAGGTACACGATTACTAAGAGAATTCGGAGTCGCCACTTGACAAGTTAAAGGTGTGCCAAGTCACCAGAGCGGTGTACCTGGAACACCCTTGACTCGTCTAATAGTCTGCGTCAGAGATTCGGGTAAGGTTCTCAGTTGACTCTCGGGAAGGTATTAGGCACCCTCGAGTCCTGTGCCAAGCACAGTTGCTTTATTGTCGCAATTTTAATTTACTAAATGTGGTTGTTCATATTAATGCCATTAATTTGAATTTAAACTTCGTTCGGAAAAAATTAAAAGAAAGTGTTAATTAATTTCCAACCTCACAGAGGACTGGTCTATTTTTAAGAGAATTTAATCAACTTCAGAATAATAATTAATTTAGAATTAAAATCAATTTAGTTTTTCTTTTAGCCTAATAAGTAGATCACAAATCATACTTATCGTTTTGCCTAATCGATTTAATTAAGCACAACCGCTAACTTTGCTAAATGATGAATTGGGACTCCCAAATTTGCTCTTATTGACATATGGATTATGAAAAGTATATACATACGGTAGGCTGTTTATTAATTTAAAACTGTTTTATGGCCTATCTTTGAAAATGATACAGAAACATACTACCGTCACTTTTAAACTGATATGTTGGCTGAAGGAATTGCAAAACTAGGCTGTTTAGTGGTCTGTCTTGCAAAAATTGACCACAGTTGTTATTCTCATTCCAAATGTTAACTATAAAAAATAACATGTGGCTAGATTTTAAGGAGAACGTCCTAATTTTGAGCCTATTCGTTTCAGCGCATCATTTTATTCAGTTTTGCACTTATATCCTAAATTTGCCTATTCATTTCAATTTTAACTCAAGCCAACATATGAACACATTTGCAAAAAAGAAACCAAGTTACATATCAAATTTTCAGAAAATAACACAATTTACACAGAATATCCATAGTTTTACCATTGAGCTACTTTCTTTCCTAAAGAAAACCATTCCTAACATGCTAAATATTTCTAAGAGAGCTACCATAAATTTATATGTTGATATTCATTTTTTGCCACTTGTTTCATACATACATTGCTCAAAAAGTAATAAATATAAACCTAGAGATGTATAGCTAATTACTAACGGTTTTTCACTTTCAAATCACAATAATTCGAAACTTTTAATAGAATAACAAGCTCAACGATTGATTACATACAACAAGAAGCTTTAGTCATTACATGTTGGTTTAGCAAACATAATATAAAATTACAAGTGTAATATTACCTGTTAGCCAAAAGAAACTTTATGCAGACTAAGCCAAACAAGTAGCAACACCAAAAAATCAGCAGCGGAACAGCCCTTTAAACTCCTATTTAAACCCCCTAAACTTAAAGATTTATGCTCCAAAAGGCCTATGAAATAAAGGGCTTTTGGTTCTAAATCTTCAAACTTTAAACTCACCCTTTTCTCTCTATGTTTTTGCTCTCAATTTAATGCTACTTTCAGCTGGTTCTTCTTCTTTTTTAGTAGGTAGTTGTTGTTAAATGAGGGGTAAAGACACTCTTATATAGCTGAAAAATTGAGGGCCAAAAAGGTGGAGTGTAGACTTATACAAAAGTACAAGCCCACACCCCTATACTTGAGTATTTTTCAGAAAAAGTACAGCAGCCCTATGACATCTTTTCAGCCACCCTATGCTGTCCCAAAAGCTGAACAAAGCTGTCCTATTGAAAAGACAGCCTCATGGGCTTGGACTATTGACTTTTGGGCCTATTGGGCCGACAACAAAACATGAGACTAACTTTAAACACAAAAATACAGATCTGAAATTTACTAAAATCAGCCCCCAAACACTAAATTAAAACAACTTAAATGAGCCAGATCAAATTCCAGTGACTTAGGCTCCAAAACATGCTTGAAGATATTGAAGTAAGGCAATTAAAATACTTCACATTAAACTAGAAATGAGCCAAACATATGAACATAAAAATCTTAATCCTATCCCTAGGCTAAACATACGGATTGAACAAATAGGACTATGGAAAGGAGGTGAAAATTTACATGTTGGTCAAACGAACGTCGCCACCAAGGCATAACTTGTTGCCATCATGAAACAATTAGAGACAATCACCCCAAAACATGCTTTATCATTAAATCACCAATGTATGAAAGCCAAACAGCCCTATCACCATCATCTTCATCACAAAAATTCAATAGCATAGCAGCCCCAAGGACCACAACAACGGAGGAGCCAAAAATCACCAGAGTTGAGTGTTACCCGAAATTAAAAATGCAGATCTGCGCCAAACGGTAAGGATTTCGGGAAAAATAACACCAGAAATGGATAGAGGAGCTCGAAAGCTTTCCGGAATGGTATGGTTTGTATTTTTCCGACCACCAGAAGGAGGTGGTCCGGTGGCGGAAAAGTGGTGGCAGAGAGGGGTGGCGGGATTTTCTGATGGTGAGGAGAAAAATGGCTAGGGTTTCCCCAAGCCTTGAGCTTTAGAAGGTGTAAAGTGAAGAAATGGGGTGTTTTGAGTTTATATAAGTGGGCTGTGGGCTTGGTTTGAGTGTGGGCTGGTGGGCCAAATCATTGGGCTGCGATTTTTCTACAAATGGCTACTAAACGTTTACATCATTTAAAACACACATAGCTAATTACAACTAAAATCACATAATTTACAATAGCATCACAATTATACACATAACAAGTAACTTTTTTTTTTAATTTTTTTATATTTTTCTTCCCAATTAAATGGCACTTTTAGTTTAAAATAAAGACTAAAATTTGGGAAAATTTCGGCTAAAATCTTAAGAATCTAACACAGCTATTTGGAGCAATTTTAAGCATTTTGGTGCCAAAATTAGGTGATTACAGCTGCCCCTCTTTGTTCAGGAACACGAAGAGTTTTCGGACAAAGAAGTAATCGACAACTAATTTTGGCTTTTCGGTTCTAGCCGAGAGCAATGCTTTTCAAAATGGTGACCGTACCTTGATTCTTCGGTTTCAACCAAGAACAAGGCTACCTACATATCCCCGGACTAAAGAATCAGGTCAGTGTAGTTCCTCACGTGCGGTAGCTGAGACTACCGCATTCAAATAGACACTAGACTCTTCTAGACTCACTAAGACAACACTAGACACTCTAGACTACTAAGATGACACTAGACACTGTAGACTACTACGACAAACTAGAGACCCTTCTAGACACACTTGAGGCTGATACTAGACACTCTTAGGCACAAGGGCTGTCGCTGCTGGTCACTGGTTGCTTGCTGATTGGCGGTCATTGCTTTACAGAGAAAATGAAAGTACAATATTCAAAAATGTAAAGTTACAATTCCTACTCTAAGTCTTCATGCTTCCCGAGATGAGCTTCTTGGTTCTTGCTCCCCTCACTTGTTGAAAATAAAACCACCGCTCTTGGTTCAGGTGGGTCTTGCTCTTGCAGAAAAATAAAAACCACCGATTTTGGTTCAGGTGGGTCTTCCCTCTTTACAGAAATGTATTCCCTCGTTCTTCAGGTGGGCGCCTAGCCTTCTTCAAATGTATTCCCTCGTTCTTCCGGTGGTTGCTTCGACTTTTCCAAACTACTCCCTCATTCTCCAGGTGGGTGCCTCGGCTTTCTCTAAACTACTCCCTCATTCTCCAGGTGGGTGCCTCGACTTCCTCTAAACTACTGCCTCATTCTCCAGGTGGGTGCCTCGACTTCCTCTAAACTACTCCCTCATTCTCCAGGTGGGTGCCTCGACTTTCTCTAAACTACTCCCTCATTCTTCAGGTGGGTGCCTCGACTTTCTCTAAACTACTCCCTCATTCTCCAGGTGGGTGCCTCGAATTTCTCTAAACTACTCCCTCATTCTCCAGGTGGGTGCCTCGACTTCCTCTAAACTACTCCCTCATTCTCCAGGTGGGTGCCTCGACTTTCTCTATACTACTCCCTCATTCTTCAGGTGGGTGCCTCGACTTTCTCTAAACTACTCCCTCATTCTCCAGGTGGGTGCCTCGAATTCTTCTAAACTACTCCCTCATTCTCCAGGTGGGTGCCTCGACTTCCTCTAAACTACTCCCTCATTCTCCAGGTGGGTGCCTCGACTTTCTCTAAACTACTCCCTCATTCTTCAGGTGGGTGCCTCGACTTTCTCTAAACTACTCCCTCATTCTCCAGGTGGGTGCCTCGACTTTCTCTAAACTACTCCCTCATTCTCCAGGTGGGTGCCTTGACTATCTCTAAACTACTCCCTCATTCTCCAGGTGGGTGCCTCGACTTCTTCTAAACTCCTCCCTCATTCTCCAGGTGGGTGCCTCGACTTTCTCTAAACTACTCCCTCATTCTCCAGGTGGGTGCCTCGAATTCTTCTAAACTACTCCCTCATTCTCCAGGTGGGTGCCTCGACTTTCTCTAAACTACTCCCTCATTCTCCAGGTGGGTGCCTCGACTTCCTCTAAACTACTCCCTCATTCTCTAGGTGGGTGCCTCGACTTTCTCTAAACTACTCCCTCATTCTTCAGGTGGGTGCCTCGACTTTCTCTAAACTGCTCCCTCATTCTCCAGGTGGGTGCCTCGAATTCTTCTAAACTACTCCCTCATTCTCCAGGTGGGTGCCTCGACTTTCTCTAAACTACTCCCTCATTCTCCAGGTGGGTGCCTCGACTTCCTCTAAACTAATCCCTCATTCTCCAGGTGGGTGCCTCGACTTCCTCTAAACTACTCCCTCATTCTCCAGGTGGGTGCCTCGAATTCTTCTAAACTACTCCCTCATTCTCCAGGTGGGTGCCTCGACTTTCTCTAAACTACTCCTTCATTCTCCAGGTGGGTGCCTCGACTTCCTCTAGACTACTCCCTCATTCTCCAGGTGGGTGCCTCGACTTTTTCTAAATGAATTTTCTTGTAAAGGTTGCTTCTGACATGAAAGTTGAAACTGTTGCTCTTGAAATTGCCGCTTGGGCTGGCTTTGACTTAAAATTTGAAACTTCTGAAACTTGAAATTGCCGCTCAGGCTGGCTTTGACTTGAAAATGAAATGTCCGCTTATAGTTGTGCGGATTTTGACTTTAAGACTGGAAACTGCATCTTGAATCTGCTTATTCTTGGACGATCTCTTTCATGGTACATTCTTTGGACCGTCATTCTTTATACCAATGTGCAACATCAGACTCCAATTATCTAGGTTGGTCCTGACTTGCTCTAGTACGACTATGAAACTTGTAAACGAGCTTTACGAAGCTTTCTATTGCTCGAAAAGAAATGAGAAGAAAAATAAAATGAATTAATTCAAGAGGAGACATTGAATGAAAGATGTCTTCAGAAAAGAAGAACTTATCCGGAGGTGAAATAACGACCTTATTAAGCATGACATGCATTTTGGAATCAACTCTTCATCCGTTCACACGATCTATCCCTGATTTTGCTCCCATTCTTCCAATCTTGTATGATGGCAAATCTAACGACCCTCATTCGACTAGTAGTGCCCTTTCGGGTTTTCACCGACTAGCCTCTCTCTTTGTTCTTTTAACTCACTATTGTCTTGCAGCGCCTTTTCAGGTTTTCACCGACAAGACTTCATTTTCCTTTTTCTTTTTGTTGTTTTTTTTCATCATTTCATTTTTTTTTTCATTTTTGGTTGTTTCTTCATCGATCTCCTATATTTCCTTGCTGATCGACCCCATCCTTTCTTTCTTTCTTCAAATTTCGGCCTTTATCCTTTAGTCTTCAGAGAATTTCTCCTTTAATGACCCTGGTAACCAGCTTCTTAATGCGATTGTTGATTCATAAGAAACGCAACTTTACAGTGTGAAAATTGTCCCTTGACACCCCACTCGGCTTGACATTCTCAATAATCGGTCAGAAAGGTCTTTATTTGGACTGTAATATTGGATTTGGTTAGGCTAAAAGGAAAGGACTCAGCATAAAAGCTCAAAAACATCTCATGAGACGACTAGAATGAGCATTACACGATTTGAAATCACCGCTTTTGAAAAATAAACCAAACTTTTTTCCCAGTTTAGGCAAATTGGGGGATTCTTTTTTTTTCACTCTTTTTTTTTTTTTTTTTGAAGAGCAGTATGAAAGCATCTCATGAAATGACTTGGTAAATATTACAACCCTTGGAATCATTTCTTTTAAAATAATAACTAACTGAGGCTTCAATTTATTGATAAACCGAGGAATTATCTTTTGAATTTTCTGATATAAAAACATTGGGGATATTGAGATTATTTCCCGAGATGAACACAACCATAAAAGGGATTTTGTATTTCTCCCTTTTTTTTTCTTCCAGAACCAACTTTTGCCCCAGTTTACACTTTAAGTTTCGTCCCCGATTTCGAGACTGATATCTCATGAAACATATGAATAGATGGTACAAAAAATAGAAGTTTGTTTTTATTTTATTTTATCAAAATAAAATAAAAACAAACTTCTGCCTCAGTTTAGCCATACATTGGGGATTTGAATTTCCTTTGACATTGGCCGCAAACTTGAAGGCAAGATTTTCCGTCAATGAAGAACAGGGAAAAAATGAACCTTTCCCTGTTATGACCGCACCCGAATGGTTGCCTACGTATCCTTTTGAGAGGAATCAGGTCAGACGTAGCTCTACTCTGAGGTATATTTTTTTGTTGTTTTTTGTTTCCTCTTTTCTTTTTCTTTTGTTCTTTTTTCTTTAATCATATAAAAATAATTCCAGGGGAGGGCAGACCAAATAAAATACAGAACAAGGCTAAAAGGACTGACAAAAGGATACAGTATTTGGGTAGAAAAATGAAAGCCGTTCGTCATCCCGACCAGAGAATGCCTCGCACAAATGATGATTCAATCAATTGACCTGGATTAATCCACACGTGTCCTCGACTTCTACTTCAATGATGTTTCTCAAAACCGGTATTACAAATTCGGCCGAAGCGACCAAACACGATTTGAACTTCTCACCGATCTCCCTTATCAGATGACTATTGATCAATTCCCAATTTATTTCACTCTCTCTTTTATCCCTTTTTACTACTCAAATAGCTCACAATGCCAGAGCACGTGTTTAGATCAAGATGTGAATTCCGCACGCATGTCATGTTATTAAGGCCGAGAAAACATAAAACAGAATACTAAGAAAACAAGACCAAGAAAGAAAATAAGAGAAATAATGTCGAGACGAGAAAAGATCTCGCTTTTCATTGAATTAAAGATAGAAGGGTTTGAACATCAAAATAAGCAAAATAATGCACTTGGATTACAACCCTTAAATAACCAAGTACACAGGAAGATTAGCAAAAAAAGCTACAATATTTCACAGTCACTCAATTGCAAGCCAGGGCTAGTTTTCCATTGTTAGGCATTACTGAGCCCTTCACCAAGATGTACCATGCTGATACCAAAGAAATTCCCTGAATCGGGCGATATGTTCTGCTTTTCCTCATTTTCTCCAACTCCCATCAACGTAGACTTCACTTTTTGGGGATTGATGAATGACTGGGTAAGATATGGAATTGGCTTCTCGAGAGACATGTTCGTCTTCTTCATTTCTTCACCCCTTACTCTGTCTACTACCCCAAACACTGTTTCAGGAACACAGTTCACTGTCACAAGCATTTGGTTAGCCCCAATTGACACATCACCAACAGGTACTATCGGCATTGCAGATTCAGCTTTGAAATCTTCTCCACATACCATACCCACCATGTGCACATCATCACATACAGGCAATGTGTTCTGGTTGATATTTGTCGTATCTAAGCCCTCGACTTGAATCTGACCATTATCTATCAGAGCTTGGATCGCCTTCTTGAGATGACGACAATCATTCGTGTCATGTCCTAGTGCGCCCGAGTGATAAGCACATTGACGAGTACGGTCTACCTTTGCCCTTGGATGCACATTTCCGGCAATTGGCTTCAACATACCCACATTCTGCAGTTTCGGGAAAATGTCGGAGTAAGATTCCCCAATTGGCGTGAACTCCTTCTTTTTCTGCATTCGTAACATCTTATGATATGGACAAGGGCGGAAGGCTTTCTTTGATCGGTGAGTGGGGTTTGGAGAAGCGTGGAAATAATTTCGTGGAGTATTATTTGTGGGCTGTGGGCTTGCTGCGCGCCATTGTGGATGCGAAGGTGCTGGAACATATGCACGCGCTGTATAAAGTGTAGTATTGGAATATTTTGTAATTTTTGGAGGGCGGCGTTCCGGATTATGCTTTTGTTGTGACAGGGGGTATGAGTGGGGTTGTTTGTACTCTTTCTCATTCCTGTTTCCTTGACATCGCTCCCTTTCATATTTCCTTCCAAGATTCTCCCTCCTAATAGGACCCGTGAATGGTGGAACAGAGGCTTGGGGCGAAGTATGCCCCATTTGAGATGGATGTGGCGTCCAAGGATGCATTTTAGACGATCCCCCATCACTTGCATCGTTCTGGTAGTAAGGAAAGTCGGGAGAATACTGTGGGTCCTCAAATTTAGTAGGTGAGCCACGTGCCTGATGTGCAGAGAATGAAGCAGCCCCTAAAAGATTGGTCAGCATAGGAGGAGATGTTTTTCCCGTGGCAATGGCAATATACAAGTAAGCCACCAATTGTTTCAAATTTTTGACCTCTTCAGTCAACCTCTTGTTTTCCAGCACCAGAAGTTCATGGGCGCTGATCTCAGAACTTCCCTTATCAAACGACATGGTAACAGGTCCCTTTGATCCTATTGCGTACGGGCGCGAGATAATGTCAAAATTCCGTAGCAACTTCCAAACTCCAAAGCTATGGCAAACAAATTAGATTAACACAAAAGAGACACAAATTGCAAGCCTAGAGTTGTTATGCGTCATCCCGAACTAGTTCACGGCGCAGGCCGCGTGTACCGACCGTATCCCCAAAAGATTGCTTATGTGCCTTGATAAAAATCAGAACAAAATTGTAACTGGCACAAACTTGGATGATGATTTTTTTTTTTTGATTTTTATCTCTTTTTCCGACTCAAAACATAATTTAGACAAACGACACGAGACAGACTAACAATAAACTGCTTGCCGTGATGCACGACTCAAAATATATATACAAACTGACGCGACATTGGGCGGGTATACCCGGACGGTGATAATAATGAGACTCGACATCTGAGCGGAGCCAGATTACTCCACGAGGATCGACGCAAAATAATACTCAAGTAATTATAATTTATCGCCTGTACCCTCACTTGACCTTAGACAAAACAAAATAAAGCGGACCCTAAACAATAACAATTTTTATCTCTTTGTTTTTTTTTTTAAAAGAAAAACCAAGACTTAACCGAAGATTCGAACATAACTTAAGAACGGATTATGAATCAAACCATTTTTTATTCGAAAAGTGACTCCAAGATCGGACATCACGGCAATGCAAAGATGAACATAAAAACTTGATTTTTGAAAGAAACTCTTCGATTTGATTTGAAAATGAATCTTAGAGTATTTATAAAATTTGGCCATTATAACGACACAAAGACACAAAATATTACACGAATTAGATGCAAAATTGGTTTACAAAAAATTGGCCATTATGACGGCGTAAAACCCCGATAAATTATTTTCCAAAAATAAGGACTTGACTTGGACACAGACTCAAAGACAACAGGGTCCCAAAATTTCGCTATTATACCGGCGCAAAACTATGACAAATTATTTCACTTGGAACCAAACCCCGATGCAAGGTGAGACTCAAAAAATTCTTAAAAGAAGTTTCTCCATGATAATGGCGTAAAAATGACAACTAAAGTTATTTTGAGAAACAGGACTAAATCCCTTCTTCTTTTTTTCCTTTAATTTTTCCCTCTTTTTTTTTTTCAAAAATTTGACACCCACTCCCCAGTGATCGGTCAGCATAACAACCCTCTATCTACAACAAATGCAACACATAAGATGCCAATAATGTCTCTTTTCGGAACACGTGCCCATCTTGACACAAAGGGGTCAGCCTAGACAAATGCAATACCGGTGTACCGCACCTCATTAAGTCAAATATGATGCAGATAATTGGGCCTAAAGGTTTGACTCTAGGTGACACAACTGACTCGGTGTCTAGACTGGCTCATAACCCGGTGGACAAACCCGGTGGAAAGCGCATCAGGGCCGTCCGGAAACAGTGTGTCCGGCCTAAAACCCTGTCACGCCTTCCTCCTAAATCATGGGTAATTTTAGTAAGAAGGCCCAGATGCCACAAGCAATCTGGTAAGTGTACGTGTGCAAGTGTTCCAGAGACTCAGACGTGTACGTGGAGAAGACAGTTTATATACAATTAAACAAAATCAAAGCGGTAACATTCAACTTTCCATGTGATAACGGCAAACATATAACAACCAGATATTTAATAAATTAAAACATGCGACAATTTTATCAAAGCCGGAGATTCTAGTTTTCACTGGTTTCCCCAGCGGAGTCGCCAAGCTGTCACGACCCTTTTTTCACACAAAAAACTAAAAAAATAGAAATGGCGCATTTAAAAGGTTATGACGGGTGTTGCGAGGTACACGATTATTAAGAGAATTCGGAGTCGCCACTTGACAAGTTAAAGGTGTGCCAAGTCACCAGAGCGGTGTACCTGGAACACCCTTGACTCGTCTAATAGTCTGCGTCAGAGATTCGGGTAAGGTTCTCAGTTGACTCTCGGGAAGGTATTAGGCACCCTCGAGTCCTGTGCCAAGCACAGTTGCTTTATTGTCGCAATTTTAATTTAGTAAATGTGGTTGTTCATATTAATGCCATTAATTTGAATTTAAACTTCGTTCGGAAAAAATTAAAAGAAAGTGTTAATTAATTTCCAACCTCACAGAAGACTGGTCTATTTTTAAGAGAATTTAATCAACTTCAAAATAATAATTAATTTAGAATTAAAATCAATTTAGTTTTTCTTTTAGCCTAATAAGTAGATCACAAATCATACTTATCGTTTTGCCTAATCGATTTAATTAAGCACAACTGCTAACTTTGCTAAATGATGAATTGGGACTCCCAAATTTGCTCTTATTGACATATGGATTATGAAAAGTATATACATACGGTAGGCTGTTTATTAATTTAAAACTGTTTTATGGCCTATCTTTGAAAATGATACAGAAACATACTACCGTCACTTTTAAACTGATATGTGGGCTGAAGGAATTGCAAAACTAGGCTGTTTAGTGGTCTGTCTTGCAAAAATTGACCACAGTTGTTATTCTCATTCCAAATGTTAACTATAAAAAATAACATGTGGCTAGATTTTAAGGAGAACGTCCTAATTTTGAGCCTATTCGTTTCAGCGCATCATTTTATTCAGTTTTGCACTTATATCCTAAATTTGCCTATTCATTTCAATTTTAACTCAAGCCAACATATGAACACATTTGCAAAAAAGAAACCAAGTTACATATCAAATTTTCAGAAAGTAACACAATTTACACAGAATATCCATAGTTTTACCATTGAGCTACTTTCTTTCCTAAAGAAAACCATCCCTAACATGCTAAATATTTCTAAGAGAGCTACCATAAATTTATATGTTGATATTCATTTTTTGCCACTTGTTTCATACATACATTGCTCAAAAAGTAATAAATATAAACCTAGAGATGTATAGCTAATTACTAACGGTTTTTCACTTTCAAATCACAATAATTCGAAACTTTTAATAGAATAACAAGCTCAACGATTGATTACATACAACAAGAAGCTTTAGTCATTACATGTTGGTTTAGCAAACATAATATAAAATTACAAGTGTAATATTACCTGTTAGCCAAAGGAAACTTTATGCAGACTAAGCCAAACAAGCAGCAACACCAAAAAATCAGCAGCGGAACAGCCCTTTAAACTCCTATTTAAACCCCCTAAACTTAAAGATTTATGCTCCAAAAGGCCTATGAAATAAAGGGCTTTTGGTTCTAAATCTTCAAACTTTAAACTCACCCTTTTCTCTCTATGTTTTTGCTCTCAATTTAATGCTACTTTCAGCTGGTTCTTCTTCTTTTTTAGTAGGTAGTTGTTGTTAAATGAGGGGTAAAGACACTCTTATATAGCTGAAAAATTGAGGGCCAAAAAGGTGGAGTGTAGACTTATACAAAAGTACAAACCCACACCCCTATACTTGAGTATTTTTCAGAAAAAGTACAGCAACCCTATGACATCTTTTCAGCCACCCTATGCTGTCCCAAAAGCTGAACAAAGCTGTCCTATTGAAAAGACAGCCTCATGGGCTTGGACTATTGACTTTTGGGCCTATTGGGCCGACAACAAAACATGAGACTAACTTAAACACAAAAATACAGATCTGAAATTTACTAAAATCAGCCCCCAAACACTAAATTAAAACAACTTAAATGAGCCAGATCAAATCCCAGTGACTTAGGCTCCAAAACATGCTTGAAAATATTGAAGTAAGGCAATTAAAATACTTCACATTAAACTAGAAATAAGCCAAACATATGAACATAAAAATCTTAATCCTATCCCTAGGCTAAACATACGGATTGAACAAATAGGACTATGGAAAGGAGGTGAAAATTTACATGTTGGTCAAACGAACGTCGCCACCAAGGCATAACTTGTTGCCATCATGAAACAATTAGAAACGATCACCCCAAAACATGCTTTATCATTAAATCACCAATGTATGAAAGCCAAACAGCCCTATCACCATCATCTTCATCACAAAAATTCAATAGCATAGCAGCCCCAAGGACCACAACAACGGAGGAGCCAAAAATCACCAGAGTTGAGTGTTACCCAAAATTAAAAATGCAGATCTGCGCCAAATGGTAAGAATTTCGGGAAAAATAACACCAGAAATGGATAGAGGAGCTCGAAAGCTTTCCGGAATGGTATGGTTTGTATTTTTCCGACCACCGAAAGGCGGTGGTCCGGTGGCGGAAAGGTGGTGGCAGAGAGGGGTGGCGGGATTTTCTCATGGTGAGGAGAAAAATGGCTAGGGTTTTCCCAAGCCTTGAGCTTTAGAAGGTGTAAAGTGAAGAAATGGGGGTGTTTTGAGTTTATATAAGTGGGCTGTGGGCTTGGTTTGAGTGTGGGCTGGTGGGCCAAATCATTGGGCTGCGATTTTTCTACAAATGGCTACTAAACGTTTACATCATTTAAAACACACATAGCTAATTACAACTAAAATCACATAATTTACAATAACATCACAATTAAACACATAACAAGTAACTTTTTTTTTTAATTTTTTTATATTTTTCTTCCCAATTAAATGGCACTTTTAGTTTAAAATAAAGACTAAAATTTGAGAAAATTTCGGCTAAAATCTTAAGAATCTAACACGGCTATTTTGAGCAATTTTAAGCATTTTGGTGCCAAAATTAGGTGATTACAAACAAGGCAAGACCTAAGGCTATATATACTATGTGGCTCTTGAACCATGAAAGACTAATGACAGTTGATCGCTTGACAAATTGGAGAATACAAATTAATCCAGGCCGTGTAATGTGCAAGAATGCACTGGAGACCAGTGACCACTTGTTTCTACATTGTGCCTATGCTAAGGAGGTCTAGAATAAACTGCTGCAATGGATAGGAGCACAAGCACAATCAGCTAACACTTGGCAAGTGTTCCAACAGGGTATTCTACAAGCTAGCAAAGGAAGATCTCAAAAATCCAAAGTTTTCAGAATGATATTTTGCTGAGTGTGTTCATGGCATTTGGAAAGAAAGAATTACATATATAGTGTTTGAGAAAAAAAGAGAGAAACTGGTATGCCACCATAAGAGAAATTGCAAATTACTGCAGTATGCGAGCTGGAGCAACACTAGGAAACATAGTTAGTTCCTATAGATTCTAATATACAACACTATTATAATGATTTGATGATTAGCCTAGACTAGTGAATGTAATTAGTATATAGGAGAGTAGATGAGTAGTCATGGCTGTTAGAGGCAAAACACACCTGATTATTTGTAATGATGGTTTGACCCCTCAGGTGATTAATACAATTATTAGTTACCTAAAAAAAAAAGAAATCAAAAATAATAAAGTCGTTAGATATAAAATATGTACTACTTGGCATATGAGTTGATGGACATGACATTGACTATCTAGAGACGTATTCTCCTCTTGTGGATTTGATTACCTTCAGATAGCTTGTAAGTTCTACCAGGCATGAAATATATGATTTATGTCTGATGGATGTAGTTGTCACTGTCTATTTATATGGTTTATTGGACAACGCCATTATTTTTTTTTTTTTTGTGAAAGTTACTAAAAGGATAAAAATATCTGAAGCATATAAAGATTCTTGGTGAAAATGTGCAATAAAGCTTCTGAAATTCTTATACGTATTACAACAACCCGGCTACATGTATACATATATGACGAATTCCTCCATTCTAAAATTTGCATTTTCTTGTATATTCCAACTCCCCAATACCAATTTTCTAACAAAGTATCGGGATAGTTGGTAAAAAATGAGCCCAAATCCTCCTGGCTATATGTTTCTTTTTGTTCTACTTATTTAGTTTAGGCCAGTCCCAGCCAGATTCCATTTTTCATATTAGTGAGATTGCATTAATCTGAAATCATACGGGCGAAATAAGAAAAACTATATTCAAAATGAGAGAAATAATGATATTGACATATCACGAGAAAATATATTTAAGTAAGTACTACATATTGATAATAGTTCATTTAATTAAATCAAAGAATAATATGACATTTCCTTTTACGCAAGTTATGTAATGCAGTTCAATTAATATTTTCCTGGGGACGAAAGATTAATATTAACACAGTTTTACCTATTTAGTTCAATCTACTCCTTTTTCTGCATTACTTTCAAATAAAAATAAGTCAATCCTGTAATTTTGTTTCGTTATTTGAGTTTGCCGATAACTCTATGGTTTGAAGTGTCACTACTACATAGTCGAATGGTTCTATTCTATTCTGGGAAGAGTTAATCTGTGGACAATAATGAGTTAAGAATGCACAAAGAACTTGTGGGCACATAATATACTAATATGCATTTTTCGTCTTCTATTTTTTGTTTTAAGAAATCTCGAAATTTAAAAAAGATAACACAGATAATGTCATTACTTCTCTTGTTTCATTTCCCGTGTAAATCTTTTTTTACAACGAAAGAAATCATGAAAAATCACTATAATTACGATAAAGTAGAAATGTTATCTAGCCTTTGTACGTTTTCTTCTTGCATTTTCGTGACATCAAAAATAATAAATCCTCCCTCCAACTTGCAGCTGCAAGAAAAAGAAAAAAAGCAAGAGAAACCTACTTACCAAATCCAAATAGATTCCATGAAATTATCATTTTATAAGAAATTGCAAAAATTAGACACACTTGTGGGGAACTAAGGTAAGTGATTAAAAGCATGGACCAAGAAGCCCGAGCAAAATATTGAAGCATAGAGCTTGCAAGCCGGGACGAAATACAAGCTCACCCTATAAATACTCACCACCTTTCTTTCTCTGCTATCTCACTTCATTTCACACACTCCTTTCTCAACATTTTGCCTCTTTTGTTTATTTTCTCCAATTTCATATCTTGCCTTTCTCTCATCCACCCTCCCCCCTTACCATCCACCGCACCCCATCTGGTTTCTAATTCATCCCATCACCCCCAAACAATTTATTTTCCTCCTTTTTAATTTCTAATTCTTGGACATAGAAATCATCCTCTCTTTTTGCTCCTTCTCATCTAATATTTCTCCTCTTCATAAGAAAAAGAATCGAAGACAAGTTTGCTTTGGTTTAGCTTTCATCCTCATTGAATTGTGAGTAAGCCCATAAAATTTTCTCCAAGTCCTTTTTTCTCTTTTTTTCAAAGTTTTTATAAGTCAGGTTTAACACCATCCTTATACATAAACAAACGTTTGGAAATCAAATGTAATTAAACTTTTTTATCTTAACGAGTTTCTTTTTCTTCTTTTTGAAGGATTAAAAGGAAATCTTGATGGCCCCAGATGATAGAGGAATGAAGAATGGTGGGGCATCAACAGGAAGATCAAATGGAGCTGGATCAAGTAGACAAGTATTAAAGAAAGGGCCATGGACAGCAGCAGAAGACTCGATTTTAATGGAGTACGTGAAAAAACATGGAGAAGGGAATTGGAATGCTGTTCAAAGGAATTCTGGATTAATGAGATGTGGAAAAAGTTGTAGATTAAGATGGGCTAATCATTTGAGACCAAATCTTAAGAAAGGTGCTTTTACTGTTGAAGAAGAGAGAATTATTATTGAACTTCATGCTAAACTTGGTAACAAATGGGCTCGCATGGCTGCTCAGGTGATTTTATTAATCTCTTTTTTTTTCATTGTTATGTGACCAAATAATAAATCTTTTGGTTTTTGTTTCGTACATATATGAAGTGAAAATCTAATAAGAGGTCATATGTCGGTACAATTCTTTGTTCCGACATCTATGTCCTTTTTTCTTTACGAAGACCATCGTCATGCATATATCTAGGATCTTGTAGACTTGTATGTTTTTAGTTTTTTACACTTGTATTGATTTTGCAAACAAAACTAATCATTTTCCATAAAAGGATCCCTTAGAGAGTTGTAAATTAATTTTCCGCTCTATCTCCTCTTGACTCGTCTATTCGTTATCAATTAGTTACATCAGTTAAGATTCATATATATAGATGATTCCAACTTATTAGGATTAAGGTGTTATTGTTATTGTTGTTGTTGCTTAATTCATTGCCATTATTGGGTTAAATTTATTGTATTCATCTTTATTGATAAACATACAATACGTGGATTTGATGGTTCTGTCCCTATCATTATCCATTCTATGAAGTTCACTTTAAGCAGTGACCTCATTAATTAACTAATCCTTTTTTGTCTTTTGATCAAATGACAATTGTCTAATTCAATTTGGTGTTAATTTTATGAACAGTTGCCTGGAAGAACAGACAATGAAATCAAAAATTACTGGAACACAAGGCTAAAGCGAAGACAAAGAGCTGGTTTGCCCATATACCCTCAAGAATTACAACAACAAAATCAACATGAAAATAATAATCAACCCCACAGTCTTCTTTCTTCATCATATGATCCTCAAAATTCGACTAATTACAATTCTCCTTCTCTTTCCCTTTTGGATATCTTCAATCCTTCCACCATGAAACCTTCAATTACACAACAATTCCCTATTAATACTCCTTCTCTATGTCTGCCAAGTACCAATAATAACAATATTTTTCGCAACACTCCCAAAGGTCTTTCCTTAACATTGCCATCATCTATGAGAAATTCACAGTTTTCTTCATTGCCTAATAACAATTTTACCCAAGGCCTATCATCCAATTCAATACAAGTTCCGCCGTTTCAACATAACTATCCAAATTTTAACATAAATAGGCCATTTACGGGGATTTCTTCGAATCCAAATGGATTAATCTGCGGTATGGGCATTAATACTATTAATTATCCATCAGGGCAATCATCCATGCCTGTAACAGCATCATCTTCTGAGAATACAGGCAGCGATTTTGGTTCAAGTGATAATGCTAATAATTATGCAAATACTAATGGATTATCGCGGGGAAATAGTGGATTATTAGAAGATTTATTGGAGGAGTCACAAACTTTGAACCGGCCTGGTATGAAAATAGAAGACAATTTTCTTGATTTAAAAGAGGATCAAGAAGCTGATTATAAAGGAAAATCAATGTTGTGGGAAGATTATGGATTAGTGGAAGATGCTGAAGAAGCAATTTTAACTGAAGAATCAGCTTATAGCTTTGCTCATGGTGTTGATCATGTCGCACAAAATAAAAATTCTGAAAGCTCTAGCCCTCATAGCCCTCCTAATTCATCTTCAGGTAATTAATTAAACTATACCTTAGCAATTCTATTTTTTATTACTATATAATTTTGAACATGACTAGAGTTTTATTTGTTTGCTTCTTTTAGGGATATTCATGAAAAAGGAAGATTCATTTCATGGAACTAATCAAGCAGACGACGATATAATGTGCCTTCTTGATAATTTTCCATTAGCTGTACCAGTTCCTGAATGGTATGAAGATGAGGATGACAAAAATAATTGTAATGGGCAATCGTCAAACGTGACCAATTGTGATCACATTGCTGAAAATCAGGCTGAAGATTCCAAGTCACCAGCTTTGACATTAAATTCAGGGACTAGGAACCATGATTGGGAATTTGGAGGATGTTGCTGGAATAATATGCCTTCATTTTGCTAGAATTCTAGTTTAAAACATTTTATATAAGTAAATGGAAAAGATCGAGGGATTTTGATGTCACCTCTCTTTCCATTTTTTTCACTTTAGGTTGAGATATATATAGGTATATTTGATGATCGGTCATTAATTTGATCGTCCTGGATTATTGTTGTTTTGGACTATCATACATGAAATGTACTCCTGTTTTTGACGAGATGGAGATGTTGGTCTAGTTTTAGGGTAATCAGTCCAGACAGTTGTTCCTCGAACAACAATATATATTCAAGAGGTGTTAAGCTTATTGGTTTGTGAATTGTGATGAATATGTCTTGGAAAATTAGTTGAGCCCCGCATAGAAATATGCGTGTATAGTATGATTAAATTATATATCTGGAAAATGTTTTTCAGAAATTAATTTATTTTATTTTTGTGTTAGTTTGCAATGAAATATTTTTAGAGGAAAACAATTTTCAACAAGAGAGAAAATGACTTATTTAACTTTTAGGCGCACGTCATTTTCCTCCACAATGATCTTACCTTTTAAGTTTATATAATTGCTCAAACCTGTATTTCCCAAAAAATATATCAGGTTTTACAATTAAATTTATATTTAGTTGAGTCTAAGGCGACCGTTTTATATCTCAATTTGATCGCTTGATAGATAGTTTACGTGAACGAGTTAATCGACCTCAAGAGTTTGATGCAGAAGTAATTCCAAAATCGAGGTCAAATAGATTCGATATCAAGCAAATTCGATGTCAATTAAATCCGATGTCAAGCAAGGATATAGATGCTATCAAACAGGTTCGAACTAAGTGAAAGGATAGTGATATACGATGAGATGACTTCGTTTTATCAAGATGCGCAATTATCCGAACACGGTTACGATACTCGAATCGATGAAAATAACAGCAATACGATGACAACCAAGTGAAATGAATAAACGTAAAACAATGGCTAACGAACAAATGTAATCGAACAATGGATCCGATGAACAAATCGATTAGTTGCCAAATGAGTGACGATAACAGATTGTTCAAATTAAACACAGGTTAACAGGCAAAAGATGTTACGATCAAGATAAATGCAGATCTAAACAAAGCAAGCAACAAATAAATAATCAAAGCAGTAAAGGCTTATTGTATTTGATGGATCGATGGATGTTGCTTCAATGGAAAGAACAGGCCTCCCTCCACGTTTGAACCAAATCACGATCGAAGCTTTAAATACAATGATGATCTTTGACGTAACAAATTGACAAAGGTAAACGACAGTGTTGAATATTTTCTTGACAAGAGAATAGTGGTTTTGAAGAATAGAGTAATATTTGCTCAGATGAACGTGTCCCAAAATAGAAGATGAAGACAATATTTATAGGCTGACAATGAGCCTTTTCCAACCCTAGAAGGATTCTTCCTTTCCCACGTCTCTTTCTCCACAACTGCCCACATCCCTTCAAATACGCTAAGTCGGTTCCGATAAAAGTGGGATAAGTTCATTAAAGCTTATCCGCTAAAGCCAGCGCCTTCGTGGTCATCTGATCAAGTTGTTGAAGCGAATCAACCGGCAAATGTCCTCGGAAACAATAATCAAACCCGAACACCGTCCTCGTTTGAAGAACGAAAATCGACCAATACAGATAGTCCCCCCACTTGCGAAGTCCTGTGATCGTAACACTTCGCAAGTGGCTTGAAAGTTAAAGCGGGAAAACACGTGGCTCGCTCGTGTCCCTTCATTTTGAAACGCCAACTGTCGCTTCCACTTCAAATCACTGCGCGTGTCAGAGATCGTGCGGACGGCGGTTTTCGCCAATTCCCAAGATCATGATGACTTCCCCTCTATAAATACCAGCTCCATTTTGATTTCACGATTTTTACATCTCTTGCAACTAATCTCTCAAACTTTCTTCAAACCCTTCAAAACATTTTTAGTACCTTGCGTTGATCAATCTTGGTTACCCACTTTACTTTGTTCACTCATCTTAATTTATCAATGTCTTCTCACAACATGACTGATGTTGAAAATGCTCCCTCCGCCGCCGTTGCCGCCACGGCACCCGCCATGGCGCCACCGCAGGCCATGGCAGTTACAGACAAAAAAGGGAAGAAAAGGGAGAGGAAGCCCAAAGATTTTGGGCCAGAAAAACTCTACACCGATATTCTCCCGAAGAAGTTCACTTACGATGATGACTGCAAGGTTAGTACTCAAAACGACGTTCAACTGGCCAAAAAGAAAAATATTCCCGTAGACTCAGTTTTTTGTGCCGTTACCGAGGAGTCAATACCACGGATTAGGGAAGATTGTGGTTGGAAAGAGGGTGAGATCGACGTAGTGTGCCCTCCAAGGAGATCGACTTTGACCACCTTTTACGGGGGTCACTCTGCCGTTTTGACATACCCCTTTACGATCGGGTTTACTTTGCCGATCGACCCAATGATCGAGGAATTCTGTCGCATGTACAAGGTGTGTTTGGCGCAGATTTCTCCGATGGTATGGCGCTTGGTCGCCATGTATCGATGGATTGGCAAGAAAGTGGGGGTGGAGGTGACACTCAGGCATATCCTTCACTTGTATTCCCCTCGAGTTTATAAGGCGGGCATCATTACCGTGCAAAAGCGAGGTAGTCGAGCCTTAATTTCCGACAACGATGATGATCTTAGGGCGTGGGATCAACGCTTCGTTTACATCCCCACGGAGCAGCTTGTGGCCCCAGGGGCTGAACGCCTTCCGGTTGGGTGGAACCGAACACGTAAGTTTGTAATTTCGATTGGCTTTATGTTCTTCCACGTTCTTACTCTCTTGTATGTGCAGCCAGCAAAGTTTTGTTCGAACTGGTTCCCGACATCATTGACTGGCTAAAGAAGGTTTTGAAGGAGACCACCAACGATCAAAGGGCGTGGAAGCCGATCGCGGCTCTTTTGCAAGTGAAGGCAAAAAATCATGGTAAGTTTAGTTTTGCCTTTGATCATACCGTGCCTTTTGTTATATTTTAACGGAATCGCTATCACTGGTGCTGGTGCTGGGCCGGTTGAAGATGTGATTGTCGAGGAGGAGGAGGAGGTTAGGGAGGAGAACGTAAGTGGAACTCCTCCAAAAAAGAAAAGGAAAACCTCTTATCAAGACCTTAGGGCAAGGCTGCTTGTTAAGAGCGCTCCGCAGGGAGCTGGCTCGTCGGCTGATCCCAAGCCGATCGAGCAGATCGTTAAGGGGGCCGTTTCAGCGGTCGAAGCGGCAAAAGCCTCCGAAGGGAGAACTCTCGTTCGGATTCCCTCCGGGGAAGATGAGGAATCTGGGTCTGAGCAACCGTTGGAACGGCCGAAAAGGCCAATGAAAGAGAGAATGCTTGAAGTGGCTGAGCAGCTCAAGGCGGCCGAGGAGTACGACCGGGTTAATGTTGGCGATTTCAGTGGTGATGGGCGGCCCATCCTTCCTCCGATAGCGGAGGAGGACTTGATCGACGTCACTTCTGGTTCGGGGGGGAAAGAGATGATCACTGCCCCAACCCTTGGGATGTTGTCCGCCGGGGGCGTCGATGGTGCCCCTTCGAGCGATATACCGAGGGAAAGGGATCCCAGTAAGGGTAAGCTCCCCCTTGATCGTCCTACGACAACGACGAGGTCGAGGCACACGGAAAGCTCTGGCTCGTCTTTCTACGCATCGGACCATGAAGAGCCTATCGTTCGCCTTCCTCGATACGAGGAAGCTGCTGCGTTTGCAGCTTACAAAAGAGCCAAGGCTGCGGGGGAGGCTAACACCCGATCACTGGCTATAACCGTCCCCGGAGAAGTTGATCTGCTCAGATGCCCAAAGCATCTTGCCAACTACTTTTTTGATGTGATGGGGCCGATGGAAAAGGCTCGATTGAATTGTTACAGCGATGTGAGCTTGTCCTCCCAAATCGCTTTTAGTGCTTTTCGGGTAACGTTTCCTTCCAGTTTCTGTTAGTTTGAACCTTTTCTACTTTTTACCTTATGGGATCGTTTTGTTTCTTATTTTCAGAACACAATCATGGCCATCGAGTCAGCCGATCGGATTCGCCAGCTCGAAGCCGAAATAGCTCATCTGAACGAGAGAGTTGCTCTCCTTGCATCTGCCGGTGATGGGTGGCATAACAACTTGAAGATCTTGAAAGTAAAGTATTCTGAGCTTGAAGCTGAATCGGCTAAAAAGGCCACCGCCCATGCTCTTCGAGAATCAGAGCTGGAGTCCCAAGTTCGAGCTTTGAACGACCAGCTCGGTCAACTTGAGAGTAGCATGGGTGACAAGTGTGCCAAACTGGAAGCTGAGTCGAAGACCAAAGAGTCGGAAATAATTCGTTTGAACGAAGAGCTTCGTACTCTAAGAGGTTCTTACGACGATCTGACGGCTCAGAACAATGCTTGGTCGGAGAGAAACTCGCTTCTTCAGAAGGAGTTGATTACTCAAAGGCATTCGATGGAGAGTGACTTCGAAGACAGGAGGGAGCTCATTTTAGCGGAGTCGAGGCGGGACTTGTTGAGGGAGATGACTGAGCGTGAAGTCGATGTGGCTAAGGAGCTTGAAGAGGCGATACAAGTTGTGAGGATGACTCGTGAGGCACTTGGCCTCTCTCCAGATTCTTCCGATGAGGGATCAGATGGAGATGAGTGAACTCGTTTTCAACTTTTTGTTTTTGACATATTGTAATGAAGTCATGTACATATTTCTATCAATGGAAAGTTCGTTGTTTTTATCGTTGTATTGCTTTCCGAAGATAGTTTGATGTATCTGTTCGAAAATTTTGAAGTTATAACGATATTCGTCAAATGGGATGATTGGGGCCCAATGTCTTTAGCGCGTAGCAAGGAATGACGTCTCATTCTTACGTAATGCACTCTTCGAACATTTTCATGAGTTCGGAATGAAACTTAACCTTTGGTGAACAAACTGTAAAAACGATTGATTAAACTGAACAAAACGTAAAGGTATACCAAAGTGTTTGTATATTATTGAAATAAGCCGCTAATGGGCCTTTGATACATTTCAGATCGTATGGTTTGACCGATTACAAGATACAGCCGTAGGGCATAGACGTTCAACCGCTATCGGGTCATTTACATGAGCTAAAAGTCGATAACATTTGCACTCGGACAATATTATCGAGTGGGCGTTATGACTTCTACCGAATTTCGAACGAGTCACTAGTTTGAATGAACGTTGGAACTTCTGTCGAATATTGAACGAGTCCCCAGTTCGAGTGAACGTTGGAACTTCTGTCGAACTTTGAACGAGTCCCCAGTTCGAGTGAACGTTGGAACTTCTGTCGAACTTTGAACGAGTCCCCAGTTCGAGTGAACGTTGGAACTTCTGTCGAGTCTTGAACGAGTCCCCAGTTCTGCCGATGACCCTCATGCTACCTTCATCCCCCCCAGTGTTTGGGTGCGAAGAATGAGTAGGCGAACACTGGTTCTTCGACTTCGTTACCTGAAACAGAATCATTGGGAGACCAAAACCAAGAAACTCGTTATAGATGAAGACCACGTTAGAGTGTTCGTCAGATTTATCGACCCCGATCGGAGCGTTTTGAGCTCGAGTGTTCGCGGGTGATGTTTGTCATCATTCGACTCCAACTATGCCTATCATCTAAAAATGTTAGTACCAAATAATAAAAGCATCTTCCGATGGAGGAATAATAAAAATTGCGAAGTGGAAGTAAAGGGTGAAGATTGATACCACAGAACCTCAAAAATAGTATTTCTTCAGTTGTGTGACATTCCAATTGAAGTCCACCGGTTTGGAGTCCATTGTTTCGAGTTGGTATGAACCTTTTCCGATCACTGCCTTGACGCGGAAAGGTCCCTCCCAATTTGCTCCTAGCTTCCCTTCGTTGGGTTCGTCCTTCTTTGGTCTTTTGATTTTTAGCACATAATCACCTACATTAAAAGATCGATACCTGAGTTTTTTGTTGACGTAGTTTTCTGCCCTTTGCTTTTGTGCTTGTATCCGAACAAATGCCATATCCCTTTTTGCTTCGACCAGGTTCAGATCTACCAGCATGGCCTCTGTGTTAGCTTCTTCGGTGGAGTGGGCGAACCGAAGGCTGGGCTCTCCCACTTCCACCGGTATCAGCGCTTCTGTTCCATAGACAAGTGAGAACGGTGTCTCCCCGGTACTGTGTTTTATCGTTGTCCGATGAGCCCACAGTGCTCCGGGGAGTTCGTTCGGCCAGTTGCCCTTTGAATCATCCATTCTCTTCTTCAAGTACTCGAGTATTGTTTTGTTGGAAGATTCAGCCTGTCCATTTGCGCTGGGGTGATAAGGTGTTGATGCAATTCGCTTGATCCCCCATTTTTCGAAGAAGGCTGTGATTCGTCTCCCCACGAACTGCTTACCATTGTCGCATGTGATCTCTTTCGGGATCCCAAAACGACAAATGATATTCTGATGAATGAATTTGATAATTTCCTGCTCACGAATTTTAGCCAAGGCAATAGCTTCCACCCATTTAGAAAAATAATCTGTGAGAATTAAGATAAATTTTACCCCACCGGGCGCTGTTGGAAGCGGCCCGACCAAGTCCATTCCCCACTTCATGAATGGCCACGGTGACGTGACCGAATGAAGTGGTTCTGCCTGTTGATGTATGAGATTTCCAAATCGTTGGCACTTGTCACATTTACGGACGAATTCCCTGGCATCATCTGCGATCGTTGGCCAATAGTACCCAGCTCTTATGATCTTTCGAACCAATGACTTGCTGCCGGAATGATTGCCGCATTCTCCTTCGTGGACCTCTTTCAGCACATAATTTGTTCCATCTGGCCCAACACATTTCGCCAAAGGACCGCCAAACATTCTCCTGTAGAGCTGATTTTCAAGGAGGCAATATCTTGCTGCTTTGGCTTTAAGTGATCGGGCAGACTTCTTATCATCGGGAACAGTACCTGCCTGCAAGTAGGACAAATATTTGTTTCTCCAATCCCAAGTTCGATTAACATTGTTTACCTCTTTAATGCTTCAACATAATGGAGATTCGAACAAGTGAACCACAGTCTCATCGAGTTTTTCATCGATGGCTGCTGCCGATGCAAGGTTTGCTAAAGCGTCTGCTTCGATGTTCTCCTCCCTTGGTATCTGGGCTATTTTCCACTCCTGAAAAGAAGTTAGAAAATTTTGTACCTTTTCGAGCAGTTGTTGCATCCTTGGATCTCGAACACAGAAATCGCCTTGGATTTGATTTACCACCAGTTGGGAATCACTTTTGATATCTATTCGATCGATTTTCAAATCCTTTGCGATCTTTAAGCCTGCAGCGAGGGCCTCATATTCAGCCTCGTTGTTAGTTTTTGCATGTAATTTGATCGCGTACCTGAGCTTTTCACCCGAAGGCGCAATCAATAGAATTCCGAGGCCAGTTCCTTTGACGTTGGAAGCTCCATCGGTGTACATTACCCAGATTCCGGGGTCTGGATCTCTCATCATCAACTCTTCCTTCTTTGCCTCCGGTAAAATATTAGCGCTGAAGTCCGCTACAAAATCAGCTAAAACTTGAGATTTTATGGCGGTACGAGGCTGGTAAGTGATATCGTACTCACTCAGCTCGACCGCCCATTTCATTAATCGACCAGAGAGATCTGGCCGATGTAAAATATTTCGCAATGGGAACGTAGTTATCACAGATATTGAATGACATTGGAAATAAGGCCTTAATTTGCGTGCAGCAGTGACTAGTGCAAGTGCTAGTTTTTCTAGATGTGGGTACCTTGTTTCGGCATCTAACAGTGTTTTACTAACATAGTAGATAGGAAATTGGTTACCTCCATCTTCGCGAACGAGGACAGCACTTACAGCGACATCGGAAACAGCCAAATAGACCAGCAGCATTTCTCCTTCAATTGGTTTTGACAGAAGCGGTGGATTGGAAAGGTACTGCTTCAGTTCTCGAAGAGCTCTTTTGCATTCTGGTGTCCATTCGAAAGCTTTGCTCTTTCTCAATACTGAAAAGAACTTGTGACACCGTTCAGATGACCTCGAGATGAACCTGCTGAGATAGGCTACTCGACCGGTCAGCTGTTGAACTTCTTTCTCCGTTGTCAGGTTCTCAGGGATGTTTTCGATCGCCTTGATCTTGTCTGGATTTGCTTCGATTCCTCTTTGCGATACGATGAACCCCAAGAACTTACCGGATCCAACCCCGAACGCACATTTTTCTGGATTCAATCTCATGTTGAATTGTCTTAGTATTGTAAAAGTTTCTTCCAAATGACTCAGATGATTTCCCTTCTCAAGAGATTTGACCAACATGTCATCGATATAGACTTCCATGGTTTTCCCGATCAAATTTTTGAACATAGTGGTGACCAGACGCTGATAAGTAGCGCCGGCATTCTTTAGACCAAAAGGCATGACCGTGTAGCAATAAGTCCCCATGTCTGTGATAAACGATGTTTTCTCCCGATCTGATGGATCCATCGATATTTGATTATAACCTGAATAGGCATCCAAAAAACTCAGCATCTCGTGACCTGCCGTTGAATCGATCAATCTATCGATGTGAGGCAGTGGGAACGAATCTTTTGGGCAAGCTTTGTTGAGATCGGTATAGTCGACGCATACCCTCCATTTGCCATTTTTCTTGGGTACTACGACCGTGTTCGCAAGCCATTCTGGATATTTTACTTCTTTAATGAACCCATTTGCGAACAGCCTTTCCACCTCATCATTGATTACTTTCCTTCGGAATCCTCCATTTGGTCGTTTCTTTTGCTTCACCGGTCGATGTTTCGGGTCGACATTTAACTTGTGCGTGGCGACTTTTGGATCGATTCCCACCATATCTGCATGGGACCAAGCAAAACAATCAGAGTTGTCCTTGAGGAAGGATACGATTTTTGCTTTTACGTCGATATCCAGTTCAGCTCCAACATAAACTTTCCGATCAGGATTATCATCGAACAATGTTACTTCCTCAAGTTCTTCTATCGTAGAGTCTCCAGCTTCTTGTCTATGCGGTTCTCTCACACATGGTGGAACCTGTGCGAAGTCGCCTTCGACTTCGGATTCCGGTAGCTGCGTTTGATCGCACAACAGAACCGAAGTGAAGCTTTCGTTCACGGGTCCCACTAGCTTACATGGTGAAACCTGTGCGAAGTCGCCTTCGACTTCAGATTCCGGTAGCTGCGTTTGATCGCACGACGGAACTGAAGTGAAGCTTCCGACCACAGGTTCCACTAGCTGTGATTGCTACAATCGGAAGCCTTCCTTGACAGCTACTGAGTAACAGTCTCGTGAAGCCTGTTGCTCGCCTCTGATTTCGCGAATTCCCCATGGGGTAGGGAACTTCACAACTTGATGTAAAGTCGATGGAACTGCTCCCATAGCATGGATCCATGGTCGACCCAAAATCACGTTATATGTCATTTCGCCCTTCATCACCTGAAACGACGTCTCACTCTCCACTCCTTCTGCATAGGTTTTGATTGTAATCTCCCCAACGGTCACCTCACTTGAATTGTTGAAACCTGACAGGACCGTTGAGCGAGGCACAATCTTATCGCTTAACTGCAATTGTTCAACCACCCTTGCATGTATGATGTTAACCGAACTGCCAGCATCGATTAGCACTCTTTTCACATCAGCGTCATCGATCCTTGTTGTTACTACAAGTGCATCATGATGGGGATGAATCCTTCCATCGAAATCGGAATCCCCGAACACGATTTCATCGGTCATGTCGTCGCGTGTTCGTTTGTCTCGTGTGAAAGAGACCTTTGCATATTTCTTCGTAGTGTAGGTTACCCCACAAACACCATCTCCTCCGGTAATGACATTCACCGTTTTCCTGGGAGCAGGAGGTTTTGGTGGTTCATCATCTTTCTTCCTATTGAAATTGTTTCGTCCTCTCTCAGTCAAAAATTCGACCAAGTGACCCTTTTCCAGCAGGCTGGCCACTTCATACCTCAGCGCCTTACATTCTTCCGTTGTATGGCCGAAATCATGGTGAAATGCACACCACAGAGTTTCGTCCCTAGTATTTGGACTTGACTTTATGCGACCTGGGAATTTTACAACTTTGTCACCCATCCCTTTCAAGTGATTCACCAAATTTGGTGTCGATATGCAAAAATTGTATTCCGTTACTTTTGGAGGCAGTGGTCGATCTTTTGGAGCCGAGGATGTGTTTGGCTGGGCTTTCTTTGACTGATTTTTGGAGCTACCAGCTTCGTGGTTGTTGCTCCCCATCCGATGGAAACTGTAGGGCCCCCATCGTTGGTCCCTGTAGTCTCTTCTGTCATTATCAACTCTCCTTGCCGGCCGATCATAATGATAATTATTTCGGGCTAGCTGCAATTCTTCCTCTTCAGCCCTGATCCTTGTCTCGCACTCGAGGTACAATACATCGAAAGTCCATGCATCAATCTCCCTAAGACGATCTTTCAGTTTCCATGCCTCAATTGAATCAGTGCGCAAGTTGTTAGCAAAGGTCAAACATGCCCACCTTTCTTCGAGATTTGGTATATGAATTTTCTCATCGTTAAATCTTTTTAGAAACTGCTTGATAGTTTCCCCGGGTCGCTGCCTTACGTTCAAGATGTCTTCGACCCTTGGTGCTATCTTTTTTGCTCCCGTATGTGAACGAATGAATTTCGCCGACATGTCATCGAAACTCAGTATTTCGTTTTCGGGCAGCTGTAAATACCATTTCAGCGCTGCCCCCTTCAATGTCTCACAAAACTTCTTAAGGCTGACCGAATTGATCTCCTCCGAGGTCAAGTCGTTTGCCTGAACCGCAACCGAAAACATATCAATGTGATCCCTTGGATCTGTGGTTCCATCGTATCTCAAGCTTTCCGGTAATTTGAAAGTCTTTGGTATAGGTAGTGGGACTGCACTTGCTGGAAAAGGACGTTTTGAGATCGATTTTGTAATGCCTTTGTCAGCCAATTTCGGAACGCCTGGCAATTTCTCCATAAATGACTTGATTTCGTTGAACTTCTTATCGATATTATCATTCAACATGGTCTGCATCGTTGCCATCATTCTTACTTCTGCTGTGACCGAGGCCGGAGCTCCCATGGCTTCGGCGGCTGTACCCGATCCCCCTGATCCGACCCCCGCTGCAAGTCCCCCTGTTACGGCGCCCTGAGGAACCGAAGTCGGAATGCTTGCTGGGGGTGTGATCGGAGAGGTAGGTGCTTTACTTCCGATAGAATTAGATAGTGCCTTCAACTGCTCTTGTATCATTTCGAACTGAGCATCATGCCGCTTCAGATACGCAAACAGTGCCGCGTTTGCGCTTCCAGAATCAGTTTCGACTGCGGGCTCTTCGCCTGAACGCCGCGCTTGGCGTGCGTTCAACTGTGAACCAGCAGGAATGTTGTCGTGAGTTGGATCCTGCTCGTTGTTGGCAGATTCATCGACCGCTTCAGCACGGGCCGGAACATGAACCCCGTCATTGGGATTGAGCTGCTGTTGACCGTTCAAAGCGTCAATGTTACGTTCATCTGCCATTTCAAGACAAGAAAGCAAACGTAAGTAGTATCAAGCGGTTCAAATTTCGGAATAAATCGATTGCCTAGACCCCACGGTGGGCGCCAAACTGTATTTCCCAAAAAATATATCAGGTTTTACAATTAAATTTATATTTAGTTGAGTCTAAGGCGACCGTTTTATATCTCAATTTGATCGCTTGATAGATAGTTTACGTGAACGAGTTAATCGACCTCAAGAGTTTGATGCAGAAGTAATTCCAAAATCGAGGTCAAATAGATTCGATATCAAGCAAATTCGATGTCAATTAAATCCGATGTCAAGCAAGGATATAGATGCTATCAAACAGGTTCGAACTAAGTGAAAGGATAGTGATATACGATGAGATGACTTCGTTTTATCAAGATGCGCAATTATCCGAACACGGTTACGATACTCGAATCGATGAAAATAACAGCAATACGATGACAACCAAGTGAAATGAATAAACGTAAAACAATGGCTAACGAACAAATGTAATCGAACAATGGATCCGATGAACAAATCGATTAGTTGCCAAATGAGTGACGATAACAGATTGTTCAAATTAAACACAGGTTAACAGGCAAAAGATGTTACGATCAAGATAAATGCAGATCTAAACAAAGCAAGCAACAAATAAATAATCAAAGCAGTAAAGGCTTATTGTATTTGATGGATCGATGGATGTTGCTTCAATGGAAAGAACAGGCCTCCCTCCACGTTTGAACCAAATCACGATCGAAGCTTTAAATACAATGATGATCTTTGACGTAACAAATTGACAAAGGTAAACGACAGTGTTGAATATTTTCTTGACAAGAGAATAGTGGTTTTGAAGAATAGAGTAATATTTGCTCAGATGAACGTGTCCCAAAATAGAAGATGAAGACAATATTTATAGGCTGACAATGAGCCTTTTCCAACCCTAGAAGGATTCTTCCTTTCCCACGTCTCTTTCTCCACAACTGCCCACATCCCTTCAAATACGCTAAGTCGGTTCCGATAAAAGTGGGATAAGTTCATTAAAGCTTATCCGCTAAAGCCAGCGCCTTCGTGGTCATCTGATCAAGTTGTTGAAGCGAATCAACCGACCAATGTCCTCGGAAACAATAACCAAACCCGAACACCGTCCTCGTTTGAAGAACGAAAATCGACCAATACAAAACCAATGCTTAAATTAGACATTATTTTTAATCTTAAATACATAACTTTACCAAAATTCTATCAGATTTACTTACACTATTGTTAATCCTTTTTAGGTACTTTCCTACCATACAACAAAAACCAAATTTTCTCAGAAAATATATTTCAGAATTTAAGCCAATTCATTAAAGAATTTTGAAAAAAATATCTATATGGAGGGTCGTATTCTTCCTTCGCCGGAAAATTTTGCTATATTTGTATTGAATTATATCTTTATAAAAACGTACAATTTATAGAAATAAAAGGGTTCACCCACATGAGACAAGGATGAGTCATAGAAGTTGAGAACAATGGCAACCGATCGGATCCGCTTTTACTTCTTGAGTGATAAAAAAAAAAAAAAAAATTATGAACGAATTGTTAAAAGTTGTTGGTTAAGTAAAAAAATCTAATTGTTAAAAATTACTAAAGGATTTTGCACGTCTTCCCAATACATCAAGTTTGACATATATTCATGAAATAGTAAGAATAATCAATCGTCAAGTCCATAAAATAAAATATTATGCTTTCCACTCATTCTGATATTGGTGATCGGATATATTTAATTCTACTTTTTTATTAGTTCATTTTGGAAATAGATGTTTTCTCATATTTCTTTGGAGAATGAAGAATATCTGGGAGAACTCTTTTGTTCCTTACTTCTAGGACAACAGTTTTGATGATGAAGTACAATAGCAGGTTGGATTAATGATTACTGAGACTAAAGACGAAAGTAAAACTAATAATATGGGACGAAGCACTCATGGACAAGCTTAAACAATGGCAAACCTTGATGTGTCACTATATAAAAATAGACATTGATCGTTCACGGAAATTTATATTTTTTTCAAATATAATTTTTCATAATATTGGTTAATAACATTGAAATTATTTATATAAACGTGTACTACTTGACTTAGCATTACACGTGTCGAGAACTAGTATCTTATAAAAGTTACTCCCACATACTAATCATAATTAACATCATTAGTTAAAGGCAAAAATAATACATATATTTGAGTAAAGCTATACAAAGGTAATTTTATAAAAAAATATATTATTATAATAATGTATGTGTTGAAGTGTTGAGCACTTTTTTCATTGTCTTGAATTTTTTAGCATTTTCATTTACTTTAGAAAAAAGAAATAATTTTTTATATTACCAACACACCATCCACCACTAGTCCGGCGACTCATCCCCCGTATCTGTCGTCGTCGTCTCTGATTCAGCAAAATAATGGCTATACATCAAAAGAACAATTCTGAAAGCTAGTCTCAACAATAGTTTATCTCAGCAAAAATTATGGAAAATCAGCTTCGAGCTCGTTTGGATTGACTGGAAAAAAAAAGTAGTTTTTAAGAACTTGTGTATTTCTTGATTATATTATTTTACCAATGGTTATGGTATATTTCTTGGTCCCAACTTGGTGTTTTGGTGCACAAAGAAGCAACATGTTGTCACTCGATCTAACACGGAGATCATAGAGTCTTGGCAATAGATACAGCAGAGGTCACTTGGTTGCAACGTCTTCTAAAGCAGCCTAAACTGTTGATTTTTTCAAGCTCCAAAGCTAGAGTGATAACATACAATCATAAACCTCACAACAAATCCAATATGCAATGCTAGGACTAAGCATATTGAGTTATATTTTCATTTTGTTGGAGAGAAGGTGGTGTAAAAAGACTTCAGAGGTCAGATATATATTAGCACCTTGGTCCAAATTAATACTCCCTCCGTTTCATTTTGTGTGTCATATATAGTTTGATTCGACATAAAACTTAAGAAATAAAGTAAGACTTTTAAAACTTGTGGTGTAAAATAAGACAAAGATATTTGTATGGTTGTAAATCATTTCAGTAATAGCAAAACTGTAATTTTGAAGTTAAATTGTTACCAAATTTAGAATACTGTCATTTTTTTTGAACGAACGAATAAGGAAATGCTGTCACATAAATTGAAACGGAAGGAGTAGCTAAAATCCTCATAAAAAGCCTTCTTTCACTCATGTTTCATCTTCTTCGAATCAAGCTTGTTGTAGCCCAGTCACAGCTTCACTTGCAAAGGCATGTTAGAGATAATCTTAATCCAATGTTACCTTATCTCTGTTGGTTTGAATTATTTACTCCTTATCTCTCTTATATTTAAACACTAGTAAAATAAAACACATAGAAATAACTAAATAAGAATTCACAAAATCATAAGCTCACCTAGCTAGCTAGCTAGCTAGCTAATTTTATAAAAGAAATACAACAGGAGATATTTTCCTGAAGAAATTAACAACTAGTGTTAATTTTCTTGTAAGTATAAACCATTTCTTAAGTAAATATTAGTTGTGATGTGTGCTTTACCCCTTGTACTTTCTATTAATATGTATTTTCTCTAGTACTTTCTTTTCCATGATAAACCCCAATAAGAGAACTTGGATCACATCCTTTTTCCGGAATCTCGCAAAAATCTGGTGATGATGTCTTTACTAAATTTGGAGTGTTTACTGTTTAGTGATGCCATATTTCCAATTGCTTCGAAGTACTATTATTATCATTCCTCTACTAAAGGGTCACTCTCACACCATCAATTCCCCAATCACAAAAGGAAAATGGCCAATTGGCCAACTTAATAAAAAGAAAAAAGATACAACATGGTGAGGACATTGGCATGTTTCACGTTCAATATCATTGTATTTTGGTACTTTATTGAAACTTTACCAATACTCATTTGACGTTAGGATATGTTTTTTAGGGTTTTGGGGACTGTGTACCATACGTCAAAGCATTGCTAACGTAATGCCCATAAGGCCATAGGATTGACGATATTTGATTCATTATCTTGAGAACATACAGACCTTATTTTTTGGATTTGTGTGCATCATTCTAAAAAAGAAAGAGGATTAAGTCAAAAATATATATATATATATATATATATATATATATTATACCTCACAGAGAGAGAAATTGTGGGCAATGTACGCGCAGCATCGAAAATCCACCGATTTCTTTCAAATTAAGCTACATTGGAATTGTTCAAATCGAGCCATGCAAGAAATAGATTTATATCTACTTCAAAGTGGTAAATAAATAAATTAAGTAGTAATAAAGTTGTAAAGTTAATTTAGAACCTTAAAATGATTCCAAAGATATTTGGAAGTGTTCCTTTAGCTTGCACGGTTAACTTAGAGCCTTTGAATTGTAATGCCAAAATGAGGCGTAGCAGAAGGGAGGGAAATAAAGGCCATGCATGCAGTGATGGCTTTCACTGCTACCACCCTAATTCAAGCCACAGAATTATCTAACAGAGAGCCCTCACTTACATTGTGTGTTCCTTTTTAATTTCCTACTTATAATTTGGAAGTGTTCATCCTAATGAAAACTTTAGCAACTTCTTCACACATTAGCAACACCAATTAAATCAGGAACTCCTGTTCCCTCCGTCGCTAACACCCGCTTACACGTAGTTAAGGTAGATCTTTCTCTTCTTCCTTTTTTTTTTTTTTTTTTGTTATAAAATATCAACATTTTGCTACTAATTTCGATGTATCACTTTTGCAATCTCTGTTTATATTAATTAACTCGGACAAACTACTGTCACCATTTCACTGACTGATCTAGGGGAAGATATATAGTGGAAATTTGCAGTCAATAAGTTGAGCATTTATAAGAATTACTTACTTATTACATATGATAAGATATTTGAAAGAAATTGAGGTACCATTTTGATAACTAATCGGCAGTTACAGCACCTAACCATGGTAATTATTTTGGTTAGATACGTACTGAGTGCGGAAATCTTTTACTCATTAACTTTTTGACATAATTGTTTGTTCGTTTAATTAATATCTAACCTATCTGCGTTTAACTCTTTTTTCTTGAAATTGATCATAAATCTGGTGTAACAAGGTGATCCGATCTTAAGTTCTTTTTTGCCTGTATCTTTGTTGTTCTATACGTGCCATGACCCTCGGAAAAAGCCATACACATGTATTTCGAATTGTAGGCAAACATATAAAAACGCAAGTCCTCAATTCGTTCAGTCTATGATTACACTTTTCATGCGTAACAAATTATCAATTATTAATCCATCTAATTTTCACAAGGTTGAACTGGTTTTTTAATAACACGTTTCTTGACTTGACCGGGATAGCCCATCAAACTGTTGAACAAAAACAAGTCAAAAAATGTAACTTAGTGGATCAAAATACACCAAATTCAAACATACATGCTCAAATTTGAAGATTGGGAATTATGTATATTTGTAACAGCCCAAGCTAATCATTAAGAATCAAAATAAAATAAATTGTGAAAAGTTTACACCACATAACTACTCTAATAGCTAAATTTAAAAAAATAACAATAGTTTTACTATATTTACCATACATAAGAATAATTTCTCATAATTACCCTACATACCACTTTCTCATTTCCCCATCCCCGAACATAAAACCCTAATTTCCTCCCCCTCTTTCTCCTTCTCTCCCGTCCTCCACCCATCAGCCCCACCTGTTGTCGTCCCCCCTTTCCCTCGCCGGCGACCAGCAGCCCCGTTGCTGCTAGTGTTCTCCGTTGTCCCTGTTCCTCCCCAGCGCTGCTGGTGCTGCTACCGCCACAGTGCAGCGGCACTGCTCCTCGCGGCGGCGCTGCTGCATTGCGACAGCGGCTGCCCCGACCTATCTTTTCTGGTGGGTTTGTCGGTAGGATTTTCAGATCTGCTTCTTTTTTTCGTTTTTGTAAGTGTGCAGTATATATATATATTTATATTTTTTTGTATCAAAATACGTATGTTTTTGTATATACCTATCTTCCACTTTTTATATGTATATGTTGTATGTTTGTGTATGTATATGTGTGGAGTGATAAAATTATTTGTATATATTTTGTATATCTTTGTATGTTTGTGTATATTTTTATATGTTTGTGTATGTTTGACTATATGTAAATTCAAAACTATAATTTACGAAGTTTCATATGTATATATGTGTATATTTTGTATGTTTTCTTGTGTAGATCTAAAAAACATAAAAAAAAAAAAAAAATTACAAATCCGGCGACCTGCAGCCGCCAGCCGGCGGCAACCGGCTGCTAGTCACTAGCACTGCTGCTGTGATTGAAGTAGTGGGGAGGGAGATGGTAAAACCCTAATTTGTATGGTTTAAATGGATTTTGTATATGCTACGTAAAAAAAGTATTGTTATTTTTTTAAAAGTGGTATAATATTGTTATGTTTTATAAATATGGTATTAGGTTTGTATATTTTTATAATTGTCCCATTAAAATAAAATAAAAAAGAGACCCACTTACATATTAAGTACACTTGTTAATTCAGTCTCTCGTTCCTCTCTAGGCAGTAAGATGCTAAGTTAGTGTAAGAACTGCTCCCAACAGAAATTAAAGCACTTGGGGTCGTTTAGTAGGAATGTGGTTTATCTAGAGAATAACAATTCCTAAATTATAATTCTAGAATTATTATACCATCTTTTCTATGGGATAACAATAGCATTAAAGTTTTGGGGGATAAATGACCTCGAAATTGATAATTCCAAAATAAAAATTTCTACCAAACATAGAATAAAAAAATCCAGATTCCTCCTACCAATTGACCCATTAATAACATAATATTATAATTTTAATATGCCTTAGTATGATCCAAGACATATTTTCTTTTATATCCAACATATTTTTCATATTTTGTCAATGTGGGAATTTGTCTAGAGTGTCACATACATTTCCTGAAGTGATTTAAACTGCCAATAGTTCTATCGAGATGTTTAAAACTTTCATAACTAATCAGAATCAGAGAGAAGATGGACGATAGTACTCCACCAGAATGAAAATTTTGATTCCGCCCCTAATCTACGGTTGTCCAAAAGTTAGATATTGTTGGAAAATATTGGATTTGGGTCACCCATGTGGGTCAATCCTAATCAATATTAGAATAATTAAAATATATAATTTATTATATATTTACTAATTATAATTTAAGAAAGAAAGGACACAACTGTTAGGAAGAGTCCTAAACAGTTGTATCCCTTGGCAACGTTAAAAGCAAGCGTTCCTTTAAGGAACAGAACATCTGCTTCCTCTCTCCATCATCAAAAACAGAATTCCTTCTTACTCTCAATTTCAATTTCAGAAGTTTTTGTATGAGAATTCTTGTGAAGAATCTTCTCCAAAACGTGCGGAACAAACTTTTGTAACCAGGTACGATTATAGACTGTGATTCTTATGGTGTAAGTTCATGTTATATACGTGTGATTACATCTTCGACTAGTGAAACAAATACGGTTAGACCTTGGGCGAACTGTGTGTTCATGGATTGTGTGTAATCCTTCAGATATATTATTACATACTGCATACATACAGAAACCTTGAAATTATATTTCGTATCATGACTCATGATTTCCCTTTCGAGCTACTTGTTTTGTACATTTGGTTAACGACTGATATAGTCTCCGCGTCTTGTCGAAGTATTGTTCAACTTTCTTAATTATTGTTCATTGATCATAACAATAATTTAAGCTGTTGCTTGTAGTTTGACTTTTAAATCCTAACAATAGAAGAATTCGTATCCATAAAAACTTATAAAAACAAAGCCACACAAAATCCCCAAGAAATCATTTATCCAAAATCACGCACAAAATACAGTGATACGCATTTACTAAATTTAGAAGCTGACGACATTATACATGGAATTTTCAGAAAGTTTAGGAAATACAGCGATAGCGTCTTTACTTTTTCTTTCCTTTTATGTAATTTTAAAGGGAGCCTATTTTGCTTTTAGATTTTAGAAGCACCTTGTTGATGGTATCCGTTGCAAAGAAAAAATTAAAGTGAACCAGATCAGACCTTGTCATCTTGCCTTCAGTGGCCAAATTGGCATAACTCGCATGTTCTATACCATTGTATTTTGGCACTTTACATGTATATACTTCAAATTTATCGTGTCAATAGACGTATGAATTTGATTTTAGGATTTTAAGGACTATGTCTTACGCCAAAACATTGCCGCACTAAAAGGCTAGTGGAGACAAATGAATGAAAGCAGAGCTCAGAACTTTCGTATCCATATGCATTGAATTTAATTTGTTTGTTTTAAGTGAGAAACTATAAACGTATATGTTTTTCCAGATATAAAGTTCAATCTAAACTATATACTAATTATCACCAAGAGTTGTGGTGGGATGGATAGAATCCCTTTAGCCTTAATCAGAGATTTCAGGTTTAAGCCCAAGGAATGAAAAAAAATCCTAGTAGGGAGCGTTTTCCCAAAAATGACCTTACACGACGCGAATTCAGATTAGTCGAAACTCCAATGAGGGTACCAGACACCTGTGGGGAAATCAAACATACTTGTATCACTACTGAAAAACGCGATTAGGGACGGACGCGTAGAGACGGCCTGCCGTCCGTATTTGTGTAGAGACGGGCCGTCATCGCAGACAATCTGTCAAATTAAAAAAAAATACAAATGCTAGAGACGGTCCACCGTCCGTGTTTGGTTAGAGACGGCTAGCCGTCCCTAAACACAAAACAGAAAAACAAAATGCTCTCTCCCGTTTTCACGAACACTCTAACCAAAACCCATCTTCAAACACACTCTCTCTCTCGTTTTCACTCTTACCAAAACCCATTTTCCCCTCTCTTCCTTCAAACAACTCTTCCTTCAAATACCTATTTTCACCCCACCTTCTTCATTTATCTCCTCGGTAAGTATTTCTTCCCTTTTTTGTTCTTTTTTCTCGGTAAAATAGTGACTAAACGGGTTTAATTTATTTTTTTCAGATTTTTGCAGCAGTTCACCGTGTAGGTGTCGCCGCGGAGTCCCCGGATCTGTGAACCGCCGGAGTCGCCGGATGTGTAATTTTTAAAGGTATTTTTTTATTTTTTTATTTAATTTTTTTCTCTAATTTTGTGAAATAATTGTATGAAATATTTTAGATATGTATGAAGACATTTGGAGTAGTAATTTTAATACCAATCAACAACAAAAGAAGGAGAAAGTGTTGATTGTGGGTTCTGGCTGGGCTGGCCTTGGAGCTGCTCACCATCTCTGCAAACTAGTTATGGTTTCTTTATTGAAAATATGAGGTTTTTACAATTGTATGATGTTACTTATATTCTTGTATTAAGTTTCAGGGATTTGAGGTTGTTGTTCTTGAAGGTGGCTATGAATCTGGACCAAAAATCAATCTTTAAGCTTTGAAACTATTATAGTAATTAATGCTTCCTGTATGTAGTAAGCTTTGGAACTCTGTATACTATGGGAATTGATTTGATTTATATACAGACGGGCACCCCTCCCTAAATAATATATATATATATATATATATATATATATATATATATATATATATATATATATATATATATATATATTTCAGATTTCACTGCTTAGGGATGGCTAGCCGTCGCACAAGCCGCCTGTATCTCGGACGGCTATCCGTCCCTCTGTGAATACCGTCGAGCGATTTACGGACGGATGATGTCGTCGCATAGTCCGTCTGTAAATTGCGTTTAGGGACGGCTACCCGTCCGTATTGTCCGTCCCTAAATCGCATTTTTTTAGTAGTGTATGTCAAATGAATCTCCATTGTATGTATAATGATACACTAGACATACAATGGAGATACACCAAACATACAATATACAATTTATGTATGTCATTGCTTATCACTTGATGTCTACTGTATGTCCATTGTATATACAACACATGTCTAATGTATCGTTGTACATATAATGAAAAATAGTGGATATACAATCCTCCCACACTACCATATCCACCATTATAACTACCATAAGAAAAGATGAAAGAGAAAAAGAAAACTATACTTACTGATATACACGTGAACTACAAGAAATACAAAAGTGATACAATTGAGAAACATGACACACAATTCATATACTATTGACATATAGTTGACATATAATTGGCAAACAATTTGAAGATTTGATATATATGATTACACACACGTGATACATATGATATAAAATTATGCATAGTTGACTCGCTGGAGCTTGACTCCAAAATATTTTTAATACGCACCAAAAACAGGGGGAAACACCGGTATTGTCTCTCCGGAGAAGAAGCCATGATATGCAAGCGATCTTTCCAAAGTAGATGAGCTCCCAAAAAAAAAAAGTAGTATTAGTGTTGCCCTACGGTGGGCTGAAGCACTAGAGAAGCAGGGGCGTGTTGGACGGCGGTTGCTGAAGCAAATATGCCAACGACAAAAAGGCGCATCGCCAAGGGCAAAGATTACAGCGAAAGGACGGTGGTGATGGTTAGAGAAAAGCTAGGGTTTCGGTAGAAAGGATAGGGCGGGATAGGACTGGGGTAGGTATAGAAGGTAGAGAGAGATTAGGATTATGAAGTTCAGACCATCAGGTGTGATGTTAGGCATCGGAAGTTTGAAGTTCAATATAGTGACTAAAAACTAAATAATTAATAGTACCCTATTAAAAATGACAACTAAAGGTGACCGAGGAGTAACAACCAATAATAAAAGAGTAACTTATTACTATATAAAGAAAACTTTAACTTTACACAAAAACATCAACATTACACCATTTTTAATATATAGCAATTTAAAAAAAAAAACAGCAAGGATATATAAAAGGGTATGAAAAACCCTAGACTCACTCCTACACTCACCTGCCAACCCCTAGCCCCTCCCCTCTCCCATAGCTGCAATTCCGGCTAGCGACAGTAGCCAACAAAATTTTATTTATTTATTTATTTTGTATATTCTTATCTGGCATTTTTATATACTGTGTATGATGTTGTATTTTCATTGTATATATGATCATACTTCAGATATATACTATATATACAGTGAACATACAAATGGAAGGGCTTTATACGTGTGGTGTATGTGAAGTGTATACAATATATCAAATGTATATACTGGTCATACACCAGACATACAATGGGTATAAACTAATCATACATTCCTCTACATACATTGACCACCAAAAATACACCACAACCGGCATATCCACCGGAGAAACTCAAAATATAAATAAATAAATAAATAAATAAAATAAAGAGGCAGCAACGCCGGAAAAGCAGCGCCGTCGACGATCGGCCAGATTTGGAACAAAATATTGTGCCGACAACATAGGCAGCAACACATTGCACATCACGATGGAGATCATAACAATGTAGCGATGGGGTAAGAGAGGAAAGAACAGAGGCGTTTACAGAGTAGCAAGCAGATCGGAGGGGAGCGGATGGACGGCAACGCCGTTTCACAACAACAACATCATAAAATGAGGAAAACGACGACAGGGAAGGGGTGAGATGGACGACGAGGAGGGAGAAGGTCACTGGCAGTGTGACGTTGATGATAGTAAAGATAGGTATGAGAGAGAGAGAGGAAAAAAAAAAGAGAAGCGAATTAGATAGCATTGTCCAAAGTAGACATAAGGTAAATTTGTAAAAGAGAAGCGAATTAGATAACATAAGGTGTAATTTTTTCAAAGTAGAAATAGGAAAAATTACACAAAAATACCATCTATGTACCTTTTTTACAAAATATAAAGATATTTTGGTACAATTACAAAATATGGAGGAAATAGAGATCTAAGTACATAACATAGCAAAAACCCTAGCTTCCTCCTTTCCTCCCTTAATTTCTCTTCTCCTCCTCTCTCATCACTCCACCAATCCCAACCCCTTATCGGACTTGTCTCAACTAATGCTTCTACATCTCCTCTGTACTCTCCGTCAATGTCGGAGATAGATCGAATACGGGTCATTCATCTGGTATATCAAGATTCGAATCGCCGCCCGCGGACTGTAACGGCGAGTTCGGCGGTGAACAATCATTATTTTTTATAGTGTTTGGTTTATTTTGCTGAACTATGGTGTTTATGACGAAGATCTGGTGTTTTTTTCGATAAAGAACTCGTATTTTCTTAGTATTTATGGTGTTTCTAGTCAGATCTGCTAATTTTTTGTTCAAATATGTTATTTTTTTTACTTTTTATTTCACCGAATATAGGGGTGGGCACAAAACCCAAAAAAAATGAAAATATGCTACAGTTTTGGGGCTGTTTTGCTGCTGTTTTCTCGCGGAAACGAAGTTGTTTCGCTGCTAAAATGCAGCTGTTTTGAATGTGAAAATATGCTGCAATTTTGGGGCTGTTTCGCAACAGTTTTTTTACTGGTTCGCTGCTGTTTACTTGCTGAAACGCAGCTGTTTTGCTACTGTTTGACTGCTAAAATGCAGCTATTTTGAATGAGTAAATATGCGAAAATTTTACTGCTCATTTAGTGCTGAAACGCAGCTATTTTACTGCTGAAACGCATCTACATTGTTGCTGAAACGCAGCTATTTTTTTGGTGCAAATGTGCTGAAAATCTTATGTTTTTTTTTTTTTTTTTTGCTATAAACTTTGGTTTAAACCGAAACACCGATGTACCGAACCGAAGTACCGAACTAAAAAACCGAACCGAAGTATAAAAATTATGGACTTTTCTACACTTTAAACCGAACCAAAGACCAAAGTAACGAACTCCTACTTCTAGAAAATCGAACCGAACGCCCACCCCCTAACCGTATATGAATTGTATCAACACTGAATCAACATTATATCAACACCGTATCTGCACCGTATATCTACTGTTTTCAGTTTATCATTATTGTATCTTACTGTATTATTTCAGTTATATCGTCGTCGTCTTCTTATTTCAATCTATCAACATTGTTCTACACTGTTTCTCCACATAATTTCTAATGTTGTACATGTTTTTTCTATATTGTTTTTATATTTTTCTACTTGTTTCTAATTAAAACAACGGTGTTTCTAGTATTTTTGTTGTTTCTACTTGTATCTATGTTGTTTCTGGTCCATTCATACTGTTTTAATATTGTTTCATACTATTCCTGCGTTATTCACACTGTTTATGAGCTATTTTACCATGTTTTTGCATTGTTTCACATGGTTTCAGCATTTGTCTCATATTGTTTCTGCGTCGTTTCATACTGTTTTTCTGCTGTTTCACGCTGTTGAAATTTACCCGTGACTTTCCGGCCAGTCCTCAGTTATGGTGGCGGCAGGTGGTAGTGGGCAGCGGGTTAGGGGGAGGAGGGCAGCCGAGGATGTGAGGTGGAGGCGAGGTTTTTTTTTTCTTTTTCTAATTATTTGTAGCAACTTATATATGAAAATATGCCCCTCCCCCACCCTAAACTTGGTGCGGCACAGCAAGTGCACACTTAAATGTAATCACCTAATTTTGGCATGAAAATGTAAATTTGCTTGAAATACCCGTGTCAATTTCGTAGGATATTTGCTTAATTGTCCTAGATTTTATCCTTCATTTTAGTTAGGTTTGATTAACTAATTAAAAAAAAAAGATATAAAAATTAACAAAAAAAACTTGTTATGTGCTTAATTATGATTTTATATTCTGATTGTGATAATATTGCACTTTGTGTGGTTTTAATTGTAATAAAATGTATATATTTTTAATAGTTTACATTTTAGTGGCTACTTATAAATTCGTTCCAGCCCAATGCTCAGCCCAACTCACCCCTGACCTGCGCAAATGAGAATCAATCTCAACCGTTGAGATGTTCTAGATCCAAGGGCTCTCCTCCCTTCTCATTTTGACTATATAACTTATAATTTTACTCATTTTTTCTTCATCGCCTTACAAGTCCCATGAGACTTAGCCAAGCTCTTGCCAAATTTCCCTCCACCACCGAAAATCACCCTCCACCGTTCCTCCGCCGTTGGTCCACCGCCGCCCGCCGCCGGCCACCACCTCCGGTGGCCGGAAAATTTAGAAAAATATATCATTGAATAGATCTCGATCCCCCCATTCCATTTCTCAACTCGGATTCTTCAAAAGCTAAGCCAATTTTCGTAGATTGACGGTCAAAGTTTCGGTCAAAGTTGGAAATCCGGCCACCTTGACTTTTCCGGTATGTTTTTACTTTTCCCTATTCCTCTCACCTTCCCATTTCACCTCTTGTACCCGGTTTCCCAAATCCCTCCCCCTTTTGCTCATTTTCCGCTCACCCGTTTCCTCTTCTTCTTATTATTTTTTCTTTCTTTTGTTATGGTGTTCCATTGGAGGGGCTGTGATGTTATGTTTGTTGATGACATTTGTGGGAGTTCTGATTTGGGTATAGCAAAGCAGTGAGGATGGGGGAACTGGGGGGCTGTTATAGCAGTTGATATGGGTGTTTTGGTGGTCGTTTTCCGGGTTTGTGGTGTTTGGTGTCGAGGCTGTGTGAGGACGATGTTGATGAATCTGTGAGACAAAGCAGCGAGGCTATGATTGGGGCTGATATGGGTCGATGTCACAGCAGCTAGACGATGACTCCAATGATAGCGAGGCTGATTCGAGTCGAGGCAGTAGGAAGGTGGCTATGGGCTGTGATGGTGGCTGATTAGAGCAGTGGCTCGGCGAGGCAGTGTTTGGCTATCCGTAGTGCGAGATGATCAAACCGTAACCTCTCTGTCCTTATTTTCCTTTCGCAATTTCAGTTTGTATAGTTGTTAGTTAGAAGTTTCTTGTATTGAAATCCTATAGAACATCACTTGAGCCTATGAGAATTTCGTTAGTGGTTTTGCTTTCCCTGATTCAAGCATGGAAATATATGTATGTTGTTCATCAATAAATGTTGCGTAGACTTATCATTGTCTCATTTTTGAAGTTGTTTTGAAACTGGATGTTTTGTTCTAGTATGAAGACGTGTCTTTCTCTTGATACATTAGATTGAAGTTGTGTCGTATTGGTCTCTGATTGAGTATGAAGGCTTGTATAAACGGAACTATATGTTTGCGAGCTTATGTACAAGATTATGTGAGTATAAATGTATGTCTATAGCTTGTTTACTATTAATTGAAGTCCCTATGTGTATGTATAGGGTAGTTCACGCCCTGTTCATTCTGAATTCCAAAGTCTTGAGCTTCCTGTTGATGGAATTTGTGAACATTGGTCTGCTACACATGTCTTTGTCCTCTCCATTTGAGCTCGAAAAGTTAGGTTGAGATTCCATGAGGCCATTATTTAAGTTGAAGTTTGTTTGGTTTACTTTAAGCTTAATTTTTCAGCTTTAGTTTAGTGTAAAATAAAATCTGAAAAGTAAAAGTAAAAGGGGAGTCACAAGTCAAATTTTGGGATAGAGTGTTGACACAAAAATAGTAAAATGTCAACCTCCTTTAGGGGAGGTGAGAAGCTTAGCATAAAAGAGGCAATTGGCATTTTAAAGAGTCACATGGGTGCTTGTACTTTGTTCTGAAAAAGCAAATGGGTCACATGTGACCTTTGTCCTTTAACCCACCTTTGTTGCTCTATTTAAAGAGAGCATTTGGACTCTCTTTAGGGGGGGAGATACACAGACACACACAATCTGAAATAGATACAGAACACACACAAAAGTCTGGGAGAAACACTCCTCTACATGGAAAAAAAATATATCTTTCAGATCTGAAAATACTTGAGAGATATAAAGAGTTGAAAAAATGAGAAGGAGCAAAAATACTAAAGAAAGGAAAGAGAGGTAAAAGATTTGGTGAAGTTTGAGGTTTTAAGAGTTAAAATAGTGTGAAAGCAAGGCTGTTGCTCACTGTTTGTTGGTTGTTGCTGCGCTGGTGCTTTTGGTTCAACTTTGGTCACTTTGATTTTGCTTGGGACTTCATTAATAGGTAATTTTTTTTTTAATTTTTATTAGTGTTGTATCTCATGAATTTCAGCATGTATAAAATGGCTTTTTAAGGGCCCAAAGGTTTTTTTTTATAGTTATGTTAACGTTCCAGGAGTAATTTATTTTTACTGTTGCTGAGTTTGGAAACAAAGCTAAATGGGACTTGTTTTGTTTGGCCCGTCTGAAACTGTGGTTTGGCCAAGCAAGTTATTTTTTTATTTTTTTTTTTGTTTTGTTTTGTTGGAATTGTTTCTTGGTATGTAACTGTCTTGTTTTAAATAGTTAATATGTATGCAAACAAGGTAGGCAAGCTTACTACTGCTTTAAACATGGAAGAAAATTAGAGTTTGAATAATAAATCACGTGACATATAAAGAGGGTCAAAACTGAAATGTATAAGCAAAGGTAGGATATGTATGTAGATTCACAAATCTTGAATAAGAGGTAAAACTGGACCGTTAGTGCAAATGCCTATTTTAAAAATAAAATGACGTGCAAACCCTAAACTATGGAGAAGTTGAACAAGAAATGGACTTTGAAATAAGATTTATAATTTTACGGGCACTGGATCTATGGTTGCATTTTATTGCATAGTTCAAGGTAGTCACCAAATTTTGATTGTTTGGAGTGTCATCTTGCATGAGAGGTTATCTATGATCCTGGAAAAGTTTCTACCTTGAGCTGAGATATTTATAGATTGTATCATATTTATTCATCATCTGTACGACAAAGTTAATTAGCGAAGTATCGCATTAAAGTTGTATTTTAAGTCTACAATTGTGAAGCAAAATCAGGCCACTATGTAAAGGATATTAGAAAATGGGAGCTATTTATTTCATTCGGTAAAAGCAGTAATGCTTTACTAGCGTTCTAGTCCAAAGGGCTAATAGCTAATTGAAATGTGTGATTAAAGTCTAACTAATCGTTTATGTAAAACTCATTTAAATCAAGAGATTTCGAACGGGTGAAGTGCTTGCGCGAATTAATTGATTAAGTCGGAAGATTTCGAACGAGTGAAGTGTTCGCGCGATTATATCTCGATTTGAGTTTTCATTTGAACTGACAAATTTAATAAATTAAAGCGTAATAAAATCAAGGCAAAATATAACAAACAAATTCAAAGAGTCGATTGCGTCAAATAAAGCAACTGTGATTGGCACAGGACTCGAGGGTGCCTAACACCTTCCCGCGAGTCAACCGAGATCCTTATCCGGAACTCTGACGCAGACCATTTACGAGTCATAGGTGTTCTAGGTACACCACTTTGGTGGCTTGGCACACCTTTAACTTGTCAAGTGGCGACTCCGAAAATCTCTTAAATATTAGTGTACCTATTAACACCATCACAGGCCCTTTTAAAACTAATAAAGTTTTTTTTTTTGAGTTGAAAAAGGGTCGTGACATTAAACTATGCCCGTTTCTAAATACCCCCCTTGAACTGAATTTTTCTATTCTCTTTACCCACCCTCCCCCCCCCCCCCCCCCGTGAACTTGGCTGACCTAAGTGTTAACACGCGCTGTCCACGTGTGTATTTAATGTCAACGCGGACAGCCACATAGATAAATGACCAGATTTTTACTTCAGGTAACTAGCGGGCATTTGTAAAAATAAAAAATTACCGGGTATAAATTTCTTGAAAACCCTAATTCCATTTCATTTACACTTAACCGGGTATTGAAAGAGACAGTAGGGTCTCTTCATCGTCTCTCTCAAATTCTCCATAGTTCCATAATTCTCTCTCTAATTCAGTCACAAATCATTCAAAAGCTTGTTGGATACGTGTTTGGGTCACTGATTTGTAACAAAAGTGTGTAAAGAAACGAAACGGGTAAGTCTTCTTCTCTACTTTTCCTTTGCTTCAAAGTTTGTCTTATGAATCTATGAATCCCTACGTTTTTTCTGATTGTGAATCGAGAATTGAAACCCTAGGTTCTATTTCGCTGTTGGATTTGATTTGTGTTTTTTGATGAATTCGTAATCGCTTTAGGGTTTTTATGTTATTTTACGACAAAATTCAAACCACCTAGTCAATGATTCATGCATGCATGTGATTAGGGTTTTTGGAAATATGAGATAAAAATTGGGGCTTTTTAGGGAAATCGTATGTATAGCCGATTGTCTATTTAAAAAGGGGCTTTTCAAGAGAACATTTTCTGTATGTATGCAGTCACGTGTTTTATTAGGGTTTTTTGTAATTATTGATAAAAATTGGGGCTTTTGATTAGGGTTTTATTTAAATAGTGATAAAAATTGGGGCTTTTAAGCCAAATGTTGTCCTCTTCCATATTTGTCTAATATTTATCTCGAAATAGCTGTAGGCAGTTGATTTGTTTATGTTTTAAGTTGTTTTTTGTCTATTGTTGTCTCTTTCTTATTCTTATTCTTAATATGGCAGAATAGCTACTATTGTTGTCTCTTTGTTATTGTTGTCTATTGTTGTCTCTTTCTTATTCTTATTCTTCTTTGTATGTATATGCTATCTTTTAGGTTGTGAAATGGCTACTAAGTATCTTAATCTGAGATGGAAAATAGGGGGTATGTTGGTGAGTGAAGTTGGGCCTGTGTATATTGGGGGAGAACTGAACATGTGTTCAACATAGATTTTGACCACCTGTCTATACCTGAACTTGCTGATTATGCTAGGGACTTTGGGGTTAAGGAGATGGGTAAAACCTATATAATGGCTGCTAAGGGTGGTAACCTAACTGAATTAACTAAGGATAGGGATTTGTTAGACTTGGGGGTGTTATTAAATGCTGGGGACGCTATAGATATTTATGTCTGTGGTGATACCACTTTTGAGGAAGTGTTTCCTAATGGGGGACAGGTGGGAGGTACTCAATTAAGTCATGTGAGTGCAGAACCTAGCAGCAGCAATCCAGCTGGTCCAACCTTTGTTCCCAACCCCCCTTTAATATCAACTACAACAACTGTAGATTTGGGTCTAGAAAGTGCTGAAAGGGTTGAAGAAAACAACCAAACTGAACTTGATGAAGGACATGCTGCTGTGTTAGCTGTTGCTGCTGAGTCAGAATCAGACTTGGATTCTGATTTTAGTTCTGGTTCTGACTCAGACAATTCAGTTGACTATGGCAGTGATGTTCATGAAGAACTGAGGGTTGTTAGAGAAGATGTGAAAACTTACAAGAAGAGAAACAGGAGAAAGGATAGGAAAGAGCAGCCTGATGGGTTTCTAGGTGAAGTAGGAATAGATGAAGGGTTTGAGGATGAGGAGAATGGGAAGAAAAATTTGAAGGGAAAACTGGTGGGGGATGATGATGAGCCTTATTATGACTCATCAGATGTTGATAGCTTTGGTAGTGATGAAGAACTTGAAGAAGTTTCTGATGATGAGGTAGAAGGGGAGAGTACTAGTATGAGGGAAAGGAGAAAAACAAATAGGGTTGTGTATGACCCTACATGTAAGTTAGTAACTTGGCAGCTTGGGATGGTCTTTGAAAATGTCTATCAGTTTAGAGAGGCAGTGACAAAGTATGCTGTGAAGAAAGGGGTGCAGCTAGACAAGTACATTAATGAGAAACAGAGGGTTAGAGTAAGGTGTAGAACTGGTTGTCCATGGTTACTGTATGCAAGCAATGAAAGAAGGAGTTCAAACTTCACTATCAAGACATACACTCTAAAACACAAGTGCCATGGAACTAATAGGAACTTTCTGTGCAACTCTAGGTTTTTGGCCAAGCATTATAAAGACAGAATCATATCCCAGCGTATGATTAAAGGGTGGGAATTACAAGATTTGGTAAAGAAGGACCTTGGAGTGTATGTGGGGATAGTTGTGTGTCTAAAAACAAGGAAGATTGTGTTAAAGGAAGTCATGGGGGATCACATAAAAGAATTTGGTAAAATTTATGACTATAGAGATGTGTTGCTACAAACTAATCCTGGCAGCACATGTGTAGTCAAGGTTACAGATGGGGAAGAAGGAAAAAAGGAGTTTGTAGGGTTTTATATCTGCTTTGCTGCAATGAAGAAGAGATTTATTGATGGTTGTAGGAAATGCATAGGTCTAGATGGTTGATTTTTTAAAGGGCATCTCCAAAGGGCAACTACTTGTGGCAGTAGCCAATGATGCCAACAATTAAATGTTTCTATTGGCTTGGGCTGTTGTTGGAACTGAAACCAAGCAAGCTTGGACCTGGTTCATCAGAATTTTGCAGCATGACCTACAATTGGGTGATGGAATTGAAGTCACTATAATAAGTGACATGCAAAAGGTATGTTTTTTTTTTTAAATTTGTTTATGTTCTTATATTTTTTTGTCCTGCAGTTAAGTTAATGATACTGACTGTTTATGTTGTTATGCAGGGTTTAGTTTCTGCTGTTGAAGATGTTTTGCCTGTGTGAGCACAGAATGTGTGCTAGGCACATTCTGTCAAACTGGGCTCAAAGATGGAGGGGGATTGAGAGGAGGAAAAGGTTTTGGAACTGTGTTAGGTCTACTTTTGAGGCAGATTATAGGTTTAACTTAGATGAGTTGAGTGTACTTGGGAGAGGGATTGTGGAAGACCTGATCAACTACAACAAAGAGAGATGGTGTAAGACCTACTTCAAAACATTCTCTAAGTGTGATAGTCCTGACAATAATATGTCAGAAAGCTTTAATTCCTGGATCTTAGGCCCTAGACACAAGACAATTATATCAATGTTAGAAGAAATTAGAGTTAAGGTTATGAATAGGGCTACTAAGGTTAAGACATTTGCTGAAACATGGGATGATGGGATATCTCCAATGGCTATGTTGGTGTTTAACAAAAATGTTGAGAAGTCCATGAACTGTCAGCTGCAATGGAATGGTGATGCTGGATTTGAGGTGCTGGATGGTAGATATCAGCATGTTGTAGACCTTAGGGAACAAACATGTAGCTGTAGGGCATGGGAGTTAAAGGGTATCCCATGTCCACATGCTATTGCAGCAATGCACCACATGAAAATGGATGCTTCATAGGCTATATCAAGCTGGTACAGGAAGGGGACTTATCTGAAGTCTTATTCCACTTTTATCCAACCAATTCCAAACATGGTAATGTGGCCAGAGTCTAGCAATGCAAAGGTTGAACCACCACCTTTTAGAAAAATGCCTGGTAGACCAAGAAGGTGTAGAAGAAAAGAAATTGGTGAAGTAAAGAAGAGTGGGAAGTTATCAAAAAGGGGAATTGCTATGACTTGCTCAATCTGTCACTCAAATACTCATAATAAAAGAAGCTGTCCAAGCAGGCCTGCTGCTGCAAATGAGGTCTGTTTTACTTGCTTTATTTATATATTGAACATCCTGATTGATCTATGACCGTTTTCTAACTAAACTATTTTTTTTGATTAGTGTAATGCCTCACAACAGTCATCAGGCAGAACTAAAAAGAGAACTAGACCTGTGAGTGCTTCTGCTAGTGGAGCTGGGACTTCTGCTACTGGTTCTCAAAGTACTGCTGCTACTAAAGGAGGCAGAGGTGGTAGTGTTAGAGGAGGCAGAGGTACAGGGGGTAGTGGTGCTACTACTAGAGCTGAGAGTGCAAGCAATGGATTTCAGAGTGCTGCTGCTACTATAGGAGGCAGAGGTGGTGGTGTTAGAGGAGGCAAAAGTGCTTTTAAAAGACCAAGGGTTGTGGGTCATGGAGTTTTTGTTTCTGAAAGTGGTTTTTCAAGTATCAATGTAAGAATTATATTACATTACATTACTACTTAAATTCACTTAAGCTGACTGTTAGAGTTGTCTCCTAATTTGTGTGTGATGTTTGGTCTGTATCCAGCAAGGAATGCCTACTAGCAGGGTGGTCCAAACTTCACAACCAGTCATTAAGTCAAGTGAAGTCACTGGTGATATTGGATATAAACCCAGCAAGGGATTGAAGTGGAAAGGAAGGAAAGCAATCAGCCAAGGACAACTACAAATGCAAAGTGCTACTCATAAAGTTGCAACAAGATCAAAGGCTATTGGTATGCAGACAAGATCCAAGGGGTTGTCTCCATCTAAAGCAACTTAGTTTCTGCTGTGTTACTGTCCAGTTCTTGTTCTGGAAGTACTTTTGAAGTTTCAGCTTGATGTTTTTTGCATAGTTATTGGTATTACTTTCCAGTTCTTGTTCTAGAAGTACTCTTTAAGTTTTTTTTGGATAATTGGTACTCTTAATCTTCAGATCTTATTCTGGATGCTAGTCTGATTTGCACATGATGTGCTTAGTTATTTTGGTTTGTTGAATCAACAATTGAACATATAACTATGTTGGTTAATGCTACTTTGGTATTGTGTTTATCTACAATGAAGTTAATTTCAGTTTCATTTACACTGTTCATTTCAGTTTCAGTTTACTTTTCCTTTTAATGTTCATCCAAATGCATAACATTAAACACAATAGCAGATTATCTTCTAGCCTTACTTCATTCATTGACAATGACAACAAGAACATGTAATGACATTAACCAAAGTTTTTCTTGGACAATGACAACAAAAACATGTAATGAAATTAATGAAATTACAACACTTAAAATACAACATTAACTTACTTCATCCATAGACAACAACATGTAATGAAATTACAAATCAAGCTACAATAAAAAAATTAACTTCACAAGTCTTTTCTCTTCAACCCTTCTTCATTTTTTTTGGTCTTCTTCAACAATCCAAGAATGACAACCTTGGCTTGCTCGGGAAATTCAGGACCAAACCATTCAAAAAAGCCACAAGCAATTCGTCCTTTAACACCATAGTGCCTACATCCAAAGAATCTCCTTCCGGGATTGGCATTTGTCCATGAAGTTCTCAAGGAGGCGGGATACCCACAAAAACAATACACATCCATCCTCACTAAAAGTCTTAGAGATATATTTAAAGGAAGATAGGAACAAGAAGGAAAACGAAGGAAGAGTGAAGGAAAAACTTTGAGAAACTCAGCTGCAATTTTGAAGCAAAAATGGAGAAAGAGAGAAGATATAGGAGGAAGAAGAGAAAACAGCCGTTACTTTGAAGAAAAAATAAAAGAGAAATGGTAAAAGTTTATGTTTTTACCGTTTGAAAGTCGCATGTGGCTTTTTTATGCCACTCTCACGCGCCCAAGAAGACTTGTATACAGTTTCTGTGCCATGTGGCACATCGGGGGTAAAGAAAATAGAAAAATTCAGTTCAAGGGGGTATTTAGAAACGGGCATAGTTAAGTGTGCACTTGTTGTGCCGCGGCAAGTTTAGTGGGGGTTTAAGCTATTCTGCCTTTAATATACTATTTATTTTTAATTAAGAATTTAAAATTGTGTATATAACCCTTAAAATAATTTAGTAGGCTGAGTCCTTAGAATTGGGCTTTTTACCCGGTTCTAACAAAACTTTAGCTTCAAGGCTTCAACAACGCCCTAAAGTAAAAGTAATCCCGTCACCCTTTTCTCTGATTAACAAAAAAGAAAGAAAAATCTTATCTCCTCCTCTTCCTATTAATGAAGAACGAAAAGCAATCTAGTTGGAGGGATAAATGGGGCAGCAAAAGCGGAAACAAAAGCATGGAAAAAGTAACAGCGGTGGCAGCGGCTGGTTACGACAAGGCAAAGGCGGCAGCTGCTGTAGGAGCAGTGAAGGCTAAGGCGGCGGCTGTGGTTGGTGCAAACAAGGTTAAGAGTGGATCCTCTTTTGGATTTAAGTGGATTAAGGAGAAACTGCAGAAGAGTAAATAATAAATGGAGATATAATTAGCAAGGGTTTTAGTTTAGGGGTTTCAATTTAATGGATTTTGCATTAGAATTATTTGGACTTATATGACTATTGTTTTTATATTTCAGTTCTTGTATGTACGTTAGTTATGTGTTTGAGTTGATGATTAAAACAACAAGTGATTGATTTGGAATTATCAATTAAATTTCAGTTTTTGAAGTACAGTATTCAATTCTCAGTCAATTTTCGTTTTCTTTCTTTACTTGTTCGTACTAACCACAAAACTAGTAGACAATAAATGTTTCAACGTGTGATTTATTTGCCTTCTTTTCTGCTCATGATAGTTTTCTTAAAGAGGAGTGATTATAAAGGTGACATACTGTACTAGTACATTTTTTAGTAACATGCAGCCCGGTCAAGTTAAGTCTAAACTTATTCGACTTGAACCCAACATAGTGTAACCCAATGAGTCGACTTGAACCAGAAATAGTGTGACCTGGAGCCTGTTTGGGTGGGCTTAAAAGTGACTTATAAGCTTATAAGCCCATTAATATATGTTTGGTAACTTAATTTTTTTTAGACTTTTAAGTCATAAGTGACTTAAAAGTCACTTTTTGAGAAGTTAGGAAATCCTAACTTCTCAAAAAGTGGCTTTTAAGTCACTTTTTGACTTAAAAGCCACTTAAAAAAAGCCACCTAAAAGCCCACCCAAACAGGCTCCTGATGAGTCAAAATGTAACCAAACCCAAAACGTAATGAAATTTGGAGTTCTGAGGTATATAAGTCGAGAAATTACGATATTTCACTTTTTTTTTTAGTAAAAGTAAAATAAAAAAGGAAAGGATGTTGGGTTATGATGTGTTATTTAATACTTTGGGCTGATTGAGTCATGAGTCTCATGACTCGTGTTGATATCAGGCGTCCAGGTTAGAGGCAATTCAGGCTTTTGCCAGTGCCACCTACCTCTAATTTCTAAACATGACAAACTGAAGGAGATTTTGACTAAGCTGAATCTGTTAACTTCATTATCAACGTTTCAACGATTTTGAATATGACCCATAAACTGATTTAGTCCAACCAGTTTAGACAAAGGACTTCACTCTATCTGAACCTACCTCAGAATTGAACTTGACTAGCTTGGTGCGACCTGACTCAATACGGGTACAACTTCAATTGATTCAAAACCAATATTAAGGTTACAATAATTTCTAATACAAACGAGGTGATCATATATTACTAGTAATTTCAATGCATATGCTTCAATGAATTATTAGAACAAGAGGAGGAAACACAAACAATTGTTTAGTTCAAATGCTTCGAGAAAAATTCCAGCAACCTAGAGAAGTACTATATAGGAGTGTTATCTTGGTCAAATTGACAGTTTTTGAACTCAATGCCTGTAACCAAGCACACATAAAATAGAAACTATACACTTTGGTAGTTGTTAGCATATGGTTGTATACAGTCTAAAAGCTACTGGACAAATAGCCCTTAAATGAGTTTTTTGATGCCATAATCTGATAACATTTGTCATACTAGAACCAAATTGTTGAGGAAAAATACTCGCATTTACTTCAAATTCACCACATCCTGAACAAGACAAAGAAAACATGCTCAAAATAGACATGAACATTTGCCCTGGAAGGAAAAGAATTGGCACCTAGTCTTTGGTTGGACAAGAATTCCCCACAGGCCACAACATAGTACACATGCCTTGCAAGATAGTACTAACTAGTTTTAATTAAATACTTGAGTTTTTGGGAGCAAATTTAAAGAGAGCGCCAATAGGAAAAGGGTAATTTGAATACAAGAATTGAACAGAACCAAACATCCTCTGCCCTACTCCATGCCCCATTAAATGTGAAGTATTTAATAGTATCAGATTTGTCCCCCTTTTGAGGCCTTTACTTTCACGATTTTTTCACCTTCTTTACTTAATTTCCAACTTCTTTTCCTGTTGAGTAGTTGGCTCATTTAATTCTACTTCTTTAATGCACAAGCATTTTCTCATTCTCTTCTTCTTTTAAAGATCAACTCATTTGCTCATAACACTTCAAATTTCCTCCATCTCATCACTTGTTAGGCCCCCAGCTGACTACTTTTCTTCTCACATGGTCCTTCTCTTAGCCCTCAAAGTCCCAGTATCTTTGTTTTCTTCTTCATTGTCAAAACAACATGCTAATTGTTTTTTGTGAAAGATGGTGGTAAGTGAAAAAAATATACTATATTTAACTTGTAGGTCTACATATCACACGAGATGTTGGTGCGGTTCAATGAGAAAGTATCGCTCAACAAGTAAATTTGACCCTATTTTTTGATTGAGCCGTGCCAATATCACGTGTCACTATTATTTAGATTCTCTTATTTATAACTATAGTGGTGGAAAATAAGAGTTCCCTCGTCCAGTATTTTCCACTGGTAAGTTGACATTGTTGGTTACACTATTCTAATGTACTTTGTTTGTTATTCCATCTTTTAATTCTTTCTGCCATGTAAAAATGGTGAGTGGGATCATTTATCTGTGTGAGAATATGAACACAGGTTTATGGTTAAGTCAGAAGGCTCAGGTTTTATTTGTTTTGATTCTATTTATGTTTCTTATGAAAGGAAGAGAGACAGGGGTGTACAACATTCATGCAACTTCTTATTGGCATAAATCTTGATTATCAGCCTGAAAGGAACATAACATGGCCAAATTGTGCAGCTTAATTCAGCAATATGCTAAAGTTAGGTTCTGGAAACTTGTTTACAAATAATTTGAAACATTCTCTAATATGAAAGTATTGGATAAAAAAATATACGAGTTAAGCTCTCTGAGTCTGCCATGCAACATTCATTTAAAGAGTTCTGCTTACCTTTTCCCCCCTGATACTGTAGAGGTTCCAATTTAGTACCAACACTTTCAGATATTATAACTCTTTACTGTTGTTGCTTCTCTTTTTTTGTCCTAACCAAACTAAAATTTCTACAGGAAGATTTGTTTTGCGTTAATAAGACCAGTGACAAATAGATGTAACAGAGACATATCCAATGTTGTCATGTTAATCAGTTAGTATTAGCTGAATTTGTGTACACTTTTAACTTTAGTGCACAATATCTTACTCTTGTGAAGCTAATTAAAGACTAGAACCATGGAAATGAAAAGGCAAAGATAAACTTTGTCCCTATAATTACACACATAGGAGTGGAAAGAAGTAGAGTGGGTCAAAGAAGGGGTAAATGACATTATAAATATCATAGACCACTATTAGTAAATCTTATAAGTGAGCTAGATAAAACAAAACTCTTAAATTCTGTTTTATCTAGTTCACTTATATTGGAGAAAGCACTTTCGTTCGTTTGTATATTAGGAGATGTCACTTGGAAAAGGAATTTATAGGTATAGGAAGAAGCCCCATCAATTAATACTAGTTGGAAAATTTGAAATATTCTTGTGACCCACCATGTACATTAGTACTTATATATAAGCCTCGTAGTGTCCTGCCTCCGGTTAAGGATCCAATTGAGAATTTGACCCGTAGCCAACTTTTTGGATCTTAACTAAGATATAGCCTGTAAAAATTAAAAACTTTTTGACCCGTAGCCACTTTCTTAGATGCTAATTAACGAATAGCCTATCTTTGCAACATACTATCCACGTTAAAAGTCAGATTTTTTTTAAAAGTCAAGAAAAATACAAATTCTTTGTTTGACCCGAACCTAAAAATGAAAAAACGTCCAATACTAGAATTGGATAAATTTTAGAAAACTATTTTTTTTAAATGGACTAAAAAAATTGCCACATAAACATGACAATCAACAACAAAAACATACCCAGGGTTATCTCATAAGTGAGGTCTGGGAAAAGTGAGATGTAAGCAAATTTTACCCCCCTTCCTCAAAGATGGAGAGGTTGTTTTTGGTAAACGATTGGCTAAAGAAAATAGTTTTTAAAACAGGTTTGAAAAACTAAGATAAAATACCATGATAAAGGAAAAGAGAATACTAACATAAAAACTAAAGATGATCAAGATAATGACATAACATTAGCAATAAAAATGGAGAATAGAATAAAAATATTAATGGGGAGGGTGAGATATAAGCAAACCTCACCGTCACCAAGGTGGGGAGGTTGTTTTCGGTAGACGATTGGCTAAAGAAAATATTTTTGAAACAGGTTTGAAAAAATAAGATGAAAATACCATGATAAAGGAAAAATGACTAACATAAAAACTAAAGATAATCAAGGTAATGAAATAACAGTGCAATAAAGACGGAGAATAGAATAAAAATATTATAGTTGTATATAAGAATAATACTAACACTAATTTAACATAAAACGCTCGACTATTTTCTAACTATTTACCCTAATTTTCGACATACGCATTCTTATTTAGGATCAAACAAAAATAATCATCACCTAAGAAAAATTTTATCTCCGCATATTGGGCCCGTGCTTGCACGGGCACCACCCCACCTAGTATATATATACATGGCTTGAGTTAAGCTTAAAAAGATTATTTCATGTTGGCTCTCCATCGTATCAACCAATTTTGCTTTCAACTCCTGTTGTAATTGCTAGACTTTGCTGGTCCTATCACTACTATAATGATGTTAGTAAATGAGTACTGATGCAAGATATGAATGTTTTGAGCTTATGCACTACAACCACGTGAAAACCTTATGTTTTTAGCTACTTTTGCATCCTATTCTATTAATTTTACTACATTCAGGTTTTAAATAGCAGGACCAGATTGCAACTTGAGTCAATCTTTGTGGACTGAATGAGTAATTTACTTGATGTCATTTCTATAAACCTCTATTTTGGACAATGAAGAAAGAGGGATGAAACTCTTAGCTTTCAAAGTTAACTAGCTTAGGGAAGTATTAGGTCTAATCAAATACTTGTGCTTTGAAAGTCACACACTACTTATGCAAAAGTTACTTTTCCCTCTCGATATTTGCATACATTCATCTATAAACAAGGAGATAGTCTAGTGATACCGGTAAGAGTCTTTCATACAATATGTGTGAGGACGTTTCGTAGAAGGACAAGTAACTTCACAGTCCACAGGAAGGAAGCAGAAAATTTCCCTCTCATTGATGCCATCAATTCCCCTACTTTCATTCTAGCTCTGAAAAGGTTCCTTTCAGTTAATGCCATTGTGAAAGAATATAGACATCATTCTCATTGAATTGACAAATGTGTATTTAATACATTTAAGGGAGACCTGCAATAAAAGAGTATTGTTTCCCTTTCAACTATTAGTTGAAACATCACCTAATACTTGTCTATTTAATTAAATGGATCTCTTACCACATATACTTTGAAGTGAATTATTGGCAATATCATTCCTTAACATTTCTTGTTCAACAACTTTTTGAATCTGCTTTATACTTAAGTTTCAAACAGAACAAAAAAATAATTATTTAACTCAGGGAAGGTGAGGGGACAATTACCTAATAATATTTCAAGGGTCTTCCTTTCTTCTTCTTTGTTTCCTCAAGATTTCTTGAAAATGAGATGGTAAAGACTACTTTTTCACTTTCATTAATGGCGCATTGTTGGAGTGCGATGCAATGTGACACAACATTTCAGCAAATATAAAGAATACACTCAAAAATGACTTGCATTTATTAATATTTCACAATCCAGTGAACTATGACTTACATCTCAGCCTAGTGGTAAACAAGAAAGAGTGGTGAGAGCCAGTGCCTGCTTCTCGCGGCCGCTTTAGCAGCCGTTCTTCTCTACAAAAATGGAGAAGGTCTCCCCAGCTAGGCATTGGACCTCTATCTATAGTGTTCCCTTCTCTTTCTCTCTACCCCGCTATCTTTCTTCCAAGCACTTCTCCCTCCGTGTGTATCATATGTATATCTGTACTATCGAGTCATAAAATGAGAAAAATTTCACACATAGCATTGACATCATCTGCTTCCTGAGTTTGGAAGATATGCATGTGCTCATAATGCAGCTTTCCATAGAGCGTTCTCCCCCTCCCCACACCGCCTGTGGACCTCCTTTAGCCTGTCAACAGACCTGCATATCCCGCTGCAGGTCCAGTCAAATGAAGCAACACAAACGTTGCCTGCCTGAGCCTTCCATTCACAATCTGCAGCAAAAGTAATATGCTTTAGCGAAACCTGAATAGGTTTAGGAGTTCCAACATGCTGGAATTAACTAGGTTGGACATTCACAATCATAATATTCCACATAAGAGTTTTTTTTTTTTAATGAAACCTGTAATACATGTATTATCTCCAGAACTCGGGGGTTATTTCAGATCGTATCGTGGAATACAAGCAGCTTTGTTAGTACCTTCATTGTAATGGTTCTGTAATTCTGAAAACTTTCCCGTATCGATTGTAGCACATTAAAATTCATTAAAAGGAAAGAGCTTTACCTGGAGGAGTTCCACAACATAATCTGCGATCATCTATATGCTGCACATCAAGACCAATAAACCAAGCTCCCAGTGACACATCCTCATTTGCATACTTATGTAATACATGCCTGCAAGCATCAAGAAGATTATGATAAGAATCTCAAAACAAGAGGGAGGAAATTATTCTATTTGGATGGTGTTCAGTTCATATAATTGGAAATAGATAAAGAAAGGAAATACTAAACTGGTTTACTGATATGTAGGAGGCAAGATCCTTCGAAATGGCATATATTTGGCCAGTAGCATGACGGAAATACTTGTTTCCCGTCTCTCCAAATTTCCAGTATTCTGGTTCATGGTATCTTACTCCCCTGTTCCATAGAAAATAATAAGATGCTAAAGTAAAGGAAATTAAAATAAATCAACATTGAATTCTCTAAGAAAATAAGCTCCTTACTTCTGAGCAAGCACAGGACCAGATTTCATGCACCCAATGTACACACGAGGCTTCTTACGGTGCCTTGCTAGTGTTTCTGCCAGTGTACCTGCAATAAAAATAGAAATGAGCTTGATCTAGCAAAGAAAACAAACTGGTCATGGAATACCACTAATATTCACAGTAACAAGTCAGTGAATTTGGACAAACTTTAGCCAGCTTTCTCTTAGGATGTGTATCCCATAAAAATTATCTGATAATTTATTATGGGAAAGTAAGACATATTAGATGAGAATGATAATGCCAATGTGGAAAAAAATGTTAGAAATTCAATTACCTATATTTACATGGACATCATCATCAACTTTGACATAATACTCTGCATCCCATAGCTTAGCAGCAGTAGCAAAATAAGTCTTTGTCTTTGCAGACAATTCTAGATAGCCCTCGACATGATCCTGTTTAAAGGCAGAAGATTAGTACCAACTCTTATTTATGAAAACATAGTTAAAAGCATCGAGTTAGTAAGTATTGAGCTAATTCTAGATAGAGGATTACCAAGCGCAAGAAATCACCATGCTTACTGTCCTCAGCTTCAATAGCTCTGTCCAGTATACCCCCTAACGTGGCACTGCAAAACAAGTTAAGTTATTCAGCACATTGAAAGTCCATGTGTCTATACATCTGCAGACAACTAGATGTTTCGAACTCCTTATATAATGGCCAAGAGTAGAGAGAGCATGTTTCACTATGTATATGCTTAATTTCGGAGTACAAGTTAAAGTCCTTCTATTTCTAATTAGTCTCAATGGTATCAGCAAGTCCAGTTGTAATTGCTGTTCTCACTTTGGGAGATATTAGTTCCACAAAACAACTTAAGGCAGTCTTGATGGCCTATGCAAACAGGTTCATACATCCATGCAGCATTTTTTCTAATAAAATCTCAAGTAGCCAAACTTTTAATTAACAGAGGCAAGATGAGATTGCAAACACCTACCCATGACCAATGACAAAGCGCATGATGATTCCTTTCTCTTCTTCCAACTTCCTTCTTTTTTCACCTATATTATTAACAAGGTCAGATATCAGATAGAAGCAGTGGCCACAACAAGATGAGTTCATAAACTAGGAGTGAAAAAATACATGGGAACAGTCCATACCTTGTGGCATCCATGTAGCACGAACTGAATCCCTTCTTTTTCTGCTACTAAATGCGGTGTTTATTCCCACCACCATAAAATATTTTCTCTTCTTTGGTGAATCACCCTTCTCAATATTTTCTGATATAGGAGCACCACTAAGAATCGACTCCTGAGTTGCCTTTGCAGCTGCCAACTCCATCTCTAAACTTGAAATTGTTTTGTCTAATGTTCTGTATAAGATATGCAGTCATAAGTAGGCATCCAGGATTTTCAATTTTCATTATCAGATCTCAGTGCAAAGTTAACTTAGAACTTACTAAACAATAAGAGAGAAGGAAAGAGAAAGTGTTGAGCAGAACTTACTGAAGAGCATGATGCGTCTTAGAAACTTCCCCCAAAACATCTTTAGACACCAGTTTTACATCTTTCTGCTGCAACTGTAACAAACAAGACAAAATTTAGGACCAAACAAAATTTTTGAGGCTCAAGTTGAAGATTTGTATCCAAAAACTAGATCAGGAATACTCACAAATTTTGTATCGCAACCTTCTGAAACTAAATTTAGTCTTTCAGCTTCTACTGCAGTTGTTCTTGTAAGACCGCCTTTTGTTTCAGGAACCGTCCACATTCTGCAACAACAGATACTTGTGTTATGTGTGAATTATCATTTTTCAAAAGTTAATATCCACAAAGCTAAAGCAAATACTAGTTTTTCAATTTCCTAGAATGCCTAAACAACTAACTGTTTTTCAAAACCATCTGCAATACATGGTTTCACAAATAAAGTCCCTTTTTCTTTAAATATCTGAATCCTTATTCTTGTATGACATTCAACATACTCATTATTTAATTCTAAAATAATTAAACATGTATGTATACTTGTTCAGTGTGCAAAGGTGCCTGCAAATTACATTCTTTTTTACCACAGAGATGAAAGAAGTCAAGGAACAATTTGAAAAAAGAAAAAAAAACAACAACTGGTGATCAAAGGTTAACTTGAGGCCCAATTATACAGTTTTGTAAAATCTCAATCAGAATATCATCATTACAGATCTACACCTGCTTTAGCATATTATTTTACTACTAGTATAAAGTTGCCATTATAGAGAAGGGAAATATAGGAACAAATCAGACTGAAAACTCAGATAATTCAAATATGAACAATTGAACATCATCAAAAATTTATACACCAACATACAAATCCCTTCTCAATAAGATACTAGTACAATATCCATTTTGAATTAATAAAACTACCAATTTCTTCCTTATAAACCAGCAGATTCATAATAACACAATCAAATATCAAAGAATTGGTTCAAATTCACAGAATTAATTTACCTGGCAGTAAAGAACATCCCAGCACAAAAACTACCTATACAAAGAAAAAGAGTCCATCTTTGAGAAATAACACTTCTTGAAGGCTGTTCTACTACTACTCCTCTGTTCTTGAAAGACATTTCCAATCCAAAATTCTCTTGAAACCAATCACTTTCTTATTAAAATCCCATATGCAAAATTCAAATGAACTAAATCAAAGACACCATCAAAGTCAAAGAAACTATAATGGCCAAGATTTCAACAAAATAACAGAAAACAGTTATGTAAGTTAGAATTCTTGAACACAAACTTTAAGAAAGATTTTAAAGCTATAGGAAAGAAGTTATAGGTATAGGTAAGATGCTAAAAAAAAGAATGGCTTGGTCTAACTTCTAAATTTGTTCCTTTCTTTTATCTTTTGCTATATATAGAAATATACAACTAGTTAGTAGTACACTTTGCAGGGAAGGGACTTGGAACACAAGTGAGTAGACTTACTAACTGCCCTGTTTACATATACACCAAATTTACCAAACTGTCCTTGTCACAACTATATGGACCATTTAAATTCATTATTATTATGATTGAATGAATGGGAATCATGAATAACTGTAACAGTTACAGTTTTTTTTTTTTTTTTCTGTTTCCTAATGTGACATGAATGCCCTTTAACTTTTCTTGAATGTGAATATATGCTTTGACAGTTTTATTTCAGAGACAATAGATTTAAAGTGACAGGGAATCAATACAGAGACAGAGATTAAATGGAATAGATATAGGCTAGATTCTTGACATGTGTAGGGAAAATTAGGCTAAATTCTTTTTCAACTTCTTGTGGAAAGGGAAAATTTATCTAATACTCTAGTTAGTTTGGTTTATGTTTGGCATCTAACTGTTTTTTACTTAAAGGGAGATATGATTTTCCAATCTTCTAATGTTGCTTCTCTTGTGGGGCTTAATCTAGTAAAATTCATTTAATGTAATTAGTTACCTTTATTCTATTAGTATTAATTACACTCTTACACATTATGTGATCTTTGATTTAATTGTGGATACTACTTTGATGGCGCTTAGACTAGAAATAGTTTTGTTTATATTTCATGTTGTGTCTTGTGTGTGCCTATTTATGCTTTTTATTTTTTATTTTGTTGTTTGTATTTCTTTATATGGTTTAGAAAACTTTCTTTCAAATATGCTTATTGTGTTTGTTCTAGAAAACATTTGAAGTTTCATTTCATGAAAGCCATTCAGTTACTCCATGTGTCCCAATTTATATGATATTATTTTTTTTTTAGTTTGTCGTAAAAAGAAAGTCATCTTTCTATAAGCAGAAATAGTTTATCTTTATGAAATGATTTTTAGCCACATAAATTTTAATGACTTATTTTAGACCATAAATTTTAAAAGTCTTTTCTTTTTCTTTCTTAAACTTTGTGTTAAGTCAAATATCGTTACGTAAAATGGGACGAAGGGAGTATTTTATAGGACAAACACCAAAGACGTATATATTTTACGTAAACTCGTAAAGGGACGGATAGTTCGTATTGGTATCAGATCTATTCTCACATTTCGATCTTCTTATTTTTTTTGACTCATTTCTCGAGAGGGGGATAGGAAAGAAGGAATGGCGCTTCGAATCCCCACCATCAAAGTTGCAAGTTTAGGATACCCACCAATAGAACAATCATGAGTCTCTCAATGAGATATATTGATGTCATGAAGTATACTGCTGTCATGTGTATTGTATTTTTCATTTTCAAAGCATTTTTTTCATGATGAAGAAAAAATACAAACATTAATAGAGATTTCCTTGTCGTCACGATTATTATTTTTTTATTAAGATCGTCCTTTAATAAGTATGAGAAGAAACAGAAAGTACCTACTCTGATAGCAACATAAATTCGTTTTAAATAAATTGATCTCTCTATCGTTGCCAATTGGACTTGCATTATACTTCTCGCTAGTAAATTAAATTATTTTAAGATCCCTTCAAATCCATTTCTTGAGATGCTTATAAGCATACAATTACAAAAACCAAAATTGAACTAAACAGCTAGTATAAACAAAAGTTCTTTTTTTCTTTTTTCTTTTTGTCTCTTCATATGCTACAGAAATAGCAATAAAGAGGTTGACCAATTGTACGTGGTCCTATTGGTAGACGAAGCAAAATTATAACGAAAGTGACCTATTTCTCTACTCTTGTTACAATGAGTGGAGTATGTACAGAAAGGAGTAGTTATTCATTTTCGTATATAAGAATAATAGACCTCCTTTTTAAGATTATCGAAAACAAGAAAGGGAAGAATTATGTAGTATAGAATTATAGATTCATGCTCCAAATCCAATTCCTCTTTGGTATTAAAAATGCTTGCACATGACTGTATTTATGAAATTTAACAGGAATGTCACCTTTGAAACTAGTGATAATTTAGTATTAATTTGTACGTTTGGAAGTGAAATAGTGAATTCTTCATTTAGCACCTCCTAGATGCAAGATTCCAGTTTTACTATCACAAATTTAGTTACTCTCATTAGAAAGAATTGTTTTAAAAAGATATGGGTGTTGTAAAACTAATAGTAAAGTAGTGCAAGAACAAGACAAAATATATGAGAGGAGAAGGAAGAACATGTATTATTCTCAAAGTATTTGAAGTGTCTCTTCCATAGAGCCAAATGTGCTCTATTTAAAGGATACAAATACATAGGTTACAAATCAATCCAAAGGTTACAAGAATTAAGTAAGACATAGTGGGGAGGAATTATGTAGGAGAAAGTGGGGTAGTAAATCATAAGTTAATGGTGAGTAGTGGTCATCCACATTAACACAAATACATGGATTTACAACACTCCCACTTGGATGACCATTTTGAAGGTAATGTGTCTCGTTAAAACCTTACTAGGAAAAATCCGGTGGGAAAAAGCCCAGTGAAGGAAAAAGAGTACACACTTCCTATAATACGCCTTTAGAGCTGCCTCATTAAAATCCTTACAAGTAAAACCCAAGTGGGATAAAACCTTGTTAAGGGAAAAAGAGTGCAGCGCGTATTTACTATATTCATCTTAGGGAATGGAGCATATATTTAGCGGACGGGCTTCATGATTTTTATCAAAAATACTTTATCCTTTTGATAATACTTTAGTTTGCCTCAATCATCATTATGCCATCAATATCTTATTATCGCAAAAGCATGTTAAACCATAATGCGTTGGGGGTTGAATATGATATCTTACCCTTAATCAATGGCATAATAGGCCAAAGTGTGTACATAGAACGCGATTTGAAGTACAATACTCAAAGGTACTCATGCTTCGTGTAATTGAAATATTACTATAATCATGTATCAATGATATAATACTAATATATCGGGTAAAGATCATAAAAAATAAGCATTATTTCTCCGGTCTCCACTTACCAAGAGTATAAAAATTTATACCCAACTATAAATCAAAGAAGCATTCTTTAAAAGTTACCATATTTATTTCATTCCATATATCCATGTGAGAGTAAAATATTAACTATACTGCATAATCCATGTTTGCTCTCACAAACAGTTTACCTTGAAACATGAGTAGAACTGATCTACAATATCATGTTGCTAGGCCATGCACCCTTAAATTGTTGTCAAAGGATAGCTACAAAATCAACCAAACAATGAAAGAATAGACAAAAGTTGTACTCAGTGAAAGGTTTCCACAATTTAAAGTGTTATAAAACAAAAGGGTACTATGAATTTTGAGATTAACAAAAACCATAATATTAATGAATTTAGAAACAACAAAAAAACTTATCTTGTGTTAGCAACCAGAACGTTGGCTTCTATCAATTGCATCATAATTTGCTTTTCATTTCTTCTAAATCGTGTAATAAAATAGAGACTCGTGCTGATAACGTGTTGTCAAACTAATAGTAAAGTAGTGCAAGAACAAAACAAAATATATGAGAGGAGAAGGAAGAACATGTATTATTCTCAAAGTATTTCAAGTGTCTCTTCCATAGAGCCAAATGTGCTCTATTTATAGGATACAAATACATAGGTTACAAATCAACTCAAAGGTTACAAGAATTAAGCAGGACATAGTGGGGAGGAATTATGTAGGAGAAAGTAGGGTAGTAAATTATAAGTTAGTGATAAGTAGTGGTCATCCACATTAACACAAATACATAAATACATGGATTTACAACAATAGTCATATTAAGTAGTGATTTATTAGGTAGTCGTGGTTGACAAATTCAATGGATCTACACCGCGTAATAAAGGGTTCATAAGTCAATGTTATTTTAGTCTATTAATCTATAGTAACTCAGTTGACTGCATTACCACATTACTCCTACCGACTTCAAAAGTAAATAGTACAGTAGCAGAAAAGAAGAGCAACTTGTTAAATAAACCGGGAAACCTAATTATGGTTATTGTGGGGCCTATGATTCTCCATGATAGCATGAGAGTGTGTGACAAATGGTGACGTTTAAGTAATTGACTGCATGCATAAAACCATAAGATGGAAGGCTATACGTGCAGCTTAATAAGTGGTGACGTACGTTTATTTTGGTGATTTTATTCTTTTGTAAAGGCATATCCCAATTATTTACTCTTCCAAATAAAAAATCAGGACAGAAAAAAGGAAAGAGTTAAGAAAATACTCCTTCAACTCCAATTTATGTGGTCATAGTTTAAGGAAAAAGTACTTTGAAGATGAAGTTTTATTCTGATCATAGGACCTAATTCTCTTTTCTATATTCCTCAATATTCACCTTATGTTTTCTACAATAACAATGGTAAACATTCTTCATCAGTATGTGGCAAATGATATACAGGATCGTGAGTGTAATACTCCGTAGTGGTTCAAGTACCTTTTTTAACCTTTTCTTTATCTATCCTAACATTTAATTAGAAATTAAAGAACCAGTCATTCTTTGTCAAATCAAATATTATTATTCTATATGAGGTTTGAATAATAAACGGGAGGAAAATGAAATTCGATATTACAAATCAATGGTGCTGCATTACCAGATCTCCACTTAAAATCTTGTAAATTACCTTACTAGTCGATGGAAATTTTACAAACATAAAATAAATAAAATTATATTGACATATTTCTTATACCACACCACTCCCTAACAATTTGGGGCCAGCACCAGCTAGAAAATAAAAACAATGATTCTGACCGACTATATGTGAGAAAATATCCCTTTGTTTTAAGAAAAATAAAATACAAAAAGGAAAGCAATAAGTCTTCTCACTATGACCGCATGTAGTGCTCTATTTGGTTATCTAACTCAGCAACTTTCTTTTAAAAACTATGCTCTAATTCACTGGGCCCTTTTATTAGTCACAATTTGACTAAATGTGAGCACTCATATAATTTGAATTTTGTCCAGTTATACTAGACCAATAACAGTGAAAATTTATATAGTTATTCCTTAAAAGTTTAGTAGGCGGTTGGTCATGGATATTAAACAATTTTTGAAAAGATACTTTTAAAGTTGAATTGAGAAATTATATTTGAAGTTGAAATTATAATTCAGAGATGAGTTTTACTTAAAATTAAAAAAAAAATAAAGTATTGTATCTTTTTTTTTGAAGAACTCAAGAAAGTGATAAAACCCACTTTTTTGCTTTCAAAACCCCCTTTTGACAAAATTTCCAAACTTTTACTCAATCCATTCTAATTATGTTGCGATGTTCGACTTAAAAAAGAAAAAAAAGTTTTGAAATTTGTAATTCAAAACAAGTCATAAATATTTAAGTGACTGAAATTATTTCATAAAATCAAACTGTTTATAATGGTAAAAAGATGACATATTCTTTTGCACTAACTAAAAAAAATAATGCCACGTAAGTTTTCATCTAAATGTGTGAGAAAGACCAATATTATAAGGAGCTTGTAAGGAGCTTATTTTAAGTGATTTATAAGTAAAAGTCATTTTTTGAGAAGTTATGAAAAGCCATTTATGGCTTATAAATCTAAAATTTTTTAAATTACCAAATATATATTAATGGGCTTATAAGCTTATAAGCCACTTTTAAACTCACCAAACGGGCTCTATATGATAAAGGGAATTAAGAGAAAATTACGCCAGTTAAACATTCTAAACAACTCTTAACAGAAAATAAACATATTTTAGGTTTTTTACCCATTCTAAACATTTACCATTTGTATACTTCTTTTCCTAGCCGTTTTCTAAATATAATAGATGTCCATCTTTTAAGCCACAAATTAAGAGATTGTGGGATTTAATTCCCCAAAGCCACAAATTAAGGGATTGTGGGATTTAATTCCCCAAGCTAAATTAATACTTTATCGTGGATAAACAACAGTAAATGAATGAGTACATCATCCCGAAAATCCATTTCACTTATGGTAACTGTATATGTATCCATATTTACAAAGTTTTAGATGCATAACGCGTACATATTTATTGAATACAGATTTTATGCATAATGAATAATACAAGCATACCATGTACGTACTTGTTAAATATTATCACAGTGAATAATGTAAGCATATCAAATACCTACTTATTGAATACAGACCATATGCATAGTGAATAATGTATGCATACCAAATGCATACTCGTTGAATATTATAATATTATAATTATTATTTGCAAAACGTTTATACAGTGCTATGAATAGAGGCAAGTGCCAAATGAAGACACGCGTTTATGTGTGATTATAATAGGTCAGTGAAATTTTTGCCTAATTTTTAGGGTGGAGTGGATATATAATAGGAAAATAAGTATTATGGTTAGGATTCCTAAATATAAGCTGATTCTATTAATTGTTTAATGCTATCACGTTAGTTTTATGGAGCAAAATCTGCCTAACCATATTTGCATAAGGTAGATATTGGCTAGCCTTTGTGCAACCGTCCTAGTGTCTATTTGAAAGTAAGGCCAGACTTGTTTTTAGCTATATATGAAAAAGACTCGGGAATTAAGGGAATAATATAGAGCACGTGACAATGATCTAGAAATGGGGACACGTGGCCCACAACTAATGGAGTTCACTTTGCCAGATGACCTTACCTTTGTTAATTGCTTAGGTAACAGCCTCCATTCTGTCCCACGTGGAAGCTGGAAATGTCTGCTAAGCTATGGGTCCCACCTCACGAGCTTCACTGACACGTGTCATTATGTTATGATCTCTAGCTCAGTGTCAGTGCCCTTTGCCATCCTCTTTAAATGATTTGTGAACAACCCAAAACGCCTCACGTTTTGTGCTCTCAAGGCTAATTTCGTCTTTTCACTGTTGAATTGCACTAATACTTGTCCTCTACTTGCATCTCATTTAATTTATCATGGTTATTAAAAATATTTGTCTCAAGATATTTTTCATTTTAGAATGGATCAAAATAAAGTTTAAGTATTTTTTCACACTTTCCTCTTCGAATAATTCATCTTAAAAACAAAACTAGAACGAATATTTATTGAATAGAAATGAATATAATAAAAATTAAAAATATAAATAAGGATAAAATATTCAAAACCTCTCCTTATTAATTTTTTCAAAGAAACGTGCATACTAATTTGAAATAAATTGACAGGTATAAGTATTCGAGAAAATCAAATTATAAGTCTGTTGTGTATGTGCTGAAATCGGGTTAGTCCATAACAATGGATTTTATATTTGTACTTTGTACGGGTCAAAAACAAGGTGTTATATGAAAATTTAAAACTATCTTTTGGCTTAGGTCTAGATTAAAGTTAGAAATCACCGGTTTAGATTAATGATGTGATTGATTAAAACAACACAAACAATAGCAAGTAAGTAAAGTAAATAATAAAAGTAATTTTATTAAATAAAGATCCAAAAGAGCCAATAGAGAGCTTGATATCTCAACACAAACCCGTCATTGCTGGTAAGTGATAAAGTCATTGCTAGTAAGTGATAAGTGAAGAATAAGATGTATTTTTAGTACATTGTAACCCTAAAAGTTTCTTATACATCCTTGGACAGGTGCCTCCTTCTTGGATAATAATTTATCCTTTTGTAAAATATAGACGTTTGTATTCGTGTATGACCGATGAATATTTATCGTAATAAAGTACTAGCTCAGGTGTCCTCTTTGACTCTTTGAGAAGAGGATATAAGATTAGCAGAAATTTGCGTTCGATGGAAGGCTTAACAGTAGATCATGAGCTCTCAAGGCCTGGGTCAATGAGATATGTGTTGCCGAGACAATTCTTGTTTGACTTGTGTATAATCCTTTTTATCTTTGTTTTGGTTTCAAACCTGTACCACGTCCCTCTAACATTTTCTCCACTTGTAGTCATGTGGCCCGTCACGTGGCTTACGCGGCTGGTACGAATTTTATCTAATACACGTTAAAAATTCTTACGATGTACTAGTAATATTAAATTGGTAGGAGTGAGGAAAGCTTTTATATTTCATGTATTTAACTTACATATCAAAAGTATATTTTCGTTCTGCTAATTTGTATATAGTGTCATATAAAATAAAATGAATGATATACTTCGCTTAATTTTCTTTTTTAGGATAATTCTTTAAATTGGCAAAATATTTATGTCTCAATCCAAACTAACTTAAATATGTTCATCCTCATATTTGGAATGCTATCATTCTACCACTAGCAGCCATAGCCACTTTCAAAACTAGAGACTTCAGACCATGATGGAATGAGATCATAGTTATCGAGTTCATCTGAAACCATCGCTTTTGAAGAAGGAATATAAATACGTTTTGCGAATAAAAATTTAAACAAAATTTAGATTTTAAATACATTATTTTAAAAATGCAATAAGTCCGTGGTCGGAATCTAAATTGGCAGGAGCTAGTACAAGGCAAGGGGTTCAACTTGTTTATGCCTAATTTTGCCGAATAGATTAAACCGATAAATTTACAGGGGGGTAATATAGAAAATCAAGAAAATAGGAGCTGTATTCCTTGAGAGATAGAGGATTCGTAGTTGAATCTCTTATGTCATAGACAATGAGAGAGATTGGTATTTACAAGTTTTGGTTTACCCCAATCCTAATTATGGAGCATGTTATAAGAAGCGGTTACACACAGTAAACATAAATAGGAGACTAATACTCTTAAGGTGGCTAGGTATGTGCCCTTCGGCCCTAAGTCAGTGCCTGATGAGCGGTTGTGGTTTATGGAGCAGGTGTATGTATATCCACAACGCCCGTTAACTTGTACAATAAATTTGGTCTTCTCCAGCTAAACTTATATCCGTGTAATTATAGATTACACATTTTTACCCACACACAACTGAATCTCTCCATTATATTGTATGTAAGCACTAAGCAGGGTAAAAAGTTTGTTAGTCTAAATCCCACTCAAAAAAAAAAAAAAAAAAAAAGGTGTAGTGCTAAAGGGAGTTTAAGTGGCCGTTTGGCCATAGAAAAAAAATATTTGAAAAAGAGTTTTTGGAGTTGAGTTGAAAAATAGTATTTGAAAGTTGAAGTTGTGTTTGGATATACATTTCATTTGAAAAAAAATAAAGTTTTGTGAGAGAAATAGTAGCTTTTTTTGAAAAACTTGAAAAAGTGTTTTAAACCACTTTTTGATTTTTCAAAAACTGTTTTTAAAAAAAAGTTGAAAAAGTCACAAAATTTTATGGACAAAACACTTTTTCAAAATCCTCTTAACTAAATTCATTACTCTGCCAATTTTGTATATTCACGTCTGTAAGAGACCATTGATATCATACAACATCTTCTTGCAATAGAAGATGTATATTCGCCCCCTAGATTCATATCCCCATAGTTATATAGGTGACGTATTTTTAATCATGCATAACTGAATATCACCAATGTAAGTAGGGTAAAAATGAATATTTTTGGTTTCATTTGAACTGCTAAATCCCACTCACAAAAAAAAAGAAAAAATTAAGTATATCATTAGTCTCACTTATGAATCTTAGTATTTTTCAAATCCACTTAACTAAATTCATTACTCTGCCAATTTTGTATATTCATACATGCGAGAGACCGTTGATATCATACATCTTCTTGGGATAGAAAGATCAACATCGGGAACGTGCATCTAGGAGTCATCTCCTAAATGTTAGTAGTAACAAAATACTCAATTAATTTAGTTAATACCACTCGTACACCAATGGAGCAGTGAGTTATACTCTCTAAATTTTTGAACAATTATTAAAAAACTTAATTGGATAAAATTGACCAGCAAGGAGCACGCAATTGGTAGGGTTAGAACGAAACAGAGTCCTCAGGTGTCGGCAAAAAGAATTCAATAATTACAATTATTCATGGCTTAAATTAATCATCCTGCTGTACTTTTAATGAAAGTTTTTGGATTTTTCTCTAATTTCAAAAAATACTCTCGTCTTTCCCTAATTTCCACTATTGGAGTAATGTATGTTATAATTTAAGCTAAAGATAAGGAAACCTTGTTTGATTATTTATTTCTACTTAGATCTCTAATCTCAAGGAGGCACTTGCAAGTGAGCTTTTGGACTTATTATTCATGATAGTGCTGTATGGAATTTGATATGACATCATAAGCGGAGTTTTATAGGAAAAAGCACATGATATCCGAAGGTCTCATATGGACAAGAAGAGGAGGAGCTAATCAATGATTAAAGTAGAGGAAGCAAAATAATCACTCTCTTTTTCAGATTTGACATTCATATCATATAGTACTAAATTTTATTTTTGGGGGGTTTTGATGGGTGTCTGGTAATTTTATTGGAGCCTCGAATAGCGTATATAAATATAATAAAAATAGCAAATCAAAGCAAACTGAAAAGAAAATTGACCAGTGTTTGGTTTGATTTGGTTTAGCATTCGAAAAAATAAACCGATATATTAGGTTTAGTTTGTTATTAACAAAAAAAAAAAACAATCACAAAATCGAGGCGACATTACGTGTATATTGTTTTTAAATTTTCATACATAAAAATAAAAAAATAAATACTCCTCTCTATAGTATCTTTTTCATCATATACTCAATAATCTAAATGATTTTCACTAATATAATTTTTTAGAATTTAATATCATATTTTTGTATTCTATTTTCAGAAGTACCATTTTAATGATCTCAACAAAATTAATGTGTATTAGATATCTCTATGTCCTAAAATCTCTATCATTAGTCCCTTTTAAATAGGGATTCTAGCTGTCAAATTCCATAAACGACACTCCCCAAGTCTTCCTCTTTGCCATTTTACATTTGGAAAAAAATTAGCATAATTAATATATACTAACTATTGGAAAGTATACTAATATTATATATTTAGTAGTATGATATATGTGCACAATCAGAATATTTTACATATACTACAATTATTTCATTATATTAATTATTTTTAAGAGTTAAACCTTTCTTATTGTGTTATTTTCTTGAGAAAACACTATATAATTGTTGCTTACCAAGTTACAATTGTAAAAACCAAATAACTCGAATAAAAAAAAAAAGACAAAGAAAAAACAGAGATAAAAAATCGACTTTATGTGACTTGGTTTAGTGTATAGATTTAGAAAACTAACACAATTGAATTTGTTTGATTAAAAAAAAAAAAAAAAAGCCTAACCTAACCAACCTCTGTTATCACCCCTAGCCACGAGTAATCCGAATGCGGATCACTTAAGATCCACTTCAAGCTGAATATTTTATTCATTTTCAGAGCTCGAACACATCTCATCATAACGTATATAGTACAAGTTTTATGCTTGCATAACAAGGATCAATTTTGAAGATTTGAAGTTAAATTATTATCATAAGCTTGATTAATTTTTAAAATTAATAGTGAGATACTTACTTAGGAAATACAATAAATGTACTATAGACTGCATTTTGTTGTGTCAATGAAGTAATCTACTTTCAAAAATTAGTCCAAATTTATTTTTTAGTTTGATCTAAAAGATTGAAAAGTTGATACACTACCGAAAAGAATGATACGCATGGAATTAATAAATAAAGTTGATTAAGAGAGACCTCAAATTCATCCTTTTATGTAATCCGAATAGGATTTACTAACTTTATCAGACAATGTAATAAAAAAATTATATTATAAGTCATAATAATATGTAATACAATGTTATTTGCCTTTAATTTCAAATAACTTATTTCACGTGTTCTAGGCAATTATTCATGATTACTTTTCAATTGACGTGGTCGTACAAAACAATATCAATATTGTTTATGTGTAGAAATTGGTACACTCCTCATAATGCCTTCGCTGATGAAATGGATTGGATTCCTCCGTCCTTAACCAATGTGTCTCGGTTCATGTGTTGAAATAGGAAAATTTCGGGAAGGAGTGCTTCTCTCGTAATGGCCCAAACTGAACGAATCGGTGATGAATTTTGCATGCAAGGACATTATACTTGAACATTCTACCTCATTTCTTATTAGTCCAAAATGATTGATTTATGCATATTAGCTGCAAATTCATGATTCTATTATCTGCTAGTTGCTTTTTCTCCAATACTCTATTAAACAATAAACAGTATGTGCATGGACATTGCAGAAAAAAGAAAACAAAAGAAGAAAAGGTAAGGGGTTAATTGAAAGATACGTTGCTTCTGCTGGTGAATATATGGAAGTCACTTTATTGCAGTAGAAGCTGCCCACAATCTCGTAATCTTTCAATTACTATATTTTGCTTTAAATTTGGGGCATGCCAAGTTGCCATTTATACCAACTAAATTCTTGGCATGGTGGTTGCTTTCTGCATGTGCCCCCATCTGCTATTGAAAGCGCTATTCCAATATACATTCTACACGTTAAATTAAATTGGAAATTTTCTATACATTTTTCATCAACTTAAGGTGAATGAGTACTAATGTAAGAATATATATTTTATGTTAAGTAGTCCTAAAGTTTGTACTGATCTATTATTTGATAGGAAAAGGAAAAAAATGATCATTCTACAGAAAGCCTTTAATTAATCGAACTCCATGTTTACGTTTACAATAGCTTAATGTGATTAAGTAATGAAATTGAAATGAAACGGTTATTAGCTACCAACTAGTTATGGTTAAGTTATACCCTTTTTATTAGAGCATATAAAGGTAAACGAGCTATTGTATTGATAGCAGCCGCTTTGCCTCTTGGTGGCTCAATTTTCCCTAGATTAATAAGACCTAATAATATAATTAGAATAAAATTGCATATATTTATTGAATTGGTGCAAATAATAAATTTAAATATGTTTTTTCATTTCTATAGCTTCACTCCTATGCATATTGTCAACCTGTTTCACTTCTTTATGAAACGATAACTCATCTTATGGGAGTCTTGTAATTTGGAAGGGAAAAATATGTGCAAAACAAACGGGAATCAATTTTTTGCTTTTCTTGGTTTCAGTCTCTGTATCATTCTATTTTTATTGGATATCTCCAAATAGATATCGTTTCACTCCATAATTCTTGAGATTGATGCATACGGGAAACGGGAAATTGCAAATCTCAAGTATATATTTGTTCAATTGATGTTCTGTTGTAAGGCATTTACTAATTTGGATTATTAGTGGTGTTTGTAAATTAACAGGTCGACTAAACATATGTTTATGAATTGGTTGCTAGGAAATGAATTCAAATAATATACTACAGCTGGTCCAATTTCTCAAGAATCATGTGATGGAAGGTGGTCTTGCTACGACTATATTTTTGGAAGACTATATGTTGTAGACTGTACAGCCAAGATTCATGTGATGCAACATGGGTATTTTCTCATCAGTGGAAGAAAAAAGTGAGCAAAAAAAAACAATCAGATTAAAATAGACAAAAAGGTTAGAGCAAAAACACATGAAAGTTTTAGGTGAGAGAAATATATCTAGTATTAGTAGGATCTCATCAAGAGGAAAAAAAAAAAAATTCAAAACTCACTCTCACATTAGCAAGAGTAAATGCGAATTAATAGAAATGCTTTTACACTTTGCTTTTTTTTTTTAAATAGCTTATGTGTCCCAAAAAATGCCCGACTCCTTTTCAGCAGATAAGATTACTTGTAACTAATATCATCACACAAAGAAAATTATTGCTCGGTGGGACAACTAAATAAAATTGCTCTGACCTTACACGGTCAAACAATTTAAATTCTTTAAATTAAACAATTCAACACATTTAAAGAAAATCCTTAAAGGAGGAATATATTCTTAAAAGTTATCAAGGTTCTCTGAGATGTTCCAACTGATCCAAGCTATGTAACTCTGAACGAAAATTGATCCTTGAAGGTGTCCAAGGTGAAAATAAAATCTCCTTAATATTATTCACAACTCCTTTGTCAAAGGGATTTCTCGTGCTTCCGTACAATTGCCTAAAATTCTCATAAGCTGTCTGCAACAATGAATTAAAAGAAAGACAAAAAAAAGGATCAAATCAGAGGACAGTCATTTCACATAATTAACGGATAGAGAAGGTCAATTTCATGGATAATAATTCAACATTCACTATGATGCACCAAAGTCACTAAACTATTTTTGTAATAAAAACAGTCACTCAATTTTATCAAGTATCAAGAGTCATTAGACTCTCTTCTGTAACAAAAAAAAACATTCAACTCGCTTAGGTATCATAGAAAGTCAAAGGAAACATGGTCAGTGGTCACGGTGTATGTAATGTGATCATTATTATGATATTTAAGTAAAGTTAGCTACAAAAGCTTATTTACTGACTTCCTATGATAGTTACAGTAAACAGTTTAGTCTCTATGGTACAATGAAGTAAAAGTTGAATGATCATTCATGAAATTACCCAATATTGCATTGAACAGCTGTGTACCTGAGTTCATTAGGAATTATACTTGCGAATTGCAGTTCTAATTTTGACTTGTTAGTTATTGAACTATTATACGTGAAAGTTTGAAACTAAGACTTACCTGATTCGTAGCAATAAGATACACATGATAACAAGTCAAGACACCAGCAAAAAATGCAGCAGCAAAACTGAAACATGCTAATGCCAATGTCTCTGGGCAATCTTTTACCAAACCAATTAATCCCATGCTATTGCCTGCACCATTCTTGTCCTGAATCTTTTGGCATGAGAAGGCAAAGATGTAGACGAAGTAAACACTTGCCATAACCAAAAGCATTACATAAAGTCGATAATTCCTCTGCACAAATTGAAACAAAGAAAAGATAAAGATTTTACTTATTTAAATTCTTTTACAAATTCAGGAGATGAATTCTTTAAAATTATACACACCAGTCCAATGCATTGACCAATCCAAGGGCAATGGTGATCAAATTTCTCAACGCAATTGTCACACACCACACAATGGCAGCTCCTAGGTGGTCGAAAAATGTTACAAATTCTGCAGTATTTCAATTTCAATTCCAAACCATTTATCATGATTCTTTTGCTTTTAATTTTTCCATTTTTTGTCGATTCAGTTGATGGTGGTTCATCATTTCTCAATATAATGCCAGGATCAATGATACTAACCAATATTAAGTTGGCAAGAACCTACATTAATATAATAAAAAATGTCATAAAATATAGTAATTGAAGAAGAAGAAGAAGAAAAAACTTGAGAGATTGGCGAATAAAAAGTTTAGTTTAGTGACTCACAATTAAGGCCAATAGCACACAGAAACTGACTATAATGTTGGAATATTTGGATATGTCATTTGCCACATAAAGAGAAAAAACCCAACATGACAGGCTAATGGAGACAATAGTCAAGAGCAACCCTCTTGGATCAGGCCCACAAATGAGCAACCCTTTAAGGAAAAATACCTGCACATTAGAACATGTAGAATTAAAACAACTCTTTCATATTTGTCAAGTAAAAATCAAACATGTCAAAGAGGTAGCATACATTGTTTCCGGGCCAAACGTGATATAATCTGACTCGTTCAAGTTGATATCCACGACGATGTTGCATTACACTTTCTTCATTAAATGATTTGATTCCAACAATATTTTGCCACAAGATGAACAATAATTTCTTAATTTTTGCTAGAAAAGTACCAGTGAATTCCCATGTTGACAAATTAAAGCAAGATTTTTGCGATTCCGTTGTTCCAATAACCTCATTCACTTGTGCAACTTCTGAACTCGTGTCATTTTCTTCATTAAGTTGTTGCAAGGAAGCCATTCTCCATTGTGCAAATGAAAGATCAAAGGCGGGTGTTGAGAATTTAAACGCATCAACCGTTACCAACTTCTGTAAAACTGAATTTGATCTCCACTCTACTAACTTTGGGTTTGGGCCTAGTGTTGGCCAACTTATTGATCCACATTGTAAAACTTTAGCATGGGAGCCTATTGTAGGCGTGCTATTTATATTTGGGAAATTTTGATCACTAGCCATTTTTGGACGCCTATCCACCGTTTCAAAATTCATTGAAGAATAGCCAAAAATTCGCGTGCACACTTAAGCTCCATTAGCGTTGGAAAACCACCCCAGACTAGCCCCATAATAAAAAACTGGGGCTTTGAACAAAACTTGTTCAAAGCCCAAGTATTTTGTTATGGGACTTTATATATAAAGCTGAGTCCCATAACAAAATGATGGGGCTTTGAACAAGTTTTGTTCACAGCCCCAGCATTTTGTTATGGGTTATGAGACTTTATATATAAAGCTTCAGTCCCATAATAATGCTGGGGCTTTGAACAAGTTCTGTTCACAGCCCCAGCATTTTGTTATGGGACTGAAGCTTTATACATAGTCCCATAACAAAATGCTGGGGCCTTGAACAAAACTTGTTCAAAGCCCCAGTATTTATACTGGGGTTAGTTTACTGAAGCTTCCCCAGTACAAATACTGGGGCCTTGAACAAGTTTTGTTCAAAGTCCCAGTATTTATACTGGGATTTGTCCGGAGGTGGCTATTTCTCAGCGAATTTGTTTTTGACGGCTACAAATCAATTAACGCGCGCCAAACAGGCCCCTACACTAAATTTTTACTTTATATTTTATCCAATTTTTAATCGCTATATTGAATAACTAATTATTAATTTTAAAATTGACTATATATTAAGTGCAGCACCTACAATAGGCTCTTAGTGCACTTCGCCCATCCCTATTGCTCAAAATTTGACCTCATAGCTAGTTTGCACCGTGCTAAATAAAAACTAGCTAAAAAAGTAGCCAGATTCAAGAATACACGGAAAATACATTATTTTAACTTGGAGTTTTAAACTAAAATTTGTAAACTCCAAGTATAAAATGTTGGGATTTGCTAAATATAACTCAATACAAAATATTTGGACTTTGAAAATTTTCGTTCTAAAGTCTAAGTTGGACTTTTGCTAAATATAAAGTCCCAATAAAAAATACTTGGAATTTGAAAAATTCAGTTCAAAAGTCCAAGTATATAATATTGTGGCTAGTCTTAAAAAATGTGTATTTTTAAAATCAAGCTACTTTTCAAAAAGTTTATCATGGGTGTTTCATTGTATTTTGCGGAATATCTTTTCTCGAGCCAAGGGTCTATCAGGAACAACTTCTTCACTCTGGTGAGGGTAAGGTCTGCGTACATCTCACCCCTCCCTAGACCCCACTTGTGAAATTATACTAAATATGTTGTTGTTATCGTCGTCGTCGTCTCTCTAAGTGGTGCGAAATTGGCTAGTCATCAAAATTACCCTCCACATGGCACACTTATAAATAAAAACTTCGCGTGGGAGCATGTTTGGCACGTGCTAATTGATCCGTAGCCACCAAAAATAAATTTGCTGAGAAATAGTCATCTCTGGACAAGTCTCAGTATTTTAAGTGTGCGTGCGAATTTTTGACTATTTCTCAATTAATTTTAAAATGGTGGATAAAATTCATTGAGCGCGTCTAAAAATTGCTACGAATCAAAATCAATATGGGAGAAAGTTGTGGAACTGAATAATTTTTGGAAGTGCTTAAATTTTATCCCCATTTAACGGATTTGTTAAAATTTTGCCAATTACAGTATCAAGTTCTGACAAAATCTCGAAAACTTAAATTGTTCATAATTTTTGTGGAATCATCAACCTTGCTTGTATGTTTTTTTTTTCCAGGAAATCTAATACATTTGGGCTTGAACCTAGTCATTTGGCCCAACTTCACCTACAAAAATACCCATAAAATCTAAAATAATTACATCCAATACCCACTACCTTCAAATATTACCCGATCTACCCATTAAATTATTTAGCCACTCTACCCATAAAGGTATACACCTATAAGATATAACAAAGGTATACACCTATAAGACATAACAAAGGTATACGGTAATAAATGGCTCTCCAAACTTGTATATCATAATTTATACAGTATACCTTAAAAGTATATATCTATAAGGTATAACAAAAGTATATAATAATAAATGGGTAGGTTGGTAAATATTTTTAGTTTTATAGATACTAGTATAATTTTTAATGGGTATAACTTGTAAATACTTTAAATTTTATGGTTATAGAGTGTAATAATAGTATGAAGCTGGACAAGAGGCCACATCAAGGCATCTTCAATAACGAGCACAAGCCGCCACAACCAGTATAAGACTTGCAATTTCAAATTGCACAAATAAGTGAACTGAAGAATCATAGAATCAAACAAGAATCCAATTCAAATGGAGAACAAAGACCACTTGAAACTTGCTATTAAAATCACAATAGCATCTTGTATCACAGTAGCCATTTCTATATTCATATCAAAAACATTCCGCAAAATTCGAAAACAAAACAACAAAAAGCAACTCCAAAAACACACTTGTTATTTACACAAACACTCTAAACCTCAATTCACTTTCAAAAAAGTGTTAGCCGATAATTCTTATTCTCAATTCAAACACCTCAAGCTCGATTCCCCAAACGGTACACTACAAATTTTTATTTTTTTAATATATTTGAAACCCTAGGTGATTGATTGGGAATGTATGTATACAGATGAATGTACGAATGTGCATCCGTATAAAGCGGAGATAACGGAGTTAATGAAGGGTTCAAATGTGGATTATTTGGAGCATTTTGGAGAAGAAATGAAGATGAGTGAATCGTATGTATGGGTTGAGACTGAGTCACAGTTGCGGGAGCTTGTCGAGGCGTTGAGTAAAGAGAGTGTGTTTGCAGTTGATACTGAGCAGCATAGTTTCAGATCATTTCTAGGTTTTACTGCTCTTATTCAGGTTATCTTTGTGGATTTGTTGCATCACTAGCTTGAATAGTAACCATTTGCGTGTCATTATTGCCTTACTAGCTCGAACAGTACCATTTGCGTGTCATTATTGTCTTACTAGCTCGAATAGTATCCATTTGCGCATTATATTATTGCATTACTAGCTCAAATAGTAACCATTTGGGCGTCATATTGTGGCATTACTAGCTCGATTAGTAACCATTTGCGCGTCATATTGTGGCATTACTAGCTCGATTAGTAACCATTTGCGCGTCATATTGTGGCATTACTAGCTTATTTGCGTGTCATATTGTTGCATAACTAGCTCGGTTAGTAACCATTTGTGTGTCATATATTGCATTACTAGCTCGATTAGTGACCATTTGGGCGTCATATTGTGGCATTACTAGCTCGATTAGCAACCATTTGCGTGTCATATTGTTGCATAACTAGCCCTGTTAGTAACCATTTGTGTGTCATATATTGCATTACTAGCTCGATTAGTAACCATTTGCACGTCATATTATTGCATTAGTAGCTCGATTAGGAATCATTTGCTCATACAATGTTTAAATTTCCTGGTTGGCTACATAATTGAAAGTAGATATTTACGGGATTGATGGATACATTAAGCATTGTTGTCAACTTTAATAACATAAAAGTATAACCAACGCTCCGCTTTCATGCCTCAGTCCCTGTCCCCTTATACTGTTACCAAGTTATCTCTGTCGCAACCAAACACTGTAAAATGATTATCTACGGAGTAAATGTTACTATGTTTGTTATGAGCAGATATCAACTGGAAAGGAAGATTATCTTGTGGATACAATAGCTCTACATGATGTCATGGGAATTCTTCGGCCTGTTTTTGCCAATCCAGGGATTTGCAAGGTGACCTTGTTAATATGCATGTTGATTAACGAGTATATTTTTTATTTTTAGTGTCTATGCTACGAGCTGGTAACTCATCATGTTGCTAGAGATGTTGTAGTCTGCTAATTTCATAATCCACACTTGTGGTGCGTAGTGTTCAAGGTTTTCTTTCTAATAGTTCTCAAATAACTCGTCGAAAGTTGTCGTTTTACCTGTTGCAGGTATTCCATGGTGCAGATAATGATGTTCTTTGGCTTCAAAGGGATTTCCACATATATGTTGTTAATTTATTTGACACTGCAAAGGTGATGTTTCATGTTAATGCATACATTATTTTGTCTAACTGTAGAATGGCTAGAATATGCTAGTGTGTTTTTCTTGTGTTGGTTGACTATAAACTTTTTAGGTAGTTTTAAGCAGCTTTTGTTCTTGTTATATTCCAGGCTTGTGATGTGTTGTCTAAACCACAAAGGTCTTTGGCATATTTGCTGGATGTGTACTGCGGCATTGTCGCAAATAAACTATTACAGGTATAAAAAGAAGCTTGCCTTGAATACATCATCTGCTTTCACTACTCTTCCATTTCCTCGCTAGATAGCTTTTTGCTATCTTTTCTGTTGATGACTCTGATGGATGAATATGTGTCATATTGGAATTTTTGGTGGATTTGAATTCTGAGAGGAACTAAGTGAAGGTCATAAATTCTCATAAAGTTTGGGTTGTACATTGTATTTATCTCTCTCGAAATTTTATTTTTAATTTCCTTTTGTTTGTCAAAGTGGATAATATCCCCACTTGTGAGATTATACTGGGTAGGTTGTTGTCAAATTGGATAACATGAAGACTCAAATTAAAGAGGGTTACTTGAAGTATATAATTCTTTAGTGGAGCTATTAGATGAAAGTGCAAATTAAGTGAAAACTTAGGTAGTATGACTACATTGTTGATGCCGTCCTTAATACTAGCGAAGCAAAGCTAGTACTTACAACGGTTAACGAGCAGAGAGGTCACTTTGAATAGGAATACAAGACACTGGTTATTTCTCTTGGGAATAGGTGGCACTGTTGTCTATGAACTTAAAAGTGGCTGGTAGTTAAGAACACCATGTTATACTGTTGTGCTTGTGCACCCCTCTTATAAGTTCAGGTGGAAAGATTTTGATCTAAACTGCAGTTGTATTCTTTATTAAAATTTTAGAGAGAAGACTGGAGGCAACGTCCACTACCAGCTGAGATGGTGCAGTATGCTCGAACTGATGCACACTATTTGCTGTACATTGCTCATCGTCTTTCTTGCGAGCTCAAACAGCAGGATACTGGTATGAGTCTACACTTATCTCAACAAACAGAATGATATTTTATCTTCCACTACCATCTCTCCTGGCAAATAACTTATTATCTCTATGAGTATAGAGATTAGCTTAGATCCTCTATTGCAGCCTAGATGTAGCATGTTATTTTGATACAAACTATACTTTGCTGAGTGCCGTTGAGGGTAAGAGGAAGGATGTGTTATTATTCAACCCTTTTGCTATACAAAGAAACCCTGTAGGCAGTTACTGTAGGAATTTTTTTGGTAAATATTATTGTATTCATCAGCTCTTTCACTTATGAAGATTTATCTTTACATTCATTAAATCTGTAAACCTAATGGGCCATGAAGTGAATCAACTTAAGTAGCTCCACCGCCCTGATTTATATGACATTCTCTCTTTTCTTTTGTAACATCCCAAAATATTTGATATCATTTTGTCGATGTTATTATTTTGTATATCCTTCACAATATTCAAGATTTCAAATTTACTTGATTAATCAAATTTCATCTTTAGTGTTATTTTCTTACCAAAAGCTTATCTTCTAAGTTCTAACTATTACTCAAATCAAGTCATCATGATACCAAATAGAAAAAATATGGAGTTGTTTAGTATTGAGGCTTAGTTATTGTTGTCGTTGTACTTCCTTCCAAGATGAACGCTTTTATATGCAAGTTAAAGTAAGACCTTATAATCCGTGTTTGGTCTTATAAAATGGAATGGCAGCATGTAGTATAATATGCACCCTTCTGCAGGACCTAGTACTAGTAGTATGAGGTGCAAAGGGTTTTGAAGTTAGGTATGAACAGGTCCTAAGCTATATACGCAATGCCTGATAATCTGAGGTGAAGTATAATAGATAAGTTTGTTTTAATAGTCTGTTAAGGGGCTTTAGTGCTGGAAAACTAGAGAACTCTGTCGGAAGAAAATTTCAATTACCAATATCTATTAAAAAGGTTGCACTTCCACTTGAGTGGCCGTAGGAGGTCATGCTGATGGGATGTTTTATTCTTCACAAATCATAGAACTGTATTTTGATTTGCAAAAGTTATCGAAAGAACTAACATGTCAAGCTTTGAATATAAAAATGACATAGCTGTGTCTGATGGTTGATTTCTATTATTCTAATGGTGGTTTCTATGTAGTAAAATTAGGGCAGATGAAGTTCTGTGGTTATTTGTTGTCTAGCAGATAAGGAATTAGCTTTTAATGTTGATTTTTCGAAGGTCTATGGATCTTTTTAGTCTGTTTAGCAATTTGTATGCTAGTAGAATATGTAAAGAACTTTCATTTTTATCTCATTGTTGAATATTGGAATTAACCGGGTTCAAACAGCATGAAGTGGATACTAATGATTCATATAGCATGCCATAACTAGCTTAGGATTGAGGTGTAGTTGTTATCATAATTTCCAAAGGTAATCCTTTAACTAATTGATTCGTCTGAAGTATCAGAATCCTGAAGATATTTGTGTAACAGAAAATTCATCACATCTCAGAGACAACTTCAGCTTTGTTCTTGAGGCCTCCCGGCGTTCCAATGCGACCTGCTTACAGCTTTTCTCAAAAGAGCCTGAAGCTTACCCAGGAGAGTCTGTTGCTTCATCTATAATTTCCCGTCACCAGTGTGATCAAGGAAGTTCAATGTCAAGTTCTGATGAGATGAAGGTACTATGCTTTGCATGCTTTTTTCTAACTTTTTGACATTTGATTTCTGATGCTGATCACTTCGTCATTTTTTGTGTTAGTTCCATGACCTTGTGAGGCGATTGTGTACTTGGAGAGATATAATGGTAAGTAGTATTTGGATCAGAATGTCATCTCTTTATCACCATAATGTCATGCGACAGCTTCTCTTTAAATGAAGAAAAACTTCAACATTTGTTTTTTTATGAACATTTTCTCGTCCACTACTGATGGAGATAGATGGCAAGCTAATTAGGGAAAAGTGGAAAACAGACCGCGTAAAATAAGGGGTTGTTGTGCACTTCTCCCCCAGAATGGAGTATTGGGTGGTGTGGCACCAAAAGGAAATGTCTTGGACTGCTTGGTAATAGTTGAGTGTGTTTTGGGTTTTGAAGATTACTTCAATTGTTTAGTACTGTGAAACAGCAAAGGGAGTACATTGGCTGAAATCTTTTGGTTTAGTCTTTTAGATGACAGTAAGGTCTCCTTGTTGGAGGAGAAATATGAGTACTGATTTTTCAGTTGTTTATTGTGCTCCTTTGTTTTTATACAATAGCTTCATTTGCTCAATGTTCAGAGATAACAAGGAAGTGTAGTCTAAGTAGCTGGAAATATTGAAGAATCACCATATAAACATTGTTTTCTCAGTACTAAGAATTAGAAGCTAAGTTGAGAAATTTGCACTTTGTACCAGATTCGTTTTTACACTATCCATCCAGAATTACCAAACACTCTGTTGCCTATTTGATCTTATGAATTTTGACACTGCCACAAGTTGGTTACCTGGATTTCAACTATGACAATCCTTCAGACTTTGGTGGAAAGCCTTCATTGCAAGAAGTTAGACGAGCTGCCGGAGAAAAGTTATTTTATAAAGCATATAACTACCTGATAGATATTCCATTTCTGGCAGTCCTCGTCTTTCTGTTTTTATTGAGGTTTAAATTTTGAGTTGTTCAAGATTTCCATCTACATTAGCCCCTCTTTAACATTTACAGTTGTTACTTGAATTCCAGTTTCAGATTGTCTTTTGCTTACATTTGAGCTCACTTGATTTAATTTACATTTTTCTAGGCTCGGGTACATGATGAAAGCCTGAGATATGTTTTATCTGAGCATGCCATTATTGCGCTTGCAGCTAAAGTTCCTGCCACAGAAATGGATATATGCAACACCATATCTGAAGCTGATCTGAATCCAGACTCTTTGAGTATTGGTAGTTCATTTCAATCTCCTTCTCCTGTAGTTTGCAGTCACTTGGATGACCTCAAATGCTTGTTTCTAGACGAAACAGGAAAGAATGATGACGATTTTAAGTTAATTCTTCAAAAATGTCTGGGTTCTGATGGGAGTTGTCCTCTTTCAGTATACAACTATGCTCTACTATCCAATATTAGCTTGAAGATGCCAGTTAGAACAGCTTTCAAACAAAATGGACCAAAAAAGTCCAGGCAATTTGCTAAAAAGGCTTCTCGGAAGTTGTTTGTCCAAAAATTTTCTTGTAAATCTCCTGTTTACCATAATTGTAGGATTTATGCAAATGACGGACGATTATTATGTTATTGTGATCGTAGAAAACTTGAATGGTTAGTGAACTATCACTTTTTTTTTTTTTTTGGGTCTTCTTCTTCTTCAATGATTATAGCTTAAGAAATATTATGGGCTCTGAAACGTGGTTGCAGGTATCTCAACCGAAATTTGGCAAAACTAGTTGAAGAGGAACCTCCTGCTATAATGCTTCTTTTTGAGCCTAAAGGTCGCCCTGAAGACGAGGGCAATGATTTTTACATCCAAAGTAAGAGAAACATTTGTGTTGGCTGTGGTGAAGGAGATCACTATTTACGCTATCGGATCATACCTTCATGCTACAGAGTGCACTTCCCTGAGCATCTAAAGAGCCATCGCTCTCATGACATCGTCCTTCTTTGTGTGGACTGTCATGAAATTGCTCATGCTGCTGCGGAGAAATATAAGAGAAAGATAGCTAAAGAATTTGGAATACCACTTTTTGTTCGTCGAGTAGTTGATTCTAATCAAAATCAGAATACAGCAG